>JAJHZJ010000514.1:9418703-10736811 GCA_023548195.1 Bettongia penicillata ogilbyi | reverse complement strand
AAGACATAACTTTAAATCCTTCCTCATACCCTACTCTGGGCAAGTCATTTAATCCCTGTCAGTCTTAGTTTACTTATCTATAAAATGGGGATAAATAACAGTACCTTCTTCATATGATTATTGCGAAGGTTGAAGGTAATAGCATGTGAAGCATCTTTGGAAACTTAAGACTCTATAAACGCTAGCAATTATTAATGTTGCAGTGGTTTTTGTTAATAATACTATTACAGTTCAGGAAATAAGCTTGAAAAATTTATTTTTTAACTTAATATATTCTGTGCTCTTATACATGATAGTTAAGCAATTTAAAAAATATCTTTGTAAAGCTCTTTATAATTAATCTTCTTTGCATCCCACAAATGAAGTATTTCCATAAATTTAACATCAAGAAGAAAGCTGGATAACACCTAAATTTTATTCACACTCATTTATTTAGTTTCTATAATTAGCATATTGTTGCTATCCCATGTAAGTAGCTTCAGAAAAATATAGTATATATTTTCTTGAGTTGAACCTTTTATGCTCATTTGATTTTTATAAATATTGATTAAATGCCTACTATGCTCCAGAAAATTTTTAGTAAGCAGTGGGCATTAAAAGATGAAAACATGGCAAAATACTTGCCCTCAAGGAGCTTACCATCTAATAAGTAGGTGCAATTTTTTTATAAGTATAATGCCTGGTAGAATTTTATAAGAGCAAGGGATAATGGTCTTGACAAAATGTTCTAAGAAAATTTAAGGAGAGATTACTTCTAGATAGACAAAGAAGGCAGTATAGGGAAAAATCAATCCCAAGTGGATTTTGAAAGAAGAGCAAGATTTGAGTAGGCAGAGATGAAGGAAGAATACATTGTAGATAACATGTTTAGTCTGTGTAACTGAATGGAGATGGAATCATGCAGTGGAGAAATGAATTCAGAGATCTTCCTACTGCTTGTTAAAGTATGTACTAAAAGAAGGTGATAATTAATTCCCTTTCCCAGCTAGTAGGGCTAGTCTTGAAGACTCCAGCAAAAGAAGTTTGAAAGCTAGTTAAGCATAATATGAAATAAAAATCCAGTTGTCCTGCGGGAAGAATTTTGATGGCAGAGAGAGATTTTGACTATTCGGGAGACTTTTTGGAGGAGTCTGAAATGAGAATAGGGAGGAAACAAAGGAAGATGAGTAGCAAAAAATGATATTGCCAAGTGCAACTCAACTCTCACCAAGTTTCTTCACCTCCCAGAGGGCAGATGAGGCCACAGGGATCAAAGTGAGAGGCAAGGCTGCTTATTAGTGAATGTTTCCTTAACCGTATATTCAAGTTGTTTTCTAGATGGACAGAGATTAAAATTCAGTTTCTTCTTCCTTCCTTCCTTCCTTCCTTCCTTCCTTCCTTTCCTTCCTTCCTTCCTTCCTTCCTTTCTTCCTTCCTTCTTTCTTTCTTTTCTCCTTCCTTCCTTCCTCTTCCTTCCTTCCTTCCTTCCTTCCTTCTTTCTTCTTTCTTCTTCTTTCATCTTCTTTCTTTCTTTCTTTCTTTCTTTCTTCTCTTTCTTTCTTTCCTTTCTTTCCTTCTTTCTTCCTTTCTTTCCTCCCTACTTTCTCCTCCTCTTCCTTCTTCTTTTCTTCTTCTTCTTCTTCTTCTTCTTTTCTTCTTCTTCTTCTTCTTCTTCTTTCTCCTCTGTCTCTTTCTCTTCTAAGTTGCTGTTAACTAGTTTGATAAGACTGAATTTAAGTTGAATTTAAGTAAGTGTTTCAGTTTGGTGACTGCTTGACACCTGGGAACATGACAAGTTGTTATTTTATCAATGATCCTATGAACATCACAAAATAGCAGAGACAGAGATGTGGAACCAGACTATGTCAGTTATGCATTTGATAGCCACTGCTGTTGCAGAATAAATGCCTATGGGCTAAGTCCTTTGCTGCCCCAGACCTTGGACAATGGGTGGAGGAGGAATGGAGAAAGGGGGAATGCAGTGACCAAAGGGGATACACTGCTCATAGGTAATCACAGAATGGTACAGGCATGTATATGTGTATGTATGTATATACTATGCACATGAGTATATTTCTGCATATATTTATCAATATCTAGTTATATACACACATGCATATGTGTATATATGTGTAAATTTATGTATATATACATATGCACATATATGTATATATATTTGTTATTCAATTGCTTTGGTCATGTACGACTCTGTAACCCTATAAGTTTCTCATTTTCCATCTAATAGTTTGTCATAGAGTTTGGAAATCCCTTATCCAGTTTTATTTTTTTCCTGACTAATCAAATATTTTTGAGTGCTTTTTAAAATCATATCCAGGAAATCTTAAAATGTATTAAGGTTTGATGCAACCAACATCATGTCATAAACAAACAATAACATAAGGAAGATCTGAATATCTGTAGATAGCCCTCGTTTCCAATTCTCTGCTGTACATTCGTCATTGATTTCAGAAACCACTTTCAAACATCTTATGGGCATCATTATTTAAGGAGGAAGTTAACAAGCTAGAGAGTGTGCAAAGGGAACATAACAAAGGTGATAAAGAATCTAGGATTGGAGACATATAAAGATTAGTTGAAACAACTATAGATGTTTAACCTAGAGAGGAGAAGACTCAAATGGATCAGGTTCATTTTATCGGGAAACATGCCACAGGGTCAGGAGCAATAGGCATAAGTATCACAGAGGTCAATTGAGATATGTCAAAAAAATTACCGCTAAAGTTATACCAAAATGCAGTGTCCTTCCTTTTAGAAGTTGTTACTCTGCCCTCTTGACCCCTCTATTTATTAGATGTCTTTGGAGAAAGTATAGATGAACATTCATAAAAATATGATTTGTTGAAGTTTCCTTTGCTGTATGGGCCCGCATCACATGGCTGCTGAGTTCCCTTCAACTTTCAAATTTTGGGATTCTATAACGAATATGAATTTCCATGTTTTAAGCCACATGTGTTGTAATAAAAAAAACAGATCACTGACCAAAGTTATTTCTATTTTGCATTTTTCACAGTTGATTTATTTTTAATAAATCTGTGTTAGCCACGTCATTGGACGGAATTAGGTGAAATTTAACATTACTGAGTAAAATACACCTTTTAGGCAACTATCAGTATCAGAGATATTCTATTTCTTACAGTCAATTTGTAGATAATAAAGATGTGATCTGCTATTGAATATTGTTTGTGAAAGCCTGATTATTCCATTTTTATGCCTTTATCAAAAATTCTCATGTGTATATTATTATTTAGCAAGTAGTTTTAGGAATAAGAATCACAACCCTAACACTTCTTCCCCTTTTGCCATCATATGGCAGCATCCTCTCTCAGCTATAGGGAGAATCATCCTTTAAAATTATCTCAGCTCTAGGAAGTGAGGATGTATTTGCTTTTGTCAAGTTGCTCTAAACTTTGCATTTATTGTCCTGCTTTATCATGTAGTATCTCAATGGTTTATAATTTTGGAGTGTAAATGCGGTTGCTTCACTTTGCCAATGAGAAAACTGTGCACAATAGAAACCATGATGGTGTTATTTTTGTTTTGTCCTATTTTATTTGTCTAAGCTATGAATTTGTCTTAAGGTTAATTTAAAAATATTAAAGTTTATAATTATTATGAACGTGATTGATTTCTATTTTTTCAATTCTTTCCTTCACTCTGTTATTGATGCTGCTGCCATTATTATCACTATACATACAAGCTGATAATTTGTAGGATTAATTTTGTATCCCGCTGTGTTACTGAAACTATTACTGTCTCAATTTATTTGTCATTTATTTTAGATTTTGAAGTAAACGATTAGGTTATGTGTAAATTGACTCTTTTTTGCCTCCTCTTTACCCATATTCATCCTTTAATTCCTCTCTCCTCTACATTTCTACATCTGGTATTTCCAGGACTATGCTCAATAATTGTGGAAAGAAAAAAGATGGAGTAAACTTACTTTGATCACTGTAACGGTTTGTAATGTATTTTATTTTTTTGTTATAGATAATACTAGCTCTTGGATACCTAGCTACATAAAATCCCAGATTTGTAAGGCATCGATGCGGGTATCAATCAATATGTAGGTATGCATTCCACATGTATGTATGTATACCTATTTATCTTTCTTTCCTCCTTCCCTTCTTTCCTGCCTTTATTCTTCATGTCTTCTTTTTTCCTTCCTTCCTATCTTCTATTTCTTCCTTTCCTTTGTTCTTTCTTTCAATCTATCTTTATTCTCTGTTTCTAAATCAGTCCATCTTCTAATCCAGAGAAGACAAAGGATCCCAAATCTTCTCAACATGAACCCTTATCCACTAAGCTATCGGGAATAAGATTTATTATATTTTCATTCCATTTATGGAAGATTTTATATTATTCTATTTTTTTTTGCACTAACAACATACAAGATAAAACTTCTGGGTGACAAAATTGTGTTTCTTTCATTACTTCATTCATCTATTAACAACTGCATATTTCTTATCTTCCAACTTCTTTTGTTTTTGCCTTTATTCAGTTTAAATTGTTTTAGGGCTAGGGTGAGACTTCCACCTATTTGTTCTACTTCTTCTATACAACATGATCTTAGAGGTAACAGGGTGCCACTGGATTTTAGTGAGCAAAGGAATGACATGGTCAGACTTCTTTGGAAGAAATCCTTTTGACAGGTGAAGAACAGATTGAAATGGGGAAAGACTTGAAGACTGGAAGTCAATCAGAAAAATGTTGCAACAGTAGAAGCTAGAAGTTGATAAGAGCCTGAAACAGGTGTAGGGAACCTACGACCTGGAGGCCACATGTATCTCTCTAGGCCTTCAAGTGTGGGTCTTTGACTGAATCCAAACTTCACAGAGAAAATCCCCTTAATAAAAGGATTTGTTCTCTAAAACTTGGACTCAGTCAAAAGGTCACACCTAAGGACCTAGAAGACCACATATGACTTGGAGGCTGAAGGTTCCCCACTCCTGGCCTAAATTATTGTGATCAAAATGTATGTAGAGAGAAGGGGAGAAAAGCACCAATGTTTTGAAGGTAAAAATGACAAGGTTTGACAGCAGGATGGTTATACAGCTTTGAAGGAGATTGACAAGTTGAGTGTGACTCCTAGGTCATGAACAGAACTGAGGTAACATGTACTTTAGTAACTGAAAAGATGCTACTCGCCCTTGACAGTAATGGAAAAGTTTAGGAAAGGGAATGTGTTTGGGGGAAAATAAAGTTATGTTCAGGAAATATTGAATTTTAGGTACTTATGAGGAATATCTTCAAAATGTCCAATAGTCAGTTGATAATTCAGAACATTGGTGAGAGTAGAACTTGGCATATTGAATTGGTAGTCAGATGTAAAGATATGCTTATGAGGTCAAAACTGACTACCGGTGGACACAAAGAGTTAGGGTTAGAGTCAGACTAACCCTTATATAGACAGACAACAAAGTTCCCAAGGCCAGGATCAAAATTGTAACATTACTAGGAGAAAACAAATTAATTCAAATGAAAAAAAGTGGCATGCAATTGTAACTACAGCTTGACCTATTTAAATAAAGTATTAGTGCTAAAGCATGGAAAATCTATGGAGGTAAGGACATCACCACTGACTACAACAATTTTGTTCATTTTTTTTTTTTTTTACTAGTGACCATCAATTGCTACAGTGAGGAGAAAAAAAAACAATCCTTTTAGAAAAAACTTACAATTAGCTTGGCAAATGGAGAGATAAAAATATAAGAGAAATACCAATCTTGAGCATAAATTTGGTGGGCTGATTGTTGTTGCAGATAGAATATTGATATAGGTTAGAAGGACTTGATTGAAGCCTGCTTAAACATGTATTATTCTTGGCAAGTTATTGTCTCTTTACAACCTCTAGTGCCTTAAAAAACTGAAAGAAAAAGAGTAAGAAAAATAAATCTGAATAAAATTTAATAAGAGACTCAAATAAATAAAGATCTTAGGACATTTAATGATGAAACTGGAAAGAGGACAACAATTATAGAGAGTATATATTTTTAAAATTACTATAAGTTTTTCACCATCAAGGGCAGAAGAGTCACTGCATTGTTTATAAAGAAGGCAGCCTTTCACTTTTGATAATACATTTCTTTACAAAAGGGAAAAGAAAAATCTAGGTAAAGCAGATGGCCTAGCTATATAGATGTAGACCAAGGGGATGGGAAGGTCAGTGCTGTAGGTGACACAATGTCGATACTGAAGAATCAATTTTCAAGGAAAATCGAGTAGGTATGAAAAAAAATTTCAAATTATATTATTTATCACTGTGTAACATTCACTATTAAGTACTATTTATTACTATATATACACTACTGTCACATTTTCAACTAATGATTCATTTGTCTGCTTTGCCAGCTGTATACAATTTCTAATGGGAATGATTTATGCATTCATTGAGAATTATTTTTTTTCCCTCTGAAATCAAGTCTTCCTATTGCCTTAGCTGGAAATCCATTAAGCAGACATAGGCCTATACCCACTGCTGAATGGCATATGAGCTTTGTCTTTTTCAGTTTTTAACCAACCCATCCAAAGAAGACATGTTTGATGAGGATACCAGGAAACAAAGTCATGGCTAGCAAGCAGAGCACATCTTTATTTCCACATAATTATGTTGGAAATGTGGAGAATATTAAAGCCTATTGAGTTTATCAGTTGCAGATCATTAAAAAAAATTATTTTCTAGAATAAATATTGTCTTATAATCTTTCCTCTTAGAAGTTGCTTTCCATGTACTTGTCAAAATTATACAGAATTCTGTGAAATATATAATGATAGAGATATTTTTAATGATACACTATCTGTATCAAACATATAAACAAAGGGAGATACATTCTCATAAAAGGTGTTCAAGAAAAAGATTCAGTGTTGAGTTCATGGTCAAAGAGTGATTCCTCACAGGTATTAAGTTTTTTTAAGGTGAATATTTTTGGCACATAACACTGTTCTATGGTTATATGTATAATCTGTAGTGTTAGTCCTTGTGTGTATGTGTACACATTTATGTGTACACATACACGCATGTATATACACACATATACACATACACTATGAACACAAGATGTGTATGTATATATGCATTTAATAGTACATATATTTATACATATGTTTGCATATATTGTATGACAAACATTAAAAATGTAGAATGAATTGTTTCCAGAATTGAAACAGAATAGGTGCAATTACTTTTTGGAAAGTTGTGAAACTTTTATAATCTCTCCAAATTTCTCTTTGAAACAGAGTTCCATCCTAATAATGCCAGTCTTCAACTAGAGATATTGTATTATCATGAGGTATGGAACTCTATAGTCTCTGAAAAATTGAAACTGATGATCATCCAAAGGACAATGAATGGCAGATGGCAGGCATGAATTGGTTGCACTGTGTTACTATCATAAATGAAAATAAAGAAATAATGAAAAGTCTGCTAAAAAAGAGAATATATATATGTTTGTATGTAGGTACATATGTGCATGTATCTATGTGTGTATATATATGCATATATGTATAATATATGTGTGTGAATGTGTCTGCCTGTTTCTATTTGAATTTGATACCATTGGACTTTTGCCCTATAATATCCGTTCAAATCTAGATCTAGGTCTCATGGATATATATATATGTTGGAGGTGGTAAGGGCATGGAGGTGACAAATTCAAATAATCTTTATTAGTATTGAAAAGGGGCAATTTCTATAAAAATAGCAATGCAGATTCATATGTTATCAACACAAACTGAAAAAGATAAGATGAAATCTAACACTATAGCTTAAAGATCAGAATTCCCCTGGCGTTGCATCAATAGAAGCAGTAGAGAAAGCCTCCCACAGACAATATATTTTTGCTCCCCTTTTCCTGAGTACATACTAAAGAGGAAGGAGAAGTATCTTTTCTGATCTCAGTACTTTACAGACTGTCTCTGAACAATGGCAATCAGCAGGTGGAAAGTCAGAAAGGGCTTTTGGGAATTGTCAAACCAAACACTTAAGACACTTTACATCTAGTAAGATTCTCATTCAGATTCATAAGCTGCAAAGAAGAAATATGCAGCATTCTTTTTTAAAAAAATTTTTATTAATAAATTTATTCATTTTTAGTTTTCAATGCTCCTTTCTACAAGGTTTTGAGTTCCAAATTTTTTCCATATCTCTCTCTTCCTCCTCTCCCCAAGATGTCATGCATTCTGATTACCCTTTCCCTCAGTTTTCCCTCCTTTGTATCACGCCCCTCATCCCTTTCCCCCTTACTGTCATTCAGGTAGATAGATTTCTATACTCCTTTGTCTGTATGTCTTATTTTCCAGTTGCATGCAAAACCAATTTTTAACATTTGTGTTTAACACTTTGAGTTCCAAATTCTCTCTCCACCTTTGTTCTTTCCCACCCTCATTGAGAAGGCAAGCAATTCAATATAGGTTATGCATGTGTAGTTATGCAAAACACTTCCACAATAGTCATGTTGTGAATGACTAAGTATATTTCCCTCCTTCTTATCCCACCCCCCCCCACTCATTCTATTTTCTTCTTTGACCCTGTCCCTTTTCAAAAGTGTTTGCTTCTGACTACTCCTTCCCTCAATCTGCCCACCTTTCTATCATTTCCCCTCCTCCCCTTATCCCCTTTGCTTTACTTTCCTATAGGGTAAGATATCAATTGAGTCTATGTTATTTTCTCCTTAAGCCAAATCTGATGAGAGAAAGGTTCCCTCATTCTCTCTCATCTCCTCCTTCTTGCCCTCTATTGTGAAACCATTTTCTTTCCTCTTTTATGTGAGACAATTTTCCCCATTCTATCTCTCCCTTTCTCCTTCTCCCAATATATTCCTCTCTTACACCTTAATTTTATCTACTTTTAAAAATATCATCCCTTCATATTCAACTCACTCTGTGCTTTCTCTCTCTGTCTCACTCTGTCTCCATCTGTCTTTCTGTCACTCTATCTCTGTCTCTGTCTTTTTCTCTGTTTCTGTCTCTCTCACTTCCTCCAACTACTCTAATATTGGGTGTCGTGTTACAAATATCGCTTTTCCATGTAGGAATATAAACATTTTGACTTTAATAAGTGCCTTATAATTTCTCTTTCCTGTTTACCTTTTCCTGTTTCTCTTGATTTTGTATTTGAAAGTCAAATTTCTATTCAACACTGGTATTGTCATCAAGAATGCTTGAAGCTCCTCTATTTCATAGAATATCCTTTCCCCCCCTAAAGTATTACACTCAGTTTTGCTGGGTAGATGATTCTTGGTTTTAATCCTAGCTCCTTCAACCTCCAGAACATTATATTCCAAGCCCTTTGATTCCTTAATTTAGAAGCCACTAGATCATGTGTTATCTTGTTTGCATTTTCACTATACTTGAATTGTTTCTTTCTGGCTGCTTGCAGCATTTTCTCCTTGACATGGCAGCATTGTGGCATTCTGATGTTCTACTTTCTACTTAAAACTATTTCAAGAAAATGGGAAAAGTACAATGGGGGAAAAGATCCTTTTGTTACAGTTTGCTTTTTGGATAGTCTTCTGAGCATGTACTCTATGTATAATTGAATTTCTGGTATGCTTTTAACTCTGCTTTTCTTCTCTGGCTCTAAAACCTGTTAGTCCTATATAATCAAGTCTCTAAGCATTTATCAAATGCTTGCTATATGCCAGACCCTGTGGTATTTTTCTGGAATGATTCCTTGTCACAGAATAGAAAGCTGCATTTTTCATCAGTAAACACTAATGCCAAAACATCTTACCACATTCAACAAGAAACCAAGAACACACTACTCTTCTAATTGATTGCTGTCAGGTTCAGTTCTAAACCTAAACTTGCTTTTTAGTATGGGAGTTGTAAAGGAGCTAGGAGAAAAAATAAAGGAAAAAAGTTTAAAGAACTGTTCTGGTCAATCTCTGGGACATTCATAATGAACCTGCTCTTTTAAGTTTTGAAATTTCTAAAACTCAGCACTTTTAAAATAACAATGCCCTTCAATGCTAGAACTTTATATATGTTAATGCTGACTACTCTTTCTTTTGAGGCAACTAGGTGTTGCAGTGGTTAGAAGGTTGGGCCCGGAGTCAGGAACACATATCCAAATCCAGCACTTAACACTAACTAGCTGTGTGATCTTGGGCAAGTCATTTGTCTCAGATTTCTCATATATAAAATGGAAATAATGACAGGCACTGCCTCTCAGAATTGTTGTAAGGATCAAATGGGATAATAATTGTAAAGTACTTAGTGCATAGTATTTAATAAATATTTGCTGATTGTTATTGTTAGATACTAGCTATTATGCTGCTGCTGAGGTCATCTTTGCCCCAACTCCATTACACACTTTCTCAGTGAGGAGCAACTTTCACTTTTGGCGTTAAACAAGGTGATATATATATATATATATATATATATATATATATATATATATATATATATATAATATATATTCAGGTGATATATATTCAGAAATTTTCAATGGAACCAACGATATTAAATATTAAATAAGTATATATATATATACATCATAAAAATATAAGTGTGTGTGTATGGAGAAAGAGAGAGAGAGAGAGAGAGAGAGAGAGAGAGAGAGAGAGAGAGAGAGACTAGATACATATACGTGTCTATGCATATGCCAACATATTTTGTATAAAAAGTCCCTCAGGAATGTTTTACTTCTCCTCTTATTATTAGTGATTTGGAACAGTCTTTCATAATGTCAGCACTTATAAGTCTATGAAAACTACTTGTTCTCAAAAATCATTGACCACTCTTAATTGGGGGAAGGCTTTTATTATTATATATTTCTATTATTTGTCTATCGGAGATAATGGATGCAATTTCTTTTCCTCCAGGTGATCTCTTCCATTTGTATCCTATTTGGATTTATTTTGTTTATTTAAAGGCTTTTCTTTTAAACTATCTGGCTCTCCTAGGATATGTTACCAATGTATTGATGATATGAATCAGTAATGAAAATTTCCACACAAGAAATTTCTTTTTCCACTGAAATACCAAATCAGTATCCCTTCAAAAAAGCGCAAAAATCATTCCTTGCCCTTTATCCTCCAGGAAGTCATGACTCTGGTCTCCATCTTGCATTACTCTCCACTTTCCATCAGCAGTTCTGTTTATTTCAACTCTCTTCATGCCTCTGGATCAGATACTTCCAGGTGGTGTTCCCTACTCTCTTTCCCTGTATCCTTTTCAATGTCTTTTTGTGTATTCTTGTCTACAGATAAATTTTAAGCTCCTTGAAGACAGTGACTCTCTTTTTTCTTATTTTTATTGCTAGAACTCAGAAGAGTGGCTGGCACATAATAGGTGCTTAATAAACATTTATTAAATTGAATCAACTTTTCAATTTTTTTTGTCTGAAGTATTTAATTCCATCAATCAATCAATTTCTCTCTCTCTCTCTCTCTCTCTCTCTCTCTCTCTCTCTCTCTCTCTCTCTCTCTCTCTCTCTCTCTCTCTTTCTCTGTCTTTCTCAAATAGAACAGAATTTTTAAACCTTATAATGAATGCTAAGGGAAAAATGGAATTTGCATTCAAGACATCTATCTATATCTATTCAGATGGCAACATAGTAAAGTGGAAAAGGCCTGGATTGGGAATCAGAAGACATGAATCTGAATGACGCCTTTGATAGTTAGACTTGAGTTATTACCTGGGCCTCAGTGTCTTCATCTGCAACATGAAGGGCATGGACAAAATCCAAAAGATTACAGCTCTATCCTGGTAGTCTGATTATGTAATGCATAAGAAGTTGCATTTCCAGCCTGGACGAATCAAGTTTCAATCCTTTGTCATCCACCTAACGAGCTGAGTGACCCAGGAAAAATCCCTTCATGTCTCTCAAGTTTCAGTTTCCTTAGCTGGGCCATAAGGATAATAATGATACTAACATAATAGATTTGTTGTGAGGATCAGATGAGATGACATATAAAGCTCTTTGTAAATTTAAAGTGCTCCAGAATAGTTGCTATCATTATTATCAGTATTAATTGTAAGATCCTATTATCAGCCCATAAGATTACTGTCCTTCATTCTGAAAGAGGACCATAATGACATCATTATGCTAGAGTCAAATAACAATGTGTCTGACTGTGGCTGATCAGACCACTATAAGCTCCGAATGCTCTACCACAGGTTGGGCACAAATAGTCCATGTGAACATTTGGGGGGGATTCTTTAAATTTGTGCATGTCACCCTTTTTTGTCCTACTTCAATTGACTTTGTTCATAGAGTACAGCACCTTCTCTGATGAGTCACAACATGCAGGGCAGACCTGTGCCAGTGTTTCCCATGTCACGCAATCAAATCCAAAATTCTTTTTTTTTTGTATATTATTAAATTTATTTATTTAACTTTTTATATTCATTTTCACAAAATTTTGGTTTCCAAATTTTCTCCCCATTTATCTCCTTCCCCCACCCTAGTAACCCAAGCATTCTAATTTCTCCTATCACCAATCTCCCCTCTCTTTTATCATCCCTCCCTTCTCTTGTCCCTATCTTATCTTTTGTCCTGTA
Source organism: Bettongia penicillata ogilbyi (assembly GCA_023548195.1). NCBI lineage: Eukaryota > Metazoa > Chordata > Mammalia > Diprotodontia > Potoroidae > Bettongia > Bettongia penicillata. The sequence goes on along the minus strand of JAJHZJ010000514.1, from coordinate 10,724,310 downwards.
GGGCCAGATGACTTTCTATTCCCCATTAACTGTATTTCTTGTTTCCTAGTAGCAAGAACAATGCTAAACAGATGTTCCTAAAAATTTAAGTTCCAAATTCACCCCTTCCCTCCCTCCCCACCCATTCCCTTTGGGAAGACAGGCAATTCAACATAGACCATATCTGTGTAGTTTTGCAAATGACTTCGATAATAGTCGTGTTGTGTAAGACTAACTATATTTCCCTTCATCCTATCCTGCCCCCCACTGCTTCTGTTCTCTCTTTTGATCCCGTCCCTCCCCAAGAGTGTTGACTTCAAATTGTTCCCTCCTCCCACTGCCCTCCCTTCCATCATCCCCCCCACCCTGCTTATCTCCTTCTCCCCCACTTTCCTGTATTGTAAGATGGGTTTTCATACCAAAATGAGTGTGCATTTTATTCCTTCCTTTAGTCGAATGTGATGAGGGTAAACTTCATGTTTTTTTCTCAGCTCTCCTCTTTTTCCAACCACTAAAAAGTCTCCTGCTTGCCTCCTGAATGAGAAATAATTTACCCCATTCCATTTCACCCTCTCTCCTCCCACTACAATTCTCTCTCACCGTTTACCTTAATTTCTTTAGGGTCCCATCCCATTCAATTCACTCTGTGCTCTCTGTCTCTATATGTGTGTGCACGCATGCGTGTACATGTGTGTGTATGTGTATGTGTGTGTGTGTGGTCCCACCAATTAACCAGATACTGAAAAGTTTAAGAGTTACAAATATTGTCTTTCCGTGTAGGAATGTAAACTGTTCACCTTTGGTAAGTCCCTTATGATTTCTCTTTGCTGTTTCCTTTTTCATGCTTCTTCTCATTCTTGTGTTTGAAAATCAAATTTTCTTTTCAGTTCTGGTCTTTTCATCAAGAATGCTTGGAAGTCCTCTGTTTCATTGAAAGACCTTATTCTCCCCTGAAGTATTATGCTCAGTTTTTCTGGCTGAGTGATTCTTGGTTTGAGCCCTAGTTCCTTTGACTTCTGGAATATCCTATTCCACACCCTTCGATCCCTTAATGTAGAGGCTGCTAGATCTTGAGTTATCCTGATTGTATTTCCACAATACTGGAATTGTTTCTTTCTAGCTGCTTGCAATATTTTCTCCTTAACCTGGGTATTCTGTAATTTAGCCACAATGTTCCTAGGAGTTTCTCTTTTTGGATCTCTTTCAGGTGGTGATGGATGGATTCCTTCAATGCTTATTTTGCCCTCTGGTTCTAGAATATCAGGGCAGTTTTCCTTGATAATTTCATGAAAGATGATGTCTAGGCTCTTTTTTTGATCATGGCTTTCAGGTAGTCCTATAATTTTTAAATTGTCTCTCCTGGATCTATTTTCCAGGTCAGTTATTTTTCCAATGGGATATTTCACAATCTCTTTCATTTTTCATTCTTTTGGTTTTGTTTTTTGATTTCTTGGTTTCTCAGAAAGTCATTAGCCTCCATCTGTTCCATTTCAATTTTGAGAGAACTATTCTCTTCAGTGATCTTTTGAACCTCTTTTTCCATTTGGTTAATTCTGCTTTTGAAAGCATTCTTCTCCTCATTGGCTTTTTGAACCTCTTTTGCCAATTGAGTTAGCCTATTTTTCAAGGTGTTATTTTCTTCAGCATTTTTTGGGTCTCCTTTACCAAGGTATTGACCCGTTTTTCATGCTTTTCTTGCATCTCTCTCATTTCTCTTCCCAGTTTTTCTTTTTGAGCTCTTCCATGGCCTGAGCCCACCGGACATCCACCTTGGATGTCTGGGATACAGAGCCTCCAACCTCCACATCTTTCCCAGATGGCAAGCATTGTACTTCCTCATCAGAAATGAAAGGAGGAAGATACATCTCTTCCCCAAGAAAGTAGCTTTCTATGGTCTTATTTTTCTTCCCTTTTCTGGGCATTTTCCCAGCCAGTTACTTGTCTTCTGAGATTCCTATCCACCCCTGCCTAGATCCACCCAGCTAGTGCTTGGGGTCTGAGATTCAAATGCTGCTCCCCAGCCTCAGGGCTTTCAGTGGCGGGCGTGGCTGCTATTTAATGTGAGCTTAAGTTCTGCTGCTCAGGTGGGGGCAGGGCCGCCTCCCAGGCTCAGTTCCCTCAGGGGTTTTATGCAGAGACTTTCAGTAATGGCCCTGAGCTCCTGCCTGCTCGGGGTGTCCTGGGCCTCAGCTGCCTCAGCTACTGCCTCTGCCACTGCTTCCCAAGGGGGTTTAAGTCACAGAGACACCCCGTTCCCCTCTTGGCCAGCCCAGAAGTCTCTCTCACTGACCTGTAGTGCCTGTGGGTGGAGGGACCTTCATGGCCACCGGAGATTCCGTCCCTGAAGCCTACTCGTATCTGCTCCTCTGCGGCCGCTCAGCCAGGGCAGCACAAGGGTGGGCTCCATGTCCCGAGTGCGATGGGCCCCTGGGGACAGAATTCTCTGGAATGGAAATCTCTTCCACTGTGTTTCTGCATAGTTTGCAGTGCTCCAGAATTTGTGGGGAGTTCTTTTTACAGGAAATTTATGGGCTGTGGATTCGGAGCTAGCATATATGAGTCTTTCCACTCTGCCATCTTGGCTCCTCCCCCAATTCCAAAATTCTTAAGAGAAACCTTGATAGTATCCTTGTATCACTTCTTCTGACCACCATGTGAGCATTTACTCCATCTGAGTTCTTCATAAAATAATCTTTTAGGCAAGTGTAAGCAAGTGTATGTTTGAAATTTGAACGGCATGGTCAGGCCATCATAGTTGTACTCTTTGCAGCATAGTTTGAATGCTTGATTATTAACCTCATTAATAATGAGGTTGACACACACACACTGCCAGAGTTAACACATCATTTGGGAGGCTCCAAAGGAAAGTGTGAGAGAGTAAAGGTGTTAGACTGACAACCAAACTGAAGGTCAGTGGAGCTGTTGTGCTGACTTTGTTGCTATATGCCTGTGAAACTTGGAAAGTATACCATGTCATGCCTGGAAACTGAGTCATTTCCATTTGAATTGTCTTAGGAAGATTCTGAAGATCACTGGGGAACGTAAGATAAGAAAAGATGAGATACCATCTGCCTATGAAACATCTACTTAGAAACTGACATATAGATGTAGCATATCAATAAAGAAAAGAATATTTAGGACCCCTTCTCTTCATATCATAGTAAACATAGAAACTAATAAAGCCCATTTTCTCTTGAGGGCTGTGGAGTAGTAATGTGGGAGGAAACCAAAGAGACATATTCTTTGTTTTCTTCTAATTACGTTTATGTGGAGAGATCTGACTGACTGAGACTACTGTTTGAAAATATGCTGACTCTAACATTTATCTGAATATCTAATAGTATCGGTAAACAGATGAGAGTGAGATAATTGTATGATTGCAAGAATATTTGGGGTGAAGCATTGTGTTATACTGGACAGTGAATTGAATTTAAGATTAGAAAATGTGAGTGATCCCAACTTTCCTATTTGCTACCATTCTGGCAATGGGAAAAATCCCTTAATCTTTTGGTAGTCAGTTTCTCCATTTGCAAATAAGTTGGCTTGGATGAACTAGATGATATCTACAACCCTACCTATTTCTGATACCTACAGCTTAACTTTTATTTTTAAAAAAATTTCGTAACATGCAATTATAAAAAAAGCAAGATTATAAAAACTAACTATAGTTGCTTAATTTTGGAGATGAGACTGGATCACTTGTGTGTATGTGCATGTGTATGTGAGTTTCCAAATGGAAATTTTAAATTTGACTAACAGTCGTAAGTGATTCCTTATAGAAATTGCATACATTTTTAGTGGTATATTTAGTGGTAAATTGGGTAACAAAACTTATCTTTTTTCATGGACCATTGTTTGTTGTCAGCACATTTTAATCAACTATAAACAAATCCTAAACCTCATTGTCTTTTCTTATTATAAAGTTTATACAAAGTCAGAGACTTAAGACTTGGCAAATTATATACCAAATGAATCAAGTTGGATGGCAATAGCTTTCCATGTCTGTGGAAGAAGGGTGGAATGTGGGCCAGGTGGGATTGATGAAATGCAATTTTTTTTTCAGAAATAAAATCCTAGCAATACAGCCTTTTAATCAAAACTTGGATTCTATCTTTATCTCTTCCATCTTCCTTTCAAAGGAAAATAGCTTGGCTTTGATAGTTAAGAGAAGTTGTTCGGCTGCTCAGTATCCCACCCCAATTCCTGGCATATCATAGTGAAATCCACATTATCAAAGAAAATAGGAAAGTCAACATAAGAGATCAGGGTCAAAGCTCAAAGGCTTTTGTTCTTGCTCCTGAAGGGAGGAACAAGAAAAAAACTACAGAAGAATATTAATTTCCCATCAAGAAAATTGACATGCAAATGAACACTATTGCATTAGAGTAGCTCCTTTGTCTTGGTATTGTTTAGATCTATGTTATTCAGTGAATATGAAACCAGGTAGGATCTATAACATCTCTGATTTGCCTTCCTTTTACTACAGATTTATGGTAGAAAAGGAAAGCGATTCTTCTCTAGCCTACACCCCGCCCTCCCTGCCTCCCCCCCTCCCCTCCGCCACACACTTTATCCCACCTAGGTCAGTTCCATTGCCAATATTCCAGTGAGTCTGTGAGCTTATTAATGGGGGCACTCAATTCAATAGTGCAGGTTGCAACCTATTCCTACTTGCTCACATTATGTAACCCTAATTCATACCTTCTCAGTTTATCAGAGGGATTTAACTCAACATCAGGGTCCTTTTTTGAATAACCTCGAGCTCCCTAGCTTATAATCAGGCAATTGGGTTGCTTATCAGCCTATGTGCTCAGTCTTTTTTCTTTTTCCCTTTCGCACATTTCCTTGATGAGGTCCTTTAAACTATCCCTCTTCTATGACTCATTGTTGGGTGTTTCATCTAAAGGATACCTATTGTGTATTTCTCTTTGGTTGATCTTTTACTTAAATTCTTCAGAAACTAGTATTCGTTCATGCACCATCACTGGAAGAATATTGCTGTTCAAAAGACAGACCTCTATTTCAAAGAAAAACTAACTTGTAGTTACTTAAATAACTTGATCACTTCTCAAAGCAATTCATTCATTGTGTAACTCTTGTGCAACTCAAAAGTTAAATGTAGTTACTGCAATTGCAAGAGATAAATCGGCTGGCATTGTAAGTGAACGAAATTTGGTACTTCTTAAAGTAATGGGTCACCTGCTTGTAATAGAACATTTGCTCCTTGATACAATGGAATCTACTTTGGGATGTAATAAAATGTCCTCTATAGCTCCCTTAATAAAATAAGTTATCTCTGTGAAATTAGCATTCAAGAGAAACTACTAAAATAAGCATGCTGTCTGGAGGCAAGTTATCGACTACCATTTTACATGGTAAGAATTCTAAGAATTCTGTTAGATGTGCATTGTGCTATAGTGTGAGCCTAGTATATTTATTTCAAAACGTATATTTCTGAGATTTCATCCTTTTAAGGTAGTCTTATGAGTCACTTTTTGAGAGTTTTAATAGTCTATTTTCCCCAGAGAAAAGTGAATTCAGCTCCAGGTATTTTGGAGTATGTGTTAAGAAAATCCTCAATCCTTCTCCCTCCTCCTTTTTTTTTTTTTTGCTTTGTTATGTTTCCCTACATGTCAGGGGCTTGCATAATGAAAAGAAATAATGGTTACCTGAAGGCAGTACACTCAAGAATTTCCACACTAGTTGGTCTTACAGATCTGCAATGTGGATTCAATACAATTCAATGGTTAAGGAAGTATGCCCCAGAGAGGTTGAATCCCAGAACCAGTTATTTCAAAGCAAGCCCCACAAATAATCAATGGAATGACCAGTAGTGGATGGCACATCTAATCTTTATGTGCCATCAAAATATTTCAAATGAGATGGAGAAGGCCCACACCAGAAGCTATTCTGTTGTTACCACCCCATATCATCTAAGAAGCAATAACTCATAGCCCATTCAATCCCTAGTTTTTGGTAATTTACATTTTCCAATCAACTCATTGATAGATACTGTAGGCATTTCAGATCCCTTCCCCTAGTTCTCTGGTTGATAATAATGCTCCAAAGAAATGAAAAACAGATCTTTAGAAGATAATAGGGACTCTTGAACTCATGGGACAGCTAGGTCACACTCATCAATATATTATTATTAAATTTATTATTTTTGTTTTCAAAGAAGACCACGGATATCACAGATGATGTCTTGACTTGTGCATGAATTGAATTAAAGTGAGGCAGAGTTTCACAAAGCCATCAGTCTCTCTCTCAGTGCTACAAGAATTCAAGGTAGAACAAACTCAGGGATCATTTATATCCAACCCACAAATTTAGATAGGAGAAAACTGAGGATCAGTGACTTTTAACAACTTGCCTGAGGGAAGAGTTAGTTTTGCCATACTAAAAATTCCCCTAGAGATCTGGAGGTCTCTTTCGCTGGACCCCAATTCCTGCCTGTGATTAGACAAGATTGGGCAACATTTTCTTGGGTATTATCATACTTTTGCTTTCTTTGAACATTCCTTTAACATATATTTGGCATCTAAGAAATGTTGGATGGTCAGTTTAATTCAACAACTGTATTGGGTTCAGTTTCTATCCAATTATTATAGGTGAATGTAATAACCTAAAACACCACTATTAATATGCAGGAATTGGAGGGACCACTCTAGTTCTATAGCACTACTACCACCTTAATCATTCTGCTATCACTTTAGGACTCATATCTATTATTTTTTGAAGAAAAGTCCCTAGATGATAGATGCACATGTGATGTGTCATAAGCAACAGTGGGGGAGAAAAAGCCATACCTGAGACCAAGGTGAGGCCAGGTAAGCTTATCAGAAAGTACAGTGTATAGACAACATAGCATATCTATGATTGCAATAGAATGAAACATCAATTATTGCCCCAAATCAGAAAATATGGATACTAATTAAAGAGATCAATGTCTGAGGTATCAATCAACAAAATACAGAGAGCTGGAGCTAAGCTTAAGTTAAGACTTCTTTTCAAACATCTAAACTGGTCAGAAATACCCAGAGTGAAGTATCTTCCATTAATACAGGATAGGGTGGGCACTGAAGATACAAACTAGGCAAAAGATCCAACCTAGATTTTTCAACTTGCGATAATATTATTTCAGTATTTCAGGTGTGGTGTCCAGAATATAATTGAGCTTCTTGAGGACATAGAATGTTTCATTTGTATTTGTGAATGAGCAGTATCTAGCATAGTTCCTGGCACCTAGTAAATAAATGCTTGCTTGCTTGTTTGACAGGTAGGTCACAGCACAGAATCAATATAACCGGGGCACATGTGATACGCTGAGGACAACAGATGCTCATATTGAGCTCTGACTTCAAGCTTCTTTGCTGATATAGGCAGAGGAGAGGTGGCATACACACACACACACACACACACACATATACTGTTGATTTTTGTTTTTCTGATTTAATATGTGACCCGAAGAGATCCATTTCTATTTGTTTGACACAACTGCAGAGGAACGTTTTTATTAAATAATGCACAGAGTAAATAAACTCTTTCATTAGAAGCTAGATAACTCAGCTCAACCAAGAGAGTCTTAGATGCCACTCAAGTGGAAATTACCTGAAATTTATAGTGTAGAAACCTGGGAATAGGGACGTCACTGAAATATCAGCTCCTCTACAAGTCAACTTCTTACCACAGGCTTTCTCCCCTTTCATACTGAAGGAGGCATCAAACCAGGTATCTTCTTTCTTGGGGTTGGAAACTAGAGGACCAGTATGTCTTTTCTTTCTAACTCATCAACTTCAGGCCTCATGCAAGTAAGGGAAATTGAAATGTCAAATCTATACCAATGAGGGGATTTTTAGGCAATCAACTATTTGAGCCATGGGCTACATATATTAACATGTATTTACATACATATACACACATAAATATGTGTCTGCATATGGGTTTAATCTCTGGTCAGTTTTATTTCCTAAGGAAATCCACAGTGAGAGACAAATCCACCATAATCAATAAATTGAAGGCCCAGAAAAAGGTAAGCAGATAAAGGGTGTTCACTTTTTTATGGGACTGTCACCATGGAATATTCTATTTTAAAACAGAAATGATTTTATTTTTAAACAAAATGAATGCCCATGTTATGGTATTATTACTTATGCCAAATGAATAAAAAGAGAAGATAGTAGAACATACACACACACACACATATATATATTCCCACTTATATCAAATCATTTAATCTATATATCTATGCATATCCATGTATATATATGTGTATGTGAACATCTATCCTACTATATTCTACTATACACAATGATATGTTTGTGTGTATAAGTGTGCAAGCATATCAATCTATGTGTGTACATATACATATATATATATACTTTTGTATGTGTAAATGTATAAGGATGTCTATGTATGTATATATCCACACATATACATACACACATAAAATATGTGTGTATACACACTCCTATATATCATATAATCCAATCTATGTATCTATGTGTATATATGCACATACACATATATATACATAAATGTGTGAACATATAGTCTACTACACATGATGCTATGTTCGTGTGTATAATATCTATGTGTGTTTATACATACATATTTATCTATGTGTCTATATATACACACATGCATAGACACATGCACATACATACACACATGTACATACATTATACACACATATATGTGCACAGATTTTTACATGTATCCATATATTGCTTTGAAAATGGGACATCTTCATGATCTCTTCATAAAATAGCTGAGGTAGAAGGGATCTTAAAGGTCATCTACTCAATCATTCTCACTTTAAAGATCAGGAAACTGAATGTCAGAGTACTTGAACAACTCTTCTCCTTTGACAATAATATTTTCTTCACTTCAAAATATCTTTTGTTCTTGTGGATGACAGATCTGGGTCTTTAATTTACATCTTGACTCCCAGTGCTCCCCTCTCAGGTAAGATCAGTGTACTACAATCTTGTCATGTAAATCTCTTTCTCTCTATCTCTCTCACTGTTTCTGTCTTTATATGTGTCTCTATCTTCCACTCACATTCAGATATGAAAAATATGGAGTTTGGAGTCCAAAATGTGGAATATTTATATAAATTAATTTGAAATAATTTCATATTGAAGATGATGAAAACAACTGAAAATTAAATTACTTAAAATATAATTGTGAAATAAAAGGTTCTTTATGAGTTATTTTCTTTTCTCTCAGGCTTGGAATGCCTAGAGGCTGTGTAGGCTTTACAAATTGTTTCATATATTTTTCAAAAATTGGTAGTTTTGTGAAGGAAGACACATACCATGTTGACAATCTGAAAAGCATGAAAATATTCATGTATTTTAGTAATATTCAATGCCATTATGTTTGGACTGAAAGATTCTTTCTGCATTGAACAAATAAAAATCATAATAGCTATGTATAATAATATGCTTTAAAGTTTTCAAAATGCTTTACATGTATAAGATATCCCACTGGAACCATTTCCCTACTCATACTCTCCCACATAGGTAGGAGTCCTCAAGGAATAACAACTATTCATAGGCTTTTGAAGGTAATCTTGAGCAGTTAAGTTTCTAAAACTATTGATCATCAGCCCCTACCAGTGCAATTCCAATTAATAACAAATATAGTTCATTCCATTAGGCTATAGCAAAGGTATTTCTGAAGTATAGCAACAATCACAAAATTTAGAGTAAAAAAAAAATCTCAGCAGCCATCCCATCCAAAATATGCATTAGAAAAGTCTGCATTGTGAAACCCAGAAAAGTGGACATTCAGACTTCACTTCAACATTTTCAAGGAGGTATCACCTTCTAACTCTTAAGAAATACATTCCATTTTTGGACAGTACTAATTGGTAGGTAGGAAGTTTTACCTGACACTGAGCCTAGATTTTCCTCTTTTCAACTTCCTCCTATTGAACCCAATTCTGCCCTCTGTATCTAAGCTCAATGAATCTTGCCGCACATATATTTATATGTAGCTATCATATTCTCCGTATACTTGAAGATAATTATCATATCTCATTTTTTCTAAGCTATTTTCTCTAAACTAAATATGGTCACTTCTTTCAAGTAATCATCATCTGATTAAGATTTAAAGTCTCTCTCATCATCCTGGTTGCCCTTCTCTGAGTATTCTTCAGTGTAATAGTGTCCTTAAACTATGGTTCTCAGAACCAAACACAATTGATGAAGGCACAGTACATTGAGATGATCACCACTCTAGTTCTGGAAGTCATGCTTCTTTTAACGTACCCCAAGATGGTATTACTTTTTTTTTTTTGGCTGCTGCATAGTATTGACCTAACTCATATTGAGCTTGTAGCCTGCTAAAATGGCAAGATCTTCTTTTTAAATACTATCTAGCCATGTCTGCTTCACGTTATATTTGTGAAGACAGGGGATTTCATTTGTATATAAGTAAAAACCTTGTTTTTATCCATTTTCCATTTAATTTCATTAAATAAAGTTGAATGTTCTAGAATGTCTAAATCTTTTTGGATTTTTAGTCCTTCATACTCTGTGACAGTTATCCCTCCCATCTTTGTGTCATCTAAAGTTTTGATGAGAATTTTATCTATTCCTTTATCTAAGTCACAGATATTTTAAATAAGGCAGGGCCAAGAACAATTGCTAAAAATTAAAAACAAAATTCTGAGGTACGTTGTACCACAGACATACACAGGATCCATGAGAAATCTGGGAGGAAGCTTAGAATAGAATGGTAATAGGGTACAAATGTAGAAAACATCTTTTCCAAAAGGGTAACTCACAATTCTAAGTAATGGATGTTCTGTCTTTTTTGGTGGTGTCCTCACAAAATTTTCCTTAGGTCACAAGATCATAGCTAGAGAGCTTATAGAGAGAGATTTATTTAGATATAGTGTAGAATGAACACTTAATAACCAATCTTACTTCTTTGTGACAGTACAGAAAATATCTTTGCAACCGGTTAGAGTGCAATGATTCAGATGGTCTTGGAATCCAATCAAATGTAAAGGATCCAAATCCATGTGGGACACCTTTTTAATGCCTTTGGGTTAATGGGAAGTCTCATAAAAATGGCCTGAGATAAGAAGCTACATGAACAGCAATCAGATTTGAGTCTTAGCTCCCTAAGTCAATTAGCTTCCTTGCTTTTCAGACAAAGGACTAACTTAACCTACATGAAGTAGATAAAGTGAATACTGATGCTTTCACAGTCATTGTCATGCATTTTACAAGTTTCAGAAGTGGAATTTGAATCTGTCTTCTTGACTTTCAGTCTAACACTTTAATGTTGGTTGGGACCTTAATTCTTTTTAGCAGTTGGAGCATACCTTAGCATTTTTCTTATATGTCACTTCACTGAAGATATAGTCTTAAGATTACTCGTATGAGGGAGCAAGGCAATCCAAGGTATGTACTAATATCACCAATGATTTTTAAGCAAGAAAAGGAAAACCTCTGGAGCACTAAGTAGAGCTACTATTGGAAGATTCATGAAAAACATGCAAGGAAATGATATAGAAATGTTGAGATATGCATTAGGAAAGGGTGTAGACACTAATGCAAACATAAATCCACCTAAATATAAAGGATATTAGAGGATATTAACCAAATACCTGTTGGTGTTAAGGGGACAAAAATGAAAGTATATTCAGTTTCTTGCATTTAGTACTATGAGCAACCACAATTTCACAGATGTGGCAGTTCTCATAGCACTGATACAGAATGCAAGCCCTTTATAGTTTGATAAATGGTTCTCAAGATTTGCTAAGGCCAATGAATGTATGTATCACCATGAGTGAACTTTTCCCAAAATATTTAAAATTTTTAAATTCATCCAGATTTAGTAATGATTCAATGAAACTCTTTCAGAAGAAGAATGGTATGATGGTATGAGCAGACCTATGCATGAGAAAGATGTCTTTATGGAACTGTATGTACCAGTGCTCTATATGAGAATCTCTCTGAGCTCTCGATACACCTCCAATTGCAAATTATTATACATTCAGAATTGGATGCATCTAAATCTCAACAAGTACAAAAGAGAACTCATTATCCTTCTTTAAAAAAACAAGCAAAATGGGACAGAGTCAAGAAGATGAAGGAAAGGCAGTCACTAGCCTGAGCTCTCCCCCAAACCTCTCTGAATACCTTTAAATAGCACCATAAAACAATTCCTAGAGTAGAAGAACCCACAAAAGGACAGGGTAAAAATCATTTTCCAGCCAAAGACAACTTAGAAGGTGAGCAGGAAAGGTCTATCACACCTGGGTGAGAGTGGAGCACAGGCAAGTACAACCTATGCCAACACAGACCCAATTCCAGCAAACAAGGACAAGGTCTTGGAAGCCACTTAATCTGCAACAACAGCTGCTGCTCCCAGAGCTCTTACTCTACAGATGCTAAGAGAGTTGAACTACTGGTCAGAAGGAGATCACAAGGGCCTCTTTGCTAGCACTGATGCAGGTCTCTTTTATTTGGCTCATACTGTAACCTGAGTTGCAGTCCTGGGTGGTAGTGCCAGGGTGAGGAGAAGCAGTATCACACCAGAGTTTGTGAGCTGCACTGGAGAAGGGACCCTCTTCACAGTTCCAGATAGCAAAAGGGTGCTTGTGGTTGCTCACAGACCAGAGGACAGACCAGGAGAATAGTGAACACACCTCTCCTTAAAGCACACCAGCTTGGAAGAACTAAAAACTTACAGATACCTAGAAGTAGCTCTGAAAACAGTTGCACTAGACCCCTGAAACTTGGGACAGTGCAGCCTCCAAATTGAGTGCCAATGTGATATTCATAGTACCTACTGCAGCCATGAATATGCTGATGCAGTTCTAAATGGTGAAATACAACAGACTCTCCACATGGAAGACAGAACCAAAACATTTATTCAGATACCAGAAAGCCAAATTCATCATAGTAACAAAAATCTATACACAATAACAATGTAGAGGACGACACCAGTTCCAAGCCTTACCCTGCTAGACTTCTCATAAACCTGTGTGTTTGTTCTTTGTTGCTGAAGAAGACCATGCCATCAGAGAAATAATGACATGACTTGCACTTGACTTTGTTTTGAGTGAGGGAGAGCTGTGCAAGGTCACCAACCTCACTTTCTCCTCCTGAGCCATCTGGATCCAAGGACCAGATATTCATCAGGATGACTGGAGATGACCCAGGATGAGGCAATTGGGGTTAAGTGACTTGCCCAAGGTCACATAGATAGTGAGTGTCAAGTGTCTGAGGTCAGATTTGAACTCACAAATCAGCTCCATTAAACAAATCACAAGCAGATCCTCTTAAACAAAATCACAAACAGGCTCCCTTGCTCATGCTAGCTAGCTGCCATTCCCAGCTCTGATTGCTCTCTGACTAACTTCCTTTCAGTTCTCCTCTAGTTCCACCTCTTCCTGCCTCACTCCTCCTGTTCCACCCCTTCCTGTTCCACATGATTTGACTCATGTGACTTAGGCTTCCATATGACTTAAGCAGGTCAGATGGGCCTTTAAATGAATGGGAAAGATCTTCCCATAAAATTACATTAACAATAAGCAAAATGCATCATCAATGCAACACTCTGGAAGCAAATCTCTACTTGAATAAAGAGCTAAACATCAAGAAATAAGCTAGCAAACAACATAAAAAAAAGTTCTGACCATAGAAAGCTACTATGGTGACAAGGAAGATCAAAACTAAGAAGATAGCAAAGTCAAATTTTCTGCATCCAAAGCCTCCAAGAAAATGATGAATTGGTCCCAGGCCATGGAAGAGCTCAAAAAGGATTTTGAAAAATCAAGAGAAGTAGAGGAAAAAGGGCAAAGAAGTAGAGGAAAAGGGGCAAAAGAAATGAGAGCAATACAAGAAGAAATGTTGACAATGTCAACAAATGTCAATAAAAAAGAAAGGAAACATGAAAAAAAATACTAAATGACACCTTTAAAACAGATGAGACCAAATGGTAAAAGAGGTACAGAAAGCCAATGAGGAGTAGAATGCCTTAATAAGCAGAATTGACCAAATGGAAAAAGAGAAACAAAAATCCTGAAAAAAATTCCTTGAAAATTAGAATTGGCCAAATGGAAAAGGAAGTACAAAAACTCACTGAAGAAAATATTTCATTAAAATTTTCATTGAATAAATGGAAGTTAATGACTTAATGAGAAATCAAGAATTGAAAACAAAGTAAAAATAATTGAAAAATAGAAGACGATGTGAAATATCTCATTGGAAAAAAATCTAATCTGATAAATTGATTTAGGAGAGATAATTTAAAAATTTTTGGACTACCAGAAAAGTATGATTAAAAAAAGAGCTGAGACATCATCTTTCAAGAAATTGTCAAGGAAAATTGCCCTGATACTCTACAACTGCAGGGTAAAATAGAAATTTAAATGATGGATGCTCCCATCTTTCAGTTATTTAATGAAGAGCTAACTACTTATTAGATGACACAATGGGCATTCCTTTCTTATATGGTTTGAACTAAATGTACATTGAGTTGCCCTCTAACTCTTAAATTTTGTGAATGTGTAGGTCTTGTAGATATACAAACACCCATAGAATTTTCATCAGATGCATAAGTATCACTTACCATGCATGATTGTAGTTTCATAAAGGCCAATCAGAGGAAACAGCATGATAATGTGGAGCATTAAAAAATACAAATTCAAATCTTCCTCCTGAAAAGGTGGGGGAAGAGTACAGGGATTCACTGACAATAATAGCCATAGGAAGACACAATTACATAAAACTGGGCCACTCTAATAAAGAGGAATGCACTTGGGTTGGCCCAACCAGGGAGAAGGAGGTTTTTTGTTTGTTTGTTTTAATAGGAGTTTCTTATTTTGACTGAAGTTATTGTCAGAATGTTCTAAATTTTGTATCCTGGGAAAACATTCTAGTTACCTCACTCTCATTACAACTCTCTTTCTGATTTCCCCTCATTCTTCTTACTGCTGCCCCTCTCAATAATCCATCTTTGGTCAAATACCATCATTAGTTATTTTCAACATTTTGAGCTATTCTTGATAACATAATCCTTTGCCAGCTTACAAATCATATCAGTCTTCCCAGTTGTTTTCTTCATGCCACTGAATGAAAACATGCCTGTAAAATTAAAACTGATTCTGGAAAGGGAGAAGTTGGCCTGGTCAAACCTAGGTACCACTGGGATGAGTCAAATACGAGTGAGCCAGCCCAGCTTAGAGTTTCCCTTTCATAATTAAGATAGAAATCCTATTCACAGACTGTCAAGAGATAATTTTTGCTGAACAAGAATTATCAAATCCAACTCAATTATTTTTTTTATTTTTTCATGTTCTGATTGCTGCAGTTATTATGGCAAAGCTATTCTTTGCTTAATGAATAATTGCATTCCAAAAAAAAGTGCTATGTGCATCTTTTGCAAAGTGAAATGCAGTGAGTACTAAGTTATATTGTTTGCTGTGCATATTTGTTTAATAATTATTGACTTCCTTTTAACTTCCTTTGCAAAATCCTAAATAAAAAAAATCCTACATATCTAAATATATATATATGAATTTATGTACATACATATAGACATGCATACACATGTATAATGCATATTTTCATTTTAAATAGGATGTTTCCAACTTGTAATATATCTCTTGAATCATACCTTTTAAATATATATGCATATTAAAATTATTGTGTAACTTTTTTCTTTCTTTTTCTTTCCTCTCACCTTTCCCACCCTAGAGATGGCTACCACTAGACACATATTATATATAGATGTGTATATATGCATATGCAAAATCATTCTGTATATCTATTTATCACTTTTTCTCTAGATGCAGATAGTATTTTCTTTCATATGTCATTTGTGGTTAACTTTAGTATTTATAGTATTCATAATGATTTAGTCTCTCAAAATTATTCTTAAAACAATATCACAAACTCTTTTTGAGGAGGCAAAGAACTGGAAATTGAGGATGTGTCCATTAATTGGGGAATGGCTGAACAAGTTGTGGTGTATTAATGTGACAGGATACTATTGCTCCATAAGAAATGATGAACAGGCAGACTTCAGAAAAACCTGGAAAGATTTACATGAATTGGTGCTGAGCAGAATCAGAACATTGTACAAAGTAATAAAATATCGTTTGATTGCTAATTTTGATAGACTTAACTCTTCTCAGCAATGCAGTAGTTTAAAACAACTCCAAAAGTCATAATGGAAAATTATATACATAGCAAATATCAAGAAAAAGCACTATGGAGTCTGAATGCAGATCAAAGCATACTATATGCTCTCTCTCTCTCTCTCTCTCTCTCTCTCTCTCTCTCTCTCTCTCTCTCTCTCATTTTCTCTGTGTCTCCCTCTCTCTCTCCCTCTCACTCTCTTTTTCTCTCCCTCTCTCTCCCTTTCTCTTTGGGTTTCTTCTTTCTTTTGATTTCTCTCATTGGTTCTAATCCTTTATTTTTTTATTATATTCTAATCCTTCTTTACAATGTGAATAATGTGAAAGCATGTTTAATATGAATGCATATGCATAGCCTATATTAGATTACACACTGTCTTGGGAAGGGAGGAAGGGAGGGAGTGGGAGAAAATTTGGAACCCCAAATCTTAGCAAAATAAAGTGAAAAATAAAAATAAATAAATCACTTCAAGATAAAAAACCCCAATATGGCTGTTATTGTATACAATTTTCTCTTTGCTCTATTCATTTTGTTCTTCATTATTTCATGGAAACTTATCCGTGTTTTTCTAAGATCATTGAGTTCACCATTTCTTATAGCATTGTAATATTCTATCACAATCCTATACCACAACCTGTTCAGTCATTCCCTAATTGATGGGCATCCCTACAATTCCCACTTCTTTGCCATTAAAGAGAGAGTTGCTATAAATATTTTGGAACATAAAAGATATGAACAGGCAGTTTTTTGATGAAGATATCAAAACAATTAAAAAAGTTCTATAAATCATTATTGATTAGAGCAATGCAAATTAATACAACCTTGAGATTTCATTTACGCATGTAAGACTACATAAAATGATTAAATACAAAAGCAACAAATGTTGGAAGGGATGTGGAAAAATTTGAGACATTAATTCCATACTATATGTTCTCTCTCTCTCTCTTTCTCTCTCTCTCTCTCTCTCTCTCTCTCTCTCTCTCTCTCTCTCTCTCTCACAATTGTGAACTGATCCAGCCATTTTGGAGAGCAATATGGAATTATGCCCAAAGAATTTTTAAATTTCCTATAACCTTTGACCTTGAGATAACACTAATAGGTATGTTTTCAAAGATGTTAAGGGAAAAAGGAAAAAAATCTGTAAGTTTATATCATGATTTTGGAAGGACAATCTTCTAGCAAAAATATTAATAATAAGATAATACTGTTAACAAGTTAATTTTAAAACTATTTTGTAATGCTATATTCAGAAAATCACAATATTTCTCCCTCTCCCATTGCCTACAATTTCATGGCATGGTGATCTGATGTATACACTCCCATTAATGCAAGCCTGAAATTCATGTAACCTATAGTTGCCTGGGGGATATTGAGATATTCAGTGACTTACAGATGGTAACACAACCAGTGGGTGTCAGGGGTAGTACCTGAATGAAGCTCTTCTTGACTTCTTAACTACCCCTTTATCCAATATGTCACACACATTCTCTCAAGGCAAAAAACATGAAGTATTTAAAATATATTTAGCAAGCTAGAAATACTGAGAATATCATTTTTAATAACTGACCAATCTAATTCCCTTCCTCATTACACCACTCATATTTTCTCCCACTTATAAGATGGTAATTAATGAACTTATAGGTTTGGAGTTAAATTTATCAGTGGTCTTAAAATATTCAGCAATCTTAACCTTATTTTCATATCTTTTCTAACTTTTCCTATCAAGAACACATGGAGTTTATTTTGGGGGGACAAAATAAAAATCTTTTTTTTTGTCTATAGGTTTTCTGGACCTGGGGCAGCTAGGTGATACAGTGGATAAATTACTGGGGCCTAAAGTCAGTAATACCTGTCAAATCTGGCCTCACTCACTCCCTTGCTGTATGACCTTGGGCAAGTCACTTAACCCTGTTTGCCTCAATTTCATTATCTGCAAAATGAACAAATCGCTCCAGTATCTCTGCTAAGTAAAGCCCAAATAGGCTCACAAAGAATGGCACACAAATGAAGAATGACTGAACAACCTGAGCCTAGACTCCAAAGTCTCTCTGTTTCTTCTTGCTTCAAAGGAATGGTTTCTCTGAAAGCAGAACATGGCTTTATTAACTTCATGGCTTCTGTGTTTTTATATTGTGTCTATGCTTTCATAAGCACAGGGTGCTTTCTGTAAGGAATTTCTTTTACCAATGTATATTGATAAATTATCTGTGACTTACCTTCTTAGAGTTTCTCTGGGCCTCTAACAGGTTGAATGACCAGCTTATGAAAGAGGCAGAAATTGAACCCAGGTCTTCTTGATTTGGAGGCCAGATCTTTCTTATTCCATGTTACTTCTTGAGTGTCATTCAGATATTTAAAATGACTCATTGAAATAAGAATCCACTTGGTGAATTGCAGTTTTCATGATAAAGTAGATGCTCCAAACAATTTTAAAATAACTCCTCAAATAATATTTTGAAGCACTAGAGCCAATGAGAAATCAGATTGAGATATTTTTCTAGACTTCTAAGACAACTTAGGAAGTTGGCAAGAGAGATCTGTCACACCAGGAAGGGTACCTGCCCAGAATGCAAAGTACAACAGCTGTGGGCCTTGGCGGCAGCTGAAACAGGAGCCAAGAGGAGTGCTAGCACTTGTGGCTATAGGGGAGTGTCCTTCCTTGGAAAGGAGCAGCATGCAGAGCAGTTGAACAGTGACCAAACCTCTCCCCATCACATCACCTCTGAAGAATAAAAAATTTGCGGACCCCAAGAATTACTTCAGAAAACAGATACACAAAAAAAGCCTGAAGTTTGAGACAGTGTTTCCTCAATTCCAGGTAGGTGGAGCCCACAACTAAGATCAAATTAAAAGTTAAGAAATAGGCTGAAAAAAATGTGCAAAGAACAACAATAACAAAAAGAACTTAAACTTAAAAAGTACTCCAGTGGCAGAGAAGACCAAAATAAACCTCAGAAGACAACAATATGAAAACAATTATAAGTAAAGCCTCAAACAAAAATACTAATTATGCCAAAGCCAAAAAAAAGAATTCCTAGAAGAGTTAAAGAAAGAGGTAAGAATGATGGAAAGATAATTGGGACAAGGAATGAAAGTGAGGCAAGAAAATGTGAAAAGAGAATGAACAACTTGGTGAAAGAGGCACAAATGATACTGAAGAAAATAATATCTTCAAAAACAGAATTGCTCCAATGGCAAAAGAGTCATAAAAATTCACTGAAGAAGAAAATCTCCTTAAAAAGTAAAATTGGGCAACTGGAAGATAATAACTCTATGTGACATCAAGAAACAATACAAGATCAAAATAATTTTTTAAAAAGAAAATATGAAATATCTCATGAAAACAATAACCTAGAAAGTAGATGGAGAGATAATTTAAAAATCATTGGACTACCTAAAAGTTCTGATAAAAAAGAAAAGCTGAGACGCTATACTTAAAGAAATTGTAGTGAAAACTTTTTCCACATCTTAGATATAGAGGGTGAAATTGCACTTGAAAGAATCCACTGATTACCTCCTGAGAGAAAACCCAAAATAAAAACTCACAAGGCTCTTAGGTCAAAGAGAAAATGTTGAAAGCATCCAGAAGGGAAAAAAAAATATCATGGGGTCACAGTCAGGATCACAGAATGTTTAGTAGCTTCCACCTTAAAGAAGGACAGGGTTTGAAAAATGGTTTTATGGAAGGCAAACAAGTTTGGATTATGACCTAGAATAACCTCCCCAGCAAAAGTGAGTAACATCAGTCAGGGGAAAAATGACTGTTTAATGAAATGGAGGATTTTCAGGCATGTATGATAAAAAAGACCATAGTTGAATCAGAAACAACTTTCAGACAAAAGAATCAAGAGAAGCATGAAAAGTTAAACATGAAAAAGAAATCATAAGGGAATTAAGGATGTTAAATTCTTCACATTCCTATATGAAAATGTGATACATATAACTCCTAAGAACTTTGTCATGATTAGGGTAGTTACAAAGAGTCTACACAGGCAGATAACATGAAAATGTCATGTTGTTATATTGGGATGATCTGCAAAATAAATTCAACAGATGAGAAAGAGAGATGTACTGGGAGAAAGGAAACCGGAGAGGTAGAATTACAATTTTTTTTTTTTTTACATAAAAGACGCACCTAAGGGATAGCATACAAAAGAGAGTAAAATGGGGGTTGTGGTGGCAAGTAATACCTGAACCTTACTCTCATCAGAATTGGTTCCAAGAGAGAAGAATATCTATATATTTATATATCTATACCTATATATCTACACACACACACACATCTCGTTGGGTTATAGAAATCTGTGTTACTCAATATGGAAATAAGAGGGGAAGTAGTAAGAGATGATTAAAAGGAGGATGGAGTAAGGAAGCAGTGGTCAGAAGCAAAATAGACTTATAGTCTTTTGAAGAGTGACAGGAAATACAGAGGAAGAAGGATAAAGAGGAGAAAATAGGATAGATAATATAAAATTGGTAATTATATCTGTGAATATAAACAGAATGGGTTCATCCATAAAATGGAAGTGGAGAGTTGAATGGATCAGAAATTAGAACCCCAAAATATGTGTTTTATAAAACACAGTCTTGAAACAGAAACACACATAGAGTTAAAATAAAAGTCTAACGTGGAATCAATTATACTTTAGGTAAAGGACAAAAGGCAGGAGTAGCAATCATGATCTCAGGCAAAGCAAAAGCAAAAGGAGACATAATTAAAAGAGATAATGATGCAATCCACATTTTGCTAAAAGGTATGGTAAACAATGAAACAATATAAAAATATATACTGCAAGTTTCTCTGATAAAGTCTTCATCTCTTAAATATACAGGAACCTAAGTCAAATTGATAAAAATAAGAGCCATTTTCCAATTGATAAATGATCAAATGATATGTATAGGCAATTTTCACCAGAAGAAATCAAAACTACCTATATTCATGTGAAGAAATGCTCTAAATCACTATTCATCAAAGAAATGCCAATTAAAACAACCCTTAAATACCACCTCATTTCTATCAGAATAATAAATGCTTGAAGAGTTGAGAAAAACACAGGTACACAATGTACAATTAGTAGAGTTGTGACATGGTCCCAACATTTTGGAGAAAAATTTGGAGCTATGCCCAAAATGCTGTAAATCTTTGCATACTCTTTGACACAACAATGTTATTACTAAATCTCCACTCCTCAATGTGATCAAAGAAAAAGGAAAATGACCTTCACATATAGAAATATTTACAGCAGCTGTTTTTGTGGTGGCAAAGAATTGAAAGTTGAAGAAATGTCTGCTAGTTGGGAATGGCTGAACAAGATGTGGCATATGATTACATTTGATTATAATGAGAATCTTGATAGGACTTCAGATACTTTTATGACTGTATGCCTGTATGTATTCAATTATAATTATAAGAAATGACAAGGGTGTGTGGTGGTTTAAAAGCAGCTACACTACCTATCTCAACTGATACAAAGTGAAGTGAGAAGAACCAGGAGAACGTTATATACAATGTACATACAGTAACAGCAATGTTAAAAGATCAACTGTAAGATACATGGTTATGTTGATCAATAAAATGATCCCTGACAATTCCAAAGGACTCATGATGGAAAAATGTTATTCCCCTTCAGAGAGAGGACTGACAAGCTCTAAGTGCAAACTGAAATAAATTTTCTCACTTTTTTGCTTTTCTTAAAAAAAATATGGCTAATATGGAAACATGCTTTGCATGGTTTCACATAGATAATTGATATCATATCATTTACTTTTTCAGTGTGTAGGCAAGGGTTGTAAAGTAGTGAAAGAATTTTGAACAAATTTAAAAAAATGTATGTTAATAATAAACAATGTTTATTTTAAAAATCCTTCTCTGTAACTGAAAGTTGGAAGCCTTTGTTAATTTAAATTAATTCCTAATATATACAAAATCTTCTACTTGCCTTTTGTAAGCAGCAACTGAAAGGATAGAACTTGGAAGGATTTAAGTGAAATGAGAAAAGGCAGATTTAAGTAACAGAGTTCATTCTGAGTAACCACTTGAATAACAAATATGTGGCAGAAACCAAAATTCTTAGAATTACCTCCTAAGAAAGGACATCACTAGCCAAGAATCCTTATCTTTGCTCAGAGGTTAAAATTCAATAGCTCACATGTCAACATTACCCTTTGAAGAAAAAGCAAAAAATGATTTTTGAGTTATTTTCAATTGCTTCTCCTCATGAAAGCCTCCTTAAATCATTCTAAAGAAGCCTTAGAAATCCTTTAGACAAGACATGGAAAGACCTGAAAGGGCATATTTTAGATATTTCAGAAGTCAAAATAAATATGATATAGAAGCAAGTTTTAGCAATCTTTTTGTTAGGTCTCTCATGATTATTTTTTATTATCTCTGTAGAAACTTAAGTAATTTTCAAAGCTTGCCATGACACTTCCTTGTGAAGTTATTTTTTACTCTCTGAGTTCCTCCAGTCTCCCTTTAAGCCTGTAAGCATTATCAGTAGGTATTTTTAAAACACACAGAGAGAATCCTGATAGTACTTCAAATACTTTTATGACTGTATGCCTGTATGTATCCAAAAAATTGCACAGTAGGTGCCTATGGAAATGAAGCATTTCTTTCTGGATTCAAGCTCTTGCCCTTATGGTTCTCAAAATGGACTTGGTTTGTGAAAATAGCACATATCTGAGATGTGAATATGTGAACAATTTTTGTTTTCCTCAATATGGGGAGCTCTAGTTGTGTAGGTCAGAACACAACCAGTCTATGATTTAACGGATATATAATCTAACCATATCATGGAAGCACATACATTTTTAATAACTTGCCCAGGTAGCCTTGAATAGTATTTATATACACTTCTTCTTGATTACATGTCCAGCAATTTATTCATTCCTACTTTCTGCCTATATATTTGAAATTAGAGAAAAACCAGGATAGTTACTCATGGGATAAATGTGTGCCCTAGATTCTAAGTGTGACATAAATTGGAGAGTGAGATAATATGATAACAGTCCCTATTCCTATATTGCTTTAAGGTTTGCAAAGCACATTACTACCTTGCCTAGTTTCTTCCCAAGCTCGGTAAGGTAGAAGATGTTATTATCACCCCTAATTTGTAAATGAGGAAAGAAAGATTGAGAGAGGAGGATTTATTTGCTGAGGGTCACACTCATAGCAAGAAGTCAGGTCTTCCTGATTCTAAGTCCAGCATTGTATGCACTATGCCACCAAATAAGGAAAGAGACAAAGAAAACTCACTAAGATATTTTAGATGTGGTGCATATTCTTTCTCATTTTTAGTTTTGAACATTCACTTTTTAAGATTTTAAGTTCCAAATTTTTCTCCCTCTCTCTTTTTTCACTTTCCTCTTCTCAAGGTGGCAAGTAATTTAATGTAAGCAATACATTTCAAATTACATTAAATGTATTTTCACATTAGTCGTGTTGTGAAAAAAAAGACATTAAAAGTGAAAAAACCTAAGAAAGAAAAAAAAAACAAAAAAAATGAAAACAATGCGTTCCAATCTGTATTCGGACTCCATAGTTCTTTGTCTGGATGTGGATCGAATGTTCCATCATGAATCTTTAGAAATTATCTTAAGTCACTGGATTGTTGAGCAAAGCTAAATCATTCATAGTTGATCTTCACACAATTAGTGTCCAATGTTATTCTGGTTCTGCTCACTTCACTCAGCATGAGCTCATGTAAGTTTTGCCAAATTTTTTTAAATCTGCCTTCTCACCATTTCTTTAGCACAATTGTATTCCATTACATTCATATACCACAACTTCTTCAACCATTCCCCAATTTGTGGGCATCCCCTCAATTTTCAATTATTTACCGCCACAAAAAGAGCTACTTTAAAAATGTTTATACATTTTTGTCCTTTTGGCTTTTTTATGATCTCTGTTGGGATGTGAAATTAGTAATGGTACTACTGAATCAAAGGATATGCACCATTTTGTAGTCCTTTGGTCATAGTTTCCAATTACTTTCCAGAATGGTTAGATCAATTCATCAACAATGCATTAATGTTCCAAATTCCCCCACATCTTCTCCAACATTTATCGTTTTCCTCTTCTGTCATAGAAGCCAATCTAGTATGTGTGATGTGGTACCTCAAAGTTGTTTTAATTTGCATTTCTCTAATCTCTCATTATTTAGATTATTTTTTTGCCTTATGGCTATAGATATCTTTAATTTCTACCTCTGAAAACTATTCAAATCCTTTGACCATTATCAATTGAGGTATGACCTATATTCTTATAAATTTAACTCAGTTCTCTATGTATTTTTAGAAATGAGGTCTTTATCAGAAACACTGGCTATACAAATTGTTTCACAGCTTTCTGCTTCCTCCCTTATCTTGGTTAGATTAATTTTGTTTGTGCAAAAGTCTTTTAAATTTAATGTATTCTAAATTACCCATTTAGCATTTCATAATGTCTTCTATCTCTTGTTTGGTCATGCATTGATTTCTTCTTCATAGATGTGACAGGTAAACTATTCCTTGCTCTCCTAAATTGCATATTGTATGACCATTTATGTCTAAATTATGTAGCCATGTTGATATATTATTAGTATATGGTGTGAGATACTGGTCTATGTCTAGTTTCTGT
Organism: Bettongia penicillata ogilbyi; assembly: GCA_023548195.1. Classification (NCBI taxonomy): domain Eukaryota; kingdom Metazoa; phylum Chordata; class Mammalia; order Diprotodontia; family Potoroidae; genus Bettongia; species Bettongia penicillata. Next base: position 10,699,542 of record JAJHZJ010000514.1, on the reverse strand, counting down.
CATATAATTTTCCAGTTTTCCCAGTAGTTTATGTCAAATAGTGAGTTCCTATTCAATAATTTGGAGTCTTTGTATTTATCAAACAGTAGTTTACTATAGTCATTTACTATGATATCTTGTATAGCTAACCTATTCCACTGATCCACACTGTATTTTTTAGACAGTACCAAGTAGTTTTAGATCTGATATAGCTAATTCACCTTCCTTTCTATTAATTCACTAATCTCATTTATATTCTTGGCCTTTTCTTCCTCCTGATGAATTTTGTTATTTTTTTCTACCTCTATAACATAATGTTTTATAGTTTAATTGGTATGACACTGAATAAAGAAAATAACTCAGGTAGAATTTTCTTTTTCTGTAATATATTACCTTTACCTACTAATATCAAATGATATTTGCTCAGTTGTTTAGATCTGACTTTATTTGTATGAAAAATATTTTGTAATTGTGTTCACATAGTTCCAGGGTTTGTCTTGGCATATATACTCTCAAATATTTTATATTAAATACTTTATTTTATTTATTTTAAATGTAACTTCTCTTTCTACCTCTTGCTGCTGGACTTTTCTGGTAATATATAGAAATACTGATAATTTTTATGGGTTTATTTTATGTCCAACAACTTTGCTGTAGTTGTTAATTATTTCCAGTAGCTTTTTAGTTGATTCTCTGGGATTCTCCAATATATCACCATATCATACTCAAAGACTGACAGCCTTATTTCCTCATTGTCCTAGTCAAATTCCTTCAATTTCCTTTTATTCTCTTATTGCTAAAGCTATGAGTTCTTGCACAACATTACATAATAATGGTGATAATGGACATTCTTGTTTCACCTCTGATCTTACTGGAAATCCTTCTAGCTTATTCCCATTACATATAATGCTTTCTGATGGTTTTAGATAGAGGCTACCAATCATTTTAAGAAAATTCCATTTATTCCTATTCTCTGATGTGTTTACTAGGAATGGGTATTGTATTTAGTCAAAAGCTCTTTTCTGCATCTGTTGAGATAATTATATTATTTCTGCTAGTTTTATTATTGGTATGGCCAATATATTGATACATTTCCTAAAATTGAACCAGTCCAGTTTTTCTGGTATAAATCCCACCTGGTAATAGTATACTATTCTGTTGATAAATTATTGTAATCTTTTTGTTGTTATTTTATTTATTTTTGCATCAATATTCATTACGGAAATTGGTATATAATTTCTTAATCTATTTTGGCTCTTCCTGATTTACCTGTCAGCATATAATTGTGTCAGAAAAATAATTTGGTAAAACTCCTTCAACTATTTTTCTGAATACTTTATGTGATGTTGTAATTAATTGTTCTTTTAGGGTTTGGTAGAATTCACTTGCAAATCCATCTGCCTCTGAAGTCTATTTCTGAAATGGGGTGAAGTATTTTGTTTCCTCTTCTGTTAATCTGTACAATTCATATTTTTTTGGTAAATATTCATCCATTTCCCTTAGAATGTCAGACATTTTGGCATTCAGTTGGGCAAAGTAGCTCCTAATTATTGTTATTATTATTATTATTATTATTGTCATTATTTTAAAATTTCCTCTTCATTATTGGTAAATAAATCTTTTTATATCCTAATATGTAATCAGAGTTTTTTAATGTAGGTGCCATGTGCCTCTGAGAAAAGATATATTCCTTTCTATCCTCACTCCCCAGAGTTATGTCATATCTAACTTTTCTAAAATTCTATTTATCTCCTTGACTTCTTTCATGCTTATTTTGTGGTTAGATTTATCTAGTTCTGAGAGTGAAGAGTTGAGTTCACCTAATACTACAATTTTGTTGCCTATTTCTTCCTTCAACTCACTTAACTTCCCCTCTGAGAATTTAGATGATACCATTTGGAGCACATGTATTTAGTACTGATATTACTTCATTGTTTGTGTTGCCTTTTAGCAAAGATCTACTTTCCTTCCTTATCTCTTTTAATTAGATATCTTTTTGCTTTCACTTTGAGATCAGGATTGCTACTCCTACTTTTTTCTCTTTTTTTACTTCAACTGAAGCATAATATAGTCTTTTCTAGCCTTTTATTTTTTACCTTGTGTGTATCTCTCTGCTTCTAATGTATTTCTTGTAAATAACATAACATAGAATTCTTCTTTTTTATTTTTAATACATCTGTTATCCACTTCTGCTTTGTGGGAGAACTCAGTCCATTCACATTCACAATTATGGCTGTTAACTAGTTATTTATTAACTAAAGTATGATTTCCCTCCATCATATTCCATGATTTATACTTTTTTCTCTCCTTCTCCCTTCTCCTCCTTACCAGTGGTTTCATTTTGACCACCACCTCCCTCAATATACCCAGCCTTCTATATACCCACCTCCCTTTTCTTTCCCCATTCCCCTGCTACTTTCCTTCAAGGCACCTGCATATATATGTTATCCCCTCTTTGAGCCAAATCTGATGAGAGTAAAGCTCAAACAATACTCACCTTCTCCCTCTTCTTTCCCTGTACTTGAATAGGTTTTTTTGTCTCCTTATGTGTGGTAATTTATCTTATTGTAATTCTCCCTTTCCTCTTCTCCCAGTTCAATTCTTTTATTCACCCCCTGTTTTGTATTATCACATTAAAGTCAACTTATACCTACACCCTCTATTTATGTTTACCTCTTCTAACTGACCTTACAAAGATACAGTTGTCAAGAGGTACAAATACCATCTTTCCATGTAGGTGGTTAATAGTTTAACCTTATTGAATAACATGTTCTTTCATGTTTTCTTTCCTGTTTACATTTTTTAAGCTTCTCTTGAGTCTTGCATTTGAAGATCAACTATTCTGTTCAGCTCTGGCTTCTTTATCAGGAATGATTGAAAGTTCCCAATTTCATTGAATAATCTTCTTTACCCTGAAAGATTATGTTCAGTCTTGCTAGGTAGTTGATGCTAGGTTGTAATCCATGTTCTTTTGCCTTCATCATATTCCAAGCCCTCTGATCCTTTAATGTAGAAGATTCTAAGTCCTACATTATTCCTAGGAGTTTTCATTTTGTGCTTTCTTTTAGGAGGTGATAGGCAGATTCTTTTGAAGAATATTTTATCTTCTTGCTCTAGAATATTTAGGAATTTCTCATTGATAATTTCTTGAAAGATGCTGTCAATGAAATTACTTTTGTCTTGGCTTTCAGGTAGTTCAATAATTGTTGTATTATCTCTCGTATCTATTTCACAGGTCAGCTATTTTGTCCATGAGATATTTTTACATTATCTTCAATTTTATTCATTCATTTTTTTTGACTGAGTCTTGATGTCTCATAGAGTCACTAGCTTTCACTTGCCCAATTCTAATTTTTAAGAAAATATTTTCTTCAGTGGTTTCTGTACCTTCTTTTCCATTTGTCCAATTCTACCTTTTAAAGACTTGTTTTCACCCAAGTGGATTTTCCCCAATTTTGTCAACTGTATCTTTCAAGGAATTGATTTCCATCAGTCAATTTTTCATCCTTTCTTTTTCTATCTGTTGACTCTTTCTTGCATGCTTCTCAATATTTTTCCCAATTTTTCTTTGATTTTGCTTATTTGCCTTTTAAAATCCTGTTTGAGCTCTTCTAAGAAGACTTTTTGGGCTCAAGAATAATTCATATCCCTTTAATGGCAAGTAAAATAGGATCTTTTGCTGTTTTTGTTTTAGTATAATCAAGAAGTATAATGCCTATATTTGAATGTGATGAAGGAGGATCTTTTCCACTCATTATTGGACCAAGCAAGATTTGTAAGAAGGTTGATGACTTTTGTTAATGAGGCACTGATTCTCAAGGGATGTGATGCCCTTTTGGGACTTACAGACTGGAAGTGTTTGTTTGGCTAGACAAGGACTCTGGGAAGTCACTTTAAGGAGCCCCCCAGCTTTGAAAACCCAGATGTCGATTCATCCCTCTTTGTAAACTATGGTTAGACAGTTAGGGTCCAGCTGTCTGTTAAATTCAACAAGAGAATGCCATGGCTGTTAACTTTTAATTTCTCTGTATTTTCTTTGAAGTTCAAGGTGTTAACTTCCCTGAACCAGGTGAATGATATATATTCTTGGTTAAAGGAATGATACATGTGTTTGATTAAAAAGATTTCTAACCCCTCAAAAGTTTCCTTTCCTTTTATAAGTGAAGATCTAAGAACCCATGATAGCAAGCAGGTCCCCCTTGTGTGTGTGGAGGTACTTACTGATACAATCCTCCTTTGAGTTTTTACATGTAATCATTTTGAGAAGGTTGTTCTCTTCTGAGTTGGTGTTTTCATCTTCCCTGTTACCACAGTGCTTTTCTATTTTCAGGGCCTTTTTTATTTCATGCTTCTTTTCTGCTTTTTTCACAGTTTTTGAAGTTGAGTTTTGCTCCTGTGTCATGAAGGGGGTACTATTCCAAGCTTCTTGTGCTGAGGGACAAGGGCCTGGTCACTGGCTTTGTGCACAGAGGCCTCAGGTACCAAAGGCTTGTTTTCTGTGCTGGAGAGACTGTCTATTGCCCTTATCCCAGAGATAGCAATTTGCCTTCAGTGCTGGGGCTGAAGACCTCACAGCTAGCCTGCTGAGTCAATTGCCTACTTAGTCAGGTCAAGTAGGCTGATCTGTGCTGTGGCTAAGATCCTCTCACTGGCTTGTCAAGATACTGTCTGAACTGGGCTGCACTCCCTTTAACCAAGTGAGAAGGACATTTCCTGAAGTCCTTCTAAGTTATCTTAAGCTGGAAATTTGTTTCACTCCTTATTTCTGTAGTTTCAGTTTCCCCGAAATTTGTGTAGGGGCTTGAGTTAACCTAGTTTCCAAGGGAAACTATGGTGAGCTCAGGCATCTTCCTGACTCTTTTCTGCCATCTTGGCTACTCATTGGGATGCATGTTTCAAGTCAAGTCAGTTTTCAAGTAGCATTTATACCAAACAATATCTAAGCTCCTGCTGAGCTCCAAGATCCCTTGATTCTATGACTAATGGAGGAGTTGATGCTAGGATTCAGATAAACAGAGTAAGAATGAGACTTCCAGATAAGGAAAACAAAAAGACCCAGCACGCAGAGATGGGAATGAATAAATTCTGTGTGGAAAAATGTTGTTTGCTAAGAAATTATTTTAACTCTCAGTTATAAAGAATATGATTTTGTAAGTCATCCTTTGAAAAACGTAACAGAAAAACACAGCAGTATCTCTTTTTGACGTATGTCTAAAGCAAGCCTCATGCAAAAATTGCTAAATTCTGGTTAGCATAAACTGAAGGACTTTTTTTCTTTCCAAAACATTTCCTATTAACTCCATAGCCTCTCTTGCTTTTAGTACATATATAGACTATATTATGTTTTTTTGATTCAGTTTAAAAATGTACACACACATATGATAATAATATACAGTGCCCTGGGATGGCTTCTTGACCATATGAAAAATTTGGATAAAATATGGTTTCTAGACTCATTGAACTTAAAGTCTGGTGGAATACTTTGCCATTTATACAGTTAACTATAATGCAAACCAGCATGTATTAAGTGTGTCAAATAGGCATAAAACTAAGAGATGTAGGTTGACCAATAATAGAGATGTCATTACATTATCAGAGAATAATATAGACAGAATTAAAGAAGTCTTTTGTTGAAGAATTAGATTTTGATTTGGATGTTGAAAGGTAAGTGTAAATTCAATAAGAGAAGAGAGGAAGAGGGCATTCTAGGGAAAGGAAAAGACATAAGGAAAGGTACCAAAATATGAAGTGTGAAGTTGTATCCAGAGTAATTTAGTTTAGCTGGGTTGTCGATATATAAATAGTAGGGAGCAGCATGAAACAAAATTGGATAGCAGGGTCCTACTAAACAATGGATGTCAAGCCAAAACCCATCACAACCAAACCAAATTTTTGTCATGTTTTTGGAGATTCAAGATTTTTTGAGTAGGTGAGTAGATGGACAAGTCTACTCACAATGAACATTAGTTAGACAATGAATGAAGAAGTAATTAGAGATGGGTAGAAAATGGAGCTAGGAAAACACATTAAGATCCAGCTGAAGTTATTCAAACAGGTGATAATGAAAGTCTATGCTAAGACAATAGTAATGGAAATAGAGAGGAAGGGTTGTTCATGAGAGATTCTCATAAGGCAAAATCAACATGAAACATGAGAAAGAAGAGCCAAAACTAACCAACAAAAAGTTTCCAAAATGGGAAACTGGTAAGTAATGCTATTCTCATCAAATCCGTGGAAATATCAAAGTCCAAAGGATCTATCTATTAAGTACTTAATGGAGAATAATGTGCGAGGTAATTTAGGTAAGATGAAGTGCCTGCCTTCATGAACTGATGGTCTAATAGATCAATGTGACAACATAGAGTTAAACATAATACAAAATAACAAGCCAAATGCAGAAGAGAGTTAACAAATTCACTTGAAAATTATTGGGCATCCATTGCTCCAGGCAATGTGCTAGAGTCTGGGGGTTACACATACAAAACACATACTTTTCCTGCCCTTAGGTAGGTAGAATTCTACTAGACAGGGACTTATTTCATAAATATCAAGAATTCCTAGGTGAGAAAGCCATTCTATCAATGCAATTAAGCTAGCACCCTCTCTGTAATTCAGTCATAAAGAATTGTCTAGAGGCCTGAGAGAGTAAGTAACTTGTCCAGGGTCACATAATCAGTACAGGTGATACAGATAGGACTCAAACCTTTTCTCTTGACCTTGTGGATGACATTCCGTTCTTACAGTATGTGGCCCTGACATTCTACTGAATTGAAACAAAATAAACAAAAGTAATTAAATATAATTTATATTACAAATTAATATTAAGTGATATCAAAAGGAAAGGATACTGGATGGAACAAAAAATAAGAGAAGTCTGCTGAATGGTGTTTTGAACAAAGTTATGATTTTGAGAAAAGAGAGGTAAGGAAAAAATAACTCTCAAGTAATAGAGAGAACTATATAAAGAATGAAAGGGAGGAACATTACAGATGGAGAGGTATTAGAAAAGCCTTTCACTTTACAATGAAAGCAGGAATTCAATAGTGAGAAAGGAAACAGTAATGCCAAGCAAAATGAATATATGATCCATATAAACTCCCTTTCTTAACCTTCCAAGTAAGCATCCAAGGAGAAAAGAAGAAAAGGGTCATAGCATATATTTCTTCCTGAAACCTTCGTACTTCTTGGATTTTCACAGCAAATGTAGAGTTCACAATGTCAATTTATTACTAATTATGCTCCTAGACAGTCCTAACCTCTCTCTTAAACCTCTCTTGATCTACACAGTGAGTCCTTTAATATCAATGGCATTTTCATTAATAGAGTGAGGGATGCATTAATGAAATAGGGATCATTTTTGTTATCAGTCAGTGGATGGCTTATATCAGAGATAAGCAAAGAATTTTTGATTCGCTATTTTTTTCTCATTCTAATTTCTATTTTTTGTGCTTGCAATATGGGAGAGATGACAGAGAAAAGTGTAACGTTTCATCGAAGGATGTGTTATGGGATATTGTGGAGGAAAGGGAGAGAAACGAGTAGAAAGGGTAGAAAAGGGATATGGAGGAAGAAAGATCCACAGCATATTAATTTAAGGAAAACCTCGGTTATTAGAGGTCAGTCAAAATGAATCCTTATATCATTGGATTTTTCCCTTCCCCTTCATCACCATGTATTTAGAGATAAGCACAGATAGTGGAAAGGACATTGAATTTGAAATCAGAGGACCTGGGTTCAAATCCTAGCTTTGTTACTATTTATATCAACTTCAAGTTTTAGGGGAAACAGAAAAATAATTAGAAAACAAGCTGATAGTAAGGAATTCAGCTGAAAAAGTCCAACATTTGTTGAATATGAAATCTGCAAATGCATATTAGAAATCATCAAATCATTTTCCTCATTTGTGTAAAAAGAAAGTGAGGTCTAAAAATATAAAATGACCAAGCAAAGGCAGAATAAAAACAAAATAAAAAATAAATAAATGAAATCAAAACAGTGAATAAAAGAATTGAAATCTAGATTTCTCATCCACTGATCTTTTCAACTATACTTGTGTTCCAGAGTGTGTGTGCATGCATGTGTGTGTGTAAGTTAGTTGACTATATTCTAGTTTCAAAGACAAGGAAGTAGATATTTTAAGATAATTTTAGCAGTAAATATTGAGACTTGGGAAGCCATTTATCTATTCATATATATTTATATATATATGTATATAATTATGTCTCTTTGTATGTATAGATTTGTCTACATATGCATATGCATAAACATGCGTGTATATATCTCTATCAACAATCTATCCTATGTCTAAATTTCCTACTATGTGCCAAGCATTATGTTAAGAAATTTGCAAATGTTATCTTATTGGATCCTCACAATAACTCTTTGAAACAGATGCTATTATTATCCTCAGTTTAAGTGACTTGGCCAGATCATGCAACTAGTTAAGTACTTAAGCCAAAATTAAGCTCAGTTCTTACTGACTCCAGGTCCAATTTATTATGATTTCAAGCTAATTCTAAGTAGATAGGGATTTCTGCATAATCCTCAGTTAACCAAAGAATTCAGTTGATCGGAATGCTAAACATTCTCAATAAAAAAAATTTTACTCATTCATTATGTACAAGCTGGCCCTAAACATTAAGTGTAATTTAAAGCTATAGAAGTTTTAAACTGCATGAAGACTTTGAGGAAACCTTGTATGATACATATACACACATGTATGAGTCTCTGCACAAGATACATATGTATACATGTTCATATTTTAAAATCCTCCATATCATTAATATTTAATTTCCTTTCGTATACTGGCTTCTCATCTGTCTTCCAGATATATTCCCATTCTAAAAATAAGCAAGCAGGTTTATCTTTTTATTCCAACTGCCTATCCTGCTAAATCCCTGTGCCTTCTCACAGCCAAAATCATAGAAGAAATGTGTCCATTATGTGCTTCCAGTTTCTCAAATCCAACTCAATATTCTGACTCTATTACTAGATGGGCATTGCTCTATCCGAAGTTAACGACAATCTCTTAATTGCTAAATAGAAAGGACTTTTCTCAGTTCTTATGCTTGCTGACATCTCTAGCATTTGACATTGTTGACCAACTTCTGGTCCTAGATGCTTTCTCTTTTCTTGGTTATTCTAAATGGTACTGTCCACTGTTTTTATTTTTTTCAATCTGATTGACTGAGTCTTCCCTGTCTTTTTTTTTTCTCCAAAATTACGATTTTCTGTACATGACGTATTTCACATCTATTCTCTGAGTCCTTTCTCTTTTCTCTCTACATTTGCCCGGTGATCTCATTAATTACTCTGAGTTTATATCTATGCAAATGACTTCTGAATCTATGCATGTACAGCCAGTCAGCTATCTAGTTGTCTAATGTACTTCTCACATTCAACACACCCAAAAATGAAATCCATTATCTTCCCATCTATGCCTATGCTTCTCCTTAATTTCCCAATTTCTATTGAGGAAAATCAACCAGTTTTTTTTTCAGAGTTTCAGAGTCATAATTGAATTTTCTTTTTTTTCTTTTTGTGGTATATTCCATCAGATGCCAAATTCTATTAATTTTACCTTCAAATCATATATTGCATCTGTTCAATTTTTCTCCATTTGCATGGGTATCTGCTCACAGTAGTTTATGTGCTCATCACCTTTACCAGGAGTATATTGATAGTTTCCTAATTAATTTTCCTACCAAAGTTTTCTTATTTCTCCATTCCATTTTCCACACAGCTGACAAACTGACATTTCTAGAGTACAGGAATTACCATTTCATTACTTTGCTCAAAAAATTTCACAGGATCCCTAGCCCTCCAAGGATAGAATGCACATTCCTGAGTTAGACATTGAACATTCTTTACAATATCACTTCAAACTATCTATTCCAAACTAATTTTACATTACTCTTCCTGGTATGCAACATATCAGTCATAAAGTATTTATTATTTTCTCTGTGCTAGGCATTATGCTAAGTACTGGGAGTGTAAAGGAAGATAAAGCTTATACTTGCACTCAAGGAACTCATAGTTGAATGATTCCAAACAAAACAGCCTCATGGTGTTATCTACAAATTCTAGTTATTTTAGTACTCCAGGATGTATTTTACCTGGGTAAAGTAACTTGAATTTATTAAGAAATACTAGGAATATTCCTACTATCCTTGGCTATCAACTACATGTTAGATAATCTTGATCTTCCCATCTATCCCAAAGACATTTTTCCTTAACAGAGAAAATGTCATCAAAATCAAAGGTTAGAATGTTTGATATTAATACTTTTTCATTATCATTTTCCTACTTACCCTGTACTGTTTTCTTTTCTTTTATTTGATTGCCTTTTCCCTCTATAATATAACTAAACAAATATGCCCCCCTTTTTGTTAGCTTTCATTGTCTCTTTAACACCAGTAGCTTAACAGCAAAAGTCATTTTGGAACTGTTTGAATTTTATACTTTGTTTTCTTTCCACCTTTATCCTATCTTCTAATTTAGGGTTGATTTTTACCATTATTCTAAAAAATTTCATGATCAGCTTGCAAACAGGCAGCTAGTTCATAAATAACCTTTATGTTGGTTAAAAAAAAGTCATTTCTCATTTGTAAGACATAGACATTTCCTCCTTTTGTATGTTATTGTTTGCTTCTTGTCATCTCCATTGATTTCTAACACTTCTTGAAGAAAATATTCATGATGACTATGGGAAGCTTCTGAATAGTATACACACTTTCAATCTCTTCAGTTTCTTAATCCTGAAATTCATTCTTCTATATTCCTTCCCTCATGGCATAATTTCCTAGATATCACTAAGTATTCATGTATAGGTTTAGTCTTAGTCTTAGTCTTCAGGTTCAGCTCAAACGAATCTCCTCATCCTGTCCTTAGTTATCAGAGGGCACTATTGATAATTTGATAATTATAAATAAATTGATAATTTGTTATCCAAATTATAACAAACTGTAAATACTCTCAATCCCAACCTCTCTCCATCAATCAAAAGCTCCATACTGCACTAGAGGTACTTTTGGGAAATGTCAAGGTCTTTTTGAGGTCTGAAAATGACTCTCCCATATGTCTACCCTTTTTGTAAGTGTTAGTACTTACTCCTTTTATTGGTCTTCAGGATGTTCTGTGTGAATTTACACATTTAAACTCTTCTAGCACAAGGTATATCAATGATGTAGGAAATGCAAACACAAAAGCAAATCAAAACAAAAAAAAACCTTTATTCTTTTTCCTACTACATTTTAGTGGACTTAATTACATTAATATGAATTCATTGAATAATTCCTTACTTATAATCAGAGGAAAAATCAATGTTAACTAATAAATTTATGCATATTTGTGCATGCATATATGCATATGTGTGTGCATGCATATATGCATATGTGTGTGCATGCATATATGCATATGTGTGTGCATATATCTAATCATATATCTATGTGTGTGTGTGTATGTGTGTGTGTGTAACCACCTAGACTCCATTAAGAACAGATAACCCAAAGCTCTTCTGGGAAGCACAAATTTCAAATTCAAGAAATTTATTCCGTGTGTTCACATTATGATCTTCCTTGTTTCTATTCGCATCTGAAGAAAACTCAAGAAGTTAAATAGCTGAGCTTTGTATACCTAAAATCAAATCTTCTTTAGGGTAGATTAGGGACCTTGGCTCCTACAAGCAATCTGATCCAGATATTAATTCATTCTCTATCCTATTCTCTCCTCCCCTTCTCTATTTGTTGCTTTATTTTACTCAGGCTGCCAACTTCTTCTATAGCATATATTCTCCTCTTACCCAATCTGCCTATGGCTTCCCAGATTAGTTAACATGACCTGTTACTTTTTTTTAGCATACTATTATATTTGCCCTATGTGTTAAAATTATTTTAAAAATGTAAAGTTTTTAATTTAAAATTCTATTCTTTCTTCTCTCTCCTTCTTCTCTCTCCCTGAGACAGTAAGCAATCCAATACAGTTTATCCTTATGTATATGTAATCATATAAAACCATTCCACATGAGTCATTTTGTACAAGAAGTCTCTTACAGAATAAGAAGCAGGCTTCCTCCAACTTGATGATCATTCTTGGCAAGGAAAGCATCACTTTATCTTTAAAAACTTTCTAAGTAAACAGCTTAAATTATTTCTACCTAACCCAATTCTGACTTATCCTTCTTTGAACTCTTCCTGTATTGTATCACCAATTCAACTTTGTGGGTATTCACCTCTGATTTTTCTGAAACCTTAAGCATGAGGAGGATCAGAGATATGGATCTGATCATATATCACCTAAGGGATGTGTGCAAAACTACCTCCTCTATATGTGCAATACATGTTGGTATCCTTGGTAATTTATATTTTTTCCTCAATTTGATTCAATTTTATAAGTACTTTAAAACTACAATTATATTGAAGGCATTTTATTAGCTCCCATGGATGTAAAGAGAAAAGAAAAAAAAAACAGTCCCTGCCCTGAAAGAGCTTATAATCTACTACAGATTTAAACAAATACATTGAAGATGGAGAGAGAATTCCAGGGAAATGAAGAAAAACTTCCTATTGGAGGTATTGTCTAACCCAAGAACTGAAGAACACTAAGAGACAAATGAGGAGGGAGGAAAGTACAGAGGTAAGACGTGATTCTGAATTTGGAGACAGCAAGTCAACAATATTGACTGGTATGTAGAGTTTATAATGGGTTGTAATATGAGATCAGCCTGGAAATATTGGCTGCAGCTAGACTGAGATTCATTAAATATTGATCTGAGAGGCATGTATTTTGTCATAGTGTTAATAAGGAGCCACTAAAATTCTCAAACAGAGGAGGAATATGGCCAGTCTTGTGCTTCTGAAAGCTTATGTATCCTCATCAGAAGTACTGTAATGCAAACCAACCAAACTCTCCAGTTGAACAATATTTCTCATAGTCTTTGGATACATGATCAGATCAACTATTAATTCCCTTATCTGAATAAACAAAAAACCTGTTAGCTATCATTTCCTTTTTTTCTGTAAGCTTTTTTTTTTTTTTAGAAATAATGGGTATTTTATATGATTCATTTTTTCCTGCAATATTTCAGCATATTGGTCACTGAGCAAGGATCTTACATCTACAGCACCATCGGTTGAGTTAGTCAATAAATAGCCAGAGAAATAAATGATAGTTAATATATATGTAGCATTTACAATGTGCTAGTCATTGTGCTAGCTTCTGAATTATTATATCATGTGATTCTCACAATGATCCAGGGAAATAGGTGCTATTATTAGATCTATTTGACAAATAAAGAAACTGAGGCAAACAAAGGTTAAGTAACTTGCCCAGGGTCATATATCCAGGAAGTGTCTGAAGTCAAGCTTGAACTTAGATTTTCCTAACTCCATGTTCAGTGCTTTATCTACTGGTCCTTGAAGAGTAAATTCACTACTGTTTTTAGTACCTTTTCTTTTCTTTTCTATGACTTGATCACAACCCTCTAGATTAAGAAGTGAGGTGTACCCATAGGAGTAAGTGCCATTTAAAGAAAATCTTCTTTATTTTGTCAGTTTCCATGCCAAAGAATTGGTCATTTATTTAGCTGTCAGTTAACTGCTAGTGAGCATCTCCAGTCTGTGGATAGCAAATACAATTTGCCACAAGGGACCTCCTTTGAAACCTTTCTAGCACAGGAGAAACTTCCAGGACATACATATTTTTGGCATAAACTTTGAGAATCCAGAATCATTTCCAAACCATGAAGAGACTCTGAAGTAGGACTTTTGTGGAAGTATTAAAGAGATGCAGATGCCAAATGGTATGTAAAACTGATTTTAAAAGAGGGGGAGGATGGAGAAGAGAATTCACTCACAAAAAGGGCAGAGTAACACTTCAAAAAAAAAGTTGGGATATAACAAATTGTATTTTTTAGAGAAATTTTATTTAGCAACATCATATTAGAGACTTAAACTTGGACTTCTGTGATGAAACACACTTTATTTTAAAATTGCTTGTGAAGATTCCTTTTTATTATTGATTAAATTGATTTTTGATTTTAAATTGCTTATACAATGTTAGCAGCAGTTGTCAAGCAAAGGATCGATGTGCATTCATCAGTGATGACATAGAAGTCACTCCTATCATGTATAATTTGGCTTCCACAGCACTGATCTTCATTCAAACTCTTAAAATCTGTATAAATTGAGTATCTTTGTGTTTTAAAATAACTACAAAATGTGCTGATTGCCAAGTAGACAATTGTATTCAAATTCCCGTTGACAGGAGAACCAGTTAATGAAACTAAGGAAAAATGGAGATAAGGAGGAGGCGAAATTTTCATTCTCTTTTCACAAAAGGAAATTACTGACCCAGAAAATGCAATCAGGTATCCCTCCCCATTCCTGCCATGTAATAGCATCATATAACTTCCTTCCTTATTTCCTTCTTTCCTTCCTTCTTCTTTCTTCCCTTCCTTCATTCCCTCTTCCCTTTGTCCCTCCCTCTATTACTCCCTCCCCCATCTTTTTCCAGATTCATTCAAAAATATATAATGAATACTGGAATTAATAAAAGTGATTGAATATTTGAAAAGCTTTCTACAATATCTAAACATGGAAACTACTAAAACTAAAAAAGATAACCTGGGATTATTTTGACACTGATCTGAAATCCTGAATCCATTCCATTATAGTGCTAGGATAAGGATTCAGCATGAGTTAGATATGGTTTAGTCAAGATGGAGAATTGTACTACTTTTAGGTCAAGCAAAAAAGTAAACAGTTAAGAACTGGTGAGAAGGCCATCACCTTTTATCTGGGTGTTTATTTCCTAAAGTCTTATTCTATAGGTTTATACTCTTTAAACACAGAGAATAGTCCTTGGAGGCAGGGAGGCACACATTATCGCAGTGACCATGCGTAAGTGCCTTAATGTTTCAGAAGTAAATTTCTAAAAATTACAGATGTTTCCAATCAGCACAAGAGAATTCTCTTTGTGGAGGAAGTTACTGGTCCAAAGGGGGACAAAGAAATAAAAAATTTGAAACATTTCATTTGAAAAAAAAGAGGAAAATTGGGCAAAATTCAATTTATTATTTTTATTACTAAGACACAGTTGTTTATACTGAAGGTTACAATCAAGTTATTGCCACTAATCTGGTGTTTATTTATTCTGATTAGATACTCCAAACTGATCTGGGTTCTGAACTTGCAAACCATAAAATGACACAAACATCATCATGAAAAGAAAAAATATCCCTTAATTGGCTAAAAAAAAAACAAGAAAAAAACAAAAAAAACCCCCAAACAAACAGATTTTCTGCCTGATCATATCACAGATACAAAAAGAAAATCAGTTATTGGCATGCTTAAAAATAGAAAATTAATTATATTTTAACCCCCCAGATAATATGTTCTTTCTCTATGGGGGAAGATCCATAGTGACCAAAGTTTTTAGAGTCTTCCCATCTAACTCTTGCCTTACAGTACAGGAAAACTTTTATATTTCTTCTAATTTACAGACCATCTCTTTCTATTGTTTGTAATTCCCTTACTTCTCAGTTTTTTGTCTTATTTGGCCATAAATAAAATTTCTTCATTTTTCCAAATTCTTCTAAATGCAGAGCTCTGAAGATATTATTATTTAATTCTTTCTAAGAAAAAAAGTATGAAGTTTATCAGGACCCACGAATTAAAATTTCAGTGATTAAAAATTATGCCTGACTCTGTCTTTAAAGAGACCTCCAAGGTAAAGCAAATAGAAAAGAAATCCTAGAAAGTCATTGACACATGTAAGAATTATTGTTCCAGTCTAGAATTGGCCTGTTTATCTGTAACAACATCTACCAAAAAAATTGCAAGAAATCAGCCACACCAGAAAATGAAGTCTCATATTTTCTTTTAATCTGAGAAAAAGTTTTCGAAGCAATATTTTTATTACCTCCAATATATCTTGTTATGTAACTTGTTTGTACATAATTGTTGGCATGCTGTTTCTCCCATTAGACTGTGAACTCCTAAAGGTTCGGGATTGTCCTTTGACTTTCTTTGTATTTCTAACGATTAGCAAAGTACCTGGCTTATAGTTGGTACTTAATAAATGTTTTTTGACCAACTGACAGATTACATAGGTCAAAAACATCATAAAACAGCTGAAACATTCACTGCTTCATTCCTGAAGAGATGAAATCATCTCTGACACGACTGGTCTTTATTAAATTACATCTGTTCTCTCAGAGTTGTCATTTGTCTGGCTTGCTGATAATATGTTTCCTGTTCAGTTTGCTTTTTATTTCATTTGCTTCAATCTATTTAGTTCAGGAATCAATCTCTGATGACTGATCATTCAGTAACCATGCTTCACTTTATAAGGACCATAAACAACATGGAAGAGGCACTTCTGCTTTCCTTTAAAGATCACCTGGCAGAATCACCTGTAAGTTTTTACTTTATTTCAGTGAGTTATTTAACATTATTGAGAGGAATAACAAGTGACAAATAATGAATAGTAATCATAGTTTTAAGAAGATATTACCAAAGTGCACACTTTTTTTCAATGTCTTACCATGCACATAACAACATTAAGTTCTGTATGTTTTAGGAAATCAGTCTGAAGCTAGGCTTGGATAGTAACCACCAGAGGGCAGCATGTAGAGAAATCCAATAACCTTCTTCAAGGTATATTCAGGTGAGTGAAATTTTCCTGGTTACATGGCAAGAGCAAGTTACTCACCAGGAGTTCAAGGATGTTTCCATTGTCCATCTCTGTAAAGGATAACCAAGTAGGTTGTCCTGTGATAATCACAGGGAGGTCTCTCTCTTAGTCATTGCTAGCAGGGGCAGCACCAGTGCAGGAGTCAGGAGGACCTGAATTCAAATTTCACCTCAGACTCTTGACACTCACTAGCTGTGTGATTTTGGGCAAGTCACTTAACCCCAACTGCCTCATCCTAGGTCATCTCCAGTCATCCTGATGAATGTCTAGTCACTGGATTCAGATGGCTCTGGAGGAGAAGTGAGGCTGGTGACCTGCACAGCCCTCCCTCACTCAGAACAAATCAAGGGCAAGTCTTGTCATCATTTCTCTCATGGCATGGTCTTCTTCAGCAATGAAGGATGAACACACATATTGCTAGCAAGATTCTTGCCAGAGTACTCCTTAATAGGCTAATCCTTCACCTAGAAGATGATCAATTACCTTAAAGCCAGTTTGCCCTCAGAAAGGGCCAAGAACACCTGTGAGGGAGCTCCAGGAAAACTGTCAGCAGTAGAACAGAGGTCTGTATACAATGTTCATCAATCTGATCAAGGTCTTTGATACTGTCAGTCATGATGATTTGTGGAACATTATGGCAACATATGTATGCTCAGAGAAGTTTATCAGTAATATGTGTCAGTTTCATGACAGCATGCTTAAATGGGTATGGAATGATGGACAATGTCCTTGCATTTTCCAAGGCACTAATGGAGTGAAACTGGGCTGCTGGTATGCTCCCATGCTTTTAGAATGGTATTTTTAGTGATCTTGGATGATTTCAAGAGGACAAAACAGTATAAAGTTTAGTTACCACACTGAAGTTAAATTATTCAACTTGAAAATGCTGCACATCAAGACCTAAGCAGAGGGAGAGTTGGTGTGTGACTTTTTCTTTGCCGATGACTCAGTGCAGCACCTGAAGCTGAGATACAAAAAAAAGTTTGCATTGATTCTCTGCTAATTGTACTAATTTTGGCCAGATAACACCAAGAAAACAGCCATCATCAAATCATCCATATGTGAAAAAACTGGTTATAGTAAATGGAGAAATTTGAGTGCTATGGATAAATTCACTTATATTGGCAACATACTTTTCAGGGATGTCCACACATAGAGGATGAGGTTGATGCATGCGTTGTCAGTGTTGGTAAGGCTCTGAAGGAAAGTGTGGAAGAGAAGAGATATTAGACCACCAAACACAAAGAAGGTCTAAAGAACCATTGGGCTGACCTCATTGATGTATACCTATGGAACCTGGACAGCATATTAGTGACCGGTCAGGAAATTTAATCACTTCCATTTGAATTGTCTTGGGAAGATTCTGAAGATCACCTGGCAAGATAAGGTACTTGACCCTGAGGTTCTTTCTCAAGCTGAACTGCCAAGCATTCAAAATTTTCTGCAGAGAGCACAACTCTGATAGGCTGGTCATGTTGTTCAAATGCCAAACATACATTTGCCTAAAAGTATATTATACAGAGGACTCACACAAGGCAAACACTCACATAGAGGACAGATGCTGCATATAAGGACATTCTCAAAGTCTTTCTGAAGAATATTGGGAATCAATTGTGAGACAGGGGAGACAGTGGCACTGTACTTCCAGCATGGCATCACTGCATCAAAGAAGGCACTGTGCTCTGTGAGCAACTGAGTATGAACTATGAGAATTGAAGTAGCTCAAAAGAAATGCAGGATGTTCAAATTTAAAGTTGTCTCCGCTCTAAATGTTCATAAAGACTGTGAGCAACTTAGCTTTCTAAGAAAGCAACAGTAGCTTTCTGAGCTCATATTCATCTGATCAGTCACAGTGGGACACACTGTACCTGGACCCCAACATGGTGATATCATTTTGGTCCTTGTCAAGTACAATAGACAACAACCAACCAAATATGAAACCAGGAAGTTGGATGGTTTGAGCTGTCAGATGTGATTGAGGTGCAGGTTAATTTAATTTGTACTGTTTGTCTCCCTTTTTGGATAATCATTGCAAAAGGAATGGTTTACTTAGTAGAAGAGACTGGAGAGGTATATTAAGAAGAAAAGTTGATATAAAAATAGAAGCTATCAAAAATTTGTTTGTTTTTAATGAAAAGTTGTACTAGATAACTTTTTAACATCTGTTCTACCTCTAAATCTCTCATGCTGGATTTCTGCCTCTTACATTTTCACTGGAGTATCATGTTACCCACTTAACATAGGGTCATCTAAAGGTTCATTTGACAACCATTGTATGCACTCTTTAAAAAATATACTTGTCATATTCTGCCAATGTGAAAAAGAAGGCATTGGAAGCGTGAACCAGGAGTGGGAGTGGGTGGGAAGCTCTCAACTCTCTTGGAGACATTTATTTTCCACATTAGTACTTGTTTCTTCCTGGTGTAAGAAGAGTGTCTTAGTTAACGGTCTCAGGGTTCAGAAGTTGGGCGTATTTAAAAAGATGGAAAAGAAACAGTTCTTGAAATTTTCTCATACTTCTTAAAAGCAGAGCAAATTTGTGATTCTTTAAATCAAAATTCCACTTGAGTTGCTTGCAGCATTAATTGAACCTGGACCTCTCAATTAGCAGAAAATGATGTCTATCCTAATTCACAGTCCTCTTCTATTCTGCACAAACATGATATTATACAACCTTAAACTTGTGTATATCTTTGATCAAGACATGCCTGCAGCTAATTTTTATAGAGAACAATTAAATTACAAATTACATTTACATATTTGGTGATATATTTGATACCCGAATATCTTCAAGAAGTATCTAAGTGAAAAATTGACTTTTTGTATCTGTCAGGAGGAAAGATTTAGAATTGAACTCTCATATAACAATAGAAAAGATTCCTTTGTTGATTCTTTTACTACAAGCCATCCATCCCCTTCTTAGCTTTCCAACTACTGTTGCCATCCATTTTCTTTAATTTTCAAATAGACTATAGTAATAATCTCACGAACAATCTTGCTATATGAAACAGTTCGAGGTCTAAGTTCTATGCTTTTTCCTCCCCTAACTTCATGAACAGTATCAGACATATAATAGACAATGAAAATGCAGTTTTTGAATATATTTGTACACATGAGTACATGCTTGTCACACAGTTTTAAGAATGTCAGATATTGTGAGTTTTATTATATTGTATTTATTATGTTATTGTATATATTGTAATTTACTATATTATATTTTGAGTTTTAAAAGTATTTTCCTAACATGTGTACATCCATGGCATAATGGGTAGAGTATTGAACATGAAGTCAGAAGATGTGAATTCAAGTCCCACCTTACAATTTATTAGATGTATGACCCCTGAACAATCACCTCACAACTAATCCTCAGCCTCCTCATCTAGAAAACGAAAATGTTGGCATTAATCATACTTACTTCAAAGATTATTCCAAGGATAAAAGGAGATGAAGTTCCAAGAATGTATGTAAGGGGTTTTGAAACTAGAAGCATGATATAGATGAGATTTATAAAATTGTCATGACATTTTAATGCAGGTTCCGATTGATGGAGTACTGGGACAGGTTACTATCATGCTATTATTTTTTAATTTTTCACTTTATATGGACTATTGTACAGTAATAATAGCTGCTCTTTAAAAATGAATAATGCACTACATTCTGTTTTTTTTAGGTACTTGGAAAGCATTTTGGGTCAACTCTAGGAGCAGACCAGATGGCAGGGACAAAATGTACTTCATTCTGTTCCCATATTATTTTACTTCTACTAAGCCTGTATATATTTGGAAAGCTCTTCATTCCATATATAAATTAATAGAATGAATGAATGAAATGAAATTAATGAACAAGCATTTATCAATTACTTACTGTACTACTAGAACTTTGCTAAGCACCAGGTGTATTAACACAAGCAAACAAGGGAATCTGGCCTTAAAGAGTTTTGCTGGCACGCTCTCCCTCCTCATCTCCTCCTGGCTCCTTTAGCTTCTTTTAAGTCTCAGCTAAGAATTACCTGTCACATCATAATGTCATTGTCCTCTTAGGAAAAAAATAACAACAAAGGACAAAAACCAAGCAAAAGTATCACCTTCTACAGGAAGCCTTTCCCAATTCCTCTTTAACTCTAGTGCGATTCCCTCTGCCAATTATGTTAGATTTATGCTCTCTATAGTTCAGTTGTTCTTTACATGTAGTCTACATCATTAAATTATCAGCCTCTTGAGATCAGAAATTGACTTTTACCTTTCTTTTTGTCCGAAATGCTTAGTTCTGCAAATAAACTCTTAATAAATGGTTATTGATTGTATGTCTGACTAGGAAAAAACAACACAGAAAGGGAAACTGGGAAGGGGGAGAAAATGTGGTAGAAATTTTTGGAAATGGCTAGGAAGTGACATATACAAACTAGCTTCATAAATTCCTATGCCCTGTCTCTGTGCTTTTGTACAATAATGAGAATTACATAAATTATCTAATAAACGGAATGTTTTGCCTCCACATTCTTGCTTCCTGGAATCTTTAGTTTCCTTTAAGACTCACTTCACTTACCACCTGATATTGGAAGCCTTTCTTATTTTTTGCTAGTAACTTTATCTTGTATTTGATTTGTATATTCCTACACATGTAACCACTGATGGCTCCATTAGAATATAAACTCTATAAGGGCAAGGATCGTTGTTGCCTTTCTGTCTTTGTAATCCGAGAAATTAACATGGTGCCTGGCAAATGATAAGTAGTGGATAAATTGTTAATGATTGATTCAATTGGTGAATATTTTTCTTTCTTTCTCTTTCCTTCTCTATTTTTGCAATCAATACTGTGCCCTGATAATTGATCCCAAGAGCTTTATCCATGATGATAGTCCTGTTTTATCACAAAATATTTATTTTTTGTCTTTTCTTTTCGATTTGAGCTCCTGGATTGAGAGCAGGGACTCTCTTTTGCCTCTTTTCCTGCCCTATTGCTTTGCACAGTATCTGACGGCTAGCAGGCTCTTATTCATTGCCTATTGGTTGGTTGACAGTTTATTTCCTGAAATCCCAAGGACAATTTGAGATCAGAATTAGTTCCATGAGGGTTTGCCATACTATTTCATGAAAGACAGAGGCCTTAGTATACATAGGTCTGGTCATCCTATTTTGTCTTGATAGATATTGGCTAAGTATTAAAATATTACCAATTGTGATGCTATGTTACATAATATCAACCATGGGATTTATTGACTTTAACCAAAACTTGTTTATTCCTGGATGGAGCCTATGAAACATCTAAGATTTAAGAATGGAATGAAAAGGCCCACCATAATACATCATTCATATTAATTCTATTGACAATATGGTAATCAAGAAGTGTGAACCAATGACTGTATTATGCAGATTTGTTTATATAAATTAAGGGATTTGAGAATGGTCTATTATGCACAGAATTTATTTTAATAGCCTTAGAGAGTCCAGATTAGTCCACCAATATAGATTACTTAAGATTTATAGATCATATATCTATATATATGTCATATATGTGGTAAATTAGAGACAATTTCACATGAAAAGTAGTAAAATTAAAGACAACTGAGGAAACAATTTCTTGCATAAAGTGACCCTTTAACTGATACCTGAAGGAAGACAGTAGTGAGTGCAGAGGAAGGGAACAATTCCAGGTACAAGCAATAGACAATGAAAATGCCCAGAGTAAAAAGATGGAATGTTCTGAATGAAGAGGTAGTCAGTTTTTCTGAAATGCTGAACATATGGTGGGATATAAAACATATTGGAAAGGTAGAATGGAGTTAGGTTAGAAAGCACCTTTAAAAGCCAATCAGAGGGTTTAAAACAGAATTATGGTTTTAAAAACCAAACAAAGCTCCTAGAAGTGATAGGGAGCCAATGAAAGTTATGGAATGGTGATAGTGCGATTGACATGGTCAGATTTTGGAATACCACTTTCCATTTTCAAATGCAATGAGATTAAGTACCATATGAAAGGCAATTGAGAACCTGATAGCTGGCATGAGTTCATAAACATGAAATTATGTAGAAAAATCTGTGTAGAGATCTCATCACAGAAGCCATAATAATAAAAAAATGAACTAATAATATAGTGAGAACTAAAGATAATTAATGGAAAGCTTTTGTGATCCACTGACCTTGTTTTGTCAACAGAATGGGCAAAAGTTCAGAGAACTTTGAGTGGAACACATATGAGGAACATATTGATCAACACAGGTGAGATTTATGTAAGATTCTTATCATTGGGCTGTGATCTGTGTTGCTGGAGTGAACATCCTTATTATTGAGATTATTAACTTATTGAAATATTAGAGGATTGAACTTCAGAATGAAATTGAAAGGCTAGCATTTCGTTGGAAAAAATGGGATAGGCAATCAGAACTTACCTACATGTATTGTCCTTTTTTGGAAAAAGGGAATGGAGATAGGTCCATACTACGGGCAGTATGAAGTTATGGTTGAGTGTGTTCAATTTTACAATATGACAGGGAACAGAGATGGTAAGACACTGATTAAATATGCTTGTAAACCATGCATCTATAATTCTTATCCCCACATGTTTCAAATCCCTGGTTATCATCTTCTCTATCTCAAGGAATCCTTGAAAAAAGGACCATATTTACTGACACATATAAAAAAAGAAAAAATGAACAAACGCTTAAGACAAAGGTTAATGGAGAAACATTATAACTTTCAAATATCTTATTCCTTTTTAGAACATTCCATCTTTTTATGCTTATTTTTTTTCTCTAGTTCATTCCCCTTTTATCTATTAAGTAAATGTGTATTTTGGCATAGTGGTTATCAGCCTAGTTAAAAGGCTATGGTAGTCAGTGGAGAGTGCCAAATATAATATACAATAAAACTGGTACTTAAAGCAGTGGGCATGAATGTTACTTCTTTTTTTTTGTCTCCTCATATTTCTGGCTGCTGCTTCTTGGAGTCAAAGGTGAGCTCAAGATTGGAGAAATCTGCCTTTTTCATTAGGAAAATTATGCAGCAACCATAATCAATTAGCATTATTCCCATCTCATGTTTTATTTGTGTCCTCAGTTTATTTGGCATTTTACTATTGATATTGAATCTATACAGAATTTCCCTGAAAAGAAAATATCTCCATTCAGTATTTTTGTAAAAAAAAAAGATGTTTCATTCTACAAGTATTAGGATATTTCTATCTCACATCAAAATAGATCATCCAGGAACAAATAGTAATTATTCTGTAGGCTTTTAACTAAAAGATAATAATAAACATTACCATCGCTCATCCTGG
Source organism: Bettongia penicillata ogilbyi (assembly GCA_023548195.1). Lineage (NCBI taxonomy): Eukaryota > Metazoa > Chordata > Mammalia > Diprotodontia > Potoroidae > Bettongia > Bettongia penicillata. The sequence continues at coordinate 10,675,596 of JAJHZJ010000514.1, read as the reverse complement.
AACATATTGGTCATTTTGAAAAGAAAAGAGTTGGGGCAATTGTGATGTGGCTTTCTGATTTACCTATCACTAATGGTGGAATGAAATCTTTTGTTTTTCAGAATTTTCTGCAGATATTCTCAACTAGTTTTCATCAGAACACACTGGAGAAGTATTGTGCTCATGCCAAGGATTGCACTGAACACCAGTATACAATTCATTTCTCTCCAAGAGGAATTTCATTTCATCCTGCATCTGTCATGTCATGGCTATTAATTTATCAGGTGCATTTATCAAAGAAAGTTGACCTTCGCCTCAGACAACCTATATTCCATAATGCGGTATGCATGTTGTCTTTTATCAGAGAATGAACTGTTAGCTAAGGGGAACAGGAACAAAAATAAATTACAAATATGAACTGTACTATCTATGGAAAAGTCCCTCTGATGTTAATGTTAAGCTCTACTCAGAAAACACCCTCAATTTCTCTTTTATTTTGTTTTATTTTATTATCTTAAATATAAATTTATTTATTTAAATTTTTACATTCATTTTCACAAAATTTTGGGTTCCAAATTTTCTCCCCACTTATCCCCTCCCCCACCTCAATAGACCGAGCATTCTAATTTCCCCTATCACCAGTTTGCCCTCTCTTTTATCATCCCTCCCTTCCTTTGTCCCCATTTTCTCTTTTGTCCTGTAGGGCCAGATAACTTTCTATTCCCCATTACCTGTATTTCTTACTTCCTAGTAGCAGCAACAATACTAGACAGTTGTTCCTAAAACTTTGAGTTCCAACTTCTCCCCATCCCTTCCTCCCCACCCATTCTCTTTGGGAAGGCAGGCAATTCAATATGGGCCATATCTGCGTAGTTTTGCAAATGACTTCAATAATAGTCGTGTTGTGTAAGACTAACTATATTTCCCTTCATCCTATCCTGCCCCCCATTGTTTCTATTTTCTCTTTTGATCCTGTCCCTCCCCAAGCATTGACTTCAAATTGCTCCCTCCTCCCTTTGCCCTCCCTTCCATCATTCCCCCTCCCACCCTGCTTATCTCCTTCTCTCCCACTTTCCTGTATTGTAAGATAGATTTTCATACCAAAAGTGTGCATTTTATTCCTTCCGTTAGTTGAATGTGATGAGAGTAAATTTCATGTTTTTTTTTTCTCAGCTTTCCTCTTTTTCCATCCAGTAAAAAGTCTCCTGCTTGCCTCTTCTATGAGAGATAATTTGCCCCAATCCATTTCACCCTCTCTCCTTCCAATACATTTGTCTTATACATTTACCTTAATTTTTTAAAGATATGATCCCATCTTATTCAATTCACTCTGTGCTCTCTGTCTCTGTGTGTGCATGCATGTGTGTATTTGTTTGTGTGTGTATGTGAGTGTGTGTGTGTGTATGTGTGTGTGTAATCCCACCAACTACCCAGATACTGAAAAGTTTCAAGAGTTACAAATATTATCTTTCCATGTAGGAATGTAAACAGTTCACCTTTGGTAAGTCCCTTATGACTTCTCTTTGCTGTTTACTTTTTCATGCTTCTTCTCATTCTTGTGTTTGAAAGTCAAATTTCCTTTTCAGCTCTGGTCTTTCCATCAAGAATGCTTGAAAGTCCTCTATTTCACCATGTTTTCCCCTGAAGTATTACACTCACTTTTGCTGGGTAGGTGATTCTTGGTTTGACCTAGTTCCTTTGACTTCTGCAATATCGTATTCTACACCCTTCAATCCCTTAATGTAGAAGCTTCTAGATCTTGTGTTATCCTGATTGTATTTCCACAATACTGGAATTGTTTCTTTCTAGCTGCTTACAATATTTTCTCCTTGACCTGGGAATTCTGGAATTGGGCCACAATGTTCCTAGGAGTTTCTCTTTTTGGATCTCTTTCAGGCGGTGATTGATGGATTCCTTCAATACTTATTTTGCCCTCTGGTTCTAGAATATCAGGGCAGTTTTCCTTGATGATTTCATGAAAGGTGGTGTCTAGGCTCTTTTTTTGATCATGGCTTTCAGGTAGTCCCATAATTTTTAAATTGTCTCTCCTGGATCTATTTTCCAGGTCAGTTGTTTTTCCCAGGAGATATTTCACATTCTCTTCCATTTTTTCATTCTTTTGGTTTTGTTTTATGATTTCTTGGTTTCTCATAAAGTCATTAGCCTCCATCTGTTCCATTCTAATTTTGAGAGAACTATTTTATTCAGTGCGCTTTTTAACCTCTTTTATCATTTGGCTAATTCTGCTTTTGAAAGCATTCTTCTCCTCATTAGCTTTTTGAACCTCTTGTGCCAATTGCATTAGCCTATTTTTCAAGGTGTTATTTTCTTCAGCATTTTTTGGGTCTCCTTTAGCAAGGTATTGACCCGTTTTTCATGCTTTTCTTGCATCTCTCTCATTTCTCTTCCCAGTTTTTCCTCCACCTGTCTAACTTGATTTTCAAAGTCCTTTCTGAGCTCTTCCATGGCCTGAGCCCATTGGATATCTATTTCGGATGTTTGGGATACAGAGGCCTTGGCTTCTATATCTTTCCCTGATGGTAAGCATTGTTCTTCCTCATCAGAAAGGAAAGGGGGAAACATCTGTTCCCCAAGAAAGTAACCTTCTATGGTCTCATTTTTTTTTTCCCTTTTCTGAGCATTTTCCCAGCCAGTTACTTGACGTCTGAGATTCCTTTCCAGGAATCTAGTGCTTGTGGTCTGAGATTCAAATGCTGCTCCCTAGCCTCAGAATTTTTAGTGAGGGGTGGGGCTGCTATTCAGTATGAGATTAAATTCAGTTTCTCAGGTGGGGGCAGAGCCACTGCCCAGGCTCAGTTCCCTCAAGGTGTTTATGTGGAGACCTTCAGGAATGGATCTGAGGTCCTGCCTGCTGCGGGAGCTCCTGGGCAATGCTTCACCTGCCACTTCCTCCAAGGGGGCCTGAGTTATGGACACACCCTGCTCCCATCTCGGCCAGCCCAAAAGCCTCTCTCCCTGACCTGTAACACCTGTGGGTGAAGGGACCTGCGTCGCCACTAGAGATTCAGTCCCTGAAGCCTGCGCCGATCTGCTCCTCTTGGTGCTGCATGGCCAAAGCAGGACTGGGCTCCGCTCAATGTCTGGGGTGTGATGGGCCTTTGGGGTCAGTTTTTCAGGGCTCTCTGTAACAGAAATCTCCTCCACTCCATTTCTGCATGGCTTACACTGCTCCAGAATTTGTTGGGAGTTCCTCTTTACAGGTAACTATGGGCTATGGGTTTGGAGCTAGCAAATGTGAATCTTTCTATTCCACCATCTTGGCTCCACCCCTTTTTCTTTTATTTTTCAGTAGCAAATGATGCAACTCTTATCACTGCATATGTGTTACTATATTACTGAAGAATGATGATATTCTAATCCCTGTGCTATATACTAGTGGTACAATGACCAGAAACACCAGAAGAAAATCAGTCCCTGACTTCAATGATCTTACAGTTTAGCTGGAACTGACAGCATGAACGTAGACATACAATATAGACACAAGGGGATGTTGACACTATCAGCTTGCTGAATGATCAATATATTTTCACTTTCTAAAACTCTTCTAGCAATTCTTCTTGTCCTTGGGACCAATGAGCATTTTTTTTTTTGACATTTTAGTTATAGCTATTTTCAGATTATTGTCTTCTAAAATTAAGTCATGGTATTTCATGCCACCTTAGTAGCTTTTTATAGTCCAGCTCTGTTTTTTTTGTTCTTTACTCATTTTTCCAGCCTATTTCTTGACTTTGAATTTTATGTTAAAGTTGGATTCTACTCACATAGGGACTGATTATCTCACTATCGTCAACTTTCTTTGTGCTGCTATTTTATGAGCTAGCACTGGGGAACTCCAAGTTTTCAGTGCTTCCCAGGTGGAAAGATGTGGTCATTACTCTCCTGGTCTCAGGTCTGATATTTACCCAGGAAGGGCCCTTGCTTCTTTGTAGTCACATGTACTAGTGCCCCTTTCGTCCTTGAGACTGTGGCCAGGTCTCTTTTTCTTGTGAGTGATCACAAGTGCTTCTCTCTGCTTTAGACCTGCTTATGTACTGTACAGTTGCTAATCAATGCTAGCAAAGGCTCCCCTTTAATCTTTTATTTACTAGTTGTCTGACTCTCCCCACGCCTTTACTATCTATAGGCTCAGAGCCTCAAAGCTGTTGTTACTGCTTTTGTGTAGAGCCATATCCAAGGCCCACTGAAAGTGATGCTGCCATGTGAAGGGCCTATACCCAAACTTCTCCTATTGACCTCCTAAGTCATCTTAGGCAGAAAAAAAATATCTCCCTTTGAATTTGTGTTACCTCTTCTCCTCCAAAATTTGATCTGAGGCATTAAGATTGTTTGGAAGGGAATTCTGGAAGAGTCAGCTGGATTCTGTCCTGTACTCTGCTAACTTGGCTCCTGGAAGATACAAGAATTAAGAGAAAACCCTTTTGTTGAGCATAACTAGCTGAAACCTGCCCTTAGATTTTTTCTTCTATGTCTAGAACTTTCTTTATCCATAATTTGTGGGTATAGTAAAGTGGTTTCCCTAACTTTGCCAGAGATTATTTAGAAGAGATTTTCTGTTTCCCTTCTATATTGTGATTTTGTGTTCATTATAAGGTCTCTGGAGGAGCCAAGATGGCAGAGTAGAAAGACTCATGTATGCTAGCTCCGAATCCACAGCCCATAATTTTTCCTGTAAAAAGAACTCCCCACAAATTCTGGAGCATTGCAAGCCACGCACCAATGAAGTGGAAGACGTTTACGTTCCAGAGAGCCCTGGAAAGCCATCCCCAGGGGTCCGTCACTCTCGGGACAGCAGAGCCAACCTTACGCTGCCCTGGCCGTGCAGCCCTAGAGGAGCAGATCCGAGCAGGCTTCAGGGACGGAAGCTCCAGTGGCCACAAAGGTCCCTCCACCCACAGGTGCTACAAGTCAGTGAGAGAGACGTCTGAGCTGGCTGAGAGGGGTGCGGTGTGTCTCTGTGACTCGGGCCCCCTCAGGAGGCTGCGGCAGAGGCAGTAGCAGAGGCAGCAGCGGGGAACTTCTGGAGCAGCTGCAGTAGCTCAGGGCCATTACTGAAAGGTCTCCACATAAACCCCCTGAGGGAACTGAGCCTGGAAGGTGACCCTGCCCTCACCTGAGCACCAGAACTTAAGCTCACATTGAATAGCAGGCACGCCCATCCCTGAAAGCCCTGAGGCTGGGAAGCAGCATTTGAATCTCAGACCCCAAGCACCAGCTGGGCAGATCTAGGAGGGGGTGGACAGGAATCTCAGAACTCAAGTAACTGGCTGGGAAAATGCTCAGAAAAAGGAAGAAAAATAAGACCATAGAAAGCTACTTTCTTGGGGAACAGATGTTCCTTCCTCCTTTCATTTCTGATGAGGAAGTACAATTCCTGCCATCAGGGAAAGATGTGGAGGTCGGGGCCTCTCTATCCCAGACATCCAAGGTGGATGTCTGGTGGGCTCAGGCCATGGAAGAGCTCAAAAAGGATTTTGAAAATCAAGTCAGACAGGTGGAGGAAAAACTGGGAAGAGAAATGAGAGAGATGCAAGAAAAGCATGTCAATACCTTGGTAAAGGAGACCCAAAAAAATGCTGAAGAAAGTAACACCTTGAAAAATAGGCTCACTCAATTGGCAAAAGAGGTTCAAAAAGCCAATGAGGAGAAGAATGCTTTCAAAAGCAGAATTAGCCAAATGGAAAAAGGTTCAAAAGCTCACTGAAGAAAATAGTTCTCTCAAAATTAGAATGAAACAGATGGAGGCTAATGACTTTATGAGAAACCAAGAAATCATAAAAAGAAAACCAAAAGAATGAAAAAATGGAAGAGAATGTGAAATATCTCCTGGGAAAAACAACTGACCTGGAAAATAGATCCAGGAGAGACAATTTAAAAATTATGGGACTACCTGAAAGCCATGATCAAAAAAAGAGCCTAGACACCACTTTTCATGAAATTATCAAGGAAAACTGCCCTGATATTCTAGAACCAGAGGGCAAAATAAGTATTGAAGGAATCCATCAATCACCACCTGAAAGAGATCCAAAAAGAGAAACTCCTAGGAACATTGTGGCCAAATTCCAGAATTCCCAGGTCAAGGAGAAAATATTGCAAGCAGCTAGAAAGAAACAATTCCAGTATTGTGGAAATACAATCAGGATAACACAAGATCTAGCAGCTTCTACATTAAGGGATCGAAGGGCATGGAATAGGATATTCCAGAAGTCAAAGGAACTAGGACTCAAACCAAGACTCACCCAGCCAGCAAAACTGAGTGTAATACTTCAGGGGACAATATGGTCTTTCAATGAAACAGAGGACTTTCAAGCATTCTTGATGAAAAGACCAGAGCTGAAAAAATTTGACTTTCCAACACAAGAATGAGAAGCATGAAAAAGTAAATAGCAAAGAGAAGTCTTAAGGGACTTACCAAAGGTGAACTCTTTACATTCCTGCATGGAAAGACAATATTTGTAACTCTTAAAACGTTTCAGTATCTGGGTGTTTGGTGGTACCACACACAGACTTACACACACACGTGCGCACACACACACATGTACACGCGTGCACGCGTGCACACATACACACATGCACGCACACAGAGACAGAGAGCACAGAGTGAATTGAATAGGATCGGACCATATCTTAAAAGAAATTAAGGTAAACTGTGAGAGAGAAATGTAGTGGGAGGAGAGAGGGTGAAATGGAATGGGGTAAATTATATCTCATTCAAGAGGCAAGCAGATGACTCTTTAGTGGAGGGAAAAAGAAGAGAGCTGAGAAAAAAAAAACCATGAAGTTTACCCTCATCACATTTGACTAAAGGAAGGAGTAAAATGCACACTCATTTTGGTATGAGAATCTATCTTACAGTACAGGAAAGTGGGGGAGAAGGAGATAAGCAGGGAGGGAGGGATGATGGAAGGGAGGGCAATGGGAGAAACGAGCAATTATAAAGTCTCTGAAAAGCAAGGACAGAGTTAGGTTGTTACAAATCACAGTTACCTTGGTTTCTGGGTGACTTTACTCATGTAGTTGAGGACAGGGGCTTTCTTATTAATTGTATTCTCAATCCTTAGCAGAATGCTTGTCACATAATAGAAGATTAATAAATGTTTATTAGAATGAAGTTGAATGAGATCAACATTCAAAGTTTATCTATTTGTACATCCTGTTCCAGGTACTGAATTTGTCAAAGGACAGTGGAAGATCTTCAGAACTGTGTTAGTCTGGCAATTTCTGATTCTTTAAAGGGGGGAGGAGACCATAAGAAAGTGATTGACATTTATAGAAGTCTGACTCCTTAGTATGCTCAGGTACCATTTCCCCCACACGTTAGTATATTCTTAATGTTTAGTGTGTTCAGAAAGAGGAAAAAATGAAATTTTGTTCGACTTATAAAACAGGAATAACTTAAAAGAATCAACACCAATTCTTGGATGCCAGTTTCTGCTCTATGATACCTTCCAGGTAATTTGCCTTACGTCCTTATTAGTAAAGATGAACACACACAAGAGAAGGAGATGTATGTCTTTGCCTCTCTTCCTTTGTCAGGGTATTTGATTGATGCGTTGTTATCTTTTGTCTAGGTTTATGAATTACACAGCAAAGGCTGCTGGGAAAGAGCAAAATTTAGAATGGGGCAATGAGACTAGTTTGCAAAGGAAGATGTGTGTGTGTGTGTGCTTTTAAACCATGAACTCTAAAATATTGCCTTTTTCCCTTCCCTTTCTCATAGCTGTCACTTTTTCTACCAAATACTAATCAAGCTCTCTACATTATAATTTTACTGTACTTTGTCTACTGTGTCTGAATCTGCTGTTTATTAAATTTCCTGAATTTGTTGAATATTAAAAGTGGAAGGGATGTTGGAGAACATATTGTCTAAAACCCTTGATTTTTTTATTAATTCATTTACAAATTTGTGTCTTTGAAATATTATGTTCTTATTTGAATGTATTGCTTCTACTCCCCTATCTAGTGAACTCTCCCATTTAATAAAAAATTGAAAATGAAAATCAGGCAAACAAATAAGACATCTACCATGTTTGTCAGTATATGCAACACTTAAAATTCTTAGTACCACACCTCTGTAATTATGGGAAAGGTTATGTTTTGTCATTTTTTCCCATGTTCAAGTTTGGTCATTATACTAACAAAATATTCAGTTTTTTAAAAATTTTCAATGTGTGTGTGTGTGATTTTTCCTTTTACATTATTCTTATAATTAAGTGTGGTATTTTTTTGACTGTGCTTTCTTTATTTTGTATCAATTCTTGTCATTTTTACCATACCTCTCCAAATTCTTCATATTCTTGGTCCTTGTGATTTCTGTAATTGATGGTTACCAATTTTGTTTCAAGATCCTTAATACTACAAAACAGTTGCAAATAATAATTTGATATATATGTGGATTTTCTTCCTAAATTTGGCTTCCTTAGAAAATGACCTCTGAATCAAATTTTTGTGCAAATGTTTTCGTTTTTAATGTTTATGTATTTATTTTTAGTTTTAAGCATTCATTTCCACAAAATTTTGAGTTCCAACTTTTCTCCCTATCTCTCCTCTCCTGCACCTCATAACACCATGCATTCCAATTACCCCTTCTCTCAATATGCCCTCCCTGCAATCACACCCCTCACTCCCCTTATACCCATATTCTCTCTTTTCTTGTAGGGCAAGATAGATTTCTATACCCCATTACCTTTATTTCTTATTTCCCAGTTGTATGCAAAAGCAATTCTCAACATTTGCTCCTAAAACTCTGAGTTCCAACTTCTCTCTCTTCCTCTCTCGCCACCCATCCCCACTGAGAAGGCAAACAATGCAATATAGGCTATGCATATGTAACTATGCAAAAAACTTCCATAGTGCTCATGTTGTGAAATACTAACTATATTTCCCTCCATTCTATCCTGTCTGCCATTTGTTCTAGTCTCTCTGTTGACCTTGTCCCTCCCCAAAAGTGTTTCCTTTTAATTACTCCCTCCTCCCATTTGCCCTCCCTTCTATCATCCTCCCACCCCATTTGTCCCCTTCTCACCTAGTTTCCTGTAGTGTAGGATAGAATTTCATACCAAATTGAGTATGTTACTCCCACTTAAGCCAAATATTAAGAGAATAAGCTTCACTTTTTACCTCTCACCTCCTCCCTGTTCTCCTCCAATGAAAAAGTTTTTCTTGCCTCTTTTATGAGAGATATTTTTCCCCATTCCATTTCTCCCTTTCTCCTCCCAATATATTCTTCTGTCACCCTTTAATTTTATTTTTTTACACATCATCCCTTCTTATTCTACTCACTCTTTGTTCTCTGTATATGCGTGTGTGTGTGTGTGTGTGTATAATACCTCCAACTATCCAAATACTGAGAAAAGTCGAGTTAAAAGTATTATCTTTCCATGTAAGAATGTAAAAAGTTCAGCTTTAGAAAGTCCTCTTATGATTTCTCTTTCCTCTCTACATTATCATGATTCTCTTCTTTCTTGTGTTTGGAAGTCAAATTTTCAATTCAGTTCTGGTCATTTCATCAAGAATGCTTGAAAGTCCTGTATTTCATTGAGTGACCAATTTTTCCCCTGAAGTATTATACTCAGTTTTGCTGGGTAGGTGGTTCTTGCTTTGGATCCTAGTTCCTTTGACTTTGGGAACATCATATTACAAACCCTTTGATCCTTTAATGTCAAAGCTGCTAGATGTTGTGTTATCCTGAGATCAGGAGAGTCCGTGATAAATAAAAATCCAGCAAGTAAATAAAGCTATAGCTGCCTTACTGCTTTTGGTAGCTCCCATGTCACATTGTAAACTCATAATGAGCATGTCATTAAATACAAATCCTAGGTTTTTTTCTTTTTACAAATATATTTTAACTATTTCTGCTTAACTTGAACTTATTTAAATGATATTTGAAACAAGCATGTCTGCACTGTTCGTTTACCTCTACTGAATTTCATCTAACTCATTTCAGCTCATCATTCTAGCTTTCCAAGTTCTTTCTAAATAAAGTCTTCTCCCTTTCACATTAGCCTTTACCTTCCTAATGCCTTTGTATCCACTCCAGATTTGCTAAACATGTCTTTCTTTAACTTCATTTATGTTGGTGTATATGCAGAAACACACATACATACATACATATGTGTGTGTGTTTTACACACCCAGATACATGTATCTGTTTTATGATAGCTCTCTGCCATAAAGGAGGCCTTCCTGTGGAGACATAGGTTTGCTAAGTTGCTTTCTACAGCCAGCTTCACAGGGTTACACACCTGTGGTTGTCAATATGTTAAGTCCATATCCAGGTACCCAATTTTTCTGAGAATAAGCATGTGGAAAAGCTAAAGGTGGCGAGGAAAACAACCCCTTCAAGAGTTTGAGTGCTGAGAATAACATGTAAAACAATGAAAATCAATTCAAGGCAAGGCTTTATTACAAGCAATAGGGAAGATGGGGAAGGAGAGAAAGAAAAAGGGGATTCAACATATTCCACATGTATACATATTAGTATAGAATATCATTCATGTAAAGGTAGCACTTTAACGGGGAGAACAGAGACACAGGACCATTCAGCAAGAAAAAGCTGCTGCAGCAAGAAGGGATACCCCTATTATTGGGGCAAGTGGGTTCCAAAGTGCCCTTCTGAGAATCAGGATCTTATGCTGTGATTTTAAATGGCTTCCCTGGAGTTGGCTCACTTGCCTATTAAGATTCAGGGGAAAATATTATTTGGGGAATTTGTAATCAGGGAGAAAATAATAAAGCAAGTTGGTGGTAAACAAAATAATATTTAGTGGACGCAGCAGTACTAACCTTCCAAAAATTTGTCAGTATTTTTCCATGAGTATGTTTGTTGTATAAGCTTGCACCCTGTCTTAAAAGGAAAGTGTCATAATGACCTCAAAAACCATAAGATCCAATCTTATAACAATGGTTTCAATGCATAAATTCTGTAGGCTATAACTTCTCAAGGGAAAGTGTCATCTCAAGACCACTAAGCCTAATCTTATAAGACTTCCATATGTGTGTATTTATGTATATGTGTGTATACATCTCTTTCTATCTATCTATCTATCTATCTATCTATCTATCTATCTATCTATCTATCTATCTCTCTATCTATCTATCTATCTTTCTGCCTGTCTATCTATCACCTATCTATGTATATATAGAGTTGCTTTACATGTCAGTTGTGTCTGACTCTTCATGATCCATTTGGGGTTTTCTTTGTAGATACAACAGTGGTTTGTCCTTTCCTTCTCCAGTATGTATGTGTATGGGAATACACACATATAGATAGATAGGTAGATAAAGAGATAGATAGAGATAGATACATTTATATGTTTGTATATGTACTCTATATATACATACATATGTGAATATACACACATACACATATATGTATATACATGCAGGTATATATGTATGTGTGTGTATATCTATTGGGAAACCACATGAACCAAAAATTTATCTTTTTAAAAGTAACCATAATAATGTTTTATTATTTGTATAACACTTAGAAGTTTACAAAGCAATTTTCTCTATGAGAGGTAAAGGGTAAAAATATCATCAACTCTGTCTTAGAGATGAAGAAAAAAACTTGAGAAGTTTGTAACTTGGAGGCTGTCATATTGCAATGAAGTGGCTGAACTAAAATTATAAAAGAGGTTTTCTTGACTTCATCAAGTTCTTTTTTTAATAATAAAGGTCAAATGAAGATAATGATTTGCCAAGCTCCTATATAAAGATTTCTATATGCTTGTATTTTAATTTTATAGCCTTGTAAAACTATTTAATGAGTATTATATTTGTTTCAAATTTATAAGAAACTGTTAGTATATAAATGCCTGATGTCCCTTTAATATACTATTCAGCAGTTTTTTCCAGTGTTAGAAATGTATCTTAATTTATGTTTTATCTTTAGCATAATAGAATGGCAGTATGTTCTGCCATATATATATATATATATATATATATATATATATATATATATATATATATATATATATATATATAAAGTTATATATGCCATATACAGTCTGCCATATATATGTATATGAGTATATGTATATAGATAGATAGATAGATAGATAGATAGATAGATAGATACATAGATAGATAGATAGATAGATAGATAGAGATTAGATATAGATAGCTCAAATGATTCTTGGCCCAAAGCAATCTGAAGATCCCTGCTCTGTTTTTGCATATAGTACTGAGTTAGTGTTCCATCAAGGAGCCTTTACCAGCTCTTCATGTAATTTTCTCATCTTAAATCAATCCAAAAGGAAAGGATCCAGATTAAGAGTTAACCTTCAAATTCTGAGTGGGATAACACTGCCGAATTATAACTGAGGATGAGCAGGAATGGTCAGTTTTCAATCACCTGTTTCATTGGAAACTGAACAAGAATTGCAACCGGTATCAGGAAATTCTCTCTCTCTCTCTCTCTCTCTCTCTCTCTCTCTCTCTCTCTCTCTCTCTCTCTCTCTCTCTCTCTCTCACTCGCTTGCTTTTTCTCTCATCCCCTTAGTAATTTTCCTCATACCTCCCTTCAGTCACTCTACCAAAATAATGCTTTGAAACTGGATGAGAAGCACAACAATGATAGTAAATTCTTTCAAAAGGTGCTCAGTTTTCAAAGCCTGTATCTCATAAAGGGGCAAAGAGGTGGTGCAGTGGACGGACATCTGGGCCTAGATTTGGAAAGACCTGAGTTCAAATCTGGCCTTAGATGAGGCCAGATTTACTAATTACTAGCTGTGTAACTAGGTTATATGTGGGGCAAGCCATTCAACCCCTTTTTGCCTCAGTTCCTTGTCTTTAAAAAGCATGAGGACACCCTGGAGAAGGAAATAGGAAATCCAGTATATTTTTCAGGAAAACTCCGTAGACAATTCCATGGGGTCACAAAGAGTCAGACATAACTAAGCAACTGAACAAGAATAATAAAACTCTCACTACTAAAGAACAAACCCAGCATTCAGTTTCCATAGTATACTTCCCCAGAAATGAAAAAAAGTCTGTTTGTAATGAACAGTAAAGGGAGACACAATTGTGATATCAATCAAAAGAAGGAAAATTATTTTAGGAAAAGTAGAAAAATAAATGTTGAAAGTCCTTTTATTAATTTCATTATTAATTTACCACTATATGATTGCATTTTATGGAATTTGCTTTTCTTTTAATCATAATTTTTTTTTACTTAATGGCACAATTATCTCTTGCGTGCCACCTCCTGCAAGATACTTTTCTTAATCTTTCTACTTATCACCCTCTTACTCTTGAAATCATTTTGTATCACTATATACATACCTAGCATTTATTTACTTGTGTTCATATTTTATGCCTCTAGTGGAAAATAAAGTCTTTGAAGGCAGAAATCATGTTTGATTTTGTCTTTGTATTCCAGAAGTTGAAAGAGCTCCTTGAGCAGTGTAGGCACTTAATACACTTTGAATTGAATAGACTTCTTTTTTCTACTCCTTTTTTCCGACAGGTCACTCTGATTTTTCTGAGACTCATTTATCTCCTCTTTAAATGGAATTAAACACATATAGTTCCTATCTCACATGGCTAATGTGAGAATCAAAAGAGACAATGTATATAAGCCTCTTTCTAAACCTTAAACATGTAAACATTAGCTATATCTCTGGATACTATTGATCTCCTCAGTCCAGTTTTATCAGCTCTCATAGGCATGGCACTATTCTAATATGATGTGAGGATCTGACATAACGTATGCTACATAAGAATTTCATGTCTCTCCTTATTAAATAAGACATTGGAGATATGTCTTCCTGACTTCAGCATTCCCCAAATTTTGCTATTTTGCCTCATTATTGCCATTATCTTTTGCGAAGTTATCTATTATTTCTGAGATTTGTTTTTTGCCCCATCAATTCTTTCAAATTTTTTCATTACCCTCAAAGTGATATTAATCTTTTCTTCAATGCCTTTTTGTTTATTGAATAAAAGAAGTGTTTAATAGTTCTGCATTCTTCAGTTGTTATAATGTCTGTATGTCAAATTATAGAAAAAGATATCATCATTCTTGAAAAATATTTAGATTCTGTTAGGTCATAAAAATCAAGAGGCAGAAATTATCTCAATGTAATGAGTTTATTGTCACATACAGAAAAAGGAATGCATACATGTAGGCTGAACATATGCATGTAGGGCTACCACATTCTTCTAAGAAGTCTCAATTTTCATACCTTTGATTTAATGACTCTGACTTCTCTTTAGCAAATAGTATTCCCAAGCTGACATAAAATTGATGCATCTTTCACTTTTCTTATCCTGAAGACATTCTTTTTTTCAGACTATCCAGAGCCCTCCTCTGTAGCTAATTCTGAAAATTATCACCCTCTTTGTTGCCTTATTTTTTTTCACAACCTCATGGGTTGGCATGAAAAATTTCCCCATCCTATAACATTTTGTTGTAGTTATGCACTAAAGGATTAACTTTTCAGAATCTTTCTATTTCTAGTCAATAACTGTCAAAGAACCAACATATATCTTCTTTTTTCTAAAATTCTATTTATATATTGAACTTCTTGCCTGCTTTCTCTGTTTTGTCTATATGTGAAAATGGTAAGTTGAGGTTTAACACTGTAATTATTTTCTGTTACTCCTTATAATCCATTTATATATAATCCTTTTTCTTTAAGTATTTAGATGTTCTACAATTTGGAGCATTTATGTTCAATATTGAAGATAATTCAGTGCTTACAGCTATTTTAAATCTCTGTTTATCTCTGCTACTTAAATCTATTTTTGCTGTTGTCTTGATTGAGATTATGGTAGCTACATCTATCTCTTGAGGTTAGATGAGGAAATATTGATTGTTCTTGAGCCTATTACTTTAAATCAGTGAGGGTCTTTTCATTTCCAGTATGTTTCTTACACAGGACATAGTGTTAGAGTCTATTTTCTAATCTATACTTCTAACGTTTTTTATTTTATGAGTTAGTGTATTCCATTCACATTAAATCATTACCATTAATTACATATTTTCCTTCATCAGATTCTCATCCTCTCCTTATTCCCTACTCCCTCTTTATCACATATTCTTACCTATTCTTTCTTTCCTCTAAAAGTCTTCTTCAGGATTTCACTTCTCATGTTGGTGTTTGTTTTGCTTATGAAAAATTTCTTCCTGTATCTAACATTCCTCTTATTTCTGCTGTTCTTCTGTCCCTCTTCCATCCTGTTTCTTCAGTGTATTTAAGCACCATCTTTTTTATATTTCATGTATGTTTTCTGCTCTCCTTTGGATCATTTCAGAAGAAAATGAGGTTAAAATTATGCTCGTTCTGATCCTTTCTAGTATAGAGTTTTGCTTGATCTTCTCAATTGTGTAACATGAGTAGCCCCATTTTTTGAAAGCTCTTTTCTTCTCTACTATACTCCCTTCTATCTTTAGCTTTGTTCTTTTAAGATCAACAACATAATAACAAAACCAATCTCAGGGCTCTGTCTTTCTTATCTCCCTTGGAGACCCCTAGGTGGCTAAGTGGTACAGCAGGTAGAGTGCTTCATCTAGAGGTAAAAAGAGTCATCTTTCTGAATTCAAATTTGGTTTCAGACACTCACTAACTGTGCAACTCTGAGCAAATCACAGTACTTCATTTGCCTCGGTTCCTTATGTATAAAATAAGCTACAGAAGAAAGTGGCAAGTCAGCCTAGTATCTTTGCCAAGAAAACTCCACAACAGGCCACAGAGAATCAGATATGACTGGATTTACTGAACAACAAATACAACAAGACTGTTGAAAACATTAATATTCTGAAGGAACATTTGTTTCATTGCTGTCCTCCTCCTCCATTAAAATGTAAATAGTTCACTTCTTTTTAGATCTTTATGTTCCTTACACTTCCATGTTTCCCTTTTAGTTCTAGTCTTTTCATAAAAATAAAATTTCTAGAAATCTTCCTTAAAGATCCATTTGCTTCCTTATGAGGTTATATTTGCTTTTTCTGAGTTGTTACTTTTGGTTGCATATTTGTAACAATTTTCTAGGGGGCATAGTGGGTAGAGAACTGGACCTAGAGTCATAGGCTTTGAAATAAAATATGGCCTTGGACACTTAAAGCTATGTGACTCTGGACAAGCCCTGTCATCTCTGTTTGCCTCAGCTCCTCATTTGTAAGATAAGTATAATAATAGCATCTCCCTCCAAAGATTGTTGTAAATATCAAATGAGATTATAATTGCACAGCACTTAGAACAGTGCCTGGTGATGTAAAGTGCTATATAAATATTCTTATTATCATTAAAAATTATTATTGTTAGAATACTATAATATTGAAGTAGTAGCTTTTAAAAATTGTGTTATCTTTGCTCTCTCTTTTTAGCACTTGAACTCTTTCTTTTTGGTTTCATGTGATACTTTTCTGTGACATAGAATATAGATTTTGGTGTTTCTGAATGTTTTAATTTTACATTTTTATTTGGGAGGTGAGTGGCAGATTTTTATATTTTTGCTTTTTACCTCTATTTCAATAAGTCTAGGCAGGTTTCCACCCCTATCTCCAGCCCCAATTCTTGAAATCTGATTCCATACTCTTATTGTTGATCATTGCTTTCAGGTAGTCCAAATAAGTCATATTTTCTCTTGGTGATGTTGATTATAGTTTAGTTATTTTTAAGATGAGACACCTTTCATCTACTTTTTTATTATTTTAACTATTTTAATATTTCTTTTTGTGTCATAGAGTCAATGATATATTCTAATTTTCAAAAAATCAACAACCCTGTTGAGTGTAATTTTGTATTTCTTGTGTGCAAAACTATTGATTTTCTTTCCAAATCTATCCTCAATAACTTGCTTTTTTCTAGTTCTTTATTCCGGCACTTTCATTTTATTATTCAAGATATTTTAAATTTAAAAAAATCTTACATAACTTCTTCTAATGCTGTAACTTCTTAATATTAAGTTGTTTGGTCTATTTTATTCCTATTGTTATTCCAAGATGGTGGGAATTTTACAGACAAGGAAACTGGTTCCTTTATTCCCAGTATTCTTATATTTTGGTCCTCCTGGCCTAATTGCTCTTTCTAGAACACTTCATCTCCCTTCTATACTTTCTCGCTGGTTTTTCTTTATGCCTGAAATGCTCTCCTTCCTGAATTTTATCAGCTGCCCTAGCTCTCTTCAAGGAAGTTCACATCCCACTTTCTTTAGAAGGTCTTCACCCTGCCCTTCTTGCTGATATGCTAGTACCTTTCCTCGAAGATTATTTTGGTGTTATTCAGGCATTTCAGTCGTGTCTGACTATTCTTGACCCCACTTGGAATTTTCTTGGCAAAGATACTGGAGTGGTTTGCCATTTCCTTCTCCAGTTCATGATAGATAGATAGATAGATAGATAGATAGATAGATAGATAGATAGATAGATAGATAGATAGATATAGATATAGATATAGTTATAAATAGATATATATGAATATATCAAGATATAGAGATCTCTCTCTCTCTCTCTCTCTCTCTCTCTCTCTCTCTCTCTCTCTCTCTCTCTCTCCACACATAGTTACTTGCTATTGCCCTCATTAAAATGTGATTTCTTAGAGAATATAGTACATTTCTGGCCTTTCTCTATATACCGAGTGCCTGTTATAGGATCTGGCACATACAAAGCACTTAATAAATGTTTGTTGGCTTACTGACTAGACTCTTCAAAAGGGGAGCTAGTGCTTTTAAACAATTAACAACTTTTATATGTTAAAACTAACTCCTTAATGGTTATTATATTCATCAATTAATCAGAAGTATTTCTTAAGTACTTACTATTTTCCAGGCACTATGCTAATTGTTTTGGATATAAGAGGTAAAAACTTTCTCGAAAGGAGCTTATGATCAGTAAGATTTCCATGATAGCATCTCTGTTATGGGGGAATACATATTCTTCATTAAACTGGGGGGCAGTAAAGTAATATTTGGGTGCATTTGGTGGTTCTATCTGCATTTCTTTCTCTTGTGTATTCTTGAACCCCACATTCTCTGCTGCATAAGGGAGAAGTGGTCTCTTCATAAGTAGTGATAAATTTTTTCTCCAAAACAATGAGCAAAAATATTCTCCATCTTTCTATTTTCATTTTTTATATTGATCTTCATTCATAATGAGTACATATTAAGGGTTAATATTTTTGAATGCTGAAAAAAGTAATGTGTAAGAGAAAATGTGATAAAAGGCACTAAAATGAACATAAAAAGTCCTTTTAAATGGTACTTATGTGGATGGAGGTAGAGGTAAAAGACTTCTGCT
The DNA here is from genome assembly GCA_023548195.1 of Bettongia penicillata ogilbyi. Taxonomy (NCBI): domain Eukaryota; kingdom Metazoa; phylum Chordata; class Mammalia; order Diprotodontia; family Potoroidae; genus Bettongia; species Bettongia penicillata. The sequence continues at coordinate 10,657,355 of JAJHZJ010000514.1, read as the reverse complement.
CCACTATATGTTTAAATACACCAATTTATTCTAAAAACTGATGACACATTGCAGTGCTCCTGGAATTGGTAGTGAGCCACAGAGATCTAGACCTCTAGATTACTTTTCCTATCTGACTCAGTTTGATGAAAAGGTCATTCAGTATCAGACCTCCAAAATAAGAAATAGTAGACTCTCATGAAATCCTAAACATATATTTCCTAATCACAAAAGCACTATTTGATTACTTTTGACAGAAGCAATAGAGAAGGAAAATAGCAAATGCTTTTGTAAACAAAGCTACTTTCTGATCTTGAGAGCAGGCAGACAAGGGCTCTACCACTGATAGCCTGGGGAATCCACAAGTCACCTTTGGGCTTCGCATCTGCCATCCTCATTTTCAAAGTATATAAACAAATGTGGTATTGATGGTATGCTTGGATGCATGTGCTTGGACCCCAATCCTAAAATCATATTTGTCTTTAAAAATCACATTTCTCTCTAACCTCAAAACACCATCTCAGGCAGTCTCCATCTAGCTTGAAGACAGTCTGCCTCATCAGGAATCATTATTTCCCTTCCTCCCATGGTAGCCAGCTATACTTACAGAATTTATCATTTAGAGTCACCTGCATTCTGACTGAACTGGCTGTGCACTGGGTCATAATGCCATTTACTACTCAATGATCAATCATTTGTATCCTTATGTTCTTAGATGAATGTGTATTCCCTTTCCATTAATCTTGTCTAACAAGACATTGATGAGAGAAACCTGATTTTCCCCGGTCAACCCTGACCTTAGTTGACTTAATGACATTTCAGATCTGAAACCACACCTCCATATAGCCTTGACTTGGACAATTTCCAGATGAATTTTGGTTAAAATACCTGCAAAGTAGATACCAAAAGTACATATTCCTTTAAGAATTGACCACTCCTTAACCACTCCCTAATCCCACCACAAAACACCTAGTTAGCATATTTGGTACATGCTTTACTGTGGAATGTCCTATATAAATTTTACCTATACCCCTCCTAAGGCTGCAGGTTCCCTAAGAACTATTACCCATTGAAAAGTGTAATAAATCTTTACCTTGACCCCGATTACCTTGACTCCGTGAATTCCTTCCAGGCAGCCTGACCAGATATCACTGAGTTTGCTAGAAAAAGTTTTATAAAATTATACTGATAATTTCATTTATGACATGGAAGATCAGGACAAGGGTGATAAATTCAACCTGTGTACTTAAAAAGTTTCTTTACCAGACTTCTTTGAAATAATGGAGGAGGAAGCCTCCTTGTGTGATTTCTCTCTTCCTGAAGAAGCTTTAGGGAACTAGTCTGAGGATGATGTTATAATCTGCCTAGATATAGGGCCATACTCCAACAAGAGACAGTGGTGGTTGAGCTCTAAGTTGAAGGAATGAGCAAAAGAACACAGAAAAAAATGGTTACTATGTGCTACAACTTGGTAGTTAGTTAATCTAAGAAAGCATTCTTAAAAATTTAACAAAAAACCCACAGCCACAACAACAAATGTCCAGTCCACAAAGCAAGAATATTGAACTACTCCCTTCATTCTCTCTCCCCACCCCCAGCAATAATTCACTATTCAAGCACAATGGGGATATTTGGAGAAACTGGCTTTACATTTATCACTTGCTTGGAGAAGTAGAATGGGATCATTGGAAAAGAGATTAGGAATAAAAGGTTGTGAACTGGAAGATAATCTAGCAGGACCATGATGTAGTGGAAGTGAAATTTTCAGTTAAAACCAGAATGAAATTTAATATCCAGAGAAGTGATAGACAAGTATTTCTACTGAACTTGAAATTAGAAGATGATTAATTTTGTGATTGTCTGACCTTGTACAAAGATATTGACCATTTCTATGCCTTAATGTCCCTAGGATAAAATGGCAGCTGTGCATCTGAAAGGATTTTGAAGAGGTCATGTAATGCACACATCCCACTCCATTCTTGACTTGATTGGTAAGAAGAGCAGGAGGTTGAATTAGATTTAAAAATGTGAAAGTTTGCTGAACCTTTAGCTATAGCTCATTAAAAACAACAAAAATGAGTTTGTCTATTTTCATTATGCAAACTCACCCCCATAGTCAATGCACTATTACATATTCTTTCTGCTTCGTTTGTGTCATTTATAATTTAGCTATGATAAAATAAACACTAAGTTGCAATATTCTAACCCCTAGTAAAGAGAAATTCTTCTTGCCTAAATCTTATTGTTTGTTCAGGACTCTGTGCCCAAGAGCTCATTTGTGGACAGAATATTTGGAAGGCAATATAAAATAAATTTAAAAAAAAACTCACTCTATAGAACAGCTCTAAAGGTATCTTAGCAGAGTGATAAGAACTTGTAATAGAATCACAGAATTTCTGAGTTTCAAGGGCATTCAGAGATCATTATGGGATAATCAATTAGCACTTGAATAAAAGGTCACTCTACAATATATCTAATAAGTTATCATCTTGCCTCTATTTATAGATCCCAAGTAGGGGGAAATCTGCCACTTCCTGAGGTTGTCAATTTTGTTTTGGATTTGTTGCTGAATCATTTTTCAGTCATGTTCAGTTTTTTGTGACTGCATTTGGCATTTTCTTGGCAAAGATTCCAGAGTGGTTTTCTATTTCCTTCCCCAGCTCAGTTTACAGATGAGGAAACTGAGGTCAACAGGGTTGTGACTTGCCTAGGTTCACACAACTGTTAAGTGTCTAAGATCAGATTTAAACTCAGGAAAGTGAGTCTTCCTGACTCCAAGCCTGACATGCTATTAAATGCCAGCTACTCTGGATAGCTTTTTGATAGACTTTTGAATAGTTTTGCCTGTTTGGAAGATTTTTCTTACATCAAGCCTAATCCTGCCCTTTGGCATACTCCTTCCATTTCTCCTGATTCTAATCTCAAGAGCCAAAGAGAAAAATTCTAATACATCTTCCACATAATTGCATTTAAATAATTCTTTTTCAGAGATCATATATGATGTCTTTTCTCTAGACACTGCAGAGACTTGTTAAATTGAATTGTATTGTATATGACATGAAGTTGAGGAACTTTGCCATATTGGATGCTCATTTTTTTGACACTGTTAAGTGTATTTATGTCCCTTCTAAAATATGGGTCTCAGAATTGAACACAATTTTTCAGTTGTTCCCTAATCTGAAAGAGTAGCAGTCCTTTTCTTTTAAATATTTATTTTTCAGTTCTTAACATTCACTTCCACAAGAATTTGAATTCAAAATTTTCTCCCTATCTCTCTCCACCCTCCACCCCAGGACAGAATGCAACCCATCCACCCCTTCTTCCAGTCTGTCCTCCCTTCTATTACCCATCCTTCTTTCATCCCCCTCCCCTCTATTTTCCTATAGGACAAAATAGATTTCTATATTCCATTGCCTGTATAGCTTAAATTCCAGTTACATGGTAAAATATTTTTTAACATTCATTCTTAAAGCTTTGAGTTCCATATTCTCTTCCTCCCTCCCTATGCTCATTGAGAAAACAAGCAATTCAATATAGGTCATGCATGTGTAACAATTCAAAGCACTTGCATAATATTCATGCTGTAAAAGACTAATCACATTTCTCTCTGTCCTATTCTGCCCTTCATCTATTCCATTCTATCCCTTGACCTGTCCTCCCACAATAGTGTTTGCTTCTGATTATTCCATTCTCCAATTTGTTGTCCCTTCCATTATTCCCTCTCCTATCCCTTTCCCCTTTGCATTCCTGCAGGATGAAATAGATTTCCATATCCAATTCAATGTGTGCTATTCCCTCCTAAAGCCAAATTCCAAGAGAGTAAGGCTCAGTTATTTCCTTTCATATCCCCGCTTCCCCTCCATTGTGAAACCTCTTTCCCCCCCTCTTTTATGTAATATGATTTGCTATATTCTATCTCTCTATTTCTCTTACTCCTAGGACATTCTATTCAAAAGAAAATTTTATTTATTTTTGTAATCTCCCTTCATATTCAGCTCACCCTGTGCCCTCTGTCTATGTATGTGTGTATACATACATACACCCCTGTACAACTACCCTAATACTAAAAAATACTACATTACAGATAACATCCTTCCATGTAGGAATGTAAACAGTTCAACTTTAATGAGTTCCTTAAGGCTTCTCTTTCCTATTTACCTTCTAATGTTTCTCTTGATTCTTATATTTGAAAGTCAAATTTTCTATTCAGCTCTGGTCTTTTCAAGAACAATGCTTGGAAGTCCTCTATTACATTGAAATTCCATTTTTTCCCCTGAAGTATTGCACTCAGTTTTTCTGGGTAGATGATTCTTGGTTTTAATCCTATCTCTTCTGACTTCTGGAATATCATATTCTAAGCCCTTCAATCCCTTAGTGTAGAAATTGCTAAATCCTGAGTTATCTTGACTATATTTCCACAATGTTTGAATTATTTCTTTCGGGCAGCTTATAATATTTTCTCCTTGACCTAGGAACTCTGAAATTTGGCTACAATATTCTTATGAGTATTGCTTTTGGGATGTCTTTCAGGAGGTGATTGGTGAATTCTTTCCATTTCTACTTTACCCTCTGGGTCTAGACTGTCAGGGCAGTCTTCCTTGATAATTTCTTGGAAGATGATGCCTAGGCTCTTTTTATGATCATGGTTTTCAAGTAGACCAATATTTTTTTAAATTATCTCTTCCAGGTCACTTGTTTTTCCAATGAGATATTTCACATTGTCTTCTATTTTTTTCATTCTTTTGGTTTTGTTTTGTAATTTCTTCTTTTCTCATAAAGTCATTAGCTTCCATCTGCTCCATTCAAAATTTTAAAGAACTGTTTTCTACAGTGACATTTTGACACTCCTTTTCCATATGGCCTATTCTACATTTTAAGCATTCTTCTCCTCATTGGCTTTTTGGATCTCTTTTGCCATTTAGGTTAAAGTTGTTATTTTCCTCAGTATTTTTTTGAATATCCTTTAGCAAGCTATTGACTTGCTTTTCATGATTTTCTTGTATCACTCTCATTTCTCTTCCTAGTATTTCCTCCACCTCTTACTTGATTTTCAAAATCCTTTTTGAGCTCTTCCATAGCCTGACACTACTGCATATTTATTTTGGAGATTTTGGATGTAGAAGTCTTGACTTTTATGTCTTCCTGTTATGGTATGCTTTGTTCTTTCTCATCCAAAAGGATGGTAGAAAATACCTGTTCACCAAGAAAGTAACCTCCTATGGTCTTATTTTTTTCTCTTTTTTGGGCATTTTCTCAGCCAGTTACTTGACTTTTGAGTCCTTTGGCAAGTGGAGGGTATATTCTGGGGAACTGAAGTTCTCAGTTCCTCCAAAGTGGCACAATCTAGGGAGAGGAGTTAAGTCTTCTCCTGGTTTGCTCTCTGCTCTGTGAATAACCACAAGCATTCTTATCTGCCAGTGATCTGTGAGAAGGAATCCCTCTCCACAGTTGCCACCAGCTCCACCATGCCAACACTATTGCCCACCCCAGGACTGCCACTCAGAACTGAGACCCAGACCACCTGCTCAATTCCCCCAGGGTCTTTAGGGTCAGGGCTCCAAAAGTGGTCCCTGCTGCCTCAGTGACTGCTGCTGCCCTGGGTTCAGGACTATGGCCAGACCATGCTATTCTCTCACCCAGGTGAAAGAGCTTTTTTACTGACCTTTTAAACCATCTTTTGCATTTTTGGTTTAAGATGTCTGGGAACCACACCTGCTACCCATGATTCTGTGCCCTCAAACCTGCTCCATGCTGCAGGCCAAGGCTAGGCTATGCTCCACTTTGAGCCTGATGGGATAAACCTTTCTTGTCAGCTGTCCAGGATCTCTTAGCCTGGAAATCTCTTTCATTCTGCCTTTTTTGACTTCTGCTGATGTAGAATTTGTTTAGAGTCTTTTTTACAGATGTTTTATGGGTGATCGGGGGAGAGCTTCTACAGGTCCATCCTTCTACTCTGCCATCTTGGCTCTTCCCCCAAGAGTACAGTTGTTAATGTAATGTATGATTGCATTGGCTTTCTTGACTGACATACCAAACTCTTGATTCATATTTAGTTTGTAGTCTACTAAAAACACCCAAAGATTTTCAGGCAAGCTGCTGTATAGCAATCACCCCTTCCATCTTTTATTTTTATCATTAATTTCTTTAGTACAAATAAAAAAAAAAACACTTTACATTCCATCCTAATAAATTTCATTGAATTCTATTCAGCTCAATTATCTAATATCTAAAAACTTTTGGGACCTTGACTCTGTCATTTAATATGTTAAGTATTAGCCTCAAATCATTCTGAACTTTACCACAGGGATGTGCTAGAGCCAGCTCTAACTTCTTTGTGAGAGGGCACTTGTAAATTTTAAATGTAAATAGAAATACACAATAGCTATAAATTGGGATTTATGTACTTATTAACATATATACATATATATTTGACAATATATGTATATACATATATATTGACTTATTTACTATTTTTGTCACACTTAATAAAGTATTAAGAAATACTATAGAATACACTTTAAAGTGCATTCATGTGTGTACAAATGTACACAAACACACATACACATGCTTTCATACGTACATACACACATATGTGTAGTAGTGCATGGACTGTTCGGAGAGGACTAATATCTCCAGTATGAGTTCTGAGAAGCTCTTTTCAGAGCTCCTTATCTACTTTTCCTATCTTCCTGCTACCCAACTAACTTATGACTCCAAGAAGCTAAAGCATGTACAGCATCCACACCTTAGTAAAACTGTCTCTGCAGATAAACTAATTCAGTTTGAGATTAACAGACTGGACTAAAACCAGTTAGTGAATTAGGAGATTTTCTATCTCAGGCTTGTTAAGACTTCCCTGGCAGAAGAGATGGCTATGAAAATTTTGCTTTAATAGGCTATGAAGGTGGTGGAAGTAGGTACTATGGAGTGCTTAGAGCTTGGTTAGATGGCAAAGAAGCTAAGTTCTCCAGGCCATTCCCAGCCCTCTTGACTTTGTCTTGGCACTGAACTCTAATGACTCTGGAAGAAAGTAAGGCTGACAATTTGGTGCAATTCTACCTTACTTAAAACCAATTTACATGAGTCAAAAGATATCACCAATACAATTTTACTATTTTATTATTTTAATATTCAATTATTTTACCATTTTATTCTCTATTATTTTGCAATTTAACTATTTTGCTTTCCTCAGACTCCTGTGACAATAGCCTAGTGACAAAGCAGCAGGTATAGATACACGGGGAGCTGTATTCACAACCCAGAACATAGGCAACACAGGCCACAGGGCATTAATTTGAAGAATAAGATGGGGGGGGATGGAGCAAAGATGGCAGAGGAAAAAGGAGGGACTTACGTGAATTGTCCCCCAAATCCATCTAAATACTTGTAAAATGCCAAGTTCTAGAGCAGTAGACCTACAAAATGATAGGGAGAAACAAATTTCCAGCCCAAGATGATCTGGAAGGTCCACAGAAAAGGATTGTAGCAGCAGTCTGTGAGAGTAGCACAGTCCAGTGCAAAACATGGAAGCACAGACCAGGCCCCAGAAAGCCTGAAACAGGCCTCATTGGATGGAATCACAGGCAGCTGTGGTGGTTTCCACACATCTCAACACACAAATGCCAGACAGTTTTGAAGGTCAGTAGGAAAGGTCTGTCACACCTGGGTGAGATAGGAACATGGTCTGGCTCTAAACCTGGAGAAGTAGTCCAGAAGAAGCTGCTTCTGGATCTCTCAGTCCACAGAGGGTGGGGGGATCCAGCAGCTTATCAGAGGGAGATTGCAGGGATCTCTTTGCTGGCACCACGGTAGGATTCTCTTGCTTTGCCTGTGATTACTTCTGGGTTTCAGTCTTGGGTGGTGGTCCTGGTGGGGAGGAGCAAGAACTGGTATGGAGGAGCTTGTGGTTGTGATGGAGGGGAAATCTTCTTCCCAGTTCCAGGGCATAAAAGAGTGATTGTAGTCATTCGAGACCAGAGCACAGGCCAGGAGAGCAATAAACACCTCTCCTTTGATCGTGCCACCTTTGAAGAACTGAAAATTTACAGGTCCTTAGAAGTATCCCTGAAAACAGTTGCACAAAATCACTGAAACTTGGGACAGTACCCTTCCGTACTGAAAGCATAGGTTTACATTTTTAAAGCATAGTTTTACTTTTAAAAAGTAATATAACTGATGGGAAAATGAGCAAATTGTGGAAAACATTCAGATTCTAGAATCTTACTTTGATGACAAAGAAGATCAAAACATACAACCAGAAGAATGCAAGAAAGTTAAGGCTCCTGCCTCCAAAGCCTCCTAGAAATATATGAATTTTCCATGGTCAAAAGCCATGGAAGAGCTCAAAAATTACTTTGAAAATCAAGAAAGAGAAGTAGAGGAAAAATTGGGAAGACAAATGAGAGCGATGCAAGAAAATCTTGAAAAACAAGTCAACAGCTTGCTAAATGAGACTCAAAAATGGGGAATAAAATAATACTTTAAAAATAAACTAGCTCAAATGTCAAAAGAGGTCCAAAAAGCCAATAAGGAGAAGAATGCCTTAAAAAACATAATTGGTCAAATGATAAAGAAGATGTGAAAGCTCACTGAAGAAAATAATTCTTTCAAAATTAGTAGCAAAAATACTGCATACTTGCTACTCACCTCATGAGAAAACTGACAGATCAGGGCGCAGATTTGACTCATTTGATTATGTTTGCCTGTTAAAAAGATGGCACTTTTCGTTTTTTAATCTGGGGGAGAGGAAAAATGGGGGAACTAGTGACAACAAAACATAATAATATTGACAAAAAAGAAAAAGAAAGAAAATAGGATCATTGAGATTTTTTATTCATAAAAGTAAATAGAATGGAATTCATAAAAAAACATTATTTTGGAGAGCTTTAAAAGTAACCTATTGAATTAACATTTTCAGTTTCACATATAAACCTATAATCCTCTCTTTCTATTCTACTTTGTATGTGGGAATTCTCTCTCTTTTATATTAAATTCAGTATAAAATATTGTTCTAAAATTAAAGAAAAAATTCTCAAACAACAGTTTTGATGGTTTCAGATACCTATTACGATTGTCCCTGAGGGCTCAGCAATATTGCTTCATTGCTTATTGGTGATCCCATTTTAATAAATAAGTAAAAATGATTTATAAGTGTGTTTTAGCATGTCAGATGACTATATTGCTCCCCTAATCTACTCTTGAATGATTTAGAAACAGTTCTCTTAATCATTTCTATACATGCTTCCTGAAATCTTGTTTATATAATTGCTTTTCTTAATGCATATATTTTGAAATGGTAATACACTTTAGCTTCTGTCCAAATTGTGACACCTCCATAAAGTAATTGAGTCAAATTCATGAAATTTTCAATTTGACAATACATTTAATAATGTACCAGTATTTGCAGGTCTTTGGGCTAAGGTGATAGAGATGCCAAGGCCAATATAAAACAATTCCTGCCTTCAAGGTGTATATATACATTCACCAGAGGAATACAAATTTGTCCAGCTAGGTAAATAAGAAACAATTTCTTATTCAAATTTCAATTCAGGAAATCAGGAAGGTTCAAGTTCCAATGATATCTGAACTGTGCTTTAAAAAAAACATAAGAATTCTATAAGCCAGAGGTAAGGAGGGACATGGATAGTCACCAATGCTAAGAGATAGAGGTAGGTAATAAACAGTCTTTTACTCAAGTATCTAAGACAAACACATATGGGAGAGTAAGACTGCCATTTTATGATAGTGTACTTAGGTAGATAACACCAGCTTATGAACATGATTTTTTTTTTTAACAAACTCAATTTCTGATTCCTTTCTCTTTTATGATTTTACCTTGTGTCATGCATATCAACCATAGTAAACTGAGAAAAGAATTGCACAATAATCTTCTTGAGAGGAAAGAGGACTTCAGAAATTGCATCCAAAAATCAGATAAATCCACGTAGAAGATGATATAGAGATGGATGGAAAAGATGCACATTTCTATAATTACAACTTTACATGTAGTCTAAATGAACTTGAAAACAATATTCCAGTTACTTTGAAACTCCTTCCCTAAGTGCCTAAGCAAAAACAAAATAAAAGAAGCAATCAAAAAAACCCTTCTCTAATGAAATACTTTTGCAGAAGTGACATATTTAGAATTTTTTAATTTTGGGAAAGGAGCTCTATATGAACTGCTGAAAAACTGTTAAGTGAGAAAAGCTCATATAACTTCCAATATCATGTTATGTACATAGCAATATTTGAAAAGTAAGTTATGATTTTGAAAATACCTTTCTTTACAAAGCCTTGGCAGTTCACTATTTTTATTCACTATGGTAACTACCAGCAAACAATTGTTCAGGGCAAGCATGAGGTATTCCACTGGCAGTGAAGAGGTTGGAATTGTGTTTATTTTCAGTGAGGAGAGTTATCATTGGACAAGTGAAATTTCTGCTTTTGTTCCATTTCAAATGGATCATTAAATATGTTGAAAAGATACTGATGTTGGATGGCTTGGAATGTGGTCATTTAAGAAGTGAAGAAAGAAGCTCATTAGCAATTAGATCCATTAGTTAACGTGGATTTGCTTTAAATGCAGTTCTGATTCAAAGAAATATACCATTAATTACACAGCTCTCCTTTTTATTTAGCTTGGCACTTGAGAAGAAGAATTCAGGCACTAATCTCTATGTTAACAGAATTCAGAACCATCTATTTCAGGGTTCATTTGAAGATTCACCGAGCAATCAACATAATTTGAAATAGTGGATCTTCTATTTGATCAAAGCATAAAAATTCACATATTCAAATCTTTTTAAAAATTATAAAACATTAAAAATGGTGATAGAGGAAGAAGAAACAAATATATACAACCTTTTAACTACATTTTTAGTCTGATGGGTCATTTACTTGAGACAGTAAGCTTGATATTTCATTTGATCCACTAACGCCTCACTGATGTGATGCATAAAATTTGATGTCTACTTAAGTAGTCTATTAGTTTCCTTTTAGATGTTTTTAGCTTCATTTTCCCAATCACATGAAGCAAGATGAAATAGAAACATTTAGTCACTTCCAGGCTATTTCAAATTGGTGTCCTAACCTCTGAATAAATATTCTTTAGGAAGAATACCCCTTTTCTGAATTTGGGCAAATTTCTCAGTAAGAACAGCCCATGCTCAATAAAATGTATGAGATTTAAATCAGGATAAGACAATATAGACTCAAAATGTAAAAAAATCCACTTGCAGTTTCTGACATATCAAGAAACATGGTGTAATTGGACAGACAATAACAGAGTGATTTTATAACACAAGTAAATCCTAATTTATTGTGATTTAGTTTATAAGAGTTTATTAGATTATATAATTGTAAAATGGTATAGTGTCATAAACATTTTAAATGTTCGATAAATATGTACTGAATTAATTGGATGAAGATTGATATCCATCATTGATATGTGAAGGGTAGGGAAAGAATCACAGAATCTTAGGGTTAGAAGACCAACAAGAGATCAACAAGTCAAACTGGAACCTGAAAAGGAATCCCTTCTACAAAATCCTCAAGAAGATTTTCTTGAAGTCATCTAACAGGAAAAGTACATTTATGTACCAAGGAAAACTATGTTTTTTTCTCATATCTCTGATCTTCAAGAACTAATTTTTTTTTCCTTTTTAAAATGTTACTTTTTTTCTGCTGACTTATTTCCATCATAGCTGACTCTTTGTGACCCAATTTGGAGCTTTCTTCGCAAAGATACTGAAATGGTCTGTCATTTTTGTTTTATTTTACAGATGAGAAAATTGACACAGACAAGGTAAAGTGACTTGCCCAGGGTCACACTGCTCATACGTGTCTGAGACTGGATTGAGATAGGTCTTCCTGATTACAAGTTCAACATTCTATCCATTGTGCCACCTAGTTGCACACATGCCATAATTCAACTTCCATCCATTCTTTCTTTGTCATCTTTTTGGTTCCATTTGAAGCAAGTCTTATTTTGTCTTCACATGACAACCCTTTAAATATTAAATTGAGGTAGGATTCTCTCTTTCATTCTTTACAAATTAACCTTATTTCCCTCTTCTGACAATTTACAGACAAGTAATTTTGGCAAATTAAAGGGTGTTTTTTTTTTTTCAGAAGAAATACCCATGTCATTTAAATCATTGCTTTTTTAAAATATGGGAAAAAAAGAAGTAAAAAAAGAGCAGCACAATTTTGGTTCTTGATTTTCTAATTATTGACCTCCCCTTTGAATTAATTATCAATGAACAATTAATTTTTAGTTACACAGATTTATCTGGATGATTTGAATAATATACAAGCAGTGTAACATTTTCCAGATATGTTTTCAACTGAACATAATTATAAGGCTAATGAGGCAATAGTATATATCTATGCTTTGGACACCTAAAGTAAAGGAAAAGAAAAACTTACTTTGAAGTAAACTCAAATTTAATACTATTTTACTAGCTTTTTTAAAAAATCAGCTACAATTTTATTATGCATTCCAGTGTATCTCAACATATATATTTAGTGTGCATATACATGCTTGATAAATACCTTAATTAAATTTTAATAAAACACAGGAAATGAGGTGTACAAATATTCATAGCATATTAGTAAATATTTACTCTCCTCTGAAGTCTGACTCTGATGCTTTGCCTTGGTGTGAAGTGACCTTGATTTTTTGAAGCCTATCCCAGAACACAAGCTTTGACCGGAAAGCCTATCAATCTGGAAAGAATTTAAGTTAAAGTCTCATACATTTGACTTCTGAAGACCAGCTTCACTATATCTGAAGAATGTCAATACCAAAGGATTAGCCATCAAGTTATGCAGACCTACATCAATGAAATGACAAATCATTGAAATACTTCAGTATGCATAATGTATAAAATCAATGACTGTCTGGAATCTTCACAATTTTAATTGATGGGAAATACTGAATTAAGAAATGGGAGTAAATATATATATATATCTCTATCAAGTGTTGTTTAATATGCTTTTAGTGAAAACAAGTGGAATTAGACACCTGTTATTTTAATATTTTTTCATTCAACATAAATCAGTTAACAAACACTTATCAAGTTGATTCAACAATTATTATTATGCATCTGAGATATCTAAGCACCAGGCACTGTACTAGTCAATTTGAATACAAAGAAAAACAAATGAAACATTCCTTTGCTTCTAGGGATGAATATTGCACACTTGAGTATAGGGACTGGGGTAGAAGGTCTGATCCAGACATCCTTTCTGAATAATTGTACATAGTGCAACTGAGATGTTATTGTAAGAGGATGATGGGGTGTGGGATGAACATGAAGTTACTACTACAAGACAAAGGATATTAGAGACCTATTATACCACAGATATAAATGACCTTGGGTGTATATGTTCTGGGTACTTGTATGCCTCAGTACTTCTGTACTCTATGCAATTTCCCCACTCTTCCCACTGACATTGAGAGTATTTATGGAGATGCATGCCACAAGTTGAGGGAGAAATTTATACTGTTACCTCTGTAAAGGCCTTTGGCATGACCTTGTGTCAATTTTCTGACTATTAAAGGTTAGAATACCTGTTTTAGAAATATAGATCCAAAGTCCATGATTTTTTAAAAGAATTATCTTAGGGCAGAGCAAAGATGGTGGAGGAGAAGCACAGACATCCTGGAGCTCTCCCACCAAAGCCTTTAAAATATCTATAAAAAATGACTAAACAAATTCTAGAGAAGCAAAAGCCAAAAAATGAAAAGTGAAACAAATTTCCAGGCCAAGACATCCTGGATGGTCTATCAGGAAAGGTCTGACAGGAAAGGTCTATCACACCATGCTCAGAACAGAATATAGCCCAGCATGGGCCACATGGCACAGACAGGACTGGAACAGGCTTCAGGGTGCTGAATCATGGATAGCAATTGTGGTTTCCAGATTTCTCAACCCACAAACACCAAAGACAGCTTCAAAGGTCTGTGAGAAATCTCTTCAACCTGGGTGAGAGGGAAGCTTTGTCTGGACCCAGTCCCATACCCAGAGTATTTGTAGCTGCTGCTGCATCAGTGTCCACTTCTGGACCTCTCAATCTACAGACCCTGGGAGAATCTAGCAGCTGATCTGTGTCTCAGTTCTGAGTGGTAGTGAAGGGGTGAAGAAGAGTGCTGGCTTTGTGGAGCTAGTGGAGGCTATAGAGATGGAATCCTACTCAGAGTTCCAGAGCAGAAAGCAGTGCTTTTGGTTGCTCACAGACCAGAGTTCAGGCAAGGAGAGGAGTAAACATCTCTCCCTTAGCTATACCACTTTGGAGGAACTGAAAACTTACAGGTGCCTAGAGATATCTTGGAGAACAGCTACAAAAAACCTCTGAAATCTAGGGTAGTATGCCCTCCACTTGAAAAAGTACTCAAAAGTCAAGTAATAGTCTGGGAAAATGCCAAAGAAGGGGGAAAATAAGACTATAGTAGTTTACTTTCTTGGATAAAAGGTATTTTCTTCCATCCTTTCAGATGAGGAAGACCAAAGAATACAACTGGAGGAAGACAGCAAGGTCAAGACCTGCCTCCAAAACCTCCAAAAATATAGATGAGTCTCAGGCCATGGAAGAGCTCAAGAAAAGATTTTGAAAATCATGTAAGAGTGGTAGAGGAAAAATTGGGAAGAGAAATGAGAACCATGCAAGAAAATCATGCTAAATCATGCTAAAGAAACCCAAAAAAATTCCGAAGAAAATAACCCCTTTAAAAATAGACTAACCCAAATCTACTGTTTGATAAACCCAAGGACCCCAGCTTCTGTGATAAGAACTCATTGTTCAACAAAAACTGCTGTAAAAACAGGATAACAGTGTGGCAGAAACTAGTCATAGACCAATGCATGACAACATACACAATAATAAAGTGCAAATGAGTACATGATCTAGGTACAAAGATTGATACTATAAACAAATTAGTGGAGCAAGTTATACTATGTTTATCAGATTTATGGAGAAGGGCAGAATTTTTTACTAAACAAGAGATAGAAAGATGAAGTGCAAATTGGATAATTTTGATTACATTAAACTGAAAAAGTTTTTGCACAACCAAAGCCAATGCAACCAAGATTAGGAGGGAAGCAGAAAACTAGGACAGGATTTTTGCAACTAGTGTCTGTGAAAAAAAACCTAATTTCTAAAATAAGTAGAAAACTGAATCAAATGTAAAAGAATGCAAGTCATTCTCCAATTGATAAATGGTCAAAGGATAAGCACAGAAAATTTTCAGAGGCAGAAATTAAAACTATTATAGTCATATGAAAAAATGCTCTGAATCATTATTGATTAGAGAGATTCAAATCAAAGCAACTCTGAGATGCCACATCAAACCTATCAGATTGGCTAACACGACAAAACAGGATGATGATAAATGTTGAAGAGGTGGGAGAGTTGGAACACTAATTCATTGTTGGTAGAGCTGTGAGCTGATCTGACCATTCTGAAGAGCAATTTTGAACTATTCCCAAAGGTCTAGAAGAATGTACATAGCCTTTGACCTAGTAATAATTCTTCTAGGGCTGTATCCCCAAGATATCATAAAAATGGAAAAGAGTTCCACATGCACAAAAATATTTATAGGTCACTGAAGAAAATACTTCTTTAAAAAGTTAGAATGGAGCAGATGGAATCTAATGTATTTATGAGAAATCAAGAAATTATAAAACAAAACCAAAAGAAAGAAATAATAGAAGAAAATGTGAAATATCTCAATGGAAAAACAACTGACTTGGAAAAATAGGTCTAGGAGAGAGAATTTAAAAATTATTCATCTGAGAACCTTGATCAAAAAAAAAGAGCCTAGTTTTCATCTTCCAATGAATTATCAAGTAAAACCGCCCTGATATTCTAGAACAAGAGGGTATAACAGAAATGTAAAGAATTTACTCATCACCTCCTGAAATAGACAGCAAAAGGAAAACTAGGAATATTGTAGCCAAATTCCAGATCTCCCAGGTCAAGGAAAAAAATATTACAAGCAGCCAGAAAGAAATGATTCAAGTATTGTGGAAATACAATCAGGTTAAAACAAGATTTAGCAGCTTCTTCACTAAGGGATTGAAGGGTTTGGGATATGATATTTCACAAGTCAAAGGAGCTAAGATTTAAACCGGAATCACTCATCCAGAAAAACAAAGTATAATACTTCAGAGACAAAAATTGAATTTCAATGAAATAGAAGACTTCCAAACACTCTTGGTGAAAAGACCAGAACTGAAAAGAAATTTTCACTTTCAAATAAATACAATAATCAAGAGAAACATGAAAAGTAAAGGGAAAAGAAGCTATAAGGGACTTATTAAAGTTGAACTGTTTATATTCCTTCATGGAAAAATGATACTTGCAACTCATGAGACCTTTTTCAGTATTAGGGTAGTTAGAGGGAATATATATGTGGGTATGTGTGGGTATGAATGTATGTGCATAGTATATAAGTGTAGGTATGTGTATGTAGATACGTGTGTATGTACATGTATATGTATATGTGTGCATTTACACACATACATATATACATACATACATAGACAGTGGGCACTGGATGAGGAATATGAACAGAGAGGACCTAAACAATAAAATTTACTGTGGAGCAGAATGCGCTAGGAGTAAGAGAGAGGGAGAGGTAGACTGTAGCAAATCATCTTCCACAAAAGAGGCAAGAAAGAGCTTTTACAATGGAGGGAAGTGGGGGGAAATGAAAGGGAATAAATAAGACCTACTCTCATGAGATTGGGCTTAAGGAGTGAATAACACACACTCAGTTGGATATGGAAATCTGTCTTACCCTGCAGGAAGGCAGGGGTGAAGGGAATAGGAGAGAAAAGATAATAGAAGTGATGGAGATTTGGAGATTTTGGGAAAGAGACAATCAGAAGCAAGCACGATTGTGGGAGGACATGTCAAGGTGGAGAATGGAATAAATTGAGGGCAGAAGACAGGGAAGGGAGGCAGGATAACAGAGAGAGCTGTGTTTAGTCTTTCCAAACATAACTATTATGGAAGGGTTTTATGTGGTTACACATGTGTGGCCTATGTTGAATTGCTCGCTTTATCAATGAGGATGGGTATGGAGGGAGGAAAGGAGAGTATATGGAACTCAAAGCTTTATAACAAATGTTAAAATTGTTTTAGCATGCAACTGGGAAACAAGATGTATAGGGAATGGGGTACAAAAATCTATTTGACTCTACAGGAAAATAGAGAGAAGAGGAATGGAAGATGGGGAGATAGAAAGGGGGACAAACTGGAGGAAGGGATGGATGGGGTGCATGCTGTTCTGTGAAGGGTGAGGAGAGATGAAGAGAAAATTTTAAATTCAAATTCTTGTGGAAGTGAATGATGAGGACTGAAAAATGAATAAACTATTCATTTTTTTAAAAAAGAAAAGAACTATCTTTTAAAATACCCAACAGTCAACATGTGAGGACCCATTCAGAAAGATATTGTAGGGAAAATTGTGATAACATAAAAAATAGGGTATTTTTGTGGGTGTGACTAGAATGTCCTAGTGCATCCAACAAGGGTTCATGTTGGAGATGATGTTGAGATAAGCTTTGCAAGCAGATGAGGGTCAGAATAGCTGTAATTCTTTGTAATTTAACATATGGAGATTCAAGGTACAGAGAAATAAAATGATTGGCAGATGGTTCTCAAGGTCATAAGCAAGAAAATGTGAACACAAGACTCGGATCGGACAAAGGAAGTGAAGGGCAGGTAAAAATGAGAAATTTGCGGCAGAAGTATAAAATACAAGATTAAGATGTTCTTTCATTTAACAACAGGAAGAGAAAAAGGATGATTTGATCCATGTAAGAAGGCCACCAATAGGCAGTGAGAAGTGAATATACTAATTACAAGGGAGTAATTACTGAAGATCTTTTCCATACAAAAAGGGAAAATTGGTCAAAATATTAGGGGCAACTCAATAAGGAGAGAATTTCCAGAAAGGGATTTAGATCTTTGCAGAGAATTTTCAACCTAAAAAGTCCACCATTTGGGAGTCTTACAAAAAAAGGATTGTGTGTTGTCAATGTGTGGACCAGTGCAATCTCATAGAGAGGAAGGTTGCAGCTATTTTAAATCAAGTTTACTGTTAAACTGAATAATACTGGATTCAATGAAGCTGAATACTCTGCCCTATCAGTCTTTTATATTAATATGGTGCCTTTGCACTTCTAATGACAAACTCCATTCTGGAGACAAAAAATATCAAGTAATAAATCTACGAATTATTAGGAAGAGTTCCTCATCATCTGTGTAGTTGAAAATTACCAGAAAAACATCTGGGAACTTTTTGTTTTGTAGTGATAAGTCTCTAAACATTTATTAAGTGCTTACTGTGTGCCACTGTATGAGAGAATAAAAAAATAGAAATAATACAAATTATTACATTTATATAATTATTATTATTTACATTATTATTATATTATATCCTACAAATAATATTTTCTATTTTGAGTTCCTTGAAGGCAGTAACTGGTGTGTGTGTGTGTGTGTGTGTGTGTGTGAGAGAGAGAGAGAGAGAGAGAGAATAATATGCATACATGTATGTGTGTCTATATCATAGCATTTCAAATGTGTTGCTCATTAAATTTCAGAAAAATAAGCTTTAAGGTTAGAAGCATTTTAGATTTCCCCAATTTTGTCTTCATGGAAGTCGAGACCCTTATATATTCTAGCAACCAATCTAAGATATTAAAACTATGATAGTTGGCATGGAAACAAGGTATTCTGCCTTCCAAAGCCATAACAGAGCCAAAGACACCTCTTGTCAGAATGGTGAAATGTTTTAGAATTTGTTCCCTAAGTAGAACTCATTGCTGTCCACATCTTTCCAAGATAATATTTGGATCTGCAAAATGGCTCAATGGGTTTTTCGGCTATTGTGAATTGGAAGGTTTCTTTGTTCTGGCATCTATGACTTCAGTCCCCTTAAGTTATTTGCTAGTGTTAAGATCCAGGAGGTGACAGAACTAGCTCATATTTTCATTCCCATAAAGGTCATGTTCCAATATCTATATGAAGTCTCCTAAGCCTCTCACCCTTCAGTAGAAAATTTATTGGTGATACTACCACAGAATTACTTTTTTATAAAAAGAATCATTTGCAGGAAGATATCCTGTTTATATCAATACTGAATTGCATGCTAAGATTTCTATGTCCATTGTCCTTATCTGAATCACTGATCCAGAGAATTTGAAAGTTATGACCACCTAATTCAATGCATGGAAATGGTCATCCATGGTCTTTGAAAATTTGCAAAGATGAGAAAATCACCTCCTCTAGGGCAACTCATTTGGAAATACCCACTAAGAGTCTTTTCTTTACATTTACCTAATTTTATTGTTTTGCAAGTTCTACCCATTAATCCTAGCTTTGTTTTTACTTTCTGGGGCCAAAGACAGCTAATATCAATGTATTTAATATTTATTATTGAATTATATTAATGCCATTATATTAATAATATAACAATTGAAAATATATCATTATTAAAAAGGCATATAAATATTATATATAAGAAATATGTTATTGATAATAAATAGCAATTATAATACTATATAGAATATATTACATTATATAAATATATTTACATACATATACATATTCATTTACACACATATAAATATGTATCTGTGTGTTCACACACTTTATATACATATTTGAATAGAACATTGTGGATATATGTGTAGATGTGTAGATTATATACAATATATGTGATATATACTCTGCAGTATGTTTATAATGCATATATAATATACAAAATTATGCAATACTACATATTTATATTATATAATATATACCAAATAATATCTACATATATGTAGGTAATGCATACTATATGTGTATATATGTCTATCTGATATACTGTGTATGTATACAATATAATATTGAATATATGTTTTCATACATGTCATATGATATGACATGATACAACATGATATATGATAAGATATGATATGACATACTATAATATAACAGTATAACACAATATGATATAATCTAATCTAACATAATATAACATACACATCTCTCTTCATATATTCATATTCATGTACACACATATCACAAGTTTTTTTTAAAAGAATGAAATGAAATAGAAATTGCCTTTAGGAAAACTTTGGAAGAATAGTGAATTTCTAAGAATCAGAAGTGGAAAATTCTTATTGAACTAATGATTCCCTGAGAAATAAAATGCAGCAGGTTACCTAATCTTCTTGAGCCTCAGTTTCTTCATATGAAAATTGGGATAAGTGTATCTATAGCATTGACTTCACAACTGCACTGTCAAAATTCAAAAGATGTCTTAGGTGAAGTGCCTTGGCAACCTTAGCCAGCTATGCAGAACAAAACACACAAATTTCAGTGGTTTCATGAGACAATATGAATATTAGGAGAAAAAAATAAAACAAAAACGCTGAAAAAATTTGGGAAACTAATTTGGGAAACAATGAGAAGAAATTTAATTATCGCCAGACTACCTCAAAACTATGTCCCAAACCCACTCAAACACTTGTCACCATATTAAAACACACATGCCCATAAACATGTATGTGCAAACACATATTCTTTCTACATATATCAAAATCAGAGAAAAAAGTGAAGAAAGAAATTATCTATTATCAACTTCTGAAGTTAATCTCAATGATCAAAAATGGAAATTTTGTTCCAAGATATTCCAGAAATCAAAAGAAAAAAAATTTATAACCAGAGACAATCAATGAGAACACGCATAATCATTTTAAAAAGGATCTTCTTTTAAAATAAAATTTTCAAACATACATAATGAAAATATCAGAAATGGGTAGAAACTCTGAAACATAAACAAAAGCAACATGAGAGATCTAGAAAAGAAAATTAGAGTAACGGAAAGTGTTAAATGATAATTACTTATTTATATTCTAATGACAGAGAGAAGACTATGTCCCTTTGGAATGTACATTAATTTCCTTGGTTCTCAGTTTCCTCATATGTACAGTGAGAAGTTTTAACTGGATGTCCTCTGAGGACTCTCTGATTTTATATCTATAACCTTGTGATCTACAAAGTATGCCTAGATTGTGCTGTAATTTCCTATTTCCTATTCCTATGTGTATTTCCTGTATCACAAACCCATCTATTCTGACCATTACAGTAAAATTCCTATTCCTGTCTATTTTAATTCTTACTTAGAATGATATACTAAATTCCTTCCCTCTCTGCCCCATTTTGATGTATAGGTAACCAATCTTCTTCAAAGGTCGTGATGATAGAACATAAATGTAACATGTTGGAAAATCTTTGCACCGAGCATAGTGGCCCATACATTTGTTATCTGTGGGTAGATGTGGATAAGTTTGAGTGTGGATTAAGTTTCATTTCAAAGTTGGCCATCAGATTATGATTTAAGGAGTCACAGGAACTCATAAAAAAGTGTTCTAATGTATGAAGTAATTAAAATTTGTAGGTCTTGTAAAATTTACTCTAGAATTAATCTCAGGATGAGAGTCACAAAACTAATTCTATTAAAGTATGACTTGCTCATAGTCTTTTCCATATCTCTCCTTAACCCATCCATGGCTGCTTGCTTTTTGGTCTAAATTAACAGCCAATAGCTGGAGTTATATCCAGTGAAGGTGAGATAATTATGTGGCCTTGATCCCTTTGCTCAACTTATTTTGTTTTAGAAAAGGAAAAAGGAAATAACTGTTTTAGGTTCTGATCTCTTTGTGTCATCTTGGGGAATATGTATGAGCAAGATGGCTTCCATCGAGAAGGAAGTTCTGCTGACCTCCTGAAGCTCCCTAAACTATTAATCTAAAGGATTTAATAATTTTCTTGGTGACCTTAGAGAGAAGAAGAGGGAAGAAATATTTTCAAATCTCTGAAGGAATAACCAGAAAGAGTTGCCAAAGCTCTGATTCATTCTCCTTGGCCAAATTCCTAGGAATGCAGCCCAGGACACATCAGTTCTGAGCTTCATTTTACCCTCATCAAAGAAGAACAATGCTAAAAACAAAGAGGAGGGTTCTGCCTGAACTTATCCGTCTGCCTCAGTTGTCACCATGTGAACAAGGTTGCCTCTTGCTGAATAATTAGGGATGTCTCTAGGTGAAGGGTGCCTAGGTAATAGATCCAGGGATCTTCACATAGGTCTCAGAACATTTTGCTGCCTTACCCATTTATTCTTAAATATTTGCTTTAATAGCATAAAATAATAGTAATTACCTATATTTATGTGAATTTCTTACATTTTGTGCTTAACTACCATGTAGCACAATGATGAGGGTTCACATCTGTTAACTTGTTCAAATAGAAATTGCCCATGCTCCATCTTCCCCACGCTGATGCACTTCAATGCTAATTGTTCATACTGGTATTGGCATAACTGATATAGGTTTTTGTTATGATTGTAGAAGATAAGGAAAGAAATAAAATAATCAAACGTTTAGCCCCTTCCCTGACCATGGAACCCAAATGTCTTTTGGGTCTGAAGGCAAGTCAAAACAAAGAGTTCAAGGAATCTAGCACAGGTGGCCAGATTCAAACCTTCCAGTCCCCCCTGGACTATGGAGGAGGGAATGCACCAATCAGAATCCAAATGTTTAATAACTTTCCTCAAGGTGTCTTCTTTAATGCTTTACCTCATTCACAGCTCTAAAATGAACAATTAATGAATTTATGGTTTAGCTCCATTCTCCTTTATATTAACTAGTGCAAGGGATATGAGAAGCCCACATTTCTGTCTAGGTAGTAAAAGAAATAATACACAAAAGCCCCTAGTTTAATATTACCACTTCCATTTCTTAGCTTTGAAAATTTTTCATTTTGAAAAGCTTCTGTTCATTAGCTTACTTCCACCAGGCCAATCCTAGATCCTTTTCTTGTTGTGGTCAAATTTTCTGTATTGTCTGGTCTTTGAAGCTTAGTAGATGGCCTGATTGACCTTCTCTCCAGCCCTTATGACAACAGAATATGGCAGGAGTCACCTAAGCCTTTCCTGTAACAACAGCTAATTTCAATCAAACAGTATGAAGAACACTGGAACTCAAAGAGGTATAAGACAAGAAAATAATGATTTTCATCTGAAACAGATACTTTAAAGAGTTCTTTCTCCTGTTGAGCACACACATACACACATACATACCTTTAAATGTACCTCCATGGTGAATCATAGAAATTTATATCTAGGAGAGTCCTGAGAAACTGTCTATTTCAACTCTTTCATTTAACATATTAGACCACCAAGGCACAGAATAGTAATTTGCTCAACAGTATATTGAGTTAGTTTCCAGATGCGAAGCTATAACCCAGTCTCCTGCTTTATATCGCAATGCTCTTTGAACAATGATGTCTTAAGTAATGATACCTCTCTCTATTGGACAATATTATAGGCCAGTAATAAATACAGAAGGATAACAGAATTTAGGGAAAGCTAAGTTTTAAGAATTTTTAAAATGACAAACTATGTAATTTACATAGAGAAATGACCTGCAATTTTTCATTTCTCTATGTTTTAATTCCCAAGTTCAGTTGCTTTTAATATAATGAAGACAGGTCGATTATTAGGTTTCTGGAAAGTAAGCTTTTCATGTAACTCTTTAGTCTTGCTTGAGGGGGCTAGTCACTGTCATTGACCAGCTGCTTGACTGATTTCTTTCTGCTTCTCACTCCTCTGGAGACTGACTGTGGTGAACTAGTTTCCTTACCTAAAACATGCCTACACTGTTGCTGTAGGCTACAAGAAAATTTGGCAATTCCCTTGTAATTTGAATCTCTCAGATGCTTACTTTTTGAATGAATGTGAGGTCTTTGAAGTAAAGGATGAAAAAGATTACCTAAGGCAATATCACTATACCAAAAATTATCCCTATTTTGGAATTTAGCAATTTTGACTTTGGAAATTAACAAAAAACCCTACAACTTCCACAGAAATATCACACTGCTTTTTCCCATTTATAATTAGTTTTTGTCAGAATGGTTCTGGGTATGGAACAGATGCAATAATAAGACACCTCGATCTACTGACTAGCTCTTCCAGATTTAGATGGAATTCATTAGTCAATCACCACAATCCCTCAGTGCAAATATTCTCTGGTAGAGAACCTTCTAGGGAGAGAAAATTTTGGAATACTGGTTCTGAATGTCCAAGGGCTTGGCTATTGCCTGTTGTTAACTTTGTCACAGTCATCGTATAAAGTTCTTCACAAATCTCATATGGTTCTCAGAACAACCCTGTGAAGAGGGTGCTATCATTTTTTCCCCATGTTACAGTTGGGAAAATTGGGAAATTAAGTCATTTACCCTAGGATATAAAGCAGAGAAGTATCTAAGACTGTATGTAAACTCAGGTCTTCCTGACTCCAGGCCCACCTGATGCTACTCTACCACCTAACTATTTGAGGCCCTGAGCTCAGAAGTTTTAATATTTGGAAGTAAGTTCATGCTCGGTGGTAGCTGAAAACAGTCTGTGTAAACTATAGAATTAATCATTCCACCTTCTCCATAATCATTCCATAAATCCATAACTGATTTATTTATTGATCATCAACTCAGTAGCAATTATCAAAGATAATTCCAATATTTATGTGCATGCAGGTGTACGCAGATATATACATGCATGCATGCATATGAGTGTGCATATGCGTCTGTGTGTGTGTATGTGTGTGTGTATGTGCGTACTGACCAGGTCATACCACTGTTACCTTGCCAGGAACACATCTCTCCTGTGGAAAGACTGAATGTTTCCATTTCATTTTCGAATGAAAACCAAAAATACCTTCTTATATTATTACCCTTGAAGTCTAGCTTTCCTCGAAACTATCTCTTTCAGCAGTCAGTTGTCCAGGACAATGGACAATGGACCATGTGATTCATATTACAGAAGAGATTGGTGCTAAAAGCAAAGTGGCACAGCTGTTGAGAAGCATCTAAAGATGCCCCATTTACTATAATCTGGTAGCTTTTAAATACTTATTCACGTTCAATTTGACCTCTGTTGAGCACTTTATATATGTCATTCAGCATCTGGTAAACCATTATTTATTTTAGATACGTTAAGTGCTAGGAATTCTAAGAAAGAAAAGAAAAGTCCCTGCTCTTATGGATCTCACATTCTAATATAGAGAAAATAGTCCAAACATCATCCCAACTAGATAGGTAGCATAAAAGGAATGTAATCTCAAAGAAAAAAAGAACTGAAGAGGGGGAGAGAAAAAGACTTCTTTTAGAATGTGGAATTTGAAGTGTCTTGAAAAAAGTACCTTTCTAAAATGTAAGGATCAAAAATGACACAGCTCTTGTGAAGTTTATTTTGTAGTGGGTGGGTACATAGAGACATGATAGGATGGGTTTCCATCAAAGTAAAATACAAAATATTGCATGTAGTCAAAGGAGAGCTCTAGATAATGTTCTAGGGAAATTAAAGAAAGGAGAGAAAATTATCAAAAGAGGCCATCAGATAAGGCTTAATGAAGGTAATGTCAACTAAAATGAACCTTGAAAAATGTAAGATTTTGAAAGACAAAGATGGGTATTCCGTGAATAAAACCCTGTTGCAAAGATTAGTCTTGGGACAATATAATAGTCTAAGATTCAAGTTATTTTCTCATCTGTTTTAGAGAACTTAAATAAGATGAAAATTACTAACAGAGTCACAATTGCATTTTGGATATTTCCTAACATCTAGGTCAAGATTTGCTCTCTGATTTAAGTTGTCTATTCCTAGATAACAACTAGGATGTTTGAATTTGAGGCAAAATTCAGGTTACCAGAAATATTTAGGTAAAGAAGGAACATAGCATATCATATCTATTGAGAGACGGAGTTGGGGAAAGAGAAGACCCTTTCACATAACTTGACTTAGTCCTTGAAGAGATAGGTAAAAATACTGCTATTGGCACAAGTTTTCTGTTCCTAATAGCTTGTAGGTCCAATGGCACTCATCAATATTTTGCTTCTCTGACATAATTAGGACTTAGTACTACTTTCTCATTTTTTTTTTCTGATTACTAGTCTAGGACTATTAATGTTTTCTGGATCTAGATCCTTCCTTTTCTGTGACAAGATCTCTGAAATAATTTTCCATTTCCAACATCTCTCCCATTTTTCCTGAAGTTTAGACTAAAGTTTGCTAAAGTATAGAGGACTCAAATGGTGAGTCTGAGTTACTTGACACAATCTGAACTCTTACTGTCAATGTTAATCCAATTCATCCAAGTACTTTCATTACTTAATCTAAAGTCATTAATTGATTTATTGGTTGAGAAATGTTCTTACCTCGTTGAGGCTTCAGGGACTTTTCAGAGTAAACAGGGTGACATATTGTTTTACTCTATCAACCTTTTACCCAAATTCATTGTCTCAAATCTTGGAAAACTGTTTAGTGATTTGGGGAAGTCCTGTATTTTTTAAAATATATTTCCTAGAGTTTTATACTAAAGAAACTCAGAAAAAGTCTCTGGTACAATTCATAATCAAATGATGCAATTAGCATTCTTGCCTCCAGAGAAAATTGAACTCCTGTTGTAAAAAAAGGGAAAAAAAGTCATGCCCTTAGTAAATATTTATTAAGCACCTACTATGTGCTGGGTGAGGGGCAGCTAGGTGTCACAATGTATAGAGTGCTGGACCTGTAATCAGGAAGACCCTTCTTTGTCAATTCAAATCCAGGCTCAGACACTGACTTGCTGTACGATGCTGGGAAAGTCACTTTACCCACTTTGCCTCAGTTTGCTCATCTGTAAAATAAGCTACAGAAAGAAATGACAAATCACTCCATTATCTTTCCCAAGAAGACAGCAAATGTGGTCACGAAGAGTTGGGTGTGCCTGAAAATATTTGAACAGCACCACGTACTGAGCAGTGTGAGAAATTCTGGGGAACGAAAAAAAAAGACCCTACTGTCAAGGAAATCGCAGTCTAATGAGGGCTACAACATGAAAACAACTGTATACAAACGATACATAAAAGATGAAGTGGAGATAATCATGGAGTGAGGGAAGGGGGAAAAGCTTCCTGCAAAAGTTGATACTTTAGCTGAGATTTGAAAGAACCCAAGAGGCAGTGATGTGAAGGTAAATAATTCCAGGCATGGGAGACAGCCAGCAAAAGTCTGGGGTCAGAAGATGGCATAATAAGGGAGACTGATCTCAGAGAATATGGAGGGGAGTACAGTAGAAAAAAAGAGTGAAAAAAATTAATTGGGCAGCTTAGCTTATAAAGGCTTTGAAATATAAAAGGAGGATCTTATATTTATCTTAGAGGTTATAAAAAGGAGGTAATAAAAACAAAAAATACTACCAACAAGAGTAACAACATCAAAAAAATGATTTCTTCCCATGACATTTTCTCTTATGAATCTGGAGAAAAAAATTGCAAGTACCACAGTGTATGACTGTCCCTCTTGGAAGCCAGTCCCAGATTTCCTGGAATTACATATTCAAGTGATGATAACATTAATAAACAGACCATGAGCATATACGCAACACAAACCAATTAACAAGCTATACAATAGATGAATAATGCTATTACAAAAGAATAAATATGCAAGAGTAAAAAATAATAAAACACAAACATGCGTCAATATGTATCAATGTATTTGTGGAATTAAATGTAAGGCTCCCATTGCATGGGTAAGCACTGGCATTATTAACTTACCCCATATGTAAATAATTTTCCAGATTCTTCTGGGATATCATACATTAGTCAGATCAATGACAGATAATTCTTACTTTTATCACTTACTGATCTTTCTACCCCAATGCCAGTGCTAGTTGATGTAACTGGTTGATCATACTCCTCCTCAGAACTATTGTTTTGTCTTCCTGGAATTCCAGAGGATGCAGACTTTCTAGAAGTCAGTAAGGCAACAAACATTTATTTAGTACTCAATATGTTCCTGGCAATGTTCTAAGGATGGCCATATAAAGATAAAAGACACCTCCTAATCCAGAAATTCTAAGTCAAATGAGGCATCAGAAGATGCAGAATCATAAAAAAACACTTCTATGTAAGATAAGACATATACATATATATATATATACACATGCATATATATACACATATGTGTGTATGCAGTAATCAATAGAGAGAATGCACCTGTACTCTATAGCGTGAAAGCCTTCTTATAGAAATGGTATTATACCTGACACTTGGAGGAAGTCAGAAAAGTCAAGAGAAAGGAGGAGAGAGAGAATTCCAGGTCTTGGATATGGCCTGTGAAAACGCCTGGAATCTGGAGATGGTATGTCTTGTGTCAGGAGGATCACAGGGTATATGTGGGTGAGTAAGGTATAAGAAAACTGGATAGAAGTGAGAAATATTGAAGTTTATCGAAAAGTAGAAGTGAATGGTCAGACCTGTGTTTTAGAAAGACTAATTTGGGAAATAAGTAGAGAGAGACTAAAGTCAGGGAAACCAATCAAAGACAATTTCAATAGTTCATGCATAAGGTGACAAGACTGTGGGCCTGGTTAGCAGCAGTGTTGGAGGATAGAAGGGGGGATATATTAATGATGTTATGAAACCAAATTTGAGAGAAATTGGTAACAGAATAGGTATCTGGAATGACAGAGAGTGAGGAGTCAAAGAGATACTTAGATTGCGTATTCTAACGTATGCTATTGTATCAACAATAGAAGACCTTTCAGAGATGGGTGCTTGTGTCCTTTCACATTCGTGCAAAGTCACATTCTTGGCTTAGATTTCTTCTTGCAGCATTTTATGAGTCTTTTTTCTCTTTACCAGTCAACTATAGCAGAGCTAAAGCAGGTTAGTTCAATGAAGTGAACTTTACATATATATATATATATATATATATATATATATATATATGTATATATATGTATATATATATATATATTTGTCTAGCAAAAGTCACAAACTTTCAAGTACACTACCATCTGTTTGTATTCTAGCTCTCTAGTTCTTACAAATAGCTTTTACTCCTTCAGATATTACCATAGTGTTGGTGTCCTGCTGGATAGAGAATCTGTAGCCCTATTAGGCTTCCCTGGCTGCTAATACATGCTGAAATCATAGTTGGCTACTGCTACTTCTCATTTCTGGCAAATAGAACGCAACTTGGCACTAACCATACTATGTCAGTGGATTGTAACTTGTAACCTGGCACTCTACACAAAGTCTTTGAATTTCTCAATGGCCTCTCATTTTAATGTAACACCAGCTTGTAAATAGGGTTACTGGTTTCATTTAGGACTCTGCTAGAAAATACATCAAGTTTCACATCATCGTCATTCTTTTGGCACGATTGCTTCCAGTCCCTACAAACTGGAATTTGTTTGCAGGACAAAAGGAAAGTTTGATTTAACCCAGGCCAAAATGGGTGCTTGTGTGAGGCAGATGACTTAGTCCAGTCTCTAGAAGCTTGTTCACATTTGTCTGCCTATTGTTATGATATATTTTTGTCTTTCTGTGTCCCTTCAATCATATATGTTTGACTTAGGTTATGCAATGGATTAGCAACCCACAGCAAAGTTGTTAAACTTTTGATGAAAACTATAAAATTCTAGAAACATTTTTAGGTCTTAGAGGTTCTTTAACCATGACTTGAACAAAAGTGTATCTGTCTTCTTCAGGTCTTTATTTCATACCTTTTTGGGATATTACATTACCCATATTTCACTAAGGCTCTAAAAAATGCCTGGTACCTATTAATACTAAATTTTAAGTTATTTTCACTTGCTAGTTCAAGACTGTTGATATGACACAATTTTTTTTCTTCATGTTCTTCCATGGTCTTCCAAAAGATTATGATGTCATTAAGGTATATACCAACTGTTAGAAGTAGTTCATCTTTGCAATTGCTTTCTCCACTGGTCTTAGAAAAGTAGTAGGTAACTCCAAGATTCTTTAGGGAATGTGATCTAACTGGTAAAATCTAGCTGAATAGATGAAAGCATCTGTCTCCTTGTTTTCCTCTGCCATAGCCACAGGGATGTGATAACAGCAACAGGTCCATTAGAGAAAAATCACTTGCTGATTAACAGACAACTGGAACATCTTGAAACATTGTTATGGTATTTTTTATCCACTTTGGCTCTTTTATCCAAAGTGTAGTAGTTAAGATAGATATGTATCTTTTTTTTTTTTAGTATCACAGCTATAGGCAATACATATAGGTTATCAGATTCTGTGAAGATATCAATCACTAATAAATTCTTAAAATGTTCTCTAAAATCATTTGAAGTTTTCCCCAACTCACAGATTGGTCCTGGAATAGTTGGGAGTTGGTGAGTTAGATTTCATGAGTCAGTCATTGGTTATATCCAACATTCCACTCATGTATTGACAACATGTTTTTTTCTAAGCTTCTAATTCAACTAATACTTTTCTTCCTCTGATACTATGGTGTCTCCAAAAAAATTTCCTCTCTATTTTCTTTAGAAGTTGAACAATCAGGGATCTTAAACCATGACGTTTTGACTCCACCCTCATGGATATTTCCGTGTGAGTTACATGAAGATTCAAATTGCATATGTAGAGGCCTGGAAAGATTTACATGATCTGATGCTGAGCGAAAGGAGAAGAACAAGGAGAACTTTGTGCACAGCAATGACTACAGTGTGGAAGAATTATTTCTGGTAGACTTGGAACTTCATTGCAATAAAAGGACTTAAGAAAATTCCCAGTGATCCTTTAAGGCAAAATGCCTTCCACATCCAAAAAAGAACTATGGAATTCAATCACAGAATGTAGCAGATTGTTTCCTTTTGTATTACGTTTTGGTTTGTTATATGATTTCTCCCATTCACTTTAATTCTATACAGCACGACTATGATGAAAATGTATTTAATAGGGATGTGCGTGTAGAACCTATATAAAATTGTATGCCATCTCAGGGAGGGAAGGAGAGGGAGGGAAAGAAAAAAATCTATGTTGTATGGTAGTGATTGTGGCACAATGAAAATAAATAAAATTATTTAGAAAATTTAAAAAAGCAAACAAAAAATGCAAATTGTATAGGTATTATATTTTTGCAGTAAGCATTCTGCTCCTCTCTTAAACAGCATGAATTTGGTTCTGATCAAAGCTGATACTCCATTTGCATACGTTGGGTCTTGAGATATTGGGGCCAGATGATCCACTGTTTTGCCAACAATAGCATTATTTTTAGGAAATTTTAAAAGTCATTTACTGTATGCCAGGCACAGACCATTTGCATCACTCAGTCTTCCAAGATCAAAACTTTCAAGAGGCTATTTATATAATTTCTTCAAATATTTCCTACTGAGTGACTGAAACATGGTGGTCACTTCTACTCCACTTTATAGCATAGAAGTACACTTTATTCTCCCAGTGTTTCATCACCTCCATTTGACATCCTGTGAGTCCTATGAGGTGAGCGAGGAAATATACATACACTCACACACACAGACACACACACACACACACACACACACTCACACACACGAACTAGGAATGGTTGGAGATCTTGGTTATGTTTTGTTGTGACCAGAGTAATATCTTTCCTATGGTCTCATTCCCTTTTCCTGGTGTTGGTTCTCTAATCATAAACTTCTGTAAAACCAAAGTTACATTTTCTTCTTGGGTACATATGGGTTGTATATAGCCATCTTCTCTACAACTGTAACAGAAGTCATTTCTGTCCTTTTGGTTTTTTTTTTTTTTTTTTTTAATGATAATCAGGTACATGTATCAAGGCAGCTTGCCTTCAACTTTCTTTTCTCATTACTTTTCCATAAGGGATGGTTTTATTTCTAGGTTTGTTTTCCTTTGTATTTTCTATAAATTCTTTCAGTTGATTTACTTCCTATTGGGTCATTTCTGTGATTAATTTTTTGTAACATGTTGGAGTTTTGGGAGTTAAATATTGAGTATTTGAGGCATTTCTTCATTTTTATTCTACAACTCAACTAATTACACATAATTTATACATGAGTTAATCATGGGTCAATTTTTGGAATTTTTTTGCAACCTTTATATATCCTACATATATATATATATATATATATATATATATATATATATATATATATATATATACACCTATATACATGCACACATTATATGCACAGATGTATTTACACATAACCATGCAAATTTATACATACAAAACCTCATAAAAATCTGTATGTATATTATATATATGTATATAAATTTCATACTCATATTTTCACAACATTGGTCCATAATGTTAAAATACAACCCAAAAGGGCAATAACTTAAGCTACCAAATATACAAAAGAAAAATGAGTTCCAACAAATTCAATTTGAAATGATTATAGCAACGTCAATCACAACAGAAATTGTGGCAATTTTCTAGCAAGTGGTGTGTATAGAAAAGAAGAAAAAAACAAATTTTTTTAAACAAATAATAATTAAACCATCATAGATGAACAAAAATTCCTGCAATCCCATTTAAAGGGAATCAAGTAAGCAAAAACACTAACAACAGCCTCTCAAGAACAAGGACATCATATTACTTACTTTAAATGAAAATGAGGTGACCGTTTATTCCATCACCTCCCACTGTTACATGAGTGTGGGTAATGGTCTGGAGTTCTCACTTCACCTTAAGATCTTTCTGATTCAGTTCAAAATGACACTACAGCACAGTGGAGAAAAGCGTTAAATTTGTTGTTTACAAAAAAAAGTTCCAATCCTAGATCTGTTTTTTTTTTTTTATGAGTCTGATGGTTTTGGACTAGTCATTTAATCTTTCTACACTTCAGCTGTCTCTTCTGATAAAGGAGATAAAGATATATGAACTGGTTTTCTCATAGAGTTGCGAATAATGTATGTTAAGTATTTTATAGATAAGAAAGAACTTTCTCCATACAAACATGTATAGTTTTACATTTATATCTTTCTTCCTTCTTCCAATCCTTCCTTCCTTCCTTTTTCTTTCTTTCTATAACCATCTATCTAATGTAATCTATTTTAAGCAAATCTTAGAATGTAGACAAGATTTTGCTTCAACCTAAGGAGAAGAGCTGAGCTTATATAGGAAAGGGGCCCATGATTAGAAATATTACCTGCCTTGATGATAGGTCATAGATGGTGCTTTAGCCAGGGTTATTAGGTCTTTTTCCTTGACTATGTTTTTTTTTCCCCATGAAGATAGTCATGAGACAAGTTTCTTGGCCTTGCATTGATCTTGTTCTCCATCGTGAGTCTCCTTTATGGAAGGTCAAGAGCATGGCAGCCTACATGGTGTAGTACTACGCTACTATTACATGGCAGTAAAATTTCTTCCACTCCCCTATTGCCAAAGTTCTGTAGGAGTTCAGAGAAGGAGTAGCCAACAGTCTATGTCTTTTTTCTTTTCCTTTACTTTTGGTTGAGAAGTTTGCATGTCCTCAAGTCCATTTAGGCCTTGCTATGATTAGAAATGATATTAAATGCTAATCTAATAACATTGCTTTTAGAAACATAGTTTTGTCTTAATTTTCTACAATTTTAACTGATCATTGTATTTTCTGTTATATAAGAGGCATTATTTATGCTAGTACCAAGCTAGAAATTTCCCTCGGCATTCTATATTTAATACATACACACATGCATGTGTGTGTGTGTGTGTGTATATATATGTGTATAATTTATGGAATAAAGCAAACTTTCCTATAACAGAGAATAATAAAAAATATGGTTTAGTGTGAAGCTGCAAATTCTCTATATAACAATTGCTATTCCTTTTAACTATACCATAAAGTAAATTTCATTTTTTCTTCCCTCCTCCAACTCTGTCCTGGACATTACTACGATTATACACAAATAGGTATATGTTTAAAATTATTTTATACACACTTCTATTTATCAGTTCTTTCCCTGAATGCAAATAGAGCCTTCATATGTACTTTGTAGTTAACTTAGATATTTATAACAGTCAAAATATCTTATTCACTCAAAGTCATTCTTAAAACCATATTTCCATTACTGCCTACAACATCATCTTGGGTCTGTTCATTTCACTCTTCACTATTTAGTACAAATCTTTCTATGTTTTTCTAAGATCATTGAGTTCATAATTTCTTATAGCACAATGGCATTTCCATCGTAGTGACATACTACACCTTGTTCAGCCATTCCCTCATTGATTCAATTTCCAATTCTTTGCCACCACAAACAGAACTGCTATAAACATTTTAGAACATATAGGTGTTCTGTATTCTTAATGTGTCTAATGTGTCTCAACTAATACTGAGATTATATTGTTATTATGATAGGAAATGAATCTATTCACTTTCAGAAGTGAATTTGTAACATCTTCTGTTTGGATTTGAATCATTATATAAGTTGATCCACTTCCTACTTTTCCAGTTTCTTTAACCTTCACTATCCTCCATGTTCTTTGAGATCCGGTGACCCTGGTTTTCTCATTTAAAGAACACAACAACCCAACTCCTATTTGTGAATATTTTCATGAGCTGCCTCCCATTCTTCAAATTTTCTCCTTTTTTGTCCATTTCTTGGATCAGTTATGATACTACCTTCTTCAAGATACCTTCTCTCTCTTTCTCATTTTGAGGTGTCCCTCTCTTAGATTATCTCTGATTTATCTTGTGTATATCTTGTTTGCACATTGTATATAGTTTACTCCTTTGGACCATGAGCTCCTTGAGATAAGAGACTGATTTTTGCTTTTTTTATTTTTTTGTATCTTTAGTGCTTAGCAGAATGCCTGGCACTTAAGGTACTTAAAGAAATATTTGTTGACAAAGTGATATATAATTTCATTGGCAAAGAGAGCTCCTCTTGAGTGACCAAACTCTACCAAGGAGGTTGGCACCTTCTCTTTACCTTACAGTCTTAGAAAGCTGTTCTGAGTGCTGAGAGATTAAATGATGTCTATAATCACACAGACTGCTCATGGCAGAGGGGAGGCTCAAACCCAGTTTCTTGACTTTGAGGATAATTCTATTCCATGTTGCCACTGTTAAGGTAATAATTCAGCCTACAGTTATGTGCTTCATGATCCCCATTAAACACTACACCTCTATCAACAAAACTCATTTTGGGGGGTTCTTCTAGGATCTTTAATATCTCAGGCAGATCCCAAGAACATTGGTTCCCCAACAGATTGATGGTGCACATGATCTAATTATGAAAGACAGGAGAGATAGAGAGTATATTTCCATAAACTTCCCTCCTTCGAGAAGAAAAAAAAATGAAAGTCTCATGGTTTTAGAGCTGTAAAGAGAGGTCTTATAGTCCAACTCTTTCGTTTTATAGATAGTGAAGCTGAAAGCCAGAAAAATTAAATTGTCCAAAGTAACATAAGCAAAAAGTAGCAGAACTAGGGTTCGAACCCAGGTCCTCCCTCTCTAAATAAAATTATTTCTTCCTCTATGCCAGAAGCATGGGTGATGATATTGAAATTTTGTGATGACTAAGACAGTTCCCATCAAATAGATTCAAAATATTCAATGAGATAGGAACTTAGTTGGTCAGTTGCTTCAGTTCGATTCTTCATGACTTCTAGTGGAGTTTTCTTGGAAAAGATTTGGAGTGGTTTACCATTTTCTTCTCCAGTTCATTTTACAGATGGGAAAACTAAGACAAACAGGTTGAAGTGACTCGCTTGGGGTCACAGAGCTAACAAATGCCCAAGGCATGATTAAAACTCATGAAGGTGAGTGTTTCTGACTTCAAGTCCAGTATTGTATCAACTGGGCCACCTAGATACACTTAAGAAATCTACTATAAGTGTGGGGTAGCAGGGCATAGTGATGGCGGGAGGAGAAAGGAAAAATGGTTTGAAACTATCGCCGTGAGGAATGAGATAAAGATGTGACAGGAGACTAGAATGATGGATTTGGAGTCAGATGACCTGGATTCAAATTCTGCCCATCACTTGTTTGTCTGTATCATCTTGTGAAACACAACCTCCACTTCAAGAACTGCTTTCTTTTCAGTAAAATGAAGGTTTTGTACTACATGGTTTATTAAGTCCTTTTTGGCTTTAAGACCATGAGCCTAAGTGACCTTGTGATTAATCAGGAGTGAGGACCAACCTGGAGTTCTGCCTCATAAATTTTAGTAGGTGAAACAAAATTCAGTTTTATAACTCTCTCCAGCAAGATGTGTCAGTTCAGTGTTGAAGACAAGAAGTGTTGATAGGAGTACAGGAGCAGTACAAACCTAGCTCATCTTTCTTTATGATGGCAACATATGCTTTCAGAGCTAAAAAATTCTCCCATGATGCCTGACAGCACTCATAGTGTCTGGTACGCAGTTAGTACTTAATAAATATTTGTTGCCTTACTTGTGGCATGTGGGAACTTCCATTACTTTACCATAAAATGAACCCAGAAAATCAATAAGCATTCAGTGACTTAGTAAACCTTTGTTAAGTGCCTACTATAGGTGTGTGTGTTTGGATAGAACATCAAACGTGGAGTCAGGCTTTTTGAATTCAAATCTGTCCTCAAACATTTACTGGCTGAACCTGGGCAAGTCATTTAATCCTTTTTTTTGCCTCATCTTCCTCATCTGTAAAGATGAGCTGGAGAAAAAAATGGCAAACCACTCCAGTATCTTCCAAGAAAACTCCAAATGGCGTCATGAAGAGTCAGACACTACTGAAATGACTTAACAACAATAGCAACAATGTATATGTATGAGGGATAAAAAGAAAAGAGAAAATGAGACAACATGCATACAGTTATATTTAAAAAAATAAAAAACTAAAATTTTTGGAAATAATCTACAATTGGTAGGTAGTAGAGTTAAGTAGAGGTGGTGTTGGTAGAAAAACCTTCTTTTAGATTTCAAAACTGAAAGATCCTTAGGCCTCATTTAATCTAATTCCCTCAGCTGAGGGAGAGGGAGATGTGGGGATATAAAGAAACATGAATCTGAGAATAAGAAAAGGGCGGATTTGGTTTTAGGAAGCCCTAACTAAGTCTGATACCTGACTCTGCTAAAGACAATCTTTGTGACCTTCGCCAAATAACTGGTTTGCTTAGCCTGTTTTGTCCACCATGAAGTGAGAGATTTGCACCAGCCATTCTCTCTACATCTCCTTCCAGCTCTAAGGCTACGGGCATACAAAAAAAGAAGTAGAGTTGCAACTCAAACTCACCTCCTCTGGTTAAAAAATACTCTACTAATCTTCCCACTACCTGACACTAAACCACTCTCATCTGGCTTGTCAGGGTATCCAAGTTTTGCTTGTAGGTGTTAGAGCAGAACAATTGGTTATTTAAATGGTGTATTCAAATATATGGAAATTGAAAAGTATTTTACATTTATATAGCATTTTAAACTTTACAGAACATTTTTTTCCCACACCTTATCTCGTTTGGGCCTTGGGAAAATTTGTTGAGGCAGGCAGTGCATGTAGTGCTATGCTTTTTTATGAAGATGAGGATATTAAGGGTCAGAGAGGTAAAGCAGATTGCCAACAGTTACATAAATGGTAAGCAACCAAGAAGTTGTTGTTTGTCCTTGTTCTTGAAGAACCATGACTTTGGGGAGGTGATGTCATGATATGGAAGGGAACTGGATTTAAGTGAGGGAGGGAAGTCATAAAGCCAAGAGGAATAAACGAAGAAAGGGAATACACACACACACACACACATACACACACACACACACACACACACATATATATATATAAATGAGCAATTATTTTGGACTTATTAAGTCCCAAGGGCTATGCTAAGAGCTGTGGATATTAATGAAAAGCATTTTGAATGAAAAACGTTTAGGGTCCAAGCCCTAAGTAAACTTCTATTCTAATAGAAAGTGGTGGCCAAGAATGTACACTTGGTTCCAGATTGTGGCAAGGCTTCTAAGTAAGGTACCATGGAAATAGACTGACA
The DNA here is from genome assembly GCA_023548195.1 of Bettongia penicillata ogilbyi. Lineage (NCBI taxonomy): Eukaryota > Metazoa > Chordata > Mammalia > Diprotodontia > Potoroidae > Bettongia > Bettongia penicillata. Next base: position 10,619,574 of record JAJHZJ010000514.1, on the reverse strand, counting down.
CAGTCCAACCAGGAACAGTGCCAGAGTTGATTCAATCACGGTGACAAGTGTTTTACTCCTGCACTCTTCCCTCCACACCAAACAAAGCAGTGCATTAACGTACTGGTCCAGCCTTTCACATTATTCAAAGCTTTGGGGATACAAAGAAAAGCAAAAGGCAGTCCCTACTCTCAAGCAGCAACCAGTCTAATGGGGAAGAGAGCATGCAAACAACTTGTGTTCATCTTTTGCTTTCAAAGAGGACCATGACATTAGAGAAATGATGACATGACTAGCACTTGAATTTGTTTTGAGTGAGGGAGGGCTATGCTAGGTTACCAGCCTCACTTTCTTCTCTTGAGCCATCTCTATCCAGTGGCAAGGTATTTAGTTACAAACAACTATGTACAAATGGAATCTATAGCTCCTTTCCAATTCCCTCCTGTTTTCTGACTGACATTTTCAGCTTTCTGAGTTTGACTGCTGGGGTGTGTTACCTATTTGCATCTAAAGTTTCTGACTAGTCATCTACTGAATTCTGACGCCAAAGTTGATGCTGTTATCTTTCTGACCTAACATATGACCCTTGCTGTATGTGAATGAATCAGGAAGGGTTCCTGAATTCATGTTTGGACTCAGAGGCAAAGTCAGAAGCAGAGGCAAAGAGCTCTGAAGTGATAGCAATAGAAAAGGCTTAGGATTTCTTATGGGTAGTTTCCACACTTACATTAATGGGAAAAAAGGAAGAGGGGAAAAAGCCCAGAAGGAATTACCAGAAGGAAAAATAGCATTGCTTGGAATCACTAGAGTCCAAGGAAAGATTTTTAATGAGAGAATAGCAAGGAGGTCAAAGACAGAAAGAGAAGTTTCCATGGCAGAGTGGCTATAGTGTTCGCTCAGTTCATCTTTCTTGTGATGGCAAACATGTTCAGAGTTTGGTCTTGTCCCATGATGCATGATTTTGAATTTGAAGCCTACCTCACTTTATCTAAAATTAATATTTTATATGAAAAAATGTTCATTGTAATGATTTTGTGGTAGTATAAAACAAGAAGTATAATAGATGCTAATTGATTAGGGAAGTTGTGGAACAAATTGTGGAATATAGTTGTCAACAAATATTATTGCAATGTAAGAGAAAATGATATGAAGAATTCAGAGAAACATGGACAGATGTATGTGTGAGCACCCCAACATACACAGGGTAGCCTGCTATCACAGGTTCTTAGATCTGCATTTCTTAAAGGAAAGCAACTTTTGAGAGGTCAACAATCACTCTAATCAAGCACATGTATCATTCATTTAGTTCAGGTGACTAAGTCAGCACCCTGAACTTCAGAGACCATACAGATGAATCTAAATCAGCAGACAGTGCTTCCAAATTGTCTGACAGGAAGCAATACCTACATCACAAATCCACAGACAGATGAAATTGCCTGACCATACATACATAGTTACAAGAGAAAGATGCACCAGCACCTGTGTTTTCAAAGCTGGGGGCTGCTTAGAGGCTTCCCAGAGTCTCATCTGGCATACAAAACTTCTTCCAAAAACTAAGCCCCAAAGTAAAACCTCACCCTCAGAGTATTTATCCATTTTTTAGAGCCAGAGTGAATCACAACCCTTGAGAACCAGTGCCTCATTAGAAACTTAACAAAAGGTATTGCTCTTCCTACAAATCTTCCCAGACTCATTAATTGGTAGGGAAGCTCTTCTTTAAAATAATGATATCTATTGTTCATATATATATATATATATATATATACACACACACACACACACACACACACATATACACTCCTAGTGAAGACTCTTGGTTGATAAAGACAAAACTCAATCAGAAACACTTGATTATACTAAAACAAAAACAGCAAAAAATAATACTTTGCTGGCCACAATGAGAATAGATGCAAAACAAAAGAACGATATGCACCGTGTGCAATAGAAATATTGTTGTGTTTGTCCTTTGTTCTCCAAGAAGACCATGATATCAAGATGATGACATGACTTGAAGTTGATTTTGATTTGGGTGAAGGAGGGCTGTACAAAGTCAAGAGCTTCACTTTCTCCTCCATAGCCGCCTGGGTCCAATGGCCTGATATTCATCAGGACAAATGGAGATGGCTCAGGATGCAATGTGAGACCCTGACCATTTTAGGTTAAGGTCTTATCCCATTCCCACTTTGAGTGAGATACACCCATTCAAAGAATAGGTCTCTTTAAGTAGTTACTCAAGGGATGGCCCCTTTTTATCAAAAAAAAAAAATCATACTGGGAGGGGAAGAATCTCAGAGTTCCTTGGTAAAAGAGAAACAGTTTCTATATAGTATTTAATAAAATATAAACAATAAAATAAACTCTAAATGGAAGTAAAACTCAAATTAATTACCATAAATGAACTTGGGCCTGGAGGACAGATAATGAAACATACCTTCTATCTTGGTAAAAAGGTAGGGGAGAATATGGATGTATGCACTTTCAAATTATATCATTTTGTTATAAGGAATGGTTTAATATGGGTGATTATGGGTTACTGGGTAATGCCTGGTATAAAATAAAAGAACTTCAATAAAACTTCAAATATGTTTAAAAAATAGCAATCAATAGTACCAAATGAAGAAGAAAAGTATAGGGAAAGAAATACATGAAAAGGTTCTGACTTAGGTCAGTGAAGAGCACAGACTACTCATTTGATACATTTAGTGGTGAAAATGAACAATAAGTTAGAGCAGTAGCTAAAGGTGAAGTCATGATCAAATTCTTTTTTTTAAACCTTTAAGTAAAGAAAACTCTGTATGACTTCTCTGACTAGAGGAGATGTATGCACTTTCTCTGTTATGTCAGCATTGGTCCCAGTCATTGCTCAAATGCCAGTTTAACACTAATTGTTTTCAATGCTTCAAAGAACCTCATTTACATTTATATTGAAAGGAAACACTTTCACCCTGGGCCCCTACCTAGTACACTGTAACTTTGCTTTAATGTATTTAGTGACTATGTATTTGGGAGTTCTTGCCATAGAGTAGAATGCATACTGGAAAACTAGATTTGTGCTAATTTATACGAGGTTACTGGTCAATTTCATTTCTATCTCCAAAGCTCTTAATGCAATGCCACTTCCTCTGAAAGTCTCAGTTATCTCTTAGGATATTCCCAGTGAGAAAAGAGGCAATAATAGTCTTTTATTTTTTTCCGTGCAACTACAAATGGTCAATGTATGAATAGTCTGCCATTTGTCCCCCAAGAAATATGATTTACCAGTGGATAGGGCTATAATTATATTTTTAGTCAGCTGGAAGTATGCTCTCCTTTGATTCTGTTACTTGCAAGACAATGTGAGGATTCAACAATGACATCCTTTGTTTTATTAGTTTTTCTTTCTTTATTGGTTTTCCTGAAGCAGTATCAGTTATTTTTCCATCCTTGGACAACAGACTGAGTCTTTCTTATATTGAACTACAAGAATTAGAGAAACAAGTTGAGGAGGAGGAGGATGCTAGAATTCTACGGAAGTTTTGTACCCTCTGCCAAGAGGCATGTGAGTTATGCATCACCATCTGTGTAGTCAACAAGCAGAGTCAACAAATAGTAACTCTGGCTTATCTCAGTGTGAGGAAAACCTTAGTCAATGACACAGATAGAATGAGGGGCAGAGTATACAGTAGCTTCTTTATATTTTGTTATGTGTTCCATAACCATTTCTGGAGCCTGATTAATACAAAATTCTTCCATATGGATTTGGGACACAGTATCTTTAGGAGAAAAAAACATTCACACACTAACAGCTAAAAATGTCCCTACACTTAGTCCAATTTCCAACAGCTTCTACCCTCATATAACCTCTGTACAAAAAAAAAAAATCTATTGCATAGTATTTTTAAGTCATAGATCTTGTACTGGGAGATTTCCAGTAATGAAAGAATCCACTCTATTTCAAATCAAATCTTTCCATCTTGAGGTATCTATAATATTCAGGAAGGTTCTCTCACCCTCTACTCCCATTACATTAGACACAAATACATCCCACAACTGCTTGCATCCTTTATTCAGTGTTGTACTCTAGGACAAAAGAGTCAAAAAAATGTACATCTCTTTGTATAATTCCCTCTCAAAGATTTTTTTTTCCTAGGTAAAACATCCTAATATATTGATAACTGACTACAAGAGGTTGCATACTATCAATCCTTTGATTGAGCATACATTTTGGGCTGGTATGTTCCAGGTTGGCTCAGTTAAGTGCACAGTAGAAAGCTTGATGGACCTAGAGTCAGGAAGACTTATGTTGTTGATGTTCCTAGACACTTATTTGTTGTGTGACCCCTCTCATAAACCTGCGTGACTCAATTTCCTCATCTATAAATGAACTGGAAAAGGAAAGAGCAAACCATTACAATATTTTTGCTCTTGAAAATCCCAAATGGGTTCTCAAAGGAAAAATAACTGAAATGAATGAACATCTACTACAAAATGTTCCAAGTATTGTTCTAGGTTCAAGGGAAACAAAAATTATTTTAAAAAAAAGTAAAAAAAACATTATCAAGTCATTTACATTCTTATAGATGAATTCTTATTATGGGATGGGTGACAAAAATGAAGTGTTCTTTTAAAAAAAAAATATTTATTTTGTTTTTTAGCATTCATTTCCACAAGATTTTGATTGACAAATTTTCCCCCATCTCTCCCCTCCCCCACCCCAAGACACCATGTAATCTGAATACTCCTTCCCCCCAATCTGCCCTCCCTTCCATCACATCCTTCCCTTATCCCCATTTTCTCTCTTTTCATGTAGGGCAAGGTAGATTTCTATAGCCCATTACCTGTATCTCTTCTTTCCCAAGTGTATGTACAAACAATTCTCAAAATTTGTTCCTAAAACTTTGAATTCCAACTTTTTCCCTTCCTCCCTCCCCACACATCCCCACTGTGAAGGCAAGCAATTCAATATAGGCAATACATGTATAGTTATTCAAAAGACTTCCATAATAGGCATGTTGTGAAAGACTAGCTATATTTCCCTCCATGCTACCCTGTCTACCATTTATTCTATTCTCTCTTTTGATCTTGTCCCTCCCCAAAAGTGTTTACTTCTAAGTAATCCCTCTTTCCATTTGCCCTCCCTTCCATCATCTCTCCTATACCCCATTTATCCCCTTCTCCCCTACTTTCCTATAGTGTAAAATAGATTTTCATATCAAATTGAGTGTGCATGTTATTCCCTCCTTAAGCCAAATGTGATGAGAGTAAGCTTCACTTTTCCCCTCTTACCTCCCCACTCTTCCCCCTCCATTGTAAAAGCTTTTTCATGCCTCTTTTATAAGATAATTTGCCCAATTCCTTTTTTCCCTTCCTCCTCCCAATATATTTATCTCTCCCCTTATAATTTTATTATTTTAAATATCATCCTTTTCTATTCAACTCACCCTGTGCCCTCTATCTATATGTATATAATTCCTCCAAATACCCAAATACTGAGAAAAATCTCAAGAGTTACAAATATTATCTTTCCATGTAGGAATGTAAATAGTTCAACTTTAGTAAGTCCCTTTTGACTTCTCTTTTCTGTTTACCTTTTCATGCTTCTCTTAATTCTTGTGTTGGAAAGTCAAGTTTTATATTTATCTCTTGTCTTTTCATCAAAAATGCTTGAAAATCTTCTATTTCACTGAATGACTATTTTTCCCCTTGAGGTATTATACTCAGTTTTTCTGGGTAGATGATTCTTGGTTTTAATCCTAGTTCCTTAAACTTCTGAAATATCATATTCCGGGCCCTTTAGTCTCTTAATGTAGAAGCTGCTAGATCTTGTGTTATCCTGATGGCATTTCCTCAGTACTCAAATTGTTTCTTTCTCGCTGCTTGCAATATTTTCTCCTTGACCTGAGAACTCTGGAATCTGGGTACAACATTCCTAGGAGTTTTTTTCTTTTGGGATCTCTTTCAGGAGGTGATCAGTGGATTCTTTCAATATTTATTTTGCCATCTGGTTCTAGAATGTCAGGGCTGTTTTCCTTGGTAGTTTCATGAAAGATGATATCTAGGCTCTTTTTTTGATCATGGCTTTCAGGTAGTCCCATAATTTTTAAATTGTCTCTCCTGGATAAATTTTCCATGACAGTTGTTTTTTTTTTCCCAATTGGATATTTCACATTATCTTCATTTTTTTTTCTTTCTTTTGGTTTGGAATTCTAATTTCTTGGTTTCTCATAAAGTCATTAGCTTCCATCTGCTCCATTCTCATTTCTAAAGCACTATTTTCTTCAGTGAGCTTTTGAACCTCCTTTTCCATTTGACTAATTCTCTTTTTTAAAGCATTCTTCAATTCATTGGCTTTTTGACCCCCTTTTGCCAATTGAGGTAGCCTATTTTTAAAGGTGTTATTTTCTTCAGCATTTTTTGGGGTCTTATTTAGCTAGCTGTTGTCGCTTTTCATGGTTTTATTGCATCACTCTCATTTCTCTTCCCAATTTTTCTTCCATCTCTCTTACTTGATTTTCAAAATCCTTTCCGAGTTCTTACATGTCCTGAGACAATTTCATCTTTACTTTGCAGGTTTTGGATGCAGAAGCCTTGACTTCCTCCGATGGTATGAATTGTTCTTCCTCATCTGGAAGAAACTACCTGTTCACCAAGAAAGTAGCTTTTGTAGTCTTATATTTTTCCCCTTTTGGGGGCATTTTCTCAGCCAGTTACTGGACTTTTCAGCCTTTTGTCAAGAGGAGGATATACTCTGGGAACCTGTAAGTTTTCAGTTCCTCCAAGGAGGAACAATGAAGGGAGAGAAGTTTGCGCCTCTCCTGGCCTAGACACTGGTCTGGGAACAACCAACAACTTTTCTACCTAGAATCTGTGAGTAAAATTTTCTCTCCAAAACTGCCCACAGCTCCACTATGCCAGTACTCCTCCTCACCCCAAGGCCACCACTTAGGGCTGAGATTCAGATCAGCTGCTCAATTCCCTCAGGGGCTTTAGGTGTAGGGCAGTGGCTACTGCCAGTGGTCTAGCCTGCATTTCCTTCTCCTGGGTGAAAGAACTTTCTCACTGACCTTTGAAATTGTCTTTGTTGTTTGTAGGTTGAGCAATCTCAGAACTGCTGCTCTTGGTAGCTCCCTGAAGCCTCTTCCAAGTCCTGTGCCTGCCACATCCCATGGCTCATGCTGGACTGCTTGTCACTCCATTCCATGTGCTATAAACTTTTCATGTTGGCCTTACAGGTTGCCTTTGGCTGGAAATATCTTTCACTCTGTCGTTTTGTGGCTTCTGTATAGAAGCCCCCCTTGGGACTTCTCTCCAACTTGTACTTTCATTCAAGGACTGGATCTCCCCAGAGCATGGCTTTTAAGATATACTCTGCTGAACTTCAAGTTTTTGTGTTTTCCTGATTGTATTTCCACAATACACAAATTGTTTATTTCTAGTTGCTTGCAATATTTTCTCCTTGACCTGGGAATTCTGAATCTCATTTCAACATTCCTAGGAGATTTTCTTTTGGGATCTCTTTCAGGAGATGATTGATGAATTCAGGACACTTTTCCTTGATAATTTCATGAAACATGATGCCTAGACTCTTTTTTTTCTAATATGGCCTTCAGGTAGTCCCATAATTTTCAAATTTTCTCTCCTGGAACTATTTTCTAGGTCAATTATTATTCCAATGAGATATTTCACATTGTCTTCAAGTTTTTCATTCTTTTGGTTTTGTTTTGTAATTTCTTGGTTTCTTATAAAGGCATTAGCTTCCATCTACTCCATTCTCATTTTTAGAGAACTATTTTCTTCAGTGAGCTTTTGAATCTCTTTTTCCAATTGGTTAATTCTGCTTTGTAAAGCATTCTTCTCATTCACTTTTTGGACTTCTTTTGCCATTTGGGTTAGTCTATTTTTAAAGGTATTATTTTCCTCAACATTGTTTTGGGTCTCCTTTAGCAAGCTGTTGACTCACTTTTCAGTATTTTTGTGCATTGCTCTCATTTCTTTTCCAAATTCTTACTCTACTTCTCTTACTTGATTTTCAAAATGTTTTCTGTGCTTTTCCTGAGACCATTGCAAATTTATTTTTGATGAAGAAGTCTTGACTTTGATGTCTTCCTCTAATAGTATGCTTTGTTCTTCCTCCTCTGAAAGGATGGAAGGACCTACATGTTCACCAAGAAAGTAACCTTCTATAGTCTTATTTTTTCCCTTTTTAGGGCATTTTCCCAGCCAGGTACTGGATTTTTAAGCCTTTTTTCAAATGGAAGGTATACTTGAGGGAACTGTAAGTTTTCAGTTCCTCCAAGGTGGCACAATCAAAGGAGAGGAGTTTACTTCTCTCTTGGCCTTCCCTCTGGTCTGGGAGCTTCCACAAGCTTTTCTGTCCACGATCTGCATGTAGTGTTCCTTCTCCACAACTGCCTCCAGCTCCACCAGGCCAGTGTTCCTCCTCACTGCAGGGTTGCCACTCAGGGCTGAGATACAGATCAGTGGCATAATTCCCACAGGATTTTTAGGCTGAGGGCTCCAAAAATGGATGCTGTGCCTTAGTTACTTCCCCTGTCCTAGGCCTGGGGCTAGTCCCAGATGTACTCCCTTCTCATTCAGGTGAAAGAGTTTTCTTACTGAACTTTGAAGCTGTTTTTGGTGTTTGTGGATTTTGAGATCTGGGAATTGCAGCTCCAACAAGGAATTCTTTTCACTGATGCCTGCTCTAGTCCTTTCCCTACCATGCCAGGTGGTCAAGACTGAGTTGTCCTCCACTCCAAGCCTGGTGAGATAGACCTTTCCTGTTGGCTTTCCAAGTTGTCTTAGGCTGGAAATCTCTTTCACTTTGCCGTTTTGTGGATTCTGCTGCTCTAGAATTTGTTTAGAGTCATTTTTAACAGGCATTTTATGTGGTTTGAGGGGTAGAGCTAAGAGCAGGTCCATCCTTCTATTCTGCCATCTTGGCTCCACCTCCCTGAAGGAACCCAAATGAAAATCAGTGACCCCAAATAGACCCATGTTGTATTATGTTCTATATTCCAATAGTTCATGTTTGTAGAATTTCACAGTTTTTATTTATATACTTCCATGTTGCAAGGAATCTTAGAGATCACTTAATTGAATTCCTTCATTTTAAAAATGAGGAAATAATTTTCAATCCCAAAATAATTTAACTGAAAGAATTCTCTGCAGATTATCAGCCTCTTGCCTTTCCTTTCAGAAAAGGCATGAAATTTCTAGTAATGGAGAGTTTGAAGCTTTGAGGTTTGTTCTGGAAATGAAGACTCTTCAAAGCCATCTACTGGGAACCCAAAGTGACAATGATAAGAAGCACACTAGGACATTTTAGGTTTCCTGAAGTTTCAAAAACTTGATCCTGCCTCAATTTACTCCACAGTCCTATTGTTTATCATCCTTACACTCTCCTTTCATATACTTAAAGACACTAATCAAGCAACACTTTAGCTCAATACCTACAACTCATCTATTCTTCCATTTAATCTTTCTGCATCTAAGGTTTCCCCATACAAAATCCAAGTGTATACATATATAGCATATATGCATGTATAATATATATACAGCTTGATGACAGATGAGTTTATTTTATGTGTATATAAGTATATGTATGTATATATACATATACATACATAACTGTAAAATATATACATTTATACAAACACAGAAACACTATTTTACCTGTCTTTCAAGGATCAGCTTGACTGGTATGATCAGAAATAGAATGATGATGACAGAAGATAAGATGCAGTAAATGACTGTACCATGTAAACCTCCTGAAGTTGCAAAATTATATGGTTCTAATAATTAGTACTTATGAGTGTTTAGCACACTGTCTGATACATAACAGGTACATAATAAACATTTATTATTTGATATATTTCTCCAATTAATTTCCTTTTGTATAGCACTTTAGGTTAACAAGGTGTTCTGTTAACAACAATTGTGTTAAACCTCTTAATTCTTGTGTTATTTTCACTTTACAGTTGAAAAAAATATCAGAAAATGTGACTCAAAGAGTTTACGTGATGTTTCTAGTGTCACACACAAACTAAGGGACAGAAGAAAAGAACCAAAAGCAAACTCTGCTGACACCATGAGTAGTGTTCTTTATTGTGATTTATTTTATTTTTGTAAAGTTCTTTATCTCTTTACTTCTCTAGTTTAATAAACTTCAGGAGAGATTATTAGCATCTAGAAGTTAGAAGGGATCTTAGAGGTCATATTAGTCAACCAAACAACAAATATTCACTGTTTAGATGTGCCAGGTGCTGAGCACACCAAATAAAAAGTATTTAATAGCCCCTATTCTCAAAGAGCTTATGTTCATGAATAGCAGCCTATTTCACAATATCATTTTATAGAAAAGTGCATATCTACATATTTACTTATCTTGTGCTTGGAGGCCTCCCATGAAGCAATAACAACTCTATTCTAAGTCAGACAGTTCCACTGTAAGTTAACTGTTAGAAAATAACTTCAATGCTCCTTATAATGGGCCCAAATCCATCTCATTCCTACTTCAACCCTTTATTCTTAGTTTTTTTCTGTGACCAAAGAGAAAAATTCTTATGTCTCTTTTAGGTGACATCCTCTTTCTTCTTTTCTCCAGGCAAAACATTCTCAGCTCCTTCCATCATTTCTTATATGACACAGATTCTAGTCTCTTTATCATTCTGATTTGTCTTCAGTTAGACACATCCCAAATTGATAACCTGATTCATTAAACATTCAGGAACTGAATACTCTCCTCTAGATGTGATCTGATCAGGGCAGAACACATTGGAATTTGTGAAGAATATGTATTCTTACGATTGAATTAGTGTCATTGGTTGATATATTATGATGTGGACTCATGTAAATTGTCTATCAAATCTTTGAAATATGTGCTTTTCTGTAGCCATACCTTACCCATTTTATACTTTTGCAGGATTTTTGCTTTTAATTAAAGTACAAAACTTTAAATGTATTGCACTTAAGTTTCATTGTCATGCTTAATTCTGGCTTTTCAGCTTCTTTAATCCTAACTCTGTATTACCTGCTATGCCTTTGACCAAATCATTGATTAAAATATCGAACAACAGAAGATCAGAGTAAGATTCCTTGGGCCTTCCATTAGAGACTTTTCTTTAAGGAGACATTAAAAAATATCTGTTTTCTGAATCCAATCCTTCAATCAATATAGAATCTACCTAAAAATGCAGTCAAAAAGGAAATAAGGAGGGTAGAGTAAAGATAGTTAAATAAAGGCAGGGACTCATTTGAGCTTTTCCCGAAACCTCTCCACTGGCCTTTTAATAATGACTCCAAACAAATTATAGAACAGCAGAATCCACAAAAAGATGGAGTGAAACAATTTTCCAGCCCAAGACAACTTAGACATCGGGGACAAAAGGTCTATTGCACCAATGTGAGAGAGGTATACAATTCATCAAGGGCAGACCTGACTCCAGCAAAACCAGAGCAGGCCTCCAGGCTTCTGAATCAGTGGCCATAATGATGGTTTCCAGACCTCCCAGCCCTCAGACACCTAAGACAACTTAGAAGGTTAACAAGTAAGGTTGGTTGCACATAGGTGAAATTAAAGCAGAGTACAACAGAGGGCATGCCAGAATAACCCCAGCCCCAGCAAACCTGGAGTAGGACTTGAAAGCTCCTGAATCAGCAGTGGTAGAAGTTGTTTCCAAAACTCTTAGGTAACAGATGGAAAGGGGGTCAAATAACTGGTCAGAAGATTAAAGGGGAAGGACTGAGGTAGGAATTTGCTGCTTTGCTCATACACAGATCCAGATTGCAGTCCTGGGTGGCAGTTCCAGCACCAGAAGGAGCACTAGCATACTCGAGCTGGTGGCATTAATAGAACAGGGACCCTCACTACAGTTCAAGGGCAAAAAAAGAGTGCTTGTGGTCACTCACAGATCAGAGCACAGGCCAGGAAAGCAATAAAACAACTCTCTTTAGATCATACCACTTGGAAGATCTGAAAACTTACAGGTCCCTAGAACTATCTTTGAAAACAAAGCACAAAGCTTTATAAGCTTGGGACAGTGTGTCCTGCAGAGCCCTACTTACTATAGAGTTAAAAGTGAAGTAATAGGCTAGAAAAATGAGTGAACAGAAAAATTCCAATCATAGAAAGTGACTGTGGTGCGAAGCAAGATTAAAACATATACTCTGAAGGAGAAAACAAAGTGAAACCTCCTACATTCAAAACTTCCACAAAAAATGTGAATTACTCTCAGGCCATAGAAGAGCTCACAAAGGATTTTGAAATTCAAAAAAGAGAGGTAGAGAAAAATTGAGAAGAGAAATGAAAGTGATGCAACAAAAGCATCAAAAAAAGTCAACAGTGTGGCAAAGGAGACACAAAAAATACTGATCAAAATAATACCTTAAAGAAATGACTAGGCTAAACAGTAGTAAAAGTGAGTCCAAAAATTCAATAAGGAGAAGAATGCCTTAAAAATCAGAATTAGCAAAACAAAGAGGCACAAAAGTTCACTGAAGAAAATAACTCTTTAAAAAATAGAATTGGACAAATGAAAAAAGTACAAAAGTTCACTGGAGAAAATAATCCCTGAAAAATTAAAACTGAGCAAATGGAAACTGATGACTTTATGAGAAATCAAGAAGCGTTAACAACAACAAAAAACACCAAAAGAATGATAAAATAGAAGATAATGTGAAATATCTCCTTGGAAAAAAAACCAAATAAACCTTGCAAATAGATCCATGAGAGATAAATTTAAATTTATTGGACTGCCTGAAATCTGTGATGAAGTAAAAGAGCCTAGCCCTCATCTTTCAAGAAATTGTGAAGGAAAACTGCCCAGATATTCTAGAAACAGAGGAAAAAATAGAAATTTAATGAATTCACGGATCCTCTCCTGAAAAAAGATGCCAAAATGAAAATGCCCAGGATTGTTATAATAAAATTCCAGATTTTCCAAGTGAAGGGGAAAATATGGTAAACATCCAGAAACAAACAATTTAAATATCATGGAGCCACAGTGAGAATAATACAAAATTTAGCAGCTTCTATATTAAAGGACTGGAGACCTTAGAAAATAATATTCCAGAGGACCTAGCATTACAACCAAAAATCACCTGCCCCCCAAAACTGAGTATAATCCTTCAGGAGAAAAATGACCATTCAATGAAATGGATGACTTTCAAGTATTCTTGAAAAGACCAAAGCTGAATAGCAAATGTGACTTTCAAATACAAGACTCAAGAGAATCATACAAAGGTAAACAGGAAAGGGAACTAACTCCTAAGGTACTTAATGCAATTGAACTGTTTGTATTGCTACATGGGAAGATAGTACTTATAATTCATAAGAAATTTCTCATTATTAAAATAGTTAGGATTATGTATAGACAGAGGTTATATGTGGGCATAGAATATGAAGGGATTATATCAAAAATAATATAATTAAGAGGTAAGAAAGTGAGAGTGCTAGAATGTGGTAAATTATCTCACAGAAAAGAGGCAAGAAAAGTTTTTACGGTAGAGGGGAAGACATGGGGTATAGGGGGAGAGAGTGAACAAATTCTCATCAGAATTGGCTCAAAGGGAATAACATAAAAACTCAGACATTTATAGGAATCTATCTTAACCTATAGGAAAGTTGTTGGGAAAGGACTTGAGAAGGGGAGAGTGAAGGAAAAAAGGGTAGGTCAAGGAAGGAGGTAGTCAGAAGCAAAACATTGTTGAGGAGGGACAGAGTGAAAGGAGCGAAAGAAGATAATTAATTGGGGGATGAGAATGAAGAGAAATGCATTTAGCAGTTGTAATTGCGGAAAAAAATGAAGCAAGTTTCTATGATAAATGCCTCATTTCTCAAACATATACAGAACCAAGTCAACTTTATAACAATGAGAGCCATTCCCCAACTCACAAATAATTAAAAGATGTAAACAGTTTTCAGATGAAGTAATCAAACCTATCTATGACTTATGGAAAAAAATGCTCACTATTAAATAACTCACCATTGCTTGGAGAAAAGTAAACTAAAACAATTCTGAGATTCTATCTCATACCTGTCAGATTCATTAATAGAAAATAAAGGAAAATGATAAATGGTGGAGGGGATGTGGGAAAAGTGGTATATTAATGCCTGGTTGGTGAAGTTGAGAACTGATTAAATCATTTTGTAGAACAATTTGGAACTATGCCTAAAGGGGTATAAAACCATGCCTATTCTTGGACCTAGCAATACCACTACTTGGATTGTATCACCAAGGATATCAAAAACAAAAAGAAAATTGACCTAAATATTCAAAACCATTATAGCAGCTCTTCATGTGGGAAAGAATTAGAAAGTGAGGGGATACCTTAGTTGGGGAATGGTTGAAAAAAACCGTGGTATGTGATTATGATGGAATACAATTGTGATATAAGAAATGATGAGCAAGATCCTCTCAGAAAAACCTGGAAAGACTTATGTGAGCTGATGCAAAGTGAAATATACTATGTAGAAAGGAATAGAAATATTGGAAGATGATCAGTTGTGAATGACTTAGCTGTTCTCAGAAATACAATGATCTAAGACAACTCTGAAAGACTTAGGAAAAATATTAGGAAAGAACCAATGCTGTCTGAATGTAGATTGAAGCATACTTCTTTTTTTACTTCATTTTTTTGAGGTTCCTTTTTATTTTTTATTTTTGCTGTGTTTTTTTTTTCCACAAAATATCTACTATGTGAATATTTTGTCTGACTACACATGTTTAACCTATATTGAATTTATTGTCTTCCCAATGGGGGTGGGGAATGGCGAAGGGGGAAGGAAGAATTTGCAATTCAAAGTTTTAGAAATGAGTGTTAAAATTGTTTTTACATATAACTAGGGGAAAATAAAATACTAGATATAAAGGACATGAGTTAAACCTGACCATTTTCTCTTCCTAAGTCTTGTGACTTTGAATACTTTGAATAATATATTCTAGAACTTTTCCAGAAACCAAAGTCAAGTTCATTCAAGTTTGAAGACTGTGCCTTCTTCCTTCCTTTTGAGAGTAGAAATAATATCTGCACATCTTCACACATGTGGTACCTATCCAATTTTCCATGATTTAAAGAGACTAAGTAGAAGTTAGCAAGCACATTGTGAAGTCTTTTGATACCCTCAAATGTATTTAGCCCAGGACTGGCAAATTTAAGACAATGGAGGTAGCTATGTGTTCAGTCAATAGAAGGTAAATTTGGTATAAAACCTACACTGAGATTTGGAGAGATAATCTTAATAATTATACTCACCATTTATATAGATAGCACTTTAAGATTAGCAGATCAATTTATATAGTCTTGCTTTTGCTGTGAGTATTATCATAACTATGTGAAGCAGATATTGATCTATTATTTCCCCCATTTTACAGATGAGAAAAATGAGTCTCAAAGAGCATAAGTGATTTGACCATGATCACACACCAAATAAAAGTGACAGAACATTCAAACCAAGAACCATCATTATACTTACAATGCAACATTGTCTTTAGAGAGATGAATGTCAATGATATGACTGGTTTTCATTCATTCATTCATTCATTAATTCATGCACAGGAAACTACCAATAACATTTTTTCCCTAGGAATGTAAAGATCAGATACGAAACAGAGTCATCCTTAATAAAGTTCAAAGAAAAATGTCATAAGTATTTAAAACAGGAAAACAACAAGAAATAACATTTTTTTTCTGCAAAACAACCTAATTAATTCTTAGAAAGTAAAGACCTTCGAAGACTTACATGGGTGTTATTCATTCTTCTACAGAATAATAAAAATTCCTAAAGTTGGAAAAATAATGAAAAAACTAGCTAAACAAAGGTTAACTTGTATAATATCAGTTATAAGACAATACAAAGACTGAAGTGTTTAATATTGTCAAAAAAATTTTTAACTACTAAAACTAACTTTTTTTCCTTCAAATTATATAAACACTGTTGTTAAAGAAAATCTTGCACATTCTCTAGAATATGGTAATCTTATGAGACTTCATCAAAATTACATTAAAATGTTTCTAGTATATATTTTTACTTCTGTTAAGCCTAGCACTCTTATTTTATTGAGGTAATGATGAACTTTCATTAACATTGACATGCTGAGAAATTCCATTTAGAGAAATTATTAAATGGAAATGGAGTATTGCAACATGGCTTTCCACTATACTACACATTACAAAAGCATAATATAAGTATCTAAGAGATACAGAAAAAATATGCCTCAATGATCTGGGGATTCTCCATTGAAACCTTATGAGCTACTATTAAAAGAAAACTCAGAAAAACAGTTCATCAAAATCACATTTAATAAACAATGTTCTATGTGGGTTTATACTGAAAAAATAGCAAAATATATGTCATGATCTTATGAACTCAATGGAAAAATTGTACAACACAAATGACTGTAGTAAAAGGAGAACATATTTCATATTAAAATTTTTAAGACATAAAAATGTAATTTTTATTGAATATCAATATATTTCCTTTCTCCCAGGTAATTTGAACAGCACTATATGGAACAAACATTAAGCCTTTAAAAACAATTTGTTCATATAATATACAGACAACTTCAGGTGGTATCTTCCAATAATTTGGCAAATCCCATGGAGTCAAGGGACAGTTCTCAGCTGAGGGAAAGAGAGCATGGTTTGAGGGGAGGCAGGGAGAGCACATGCTAATGGAAGGTCATACTGATCTGTTACCTGAGAACTACAAAGAAAAAAAAAATCAAAATATGGGAGGATAAGAACTTTTACTGATCAAATGTCTATAGCCATAGAATGCTGGGAAAGTTTGGGAAGTTCATATTCAGAGAGAGTCATAAGGCTGATCTATCTGATTCTCATTTGTTTCACCAAAGCATACTTTTAATTCAGTTGGAATATGTATTCACAGCCAATTGTTATTAACTCCCTATGTGGTCCTGGTGTAACAAGAGAGTTCAATTGATTCCTGCTGATAAAGGCATCACAACCAATTTGCTGGCTTATATAAAGAGACCACTTCAGATTGGAAGCCATTTCCTATGCATTGCAATGGGTTACCATGATTAAACAATGCAGAATTTAAGAGACACCTTTCAGATAATGAGCCTTTTGTCCTTAGTTAAGCATCTATTCCTGAAGACAACAGATATGCCTTATATGGAGATAATGCTCTAAGAATCTGCCAGAGATTTTGCTTGGGTGGCATTACCTTGGAAAATAAATTCTAAACTATAAAGAAATATCCAAGTAGTATTTTTATGATTGACCATGTCAGAATTAAAATATCTCCTGTTAGTCCACATTTTTGTCTCATATTAATAGTATAATTATGCCTCCCTATGGTTTTATTGCAATTTTCAGAAAAATGAATACTATAGAATCTTGGATTTAGGAGAAGAAGGAGCTTTCTGGGTCATCAAGTCTAATTCCGCCATTTTACTGGTGAGTAAATTAGGACAAAGGATATTTGAGGGATTTGTCCAGTGTCTCAACAGTGACAAATTGTTAGAACTTAAACACAGACTCTTTAGCATCAAATTCAGTACACTTCTACTGTACCATAGTGACATAATTTTATTCAGAAAGAGCAAATGATAGGTTGATATACAACAAGAATAGAATAACATTGTTTCTATTTGGCTCAGTATAAGTATATATATAAGTTAATATTAATTAATATTAATATTAGGAATATTCAGTCAAGTATTTATTAAATGCTTATTTATATTTATAGAAATATATTATTTATATAAATTTATTATATAAATACATATTTCTTTATATATGTTTATAAATATATTTATTTATATAAATATTTATTAAATGTTATGTTTCAGGCACTGTGCTAAATGATAGGCATACAAAGACAGGCAAAAACAGTCCTTGCTGGGCAGGAATTTACATTCTAATGGGAGAGGTTACATATTGATGATTAGTTACATAGAAGATACAAAAGAGACAGATTGTCATCTAAGAATGAAAGACAATACGAACTGAGAGATCTAAGAAAAACTTCCAACAGAAGGTAGAATTGGAGCTGAATTTTAAAAAGAAGGCAGGGAAAATAACAGTCTAATGTGATAGTACAGAGCATACCAGTCATGAAGAATAGCCAGTGTCAAGGGACAGTGCTGAGATACTGTTCAAGGAATTATGAGTAAGTCAGCATCCCTCAGTTGTAGCCTTGAGCAGAGTTAAATGTCTGGAAAGGTAGAAGTGACCCAGGTTATGAAGAATTTTAAATGCCAAACAGAGGAGATTATATTTGATCCTAGATATAATCCATATATGATGAAGCTCATTGAGGAGGAGAGGATGACATAGCCAGATTAGCAAATGAGTACACTTTTGCATGAATTGCATTCATCCTTCATGGTGGAAGACTACGCCATCAGAGAAATGATGATGTGACTTGGACTTGACTTTGTTTTGAGTGAAGGAGGGCTATACGAGGTCACCAGCCTCACTTCTCCAGAACCATCTGAATCCAGTGACCTGATATTCCTCTGGATGACTGAAGATGATCCAGGATGCACTGGGAGACCTTGGCCCCTTTAAGCCAAGGTCTATGCAGATACTCACTTAGGGTGAAGTAATCCCCATTCATTGAATAATCTCTTTAAGAAGTAGCCAGGGTAGTGCCCCTTTAATGAGGCAAAGAAAAGAAAGACCTCAGGCTGTGAGGCAAACAGGAACGGTTACTACTGTTAATCATTCTGAAGCCAGGAGGGTCCAGAAGAGAACCTTTAGGAAGAGGGCAAGGGTCCCATGGTATGTAACAGTACACAGTGCAGTAAGTTAGAGGGGAAGGGAATCCTTCCAACTGCAGTGGAAGGAGAAGGAGGAGAAGGAGAAGGAGAAGGAGAAGGAGAAGGAGAAGGAGAAGGAGAAGGAGAAGGAGAAGGAGAGGGAAGACTAACCAATAAAACCCAAGTCACCTGGGCATCTTTTGACTATCCAAAATTCTCCTTTGGAGAGGAGAAAGAAGGGGAAGGGAGACAAACAGGAGAGGAGGAGCTGAATCTACTCACAGGGTTGTGTTCATCCTTTGTTGCTGAAGAAGATCATGTCATCAGAGAAATGATGACATATTGGCAAATATGAATTAATACCCCTTAAAATCTAAAATTGCATATTCTAGTTTTCCAGTTTAACTTTGACTAACTATAAGGGTCGTTATTTAGAATAATAGAATGCTTGTGCTTGGAAAGAATTTAGAACTCATCTAGTGCAGTCCCTGCATTTTACAATTAAGGAAATTGAGATTCAGGGAAGGCTAAAAGGTTTATCGATTTAGATCCTGATTTCAGCTAAACTTACCCTGTGGATTGCCTTTTATGTGGTTTTTTATTGCACATATATGGACTGGCTATTTCTAAAAGATTTTAAATAACTAATGACATTTTTCCCATTTATTTCTGGAATATTTATTTTCCAAACTAAACTGATCTTTTTATTACCTGAGAACCTTGAGTAGAGCTATTTTAAGTAAAAGGGAGAAATAAAGGACAAGTCATTATCTAGTGTTTTTATTCACTGCAGTTGGAATTCAAAAATTGCTGATAAGCTACTCTTCTTGCTTTATGTGATTTCTCAGGAAGGAATTTGAGCACTTCCAACTGGCCATGTACTTATCTAACCAAAGGTTTCCAGTCTGTGTGTGTGTGTGTGTGTGTGTGTGTGTGTGTGTGTGTGTGTGTGTAAGTGAAAATGGGAATCCCTTTATTATAAATGCAAGTTTAAACCTGAATCATTCAGGACAATGAGTACCACAGTATGAAAAGATAATGTGCTCATATGCAATTGCCAAGTGAGGCTTTGATTTGCACTCTGTTGTACCCTCTCAGCTATTGTCAGGATTCAGATTTCTTTGCTTCTCTCCTAGGATTTAAACTGTTTAACCTCAGCTCTTTATTTCACACATGACAATTACCAGGAAAATCAGGTGTTTGGCCAGTTAGTAAAATACTGCCAAAATATGATGGGTTTTAGAAAGAGTTATTAGTGGGATAAAATAATTAACTGTATAGTCTAATCTCACCTTTAATCCTTATTCTGTTTGTAACAAAGTACCAGCACGGTGAGGTAATTTAATTTTTCTCTCTGGGAAGCAATAAGAAATGGATCACTTAGTAAATTAGATATATATTTATGTCAGCTACTTTGGCAGTCAAAGAGATCTACAATTAAGCATTTCTTCAAAAGGCAAATTATTAGTGGCATCTGCAATTGAAGACTGAGACACAGAACAGACAGCAAAATGGTTATTATTGCAATATAAGGCATACAAATAAAAAAGAAAATTATTTTCTTTTCCAGGAAGACCTAAATTATCTTTGCTACCATAATTCCACTTTTTTTTTTTATTCTCCTTGTATAATAAGAATCTATATTTGAGATTGAGTTCTCGTACTGGGATAGGAGTAAAGGGGGAAAAATGCTTTACTTCTAAAATACCTTTTAATATCAATATAAAATTACTTGCTATTACCAAGATTCTAGTATAACATTGGTCTAATGACAGTCCTAAAGTCTAAGTACATGACGCTGTAGCTCAGGACCATAAAGGGAAGCACAATGGAAAGAATGCTGGACTTTGAATCATGAGACTTGAAACTGTGTGCTACCATAAACACTAATTGAGTGAATGATTATGGGAAAGTCATTTAACTTATCTACATCTCAGTTTCCAAGCCAGTGCAATGGGATAATAATGCTTGTATTATCTGCCAGCATAGTTGTAAGTAATATATTTTTGCAAATTCTCAAACTCAGTATAAATGCACATTTTTATTATTACAGTGGAGGTGGGAGCCATTGGATATGATGCACCTTTTATTTCTAAATTATGATCCTATGATTCTTCATCTTCTTGGATAAACTCCTTGAGAGAGCATCTGTATACTAAATGCTTCCAGTTTTCCTGTTCTCTTATAAATCTTTTGCAATCCAGTTTCCAGTCTCATGTTTTCTTTTTTTTTTTGTATTTAAATTTATTTATTTAAGTTTTCAACATTCATTTCCACAAAATTTTGAGTTCCAAATTTTCTCCCCATTTCTCTCCCCCTCCCCAAAACACCAAACATTCTAATTACCCCTATCACCAATCTGCCCTCCCTTTTAACATCCCTCCCTTCCTTTATCTCCTTCTTCTCTTTTGTCCTGTAGGACAAGACAACTTTCTATACCCTGTTGACTGTATTTCTTATTTCCTAGTTGTATGCAAGAACAATACTCAACAGTTGTTCCTAAAACTTTGAGTTCCAACTTCTCTTCCTCCCTCCCTCCCCACTAATCCCCACTGGGAAGGCAAGCAATTCAATATAGGCCATATCTGTGTAGTTTTGCAAATGACTTCTATAATAGTTGTGTTCTGTAAAACTAAGTATATTTCCCTCCATCCTATCCTGCCCCCCCATTTCATCTATTCTCTCTTTTGATCCTGTCCCTCTGTTGACTTCTAGTTACTCCCTCCTCTCACTGTCCTCCCTTCCAACATCCCCCCACTCTGCTTATCCACTTCTCTCCCACTTTCCTGTATTGTAAGATAGGTTTTCATACCAAAATGACTGTGCATTTTATTCCTTCCTTTAGTCGAATGTGATGAGAGTAAGTTTCATGTTTTTTTCTCTCACCTCCTCCCTTTTTTCCCTCCACTGAAAAGTCTTTTACTTGCCTCTTTTATGAGAGATAATTAGCCCATTCCATTTATCCCTTTCTCCTCCTGATATATTTCTGTCTCACCACTTAATTTCATTTTTTAAAGATATGATCCCATCCTATTCAATTCACTCTGTATGCTCTCTCTCTCTCTCTCTCTCTCTCTCTCTCTCTCTCTCTCTCTCTCTCTCTCTCTCTCTCTCTCGTGTGTGTGTGTGTGTGTGTGTGTGTGTGTGTAATCCCACCAACTACCCAGATACTGCAAAAAGTTTCAAGAGTTACAAATGTAGTCTTTCCATGTAAGAATGCAAACAGTTCAACTTTAGTAAGTGCCTTATGATTTCTCTTTGCTGTTTGCCTTTTCATGCTTCTCTTCATTCTTGTGTTTGAAAGTCAAATTTTCTTTTCAGCTCTGGTCTTTTCATCAAAAATGCTTGAAAGTCCTCTATTTCATTGAAAGACTATTTTTCCCCTGAAGTATTATACTCAGTTTTGCTGGGTAGGTGATTCTTGGTTTTAGTCCTAGTTCCTTTGACTTCTGGAAGATCCTATTCCACACCCTTTGATCCCTTAATGCAGAAGCTGCTAGATCTTGTGTTATCCTGATTGTATTTCCACAATACTGGAATTATTTCTTTCTAGCTGCTTGAAATATTTTCTCCTTGACCAAGGAACTCTGTAATTTGGCCACAATTTTCCTTGGAGATATTTTTTTTGAATCTCTTTCAGGAGATCAGTGGGGATTCTTTCAATATTTATTTTGCCCCAGGGTTTTAGACTATCAGGGCAGTTTTCCTTCATAATTTCATGAAAGATGATGTCTAGGCTCTTTTTTTGATCATGACTTTCAGGTAGTCCCATAATTTTTACATTGTCTCTCCTGGATCTATTTTCCAGGTCACTTGTTTTTCCAATGAGATGTTTCACATTATCTTCCATTTTTTCATTCTTTTGGTTTTGTTTGGTGATTTCTTGGTTTCTCAGAAAGTTATTAGCCTCCATTTATTCCATTCTAATTTTGAAAGAACTATTTTCTTCAGTGAGCTTTTGAACCTCCTTTTCCATTTGGCTAATTCTGCTTTTTGAAGCCTTCTTCTCCTCATTGGGCTTTTTGAACCTCTTTTGCCAATTGAGTTAGTCTATTTTTCAAAGTGTTATTTTCTTCAGCATTTTTTTGGATCTCCTTTAGTAAGGTATTGGCCCGTTGTTCGTGCTTTTCTTGCATCTCTCTCATTTCTCTTCCCAGTTTTTCCTCCACCTGTCTAACTTGATTTTCAAAATCCTTTTTGAGCTCTTCCATGGCCTGAGCCCATTGCATATTTATTTTGGATGTTTGGGATATAGCAGTGTTGACTTTTATATCTTTCCCTGATGGTAAGTATGGTTCTTCCTCATCTGAAAGAATGGGAGAAGATATCTGTTCACCAAAAAAGTAGCCTTCTATGGTTTTAATTTTTTCCCTTTTTTGGGCATTTTCCCAACCACTTACTTGACTTTTGGTTCCTTTGTCAAGAGTAGGCTATGCTCTGGGAATCTATAAGATCTCAGTTCCTTCAAGGTGGCACAACCAAGCATATACACTGGTCTCAGAGCAGGAAGAGATTTTTGTGCCCAGGATCTTAGCAGAGCTTCCTCTCCACAGCCACCTGGCCTCCAGTTCTGCCAAGCCAGCACTGGGGGCTGAAATTCAAATAAGCTGCATGGGTGGGGCCAACATTCACTTGAGATAAAGATAAGCTCCCTCAGGGCCTCTAGCTAGGGCTGAGATAAGAATGGGATGCTCTGTGCCCCCAGGGTTTTTACAATCCAATAATAGGTGTTGGCTGCTCTAGAGACTGTTGTGGGAACTGCTGCTGCCTGCCTGATGTGGTCTCTGGGTCTGCTGCCTAAGTCCAGAGCTATGGAAAGGTCCTTCTCCCTTTCCAGCCAACTGAAAAAACCCTATCACTGACCTTTGGTGCCTGTGGATTGAGGGATCTGCCAACTGGTGCTACTGCAACTGGAAATTCCACCCCCAGAGGAGTCCTCTTCCCAGAGCTGAGTCAAGGCTGGGCTGGGCTCCTCTCAGCGTCTGGTGCAATTGACATTTCCTGTGGGCCTTTCATGTCACTCTGGGCTGGAAATCTCCTCCACTCTATTGTTCCCCACTTCTGCTGCTCCAAATTTGTTTGAGTCCCTCTCTACAGGTATTTTATGGGCTGTGTGGGGAGAGCCAGCATACGTGTGCCTTTCGGCTCCACCATCTTGCCTCATTTGTTTCAAATGAAACTACTCTCACCAAAGTAAGAAATGATCTGTCAATTTCCAAACCTTTCCTCCTTTTCTCAGTCCTCATCATCCTGACATCTCTGCAACATTTGAAACTTTTGATCACTTTCTCCTATATCAGAGTTTGTGCTACTGTTCTTTTCTTATTCTCCATCTGTTTTACTCCTTTGCAAGCTTCCTTGATGGTTCTTAATTCATGTCATACCACTAACATGTCATTGTTGGGAGTTCTACAATGATCTTTCTTGGGATCTCTTCTTTTTTCCCTCCTGCTATATCACTTTCACCAAATAAGTTTTGTCTTACATGAAATCAGTTTTGTCTTCTCTGCATCCTCACCAAGATCCTTGTCCATCTATCCCTCCCTCTCAACATGCATTTTTCATGGGTCATACTCTTCTAATTGTTGAATCACCAGCCAATATTGCCATTTCCAAAGTGAACTGAGGCACTTCACTTCTAGTTTAACTCACTTTCCAGACTTGACAATCTTACTTGCAGTTTTGGGCTTGGTGTGAGCACCCTTTCCCTTAATTTTTTCTCTTTCCCTATTAGAATGTAAAATCCTTAAGTGTAGGAGCTATCCTATTTGCTTATATTTATATCCCTAGTTCTTAGCACAGTGCTTGGCTAGGTGATTGGTTGTTGTCCTGCATCTTTGAAGAGGACCAAAATGACATCACCATTGTAAAGTGAAATTTCAGTGTGACAGACTGTGGCTGATCAGACAAATATGACCTCGGAACGCTCTACCACAGGTTGGGCACAGATAGTCTGTGTGAATATTTGGGGTGGATATCCCAAATTACACATCCTGCATTTACTTTGTGCTGTCTCAATTCTGTTTTCCTCAGGGGAGGAGCCAAGATAGTGGAGTAGAAAGATTCACATATGCTAGCTCCAAACACACAACCCATAAATTTCCTGTAAAAAGAACTCACCACAAATTCTGGAGCAGTGGAAGCCACACAGCAATGAAGTGGAGGAGATTTTCATTCCAGAGAGCCCTGAAAAACCAGCACCAAAGGTTCATCACGCACCAGAGAGTGGAGCCCAGCCCTGCCCTGGTGACGTGGCCCCGAGAACAGCAGATCTCAGCAGGCTTCAGGGACAGAACTTCCGGAGGCCATGAAGGTCCCTCCACCCACAGGCACTACAGGTCAGTAAAAGAGACTTCTGGGCTGGCCGACAGGGGAGCAGGGTGTCTCCATAATTCAGGCCCCCTCGGGAGGCACTGGCAGAGGCAGCAGCAGAGGCAGTAGCAGAGGCAGTGGCGGCCAGGGGGACTTGGAGAAGGCAGGACCTTAGATCCATTACCGAACATCTGCGCATAAACCCCCTGAGGGAACTGAGCCTGGAAGGCGCCACTGCCCCAACCTGAGAACCTGAATTTAATCTTACCCTGAACAGCAGCCCCGCCCACCACTGAAAGCCCTGAGGCTGGGAAGCAGCATTTGAATCTCAGACCCCAAGCACTAGCTAGGTGGATCTAGCTGGAGGTGGAGAGGAATGTCAGAAGTCAAGTAACTGGCTGGGAAAATGCTCAGAAAAGGGAAAAAAAATAAGACCATAGAAGGTTACTTTCTTGGTGAACAGATATTTCCTCCATTCCTTTCTGATGAGGAAGAACAATGCTTACCATCAAGGAAAGACATAGAAGTCAAGACCTCTGTATCCCAAACATCTGAAATAGATATCCAATGGACTCAGGCCATGGAAGAGATCAAAAAAGGATTTTGAAAATCAGGTTAGACAGGAAAAACTGGGAAGAGAAATGAGAGAGATGCAAGAAAAGTATAAAAAACATGTCAATACCTTGCTAAAGGAGACCCTCAAAAATGCTGAAAAAAATAACACCTTGAAAAATAGGCTCACTCAATTGGCAAAAGAGGTTTAAAAAGCCAATGAGGAGAAGAATGCTTTCAAAAGCAGAATTAACCAAGTGGAAAAAGAAGTTCAAAATCTCACTGAAGAAAATAGTTCTCTCAACATTAGAATGGAACAGATGGAGGCTAATGACTTTCTGAGAAACCAAGAAATCACCAAACAAAACCAAAAGAATGAAAAAATGAAAGAGAATGTGAAATATCTCATTGGACAAACAACTGACCTGGAAAACAGATCCAGGAGAGACAATTTAAAAATCATGGGACTACCTGAGAGTCATGATCAAAAAAAGAGCGTAGACATCATCTTTCATGAAATTATCAAGGAAAACTGCCCTGACATTCTAGAACTAGAGGGCAAAGTAAGTATTAAAGAATCCATCGATCACCACCTGAAAGAGATCCAAAAAGAGAAACTCCTAGGAACATTGTGGCCAAATTCCAGAATTCCCAGGTCAAGGAGAAAATATTGCAAGCAGCTAGAAAGAAACAATTTCAGTATTGTGGAAATACAATCAGGATAACACAAGATCTAGCAGCTTCTACCTTAAGTGATCAAAGGGTGTGGAATAGGATCTTCCAGAAATCAAAGAAACTAGGAATAAAACCAAGAACCACCTACCCAGCAAAACTGAGTATAATACTTCAGGGGAAAAAAAAGTCTTTCAATGAAATAGTGGACTTTCAAGCATTCTTGATGAAAAGACCAGAGCTGAAAAGAAAATTTGACTTTCCAACACAAGAATGAGAAGAAGCATGAAAAGCTAAACAGCAAAGAGAAGTCTTAAGGGACTTACCAAAGGTGAACTGTTTACATTCCTACATGGAAAGACAATATTTGTAACTCTTAAAACTTTTCAGTATCTGGGTAGTTGGTGGGACTACACACACACACGCACACACATACACACATGCAGACACACACACAGATAGAGAGCACAGAGTGAATTGAATAGGATGGGACCATATCTTAAAAGAAATTAAGGTAAACGGTGAGAGCGAAATGTAGTGGGAGGAGAGAGGGTGAAATGGAATGGGGTACATTATCTCTAACCCAAGAGGCAAGCAGGAGACTTTTTAGTGGAGGGAAAAAGAGGAGAGCTGAGAAAAAGACATGAAGTTTACTCTCATCACATTTGATTAAAGGAAGGAATGAAATGCACACTCATTTTGGTATGAAAACCTATCTTACAATACAGGAAAGTGGGGGAGAAAGAGATAAGCAGGCTGACGGGAATGATGGGAGGGCAATGGGAGGAGGGAGCAATTTGAAGTCAACACTCTTGGGGAGGGACAGGATCAAAAGACAGAATAGAAACAATGGGGGTTAGGATAGGATGGAGGGAAACATAGTTAGTCTTACACAACACGACTATTATCGAAGTCATTTGCAAAACTACACAGATATAGCCTGTATTCAATTGCCTGCCTTCCCTAAGGGAATGGGTGGGGAGGGAGGGATGGGGAGAATTTGGAACTCAAAGTTTTAGGAACAACTGTTGAGTATTGTTCTTGCTACTAGGAAATAAGAAATACAGTTAATGGGGAATAGAAAGTCATCTGGCCCTACAGGACAAAAGAGAAGATGGGGACAAGAGAAGGGAGGGATGATAGAAGAGAGGGCAGATTGGTGATAGGGGAAATTAGAATGCTTGGTGTATTGGGTTGGGTGGATGGGACAAATGAGGAGAAAATTTGGAACCCAAAATTTTGTTAAAATGAATGTAAAAAGTTAAATAAATAAATTTGTATTTTAAAAAGAAAGTAAAATGCAAACCGTCGGTTTGGCAGTAAAAAAAAAAAAAAAAAAAAATTCTGCTTTCCTCAGTGAGCATAACATCCTTTCTCATGTGAGCACACCACAATAAGTAGTCCTGTGCCAGTGTCTCCCATGTTGCACAGTCAAATCCAAAGTTTTTGAGAGAGACCTTGGGAGTCTCCTTGTATCATTTCTTCTGGCCACATTTTTATTGCCTGCTCCATGTGAGTTCTCCATAAAATAGTCTTTTTGGCAAGCACACCTTTTGCATTTGAACAAGATGGCGCGCCCATTGGAGCTGTGCTCTCTGAAGCATAGTTTCAATACTTGGCAGTTCAGCTCGAGCAAGGACGTCAGTGTGTGGTACCTTATCCTGCTTTAATAAATGTTCTATTTATTTATCTAACATTTCTTTCTTTTTTGCCTGTGTATAACAATACCCATGGAGCAACTTGTAACTTTTATGCACATCATTCTTTTTTTTTTTGAAAAAAAATAGCTTTCAACATTTACTTTTATAAGATTTTGAGCTCTAAATCCCCCCCTCTCCTTCCACTCCCCTTTCTCCAAGATGGCATGCAATCTGATACAGGCTATACCTGTGAGACCATACTAAACATATTTCAACCTCAGTCATGCTATGAAAGAAGAATCAGAACAAAAACCACGAGAAAGAGGTAACAACAAAAATAGCAATAAAAAATGAGAAAATAGTATGCTTCAATCTGCAATCAGACTCCATAGTTCTTTCTCTGCATGTGGATTATGCACATTATTTTTATGTACGCATATATGTAATGTGTGTGTATGTGTTTAATCCCTAGTCCTTCTACTCAGCTGTATTCACATGTAACCAACTGCTTTTGGATATCTTGAAGTAAATGTCCCATATTCATCTCAAATTCAAGAAGTTTAAAACAGAACTCATATTTCTCCTCAAACTCTCCCATCTTCTGACTTTTAGTCGTTGTTGGCCACACTATCATATTCCCAGTTACACTATTTTGTATTCGTCACAAGCATTCACCTCACATATTCAACATCACAAAATCTTGTTTCTACCTTAAGAACATCTACCATATATGCATCCGCACTACCATGGTTCAGGCCTCATCATCTTATTCTGGAACAATATACTAACCTTCTCTTGGTATTCTTACTTCAGATCTCTCCCCATCCCAGTCCAACTTCCATTCAGCTCCCAAAGGATAGATCTGACCATGTTAATCTCTACTTATCCAATACTCAATAAATTCCAGAGTTAATTGCAGAATAAGTGTGTTCTTTTTAATTTCACTATATGAATCTCTATCATTTTGGGGAGTTTTATTCTTTTCATTCTTATCACTGTAGTTATTGTATATGTTCATTTTCTTGCTACACTTACTTTTATCTTCAACAATACTCATGAGGTTTTCCATGTTTTTCTCTATTTATCATGTTTATTGTTTCTAACAATACAATACTATTCCATTAAATTAATATTCCAAAATTTATTCAGACATGCCCTATTCATTGAACATTGACTGGTTTCAGGTCTTTGCTATCACAAAACAAAATGTCGCAATAAATTCTTATAAATAAATCTTTAAATTTTTTTCTTTACTTTTTTTCAGGAATCTCCTTTGGGATATATACCTCCCACTGGACTTTCTAGATGAAATCATAGGATATTTTAATTACATTATTTGTTACTGTCTTCCCTCTGAATTTGTTTCCAGTTTATACTGTACACATCCAATTTATGTTTTGTTCTTTGAATATTTTCCCCTCTATTAGATTGTCACCCCCTTGCAGGCAAGGATTGCTTATTAATTTCTTTTTTTAACCCAGAATTTAGCATAATTCCTACCATATCAGAAGTTCTTAATAAATGTTTTTGATTTGTTGACATTATTTGCATAATTTCAAAATTAATCATATTTTAATAGCATGAAGATTTTTCAAAACATTATATTATTATAAATATTAGTCATGTGCCCCTAGGTTATGGTTACAATTATCTCTTGATAGTAGATCTGGCTAAACTAGTTTGGGGCTTTAAGTATTTTCCTTTGTTTCTTTCAGGAGCTAGGATTGTGTCAATTAGAGTGAGGGAGTGAGAGAGTATTAAATTATGGGAAGAAAGATCATAGATTTTCAAATAGGGATTGCATTAAACTCAGTCTTCTGGCTGGAATTTAGTTGGCTAGCTATAATTCACTTTTTTCTTGCTTTCATTATACCTGAAGCTGTCACAGCGTTCCCAGATTTGGGAAATATAGCCACAAGGAGCAATTTTGGAAATTCCTAATCTCTACTACACTTTTTTATTTACCAAGCCACTCTGGGAAATCATTTAATGTTGCTTTACTATAATTTCCTCATTTAGACACTCAAGTAGGCCAATCTCATGGGAGTATCTGCAATAACTTAAAGAAATCATTTTAACAGTTCTTTGCCTAATCCACATAGGCACCAAGCAATACTTTGTATGTGTGATTTGAAAGACAAGAAGCTATCTCCATAGGGTTGCAACAAAACCTAGAGTGGGAAAGAGGTCTCCCTAAGACATAAGTAGACATAAATGCTAATCTAGACATCATAAGGGAGACGTAGTAAGATATTATAGATGTTGCAGAGGAGCCAACATGGAGAAGTAAGTAACGTGTTACTTAGGGTCAGGTAGACAAGTTCAAATCCTTCACTGGAATTTACAAGCTAGTTGATGATGGGTAACTTATATGAACTTCTTTATTCACAATTTTGTGATCTATAACAGAATAATACTACTATAGCATTTACCTTATGTGGCTGTTGTGGGGACCAAAGAAGATAAAGTATATAAAGGACTTTGTTTACCTTAAATGCCAATTCTTTTTATTTGGGTTTTCTTTTAAGCAATATTTAGGGAAGAAAGAATGAAGGAGATATAGATAGATCATTTGCTATAAACACAATACTCATGTGAATATGTGCACATGCTTATATATATATGTAAATTTATGTGTGTACATATGTGCATGTAAATGTATGTGATCATGTCTATTATATGTGCATGCACAGGCACACTTGCTACCAGAAATCTAACTATGCAGAATATAAAGGCTTTTTTTTCATTTGCTTACCTAGGAGAGAAATAAATACCTGATCATGTGTTCAGTAACTTTATAAGATTTACCTAAAGTTGTTGATTTCCTTAAAGTAAAAACCTGAGACGTATGTAACTCCTGCATTTTTTTTTACTTTTCCTGCTTAGTTCATCAAACAGAATCCATTCCAGTGAAAATAGTCTGAAACCTCACACTTCCCCTAGGATTTCAGAAGGTCTGCAAAATATAGTTTCTTCATTTACTTGTGTTTAAATAACAACAAAAAATTGAGACCTCATGATCTCTCTACTCTTTATAAAGGTATAAGGTCTCCAGTGACCTGTGTTGTGGAGCAGCAAGTATTCAGCCTTTGTAGTTGTCAGACTGTTGTGCTATGTAAAGACCCTGTGCATTTCAATTGGTACATCTAAATGCAAGAAGAAGGGGACAATTATGGGTGCACATAACCTTAATAAAACTGTGGTTTATAAAGGATCTGGAATAAGAGGATTCTACAGCTGTGTGATCAACACTTTAAACCAAAATACCCTTCTGTTATGAGGGGGACTTGAATATGCAGATGGGAAGAATCAATTAAGTACCTAGATACCCCTTTAGAACATAGAGGGGAATTTAAGCTTAAAGTACTACTCAAACAGTTGTAGAACCTCAACTGATATTTCAGGGAAATGTACAAATATAACAAGTCTCATTTACCCATTTCATGGGAGAGTTAATTGGTCATCATCTATTTTTTTTATTTTTAACAACTGTCATCCTATACCAAACCCTTATCCTTACTAGCCTTCTTGACTCCAGTCTGTCCTCTGTCCAATCCGGTTTCCAAAATTATGTTTAGACTTTGTAACTCCCATACTCAAGAAGATTCAGTAGCTTCCTACTACTTCTACAATAAAATATATACTCCACTCTTTGATATTTGGTTTCAATTTACTCTGCCATATATGTTCTATATTTCAGCCAAAGTTATTTGGTGGTCACTGTATATGCCATTACATACCTTTGTCCCTGAAAATTTTTTGAAAGACTCTGCTCAAACCATGAAATGCTTTTTTTCCTCAGCTCCACCTCTTGGTACCTCTTGAAGCTTCTACCTTCAAGACTTGGTTTTTCCATTTTTCCATTTGGTAGTACTCTCATCACACCCAAAATCACTTTGAACATATTGGCTTTAGTTCTTTGCATACATGCTAATTCCTTCCAGTGGTGGATAGAGAGACTTTATGTTCCCTAAGTGTAACACAATGACAGCCTCCTAGAAGATACTGAATAAATGCTTGCTGAATGTTAGTAATATAGCATTTTGAGATTTACATAGCTATTTTTATGAGTCTTATGTGATGTGATGTGCAAGTATTATTGTCTCTTTCACAAATGAGGAGACGGAGGCTCATAAAATATAAGTGGCTTGTCAAAGATCCTTCAGTTCTACTACAGATATTACTGTATCTACTACAGATATTACTATATATTACTATACAACATCACATAATTCCTTATGGAAGGAATTTTTTTGATCATTTAGTACAAACCTTTTATCTTTCACATTTGGAAATTCTTACTTCCAAGTTGTTAAAGACTGTACAATTGACCAGACAGAAACTCCCTAGAAACAAAAGTTTTTAACATACAGAGTAGGAGTTTTTAGCATAGATTGTCAGTGGCTAGTAGGATTTATAGGGACTCAGGTTATATCTTTCTTATTTGTGGCCCAGTAACAGGTTTCTTAAGAAGAAGCTTAAATTCTCATTGATGTAGAGTC
Source organism: Bettongia penicillata ogilbyi (assembly GCA_023548195.1). NCBI lineage: Eukaryota > Metazoa > Chordata > Mammalia > Diprotodontia > Potoroidae > Bettongia > Bettongia penicillata. Next base: position 10,587,207 of record JAJHZJ010000514.1, on the reverse strand, counting down.
TGCTTCCCAATTTTCAAACTCATTGTTTTGTTGTCTTTTTCCTGCCTTCTTTGGGGAAAATCCTTCTCTTGACTCTAATACAGGATTTTCCCCAATAGGGAATAAGTTAAAAAAATGTTACCTAATGCACATACATGAATTGGGTATGGAATCAATGGTTTATTCCCACATAGAAAAGGGAATTCTCTCTCTCTGTCTCTGTCTGTCTCTCTTTCTCTCTCTCTCTCTCTCTCTCTCTCTCTCTCTCTCTCTCTCTGTCTCTCTGTCTCTGTCTCTCTCTGTCTCTCTCTCTGTCTCTCTCTGTCTCTCTCTCTCTGTCTCTCTCTCTCTCTCACACACACACACAGACACACACGAACACACAATCATATTGTGCATTACAGTACGATGAGAACAAAATTCAGCAACTTATAACTACTCAAGCAATCGAGAGGCTAGTATTCAGGAAATATTTTATTTTTCAATGTTAATAATTACTGATCCTATATTTCATGTCCATTGAATGTAAGTTGATAAAATGTCAAGCCGGAAATTCTTTCTGGTATGCTTTCTCTTGCTTTGAACTCAATTCTGTCCTTGCTGCTAAGGAAGGAAATTAACCTTTTTCCTTGATACTTGCTGCTTTCACTGTTACAGTAACTACAGCCATCCCCAAAGACACTGCTCTACAGAAAGCAACTGTTGAATAAAATGCAGCCAAAAACAGAACACAGCAAATAAATAATTAAAAGTAATCCATTCAAATGTATTCTCAACAGAAACAGAAGTACAGGAAAGATTTTTCCAGGGTCTGTCAGTTGGTTGGTTATTCTTTGGTCTTGAAGAGGACCAAAATGACATTGCTATGCTGTGGTCAAGGTGTCTAACTGTGATTGATCAGACCAATGTGAGCTTGGAAGGCTCTACTGCAGGTTGGGAACAGATGCTCCATAGGAACATTTGGAGTGAAGAAATCTCTAATTTTGCACATTTTTAATTACTGCAATTCTACTTTGGCCATGGAGCACAGCACCTTTTCTGATGCAGACATACCATGCTGGGTGGCTATGCCAGTGTCTCCCATGCTTCACAATTTATTGCAAAGTTCTTCAGAAAGACCCAGAGATTGTCCTTGTATTCATTCTTCTGACTTCTATTACAGCACCTGTCTAATGATTTCTCTATAAAATAGTGTTTCAGGCAAATGTATGTTTGTCATTCAAGCAAACTGTATAAGTCATTGGAGAGGTCTCTCTATAGTAAAGTTTGAATGTTTGGAAGTTTATGTCAAGAAAGGACCTCAATTCTGGTATCGTACCTTGTCAGTTAATCTTTAGAATCTTTTTAAGATAATTCAAATGAAAGTGATCCATTTTCCCAGCATGGCATTGGTGTAGCGTCCAGGTTGCACAGGTACACAACAATGAGGTCAGTACAATGACTCTGTAGACTGTCAGTTTGGTGGCAGCTTAATACCGCTTCTCTCCCATATTCTCAAAAAACAAAACAAAACAGGAACAACAACAAAATCTAGATAAAATAATTAACAACATTAGCAAAGTTGCAGGATATAAAAGAAATATACATAAACTATGACTCTTTCCATATAGTACTAACAAAGCCCAGCAGCAAGAGATAGAGAAATTGCACTTAAAATAACTGTAAAAAAAAATAACATACTTGGGAGTTTACCTGCCAAGATAAACCCAAACATAACATGTACACAATTACAAAACCCTTTTCATGTAAATAAAAGTCAGATCTAACCAACTGGAGAAATATCTCTTGTTTGTGGATAGGTCAAGTCAATATAATAAAATGACAATACTGCCTAAAATAATTTACTTTTTCAGTGCCATACAAATCAAACTACCAAAAATATTTTATAAGGCTTACAATAGCAAAATTTACTTGGAAGGAAAAAAATGGTCAACAATGTTAATTGAATTGATTTTTTTTTAAAAAAGTGGATCAAGGGAGTCTAGCAATACCAGATCTCCAACTGCATTACAAAGCAGTAACCATGAGAACAATCTCTTATTGGCTAAGAAATGATGAATGATGAATCAGTGGAATAGATTAGGTACATACATCACAGTAGTAAATGGTCATCCAGTATTTGATAAACTCAAAGATCCAAGTTTTGAGAAGAAGAAATCATCAATTGACAAAAATTGCTGGGAAAACTGCAAAGCAGTTTGGCAAAAACTAAAGGTTGATCAACATCTCACACTATATATATAAAGATAAGATCAATATGCATAAATTATTTAAATTTAAAAAGTGATATTATAAGTAAAACAGGACAGAATGGAAAAATATATCTGTCAGATCTAAAGATAAGGAGTTTATGACCAAATAAGTGATATACAGTATCATGAGAAATAACATGAATCAATCTGATTACATGAAGTTAAATGTTTTTACACAAATAAAACTAATGCAGCTCAAGTTGGAAGGCAAGCAAGAAACTGGGAAACAATTGTGACAGGAAGTTTCTCTTTTAACACTTTCATTTCTCACATCTACGTGGAACTGAGGTAAATTTATATTTAAAAAAAGGACCATTCCCCAAGTGGTAAATGGTCAAAGGAAAAGAAATAGTTATCAGATGAATATATCAAAGCTATCAATAGTTATATGAAAAATGTTCTAAATCACTATTATTAGAGAAATACAAATTAAAACAACTCAGGAACCACCTCACAACTGTCATAGTGGCTAATATCACAGAAAAGTGAAATTATAACTTCTGGAGATGTGAAAAAATTGAGATAATAATGTATTCTGGGTGGAGTTGGGAACTGTTCCAACCATTCTGGAGAACAATTTGAAACTATATCCAAAGATCTATAAAACTGTGAATAACCTTTGAGTCACCAATGCCACTATGAGGCATATGTCCCAAAGAGATATAAAAGGGAAAAGAATTGGAAACTGAGGGGATTCCCACTGATTTGGGGAATGCTAGAATTAGTTGTGATATATGATTGTGATTGAACACTACTTTGCTGTAAGAATGACGTGCAAGGTAGTTTCAGGGGGAAAAAAACTTGAAATCTACCACAAACTGATACAAACTGAAGAGAACAGAACCGGGAAAACATTGTACTCAGCTAAGTTTTAATTAGATTACCCAACCAATTCTTTTTTAGGTAAAACCACACACACAAATACTTTGAAAAAATCATTTAAAATAGTCTTAGAGAAATTTTGTAGGCCTCCTGGAGCAAGGGTCAACCTGACTTTTTTTACATATACATACATAGATATACTACTTATATAGTACCTGCCACTGTTCTCATGGCTTTAGTAAAATTATCTCCTTTGAGCTTTGCAACAACCCTAAGAGACATATGCTATTATTATCCCCACATTACAGATTAGGAAAGTAAGGCAAATGGGGGTTAGGAGACTTTCCCAGGGTCACTTAGTTAGTAAGTGGCAAATGACGGATTTTAACTCAAATTTTCCCAGCTTTAGACCTAATGTTCTCTCTATTCACTGTCACCAGCTCCCTCATATAGACTACATATGCACATGTGTGAATGTATATTATTCAGCTGTCTAAGAGGATAAAACAGTTGACCTGGAGTCAGGAGGACTTGGATTCAAATTTGATCTTAGAAACTTTATTGCTATGTGATCCTGGATGAGTCACATAACCACCATCTGCCTCAGTTTCATGCATTGAGAATGGGAATAAAAATTGTGCTTACTGTCCAGGGTTGTTTTGAGTTTCAAATGAGTTATTTATAAAGAGCTAGGAACAGTATCTGGCATACTGTAGTCTTTAAACATACTTGCTCCTTTCCCATGTCATTACCCTATACAACACACACACTATATAGACATATTTAGTTTATACATTATATGATATATACCTTCATATGTGTAACATGTTTGCATCAGGAACATAAATAATATAGATGTGCATATACACATGGATACAAAAAACTCCACTTCTTTTGCATTTAGAGCTCTTTCTTGGTTAGTGACAGATCACTCTATCATATTATGAATGTTTTCTTTCTCCTTCTCCCTGTCCCATTCCCTCCCCTTTCCCTATCTCTGTCTGTCTTTACCTCTCTGTCTTTGTCCATCTGTCTCTGCATGTCTGTTTTTCTTTTTCTTTGCCAGGGAGCTGGGTGGCAAAATGGATAGAGTGTCAAGCCTGGAGTCAGGAAGACTCACTTAAGGAGTTCAAATCCAGCCTCAGACCCTTCATAGCTGTGTGATCCTGAGCAAGTCACTTCACCCTAGTTGCCTGAGTTTCCTCATCTTTGGCAGCTAGGTGATGTATTGCATAGAGTACCAGTGCAGGAGTCAGAAGGACCTGAGTTCAAATCTCACCTCAGACACTTGACACTCACTAGCTGTGTGACCTTGGGCAAGTCACTTAACCCCAGTTGCCTCATCCTATAATCTCCAGTCATTCTGAGGAATATCTGATCATTGGATTCAGATGGCTCTGGAGGAGAAGTGAAGCTGGTGATCTGCACAGCCCTTCTTCACTCAAAAAACAAAATTCAAGTGCAAGTCATGTCATCATTTCTCTGATGGTGTGGTCTTCAGCAATGAAAGATGAACACACATATATCTGCCTCTGTGTGTCTGTTGGTCTGTGTCTATGTGTCTATACAGCCATCTATTTCTCTCTGTCTCTGTTGCTCTCATATGAACTGATGCAAAGTATCATAAGCAGAAACAAGATAACATTGTACAAAGTAACAATATTATTGTACATTGATCAAATGTGAATGACTTCACTGATCTCATCAGATAACTGATTAACTCTAAGTGCCGACGGAAGCACAATTTTCACTTTCTTTTTCCTGTCATTTTGCATGTGTTTTCTTTTGCAATATGGATTAAATGGATATACATTTTCCATGACCTCACATGGATAATTGATAGCCTCTTTCTTTCCTTCTGAGGGGATGTATTACAGGCAAATGGGAGGGAAATAATTTGGAATTCAAAATTTTCTTAAAATTATATTAAAATTCTAAAACTGTAATTGGGTAATATCTAATGAAATTGATAAGAGAAACCCAAGGTCTATGGTACCAACTTTTCTTAGAAGTATAAATAAAAAATGCACTTATACAGTTTTTTCATGACACTTTCCAATGATGGACAACCTACTTCTTCCTGACATAGCCCATACCTCTTCTGTAAAGCTTCTATTTTTGGCATGTTCTTTCTCCTTGTACATACCTAAAAATTATTTTCTTTTCCTCTTACCCAATATTTCTAATTTTGTACCGTGGGGCCAAGTAGAACAAATTTAATACATCTTTCACATAGCAATCCTTTTAACATTTGAGGACAAAGAACATGCACTTCTTAAGTCTTCTCAAGGCTCTATCTTCAGTTTCTCAAATTAAATCTCACATGGAATGGCTTCCAGACATTTCTCTATAATGGTCATCCTCCTCTGGAGATCCTCTGGCTATCCAGTAGCTTTCCTAAATATTTTACCAGAATTGAGCAGAATACACCAGGTGTGGTTTTACAATAACCAACTTTATCCTTGATACTAAACAATTTTAATGCAGCAAATTATTTGTTTGGGATTAATTTTATTTTTTTAATATAAATTTATTTATTTAACTTTTTACATTCATTTTAACAAAATTTTGGGTTCCAAATTTACTCCCCACTTATCCCCTCCCCCCACCCCAATTCACCGAGCATTCTAATTTTCCCTATCACCAATCTGCCCTCTCTTTTATCATCCCTCCCTTCTCTTGTCCCCATTTTCTCTTTTGTCCTGTAGGGCCAGATGACTTTCTATTCCCCATTAACTGTATTTCTTATTTCCTAGTAGCAAGAACAGTTGTTCTAAACAGTTGTTCCTAAAACTTTGAGTTCCAAATTTTCCCCATCCCTCCCTCCCCACCCATTCCCTTTGGGAAGGCAGGCAATTCAATATAGGCCACATCTGTGTAGTTTTGCAAAGGACTTCGATAATAGTCATGTTGTGTAAGACTAACTATATTTCCCTCCATTCTATCCTGCCCCTCATTGTTTCTATTCTGTCTTTTGATCCTGTCTCTCCCCAAGAGTGTTGACTTCAAATTTCTCCCTCCTCGCATTTCCCTCCCTTCCATCATCCCCCCCACCCTACTTATCTCCCTCTCCCCCACTTTCCTGTATTGTAAGATAGGTTTTCATACCAAAATGAGTGTGCATTTTATTCCTTCCTTTAGTCGAATGTGATGAGGGTAAACTTCTTGTTTTTTTCTCAGCTCTCCTCTTTTTCCCTCCACTAAAAAGTCTCCTGCTTGCCTCTTGAATGAGATATAATTTACCCCATTCCATTTCACCCTCTCTCTTCCCACTACATTTCCCTATGACCGTTTACCTTAATTTCTTTTAAGATATGACCCCTTACTATTCAATTCATTCTGTGCTCTCTGTCTCTGTGGGTGCGTGCATGTGTGTATGTGTGTGCACGCACATGTGCACATGTGTGTGTGCATGTGCGTGTGTGTGTGTGTGTGTGGTCCCACCATCTACCCAGATACTGAAAAGTTTTAAGAGTTAGAAATATTGTCTTTCCCTGTATGAATGTAAACAGTTCACTTCTGGTAAGTCCCTTATGACTTCTCTTTGCTGTTTACTTTTTCATGCTTCTTCTCATTCTTGTGTTAGAAAGTCAAATTTTCTTTTCAGCTCTGGTCTTTTCATCAAGAATGCTTGAAAGTCCCCTGTTTCCTTGAAAGACCACATTTTCCCCTGAAGTATTATACTCAGTTTTGCTGGGTAGGTGATTCTTGGTTTGAGTCCTAGTTTCTTTGACTTCTGGAAGATCCTATTCCACGCCCTTCAATCCCTTAATGTAGAAGCTGCTAGATCTTGTGTTATCCTGATTGTATTTCCACAATACAGGAATTGTTTCTTATTAGCTACTTATAATATTTTCTCCTTGACCTGGGAATTCTGGAATTTGGCCACAATGTTCCTAGGAGTTTCTCTTTTTGGATCTCTTTCAGGAAGTGATCGATGGATTCCCTCAATATTTATTTTGCCTTCTGTTTCCAGAATATCAGGGCAGTTTTCCTTGATAATTTTATGAAAGATGATGTCTAGGTTCTTTTTTTGATCATGGCTTTCAGGTAGTCCCATAATTTTTACATTGTCTCTCCTGGATCTATTTTCCAGGGCAGTTGTTTTTCCAATGGGATATTTCACATTCTCTTCCATTTTTCATTCTTTTGGTTTTGTTTGGTGATTTCTTGGTTTCTCAGAAAGTCATTAGCCTCCATCTGTTCCATTCTAATATTGAGAGAACTGTTTTCTTCAGTGAGCTTTTGAACCTCTTTTTCCATTTGGCTAATCTGCTTTTGAAAGCATTCTTCTCCTCATTGACTTTTTGAACCTCTTTTGCCAATTGAGTGAGCCTATTTTTCAAGGTGTTATTTTCTTCAGAATTTTTTTGGATCTCCTTTAGCAAGGTATTGACCCGTTTTTCATGCTTTTCTTGCATCTCTGTCATTTCTCTTCCCAGTTTTTCCTCCACCTGTCTAACTTGCTTTTCAAAATCCTTTTTGAGCTCTTCCATGGCCTGAGCCCACCGGACATCCCCCTGGGATGTTTGGGATACAGAGGCCCCTACCTCCACGTCCTTCCTTGATGGTAAGAATTGTTCCTCATCATCAGAATTGAAAAACGGGAACATCTGTCCCCCAAGAAAATAGCTTTCTATGGTCTTATTTTTCTTCCTTTTTCTGGGCATTTTCCCAGCCAGTTACTTGACTTCTGAGATTCTTGTCCACCCCCACCTAGATATGCCCAGCTAGTGCTTGGGGTCTGAGATTCAAATGCTGCTCCCCAGCCTCAGGGCTTTCAGTGGTGGGCGGGGCTGCTACTCAATGTGAGTTTAAGTTCTGTTGCTCAGGTGGGGGCAGGGCCACCTCCCAGGCTTAGTTCCCTCAGGGAATTTATATGGACATCTTCAGTAATGGAGCAGAGCGCCTTCCTGCTCCAGGAGCGTCTGGCCACCACTGCCTCTGCTGCTCCCTCTGCCGCTGCCTCCCGAGGGGGCCCGAGTCATGGAGACACCCCACTCCCCTCTTGGCCAGCCCAGAAGTCTCTCTCACTGACCTGTAGCACCTGTGGGTGTCGGGACCTTCGCAGCTGCTGGAGATTCCATCCCTGAAGCCTGCTCGGATGTGCTCCTCTGGGGCCACATGGCCAGGGCAGTGCAGGGATGGGCTCTACTCTCCAGTGCACAATGGATCTTTGAGGTCGGTTTTTCAGGGCTCTCTGGAACAGAAATCTCTTCCACTGTGTTTCTGCATGGCTTCCACTGCTCCAGAATTTGTGGGGAGTTCTTTTTACAGAAAATTTATGGGCTGTGGGTTCGGAGCTAGCATACGTGAGTCTTTCTATTTGCCATCTTGGCTCCTCCCCTAGCAGATTATTTTATTAAGAATTATGTTGTGCTCTGGATACTATGAAGAAAGGAGTTATGACATGCTTTGATTAGCAATTAAATCATAAACCTTTTAAGTATAAGACTAATTTTTGTGTCTATAGGACGTGATATGATTAAAAGTCTTACAAAAGTCATAGGGGAAATGATTATTTTTCTCATTTTACAGGTCAGAAACTTGAGTTTCAGACAATTAGAATATGTGGCTCCATATCTCAAGGTTAGTAAATAGAAGATCTCAGCCTCAAACTTAGTTATTTAATTGAATTTAAGATATAAATTCTTTGGGCTGCTTGTCACACCCTGCAGTGGGTATAGCTACAGATTTAACTGCAGAAACATAATGGTTGTTTTTATTTATCTCATATTTCTATAGACCTCTCAAGTTTGCAAAGCAATGTACATACATATATACACGTGTATATACACATATAAATATACATATATATATATATATATATATATATATATACTTACATATATGCACGTATACACACATTCATTTAAACATTTCAAAAACCCACAAATGAGGTACGACAAATAATTATGTCCATTTTATAGGTGAAGAAACTGAGGTTTACAGAGGTAAAATCATCCACTCAGAGTCAAATACAAATGTGTGAGAGACAGAATTTAAGCCTAGATCCTTCTGACTCCAAGTGCTATATAAGCTGTTTGTCTTCTATGTGGTCTGTTGCCACTGTTCCCAAGCCCATCCTTTGACTGCATTACTAAAACAATGTTATCTGATCACTTCAAGAAAAGACTCTGCACCTGGAGTGAGAGCAACATCACAAATTCATGACAAATATCCCATCAGGATAAGTACCCGACTAATTGCATTTGACTCGATTGTCTCAGTTGACCCAAGAGATGGAAATTGGGCCTAGGGAGACCAGAATAATGCTGCAGTGTGAACTGAGATCACAATAATTTCTTTGGGGAAATTGTTCGTAAGCTCTTAAACTGTAAACAAACTCTTAAACTATAAACTGTAAACAAACCTCTCTCTCTCTCTGTCTCTCTCTCTGTCTCTCTCTGTCTCTCTCTCTCTGTCTCTCTCTCTCTGTCTCTCTCTCTCTCTTTCTCTCCCTCCCTCTCTCTCTCTCTCTCTTCCCCTCTCCTCCCCTCTTCTCTCTCTCTCTCTCTCTCCCTCTCTCTCTCCCTCTCTCTCTCTGTCTCTCCTGTCTCTTTCTCTCTTCCCCTCTCCTCCCCTCTTCTCTCTCTCTCTCTCCCTCTCTCTTTCTCTCTCTGTCTCTCCTGTCTCTTTCTCTCCTTCCCCTCTCCTCCCCTCTTCTCTCTCTCTCTCTCTCTCTCTCTGTTTCTCCTGTCTCTTTCTCTCCTTCCCCTCTCCTTCCCTCTTCTCTCTCTCTTTCTCTGTTTCTCTCCCTCTGTCTCTTTGTCTCTCTCTCCTTCTCTTTCTCTCTTCCTCCCTCTCCTTCCCTCAGAAGGCACTGATGTTATTCTCTTATGCATTCAGCTACACTATTGACAAGGAATTTCTTGTTTAAATTCTGAATGAACAAGGTCACTGAGAACTATTAGCCAAAGAATGTATTTTTTAGAAGAAATCTGTCTAACAGAGACAGCAAACCATAATCATCATCAATGTCAATTTCATGTTATTTGACATTACACAGACTTTCTTGGACTTTCCTATATTGTGCTAGATGGGCTACCTCTTGAATGCCATGTTATACTGTATTCCCTTTATTTTATTACAAGACGTCCATTAAAAGAGAAGTAACATTTTGGTTGGGTAGACAAAAATTAAGCATTTCCAGTATATGTTTCTCAGCCATAACAGAGTCTAACAGAGAAGAAATAGCATTCGTTTGTAGTTTTTCTATCTCTGTGTGCCCTCTTCACCATGGTCAAGTGCTTGACACATGAAGAACCATACTCTGATCACATGCATAATCTTTGTTCTTATATAAGAGACTTCACTCAAAGTCTAACTTTTTTTATATCCAGGTGAATTCAAGTGGATGACTTGAAGAACATCTGAAGAGTGTGAGATGAGCAAAGCTAGGAAAACAATGTATATACATTGACAATGTCATAAATTTTAAAAAGAAATTAGAACTTAGGAATGCTTGACAATGACAATTGACAAACCAGAGGACCCATGCTAAAGCATGGTATACATCACTTACTATAGAAGTAACGGGCTCAAAATATAGAATGGAAGACATTTTTGGACATAGCCAATGTGGAGGTTTGGTTTGACTATGCATGTTGTCATGATGTTGTCTTTTTTCTTTTTTAATTGTTCAATTAGGGGTGGGGAGAGACAATAAATGCTTAGATAGAGGGAAATTTAAAAGGAAATCTGAAGATCCCTTTTAATTTTGTTTTCAGCATAAAAATGAGCTAGCCCAAAGATTAAAAAAGAAAAAGCCAATAACTCTACTTCCTATGCTCTTGGCTCCTCTCTGACTTCATAGCACTCCAGAGTCAAAGGTATCTTTTTTTAATAATTTCTTTTTAGTTTACAAGATTCAGTTCCACAAGCTTTTGAATTCCAAGTTTTCTCCCCTTCCCTCTCCTCCCCTGTCCCCAAGATGACATGCAATTTCATATAGGCTCTACAGATACATATAAATTCACATTGCACATATTTTCATGTTAATCATGTTACAAAGAAGAATTATAACCAATAGGATGAACCACAAGGAAGAAGAAACAAAAGAAAACAAAACAAAAAAGAGCAAGAACAGTAGTATCATTGCATTTAATCTGCATTTAGACTCTGTAATTCTTTCTCTGGATGTGGAAAGCATTTTCTATCATGAGTCTTTTGGAATTATCTTAGAACATTGCATTGCTGAGAAGAGCCAAGTGTCTCAAAGTCATCACATAATATGGCTGTGTCCAATGTTCTCCTGGTTCTGCTCCCCTCATTAAGCATCGGTTCATCTAGGTCCTTTCAGGTTTTTCTGAAGTCCACTTGTTCATCATTTCTTATAGCACAATAGTATTCCATTACATTCATATACTACAACTTATTCAGCCATTCCCTAATTGATGGTCATCCCCTCAATTTCCAGTTCTTGGCCACTACAGAAAGAGCTTCTATAAATATTTTTTACATATGGGTCCTTTTTCAATTTGTATAATTTGTTTGGGATATAGCCCTGGGAGTGGTAATGTGCTGGGTTAAAGGGTATGCACAATTTTATAGCCTAAAGGTATCTTTTCAGAAACAAACATTCCCATCCTGAAGATCCTTCAGATCTACCAAATCTCTTTTCCTGGTCACAACTATTTTATAACTTTTTCACTTTCCTGCCAAAATGTCTTTGTCACTCGTTCTGTGGCACTCTTCTCCAAAAACAGATCTACTGTAGAAGCCTAGAAATTCCCTCTGACTTATGACCTTTTAATGTGCTCTCAATCTCTCTCTCTCTCTCTCTCTCTCTCTCTCTCTCTCTCTCTCTCTCTCTCTCTCTCTCTCTTTCTCTCTCTCTCTCTCTTTGTCATCACTGATTTGAAGAATATGTAGTGAGCAAGAAGAATGGGAAGGTAGAATGGAGTTAGCTTATTAAGGAATTTGAATGCCAAATAGAGCACTTTGCATTTGCTCTTGGAGGCAATAGGGACTCATAGGAGTTTATGCAATAGGTGGGGAGTGACATGATCAGATCTGTGTGTAGGATTTAATCCAGTGAAGCAGAATGCAATGTTTTTGCTACTATACACCAGCTCCTTCCACCTTTGAAACCCTACAGACCAGTACAATACCTTGTATGTTGTATCAATTACTTGAGAATAGTAGACTGCAGGAAGCCATTCAAATAAATGCGTTTGAATTTGCTTGCAAGTGTTATTTCATGCTATCTGTGTTCAACTCTGCCCCTGATGGTCTTGACGGAGTCTTTATTGCCCTCTTCAAAATGACTGCCAGACGCTTCCTGCCTCTATACTAAACCTCTCCACAATTTTGCTCCTAGCTAGAAGAGTGAATTTTTCCATCTCTCTCCTAAGGTAAGTGACTGTATTGGTGCTGGTGTGCCAATTCATTATTCTTTGTCTCTTCTTGCTGGCTCCACCACTGCATATAAACATATCATATTTCCCTCTATTCTTTGAAGAAACAGAGTACCTTTTGCATGTAAAATGTAAATTAATATTTAAATGTAATGTATAAAAATATAAATAGTAGAGAATGAGCATGTCTGTATTGGGAGAGAAAAGTTATTCATGAGGAATAACTTAAACTAATGAAATCACAGGTTAATTTCATCCATAACAATTATGTCATGAAATCCTCTAAAGTTTTTTTTTTTCTTAAGAGGGAAAACCCAGCGCATAAGAGGAAATTTTCAAGTGAAATGACCTTGACTAAAGTATCATTAATAATGACATGTAAAATAACATTAGAAAACTGTAACATCTTTTCTTCTATGCTCATTTTTAAAAATAATTCAAGCAATATTTAATCTTTTGCTACATGGGGTCAAGGTCACATTTCTCTCTAATCAGATTATCTTTTCCCTTTCTACCAAGAGGAGAAATGACCTAGTCCAATTCCAACTCCCCATCCTTTCTCACAGATATGCTATTTCAATAAATTGAAAGAAAGTTTCATTTTACCCTATTAAGAGTTACGATTTATATTCATAATTATCTATCATAATTTACAATGCAAATTTATGTTCTACACTTCTAGCCTATGAGATTATTCAAATTGATACAACCCACACTTTTACAAAAAAGGTTTTAAAGTAGAATCCAGATATCTCACTTCTCTGTACATAAAGTAATTCAGTCAAATTCTTCATTATCCCATAGGCAATTCAATCTCAACAAACTCCAAATCAATCTTCAGCTTCTCTACCAAATCTACAAATTTCCTTCCAAATCTTGTTACTCAAGTTTACAACTTTATAGAAATCCTCAATTTTTCATTTTCCTTCACCCTACAGAAGCAATCAGGTATCAACTCCTATTGCTTTTATCTTCCAAACATCTCTTACATCCACCCTCTTCCCTTTACTCATATGGCCACCATGTTTGCCAAAGTGGTTTTTCAAAAGCATGAGCCATACCACATCACTTTCTTACTCAAAAAAATCTAGTAACTCCCTAAAGCTCTTCACAACCTGGTTCCAATCCACTTTTCTATTCATATTATACATTTTACCCATTTTCTTACTCTATTGGAAGGAAGAAAACAACTGTTAAGTGCCTATTATGTTGCAGTCCCTGTGCTAAGACCTTTAAAAATGTTATCTAGGTTTTTTCTGAGAGCAATCTGCTCACCACTTCTTATAGCACAATAGTATTCCATCATAATCATATACCTCAAATTGTTTTGCATGACTACACATGTATGAGCTAGTTTAAATTGCTTGTCTTTTCAATGGGGGCAGAAGGGAAGGCAGGGAAGGAGGAAGGGAGAGAATTTGGAACTCAAAGTTTTAAAAAAACTAGTATTAAAAATGTTTTTACATGTAACTGAGGATAAACAAAATACTAACTAGATAAAAGAAATGCTGTCTAATTTGATCGAGGGGCTATTAGCCCCATTTTCTGTTGAGGAAACTGTGACACCCCCCAGAGCCACAGAGACACTAAGTGTCTAAGGATTCATATGAACTCAGGTATTCTTTAACCTGAGTGCAATCATCTATCCACTGTACTACGTAGCTCCCTCTAGAATCTAATCAAACTAATCTTTCTGCTGTTTCTTGCATATGGCTTTCTATCTCAAGATTATGTGCCTTTGCCCTGGTGGTAATCCTTGCCTTGGATCCCCACTTCCTTCAAAATTTTGCTCACATATCTCTTTCTGGTTTTTGGCAGAGATTTTTTTTTCATATAAATTTATTTATTTTCAGTTTTCAACAATCACTTCCACAAATTTTTGAATTTCAGATGTTTTGCCCCATCTCTCACCTCCCCAGGACAATGTGTATTCTGAGTGCTCTTCTCTCCAATCTGCCCTCTCTTTTATCATCCCTCACATCACCTTCCTTTCTATTTTCCTGCAGGGTAAGATAGATTTCTATGCCTCATTGCTTATATTTTTTATTTCCTAGTTACATGTAAAAACAACCTCTAACATTCATTTTAAAGTTTTTAGTTCCACATTTTCCCCTTCCCCCACTCTCATTGAGAAGGCAAGCAATTCAATAAAGGCAGTCATGCAAAACACCTCCATAACACTGATGTTGTGAAAGACTAACTATATTTCCCTCCCTCCACTTATTCAACTCTCTCCTTTGGCTTGACCCTCTACCAAAGTGCTTGCTTAGGATTACCCCTTCTTCAAATCTACCTTCCCTTCTACTATCCCACCTGTCTTATCCCCTTCCCCTCTGCTTTCTGTAAAAGCTTTCTCTTGCCTCTTTCATGTGAGATGATTTATCACTTTCTACCTCTCCCTTTTTCTTTCTCCTAGTACATTCCTTTCCACTTTAATTTTCTTTTGTAGATATCATCCCATCATATTCAGCTCACCCTGTGCCTCTGTCTCTCTCTCTCTCATATCTATCTATCTATCTATCTATCTATCTATCTATCTATCTATCTATCTATCTATTCACTCCAACTATTCAAATATCGAGAAAGGTTTCATGAGTTACACATATCATTTTTTGATGTAGAAATGTAAATAGTTCAATTTAAATAAGTCCCTTATGATTTATCTTTCCTGTTTATCTTTTCATGCTTCTCTTGTTTCTTATATCTGAAATTCAAATTTTCTTTTCAACTCTGGACTTTTTATCCAGAATGCTAAAAGGTTCTCTGTTTCATTGAATAGACATTTTTCCCCTGAAGCACTATACTCACTTTGGCAGAGTAGGTGATTCTTGGTTTTAATACTAGCTCTTCTGAGCTCTGGAATATCATATTCTAAGTCCTTAGATCTTTTAATGTAAAGCTGCTAGATCTTGGGTTATCCTGGTTGTATTTCCACAATACTTGGAATTGTTTCTTTCTGACTGTTTACAATATTTTCTCCATGATATGGGAACTCTGGAATTTGGTTATAACATTCCTAAGAGTTTTCCTTTTGGGATTTATTTCAGGAAGTGATCAGTGAATTCTTTCTATTTCTATTTTACCATCTGGTTTTAGAATATCCAGGCAGTTTTCCTTAATAATTTTTTGAAAGATGATGTCTGGGCTCTATTTTTTGATCATGACTTTCAGGTAGTTCAATAACTTTTAAGTTATCTCTCCTGGATCAATTTTCCAGGTCAGTGGTTTTTCCGGTGAGATACTTCACATTGTGTTAATTTTTTTTCATTCTTTTAGTTCTGTTTTATAATTTCTTGTTTTCTCATAAAGCCATTTGTTTCCATTTGCTCTATTCTAATCTTGAAGGAATTATTTACTTCAGTGAGCTTTTAGACCTCCTTTTCCATTTGATCAATCCTGCTTTTTAAAGCATTGTTCTCATTGGCTTTTTGGACCTCTTTTTCCATTTGGGTTAGTCTGTGTTTTAAAATGTTATTTTCTTCAGTAGTTTGGGGTCTCCTTTAGCAATTTGCTAACTCATTTTTCATGATTTACCTGCATCATTCTCATTTCTTTTACCAATTTTTTCTCCACTTCTCTTACTTGATTTTCAAAATCCTTTTTTAGCTCTTCCATGACCTGTGACCAATTCATATTTTTCTTGGAGGCTTTGGATGTAGGAGCTGTGACTTTTTTGTTTTCCAGTTGTATGTTTTGTCTTCTTTATCACCAAAGTAAGATTCTATAGTCTGACATTTTTGTCTGTTTGTTCATCTTCCCAGCCAAAAATCTGACTTTCTTACTCTTTGTCAAAGTAATACTCTACCCAAATCAGAAAGCGTACTGTGCTCTATGAGTAAAGCAGAATTAAGCCAGAACAAAGTAAATGTAGCATGCACAAATTTGAAGTACCCACCCCAAAAATTCTTACTGATTATCTGTGTCCCACCTGTGGTAGAGCATTCCAAGCTCATATTAGTCTGATCAGACACAGCTGGACACACTGAAAATTTACTTTATCATGGTGATGTCATTTTGGTCCTCTTCAAAAGTGAAGGCTAACAACTAACCAACTCTGCTTCCAGTGGAAGTTGGGGTGAGGGTTGGTGTATTTTCCCAGGCTTCAGGTATTTTGTATTACCTGCTTTATCCTCCATCTTCTGTGGGCCCAGAACTTCTGGAAGTTGCTGCTGTGACTGTTGGCACAGTCTCCTTCTTCACCCTGGGACTAAGGCTGGATTGTAGCAGTAGCATGCCTCTCCCCCACTCAGGTGTGACAGAGTTTTCCCACTGACCCTCAATTCTGTCTTTGGTATTTGTGGATTGGGAAGGCTGGAAACTGCCAAAGCTACCAGCAATTTAGTCCCCGGAGGCCTGTTTTGACCTGCCTGTACTGGTGGGGCCCATGTCAGATTGCAGTTTGCCCACAGACAGGTGTGAAAAATGCCTATCAACCTCTGAGCTGTCCTGGGCTGGAGATTTGCCTCACTCCATCACTTTGTGGGTTGTGCAGCTCTAGAATTTGATTAGAGTCATTTTTACGGTATTTGCAGGGGTTTAGGAAAAGAGTTCAAGCAGGTCTCTGCTTTTGCTCTGTCATCCTAGCTCTGCCCCACATGTGCTATCTTTCTTGACAGAATTTTTGAGTTTTTGACAACATCAAAAGGTTAGGAGCTATTTCTATTTTTTCCCTAGCCACCAAATTACTTGGTATATAGTAGGGCCTTATTCACTGCTTGTTGACTGATCTACAAATTTATCAATACCTGTATAATAATTTAACAGTTTTAAATTCATCTTAAGTTTGTTATTATGCAGAACTCCTTCTTCCCCATGTTTGTCATGTGTGAGTAGATGAATTCTATTAAGCTTTCTACTTTTAAGTTTTATAAATATTCAGCACTTATTTAAAAGAATCCTTGATTCAAATAAGATTGGTTTTCTCCCAGGGAAAAATCTTTCTTCTCTACCCCTAACTCTATAACTTTTTCCTCATGCCCCTGATTCTTACTTTTTATTTCCTTTTTCATATTGTCTTCACCTTTTAGAATGTCAGTTCCTTGAGGGCAGGAATAATATATCTTCCTGCTTGTATTTATACACCCAGCCCTTAGTATCACACCTGTCATGTAGTAAGCTCTAAATAAGTCTTGGCGAACTTGACAATTCCAATGACATAAAGGATAATGGAAATGAACTGTATATGTGACTGAGATGGCAAAAGGCATAATGATTTAAAGGAAATATAAAAATGAAAGATTTTATATCATTTTTATTTCCTTGAAAGCTTTTAATTTCATTTGGCTTCTATTAAAAACTTTGATCTTAAACTTTTAGTGATCTACATTCTATTCAGGTAGCTTTGGGCAACAGATCTGTGAAAATTCTCCAGATCCTGGATAATTTATTTTCTGTATTTTCAAAGACATTTTAAGGCTATTGTTATCATTACAAGTATTATTAGTGTTATTATTTTTATCATAGTCATTGATTGAGTCTCTTCCTAGGAATGCTATCCTTATTGTTTAATCTATTAGTATGGTTCAGTGAACAGAGGCTTAGGCCTGGCATGAGGAAGATCTGAGTTCAAATCTAGCCTCAGGCACTTCCTAGCTGTATAACCTTGAGCAAGTCACTTAACTTCTGAATGCTTGAAAAAAATAGATTCAGTGGAGAAGGAAATGGCAAACCCTTCCATTATCTTTGCCAAGAAAACCTTAAATGGGGTCATGAAGGGTCAGTCACAACTGAAGCAACTAAATAACAGTTAGTACAGTGCTGTATCTGAAATAACAGTAATACAGTCGTAGCCTCCCCTAATGTAACCATAGCTTTTATTTATGGTACAGAAACCCATTTTAGAATATACACAGAAACAAAGATATAAAGAGATATGTTCTGCCTCACTACCACCTTTGGATCATAGACTTTATCTAGTTCTTGGAAATTTTACTATAATCTTAGATGTCATCCAAATAATAGTTTCTATCTAGACTACAAAACAATTCAGAGTAGCCCTGGGGGATTTAAGGTTTGTGTGGTTTTGTATTGATGTAGATCAAGAGAACTGGAAAATTGCACCATTTTAAGGTAAGCAGAGCCCAGGTACCAATGAACACACCAATCACAAGTAGGTCATATAAGGATAAACACAGAGGTTGATGGAATCCTTTCTTTACACAGGGCTGTACTCAGAGATTCAATGTAGCTAAATCTTCCAACACATATTTTCTTCATTCTCAAGAAAAGCCCTAATCATAACTACTGAAATCGTTTCAAATTCCTTTCTTTTCTTCCCTTTTCCTCATCGCCCTCATTTTACTGTAAAAAAAAAAAAAAACCCAAAAAACAAAAAGCAAAAAACAAAAAAAACAAAAACTTGAAGATTTTTTTAAAGATATGGACAACAAAAAGAAACCCCGTAGTTCTTAATGCCAACCTTATTTGAGGAGATCAGAAAGGTTTCATGTATATAAGGTGGAATTTTATTTGGGACTTGAAGGAAGCCAGGAAGCAGAGACAAGGAGGGAGAGCATTTAAGCCCTGGGAGATATACAGGGGGTAGAGAGCTGGGAGTTTCTTGTGGAAAGAAGATAAAGAAGGACTGCATCCCTGGATCTCAAATTGCAGGGCGAGAGGGGGTGGCAGAGTGTTAGAAGATGGGAAAGGTGGGGAGAGGAGGAGGTTTTGAAGGGCTTTGAATGGAATTTTATTTGATCAGACTCACACTTTAGGAAGATCAATTTGACAACTGAGTGGAGGACGGACTAGATAAGAGAGACTTCAGAAGGGGAGACCAACCAACAGACTATTGCAGTAATCAGGTGTGAAATGATAAGGACCTCTACCAGGGTGGTGATAGGGTCCTTGGCCTAAAAGGCCAAGGTCTCTCGTTGCATCCTGGGTCATCTCCAGTCATCCTAATGAATGTCTGGTCACTGGATCCAGAAGGCTCTGGAGGAGAAGTGAGGCTGGTGACCTGCACAGCCCTCCCTCTCTCCAAACAAAGTCAAGTGCAAGGCCTGTCATCATTTCTTTGATGGCATGGTCTTCTTTGGCAATGAAGGACGAACACAACATTTTACTGTGATTGGAAGGATATTTTCAAGATTCAATATGGAGAGGTATGATGCTTAGAGTACAGGGGGCAGGGAACTATCCCAGTTGTTTTTTTTCATCCACCTTAATTTCTTATGGAATTTAAGACCAAGGTATCCTAATCAGTTAATACAAGTTGAACTCAGTAAAAGGCAACTATTACTTTGGGCATAGAAAAACACTGAATGGCAGGAGTTTCTATGAGAATATTATATGCATACCACACACACACACACACACACACTCTTCTCATGTACATCAAAATGCAAGGATATACAGAAAAGTACAGATTATACTTTGCTATAAAAGATAGTTAAGAAGAAATTGAAAATGTGATTAAAACAATCAATCAATTGGCACCGATTTATTGAGGTCTCATTCTATGTCACATATTATGCTAGAAAATGGGGTATACAAAAAAATGACAACAGTTTCTAAGGATCCTGCAGTTTGATCAGAGAAGAAAATATGTACATATGTCTAGCTGTAGATACAGATACATATCTATATAGATATAGCTTCCTATCTTTATAAATAAATTATACATGTGTGTAGGTGTGTATACACACATATGTGTGTGTGTATATATATATATATATATATATATATATCTGTTCTCACATTTTGATCAAAAAGGTATTAGCAGATTTTTCAGAGTACTATAAAGAATATAGAAAACTCTCTAGAAGACAGTCTAGCTGCCAAGGTCAATATGAATCTTACTAGAGTCATGGCCTTTTTGACAGCATCAGGTTAGCAACTAGCAACACCTCTTAGTGGCAGAACTGATAATAACTTTGGGTTTATAGTCTTATTGACATCTTACAAGTGAAGACATTGAGAGTTTGAAAAATTAAATGCCGTCCAAAATTAAACAATTTAGAAATGTTAAAGGCAGAACTTGGAACCATAACTTCCTGACTATTACCCCAATACCCTTTCCATTACCTCCATGCTCAGTATAAATTACTGTGTCACTTTCAAAGCCCTTCATAAACCTAGATGTTTCCTAACTTTCTACTGATCATATTACTTACTCTCCACTATATAGTCTAAAATCCAGTAACTAACATTTTTTCTCTTCCTCACAAAAAAATCCATTATCTGACTCGTAGAATTTCACTATGCATGAAATTTTTCCCCTTTTCTTATCTACCTCCTGGTTTTCCTTAAGGCTCAGCTAAATTTCCATCCTCTGAAAGAAACTTTTTCCTGTCCCCCATTACTACTACCACTAGTACATTCCTCCAGATATCATCTCTAATTAGTCATCTATATATTGCTTTTTGTACATAGCTGTTTGTATGTTGTCTCCCTCATTAGATCATGAGCTGTTTCAAGATGCACAGTGTTTTTATCCTTAATATTTAGAGTACTACCTGACACAAAGAAGGTACTTAATAAAAGGGTGATGACTGAATGACTGCATTATCTGTATCCTTTTGGGCATGTCACTTCTTATCTCCTGTTGTCAATATCTTCATTTGTAATATGAAAGAATTAGATTAAAAGGTCTCTAAAGATTCCTTTCATCTCTTAAAAAATGATTACTGAGAAATACATTCTCTGTTCCCCTGCTTAGATAAAATGCCACTACCTTCCCTGATTTGTCCCCCCTGTAAACTGATACTGGTAATATTCAAGCAAAGAAACGTCACAATAGTATGGGAGCAGGATGGTGATTCAATTATTATTTTGAAAATGACAGGAAATGAGAAGGAGAAGCCACTACATTCATCTTATTTCTCTAATCCAGAATGTGAGGAAAAATGGCTCTGACTCATCTAAAACAATTCAGGAAAATGAATATTTCCTATTTAACTCTCTCATTTTCATCCTTTCATGACTCCTACTTTCCACATAAAATCCTGATAATCTTGATCATTGGCACCATTATCAGTCCATAAAAAACATAATTTGATTGAAAAAGCATTACCTGGCCACTCTGTCTTGAAGTAAGACCAAGGCCAAATCCGCAGATCTTAGTTTTATGGTTCTTTATAGCAAGAGCTAGATTTTATTGTTTCTATTTTATTGTTTGAGATTTAAATTAATCATTTCAGATCCCTAAGTGGTGAGGTAATTAATTAATGAGGATTTATTATATGCCTATTAAGTGTCAGGGACTATGCTAGACCAGATATATAGATACAAAAAATGAAAAAAAAAATCCCTAATTACCTAACAGGGGTGGAGAACCTGAGTCTTTGAGGCCATGTGTGGGTCCCTAGGGCCCCAAGTGCAGCACTTTGACTGAACCCAAACCTCACAGACCAAACACCCTTAATAAAAATGTTTGTTCTGTAAAATTTGGAATCAGCCAAAAGGCCACATACAATTACCTAGAAGGCCACATATGGCCTCAAGATCTCACATTCCCCAATCACGTAGCTTAACCCTAAGGAGAATATATTCTATTGGGGTAGACTACTCATAGATTAATGGGTACATATCAAATACAAAAATAATGTATAAAATGTAATTTGGAAGGTATATAATTAAGAGTTAAGAGAATTAGAAAAGACTTTCATGTAGAACAGAAGCTCTTAATTGGTGGTTTTTTTTTTTGGTGTGTGTGTGTGTGTGCGTGTAATGCACCCCATTGGCATTTTACTTTACTGAAGCCTACTGACCCTTTATCAGAATAATACCTTTAAATGCATAAAATAAAATATGTAGGATTACAAATGCAGCACATTGCATTGAAAATAGACTTATCTTTTTTTTTCCCTTCAAGTTTACTTACTTCCTCAAATTTATTCATGGAGCCCTTCCTTTAGGGTTCTGTGGACCCCAGATTAAGAATCCCTGTTCTTGAGTCAATAAGGAACTGATATGGCATTTATTGCAACAAAGAGTGCCATGGTTTGACTTATGCTTTAGGAGATTACTTTGACTGTTATGAGGATGGATTAGAGAGAGGAGACCTGGCAGAAGAGTCCAACTAGCACTTTATTGATATTGTCCATTTTACAGCCAGGGCCTAACCTGGATTGGTGGACCTTATGAGTAAAGTAAATGGATCAGATCTTAAAAAAATTGAGAATGTAGAAAGATTTGGGGACTGAACGGATCTGTGAAGTGACTAAGAGTGGAGAGTCAAGGACAGCATTGAGATTACAAACCTAGGTGACCAGAAGATTTTATCATAAGAAGGGAAATATGAAGAAGAGTATGATTCTGGAAAAGGAGCTTGGGGCCAAATTATGAAGGATTTTAAAAAGTAAAGAGAGGAGTTTATATTTTATTCTAAATAAAATAGGAAATAGTTTGACTTTATTGAACAGAAAGATGATGTGGTAAGATCTGGCACTTAAAAAAATGATTCTGCAAAACTTTAGCAAGCTATTTTGAGGATGGATTGTAGTAGGGGAAAAACATGAGTCAATGAAATGACTTAGGAAGCCATTTCAATATTCCAGGTAAAGGGCATGAAAGTGCGGAGCAGCTTGAGTATGAGAAAGGGCTTAGACATGACAGATGTGGAGGGAGAAATCTCAAGATTTGGTGAGTGAATAGTCATGTGGAATGAGGGAGAAGGAGGAGTCAAAAAATGCCTACATTATCAAATTAGGAGACTATAAAATGATTACACATTTGAAGAAAGAAGAAAATCTAGAATCAGATCAAAATAATGATTTTGATGATGCAGGACTGGCTCTCAGGAGAAAGTCTAGGACTGACTATGGAGATTTGGGAACTTTCTGCATAAAGATAATAAAGGATTATCATTATTCAACCCATTTATGTTGAAGTGGACACAAAGTAAGATATTTTAAAAAAGAAGACGGACCATAACCTGGGACCCAGTAAACCAGGAGCAGGCTTTGGGGGTGACTGAATCAGTGACAGCAGCAGCGGTTTCCAGACCTCTCAGTCATAGAAGGTAAAGGGGTCAGACAACCAATCAAAAGGAGATGATAGAGGTACCTTTGCTAGCACAGGGAACGTTACCATTGTTGAATTGCTCATTCTTGCACTAAGCTGACTGCAGTACCTCAGATATGAAACTTTACTCCTCCAGTTAAAAAAAGAAAAAGCATGAACTCTGTTCAGTTTACAAAACCATTCATTGACATAAATTTGGACTCCTCAATTGTGCTGTATTTCTTGTATTGCGTACTTACTGTATAAGGATTTTGTCACATTCTTCTTGCATTTTCCATGATTTTGAGAGAATATTCAGCAGAATAATACATATACTTAGCAAATTAGAAGGATTAAGCAAGTGTGATCATGTCATCCTCCTTATCCTCAATTCAGTAAACTGTGCTGGCTCCTTATCACTTCCAAGATCAAATATGAAATCCCCTTTTTGGCATTCAAACCTTTTTTAGGACCTGCTCCTTCCATTACCTTTGCAGGCTTCTTCCAAGTTAATTCCATCTCCCTCGTACATATACCCTATACTCTTCAATCCAGTGACAGTAGCCTCCTTTCTTTTCCTTGAACAAAATGATCTATGTCCTGTTGCCAGACATTTTCACTGACTATCCATGAATAGAATGCACTTTCTCTCATCTTTGTCTCCTGGTTTCCATGGCATCCTTCAAGTACCTACTAAAACTTCACCTTTTACGGGATGTATTTCTCCATCTCTTAATTCTGGTGCCTTATCTTGGTTGATGATTTCCAATTCATCTTGCATAGAACTTTTTTGTACCTAGTTGTTTGGATCTTGTGCTCCCCTTTAGACTGTTGGCTCCTTGAAGGCAAGAGATGTAAAAATCTTTGTTTATACCTATAGAAATTAGCAGAGTAACTGTCACATAATAGGGTACCATATTTTATATATATATATATATATATATATATGTGTGTGTGTGTGTGTATGTATATATATATACATATTATATGTATGTAAACTGATTAAAGTATTTTCAAGAATCAAAATATATTATTACCTTGTTTTTATATGGTTTTCACACAGATTGATCTTCACTGTATATACAAAAAAGACATCGAAATAAGCAGAAATTTGGAATGGAAAAAAGATGAATTTAGCAATTCAGACTTGGCATGACAATGCAGGAAATCATTGAGGTCGTAAACCCTTGTCTTTAGTCATCTTTCTATCTTGAGATCTTCATTAAATGACTCCAAGAAATCTATACATGGAAGTTGTTCATGATATTAATCCATAAAGTAAACTAATAGAAATTTTAATTACTAGACTAAAAGGTGACCTCTTTTTAGAGATCACTTAATATGTTCAAGAAATGAAAATATTTTTGAATAAAAACATTAGATGCATGAAAAATAATTATGGAAATTATTTATCATCAATATGCCTCTTTTCATATATTTTCCTTATTGATTTCCAGCTTTTACATATTTCTAGTAGTCTAGTACAGAAAAAAGTGTTAACCATATCTGCTTGAGAATACTTTGGCGCTTTGAGAGTTACAGTAAGCAAAAAGGAAAGTGAATTGGAGAGAATGAAAGGAGAGAGAATGGAAATCCCTTTGCTGCTTTGAAATTTGAACATCGTGAAGTCCCTTAAGCACATATTTCAAGTTATTCCCAAACACTAAATAAAGTATACTTTCCTGTCCCCACCCCCAACTAATATATGTATATCTGATTATGAGTTTATTGGAAAGGTCAGGAACACTTTCTTGGTGTCTGATTAATTCAAGCAGCAAGGGAACCATGAAGTGGAAGCCTATTAAATTCCTGTAAGGAAGCTCTTGTGCCTATGAAATTTGAATTCCAATGTGTTGATCACATTCCTTTTCCTAATGAAGAAACTTTTCCATCTCGTGGCTCCAACAATAAGAACAGCAGTATAATTTTAAATTTTGCCTGGTGGGCAAGAACTCAAATTCATGCCTGTTAAAATAGTCTTTGAGGATGGAAAAATGCATTGATTGACTACTTGCACATAATAGAAAGTCAAGTCTTTATTTTTTGTGTTAACAAGGAGAACTGTGGTACAGGTCATACAAACCAGGAGACAAATAAGAAAAGAAAAGAGTCTTGTTTGAACTTGGTGAGCATTTTTGTATTTATATTTGAAGTGGCCTTAGTATTTTGAACCTGGCACAATGGGGAGAAAGGCACACTGCACAGAGTCAGAGCATCTTTGATGGGACCTGTTCTGGAATTCACTACTGTGTGACCTTTTTCAAGCTTGGTGGGCCTCAGTTTTCTAATCTGTAAAATGAAGAGGGTGGATTTGGTGGCCTTTGGGTCTCGTAGAATTCTGATTCTATGACTTTATAATATTTTCTTCATGTCCATCTGTTCAACCAAAGAGAAGAAAGTCCTGGCTATTCTCCCTTTTTAGAATGGTCTGCCTCAGTCTTCATCAAAGTGCCAGAGTAAAATAAAAACTGACCTATATCCTTAATATGCTTAAGAAAAATGAAACTAAAGGAGATATAGGGTCTTGCCCATGGTCAAATTGCTAATAACTTTCAATGGAGAGATTTGAATCTATAGAATTCTGACTCAATGTCTAAAACTTTTTTAAACTGTCCTACTCTGAAGATATGGTACAGAGAGCTTGTAACTGAATAAATATATAGCAAATGAATCAGATTTTCCCACTACTTAAGTATTAATGAAAAGGGGGGAGCTAGGTGGCACGTCGGCCCTGGAGTTATAAGGACCTGAGTTCAGTTCTGGTCTCAGACACTTGATACTCATTTTAAGAACTTTGGTAAGTCACTTAACCCCAATTGCCTGGCCTTTCCTTTCCAAAAAAAAGCATTAATGAAAAGACATTTAATGGTGGAATACTTTTGTATTTGTTTACCTAAATATGTAATAGAAGTTGCTTGTTAAATACTTCCATTGAATTGAATGAGTAAAGATAGAGGGGAGGTTATTCCACATGATAAACCACATTCTATTTAAAGAATAATCTAAGCATAATTAATGTTGAAGTGAAAAATGTCATCACCTTCATGGAAACTTATATCAAGGGATCTGATTCTTACTCTTTGTACCCACTCAGTTAGAACATTCTTTTCATTCCCATTTTGAGAGTGACCTGGCTCCAGGTGCCTCATCTAGTGAAAACTTGATTTGTTCTCTAACTGTGTGGTTTCCCAAATAAATGGGACTTAAAAGGCAAGAAGATTTCTAGGGTAAATGCAGTGCCTCTGAGCTGTACCCATAATCAAATGACTTTAGAATGACTAACAGATTTCCATGGGTTATAAGCGTAACATTAGATTCATCTTTGTCTATGTCCCCAGAAGGAATGACTGAAGAATAAGGAAATTCCCTCGTTACTGATTAAAATGTGTAAATGACTAGATGTTCATAGGCTTACTAGCAATTATTTTTGGTATTTCCTAATTTGCTCCTTCCCCATGACTGCAGTTAGATTAGCTCTCTTAATGTAGATAGGAAAAAATGCTTAACTAAGTCTGGGTTTTCCATTTTCCTTGTGAAACTGCAGGACCTGAAATTAAACCAATTTTAAAAATGGTATCTCACTCATGTCCAATGTTATAAAATCAAAGTAGAAAAAGGGTTTTGACTGAAAAATGTTCCTAAAGATTTCCTCTTCATCACTTTTCACATCAAATCAGGAACCAATGTTTGCTGTCCTACCACTGAGATACTGTTTTCACCTATCCTTTTCTTTGTGCCTGGCCACCCATCTTTAGGAAGACCTGATGTTCCTGCCTAAATTGTTATCATGAACTACTGACAGATATCCTTACTAGCAATCTCTTTTTCCTCAATGAATTTGCCACACTACTGTAAATTTTCTAATGTAATGGCAGTCTGGCATATATGAAAAATTCCCCACATGGGAGAAGCTGAGAGTTTTATTTTGGGAGAGTCATGATAATACACAATGGAAGGACATTGGAGAGAACTTGGAACATGTACTAGCATTATGTAACTGGGTCCAATCTGCTACAATTTGACTGAGAAAACTTTTAGATTAGCTGCATAACTGAAATTGGAAATTGGAGGTGCCTTTTAAACGGGACTAGTTACTGGAGACTTAGTTTTTGTTTTCTTTGGATACACTCCAGTGATTTGACTCCATCACTGATGACATATGTTTAGAGGCAATGCCATTGGAGAAGAAGACTTGGGGCTTGACTACTGAGGTTGACATCTGCCCCACTGGAACAAGCCTTGGTTCTTGTCTCTGCATTTATCCTTTTCTGGTTTAGATAAAAGGATGATAGGCTGACCTTATAAGACTGATAATGTCAGCATCCTTGCATCCCAGCTCCTAGGTTTTTTGGGCAGTATCAGTTCTCCTAGGAGAAAGGAGTGATCTTTGTCCAGCCTGCTAGACAGTCATGCCACATCTCTACCTGAAACCAGTAAAAATGATATTCTGTAGAAACTGTGCTAAGAATAAGTTTATTCTTTCCAGATATTAAGGTAATATAAGAGAGAATGTGTGATCTCTTTCTTCTGTCCCATCCCAATTGTTTGGGGTAAGCATGGCTTTTTGTGTTTTTTTCTATATCTTTATTATTTATAGAAGCAAAACAAAACACAAAACATCACTATTAGGCTGTTAAATAGAAGTTGGGTGGTTGTGACGTGTCTCACACTGTAGAGAGAAAAAACAAATAAGAGCTTGAGCTAAACATAATTAGGGGAGAGAAATCTCCAAGCCCTGTGTACCTTTACAACCCTGAGAGGGTAACATAAAAGAATGGTGAGTGTACCAGATAGTAAACTCACTTCACTAATGCACTATTCCTATTATGTCTCTTTTCTGCACAAACTAATTCTGACTCCCTATCTCCCAAATAACAATGGTAACAGCAGCAGCAGCAGCAACTACAGCAAGAACAGCAGTCAAATTAATTATTGACTCACATTAAGCCCATAAACTTAATTCTATATCAGATTAAATACCAAGGCATAGTATCACAAAATCACTGTAAAACAACTCTAACTAAATTCTTCATTTTAAAGATAGAAAAATAAAGGTTCAGTGTATACCTCCTTTCTACTATAAAAGATAAGATCAATGATGTTGAGACATTAAAAAATTGAAATAAGATCATACATACCTCCTCAGAGGTAGTACTTGAACCCAGGACCTCTGAACTTGAAAATAATGGCCTTTCCTTTGTGTTATATAGACTTTTATGGTATACTATAGTCAAATTGTATAATTTATCTATCTCTTTGACATAGTGGTATTTCATTATTTCTTTTTTTTTTCACCCAGTTTCCTGTGCCAAGAAGTCCCTTTTATTTCTCTTAATGACCAGTCATTTGAAACACAGACACTCTCTTTAAGGACACTCTCAAGGTCTCTCTGAAGAACTTTGTATGACATGGGAGGCACTGGTAAAGGGCTGCCCTGCATTTCATGATCATATCAAAGAAGGCACTGTACTCTATGAGTATTTCAGTATTTCAGTAGCTCAGAATAAATGTGACATGCACAAATTTACAGACGTCTCCACTCTAAATGTTCATGTGGATTATTTGTTCCTAATCTGTAGTAAAGCCTTCCAAATTCATATTGATTTGACAAGCCATAGTCAGACACACTTTACCTTGAATCCAACGTAGGATGTCATTTCTGTCTTTTCGAGAGTAAAGGACAAAAATTAACCCTATAAGACTCAGAGCAAGTGGTTCTATATCCATTGAGTTTTCATTCACTCTCTAGACTTCAGGGTTTTTTTGTCTTTTTATATCATATAGCACTTTACAGATCATATATTTGCTTACTATATCACATTTTCTACTAAAGTTATTATATGTTTCTGCATAGTTGAATCTTATCCTCGTTGTATGATTATAAATCATACGAAGGCAGGAAAACTATGATGTTATTATCATTACATCGCCTACATCCTGAGTCAGATTAAAAGTTCTTGGGGGCTGAGTGGGACAAAAATGACTAGAAGGCTGTCAATGTGAAGTTAATTTATACTGTTTAGGACTTTTGAACCTAGGGACCCCAGATAGACTGCTGTTTTTCTTGTAATTTGACAAGTCTCTAGCTAAGTCCTATCATCAATGGTGCCCAGTAAATGTTTGATAGATAAATATGAATGAATGAGCATGATAATTTAATGTATGGGAGCTTGTGAGATCACCAAATGAAAGAATATAAAAGGAGAAGAGTGACCAGGACAGAATTCTGGCAAACACCTGCAGTTAGAGATCTGGATGAAGATCCGGGAAAGCAGATATTGAACGAGCAGGCGAGCCAGAGGAAAACTAGGAGAATGGCATCCCCATAACCTAGATGGAATTGAGGATCAAGGAGGAGAATATGATCAATGTTGTCAAAGGATGCAGAGAGGATGAGGAGAATAAATATAGAGAAAAATCATTGAAATTGGCAAAACATCATTGAGGATTTTGAAGAGTAGTTTTGGTAGAACAGTATATCTAGAAGATGTATTGTGAGGGGTTAAAAGAGTGAGAGGAGAGAAAGTGGATATATCTATTGTGGTTGGCTTTTTTGAGGACTTTAATTACAAAAGTAAGAAGAGCTATGATAGCAAGAATGACAGAAGAGACATTTTAGGAGTTAGAGATCTTGGCCTTGGGCAAGAAATAAAGCCATTTCATCATGTGAGATAGAGCTGAAAGTGGAGATCATGGCAAAAGTTATCTAAGCAATAGGAGATGAGGAAGAAGGGGTAACTCACAGTGAATGATCTCGAATTTTTTCTGTAAAATATGAGGCAAGGATCTCAAGTGAGTGGGTGGGAAGAAGAAAACTCACAGGAGATTTGAGGAGGAATCTAAAGGTTTGAAAGAGTCATGATGGAGAGAGGGATAGTGAGTTGATAAAGGAAATATATAGTCAAATTGCCTAGCAGCAGTGAGGGTACATGTGAAGTTGTATAACATATATTTCTACTTGATTCCATCACAATGATTGCATGAATTTCTCCACCTTCACTCATCAACATGCGTGTAGGAGCAATGTGGTAAATGTTGCCAATGATTCAATGCTGAGACTTGTCAGGTCTTAACTGATGAAATGATAAAAGGCTAAGGATTTAGGAGAGGATGACAACCTAACATCAAATTGATTCACCAAGGAGTCAAGAAGGGGAAAAGACGAGACAATGGCTAATCCAGAAGAAAAAATCAGAGAGTGAAATGAAGTACTTAAGCATTGGAAGCTACAGTGTGAAATCTGGTAGGGTTTTGAAAAAGTAGGCAGTTATTGTCAGACAAGGGAATCAGCGCCCTTGAACACAAATATGGTGCATATGTGGTTGATGGCATGATCAATGGTATGGCTTTATTTGTGACTGAGGTTGAAGGCAAAGCTCATAAGAGATAAGTAGATAGAGGAACTGGGTGATTAGGGAGTCTCCTAGTATGAGATCAGGATTTGAGGAGGACACAGCAATTATAATCCATGTTCAAATATATTAAAGAAAGAAGAGGAGTTACTTCAGGGCCCATGGATAATATCTACCAGAATGTAATTGTGTGGTAGATATGAATAGAATGAACCTCAAAGGAAGGGAGATTAGGGATCAAAGGGGAACAAGGAGCATTCAACTCCCTTCCTCAACCTATAAGGAAATAAGAGAAGGTACAGTCAGTACTGGTAAGGGGTGGACAGGGAGGCTTCATCATTTCTGCTTTTCACTTAAAGTTAGTGGGTGGAAAGAATGCAGTAAGAAAAAATTAAGGATGAGAAGTGTGTTGCCTATAAAACAAGTATTCCAGAGGACAAACTGGAAGAGCTGGGTGGTGTCTGGTTGAAATTTTTTTTGGGGGGGGTAGATAAGGGAGGTGGGAAAAAGGAGTCAAGCAATAGGGGTATGAAATGGCACTTGAAAGATAATTGTCAAGGCCAATTGGATCTGCCCAGTGTTTTTTTTTTTTATCTGTAAAAAAAAAATAGGAGCACAAAATAGATGATTTCTTGTATCCCCACAACAGATTCTATACTCACATGATTCAAAAATAAATTTCCAGGGACAGATCAGATTTCAAAATCCAATAACACAATAAATAATTCCATAAAAGTGATTGTTCTGTCTACTGAAAAGTTGTACATACTGATTGGGAGGTGAAATATTATTTCTTGCAATGTTGGTTCTGATGTCTATTTTAAAATAATCAAAGTTTCTAGATTATATAAGGCTTTCCACCAACAAATAAAAACAAAACCCTAAAGGATCCCATTAATCACAAAGCTACCTTTTGGAAATAGGAAAAGAAACTGTAGCTTCAGACTCTCAGTCTAATCAAACATGGTTATGACCCTGTCCTCTATTATATTGTTCATTGGAAAATAAACACTTTGTTGTTTTCACTTTAGCAAGACTTCTGTCATTGAAAAGGATGGTCTGATTACTGTAGTAAGTTAATAAGTTATTTTAAAAATTAAACTTCCACCTACAAACATTATAACATAGTGTAGACTGTTCACTGTATCATTGTGTGTGTTTGTCTTTTTTTGCTGAAAAAGACCATGCCATCAGAGAAATGATGACATGAACAGCACTTTATATTTACTTTGTTTTGAGTGAGGGAGGGCTAGGCAGGTCACTAGCCTCACTTCTCCTCCAGAGCCATCTGAATTCAGTGAGCAGATATTCATCAGGACGACTGGAGATGACCCAGGATGAGGCAATTGAGGTTAACTGACTTGCTCAAGGTCACAGAGCTAGTAAGTGTCAAGTGTCTGAGGTGAGATTTGAACTCAGGTCCTCCTGACTCCTGCTTTATCCATTGTACCACCTAGCTGCCCCCCATTGTATCAACATGACTGTGGAAAGACTGAAATCTCCAAACAATATAGATATTGTGTCTGTTATTCATCTTTTTTTTAGATCTTTGCTTAAATGACTAAAATAATAATCAGGTAGGAATAAATCCCAAGGAGATTAATGACAAAATTTTTATGCCAAAATTTTCAGCACTAGTTTTCTTAATAGTATAAGAGTAAATCTGTTTAGAACAAAAATCATTAAAAAAAATAGTTGTCATATAGGGTGGATGGGTATGGAGAGGAAACTTGTATAGATATACTTTCTCTACCTTTCCAGAGACCAATTATCTTTTAAACTTCACCTTTTAGACACAGAGATGGAAGTCTTTCAGCCCAATAAATGGAAACAAACCAGGAAGTATGAAATATCAATAATTTTTAACCTAGCTTTGAAAAGACAGTGGCAATAGCTTATATTTTCAACTGTAGGACCCTAAGAAAGAGGAATTAGTGGAAAGTCCTGAAACTTGGACTTATATGCAGTGATAAAGGAAGGTTTTGGATAGCATTTGTCTTGGGATTGTTTCTCTAGCATCTTTAAGTGTATATGGTCCAGAAGCTAGTAGTCTTGAAAGAAAAGGGGGAATATTGATCAGTATCGACTACTTGGTTAACAAAGAGATCCATAGAATCCTGCATTATAATAAGAAAACGGGCAATTTTGGAGCAATGTCAGTTTCTTGAAGACCAAAGGATCTACCATCTACTTAAGATAATAAAAGACAAAAAGGAGTAAACGTTTATATGAGTGAGCAAAAGACCTGTAGTTTGTTAATTCCTTAAACTCTGCTTTTCTCAATTTCCTTGACTAAAAAAATAGAAATCACCATAACACTTATGCTCTCCACCCAAAATATTTTTGAGGATCAAATTAGCTAATATTTGTAAACTGTTGAGAATTGTGCCTGGCACATAGAAGCCCTTAATGAATGGCTATTCCTACTACTACTATAAGTAATTTTGGGGCAGTGCTTTTGTTATCCTAAGGGAATTTGTTTTCTAGTAGCTCTAAATTTGTTTTCTTTTGGCCCTATAGTAAGTGGACCTCTGTTAAAATTTATGTTTAATACTCCCTATACTTTTGGCTTTGGGCCAGCTGTTGGATTTCCTTGAATCTCATTTTTCTCTTCTGTAAATTTACTGAATGGTACTAGATAACCTCTGAGGTCCCTTCTAGTTCCAACACTATGATACTATGTTTTTGTGATCACATGAAATCCAATTCTGAGCATAATATTATAATACTAGAGGACTACAAAGATCTCTGGGATGAAATGGGATTCACCAGAATTTGGGGAAAATTGCTTAAGACTCGAAGTTGTTATTTTGTCTCCCCATTCGAGGAAAATTTAAATTAGAGGTGGGTGCTATGAATTTGAAAGATCATATAGAAAAGATCATATAGACTCTGGGGGGAAAACATGGTGCTAATTGGGAGGGGAAGAGAATTGCATCACTCAATTATGGGTCATTTGGAACTCGCCATGCTTCTTTTTTACATTTTATATGGGATGAAATAAGGTCAGTTTACTGTCTAGGATATGCATCATTACCTTGAGTGCTTGATGGGAATTTGGAAACATTTTTTCAAATATCTAAATCTAGCTGCCTCCAAGCTACAATGATATTTATATGAGCCTGGAACTTGAAAATTTGGGGTATAGATAATATTAGAAATCAAAATCTAAAGGTATGTCCATCTCCTGATATATAGCTGAACAAGTATGGTATTATGAATATCAGAAATACCATGTAAAAAATTTAGAGAACCATGAGAAGACATTTGAACTGAAGAAAGGTGAAATAAATGGAACCAGGAGAATAATATACACAGTGAGTATATATTAATATAAATGAAGACAAGATTCAACTTTGATCAAATGTAATGGGAAATATTGATTCCAGATAACTACTGTTATAAAATAATAAAAAAAGGTAGCATTTCTATATCACTCTATAATTTGTGTTGTGCTTTACATATATAATCTTATTTAGTTACTATTTGAGCTTTGGGTCCTTCTTGGTTGAAAGATCGTGGATAAAGGCACTGAATATTCTGTATTCAGTCAGTTGTAGTTATTAAAATCAATTTTATTTACTTTTATAATATAATAAAAGGTATTTGGGAGGTTTCTGGGAAGATGGTACAGTAGATCAGAAACTTTCAAGCTGTCCAGATTTCCTCCACAAACAAGACAAAATAGCACCTGAGGGTGAACTTAGAGAGGCAAAAAGAAAAAAGAGTTGGGGCAGAAAAGTGGTTTATCTGGAGTAAAGTGTAAACACCTTCAGGCTAGCTCCACTGGGAGAGCAAGGAGCAAGCCTTGGGGCTAGGTTGGGAGGAAGTCTTGATCTCAGTCACAGAAATTTTCACCTCCTGGACAGTGAGGGAAGGCAGGCTTTTGAGTTGGGAAGGTTGAAGGAAGCACTGCTGACAAGGGATACCATGCCCAGCTATACTACTGAGATGAGGTCCTGAGGGAGAAGGAACCAGCACACTCACCTTGTGAATGCACAAGCAGTGGGATGGGAATACTGCTGCCTATAAGAACATAAAAGAGAAGTGAGTTCTCGGTCTCAGTTCCAGGCCAGAGGGGAAAATGAAGCCATTAGAGAGTTCTCAGGAAGCAAGAGGATTTACAGCACTGTGTGCTGGAGCAGGTGGGTGGGGTAGCTGTTGCTTGGAGGGGGGAAGCAGTGCAGACATTGGGCCCAGAACAAAGCTCAAAAGCAACAGTGAGAAGAACCTGATGCCAGAGGGACATTTGCCCCACCCCAGAATTAGAGGTGACTGTAATAAAAAGCTGCCATTTTTTTTTTTTAAAAAGTGAACAGACAAAGGAGAAAGAACCCAGCCATAGAAAATTACTATGGGAATAGAAAACACCAGGGTTTTTCTTTAAAGGGGGATGCTGAAGGAAAAAGTCTCTTCTACCCCAAAGTGTAATGTCAAATCGTCACCTGCCCCAAAAGGAATTCACAGAAAAATTTAAAAAATAGACTTCAAAAATCAAATAAGGGAGATTGAAGAATTATTTTAAATGTAAAAACACTCCAAGAAAAATAAGGTGACTGTGAAAAGAAAGGTAGCCAACTGGAAAAGGAAATTCAGAATCTTAAGAAAGAAAATTATTCCTTGAAAATGAGAATTGGACAAAGGGAAGCCAGTGAAGTTATCAGTCCAAGAAATAATAAAAGAAAATATATATAAAAAAATAGAAGAGAATGTGCAGTATCTGATAAGAAAAAACAACTAACCTGGAGAACAGATCAAGAAGAGAAAACATAAGAGTAATCAGACTACCTGAAAGCTATGTAAGAACCATATTGATACAATAATATAAGAAATAATTAAATAAAATTGTCCTAAGGTGTTGTAACAAGAGGAGAAAGCCAGAAAGAGAAACAAAAAATCCTCCAATCACCACCTGAAAGACAACCTTGGAGGTAACCTAACAGGAATATTCAGCCAAATTCTGACATCCCCAGGTTAAGGAGAGAACATGATGTGCAACAAGAAAAAATAGACTGTGGTGAAGTCACAATTAGGATTATAGAAGACATTGCAGCAGCCACACTGAAAGACCACAGGTCTTATAACTCTATATAACTATATATTGAAACTATGTAACCATATATTGAAAAGAAAAAAAAACAGGGGTTATGGCTAAAAATATTATGCTCAGCAAAGTTAAGTATAATCCTGAATGAGAAAGAATGGATATTCAATGAATTGACAGACTTTCAGGACTTTATTGAAAAAAATAAGAAGATAATAGAAAATTTGACATACAAGATCCAAGAGAAATATAAGGTAAGCATCAAAGACAAATTACAAGAGACTCAATAGGGACACATAATTTGCTTTTTATAAATGGAAATGTAAACCATATGTCTAAGATTATCATTAGTAGTTGGGTAATTTGAAAGGAGCAGTAGGTTAGAACTGAGTATGACGTGATTTTAAAAAGTAAACTGATGTATAAAAATGGTAAAAGAGGGTAACTCATACTAATGTGGTGTGAGAGGAAGAACTAATACAGAGGGATTAGTTGGAGAGGAGAACAGGTAGTTCTGGAACCTTACTCTCATCACAAATGATAAATGATAAAGAGGGAACAAAGCATTCAAAACTAGAAGGGTATAAAAGTCTTCTAAATTCAGAAAGAAATAAGAGGGTAAGGGGATAGGGAGGGGGGAGAAAATAAGGGAAGGATAGAGACTAAGTGAAGGTAGGGGTATTTAAGTGTGCGAATTAAAAGAAGATAAAGAAGGAACATATAGGAAGAAATGAGAGGGTAGAGGTATAGGATGGAGTGAGAGGATAAGAAAGGGATTCTTGGATGGGAGGCTAGATTAATGAATAAGAAGGCAAGGTAGAAGTAAAGTAGAGGAGTGTGGGTGGATAGGAATAGGGCTCGAAGAAGAGTGGGGAAAATAGGAAGGAGGAAAATATACAACAAATAATTATAGCTTGGAATGGGAATGGGATGAATTTACCTGTAAAATGGAAACTGATAGCAGATTAAAATATTGAATTCAACAATATGCTTCTTTCAGGAAATGCTATAAAATGAGAGGTACATATAAACATAAAATAAAGGTTGGAAGTAGAATTTATTAGGTAAAAAAGCACAGAAAGTAATCATGATCTCAGAGAAAGTTAAAACTAAAATCACATTTAATTAAAAAAAGAGAAAAATAGGAAAACAACACTATATGTCAGCCATATTAATAAATAATTTTAGATTATATAAAATAATTTCACAGTAGAGAAAATAAGAGCGTATAAGTGCCAAAAGAAACACGGGAATTATGCAATATAAACATAAAACACCTTTTATACAAACAGTCATATCTAAATAATTGAAGTAATGTTTATTGTACATTCTTTTTATATAAGGCCATCTCAACTAAAGAAGTCAAAATTAATTTCACTGAGTCAGAAAAAAATGATAAAAGGGAAGGAATACCAGGAATACCAGGGTTAGTAGAAGCACTAGCAGACCAGAGCCTGTAGACCACAGTGAAGAGAAGACTCTCCTCACAGTCCCAAAGTGGTCATTGTAACTCACAGAATAGAGCAGAGGCCAGGAGAGTGGTAAATATCTCTCCTTGCATCATACAGCTCTGAAGATCTGAAAACTTAAAGTTCCTAGAAATATCTCTGAAAACAGCTTCACAAAACACCTGAAGCTTGGGACAGTATGCCCTCCAAACTGGGAGCAGAACCCTACTTTATCAATGTGTTAAAAATCAAAGAACAGGCTGGGAAAATAACCAAACAATGGAAAACAAAACTGTGTCTATAGAAAGTTATTAGGGTGAGCAAGAACATAAAAACACACAATAAGAAGAAGATTAACAAAGTCAAAGCTCTTTTGAACGAAACTTTTAAGAAAAATACAAATTGATATCAGGCCATGGAAGAATTCAAAAAAGGAGTTTGAAAATCAAATAAGAGGGGGGGGTGCATAGCCAAGATGGTGGAGTAGAAAGACAGACCTGCTGTATGCTTCCCCCAGTGCCCATAAAATACCTTTTAAAATGACTAAACAAATTCTAGAGCAGTAGAAGCCACAAAATGACAGAGTGAGAGAGATTTCCAGTCTAAGACAGCATGGAAGGTCCACAGGAATGGTCTATTACACCAGACTTAGAGCAGCCCATGGAGCACAGCCCAGTCTTGGTCACATGGTATGGCAGGGACAGGACTGGGGCAAGCTTCAGGGCTTGGAATCCCGGGTAGCAGGTGCAGTTCCCAGATTCCTTAACCAACAAATGCCAGACAGCTTCAAAGTTCAATGAGAAAGCTCTTTCACCTGGGTGAGAAGGGAGCAGGGTCCTACCCTAGTCCCAGTGTCTATTTTTGGAGCTCTTGGGCTAAAAAATCCTTAGGGAATCAAGCCACTGATCTAAATCTCAGCCCTGAGTGGCAGTCCTGGGGTGAGGAGGGGGAGCACTGGCATGGAGGAGTTGGAGGCAGTTATGGAAAGAAAACCCTACTTGCAGATCCTGAGCAGAAAAGCTTGTTGTTGCTCCTAGACTACAGTGCAGGTCAGGAGAGGAGTAAACTCCTTGAAGGAAATGAGAACTTACAGGTCCCTAGAGAATACCCTCCCCTTGACAAAACTCAAAAGTCAAGTAACTGGCTGGAAAAATGCCCAAAAAGGGAAAAATATAAGACTATGGAAGGTTACTTTCTCAGTGAATAGGTATGTTCCTCCATCCTTTTGGATGCAGAAGAACAAAGCATGTCATTAGAGTAAGACATCAAAGTCAAGGCTTCTTCATCTAAAACCTCCAAAATCAATTTGCCATGATCTCAGTTCATTGAAGAGCTCAAAAGAGATTGTGAAAATCAAGTAAGAGAGGTAGAGGAAAAATTGGGAAGAGAAATGAGAGTGATTCAAGAAAATCATGAAAAGCAAGTCAACAGCTTGCTAAAGGAGACCCAAAAAAAGATGAAAATAACTTTAAAAATAGAGTAATCCAAATGGGAAAAGAGGTCCAAAAAGGCAATGAGAGGAGAAATGCTTTAAAAAGCAGAATTAGCCAAATGGAAAAGGAGGTTTCAAAAGTTCACTGAAGAAAATAGTTTAAAAATTAGAATGGAGCAGTTGGAAGCTAATGACTTTATGAGAAACCAAAAAATTACAAAACAAAATAAAAAACTGAAAACAATGTGAAATATCTCATTGTAAAATAGATTCATGCGAGACAATTTAAAAATTATGAGACTAACTGGAAGCCATGAAGAAAAAAGAGCCTAGACATCATCTTTTATGAAATAATCAAGGAAAACTGCCCTAATATTCTTTTTTTAGAGGTTTTGGATTCAGAAGCCTTGACTTCCTCTGATATTATGCTTGTTCTTTTTCATCCCAAAGGGTGGAATAAAATACCTGTTCACCAAAAAAGTAAACTTCTAGTCTTATTCTCCCTTTTTTTCTGCATTTTCCCAGCCAGTTACTTGACTTTTGAGTCCTTTGTCAAGAGAAGGGTATACTCTGGGGATCTCTAAGTTCTCAGTTCCTTCAAGGTGGCACAATCAAGGGACAGGAGTTTACTCCTCTCCTGGCCTGCACAATGGTCTGGGAGTGACCAAAAACTTTTCTGCCCAGAATCTGCAATGAGAATTCCCTCTCTAGCTCTACCACACCAGAGCTCCTCCTTACCCCAGGGCTGAGCTCAGGGCTGAGATTCAGATCAGTGGCTCAATTTCCCCAGGGCCTTTAGGCAGAGGGTTCCAGCTTAGCAGGTGGAGTGTAGCACAGCCCAGGAGGTGGAGTGCAATCCAGCAGGGACAGGACACAGAACAGGCTTCAGGGAGCCACCAGCAACAGCAGTTCCTAGATTACTCAAACCACAAACGCAACAGACAGCTTCAAAGGTCAGTGGGAAGGCTCCCTCACTCAGGAGAGGGGAGCGTGATCTGGACCACTGGCAGCAGACACTGCAGTGGGTTAGTGCAATTTTTAAAGTGTTATTTTCTTCAGCATTTGGGGTCTCCTTTAGCAAGCAGTTGACTCCTTTTTCATGATTTTCTTGCATCACTCTAATTTCTCTTCCCAATTTTTGTTCTACTTTTCTTATTTGATTTTCAAAAAACCTCTTTGAGTTTTTCCATGACCTGAGATCACTTCATATTTTTCTTGGAGGCTTTGGATGGAGGAGTTTTGATTTTGTTATCTTCTGTTTGTATACTTTGGTCTTCCTTGTCACCAAATAATATTCTATAGTCTGATTCTTTTTCTAGTTTTTGTTCATTTTCCCAGTTGTTTACTTGACTTTTGAGGTAATCCTTTGCTACTTGTGGGGAAGGGGTGGTGTCCTGTCAGTCACTCAATCCCCTCAGAATCTGTGGGCCTAGAGCTCTAGAAACAGTCAATGCTATTGCCCTTGACACTGCCCCTTCTGCTGCTGCTGCCATGGATTCCTCCTCCCCCTCCATTGCCCTTATGCTGGGGCCTGACCACTCTCTCATACAGCTACCACAGGATTTTTTTTTCCACTTACCTTCCAGTTCATCCTCAGTGTTTTGTGGTCATGAAGCCTGGAAACCCCCACAGGTGCCTGAAATTCAGTTCCTCCTAATCCTGCTCACATCCCATATGTGTGGGTGTGGCCCACACTAGACTGTGCTCTGCTCCCAGAATACAAACTTCCTGGTAACCTTCCAGGCTGTCTTGGACTGGAGATTTGCTTCACTCTGTCATTTTGTGGGTTTTGCAACTCCAGAATTTTTAGAGTCATTTTTACTGGTATTTGGCTGGGTTTGAGGGGTACAGCCCTAGTAAGTCAGTGCTATTACTTTGTTATATTGGTTCTGCCCCTGGAGGAGCATTATATTGCAGGGGAACATGAGGTTGTGGGCAGGAGTGGTTGAATATTACCCTCATAGAAATTGG
The DNA here is from genome assembly GCA_023548195.1 of Bettongia penicillata ogilbyi. Taxonomy (NCBI): domain Eukaryota; kingdom Metazoa; phylum Chordata; class Mammalia; order Diprotodontia; family Potoroidae; genus Bettongia; species Bettongia penicillata. The sequence continues at coordinate 10,546,604 of JAJHZJ010000514.1, read as the reverse complement.
ATCAAACAGGGAATATTCATTCATTTCAGTATAGAAATCTACCTTACCCTACAAGAAAGTAGGACAGGAATGGAATATAAAAAGGGGAAGAGCTGATAGAAGGAAGGGCAGATTGAGGGAGGGTATAATCAGAAGGAAAACACTTTTGAGTAGAGTTGAAAGGAGAAAGTAGGTAAGAATGTGAACGGTTAGTTTTCAGACAAAGTAAGCAAAGCTATGTATAGTCACATGAAAAAGTGTGCTAAATCATGTCAAGTAGAGAAACACAAATTAAAAATACTCTGAGGTACCACCTTATACCTATCAGATTTGTCTAATATGACAGAAGAAAATGAAAAATGTTGGAGGGAATGTGGGAATACTGATATGCTAAAGCACTTTTGGTAGAGTTCTGAACTGTTTCAACCATTCTCTAGAACAACTTAGATTATAATTAGAGAACTCTAAATTCACGCATACCATTTGACCCAGCAGTACCACTAATAAGTTTGTATTTCAAAGAGATTTTTTTTAAAAAGATCTTATTTGTACAGAAATATTTGTAGCAGCTCCTTTTACAGTGGCAAAGAATTGCAAATAACGATGATGCCCATCATTTGAAGAATGACTGAACAAATCAGGATATGTGATTGTGATGGACCAATATTCCATAAGAAATGAGGAGCAAAGGCTCTCCAAAAGACCTGGCAACATTTATATGAAGTGATGCAAAGTGAAATGAGCAGGAGTAGGAGAAAATTGTGCACAAATATTGTATAATGATCAAATGTGAGTGAATCAGTGAATTGAAAATTAGCTATTCTCAGCAATATGGTGATCCAACATAATTCTGAAGGACTTCTGCTGAACAACTATATCCATCTTCTAAGGAAGAATTGAAGGAGTCTGAATGAAGATTAAAACATACTTGTTTTGGTTTCTTTTTTTTTTCATTGTTCTCTGTTTTCTTTCAAAACATGACTCATATGGAAGTATATTTTTCATGACTGTACATATATATGCTTGCCTTCTCAATGAGGGGGAAGGGAATGGAGGAAGGGAGAAAATTAGGAACTCAAAATTTTAACAAAAATGCCTTAAAGTTTTACATATAATTTGGGAAAATAAAATATTAAAAAGATTAGCAATAATTAAATTGGCCAAAAAATTGGAAGCAAAAGATGAACAAGGAAGGTAGGTTCATAAGAACTAGCTAAATTCAGTAAATAATCAGACTCTGAAAAACAAAGAATTGATTAATTTTATATTTTTAATCCATTCAGATAAATCAGAATAAAACTTATAATGCTTTGCTTGATAATTATTATCACCAACTAGATTTGCTTGTCTTTAAACTATAATCTATTTCACTCAATAGCTGACATTTCAAAATTTCACTGAACTTTGAAGCTAATCTATTGAACTAATCTATTAAAAGTCTAAAATATTCACATATGAGCATGCATGTAGACATAGATATCTAAATATGTATGTATTCATGTGTATACATATGTATATTTGTGTTTTATTTAAAGAAATGGAAATCTTTTTACTTGCATAAAATAACCTATTCAATTAAGAAAATCTGCTATCAACAAACGGATTCAAATAGCACATAAAACGACGATGTATTAACTGTTAAATGTGTGAATATATATATAAGATATAGTTTCAATTTAACTTAGGATAGCTGTTCTTTTCACTCATATAGTGTGAATGCGATTTTGTGATAGCACATTTAGAACACTGATGCTTTGTAGTCTATACCTATACCCATGAACCATAATGAATATGAGCCATAATATTTCAGACACTTACTTGCTGTATGACCTTGGGAAAATCATTTAACCTATTTGTCCCAGTTTTCTCATCTATAAAATGAGTTGAAGAAGGAAACAGAAAACCCCTCCAGTATTTTTGCCAGCAAAACCCTAAATGGGGTCATAAGGAGTCAGAAGTGACTGAAACAACTGAACAACACAACAAAAATTGAAGTAGTTCATAGTCCATTCAATCATAAATTCAGGATATAGAGTAGCTGACAATGAAAATCTACTAGTCAAAGATCTGGTGAGGGAAGGTAGTTGAAAAAGATTCAGTGGCACAGTATGTAGGATTAAAACTCAGAATACTATAATCTGAGTACTTTTCTGAAATATTTAAGGAATATTTATGGTAATAATTAAGTTGTTTATTATTTACAGAATATCTTTTATCATCAAGTTCTTTACAAATATTAGGCCACAACTCCTTTGTATTGTGAAAGGTGGGGTGGGGTGGGGTATGGCACACTTGTGTCTGGACCTAGCGGGCTCTCCTTTCTCAGTCTAAATGAAAAAAAATTTGCAGTAATAAAACTGTCTACATAGATTGTAGATTGAAGATTACAGTTAACTTCAAGGGAGATTTAATGACAATCTAGATTTTCTTTACTCTTCCAGGCAATGCACCTCCCTCTATTTCTTGTGACACAAATTTATCCTATAAATGCAACCTTGTACTTGGTTTAGTTCCTTTTCTCTCTTTTTTTGTTTAGCTGAGCTCGACTGGCTTGTCTCCTCCCTTCTTGTCTTATTTTCAAATCTTACCTCAATCTCGTTTCTAGCCTGCATTCAAGCAGACTGTTATGCCTTGAAAAAACATTTCCCAAATGTTATAGAAAATGGATTGCCATACCAGTGAAAAACCTGTTCAAACATCCTCTTCACCATGGGTATTATTCTTAAATAATCAAAGAAAGTATTTCCTTATGACTTTTTATGACATAGCTAAAAATGCTTTAGGAAGACTCCTTTAAGGAAAGTTCAAAATAGATAAAAACTGTTTTGATTTCCTAAAGTAAATTGAATCTCTAAGCACAAGGTTTGCACAATTCTCAAATTCATGAACTTTGTTTAATGGAAATACATCCCGGCATCCAGTTGTTAAAAGTGGAGGGCTTGGTAATATCATGGATCATCAGTAATATGTACATGCATGGTCCAAATGAATATCTATTCATTCAACATTTTCATTTTTGCTAACTCTGACTTGACATGGTCATGGTACTATATTTGGTGTGTATTTATTTTACTAGGTATAGAGATAACTTCCCAGAGACTGCCTAGGCTTCAATCTAATATAATCCAATGCTATGCTAAAATTTCCAATGGATCTCATGATCTCACTGATGTAGGCCCTCTTTTCAAGGATGCTCATCACCACCATTCTTTCATTTTAACCTCAGGACAACCCAGGGAAGTAGATGCTATTATTTCCCTAACCCTAACCCTAAGTGCGCTCTATGTTAGAGGTTGAGAGAGTTTAAGGGTTTTGTCCAGAGTCATATAACTGGTGTTTGACACAGAATTCGAATTCAGAGCTTCCTCATTGCAATTTCAGTGCTTTATCCATTATGGCACCCGTACATCACAACCAAGAAGTATCAACTTGCTTTTGAGAAAGGATGTTTCCTGAGAAATAACAGCAAGGCCTGTACAAAAAACATCTCCCTCCATACAAATTAGTAACATAATGTTATCTTGGTACATATTCTATTACTGGGAAAGTGGGCTCATACTTGAAGAGCAAGGATATTGAAAACCAAAGTAGGGAACATATGAGATTGAGGGGTACATCAAGTATGTTGCCTCAGTATAGCTTGTTTCAGGACAAGGCACATTCCCTTGTTTCGATAACCCACATTATTCCACAATCAAGTGTCTGGGCTGGGTCAAGCAAAGTGACTTAGTTGTTATATGGGCTTCTCACCAGACTTTTATGACTAGTGGTAGATTCTCTACAGACACCAGTTGTTGTACCTCTGGTGACCCATCAGAGAGAGTTTTGCTTTTGAATACAATCATTTGTGGCTCAACTTCTCCCCAGTCATTAGTCCTTTAGAATCCTCAACTAATCACCAGACTTTTTAGTCATCACATAGTCACCCATGTTTCCTCAATCATTCTTGTATAGAAAAAAATATCTCCCTCATGTTCCACGCAATGAATTGACAGCAGAACAAGAATATTGTATATGATTTGTACATCTGACTGGCAAATTCATGTTTGTTCTAAAGCATGGACCTTCATTGGCCAATCCTCCATTAAATGTTGCTGTTGTCATATTACTTATTCTTTCAATGCCATAATAAAATATGTACTATATAAAACATTTAATTTTATTTTTCTTCTGTTCTATAATTCAATATTAAGTTTTCCCATTAGCTGATTTCTCTCTCATCTCCCCTAGGCAATATACCTTAATATGACACTTTTGCTTGCCAAATACTTCATTGACATATATGAATTCTCACAGTATCATTTACAAAAACACATGAAAAGAACTCAGAATTGATACAGCAAGTAATAATGTGTATAAGGGAACATAAAGGGGCATTCAAGTGTTGTACCTAGATTCCTTATCTCTCATATCCTGTTACCATAGTTTTTTTTTTTTCTGTTAACTAATTTAAATCTAACTTCCTCAAAGAAAGCATCATAATGCACACTGACCTTTTGTGTCTTGCTACTTTAATACAATAATTTAGTCAATGCTTTGCCCTGGCATTTGACTTGTTGTGACCTGATTGTATATTTTCTAGAAAAAGATAATGAATATCAATTATGCTCATGACCTGAAGAGCTAATCTTTTCCCCACTTCCTAGCTACTTTATAGAGGAAATAGCAATCAAGAAACAATAGCAATAGGGCAGTTGCTAATGTAATTGGAGGAATGGTGAAATTGAGGCTGCAAATTATCTTGATAAACTATAATATATCTAAAATAATGCATTTATGTATATGTAAAATAGTTATGTAGATAGATAGAGATAGAGCTAGATAGATGTTCTCTCTCTATATGTCAGAAGCAAGGCAACTAAAGCACTTAATAGAATGACCATTAGGAGCTTAATGAATGCTATCTGACTGATAGTTAAATAGAACATAATAGCTAAGTATAACAAAGTCTGAAAAACATACTTTCAGAAATTCTAAATGTCAAAAGGAGAAGATGGTGATTAAAGACAGAAATGATGAAAAAAACAGAAAAAAAGACACAGAAGGGATTTAATCTTATTAATGGGAAAAAAGAGAAAAAAACCAAAGGATAAAGGCACTACTCATGCTGAAAAGGATGATGACTGACAATAAAGATGGGACATAATTGTTCAGCTTTTATTTTACTTTATTATTCTTCACCAAAGTAAATGGTATTTGAACTAGAAAAGATGAACCAAAAATAGCAAGTTGTTACCTAGAATTCATTAAAAAATAGGACGGAAACATGGAGGCAATGTGGTACAAAAAAAGAACCAGAGAACTTGGTTTCATATCTCATCTCTGACACTTAACTACTACTGTGACCTCTCCAGACTTCAGTTTCTTTATATGTGAAAAAAGAGGTTACACTGAATAGATGGTCCCTAAAGTTCCTTCTAGCTCTACATCGATGTTATTTCTGCCTACCTACACTTGTTGAATTGAAGTTGCTCATTTTGGATTAGCTCCTTCCCATCGTGCTAAAACAATTGGAAGACTTCAATGTTAGGACAGTTGGTAATTTATGAAAAAAAAAAATAAGTATTTAAAAGTTGTTGCAGGGCTAGAGAAAGGCAATAATCCCAATTTCCAAAAAGAAGAGTGAATCGAGTCCACAAACTATGGGCAAATGAACTTGGCTTCCATTTCTAGGAGAGTTTCTTTATCTCTTTTTAATGTTATCATAATATAACATCTAGAAAAGAAATAGTGACTTATGAAGAAGTAATTTTGCTTCATCCATAACAACTCCTGTCAGACTAGGTTTATTTTCTCCTTAGACAAGAATTTCTAGACAGGTAGAACAGGAGAAAGCTGTCGATAAAAGAACTGATCTCAATTTCTTCAAAAACTCTGATAAAGGCTCAGAATCTCAGTTCCCTTTAAGACAGCTCAGCTTCAACTTCTTGCAAGAAATCTTTCTTCTTCCTTGAATTATTAGTACTTATTTCTCACAAAATGACTTAACATTTTGAATTTACTTATTTATATACATGTTGTTCCCACTCATATCCCCAGTGGAATATAGCCTTTTGAAGTTAGAGCATATATTTCTTTTTTTTTTTTTTTGTTCCCTCAATACTTAGCACAATATTGCATAATAAAAGTTTTTTAACTGAATTTGATTTAATTAAATTTCATCATTCTAGAAGAGATCGTTAAATATGGTCTAGGCTATATAATGAAACTAGATAGAATTCAAACTGATTCAAGACTACACTCAACAGTTATTAATGTTTGGAGAGAAGTCTTTAGTGGAAAAATTCAGAGATCTCTTGGCCCTACAGTTTTCAACACTTACAAGGTGACAGGAAGCATGGTTATCAAATTTACGTGAGCTTGGTACAAAGCATGGAGGAATAGTGAATAAATGGGAGAGTCAATAGTAGGGGAAAAAATGATTTTGACAGGCTAGACTACTAGGCATATTTTAAAAATAATCCAAAACATTAAACATGTGAAAGGGATGTTATTTTTCTCAGCATGATAAATTCCTTGCAAAAGAACTCTCTCTACCAAGAAAAATGTCAAAAAGTATATAGTTTAGAAAGATAAATCTAGGTTAGGCTAGGTAATCACTGATACCATTAGAGCCCAAGAATTATTTTGTTCTACTATTGAATATCTCCTAAAGGCTCGTGAAAGTGACACAAATTTGAACTGAATTAAGAAAAAAATCAATCAATAATCTGTTAATCGACAAACATTGATAATGTCCCTTCCATGTGGTTAGTATTGTGCTAGACATACAAAGAAAAATGTAATAGTACATGGCCTCCAGGAGGTTCTCTTCTAATAACCTAGTAATATCCTAATGGGGAAGAGTGAGGAGAGACAAATGTGAAAGAACAGAAACTTTGGTCATAGCCTTGATGGTCATTTAAAGTTTTGTCAATCTCTTTCGTTCCAAATGTGATTATCACCATCCTAAGCTCTCTATCCACGACCAAGAAAACCTGACTAATAAAGTTTATGACAAACAGAAGAAAAAAAAAAGATGAATCTTAGGGAATTTCCTGATGTACCTAGAGGTTGATGTTAAATGACTTCATCAAGGTCCAACAAGTGTCAAAGGGGATTTGTGAAAGCAGGTGCTTATGGTTCCAAGTATCTCCACCACATCATGTTACTGTTGTAGGAAAAATATATTAAGACAGAATTTATTAGGAATAAAGGTGAAATCTTTCATTTGAGTTTAAAATATCTACTCCAATTACACTAGGGAGAAGTCATGGCTAAACTGAAAGTCATTTCGATTAAAAAAAAACAGTTTTACTGAGCTTGGGAGTTTGATGAGAAGTCAAGGCAGCAATAGCATATAGTCTTGGACTGAATTAAGAGAGGAAAAGTATACAGGAGTAAGGAGGTGATAGCACAATCCTTTTTCATGCTGTTCAAACCATGTATAGAAGCTTGCGCAGTTCTGGGCGTGACATTTTTAGGAAGAACATTGTTAAGCTGGTGAATCACCAGAGAACTCTCAACATGGCAAATGACTTCTAGTTCATGTCGTACTGTGTAAGGCTTCCATCTGCACTTCTAACTGGTTTCAACTTCTAATAAAATGCTCTTCCTAGGATAAGCTGATTTCTTCAGATATTCCCATGCTACTAACTCAGCTTTGGATATTCAAAACTTTCCTAACTCCCTTGCCCTCTTTTCTTATCTGATTAGAGGAATGGAGTATGCCTCACTAAAGTTTAAAGATTCCTCTATAAAGGGTGGGATTTGGAATTTTAGCTCACTCTAATTTCCATCTCCAGCTCTGCTTGGTTTCATCTCCATTGAATAGGATCTCCAAGCACCAGATCTTATTTAGTGGACTTGAAACGAAGTGCCCCCCACCTTTTCTAGTTTCCGTTGGAGGTCAACTTTCCTTGATGGCAGAGACTTTCTTTTTCTTATTTGTACACCCACACAGTGGCTATTACATAATATATGTTTAGTAAACATTTATTGAATTGAATTTAAGGAATTAGAGATATTTAGGCAAGAGAAAACAGAACTTGAAGTCTGGCTCCTGATCTCCCTAATTTCTTTCAAATTCCAAGTAAAAATCTTTTTTTATTTGATGTCTTCCCTCTGTTAATTATTTTCTATTTATCCTGCATATAGCTTACTTTGTATACATTTGTGGGCATGTTACCTTCCCCATTAGATTGTAAGCTCATTGAGGGTAGAAACTTTATTGCTTCCTTTTGCATCCCCAGTACTTAGCACAGTAAAACTTGGCACATTGTAGACAAAAGGAATGTTTATTGATTTACTGATTAATGCTGTGAATACATGGTTAAGGATGGGGATAGCTACCTTCAGCTATGTAAAGGGCTGTAATATGAAAGTGACTATACATATTTATTTGCATTGCTTGACTTCTTACAGCTGAGTGAGTAACAATGGGTGGGAGCTGCTGAGGCAAACTTAAGGAAGCAAACAAACATACAAAGCTTCTTAGCCCTGATCTAATGTGGAACAAATTACATTTGGAAAGAGTGGAATGCCTTTTACAAGCTGTCGTGAAGGAAGAAGGAAAGACACCAGGTAGTGTATTATAAGCAGTATTTTAATTCATGCCCAATTGGACTAGAAAACTTCTCTGCCCTCTTCCAACTCTAAAATCTAATGATTGGAAGAACAGTTCTGAATTTCAAGTTCTACCTTTCAGTTATTGACCAATTGTGGTGTATTCAGGGGTTGTGACCAGAATAAAAAAATTATCTCAGAACTATGCTATATGAAGGGTAGCTGAAAAAAATCTAGATCCATTCAATCTGGAAATAAGAAGGCTAAGAAGAGCTAACACAGCTATTTTCAAATATTTGAATAGTGGGGACGTTAGATCAAAGAAAGATTTATTTATAAGATAACATAAGAAATGGTGAATGGAAGATTTGGCTTTCTCTTAAGAAAAAACCTTTCAATTTGTACAATTTTTGAATAATAGAATGAGTTACTTTATTAGCCAGTGAGCTCCCCATTGCTGAATGGTCTTCAAGTAAAGATTTGTAACCATTTGTTAGTTATGATAAAGAAAGGATGAACTGTGTGGAAGGTAGAAGGTTGCACATTATTTTTACACAGTTATACATTACACAAGATTATCACATTATTTTCATCATGGATAATAGAAGATGAGAAGAGGTTTAGAATATTGTAATTTTTCATGAATAAGTAGCACAATCTCTGAATTTTAACTTTTCCAGTTCTATGAACTGTTTCCATACAAATATATCAAGGCCTACCTGAACTGTGATCATCTTCTAAATATATTTTCTAAAATATAATTCGTGTTCTGCTTAATAAAATTATTTTTTCCCTTCCTCTTTTCGTGTTCAATTTGCTTTATGCTTAATCTGGTTTCTTTTAAGCACAGATATGCTAAGTATTCAAAATATACATAGTTTATCCATTTAAAAGGTCAAGCTATTGTCCACTAAACTGATACAATGCTTCCTGGAAACTGAAATCTTTAACTATTATTGGTTTATTATTTTATTTGCCAAAAGAATCTGTTTAAATTTCACCAGTGTAGTGCCTAATTTTATAAAGAGAAAGAAAAACAACAAGATTCAGTTTACATACTTGCAAGAGTTCAGCTACATGTCATCTTTGCAAAGGATTTTCCATTAATGTCAAATTATATCCTAAAAATAATAATTTAGTACTTTTAGAGTTATTAAATTCTTTCTTCAAAACAAACTTTTCCAGTAATCAATGTCAACAAAGAAGTATTTATTAAATAGTTACTGTGTGCTAGGCACTTTGCTAAGCCTTGCGGATACAATTAAAACCAAAAAGAAAGATTATCCCTGATTTCAAGGAGCTTACATTCTAGTAGAGAAGGCAAAAGTAAAAGTAAGCTCAAAGGGGTGGTGATGATGGAAAAGGTACCCAGATGTAGGGTATAATGGAGAAATCCCAAGTGTGAAATAAAGAGATATGTGGTTTGGGCGCCCAATTTAAATGGAAGTTTTAAGAGAATCTATATAATCAGAAGGAGGGGCCCAGGCATGCAGTGAATTTCCAAGCTGAGAATTACCAATACTAAAACTATTAGCTGGCATTTAAATAGCACTTATGATGTTCTAGGCACTATGCTAAGCATTTTGCAATTGTTGTTTCATTTGATCATCAGAACCACCTTGAGCGGTAGATCCTATTAATATCCCAACTTTACAGATGAGAAAACTGAGGCAAATAGAGGTTAAGTGAGTTTCCCAGGGTCACACAGCTAGACTATACTTTAGAATGGATTTGAGTTCAGGTCTTTCCTGACTCCAGGTACTTGCTCTATCCTCTGCACCACCTAGTTGCCCCTGAAGTGATCTTCCAGAATTAAGAAGTTGTTGGGACATGGTGGAAAGGTCAATTGGGAAATGAAAAAGAAATGAATATAATAGGAAATGAAGTCTCAAAGAGGAAATACTTCTGTTTTATAGATAAGGAAACTGAATCTCAAAGAGATTAAGGGAACAGTCAATGGTCATGCTTCAGAGTTGGCCCTTGGTATAGGTATTTTTAACACCAAAGCCAGTGATAATTCCATAACACCATCCCTAATACTTTGATTTTCCAGAAACTAGACTTAGATTCCACTAGCCATTATATATTTACTATACCCTATAGTGCAGTGTCACTACTTAACTTTGCTCAAGTTTGAAAGTCAAAAGCATACATAATAATGTCTTCCAAATTTTTCTTTGCATTCCATTGTATTTTTGATAAACTGGACACATAGTTGAGAGTTTGAGTAAACTTTGAATATTTTTCTTCAAACCATTTGCCTTTCCCTAAAAACAAAAACACCTGTTTTTAATCCAGTGCCTTTCTCAAACATGACTTTATTAATATGTGAAGTGGACAAAATGGAGATATTTTGATATCCTCTGAAAAAACAGAAGGACTTATAGAGACTTTTCTAAGTTGTACTGCAAGGAGAAATGGGGAATTGATTTAAACTTAGCTTTCTGTAGTTCCAGTCCAATGTTCTATGTTTTTTCTCTACATTGCCTCAAAAGGCAAAGCTACAAGCAAGGATAATTTTTGGATTGATAGTATCTTGAATTGTAAGAAACACCAAGTGGAAGTTTTTAGCAAAAAGAACACTGCAAACCAGAACTTAGGTCAAATTTCGGTCCCTAAAGTTAGCAATTTCACATACTTGAAAATTATTTGGGAAGATTTATTTTCATTTCCTTGTCAAATGCTCCTCCTCCATATCCAATAAATCATGTTCATGAGCCCAACTGATTATATATCAAGTGGAACAGTCATTCAGTAGGGTGATAATCATGAGTAAGATGTAGATGAATTATGCTAAATAAATTCAGATCAGAAATTTTAGAGGATGTCACTTGAGAATTCTCCTAATTACACATTGGGTCTATGCTTCTAGGCTTTTGAAATGACAAATCTGTAACTTAAACATGCCGATCAATTGTACTCCTTTCCCTCCCTGGATTGATGGGCAAAATTCATTTCTGAATTTCAAGGACTCTTGTTGATCTATTGCAAGTGTATTATGCCAAACTCTAAAATATATTCTTTTTTTCTGAAACATTTGTACTAGGATACCTTGCTAGAAAATTATGGCATTATTTCTGTTCATTGAACTTCTAGCTTATAATTAAGATGTTGATTATTTATTTAAACTTCATATCAGATATTTGGATAACCTTTATATAATTTCGTCTGGAGACAACAGGGGATGATGTCTAATTAGCTCCTGAGAGCTGAGTCATCTGTCATCTTCTTTTGACACTATATTCATTACCTGCTTTATAAGACTCCAACCTAATTATAATGGCTGACATAGTCTATAGCCTTTGGAAACTCTGTGACCTAAGTAAGATTTGTCTAGGAAAAGACTGTAATAGGGATAAACTCTGAATTTCTAGTGCAAATTTTAAGAAACACTTTAGAAATTACAACTTTGTCTAGGACATTATGATCAGAATGATGACTATTTTATAAATCATATCACATGGACAATGGTTAAATCAACTAGGAATGCTCAGCCTGGAGATGGCTACAAATGAAGTATGCTCCTATTTCAAACTAAATATAATAATTATTTGGTCACTACTCTAAAGAAAAAGATGATAGAAGTAAGTGTAGTTATTACTAAAGAAAGGCAAATAAGAATGGTAAAAATGAATTGATAAATGGCAGGAAAACAAATTAGTATACCAAAATAAGAGGGTATTTAGAAAAGGCACAGGAAATTGAGAATGGATATGAAATTGTCAAGTGATAATGAAAAGGAATAAGGCTATTCAGTAGGTGAATTATAAAATAAATATGTACAAACAGAAAGACAAGACTGAACATTTCAGTCTGGAACAATTATGCAATTAGCATGTTATGTTTGTAGAGGATGCTTAGTGTATTGGATACTGGAGAGCGAACTCCAGAGTCAAAACCTGGGTTCAAATCCTGTCTGTACTCTATATCGATGATGAGACCTTGGGAAAATCACTTGATTTCTCAGTGTTATAGGAAATGTTATCATCAGTGGATGAAATTTCCCCAATGGGAGTTCCTTATAGCAATTAAACGACAGCTCCATCTCTGCACTAAGAATTGACTTTTGTATTTCTGCCTGAGTTATATGACAAATATCTCTATTTGAAGTACAAGTTAGTTGCCTTCCTATAAGAGAAAGTAAATAAATCTCAAGGAATGCTTCTCTGCTCTTTAAGTAAAAACAACAACAATATTAATAATCATGATAATAACAATAAAGATAGAAATGTCTCCATCTTAATATTAGATCTTCTAGAGATTCTGAAAATGAGTAACTCATTACCATTTGGTCAACTTAGTAGCTATCAGATTGGTTTTGTTAACTACAGAAGTCAGTAGATTGAGGGTGGTGGATTTTTTTAATTGGTTTGTAGGCAGAAAGGAGGGAGTAAATGTATAAAGAAAGGCTGAAGACTCAAGAAGGAGAGAAGGGATAATTGAGAGAAAATGATTCCTGAGAAAACAGGAAGGGGTGGGTTCAAAAGGACAGATATGGGGAAGCCCACATTGGCAAGGAGAGATAGTTCTTCAGTGACAGATTGGAGGAGTTATTGGAGTCACTGAGGATGATGAAGGGACGTGAAATAGAAATAGAGGCTGGAATTTAGGTGCTGAGGTACTTGAGTAGTTGAAGAGCATGCTTTGGAGCTTAGTGGAGGACAAGAAATATAGAGACAGAGTACATGATCAGAAGACTTGAATATCAAAATAGAAGTGGTATTGGCATAGCAATTCCTTGGAATTAGGAAAGTGCTAGCCCTTGGGGAGGGAGAACAAAAGAAACTTCCTTTAGAAAATAAAATTACAAATAATTGGTATTTTTTTGCAAAACAAAGAAACAAACCAAAAAACATGCCATTTAATTTGAGTAGATGGCAGTGTTGAAGAAGTTCAGAGATATAATGGAGAAATTTATAGAACAAATAAGCAAGCACACAAAACAATGCTCTCTCCTAACTTCCTTTTACTTATCTGTGTTTATTTTCTTCTTAACATGTATAAACTTTTGTAACTTTTTTTTTACTTTCTCTTCATTAGAATGCAGACTAATTAAGAGCAGGGATTATTTTCTTCTCTGTTTCCTGTCTCCAGCACCTAGGACAGTATCTGACATAGAACAAATGCTTAACAAATGTTTATGATTTGGTATGGCAGTATTTATGGTTATGGTAGATTTCAATTCTCTGGATATAATATATACATATTTTTTTCAGGAGGGATAACAAAGATCCTTAACCTGAGATCTGTAAACTCCATTTAAAAAATATTTTATCAATGAATTCAAAATAATTAATTTGTTCTGTAACCCAATCATTTTATTTTTTTCATATTAAAAATAATTATTCTGATAAGGGACCCATATGCTTCATCAGGCTGCCAAAGAAGTTCACAGAACAGAAAAGGTTAGGAAACTATGAACTAAAGAATGGGAATTATAATGAGATAAATATGAGAGAAGCAATATGGTACATCTGAAGATATGCTGTCTCTGGAATGAAAGGACTTGGCTTCATATTCTACCTCTGACCCATGCTTACTATTTGTCTGACCTTGGACAAGTCACCTACACTCACTTTATGAATCTATAAAATGAAATTGGGTATAACATTGTAATTGATCTCCACTCACTGGGGCTAACTAAGAGAGTGTACTTTCCTCAAAGACCCTAGTCTCTCTCCTCTATTAAGATGAGAGAGGAGAACTCAAAGGCCCCTGCCACCAAGAGACCAGTTTGTAGCTCTTCAGTCTGAGATCTAAGGAAGAGGTCTCAGTTCATTACCTCCCTTTTTCTCTGCAATACTAAAAGAAGTAAAAATGTGGATTACAAATAAAATTAATAAAATGTTCTAGACCCCCAGGCAATCTATAGATTGCTAAACTGGTAGCTAAACTCCCAGCTGAATTTGGCATTTTCAGTCTTCTACAGATTTCTTTCCCCCACATTCTCTGTAGGCAAGACATAACAAACAAAAATCTCCTTTTAAAATAGTGATAGAATTTAAATGATCTTATTCTTATCTAAGGGACCCTTTTTAATATCACAAATAAAAGCAATTAAAAATTGAATAGCAAAGAAACCCTTAGGGATGAACCCTGATTCTGTCACCTGGGGAAAGTAAATGAAAGGGAGAAAGAGAGAATCAAGAAGTTTCACTACTCTTCCAATGGTTTGTATGAGAAGCTAGAAATAGGTCATTCTCTCCTGATTCTTTTAAAAGATTTCAAATCCAGAAAAAGGAAAAAAAAATGCTCCAGCCTCTTAGAGACTTAGGCTTAGATACAGTTTCCTAGAACTACCTTCCCTCTGCCATAAATGCCATTAATGTTGCCTGATGTCCCTATCCTCTCCAAATATTGCTCCCACTTTTCTCTCCTTTACCTCTCCAAATTCTTTTTTTTTTTTTGAGGCAATTAGGATTAAACAACTTGCCCAGGGTCCCACAGCTGGGAAGTGTCTGAGGTCAGATGTGAACTCAGGTCTTCCTGATTATAAGGGCAATTGCTCTATCCACTGAGCCACCTACCTGCCCTCAAAGACATTTTTCCAAACTATAAAACCATCACTGCAATGGAAAGCTCCACCACCTGGTTTTAATACCATGGCGAGTCCTCTCTTCTCTAGCTAGGGAAGTATCATCTCCCACCATCCTTATCAGTTAAGAACCCTTACAAAAGCAACTAATCTAAGTCTAAGCAGAAAGGCTTCTTTGGAATTCAACAAGAAAGCGGCTAAAAGAGGTGGCTATAGATCAATGGAATTCATTTGCCAAAATATATTTTTTAAAGACATAAGAAAGAGGAAATAAGGACATATAACTGAGGATAAATATAAAAGTATGGCAAAGTTCATAGAGCAATAGTGTCAGGAGTGCTGAATATCAGAAAGAAGTAAAAGCCAGGGCAATGGCAAAGAACAAAAGAAAGAACTATTTTTATTATGTTATGAAAAGAAAAAGACCGAACAAGAGGTCGGCTGTTGCCCATAGTCTATGTGTCAATGACAATGGATGGATGAGATAAGGCATAACTATTCAGCTTCTCTTTCTTCTACCAAGAAGAATAGTTTTTCAAAGAAGGACAGGGCAGAAGTGAGTGAAAGGGAAAGAAAATTGAACATAAGTGAAAAGATGGTTATTGTTTATCCTTTGTTTTCTTATTTTTAAATTTTTAAATTTATTTTTAGTTTTCAACATTCATTTCCACAAAATTTTGAGTTCAAAATTTTCTCCCCATCTCTCCCCTCCACCACTCAAGACACTGTGCATTCTGAATACCCCTTTCCACATTCTGCCCTCCCTTCTATCACACCCCTCCCTTTGCTTATCCCCATCTTCTCTCTTTTCTTGTAGGGCAAGATAGATTTCTATACCCCATTACCTGTATTTCTTTTTACCCCAGATGCATGCAAGAACAATTCTCAACAGTCATTCTTAAAACTTTTGAGTTCCAACTTTTCTCCCTTCCTCCCTCCTCACCCATCCCCACTGAGAAGGCAGGCAATTCAATATAGGCTATTTATACGTGGCTTTGCAAAAGACATTCATAATAATCATGTTGTGCAAGACTGACTATATTTCCCTCCATCCTATCCTGTCCCCAATTAATTCTATTCTCTCTTTTGACCTTGACCCTCCCCAGATGTATTTACTTCTAATTAATCCTTCCACCCATTTGCCCTCCCTTCTATCATCCCCCCACTCCACTTCTCCCCAATTCCTCTACTTTCCTGTAGTGTAAAATACATTTTCATATCAAATTGAGTGCGCATGTTATTCCCTCCTTAAGCCAAATGTGATGAGAGTAAGCTTTACTTTTTCCCTCTTACCTCCCCTTTTTCCCCTCCATTGAAAAAAGTTTTTCCTTGCATCTCTTATGAGAGATAGTTTGCCCCATTCAATTTCTCCCTTTTTCCTCCCAATATATTCCACTCTCATTCCTTAATTTTATTTTTCAGATATTATCCCTTCCTACTCAACTCTCCCTGTGCCGTGTGTGTGTGTGTGTGTGTGTGTGTGTGTGTGTGTGTGTGTGTATAATCCCTCCATCTACTCAAATACTGAGAAAAGTTTCAACAGTTACAAATATGATCTTTCTGTGAAGGAATGTAAATAGTTTAACTTTAAAAAATTGCTTAGAATTTCTCTTTCCTGTTTACATTTTCATACTTCTCTTGACTCTTAAAATTTTCTATTCAGCTGTGGTCTTCTCATCAAGAATGTTTGAAAGTCCTCTATTTCATTGAATAACCATTCTTTCCCCTGAAGTATTATACTCAGTTTGGCTAAGTCCTTCAGTCCCTTAATGTAGAAGCTGCTAGATCTTGTGTTATCCTGATTGCATTGCCACAATACTTGAATTGTTTCTTTTGAGCTGCTTGCAATATTTTCTCCTAGATCTGGGAACTCTGGCTACAATATTTCTAAGAATTTCTCTTTTCATATATCTTTTAGGAGGTGACTGGTAGATTTTTTCAATATTTATTTTACCCTCTGGTTCTAGAATATCAGGATGCTTTTCCTTGATAATTTCATGAAAGATGATTTCTAGCCTATTTTTTTGATCATGGCTTTCAGGTAGTCCCATAATTTTTAAATTGTCTCTCCTGGATCTGTTTTCCAGGTCAGTTGTTTTTCCAGTGAGAAATTACACATTGTCTTCAATTTTTTCATTCATTTGGTTTTGTTTTGGAATTTCTTGGTTTATCATAAAGTCATTAACTTCTATCTGTTCCATTCTAATTTTTAAAGATTTTTTCAGTGAGTTTTTGAACCCCCTTTTCCATTTGACTAATTCTGCTTTTTAAAGCATTCTTCTCCTCATTGACTTTTTGAATCTCTTTTGCCATTTGAGTTAGTGTATTTTTAAGGGTGTTATTTTCCTCAGCATTTTTTGAATCTCCTTTAGCAAGCTGTTGACTCACTTTTCATGATTTTCTTGCATCACTCTCATTTCTCTTCCCAATTTTTCCTCCACCTCCCTTATTTGATCTCAAAATACTTTTTGAGCTCTTCCATGGCCCGAAACCACTGCATATTTGTTTTAGATGCAGAAGCCTTGACTTTTGTGTCTTCCTCTAATGGTATACATTGTTCTTCCTCATCTGAAAAGATGTAAGAAAATACCTGTTCACCAAGAAATTCACCTTCTACAGTCTTATTTTTCCACTTTTTTGGGGCATTTTCCTAGCCAGTTCCTTGACTTTTCAGTCCTTTGTCAAGAGGAGGGTATACTTTAGGGACCTGTAGGTTCTGAGTTCCTCCAAGCTGGCACAATCAAGGTAGAGGAATTTATTCCTCTCCTGGCCTCCACTCTGCACTGGGACCTACCACAAACGTTTCTGTGAGTAGAATTCCCTGTCCAGAGCCTCCACCAGCTCCACTATGTCAGCACTCTTTCTCACCCCAGGACCACCACTCTGGATTGAGATCCAGATCAGTGGCTGTATTCCCCCAGGGTCTTTAGGTGAAAGGCTCCAAAAATGGATGCTGCCCTTGCAGTGGCTGCTAGCTATGGGGCCAGACCCTCGTTCCCTTCTCTCCCAGATGAAAGAGATTTTTCACTGACCTTTGAAACTGTCTTTGGCATTTGAGTGTTGAGCAATCTGGGAACCACTGGGAATTCTACCCCCTGAGGCTTGCTCTGGTTCTGTCCCTTGGGAGGGTGGCCAAGACTGGACTGTGTTCCACTCAATGCCTGGTGCAATGCACCTTTCCTGTCGGTCTTCCAGGCTATCTTGGGCTGGAAAATCTCTTTCACTCTGTTGTTTTTTGGCCTCTGCTACTCTAGAATTTGTTTAGAGTCATTTTTGCAGGTATTCTATGGGCTATGTGGAAGAGATGTTATAGGTCTGTTGTTCTACTCCACCAACTTGGCTCCTTCCTGTGTTCTTTGTTTTCAAAGGGTGATGTCTTGACAGGCTTATAAATTGGATTTAAGTGAGGCAGAGTTGTGCAGTCATCAGCTTCACTCTCTTTTCCTGAGTCATTGAAGTGCAGTGTCAAGATAGAAGGCAGGATGACTAGCAGTGACCAGGGATGCAGTAGATGACTTTAGTGTCTTTGTTGTCTGACCAAGCTCTAAGAACTCCTGGCTTAAAGTGCCTGCTTTGATGTCTTTCAGGGCCATTGGAACAAACTATTTTCAATGCTCATTGCATGGTGGGGAGGATTGGGGTGTTTTCATATGTTTGAAAGAGACATTCCCCTAAATCATCGATATGTCAGTTACCCTCAACCTGGTTTTCCTCAATTAATGAGATGAATTAGTTTTACTGAGGAGCCATAGGTGAGAGTTAAGTGAAAGGTGGACACCAAAGCTGGATAAGTACTCCTGAAAATGACTGAGCAAATCTTCACACCAAAGGTGCTAGTCCTGCCTGAAAATTCTATGCACTCCAATCATGGTAAGAAATCATTAACTACCTTCCATGAGTTCAAATTTTGGGGTCCATGACGCTATATGTCTTTCAAGAACTGGAATATAGTATTACTGAGTATAATAGCAATTTAAATGGTAAGATCTTTCTCATTCATTAATAGGCCCATGTGACCAGATTAAATCACCTGGAAGCATGAGCCAAATGTTATGGGATGAGCTTGCTGAACAGGTGGAATAGGAAAAGTGGAACAGAACCAGGGGCAAGAAAGTGAACACCTAGCCATCAGAGCAGAGGAGAGAGGACACAGGTAGGCAGGAACAGGCTCAGGTTTGTGAGTGTTTGCTAGTGAGGAGGCCTCAGCAGGGTGTAGGAGGTGAAACCTTGGGAATGGCTTTGTCCCCTACAGTGATCATGTTTGTTGACCTCTTGGTCAATATGAGAGATTTAGCTTTCTGGTTCTAGAATTTGGCTTTCTGGTGCCCAAATAAATGCTTTTCTTTTACCTTCTATACGAAGAGTCTTTTATTCTTTGTGACTGAGAACTATACTGGCATATTCATAGTCATCACCAGTGCTTTGGCAATACAATGAGTCAAGACATTTTGAAAAAAAATGTATGGAAAGAAATAAGAGGTATGTCATAGGACTGGAGGTGATTACCTGTCATGATTTTTTTCAAAGGAAGAATATATGTAAACATCCCATTACCAGTGAACCCGAAAAACTTCTAAAACAGTCATTAATGAGCTGATTTGTGAACATTAGAAAAGGAAAGTAAATGTCATGGCATACTAATTTCACTTTAAAAAAATAACAAAATTGTTTGATTTTAACCCAAGAGTAGATATTCTCTCATGAGTTTTTCGTAAAAAAAAAAAGGGGAAACTTTACAGATGACCAGACTGTTATCCAAAGAAATGAAGGATTTCTCACCTCTGTGGCCTTTTGGGATACTCACATTTTTATGCTTGCTTGATTTTATTTTTGTTTTACATTATTAATTGCAAATTTATATCGCAGCTTGTCTCATGTGTCCTTGCCTTGTCCAATTAAAGAACAAACTATACAAGGTCAAGGATTATGTTTTGTAATTCTCTTTAGACTTCTCCTCTCTTAGCATACTCCTTTGCAAAGCACTGTAGTAAAATAGTTGGACTTCAATAAACGCTACTTGAAGTGACATTTTAGTTTAAAGTACAATAAAATACAAGAATAAGAATAATTATATTTGTAGTTCAAAATTTGAGATATTTCCACACCAGAGGCTGCATAATGAATGTATTGAAAGAACATTAGATTTAGTATCAGAAGATCTGGCTTAAAATGTTGGCTTTACTGCTATTGAATTAAGTGACCTTACCTTTTCTTGTCCTCTATAAAATGAGAATGAGGTGACTATCTAAGGTCCTTGAGATTTTAATGGTTTATGATTTAGTTCCTAACGTTTGTAAAAAGGAAAGAGAAGACTCCAATATATTTCTTTCTCCAATTAACCAATACTTTCTATTTTAAGATTACTGAAAACATATAATTTTAAAGATATTTTTGCCTAATACATTAAGATAACTTCCATATTTTCAATTATCCCTTTGTCAATTGTAGCTAGATCTGTATTGCTGTGAACCAATGAATCCCATGAAGTAGCCACATTATTCTAACTGGAACTGTATATTTCCATTGAGCTGGAACCCATTACCATATTTTACATAATTATAACTTGTGAACAGTGAGATTTCAAATACATGTGAACACTTCAAAGTGAATTATTAATAATTCACTAATTGGAACATAGGAATAATACATTTTTCCTCAAATCTACCACTAATGCAAAAGATAATTTATGGAACATCTTGAAATTTAATTACTGCCTCCCTCAAATGGTAGCATTTTTCAAAAAAAAAATCTTTAGAAACCTGAAAGGAGAAACTAATTTCTTCCTTAAAAAATGTAATCCCAAAGGATAAAAGGATATATATTTTTAAAATATGCATCTTCTTCTATTTTTCTTTTTGCTCTTAAGTTCTGATGGGCTGGAAGAATACATGATAAATGAATGGACTTGCCATCTCTTTCATCAAGCTTTTACTTGGTCTTTGACAATATTTTTTAACTCAATTTTTGTGAAAATTACAAAGTAGTTACAAAGCTCAGTATTTAGTATGCTGTTTCTGCTCTAAAATAATGTGCTATTGTCTTTAGTTTTTAAGTTATATTTATTTAAGTCCAATAGACAGTGCATCTTCTTATTTCAATTAATTTCGTCAAATTGTTAAGATGTTAACAATATATTCTGATTCTCTATTTATGCAGGTAAATGTATTTCCTCTTCAGAAATATATTTAGGGAGTGTTCTTTTCTAGCTTTTTCCAACACATTTGGTAATCTCAGGTAAGGTGACTATGATACTTGCCTAGAGATATACTTAGCATGTAGGGCAGCTCACATAATACATTCAGTTGGGCAGGAGGGGTGGCAGATATTCTTTTGAGGTGCCTTCAGTCTGAGGAAAGGAAGGGCAATAGATTATGGAGGCTAAAAAATGCAGTTACTTTTGCATTTTGGGGAGGAAGAAATAAATAGAAAAACTATTCACAAAATAGGGATTTGGCCTGAACAGCTACTGACTATACGATATTATTTTACTAAGTACATGGCAGCTGTCAAAAGGAAGGGGGGGAATGTTTATCTTTTTTTTTCCTTATTAGATACAAATTTTAAGAAGGGTGATAATTGCTAATGTGTCATTTGATCTTACAAAGCTGAATTCTAATGAACTGGGTCAAGAGGAGAAAGAGTACAGTACATCCTCCTCAAACATGAATATAATTTTCCTAGTGATAGACAAAGTCGTAGTTTATGAGGAAGAGAAAAACACATAACAAAATATACAAGTAGAGATGACTGAACTGAGTATTTAAATGAGATAGACTCACAAGTATTGGTCCTGAAATATGGGGCTGGTTTTAAAAATTGTAAGGCCCTAGAGAGATTTTTAGTTTAATTAAATTGAATCACTCTTTCTAACACCTTACACTTCAAGGAAGGAGCAGGATGGAGGGAAGAGAAGGTGTGAGACAGTCTAGTTGAATTGAAGAATATTATAAAGTGACAGTCTTGTTATTCTTTTTATCTCTTGCTGAAAATCAGTCTATATCTACAACTCCTTGATGGACATTCTACTTGAACGCTGCACAATCACATGAAAACTCATAAAATCAAACCCATTTTGTTCCTACCAAAAGTATCTTTTCTTCCTCATTTTTTTCAATAAATGATATCATCCTTCTCTTAGGTAGCAAAGATCCCATCCTCCAAGTTATAGTATTTGGCACTTCTTCTCTCCCATTCTTATAACTCATTGGTGCCTGAGCTGACATTTTACACTTGCTCATTCATTCATCCATTTATAGATTTATTTATTTTTTCTTTTTTTATGTTTTTTTAAGTGTATTAATATATTTTTAGTTTTCAACATTCATTCCCAAAAAATTTAGATTTCCAAAATTTCTCCACATCTCTCTCCTCCCCTCCAGCTCATAACACCTTGCATTCTAATTACTCCTTCCCTCAGTATGTGCTCTCTTCTATCATGCCCCTTCCTTTCCTTATCCCCATATTGTTTCTTTTCTTGTAGGGCAAGACAGGTTTCTATGTCCCATTACCTGTATTTCTTATTTCCCAGTTGTTTGCAAAAACAATTCTCAACATTAGTTTCTAATACTTTGAATGCCAACTTCTCTCTCTTCCTGCCTCCCCATTCATCCCCACTGAGAAGGCAAGCAATTCAGTATAGGCTATAGATGTGTAGTTTTGCAAAAGAGTTCCACAATAGTCATGATGTGTAACATTAATTATATTTCTGGCCATACTATCTGGCCCCCCATTTATTCTATCTCTTTTGACCTTGTCCCTCCCCCAGCATGTTTACTTCTAATTACTCCCTCCTACCATTTATCATCCCCCTCACCTTACTTGTCCCCTTCTCCCCTACTTTCCTGTGGTGTAAGATTTTAATACCAAATTGAGTAAGCATGTCATTGCCTCCTTAAGCCAAATGTGAAGAGAGTAAGCTTCACATTTTCCCACTCACCTCCTCATTCTTCTTCTCCACTGAAAAGGTTTTTCTTGCCTCTTTTATGAGACATAATTTGCTCCATTACATTTCTCCCTTTTCTCTCTCATGCCTTAATTTTATTTTTTAGATATCATTGCTTCTTATTCAACTCACTCTGTGCTCTCTGTCTATATGTGTGTGTGTGTGTGTGTGTGTGTGTGTGTGTGTGTGTAATCCTTCCAACTACCCAAATACTGAGAAAACTTTCAAGAGTTACTAATATTATCTATCCATGTAGGAATGTAAATAGTTCAACTTTACAAAGTCCTTTGTGGTTTCTATTTCCTGTTTGCCTTCTCATGCTTCCCTTGATTCTAGTGTTTGAAAGTCTAATTTTATACTCAGTTCTTGTTTTTTCATGAAGAATGTTTGAAAGTCCTCTATTTGGCTGAATGACACTGTTTTCCCCTGAAGTATTATACTCAGTTTTACTAATCACCAAGAATAGATGATTCTTGATTTTAATTCTAGTTCCTTTGACTTCAGGAATATCATATTCCAAGCCTTTGGATCCCTTAATGTAGAAGCTGCTAGATCTTGTGTCATCCTGATTGTATTTCCACAATACTAGAATTATTTATTGCTAGTTGCTTGCAATATTTTCTCCTTGACCTGGGAACTCTGGAATTTGGCCACAATGTTCCTAGGAGTTTCTTTTTTTTGGAACTCTTTCAGGAGGTGATTGGTGGATTCTTTAAATATTTATTTTACCCTCTGGTTCTAGAATATCAGAGAAATTTTCCTTAATAGTTTCATGAAAGATGATGTGTAGGCTCCTTTTTTGATTATGGCTTTCAGGTAGTCCCTTAATTTTTAAATTTTCTCTCTTGGAGCTATTTTTCGGGTCAGTTGTTTTTCCAATAAGGTATTTCACATTATCTTCCATTTTTTCATTCTTTTGGTTTTGTTTTGTAACTTCTTGGTTCTCATAAAGTCATTAGCTTCCATCTGCTCCATTCTAATTTTTAAGGAACTATTTTCTTCAGTTAGCTTTTGAACCTCCTTTTCCATTTGGCTAATTTTGTTTTTTTAATGCATTCTCCTCATTCACTTTTTGTTCTCTTTTGCCAGTTGAGTTAGCCTATTTTTAACGGTGTTATTTTCTTCAGTATTTTTTTGGGTCTCCTTTAGCAAGCTGTTGACTTGTTTTTCATGATTTTCTTGCGTCACTCTCATTTCTCTTTCTAATTTTTCCTCCACTTCTCTTACTTGATTTTCAAAATCCTTTTTGAGCTCTTCCATGATGTGTGACCATTGCATATTTATTTTGGAGTTTTCGATGCAGAAACCTTGACTTCCTCTGAAGGTTTTTGCATTGTTCTCCCTCAGGTGAAAGGATGCAAAAAAATACCTGTTCACCAAGAAAGTCTCATTTTATAGTCTCATTTTTTTCTCCCATTATTGTGCAGTTTCCAAGTCAGTTATATGATTTTTGAGTCCTTTGCCAAGAACAGGGTACTCTGGGGACCTGTAAGTTCTCAGTTCCTCCAAGGTGTCACAATCAAGGGAGAGGAGTTTGCTCCTCTCTTGGCCTGTGCACTGGTCTGGGAGCAACAAAACACTTTTCTGCCTAGAATTTGTGAGTAGAATTCCCTCTTCACAATCACATCTAGTTCAGCCACACCAGAGCTCTTCCTCACTCCAAGGCTGGGCTCAGGACTGAGATTCTGAACCATGGCTCAATTCCCTCAGGGGCTTTAGAAGAAGGGTTCCCAGGGCCAGGCTGTCACTCAGTGTGAGAGTAAGGTCAGCTACTTAATTTCCCCAGGTGCTCTAGGTGGAGGGCTCCTAAAATGGAAGCTGCCTCTGCAATGGCTGCTTCCAGCAGTCCAGACCATGCTCCCCAACCCTGGGTGAAGGAGCTATCCCACTAAACTTTGAAGCCATCTGTGGTGTCCATGGGTTGAGTAATCTGGGAACTGCTACTCTGTGCCTGGTAGGACAGATCCTTCTTATTGACCTTTCAGGCTGACCTCGGCTGGAAATTTCCCTCACTCCATCATTCTATGGCTTCTGCTGCTCTAGAATTTGTCTAGAGTCATTCTTACAGGCATTTTATGGGCTATGTGGGAGAACTCCTACATGTCTGTCTTTCTACTCCACCTTCTTGGCTCCACCCTTTCCTCCATTTATGGATTTCTTGATCTAAAAATATGCATATATCAATCACGAAAAAAATTATTTTTTGGAACTCATTTATATCTCCCTCATTCTAAACCCTTGGACTCTCCAGCCTCTGAATCTCCACTCATCTTTATACCATGCTGCAATATCTGTTATCCTTTTCATTTGCCCCCTTTTAGAATACTGAAATATGCTCTGATAACAGGATCTAATCTCCCTGAACCTCAGTTTTCTCTAATGTAAAGTAAAAGCATTGGACTATGTGGTTTCAGAGTCAGCTTTACAGCTATGATTTCAATTTGGTATGGATTTGCAGACCTTAGTGATTAAGCTCTCTAAAGTACCTAAGGCCAAGTGCCTAGTCACAAAAGGATGAGTTTTTATCTTATTTTGTCCAAAAAATCCTTCACAAAAGCTCTGGGATATCTCTACCTCATACTGTTAGTTTATCCACAGTAACTTCATACCTCCTTTATGTGTTGTCTTACTTCGTTATAATGTTAAGACACTAGGAAAAAGACTGTCTTGCTTATATCTGAATCCCCAGTGCTTAACATAGTACTTGTTGTATAATAATTGTTTAATAACTGTTCTATCATATATCTAGTTTTCTAGCTATCACCTACCTATTTTTACTAAATCCTGGAAATTCAAAGAAATAAATGGTCCCTCCTATCAAGGATATTACTTAGAGGGATAAAAGATATATATACTCATTCACCTATTCAAAATATACGTATAAATGAATAAAAGGCAATCTGGAGGAGGTATTAATAGCTAAGAAAATCAGGAAAGATATCACATAGAAAATGGCATTTGAGTTGAACTTTGAAGGAGAACAGAGATTCTAAGAGGTAAAAGCAAAGAAAGAATACATTAGAATGATGTGGGGAGCATGTGCAAAAGTATGGACATTGGAGATGGGATGAAATATACTAGGAGGAAAAGTTTGATTAGATTGGAAAGTGTTTGTGTTGCAAATTCTCCAGACCCTGAGTGGATAAGGGTAGTTAAAATGCTATCTAAGCATCTTGGGAAAATGT
The DNA here is from genome assembly GCA_023548195.1 of Bettongia penicillata ogilbyi. NCBI lineage: Eukaryota > Metazoa > Chordata > Mammalia > Diprotodontia > Potoroidae > Bettongia > Bettongia penicillata. The sequence continues at coordinate 10,520,419 of JAJHZJ010000514.1, read as the reverse complement.
AATGTTAATTAGATCTTCCTCACCCATTAATAGGCCTCAAGTACCTTTTGTTAATTTCTACTGAGGCACTGGGTCAGAGAGTCCTGCCCTCCAGTTCTGAAAAGTGTATAAATACTCTGAGGTGAGGTCTTACTTTGGGACTTAATCACTAGAAGTGTTTGTTTGGCCAGAAGAGAATCTGGTCAGCTCCTTAGGAGTGCCACCCCCTACCTTTGAAAACCCAGATACTGGTGCTTCTCTCTCTGGTAACTATGTATGTATGGTCAGTCAGTTGGCTCTGTCAGTTATTTTGTGATGTATATATTGCTTATGGTCAGACAGTTGGAAGGCCTGTCTGTTGGCTGATCTTCATTTCTCTGTTTATATTTTCTCTGAAATTCAGGGTGCTGACTTTTTCCCTTGAATTAAGTGAATGATATATATGCTTGGTTAAAGCGATTGTTGAGCCCTCAAAAGTTTCTTTCTTTTAGAAAAGTATATTTAAGAACCTGTACAGGGTCCTTACTGATAGAGAAATATACTCCAGTGTTTCAAAGAGAGTGTACTGGGGACATAAAGAAAACAAATATAAAAATATAATTATTGTTTCTTTGGCATAAACAATGCAAAAGAATTTTGCTCTGGCCCGAGAGATTTCAGAAGTAATCTACATGAGTGAATAATGGAAAATTCAAGGGTGGATAGATTGCTACAACAGGCAGTGGCATCAAGTTTAGCTGGTCTTCATCAGGATGGCTAGGGTCTTTTTCCACTCTAGGCAGAAAGGACAGTGGTAGCTGCAGTTGGAAACAGACTTGATAATGGATTTTCTCCTGGTCAAGAGACCAGGCAACTTATGAAATGCCTTTTTGTTCCTTCTACTTTCACATCTTTTTTCATTCTCAATACAAAAGGGTGAAGGTTTAAATCAAAACTTCCCTTTTTTCTCTCAAGGCCTCCTGGACTACCCTAACAATATTTTAAATCCTTCTTTCTCTAGAAAATATGGAATTGATCTCAACTGTTTTTACTGTACAGCTTTAAGTGCATTTAGAGAATATTAGGGGAGCTTCTGATTGATGGATTACATGTCACTTAAAGGGCTAGCAAATTGTCTTTCAGGTTGATAGCAGTGGCACACAAGACTTGAAAAGTTGTTAATTTTATTGAGAATTCTGTCAGCTTCCAAAAGCAGAATTTAAAAATGGAACTGAGGACTGGTCTTTCCACCCTGTACTAAGTGAATTGGTATTTGTTCAATGTTATAGCTAGAAAGTTGATTATGAACACAATTGCCTAGAGATAGACAATTCAAAAATTCATCTTGGAGAGACAGAGAAAGAAAGACAATGAGAGAAAGAGAAAGACATGAGAGAGAGAGAGAGATAGACAGACAGACAGAGACAGAGACAGAAACAAAGACAGAGAGATACAAAGAAACAGAAGATAGAAAGACAGAAACAGAGAGACAGGGAGAAACAAAGAGACAGCAAAAGAAGCATGGTAAGGGTTTCATTACCCTTAGAGTAGGAAGTCAGTTCTAGCCTTTGCACTCAATAACGCTGCTTTAAAATCCTGTTTATTGTATGTACAGGGTTTAATGTATAACAAGTCTAAAGAATAGGCTGAAATCACGTTGCAAAGAATTTTGAATGACTAGATGAGGAATTTGCATTTCATGCTGGGGATTATAGAAAGCCATTGGAGTCTACTGAGCAGGACACGGCTGTGGTTAAAATACGGATTTAGGAATATCACTTTAGCATTTATGTAAAGGACCACTTAAAAAAATGACTTGAACGAGGGTAACAATAAAGATTTTATTGTAATAGAATAGGTAAGAAATCATGAAGGATTGAAATAAAGTAGTAGTCATGTGGAGTTCCAAAGCGAGAGATTTCATGGAGCTAAGAGATGAAATTTGACAAATGATAGCATATGTGAGGACAAGAACAGTGATAAGTGAAAAATATATCGAGATCTGAGTGTGAATCTTGGTCAGTGGAAAGATGGTTTTACCTTTGACAAAAATAAGAACATTCACAAGGCATTGAGTTTTGGATAACAGATGAATTCTGTTTTTGCTTTTGCTTTTAGCTTTTAGGAACAGATTTTTATTTCAAATATATAACAAGAACACATATGCAGTCATTTTAATATTTGGAGTATAATTTTACCAATACAAGAGAGACTAGGTCAATCTGTATGAATGCAGACAATATAATTATAAAGATGATAAATGGACGATGAGAGTTGATGAAATCATTGACTGAAATTTTAGAGAAAAAAAAAAGACAGTTTAGTGTAGACTCCCATGGTACACCCAGAATTAGGAGACTAAATAAAGATTATGGCATAAAAAGGAAAGATTAGTGTCATGAAACTCTCAAAAGAGAGAGCATCCAGGACTAGAAGGTGATAAAAAATGTCAAATGCTACAGAGAGATTCAGAAGTATAAAGATTGATAAAAGATCACTGGATATGAGAAGTAGGAGAAGATTGTTTGTTCCAATAAGTACAGTTTCAATTGAGTGACAAAGGTACAGACAATTATTTCAAATGCTTGAGAAGTAGAGGCTCTGAGCAGAGACATTTTCTCTAGGAATTTGGATATGAAAGAGAAAAGAGTTATAGATTGCTAGCTTGAATGGATGATAGGGTCAAATGAGAATTATTTCTAAGTGAGAGTTCTGGGCCTGTTCAGAGATAGAACCAGTAGATAGAGAGCAAGTTAATAATAGAGGGGAGGAATGGCTTGTAGCACAATCTTCTGGAAAAGAAAGGATGGAAAGAGAACAAGGGCAAAAGGCAATTGTTGGCTTTAAGGAGAAATCCCTTTATCAGGGATTGAAGTATAAGTGTTGAGAATGGGAGATAATATTAGAGCAAAACAGAGCTAACCTAGAAAGCACTCTTTCATCTGTAAAGTATGAAGTGATATTTTCTACCATGAGAATGGAGGGAGAGAGTCACATTGGAAACCTCAGGAGAAAAGAGGTTTGGAAGAAATGTGAGGAGTTCTATACAAGCAGTCCAACTCTTTGTTGTGAGGAATTAAAAAAAAGTGTTACATAATTTCTGTCCTCAGGAAGCATAGTCTAATTGACATACCAATGATTAGAGTTTACATTCTAATGGTTAGCAAGATTACGATCAATAAATTAGTCCTGTCCATTCAAAAGTAAACTGAATTAACTGTCGGTATATATAAGGTTTACTCATCTTACAAATCTTTTTATTCTGAATCACTTTGTTTACCGGTGAAGAGCAATGCTATGAACCTATATGAGGGGCGGGGTAGAGTTTGTGAAAGAGAAGAGATGAGAGTACCAGAATCTTCAAGTCTCTTCATTTTCCTCAGGCTTCTTGAGTCTCTTTGGTTTCTTCAGTTGCTTAAAGTGCTACTGGCTTCTATATTCAAGAAAAAAAAAACATGGTCAGTCAACTCCACTTCAGGTTTCTGAAGGAAAAATAAGACTTTGGAAGGAATGAAATCAACATGCGAGGAGGAGTGAATCTCCATATTGACTCTCTCAAGGTTGCTACAGTAGAAACTTCAAGGAACTTCCTCTTAGGTGAGATCTAGGACACTCTTTTGATCTGAATTACCTCACTCTTAATGGGAGAGATTCTTCACTCTATTATCTAGTATCTATTTTCTTATACATACTGTCTCTAATTCCTGTTCTGCTATCAACTTGAATAAACGACTTTCTTTGCTAATTGTTATATGTTCACTATGGAACTGGTATTTGGTTGGAAGGGAGTCAACCCTTGTTATAAATCTTGGGTTCCTCATTTTCCCTCATTAAAGAAATAATCAAAAGCTTAGCTTGAACCTGAAAAACACAACTTACAGACTAATACTAATTAAGAGAACAGATAGATTGAATTCTAGGGTGATAATTCCATTCTCAAAACTAGAAGTCAGAAGTGCCCAAAGCAGCTGCAGAACTAGAAGAGCGTTAAGAAACCCTACTAAATGCAAACTTGAAGAGCTTCCTGCTCTCCTTTCACCAGCTCTCATCCACTCCAAACCATTCCTCACTCAGGTTCTAAATATTGATTTCTACCAATAAGAAAGTAATACATTTAATTCATTTCCACAAGATTTTGCCCTCCTCTACCCCCCCCCCCCACTCCAAGTTGGTATGCATTCTGAGTAACCTTTCCCCCAGTTTGCCCTCCTCTCTATGAACCTCCCTCTTTATCTCTTCCCCGCTTAGTTTCTTGTAGGGCAAGATAGAGTTCTATACTCCATTGCTTGTATATCTTATCTACCAGTTACAAGTAAAAACAATTTTAACATTTGATTTGAAAACTTTCAGTTCAAAGTCTCTCCCTTTTCCCCTCCCCATCCTCATTGAGAAGGCAAGTAATTCAACATAGTTATACATGTGCAATTATGCAAAACACTTCCATAATAGTCATGTTGTGAAAGACTATATTTCCTTCTATCCTATTGCCACCCCCTATTTATTCTATTTCCTCCTTTCACCCCTGACCTTTCCTTTCACCCTGACCCTTTTCAAAAGGGTTTGCTTCCGACTATCCCCTCTCCCAATCTACCCTCCCTTTCAAGACTCCCCCTTTATCCCCTTCCCCTGTACTTTCCTGAAGGGTAAGATATCGAGTTGAGTGTGTAAATTATTACCTCCTTAAATGAAATCCAGTGAAAGCAAGGTTCACTCATTCCCTCTCACCACACCCCCTTCCACTCCATAGTGAAATATTTTTCTTGCCTCTTTTTTTGTGATAATTTACCTGATTCTATCTCTCCCTTTTTGCTTCTCCCAATATATTCCTCTTTCTCCCCTTAATTTTATCTTTTTAGATATCATCCATTTATATTCAACTCATCCTGTGCCATCTATCTACCTACCTTCCTATCTATCTATCTATCTATCTATCTATCTATCTATCTATCTATCTATCTATCTATCTTCTGTCCATCTTTCTATTTCCTCCAATGACCCTAATACTGAGAAAGAACTCATGAATTACTAATGTCATCTTTCCATGCAGGAATATAAACAGTTCAACTTTAGTGAGGTTGTTATTATTTCTCTTTCCTATTTACCTTTTCATGCTTCTCTTTATTCTTGCATTTGAAAATCTAATTTTCTATTCAGCTCTGATCTTTTCATCAAGAATGCTTGAAAGTCCTCTATACCATTGAAGGACCATTTTTTTCCCCTTGAAGTACTATACTCGGTTTTGCTGAGTAGGTGATTCTTCGTTGTAATCCCAGCTCCTCTAACCTCTGGAATATCATATTCCAAGCCCTGCAGCCCCTTAATATAGAAGCAGCTAGAACATGTGTTATCCTGATTATATTTCTACAATATTCAAATTGTTTCTTTCTGACTGCTTGCAAAATTTTCTTCTTCACCTGGGAACTTTGAAATGTAACTACAATATCCCTAGGAAGTTTTCCTTTTGGAATATCTTTCAAGAGGCAATTGTTGGATTCTTTCAATTATTCTTTTGCCCTCTGGTTCTAGAATATCAGGGTGGTTTTCCTTGATAATTTCTTGAAAGATGATGTGTAGGCTCTTTTTTTGATCATGGCTTTCAGGTAGTCCAATAGTTTTTATATTATCTCTCCTGGATTTATTTTCCAAGTCAGTGGTTTTTCCAAAGAGATATTTGACATTATTTTCTACTTTTTTTCTTTCTTTTGCTTCTATTCTTGATTTCTCATAAAGTCATTAGCTTCCATTTTCTCCATTCTACTTTTTAAGGAATTATTTTCTTCAGTGAGCTTTTAGATCTACTTTTCCATTTGGCCCATTGTGCTTTATAAGGCATTCTTCTCCTCTTTCTCTTTTTGGGCCTCTTTTGCCATTTGGGCCACTCTATTTTTAAGGTGTTATTTTCTTCAGTATTTTTGGGTCACCTTTAGAAAAGTGTTGCCTTGTTTTTTTCTTGTATCATTCTCATTTGACTTCCCAATTTTTCCTATTATTCTCATACTTGATTTCAAATTCCTTTTTTAGCTCTTCTATGACCCAGGACTAATTCATGTTTTTCTTGGAGGCTTTTGACGTAGGAACTCTAACTTTGTTGCATTTTTCTGTTTGTATGGTTTTATCTTTGTCACCAAAGTAAGAGTCTATTGTATGATTTTTTTTTTAATGCTGTAGCTGCTGTCTCCACTTATACCACCTCCTTCTCCCCAGGGCTGGGGCCTGAGCCCAGCCGGACTGTGTTCTTATTTTACTCAGGACTCAAAAAGTTTTTCCACCTGAACTTCGATGCTGTCTTTTGTGTTTGTGAGTTGAAAAATCTGGAAACTGCCACAGTTATCAGTGACTCATTCTCCTGAGGCCTGCTCTGGCCCTGTCTATGCTGGTGTGGTCCATGCTGAACTGTGTTCTGTTCCCAGCCCAGTGCAATATACACTTCTGATAGATTTTTCAGGTTGTCTTGGCTGGAGATTTGTTTCACTCTGTGATTTTGTGAACTCTGAAGTTCTAGAATTTTTTTAGAATAATTTTTACAGGCATTTGGAGGTGTTTGAGGGACAGCTCAAGAAAGTCCCTGCTTTTACCATGGCACCTTGGCTACACCTTCTGTATCATTTTCTTTTGTTAGAATATGGAGGAAATCTCCTCATTTGTAGAAAGGACAAGATACAACTATGTTGAGCCATTCAGAAAAAATTTCTTCTGAAGACACCTGAAAAATTTCAGAAGAGAAAACATAAATCATAAGGTCCATGATGGTGTAATGGCAATCAAATTAGAACATTTTGCTGTTTTGCTTTTTTTGGGTTTTTTTACTAAAGGTGCCTCTGATTGAATAATGTGATTGGGGAGAATCTTTCCCACCCATTGGTAGGTCTACCTATTGTGGGAAACTTGATCAGGGAAGTTGTTTTGTAGGATAGTCTCAAGTACCTTTTTTTTTTTTTCTATTGAGGCCCTGGGTCAGAGAGGTATGCCCTCTGGCTCTAAAATGTGTATAAATACTGTGAGTGTGAGGTTTTACTTTGGAGCTTGCTGACTGGAAGTGTTTCTTTGACCAGAAATGGGAAGTCATTAAGGAGCCGCCCCCTTTCCTCTCCCCAGCCAAAACCTAGAAGCTGATGCTTCCCTCTCTTGTAACTGTGTATATATGTAATGTTCAGACATGTGTGTGTACGTAACGGTCAGTCAGTCTGGAAGTTCTGTCTGTTGATTTATTTTTGATTTCTCTAAAATTTTTATTTTCGTTTTCTCTGATACCTGTGCTTGATTAAAGCAATTGTTAATCCCTTGAAAATTGCTTTCCTTTTAAGAATGTAAATCTAAGAACCTGTTGTAGTGGGTTCCCCTGTGTACGTTGGGGTGCTTACTGTTACAGATGATACCATTTATTTTAAAGTTCATATATAATTAAAGACAAAAGAAAAAAAACAAACAGTATATGATAAATTTATGGCTTACATTCTAAGGCCTCTGGTTATCCTGATTGTGTTCCCACAGTACTCTAATTGTTTCTTTCTGGCTGCTTGTAATATTTTCTCCTTGATCTAGGAACTCTGAAATTGGACTACAATATTCTTAGGAGTTTTCTTTTTGGGATCTCTTTCAGGAAGTAATAGGTGACTTTTTTCCATTTCTATTTTACCCTCTGATTCTAGAATATCAGGGCAGTTTTCCATAATAATTTCTTGATAGATGATGCCTGGGCTCTTTTTTTTTTTCAATCATGGTTTTCAGGTAGTCCAGTAATTTTTATGTTCACTCCTGGATCCATTTCTAGGTCAGTTGTTTTTCCAATGAGATACTTCACATTCTTTTGGTTTTATTTGATAATTTCTTGATTTCTCATAAAGACATTAGCTTCCATTTGATTCATTCTAATTTTTAAGGAATATTTTCTTCAGTGAAATTTACAACCTCCTTTTCTATTTGGTCCATTGTGCTCTTTATAGTATTCTTCTCCTCACTGGCTTTTTGGACCTCTTTTGACATTTGGGTCAGTCTATTTGTAAAGGTGTTATTTTCTTCATCATTTATTGGGTCTCTTTTAGCAAGGTGTTGCCTTGTTTTTCATATTTTCTTGCATCACTCTCATTTCTCCTCCCAGTTTCCCCCCTACTTCTCTTACTTGATTTTCAAATTTTTTTTTTTAGTTCTTCTACGGCCTGAGACCAATTCATATTTTTTTCTTTGGCTTTTTTTTTGTCTGGCTTTGGAAGCCAGAGCTTTGACTTTGCTGTCTTCTGGTTATATATGGTGATGTTCCTCATCACCAATGGTGAAAGAAAATACTTTTTCACTGAGAAAGTAAGAATCTATAGTCTGTTTCTTTTTCTCCCATCTGCTCATTTTCCTAGTCAATTACTTTACTTTTGAGGTTTTTGTTAAGTGGGGGGCTTCAGAAGCAGCTGCCTTTTCAGTAGTGGCTGGTGCCACCGTGGGAGTAGGAACCTGGGGTTGGGAGCAGGACTGGGGCTGAACCATGCTTCTCTCTCAGCCAGGTGACAGACCCTTCCCACTGACCTTTGAATCCATCTGTCGGTTAAGAATTCTAGAAACCACTGCATTCTGTTCCCAACCTGGTGCGATAGACTCCTGCTGTCTACTTTCCAGGTTGTCTTGGGTGGTGGTTCACACCAGACTGCACTGCATTTCTAGCCCAGTGCAATATGCCCTTCCTATTGATCTTCCAGGTTGTCTTGGGCTACAGATTTGTTTCATTCTCTCAATTTGTGGGCTCTAGAGCTCTAGAATGTGCTTAGAGTCATTTTTATAGGTTTTTTTCAGGGATTTAGGGGGAGAGCTCAGGCAGATCTCTGCTTTTACTCCACCATCTTGGCTCCAACTTCTGTTTGATTTCATAATTTTAATTTATAACTTGCTATTTTAGTGAAGGTATTGTTACAATTAATTTACTTAGTTTTCTGGAATATTCTAAATAAATTGTCAACTCATAAGCAAAGACAGTGTTTCACATGTCTTTGCCTGCTTTACACCTTTCTCTTCTTTGTTTTCTTATTGCTACCATTTCTAGTACTATGTATGCAAGCAATATGAAATATTTATGAATATTTATTGGAAATGCTTCTAGTTTTTTCCTTTGAATCTAATGTCAGATTTTATTTGAGACAAGTGCTTTTATCAAGTTATAATGATGTTTCTTTGTCTCTGCTATTTAGGATCTTAAGTATAAATATTTTTATTAAATTTCTTTTCCAGTTCAATTTATGCATGCATGTAACTGATGGTATTAGTTAGTAATATAATTATTCTAACTCCTATTATAATGTCTTATCATCCATGTATTTCTTGTGTTCATTCACTTTGTTCATAATATAGGATTTTTAAAAAATAAATAATTGTAGTATTTTTACCAAGGCTTAATCATTTCTTTTGAATCGTTAGTAATCATTAATATTAGTTTCTAGTTCTTTTCTTTGATTTATCCCTCCCTTGTTTAGATATTATGGCATCTTTCTCTTGTTAGAGAAATTTGATCGGTTTTCCTTTCTAATTTGTTGAGAATAATTTGTGTAGTATAGGTATTAGTTGTACATTAAAATTGTATTTTTGAGGGAATTATCCAATTAATTATTTGGAGAGAATTTCTTTTGTTAAGATTATAAAAGATTATAGGTCATTCTTTCTGAGGTTGTGTCATTTAAGCAATCTTTTTGGTATTCTGTCAGTTTGTATATAATATCCATACGCTTACACATGGATATGATACATATATATATATATATACATATACATATATATACACATACATTTATAACACACACATATATCTATTTGTAAATATTTCTCAGTTTCACTTGAATTTTGTTGACATATATCTACATACTGTGAATTTTGAGAATTTTTTAATGTTTGAATATTTCTTTTGTAGTTTTATGATTTTAGTTTAATTTTTATTTTGTTACTTTTAATTAGATTTAATAAATGTTTTCTTATTCTTCTCAAATAATCAGCTTTGGAATTTATTTTTCAAGTACCCATTTTTTCTTGGTTTCCAATTTGTCTCTTTCTCCTCTATCAAGATTATTTAGTTTTGTTTTTGTTTTTCTATTTTTGAATTGTATTCTAAATTCCCTAATCTTATCTTCTATGTTGTTTGATGTTTTTTGAGATATTTTTTCCTGTGAAGGCAACTCTAAGCTACAATCTTGAATTTTTGCTGTTTTCTCATCAATATATGTTTATTCCATATACTTGTTATTTCTATTCTTTCTTTAGCCCACTCATTTATCAGAATTATTTTCTCTATTTTACTATATGCCTTTTGCCTCTACTCCTTGTATTATTGTACATTTGTTTGTGTTAAAATCTACAAATGATACATTTGCATTTTGGAGGGATTTTTTGCATTTTTAACAATTTTTCTCCTAATGGACGGACTATTTTTATAGAAAGTGTTATGTGGTGCTGAGTTATATGTATATCACTTAATATTCCATTGGCAAGATGCCATATATCTTTGACTCTAAATTCTACAACAGATTTTTTCAGCTCTACCTTTTTGTTATCTTTTTATAAACTCCAAATTGGGTCAGAAAAATTCAAAAGTAAAAATGATGGAAGAACAAAAATCATTTGTGTAGATATTAAAATATTCTACTATTTCATTATTATCTATTTTTTAAATTAACAAACTTTTACAAATTTTTACACTATGTTATATAGTACATACATATCAAACACTGATATTGATTCATTGTCCATGACTGCTATAAACTGAATAAAATTTCCTCATTTATCTCTATTCAAACTGATATTTTAAAAAGATTGCTTTGCTAACAGCATTATTGAAACTTGTTTTTTTTTCAGTTCATATCTTGGAAACTAAATTTATTCCAGCTTTTCCTTTAGATTCTGAGTGGGCCTTTGCATTTGAGAAGTATTTGTTATAAACAACAGATTGTGGGACTGTGTTTTCTTAACATTTTACCACCCTTTCAATTGCTTAGTCCAATCTCTACAGAGTTATGAGAATTATATGTGGGCGGCCTTCCATTTGTTTCTATAGCAATGATAGTATGAACTTTTGGCTAGCATCTTACACTGTAAGGGCCTCCACAATCAAAGCATCATAGTCCTTTTAAAAACACTCTCATATAACATACTGAGTTGCTGGTTGATATTTTGAACTTCTACCAGTTCTGTTGCTTTGTAGTGCAGAATATCAATACCCCAAAGAATATAGCTTTATCAATGACCACAGATATTATGTTGTTATGATGTAAAATCTACAGTCCCCACTAAAGTTTCTCTTCAGTTTGGTATTATTAACCAGAATCTCAGTGTCCTCAGCAAAGCTGGGTGGAATTGTAGATACAGTGCTGACTCTAGAGACAGGAGAACTTGAGTCCAAATCAGGGCTCAGACTCTGTCTATCTATGTGACTGTGGACAAGTCACTTAGCCTTGTTTGTCTCAGTTTCTCATATACAAAATTATCTGGAGAAGAAAATGGCAGTGTCTCTGCTAAGAAAACCCTGTAAGAGTCATGGAGAGTCAGATATGACTCATCCTTCTCTTCCTCCTCCTAGTGATCTCAAGTAATCTTGCTGCTTTCACCTACTCACTTGTAATGGCATCATGTGATGATATCACCACTTAATTGATAATGACAGTGGCATAAATTGCAAGGCAATGTTTTGCTCAATAACAGAGTATTATTTCCCCTGTATTTTATCTCTATCAGGAATGATCAATAAAATTAGTAAAATCCTTTCTGTACAAGTTATTATATTCCTTCACAAATTGATGGGCAGTGAGTGAGTTCTAGAGTTGAAGTTTCATTGGTTATCTTTTGGGAGATCTTGACTTCAGTTACCAATTAGCAAGTGGCTATATAAAGACAAATCCATAAATTATATAAAATTGTGGCCTCACTCCCACACTCCTCTTTTTAGAGGTGCTAAATATACAGTAAGCTTTTCTGACTGTAGCTCATGTTTAATCCTATTTCTTACTATTTCATGAAGAAAATGAAGGAAATTCAGAAACAATATAATTCTATAGCATGGTACTGGGAATAACACTGGACTTACTGTCAGAAAGTTTTTTTTCTTTTTTGTCTCAAACATATCACCTACTTACTATCTATATGACTTTCTGAATTTCCATTTACTAATTTATAAGTGAATGTGATAAAGTCTTTATTGATTACAATGCAGGGAATTTTCTCAGATGACAACATACTTAACAGACAAAGAACTGGATTTGTAGTCAAAGCTTGGGTTTGAAGTCTGGCTCTTACATTTACTACCTGTGGGAACTTAGGAAAGCTGTTTAATGTCTCTTGGGCATCAATCTCTTCACCTGCAAAATAAGGCTGTTGAACTTCTACATCTTTGTTCATCTATGTGTACACACACACATATATGTATTTAATACATAGTAGCACATACATACATATACATATATACAAATATAATAGGCTATATAAAGCATTGTAATGCTATAGTTTTATACAAATTCTAGTGATTATTATAACACTAGTCATATAATGGAGCAATAAAATATACAAAGGTAGTTTTTAATTTTTCTTAAAGGTTGATAGAGTGAGCCACTTCATTTCCTTCTGCAACCATGTGTTATTGTGCTTTTAAATATAGACATTCAGAAAAAGTCATAGTATGTCTCAACCTGAGAATTCTAAAGGAATCACTACATTAAGTGTAAAGTTAATAAATGCTTTTAAATAATTGATTTAATCTACACTTGCCTTATATGTGATTGGTTATTCTGAGTTATATTGAGTGTGGGTATGTCAGTTGCAACTGAGTGGTTAAAATACAGCATAAAAATGACATCATCTCTATCATGCAGGACTATCTCCTTTAGAAACCATTTTACCTTAAAGTTGGGTCCCCAAGGAATCAATGAAAGGGAAATTTAGTTAGTAAATGTAAAGTTAGTAAATGCTTTTAAATAATTGATTTAATCTACACTTGCCTTATATGTGATTGGTTATTCTGAGTTATATTGAGTGTGGGTATGTCAGTTGTAACTGAGTGGTTAAAATACAGCATAAAAATGACATCTTCTCTATCATCCAGGACTATCTCCTTTAGAAACCATTTTACCTTAAAGTTGGGTCCCCAAGGAATCAATGAAAGGGAAATTTAGAACTACCTCATGGATAACCTGAACAGAGAGTAAAATAGTCAAAGATAAGAATTTAGCTTCTATATAATAAATACCATTATTTCCAGTTTATGACATATTCTAGTTGAAAAATCTGATAATAAAAAGCCTCATTCATCTATGAGAAATAGTTTTTAGTTATGTCACACTGCATCCCTGGAAGATTGGTATATTTTATAACCAAATGTGCAATTAGTGAAAATTAATATCCATGAAGTATCACCTTAGCTGGAAACAATCAAGATTTAGGTAGGCCTCATTATCCAATCTATGCTATTTCATCTAACTCAGAGGGATTTGTACCCATATTTGCTGCTATTCTATAGAGGAGGAAGGAATAGATTGTAAATCAATTTGCATTTTAATTTAATGTGGGTCAAGCAATTAGCCAATATATTTATTTCAAAATTGTAAATCCTGATTAAAACAAGATGAAAAGAGTTTCTATATTTGACAATAGACTTGTCTATGTTATAAATTCTAATTGTCACTTAGGTCAATAATGAAAGGTTCAGATATGCCAATTAAAATGACAAAAAATGTTTATGAGACATGCATTTCAGACACATGCACAGAAGATTTATAAGTATGTAGTGACAAAATAAAGAAAAATACACTGGGGAAAATGGAATTGTGGGCATGTAGTCAGGAGACTTGGTTGTTTGCAGGTCAACCTACTAACTTAATCTCTTACCTCTTACTTCGACAAGTCATTTCAGTTTGCTAGGCCTATTGCCTTAGTGAAATGTGAGGGTTGGATTAGATCTTTACATTCAGTCCAGAATTAGAATGATAATTCTAGAATTTTACCTCACCATCTGCAAGGGTGAAGGAATGTCACAGGATCACAAATAAAATACTATAGTCAAGGAGAATGTTAAGAAATTTGACTGTGGTGGTTGTTTGGGGAATGGCTTTCACTTCCATGTGCATGGCAAGGCTATGTTTTAGCCTATGACTCATAGCACTTGTTAAGTCTGAAATATACGAGTTCTTGCTTCTTTTGCAGATGTATACTTCACTTGGGTTTGCAGCCAGAGTAAATAGCCAAATTTACGCAGAGTTTCATGATTGGGATGATTACTAACCATATTTTGGAAATGGAATACTTGCCTAATTCCTAAGTTAGTGTTCAAATAAAAATAAAAAGTCAGTGAGCAGTATTGATCTTCACTAAAGAAGTCTAAGAAGAGGCTCTGATCAAGAATTACATTGCACTCCAAATAATGATAAGCCTTTGAAAAATCCCTTTGAGGAAAGAGCAATTAGACATTATTGACATAGTGAGTCAAGAAAATAGTCTGGTTTCCTGGCCTCCATTTGATTAGGACACATTATCCCTCCTCATTTCCTCACCAATCTCAGTAGCCAGTAATGTAAAGAGTAAAGCTAATACTAGCATCAATCTTCAGATATTAAATGGAACAAGGACATTCCAGCTCCTATGTGATACTCTGTGATAGATATCCATCTACCTTTCTGGCCTTCTGAGCTACCATGGACAGTGGAGGGATAGGGCTGAGGTGAGACTAAGTACTGAGTTGACTTTGATGGTGAAAGGCAAGTATGAGAGAGCTATACTAAAGTTCCTTTGTTCAAAAGAGCCTTAAAAACAACATCATGACTAACCTTCATCAGTTAGTGAATCAATACACATTTATTAAATGCCTATTATGTTCTAGGCAATCTGTTAAATGCCGAGGATATAAAGAAAAGGAAAGTACCTGATGTCAAGAAAATCACACAGGTAAACAACGTTTTTATTCTTAGCATTAGGAGGTATGTGCTGTTATCCTCATTTTACTATTAAAGAAACAGAGGCAGATAGAGGTTAAATAACTTGCCCAGTCACACGGCTAGAAAGTATCTGAGGTGGAATTAAACTCTATTATGTTTCACTCTACGGCTAGTATTCTAAACAGTATACCACCAAGCTACCCTGAACTGTTGCCAGTTTAGGAGATTCTGCTAAAATATATATTTTGCAGATTTTAAGAGTTTGGACCCCATGCTGGACTTTAGAAGAGGTCTATCCTCTTCTAAGGGTGATGAACTTGCAATCTTGAGACTATATGTGGCAGTGTGTCCTTCAGACCAAACCCAAATTTCACAGAACAAATCACCTTAATAAAAGGTAGACAAATCTTAATAAAAGGATTTGTTCTGTAAAACTTTTACTCGGTCAAAAGGTCACAGCCAAGGGCCTAAAAGACAAGTGGCTTATAGGCCTCAGGTTTCCCACCCTTGCCTTAGCCCCAACACTATAAGAGTATAAAGCTTAGAAATTAGGAATACGATTTTAGGTAATGGGATGTCAACATATGGAAATGTGATAAATAATAGAGGCATATGAGACAACCTTTCTGGCTACAGATTTCTTTGGGGCCTCATGTTATAACAGCTTTAAAATTACTTTGTTTGTAATACAGCACTGGCAAACAAGATAGAGGCACCACACTCTTGACCCCTGAGAATTATTCATGAGCCAGTTCTCAATCAAGCAAAAGAGGAAGACAATCCTTCATTTCCAGTCTTCTACAGGCAAGGAGCTCCTCCTTCTCTATCTGACTGGTAGATAATGATGGGAGCTTTGTTTATGTGTAGCAGTGATTAATGAATTCATGTCCCTTACACTGTCTTGCCACAAAACAA
The DNA here is from genome assembly GCA_023548195.1 of Bettongia penicillata ogilbyi. Lineage (NCBI taxonomy): Eukaryota > Metazoa > Chordata > Mammalia > Diprotodontia > Potoroidae > Bettongia > Bettongia penicillata. The sequence goes on along the minus strand of JAJHZJ010000514.1, from coordinate 10,504,664 downwards.
AATGTATCATCTTTATCATGGGAAAGAGCAGAATTCATGGAGATGGATTGCCACGGTCCTGAGAATGTAATAGCTTCCACCCAGAGAAAGAGAGCAGAAATTTCATCTGGATCATGTCACATGATAACTATGTATTAAACAGAGAACAGATATTTTCAGGCTGTGCTACTTTAATTGTGTGCCACGTGTGCTTGGCATTATCAAACACAATTTCACAATCTATAGTGTAATTTAAAAAATTTATAGAAATATTTGTCTTCTAATCATCCTTGGTTTCTGCAGGAAGTCACAAAGAGAGTAGGGAGAAAAATGAAAAATAATCAAAAGGTCTTTTCTCTTCTGAAAAATAGAAAGTACAAGATACAGGAAGATAGGATATTAACACAGCTGGTGGAGCTGTGAATTAACCAAAACATTCTGGAAAGCTATTTAGAATTATGTTACAAAATGTCTATATCCTTTGATCTAGACATATTCCTGCCAGGCATATATGCCAAGGAGGTCAGTGAGTAAAGAAGAAAAAAAAAATCCTGTACACCAAAATAATGATAATGGCACTTTTTCTTTTTTTTTGCAAAGATTTGGAAAAGTTGATGTCTATTGATTCAAGAATGGCTAAACAATTCAAGAACATTAATAGAATAGAGAATTATTTCACTGTAAGAACAAGAAAAAATGAAGAATTCAGAGAATCATGGAAATTATGAAATGATTAAATATGAAATAAGTAGAATAAAGAAAATGATATATACAATGAGAGGGAGTAATGTACAGTCAGTTGGCTTGCATGATTTCACATCCTGTCTGTCAATTTCTGCCCATATAATTCCTGTCAATTCATTTAATCTCCCTTGGTCTTATTTTCATCATTTGTAAAATTAGAAAAGCAGAGTAGATTAATTTTAAGATTCCTTCCAGCTCTAAATCTTATCATCCTTTAATCCTATAATGGTGTAACCAGGGTCTGAGTAATTAGCATAACACCTGGAACATATTAGGTGTTTAATGAATGTTTATTGAAGTACTGAATCACCAATATGTCCAGTCTTTAAAAGTGTGCACAGGGCACTCTGCAGATGATATCACCACTTTTACTATAACATGTATAGGTATTATTTCCAATCTCTGTCACGTGAAGAAAATAAGTATTTTGATTATCTGTTGAACCAGATTAAATGCAAAAAGGGACTAACCTGGCAATTAATTTCTCTTTCCTATCCAGTTGTTTCTGAGTAACAGGATAATGTTATAAACCTCTGGAAAGGGAGAGTTCTCAAATCCTAACCATTTGGGGATGATATGTGGCCCATGAATGGTTGCTACTTTGTGATCTTTGGAAAGATCAGGATGATGAGCCACTAGAGATCTGGGAATCAAAAAGTCCATGACAGAATTTGTAGTCACCAGAGCCAAATCACCAATACAGCCAAGAGTCATACCTCTCAATATATCTATTTCAGTAATGTATTCAAAAATGGGTAAATATACTATGATATATTCCTTAAGGAATTGTCCTATTTTTATCATTAGTTTGACTTGTATGACTGATATTTCAGCTCTTCCCAGTCCTTTGATGGCGAGAGGTGTTCCATGTTTAAATTTATCAAGGTTTCCACTTATAAGGGAGGCCTTTGCCTCAGTACCTATTAATGCCCTAGATACAGTATTTGATCCTTTATTCCAATATATGGTCAAATTGATATGGGTTCTGTGATCCCATCTGTGTATTTCTTTAATCTGAGGTAGGGCTCAGCCAACTTCCTGTTCTCACTGAAGGTGCAACAAACTGAGATACAAAGGTTCAGGAGGATCTGTAGGAGCAGTTCTTACTTCTCTAGTTTGTCTAGTATCAAGTCCCTTTTCTTGGTACATTCTGTACAGTTCATTAATTGTAATAATATCTATGCTCCTAAAATCTACCCCTGCTCTCAATAGAAGAGCAAACATTTCTTTCTTTGTCAATCTATTCTGATTTTGAATCCACTGGTTATTTACTTTTCTCTCTCTAAGAAATTTGTCTTTTCCCTTGCCCCCTAAGTCACTTCACTATGAAATCTTGTCCAGCACCTGCGAAAGAGGGTACTCTATTTCATCAATTATTAGAGTCAAAATTAAATGCTTGTAAGGAGGAGGAGCTGTCTTCAATACTATAATCTTATGGAAACTACAAAGGAGGTATAACAGTATGTATCTACACTTCCAATCATTATGACAGACTTCATTGTCTCCTTTAACTTTTTCATAAGTCCCTAAGTGAATATCAGGGTTTATCTCCACTAGACCACATAAAGTCAGTAGGATACTGCCTACTGTTGCCTTCTGCAGTCAAAACTAACAGATTAGTTGTACTGTTAACTCCTTGCATATTATAATCTCTAAAAGTTTGCTGTACACAATGATTTTCACTAATATCTATAAATTTCGATAATCTATGCCATCTATAGATAGTCCTCCAGTCTCTTCATCACTGATTCTCACCATCGAAGATATTAATGATTCTCCTATTCTTTAACTGATCTGACTCAAAATATCTGTGACCTCCTGTTGAGTAAAATCTTCAATTATTTCCCTAAACACTATGTTACCCCCTTGGTTCTCCTGTTTCTGCCTCACTATTGGGCATGTTTCTGCCTGAGAAACTTCTCTTTCTAACATTATTTCATGGTCTTGTCTGACTTTCTTATGTTTTCCTCCCAGTCTTCACTGTGGCAATGAGGCTGACTATGTACAAAGGTCATATATGCACTTCTTTTGTCAGCCTACAGCTTCTCCTGAACACAATGAATGGCCTTTTGTTCCCTGATCTTTTAAAGGAGAGCCCAAACACTGGGAATACAAATTAGCTAAGTCTTTTTCTATCTATATTTCTTCCTTCAGCAGCTCATCTCTGCTTTGACATGTAATATGGTAACCTTACAATAAAATTCAGCCTCTCCTACATACCCCTGTCAGTATTTTCCCTGACTTTATTGGTATTCCTAAAAAACACCTTTCCAAATCTCCAGGTTCCCCCTCCTGTAACCTCAGTTCCCAGTTGTCATAGGGTCCAGTGTTTTTAGCCCATTTACTTGCTACAGAAGAATAACATAAATCCTCCCATCCTGGAATATCTGCTTCTTTCTCTAAATCCTTTCTGCCTCCAAATAGGAATTTTATACCCTGCAATCCTGTTTGTGATGCCAAATGTATCACCCAGTCAAAATTTGCAGCACTAAGGGTGGCTATGAATATGCTGGCATTGTTCTCAATTGCAAAGTATAAAAGACTTTCCATATAGAAGGCAAAAGAAAAACATTCATTCAGACACCAGAAAGCCAAACCCCAGCACCAGAAAGGTAAATCTGTCATGATAGCCAAAAAGTCAATACATATTAGCACTGCTGGGGACAAAGGCATTCCTAAGCCTGCCCCCTTCCCCACTATGCCAGGGTTTTCTTACAAGCACACACTCATAAGCCTTGCTGTACCTGCTGGTCTGTATCCTCTTTCCTCTGCCCTGACTACTCTCACTAACTTTCTCCCAGTTCTACTCCACCCATCCAGTTCCACCCATTCAACAAACTCCTCCTACCACATGTGACTTAGGCTTCCAGCTGATTTAAAATGGGAAAGATCTTTTCATTTAAATTTATGTTACATAGACTAATGTTATAAACCTCTAGAAAGGGAAGGCTCTTGTGTCCTAACTATTTGGGGCCGATATGTGACCCATGAATATCAGCTTCAGTTCTTTGCATCTTTGTATTGTGCCTTTGCTTGTAGGTGAATGGTTGCTAACCTGTGAGCTTTGGAAAGGTCAGGATGATGAGCCACTAGAGGTCTGGGAATCAAAAAGTCCATGGGGGAATTTGTAGCCATCAGAGCCAAATCACCAGCACAGCAAAGAGGAGTGAATGCCACTCATTTCAACAGCAGATTTACCTTCAACGAAGCTAGAGGACCCTAAATGCAAGTTAAACAACTCAGTCTACCAGCTTCTTGAATTTGGTAGTGAGGTAAAAGCCTCATTGCAATCAATGTAAATTTGAACCCATCTATCCCAAGGTCCAAGATCATTTGGAAACAGGGTGTCCAGGTTCAGGTGGATAAATTTATACTTCTGTTCTTTATACATCTTTGTAATAAAAGCTTTTGTAAAAGCTAATTGATTTTAATTGCCTAAATGTTACTGCAATCTTAATCACTTGTGGGTATCTGTGATATAAGGGAAATACTAATTTCAAGTAATAACTGATTTTGAGGAGTACATAACACAATGATGGCTCCAGGAGCTAGCATTAAAGAAAGATACCTGAAGCTCTCAAGCATATTCCTAGAAGTCTGAAAGGGAGATACAGCTCAGCTCTGGGATACTCACTGAGGTTCCTTAGAGCTCTTATTAGGGTTGTAAATATAACCATGCAAAGAAAGTTCCTTGAAGCTAGTCACTAATTTTGTCTTTTTATCTCCAGCCCTTGGCACAGTGCCTAGCACATGACAGGCAATTAATATTAATATCATTTGTCAAATTATGTTTACTTGTGCATATATGTGCATATATGAGTATAAGTGTACATGCATATGTATATATATGTACATATTTATACACACAGACACATTTCCATCTATTCACCCTTCCATTTATCTATCTGTCTGTCTGTCTAGCTATCTGTCTGCCTGTCTGTCTATCTAATCTATCTTTCTATCTATCTGTAATTCTGTACCTAAAATCTATCCCTCCTCTGTTGGGAATGGATAGTATATTTCATCTTCAGCCCTATGGAAATAAGAATTCCGGGATGGTCATTTTATTGATCATAGTTCTAACAGTTTTCAAAAATGTAGTCTTTACAATGTTGCTATTCCATATACTGTTCTGGATCTGCTAATTTCATTTAATATCAGGTTATAAAATTCTTGCCTATACTTATGATATTGATATTTTAGTGCAAATTGTTTTTCTCTTAAAAATTAAAAATAGAATGTATGGAGAATTCTAAAGATGTGGAATATTTTTATACAGTAATTTTTTTTCATTTAATAGGTTGTTCATATATATTTATATACCCACACATACATATATAAATACATTTAATTAAATGCATGTAAATTTTATATTACAATGCAGCAGTGGGGCAGTGGATAAAATGTTGAACCAAAGGTCAGGAAGACCTGATTTCAAATTGTGCCTCTGATACTTACTAACTGTGCAATCCTAAGAAAGTAATTTAACCTCTCTGTATCTGAGTTTCCTCATATATTCATATATAACACTGCCAAAAAAAGGTACCAATTTTCCAAGGTTAATGTAAGGATCAGATGAATTAATGTATGTAAACTACTTTTGCAAACCTTAAAGGCAATGATGTATGTGCATACATATGTGTGTTGTACACACATATGTGTGTATGTATGTATGCAATGTATGTATTTATGTATAAACTCATTTGGCCCTTACAACAGCCCTGCTATATAGGTACTAGTATTATCTTCATGAGAGTTCTTTTGCAACAAAATGAGGTAAGCAAAATTAATAATACATACTTCATATGAAATGAATGCAACATTCCATATATCTAATATCTTCCATATTTACTATTTCTTTTTTAAATGAACAGAAATCTATTTTCTGTCCCTCCCACACCTCTACTCTCTTGGAAAGGAGAAAAACAGAACAAAATATAATCAATTTCCCAGCAACAAATGTTATGAAGAGTTAGGCAAAACAAATTTCCTCATTGACCCTCTATGTCTCTGTCTCTCTCTCACTCACTCCTTCCCCTTACACACACACACACACACACACACACGCATGCACACGCACAAGTGTATATGTATATATGCATGAGCATATACATGTTCATATATGTGTGAATATGTATATATACATATGAACATGTATATATATCTACACATACATGTGTAAAGACAATATGTGCCTTTTAAATTCATTGTCTAATAGAATTTATATGTCTGTGAATATAAGCATATGAATATATGGATATTTAAAATACATATGTGAATAAGCTATATATATATGTGTGTGTGTGTTTCAGTTAATTATTTAATAGGGGTAGATAGACAGATAGACAGACAGACAGATAGATAGACAATGAAGTAATGCTAATCAACTTGATTAGGGGAGGCCCACACTTTTTGTTAATTCTAATGCAGTGGTTCTCAAGGATTGTGATTCCTTCTGGCTCTGAAAAAAATGTATCAATATTGTGAGGTGAGGTTTTATTTTGGGGCTTTTTCATTGCAAGTGTTTGTTTGACCAGAGGAGACCCTGAGCAGCCAATAAGAAGTCCCCTGGCTTTGGAAACACAGATGTTAGTGTTTCTCTTTCTGGTAACTATGTATATATGGTCAGACAATTGGATCTTTCTGTTGATCTGTGATACATATATTGCTTAGAGTCAGAGAGTTGGAAGACTTGTCTGTGTATTATTTCTTTGTATTTTCTCTGAAGTACAGGGTGCTGACTCCTGCGAATTGAGTGGTATATGTACTTGATTAAAATGATTAATGACCCTCAAAAGTTGTCTTTCCTTTTAGAAAAGTAGAACAAAGAACCTGTGATAGCAGGCCATCCTGGATGTGTCAGGGTGTTTGTTTTTATATATTCACGTAAGAATGTTTTGTATGAATATATAAATGAGTGTTCATATAAGTGTATACATGTATGAATAAATACCATGAATATTTACCTACATTGTGCATTCATCATCCATATATAGATATATGCCTATGTGTGTATAATTTCCTTTTCTTCTTTCTTACCCTACTGCCTCTCTGTGCTACTTTAAAACATATCTAGATATAGATAGATAGATAGATAGATAGACAGATAGACAGATAGAATATATATTATTACAATGAAATTTGCAATAAAGTGAGGCACTAAGTTCTGAGTGCAATCATTTTATTAACAAGTCTAACAGTTGCCAGTAAAAGGGATCCAAGGTTCTTCAACAGCCAAGGACAAACAGGGGTTTACAGAGAATATGTTTATAGTCAATCTTGAGTAACATGTTTGGATTGACTGTTGATTGGTTTCAGGTTGACTAAGACTGGAATGAAGAACTTAAGAGATTTACAATATTAGGCTGGTGGGTATGTTGGGGCCATTATGGGCATTTGATATTTCTAGCTGTCATCATCAACCTGTCATTCGGATTGACTATAGCATTATATTGGTTACCATGGATTTCATGGAATTATTCAGTCAACTAGGAGGTGAGGAATTTGAAGTAAGCATGGTTGAGAGTGTTAATTTTGACTACCACCAAAGAAAACTTAGAGTACCACAAAATGAGGACTGGCCATGACAGCTCAGTTCTGCAGGAGATCAGCTTATCTACACAATTCAGCTCTTCAGAAATAAAGATCTTCATCTTCAATACACTATCTGAATTAGGCCATCAAGCTAAAATAAATAAACAGAATAATAAGCACTAAATACTAATTTAAAGACATTTTTTCAATATGTATATATGATGTATTTATATATGTAGGCATATATACATACATATATGTATGTATGCACTCTGTGCGTTTATGTGTGTGTGTGTGTGTAATCTATACCTAAAATCTATCACTTATCTATCAGAAGGTGAACAGTATATTTCATCTTTAGCCCTCCAGAACCAGGAATCAGGATGGTCATTTTCTTGTTCATAGTTCTTACAGTTTTCAGGTTATTGTCTTTAAAATGCTGTTACTGCAAATGTCTTCCTTTTGGATCTGCTAATCTCATTCTTTATCAACTTATAAAAGTCTTTCAAACTTCAAAATTGTTTCCAATACTTCAAAACCGTCTGCAATTAAAGTATCAATATTATATAACAAACTGTTTTTATGGTCTGCTCTCTTCATTCTGTATCAGTTCCTATAAGTCTTCCCATATCTCTCCGAAATCCATCTACATTCTCCTTTCTTAGAGCCCAGTAATATTCTATCAAATCCATATAATACAACCTATTCAGTCACCCTCAATTGCTAGATATCTCTTTAGTTACCAGGGTTTTTGTTCATCGTTTTGTTTGTTGTTTTTTCCAAGTGTTGCTACAATTATTTTGATACATATATTTTTCCTATATCTTTAATTATATACATATTGACCAGTTGTAAACACATTTCTATTGAACATGTATTTCCAGGTCAACCAATAGTGTATCAAAGTGGCTGTTTTCCTACATATCTTCTAACATTTATCATTTTCCTTCTTAAAAAATCATCTTTGCCATTTAGATGGATGTAAGATAGAATGGTAAAATTGTTGTAATTTACATTTCCCTAACTAATAATATTCTGAAACTTTTTTTTTTTGGATGGCTATAGGTGGTGTAAGTTTCTTTCCTTGAATTCCCTTGAGAATTTCTTGTTTCACATCCTTAAACCATTTGTCAATTAGGGCATGATCCTTAGTCTTATTAAATTCTTAACATATCTTAGAAATAGTAATATTATCAAAGAAACTTTCTGCAAGGATTTTACCCCCCAACTTAATTATTCCTCTTTTAATCTTAGCCATATTGAAACTTCTGGAATTTTTAAAAAATCACATAACCAAAATTTCTATTTTATCTTCTGTTATATCTAGTCCTTGTTGGATGTTTGTTAAATAATCATTCAACTGAGAGACATAGTATTGTAAGAAGTGAGATCATCGAACTGAGAGTCAGAGTTCTTTTTGCCTCATCCCAGATCTATTTCTAAAGAGCTGGATGACCTTATCTTATTGTTACTCAGTCATTGTCAGTCATGTCTAACTCTTTGTGATTCCATTTGGGGTTTTCTTGGCAAAGATAGTTTGCCATTTTTTTCCCTCCAACTTATTTTTCAGAGCTGGAAACTGAGGCAAGTAAACATCTGAGCCCAGATTTGATCTCAGGAAAATGAATCTTTTTCAATCCAAGTCCAGTGGTCTGTCCACTGCTACATCTAGCTGCCCATAGGTCACCTTAGCAATTCAGTTAATCTCTCTGCTCCTTAATTTCCTCCTTTGTAAGACAAATACGTTGAGCCAAATCACAGTGATCTTCCTTTGTCAAATATATTGAAACATACACTTTGCAATGATTTTTTTCCATTAAATTATAGATTTTAGATTAAGGCCTGCATTCAAAAACTGGCATTTGGAAGGGGGAAGAGTAGAATGGCTAAATTTAGTATTACTTTGTGTTCCTTTGGTTTTTAAAAAATTTATTTAATAAGTTTCTGTAGTTGATGCTAAGATGATTTCCAAAGTCTCTTTACAAAAAATTGATTTATCATTCTGAAGGCCTGATCACTCTTTCACTCTTTTATAGTTACTGATGGTCAATAAAATATACTTTTTTGATGCACTGAAATGGTTAAAGGTAGGAAGACACAATAAGGTTCAGACTTACAGAGATATTTCGATCATGTTGGGGTATGGCAAATACAGTAACAAAAATGAATAAAAGAATGAAAAATATAATTAAATAAACAATTGAACCAATTAATAGCCTGCCAGATAGACAGAAAAAGTGAACAAAGAAATCACCTGAATAAATAAAAAAGGAAAGAAGAAAAGAAAGAAGAGACAAAGGAAGAAAGAGGGAGAGAAAGGAAGGAAGAACAAATGGAAGGAAGGAAATAGAAAAGGAGAAAGGAAGAAAGAGAAAGAAATAAAAGTGACTCCTTGTACTCTTAAGCAACCTGCTCACATCTCTTGAACATCGATACCTGTGGTCACTCAAGTAACAGAATGTTTTTAGTCTTTATATTATTTCTATTTTCTGTCCTTCACAAGTTTCATTTGATCCTGATTACTCCTCCAATCCCCTTTGCAAGTGTCAGCTCTTTTCTCTTGTTTGGGAATTTACCTAATTACCAACACATTATGCCTCAGGAAGGGCTCAAAACTGTCTCACACACACATATGTATATGCATATATCTGTGTATGTATATATGGATGCACATACATAGGTATGATACATATATGCAGTACACAATGTGTATACTTACACATTTAAAGGTATATATATATGTATATATATATATATACACATATACATCCACACACACACACACGTGTGCACACACAGACACACACAGAGATATGCAATCACTAGCCTTTTCTCTTTCAAGCCTGTTACCCCTTTACCTGTATTACCATAGATGTAGAACTGAGGTCTTTTGCTCAATTACTAGTATTATCCATCAACATGGAAAATATAACATTGAATCCTCATGACCTGAGCTTTTTGACAAACGATTTCAGATCATGTTGTACCATCTTTAAATAGAATTTTGACATGAGAAGAGCTCCATTATTCACTTTTCTGAGTTCATCAAATTTCATGATTTACTGTGTCATTAACCAGAGAGGACTTTGTACTGCAGAAAAAAATGCCTAAGGATTTAAAACTGTTTACAAACCACCAACATGAGTTATCTCTCCAGAAAGGATGACTTTTATGGGGAAATAATGTTTACATTCCAGAACGTAGTTGTCAAGTTTTCCTAGATAAACCCCATGAAGTACTTGTAGGGGTTATTTGCTACAAACAATGCCTGGTGACTTGAAACAGATTCTGATATTGGGAAGCTCTTAAGTGGGGCTAGAATATGGCAAGGCACTCAGCACAGTCATTCAGAAGCACCTACCTTTTTTCTCAAAAAATCTTGATTAAAAAATCCACATTGATTACATTTCAGTAGACGAACTTAATAATTGTCAAAGTCTACATCTCATAATGCCTCAAAGTGTTTCTGGTTCCTTGTCAAAAATCCTACCACTTTGTATCAACTATTAGTAAATTCACAGATTACTGGGAATGAGTGTTTTTGACCAGGCTCATACAATGAATTCAGCTGAGTTCCAGACAAACCGACGTATTTGCTGTTCCCTGAACTCTGCATTCCATTGCCTGCCATTTTATCTGGTGTCTAGAATACATATTATATACACACCTTTGCCTCTAAACATCCCTAAATTTCTTCAAGACTCAACTCAATACTCTTCCCCCACCCCACCCTTCCCCAAAATAAAACAAACAAAAAATAATTGTTTCCTGACCCCCCTCAGGAGTTATTGCTGTTTTCCTCTCAAAGTAGCACATATATGCTTTCTGCTTTTGTTCTTGAGTAGAACATGGGTTCTTTAAGGTAAAATTTGTTTTGCTTTTGTAATTCTAGAGGCTGTTATACGGTTTTATATGTAAAAGATATTTAATAAATGTTTGTTGAATGTGCATAAGATTGGTTGCATTTCAAAATAGGCTGAGAAGGTTTATATAGATTATTAAACATGTCCTAAAATGGATAGCTGGAGGAAATTGGCCAAAAAATACTAGGTTTCTCATTTCTCAATTGTGACTGTTCAACATCAGTGAATGTTGCCAAATTACTAATGGGAATAAAAGTGACAAATTATACAAAAACAATGGTGAATACTTTCTGAGGAACAGGGACATGGACTGAACTTTCCTAAAGCTTAGCCATATGTCAAGGAGAAAATTATTTTTATAAATCATAGAAATGTTTGTACATTTACTCTGATTCCCAAACAATGTGACTCTTCTTAACCATGCCCTAAAGTGGTATTTCTCCAAGGACCAGGGTTGGACAACATCAGAGGACATTTAGACTGGAGTATTATAACACTACTTTAGCTCCTAGAACATATTAAAGTTATGATGAAGGTATCCTGAGCAAATACTTCCCTGGAAATTGCTCAGATTATCCACAAAGACCAAGATCTTTTGTAAATATAGAACTGTGGTTTGAGTGGACTCTATGACTTGTGGAGGCATGGGCACTAAGGATTACAGAATTTCAGATTTGTAAGGTGCCTTAGCAACTATCCAGTTCTCCCATCACCTGAACAACAATCCTGTGGTAAAGTAGATCTTAAACTTTTGCTTGAAGTTCTTCATCGAGAGGGCACTCAAGGCTTACTCAGTTGTTTTAGGGATATTTTTCTGGGATGATTTGAAAAAAATCCCATTTCTCCTCAATGTAGCTTGCTTTGTATATATTTGTTTATAAATTGTCTTCCCTAATACATTGTAAAGTACTTGAAGGCAGGGGCTGGTTTTTTTGCCTCTTTTTGGGCCCCTGGCACTTGTACTTAGCACAGTGTCTGGCACATAACAGGTGTTTAAAAAATGTTTATTGTTTGAAAAATCACTAAAATGTGCTATTTTATGGCAAATAGTTTAGAATGCTATGATTGGCCCTATTTCATTTATTAAACAGTATATATATATATATATATATATATATATATATATATAGAGAGAGAGAGAGAGAGAGAGAGAGAGAGAGAGCTCTATCTATATATCTATACATATATAATATGTTAGTTGGGCCAATATAATGAAAATGACAATTCTATCTAAATTAATTTACTTATTCAGTACCATACCAATCAAACTACCAAAAAAGTTTTATAGAACTAGAAAAAATAACATCAAACTTTGTCTGGAAGAAAAATAGGTCCAGAATATCAAGGGAATTAATGAAAAGAAATGGTAGGGAAGGTGATCTAGTCATACCAGATTTTAAATTGTATTATAAAGCAGCAATCATCAAAGCACCTGGTACTGGCTAAGAAATGGAGGGATAAATCAGCAGAATAGGTTAGGTATATATAGCACAATACTAATAATAGGAGTCTACTGTTTGATAAACACAAGGACCCTAACTTTTGAGATAAGTGCTCATTGTTTGACAAAAACTGCTGGGAAAAAATGGAAAATAGTGTGGCAGAAGTTGGGCATAGATCAATGACTAACTCTGTACACCACACTAAAGTCCATATAGGTACATGATCTAGCTATAAAAACTGATGCTAAAAAAAAGTAGGGGAGCAAGTAATAATTTATTTGTAATATTTATAGAGCATTTATAATATTTATAGAAGAATTTATGACCAAAAAAGTGATAGAGAACATTATGAAGTGCAAAGTGGATAACTTTGATTACATTGAATTCAAAAGTTTTTGCACAAACAAAACCAATAAAACCAAGATTTGGAGGAAAGCAAAAAACTGGGTAAGAATTTTTACAACTAGTGTCTGTGATAAAGGTCCCATTTCTAAAATATATAGAGAACTGAGTCAAATTTGCAATAATACAAGTCATTACCTAATTGATAAATGGTCAAAGGATATGAACAGTTTTCAGAAGAAGAAATTAAAGTTATCTATAGCTGCATGAAAAATTACTCTAAATTTCTATTGATTAGAGAGATGCAAATCAAAACAACTCTGAGGTACCACATCAACCCTATCAGATTGACTAACATGACAAAATAGGACAATGATAAATGTTGGAGAAGATGTGAGAGAGCTGGAACACCAACTCATTTTTGGTTCAGCTGTGAGCTGATTCTATCATTTTGCAGAGCAATTTATAACTATGTCCAATGGGTGTGTATCTTTGTAAATCATACAAATGTACATTCCCTTTGACCCAGCAAACTACTTCTGTGAATGTATTCCAAAGAGATCATAAAAAATGGTAAAAGGATCTACTTGTTCAAAAATATTTATAGCAACCCTTTTTGTGGTGGCCAAGAACTGGAAATTGAGGGAATGCCCATCAGCTAGGGAATGACTGAACAAGTTGTGGTACACAAATATAATGGAATATTACTCTGCTATGAAAAACTATGAACAGGTGGACTTCAGAAAACCTGGAAAAACTTATATGAGCTGATGCTGAGTAAAGTGAGCAGAACCAGGAGAACACTGAACCTAGTAACAGTCACAATGTGTGAGGACTGTTTTTGATAGACTTAGCTCTTCACAGCAGTTCAAGGACCTAGAGCATTTCCAAAGGACTCATGATGCAAAATGCCATCTACATCCAGAGAAAGAACTATGGAGTCAGTACACAGAATGAAGCAGACTATTTTCTCTTTTGTGCGTTTGGATTTTTCTCATGGTGTCTTCAATTCATTTTAAACCTTCTATGTAGCATGGCTAATGTGAAAATGTATTTTATAGGAATGTATGTCTAGAGCTCATATAAGATGGCATGCCATCTTGGGCAGGGAGGAGGGAAGGGGAGAAAATTTGGAACTTATGGAAGTGATTGTTGCAAACTGAAAATAAATAAATTAATAAATTTGAAAAAAATATAAAAGGACATAGTTTTATGGAAAATGGACAGAGAAGACATAGATGGTTCCACCAAACTATTCAGGTAAGAGACCAGATACTAAGGAATGAAGGGCACATTATACAATCACCTGCCAAAGGACTAAAGCATTCAGTGCTTCCCCAATGCATAGATTCTGACTCCCTCAACTCTAGGTCTCACAAAAGGTAAAAGAAGGAGAAGGTCTTACTTCAAATGAAGCAACTAGAAGGGGCTACAGGAACCTAACACCTACCTAATGGGCAACTTGGGAGAACAGCAACTGAAAAATCTTCCCCTGGTCAGAGACATTACCCTGGTAGAGAAACACATAGTGATAGAACAAATGGCACCAATAAAACCCTTTTCTTAAAGGGAGAGACATGTAAACATAGAAGAGGGTACTGGAGTTGCTTCTAGCACTGTCATTTCCCAACTGAGATTAGTAAGAAGAGAATATGAAAGAAAGTGGGGAGCAAGAGCTTCACTCACGTATCTGCATAGGTTTTTGCACCTTTCACCACACATTTTGTAAACACACAGGCCTGAAATTAATCTCAGACAACTATATCCCAACTTGAAGCTCTGACATAAAGAAAATAGTGTTGGGAGTCAGTGTCTCCTTTCTTCCTAAAATCTACTCCCAAAGAATTAAGTCCCTTTAATTGCAGAAATTAAATAGAGATGCAAAAAACATTTACACTTATCTACCGTCTTACTTGAGAGAAAGGTCATTCAAGCCTACAATGTCACCAAAAAAGCATAATGGGCTACTAGATGGCCTTGGATAAGGGTAAGGGATTAAAAAGGGAGAGCTGGGAAACTGTGAGTATAAGTAAATTCCCTTTGAAATAGAGACTTTGGCCTTACAAGCACTGTACGCTCAGAGCCAAATGAGCTCACACTCACTTCTCAGCCTTGTTAGGCAACAGGAGATGCTCTCTGGGCCATACAACTTGTGATCAACAGTAGGGAAGTACATAAACAAGATCTTGATTTAAATAAGAAGGCTTTTTAAAAGATTGTCCAAAAATATCAGTTCTGGAGAAAGTGAAGTTTCACAATTCACCCCCTCCAATTGAATTCTCTTGGTGCTCAAGTTTTTCCCTGCTGCTCAGAATTGGACTCAGTTGGACAGCTGTGGTGTCTGGTTTGGAACAGAGCTAGTTGCAGTACTGAAGTCTCTTCATAGATCAATCACTGCAGAGGCAGGAGAAGGAGTAGAAACAGGAGTAGGTGCTAATATCTTTGAGACAAGAACAGGAGAATCAAAGTCTAACAAGATGTATACATCATTGCCACTTTGAATTTATTTCTGGATGGGAGGAGGGGTGACATGATTAGTGATGAGTTCTGAAGATGAAGGTGGGGGAATAGTAATTTTGTCCCCAAGTGGAGGTAGCAGTAGGTTCAGATCCCCCAGTTCCTACAGGTTGAGGATTAGAGTTTCCTGCTTTTTTTTGGTTATAGTATTCCCAATACTCACTTTGATAGTTTGTCCTCTCTTAAAGCTTAGATCCAACTTGGGATCATGTACATTTCCTGAGATTCTTTGATGATCTCAGATTCCTTCTGTATCCATTTGAAGTGATCTTGCAGAGAAACTGCAAGCTGAAGTAGAAGGCATCACCCCAATCTGTGAAGTCAATATCAATGAAACACTAAGTCCAGTGCCATCTTGAATCTGGATCACAAAGTATAATCTAGAATCTGTCACTGTCTCTACAGCAATACCAGGATATTGTTCTACTGGTGCCTGAGCAAATAGCTCTGCAGATACTTTATCTTCAAGTTTTATGTAGGCAATCTTTCCTTTTGAAGTGATTTATAGGCAATCAGTCCAATCAGGCTGATCCAGTTGCAGTCTGATGCCCTGTGTCCATGGTTGGAAATATGTAGTGGGATGCGCAGATGCTGATTTTGGGCTTCAAGAATAGGGGGGACTTATACGCTGCCTCAGTTGCCACCTTGGATCTGTTCTCTAAAGACTTTTAAAATTTAAATTGATTTCGTTAACTATTTTCCACTGACATGTAAGAAAAAAAAGATTAACACTATCTCTTAAATTTTGATTTCCAAATTCTCTCCTATCCTTCCCTTTTCTACTCCTTTGTAAGTAAGCAATGTTATATCTACCATACATGTAAAGTAATGTAAAAACATATTCTATCTTAACTATGTTACAAAAGAAAACACACATAAGACAAGAAAAAATAAAGTATGCTTCAATATGCATTCAGATTCCATTAGCTCTTTCTCTGGAGGCAGACAACATTATTTTATCATGAATCCTTTAGAAATACCTTGGATCATTATCTTGATCAGAGAGGTTGAGTCTTTCACACTTAATTATCCTTACAGTATTCCTGTTATTGAGTATGTTGTTCTCCTGGCTGTACTCACTTCACCTTGCATCAGTTCACAGAAGCTGTCCAAAGGTTTTTGTTTTTGTTTTTGTTTTTTTTTCTGCTCATCATTTTTGCAATTCAAGCAGGAAGATATAAGGACCTGAAACAGGGCAGTTGCTATATGAGTAAAGAAAGTGATACCTACAACAGATGTCATGATAGTAGAAATAAAACATCAGATTGGATATGTAAGGTGGACATGAATGAAGTTTTGAGCATAATATATAGATTGAAAGTCTGGGAGACTAGAAGGATGATAATATTCTTGATACACTGGAAAGTTGGGAAGAGGTAAAGGTTTATTTTTTGTCTTGGGTTTTTTTTTTTTTGCTGAGAGGGGAGGGAAGAAGATAATGAGTTTATTTTTGGTTATGTTAAGTTAGAGATGCCCATGAGACATCCAATTCAAAATATCTAAAATGTGATTCATGACAAGATATTGGAGCTCTGGAGAAAGACTAGGGCTGGTTGTACTGATCTGTGAATCATTTACATAGAGATTATAACTTATCCCAAGAGAGCTAATGGGATCCTTGTTTGAGATAGTAAAAGAAGAAGAGAAGTGATCCTAGGACATAATGTTAGAAAATAGCAACAGTTATTGACCATGATTTGGATGAAATCTAGTATGGAGACTGAGAGAAAAATGGTCAGTGAGAAACAGGGGAAGGAAAACCAGTGGAAAATAGTATAATGGTAACCTAGAGAAGAAGGAGTAACCTGGAGAAGAAAATCACTTGTCAAAGGCTATGGAGAGGTACAGAAGGAGAATTGAGAAAGGACCACTGAATGACAATTAATATGTATAAAAACAGTTTCAGTTTGATTATGAAATCAAAAGCCAGAATACAGAAAGACTAGAAATTAGTGAGGAGAAAAGAAAAATGAACTCAGTGCATAAAAGATTATCAATAACTTTCTTTAGATATGGTTGCTTGGGTGCTTACTTTTGTCTAAGTGCATTTCAATGAAACAAATGAAGGAGGGGGTGGAATCAAGATGGCACAGTAGAAGAACACACCTCTAGAAGCTCTCCTCCCACAGCCTATAAAATGCCTGTTAAAAACGACTCTAAACAAATTCTAGAGCAGTAGAAGCCACACAACAATAGAATGAAACAGATTTCCAGCCCAAGGCAGCCTGGAAGGTCGACAGGAAAAGTTCATCAAGTCAGGTGTGGAGTTGAGCTCAGCACAGAGTGGGCCTGCCATAGCAAGGACAGGACTGAAACAGTCTTCAAGGCACCACGGCAGCAGCTGCAGATCCCAGATTCCTCAACTCACAAAGACTAAAGACAGCTTGAAAGGTCAGTGAGAAAGCTCATTCACTTGGGTGAGAAGGGAATGAGACTGTCTCACTCCAGCTGCAGGCAGCAGTAGCTTCCATTGTTGGAGCACTGGCCTAAAGCCCCTGGGGAATTGAGCAGCTGATATGTATCTCAGCCCTGAGTGGCAGCCCTAGGAGGAGGAGGAGTGCTGGCTGGCACGGTGGAGCTGGTGGAGGCTCTGGAGACGTAATCCTGCTCACAGATCAGAGCACAGGCCAGGAGAGGAATAAACTCCTCTCCTTTGATGGTGCCACCTTGGAGGAACTGAGAACTTACAGATCCCCAGAGTATACCTACCCCTTGACAAAGAACTCAAAAGTCAAAGTAACTGGCTGGGAAAATATCCAAAAATGGGGAAAAGAATAAGACAATAGAAGGTTACTTTCTTGGTGAGCAGGTATTTTCTTCCATCTTTTTGGATGAGGAGTAACAATGCATACTATCTGAGGAAGTCAAGGCTTCTGCAGCCAAAATCTCCAAAATAAATATGCAATGGTCTCAGGCCATGGACGAGCTCAAAAATGATTTTGAAAATCAAGTAAATGGTGGAGGAAAAATTTGGAAGAGAAATGAGAGTGATGCAAAAGAATCATGAAAACTGAGTCAACAGCTTGCTAAAGGAGACCCAAAAAATGCTGAAGAAATTAACACCTTTAAAAATAGATGAACTCAAACAGCAAAAGAGGCCCAAAAATCTAATGAGGAGAAGAATGCTTTAAAGAGCAGAATTAGCCAAAGGGAAAAGGAGGTTCAGAAGCTCACTGAAGAAAATAGTAATTTAAAAGTTAGAATGGAGCAGATGGAAGCTAATGACTTTATGAGAAACCAAAAAATTACAAAACAAAACCAAAAGAATGAAAAAATAGAAGACAATGTGAAATATCTCACTGGAAAAACAACTGACCTGGAAAATAGGTCCAAGAGAGACAATTTAAAACTTATGGGACTGCCTGAAAGCTATGATCACAAAGAAGAGCCTACACATCATCTTTCATGGAATTATCAAGGAAAATTCCCCTATTCTGAAACCAGAGGGTAAAGTAAATATTGAAAGAATCCATGGAAAATATCACAAGCAACTAGAAAAAAACAATTCAAGAATTGCACAAATACAATCAGGATAAACCAGCATCTGGCAGCTTCTAAATTAAGGGATCAAAGAACTTGGAATATGTTATTCCAGAAGTCAAAGAAATTAGGTCTGAAACAAAGAAACTCCTACCCAGCAAAACTGAGTATATTACTTCAAGGGAAAACGTAGTAATTCAATGAAATAGAGGACTTTTGAGCATACTTGATGAAACGACTAGAGCTGAATAGAAAATTTGACTTTTACACATAAGAATCAAGAGAACCATGAAAAGGTAAACAAGAAAGAGTAATCATAAGGGACTTACTAAAGCTAAACTGTTTATATTCCTACATAGAAAGATAATACTTGTAACTTCTGAAACTTGTCTCAGTATTTGGGTAGTTGGAGGCATTACACACACACACACACACACACACACACATATATGTGTATATATATATATATATATGTGCACAGAGGGCACAGGGTGAGTTGAATAGAAAGGGATGATATCTAAATAAATAAAATTAAGGGGTGAGATAGGAAAATATTGATAAGAGAAAGAGAAAAATGAAATGGGGTAAGTTATCTTTCATAAAAGATGCAAGGAAAAGCTTTTTCAATGAAGGGGAAAAGGGTGAGGTGAGAGAAAAAGTGAAGCTTACTCTCATCACATTTGGCTTAAGGAAGGATTAACATGCACACACAATTTGATATGAAAATCTATCCTACAGTTCAGGAAAGTAGGGGAGAAGTGTAGTGTAGATGGATGATAGAATGGAGGGCAAATGAGAGAAGGGGGGTAATTAGAAGGAAACACTTTTGGGGAGGGACAAGGTCAAAAGAGAGAATAAAATAATTGTGGGGGCAGAATAGGATGGAGGGAAATATAGGTAGTCTTTCACAACATGAGTATTATGGAAGTCTTTAGCAAACTACACATATATAGCTTATATTTAATTGCTTGATTTAATTGCTTGCCTTCTTAGTGGGGATGGGTGGGGAAAGAGGAAGGGAGAGAAGTTAGAACTCAAATTTTAGGAACAAATGCGGAGAATTGTTTTTGCATGTAGCTGGGGAATAAGAAATACAGGCAATGGAGTACAGGAATCTATCTTGCCCTACAAGAAAATAGAAGCGATAGGGATAAAGGAAGGGAGGAGTGTGATAGAAGGGAGGGTAGATTGGGGGAAGGGCTAATCAAAATGCATGATGTTTTGGGGTGGGGGAGGGGAGAGATGGGGAGAAAATTTGAAACTCAAAATCTTGTGGAAATGAACATTGTAAACCAAAATTAAATAAATAAATTGGAGGACAGGCAATAGAGCAAAAAAAAAAAAGAAAGAAACAAATGAAGGAATCTATGCTATTGTGGGTATATGTGGGAGGGAGGAAAGTTTTAATGTCATTAAATAATTGTGATATTTTAAAAGGTATAAATAATAGTTTCAAAAAATAATCATTAATCATAAATGGATTGACTTAGAAAGGGAAAAATGGAAATGACTACTGTAAATGCAGAGGTTGTTTAGTCATTTTTCACTCATACCTGCTCTTGGTGAGCCTTTTTAGGATTTTCAAAGATACTGGAGTGATTTTCCAATTCCTTCTCCAGCTCATTTCCCGAAGAGGAAACTACAGCAAATGGTGTTAAGTGACTATTTCAAGGTCACACAACAATTAAGTTTCTGAGGTCACATTTAAACTTAGATCTTCCTGACTGCAGGCTTGGCATTCCATGGGTTTCATAGCCAAAATGAAGGGGTTGGATTGAACAGCTTTTAAGATCCCTTCTTCTACTTTCATGATTCTCTGATACTGACGACTAAGCAATTGAAGATACAGTGGCAGTTAGTTTCCAAGTTCCATGTCTTTTCTTACTTTTCTACACATTTGGTACAATAGTATAAATTTCTGGAATTGCTAGCCCAAAAGTGTTTCTCTGTAATGTTAATGGAATTTATTTTAATAGGAGTTAAAGATCTGCCCCACCCATTAACAGGCCTCACTTGGAGCCCATTAGGGTAGGAACATTTTTAAAGAAAAAAATTGCTTATGGTGAGGTTTGCTTGCTTGAATTCTTTCACATCTTTTGTTACTTAGCCACTGAAGCACTAAGACTGTGATGCCTTCTGGCTCTGAAAGCAATATTCACAGCACTGGAGGTGACTGAATAGGCCAGTGTAGTTCTCAGTCGCAAAGTATAAAAGACTCTGAAAAGGGAAAGCAGAAGAAAAACATTTATTTAGACACCAGAAAGTCAAATTCCAGAACCAGAAAGCTAAATCAATCATAGTAACCAAGAAGTTAATAAAAATGATCACTGCAGCAGGCAAAACCATTCCCAAGCCTCCTCTGTTTGCTAGGGCCTTCTCACAAGCAAATACGCATGAGCCTGACCTTTTCCATGCCAGCCTACATCCTCTTTTCTCTGCCCTGACAGGACTCATTGACTTCCTTACAATTCTGCTCTACCCTTCTTGCTCTGCCTGTTCAGCAAATTCCTTCCACCACATGTGTCTTAGGCTTCCAGGTGATTTAAGCAGATCACACTGCCCATTAATGAATTAATGAATGAGAAAGATCTTTCGATCTAAATTGCTGTTACAGGGCTCATTTTTTGGAAGAAGTTTCATGTGCCAGACGAGACTTTGGGTAGCCATTAAGGACACCACCCCTTTGAAAGCCCAGATGTTGGTGCTTCTCTCTCTAGTAACTATGTGTAAATGTCAGACAGTTAGAAGCCCTATCTGCTGGTCTTTATTTCTTTGCTTGTATTTTCTCCAGTGTTGAATGTAATTAAAGTAGATTGCTGACATCTTTCCTTAGAAAAGCAGATGTAAGAACGTGTGCCAGCAGGTCATTGTTACACTCTCCTAACCATCTCCATCCCTTCCCTAAACCTCCTTTCTTCTTCACAAATGTAATTACATGACCTACCATTATGGAAAACTTACTGAGAGATGTGACGGTTAATCTTCCCAGTAGGAATATGCATTTTCTCAGCATAGCTGCAGCTAAAGAGGATAGCAAATAGATCTCATTCTAAAGTCAGTTTTGTTTTACATTTGGAAAGGAATTGGTTATTTTGTTCCTAGCAATAATATTTGGCATGGGTAAAAATAAAATAAAATACTTTGATGTCTAGATCCACTGTTTGCTTTTGTAGTGAGCCTTTGTACTGAATCCATGCCCTTTTCCAGTCTCTTATTTACCCAGACGTCATTCTCTGTTAAATTCTTCTTTGCTGGAGCACAAAATATAACAATTTTTATCTATCAGAAATATCCCAAATATCATGTATCTCAGCCTCAATAGCATCTCATCTAGCATCTCACCACATGAAGGAGCTAAAAAATCACCAGTTCACATTGCTTCCCTCTGTGCCTTCTGAGAAAAAGGTTCACATTATGATTCATGCAGATTGGAATCACTTTACAAGTCATGTCCATTTCATTTCAAAATTTCAGCAAGAAGAGAAAGAATGCTAGACTGATTCTGAGACTGGGAACTGGCTCATTTTGCTTTAATTTGATCACACTTATTGCGCTGTTGTTCATATTTACATATCAAAGTATTCACATACAAACAGAGAAGCTGTGACTCCATGATCTTGGGGGCAAACTATCTCTGTGAAGCAAAGGTTCTAGGCCACTAGCCAGAATCTGCAGGGCAAAGGCAAAGAGAGCAGCTCTCCAGCTTTCCAGCCTCAAGCTGCCAGCTACTGAGTTAGCATCTGGGGCCATCAATTATCCCACCACCAGGGGAAAGATAATGAATCCTAACTCAATACAATCTTATCCTGGTTCCTGTGGACAGAGCAAGAACTTTCTTATGAGACCAAAATATACCCCTATGAGAAAGAATGTCAGGGGAAAATTAACTCCAACATGATCAGGAAATATTCCTTCACTCAGAAATTGAATATCAGTTATATTCTAGAAGGTTTGTAATGTATTTTCATAGGTGTCCTAATTGTCTATTATCTACCTGTCTGAAAATGTGTTTTTGTTATATTTGTATTATCACAACATATATCATATCATATCATAAAACAAAAACCAGATAAAAATTATGTTTCATGATATGTAGTGAATTCAACTAATTTCTGGAGGTGAACACAGCAAGGAAGGATATGTTCACTGGTGACAACTATAGAACACTCTCATCCGCATTATCTCTGGCACCTGATGCTTTCATGATTGCTGCTGGCCAACACAACTTCTTTGAAATGTGTTCAATTAATTTCAAGTTGTAAACCTTTTCTACATTTGCACGGTCTACTGCTGTGTAGTTGTTTGATTCAATAGTTGCTCATTTCTTTCATTCATGTCTCATTCTTTGTGACTCCTTTTGGAGTTTTCTTGACAAAAATAATGGAGTGTCTTGCCATTTCCTTCTCTAGCTCATTTTTCAGATTAGGAAGTGGAGGCAAACAGGGAATGTCTTGTCCAGGATTACAAACTAGTAAATGTCTGAGGTCACATTTGAATTCAGGACAACTCATCTTCAGGCTACTGGCCTGACTCTCTGTCTATTGCACCACTTAGCTGTCCTTTGATCCAACAAGCACTCATTAAACAATATTGTATACAATATACTTCAACTAACCTTGAGGAGACAAGACAAAGACTGAGCAGTTCTTGACCTCACAAAGCTTAAATTTCATCCACTGTGAAAGATGCTGACTTTTGGCCCATGATTCTCTTCTTAGAAATTCTTGAATAAATCTCACCTTTTTTCACATTAGCCATGTTGTACAGAAGAATTAAAAAGAATGAGAGAAACCATGAGAAAAACCAAATTAAAACAAAACAGAACACAAGAGAAAATAGACTAATTCATTTTGCATTCTGATTCCACAGTCTTTCTCTGGATATAGATGGGATTTTGCCTCAAGAGACCTTTAGGAATGCTTTAGGTCCTTGCATTTCTGTGAAGGGCTAAGTCTACCAGAAAAATTCCTTGCACACTGTGGTTGTTACTGTGTACAGTGTTCTCCTGGTTCTGCTCATTTCACTCAGCATTGGTTCATATATATCTTTTCAGGTTTTTCTTAAGTCTGACTGTTCATCATTTCTTATAGCTCAATAATATCCCATTACATTCACATACCACAACTTGTTCAGCTATTCCCTGGCTGATTAGCATTCCCTTGATTTCCAGTTCTTGACCGAAAATAAGAGCTGCTATAAATATTTTTGTAATTCCATTTGTTGAAGAGGATACTCCATCTCCAAACTCCATGCGTTTTCAACCTCTCACTCATGTCTGGAATTCTCTCGCTCCTCGTCTTTACCTTCTGGCTTCTCCAGCTTCCTATAAGTTCCTGCTAAAGTCTCACCCTCTACAAGAAACCTCAATGGTAATGTTTTTCCTCTGTTCCATTGCTCTAATTTATTCCTTATACATGTTTTTGTATGTATTTGTTTTGATTCTTCTTCATTAGACTGTGAACCCCCTAAGAGTAAGGACTATATTTTCCTTTTCTTTGAATCCTCAAAATTTAGCACAATTTCTAGCTCATAAAAGGTGCTTAATAAATATTTGTTGATTGGTTGAATGAAGGAGTCAGCCTCATAGACTGCATTTGGTGAATATTCTAATAGCAGATAGTTTTGTGGTATGGGTTGTAAAATATGATTGGGTTCCATTCTAAACCTAAAATTTTGTGGTTATTTGAATCATGTCTATGTGCAACATGCAGTCAATCTTCATAGATAATATTACAGTAGATGGAGATAGTATCATGTAGATATTCATATCCATATTAAAGAAAGAAGTAACGTTGGGGGAGCATCTGTCCTAGAAGGTATTGGCTAAGTGTATCACATCCCTGTCTCTGAGAACACATAGAATAATGGTTGAAACTGAATAATAAATACGTTAGCATTCTTACCCTAATTTCTATGTAAAAGGAAAGTTTTATTCTTCCAATCAGTTGTTTGTCACTTAGGGAGAAGAGATTTTTACTGGCTACACTGTAGTTGTGTCTGTGAAGGTGGTAAAGGAGGAGAAGGGGGAGAAGGGAGAGGAGGAAAAGAGAAGGAGAAGGAGAAGAAGAAGTGAAGGAGGTACAAATAAAAGTAACTATGACAAACTAGAATGGAACTATGGCCAAATAAGCTGAGACTATTAAGAATATCATTTTGGGAGCCGAGACAAACCTGCTGGGTAACATCTGTAAGACCCACTCATGCAAAAGAAGGACAAGTTGAGTTCATTTTGCCTTTATCTCTCATCCACTTTCCAACTATCAAAGGATGCTTAGTAGCAAGTCTGGCTCATGCCACACACTAATGTTCACTTAAGGGAGAAGTGGTAAGCAATTTCTGAAACAAAACTGAGACCAGTAATAGGCAAAAATTTACTTTTCTTTTTCCTTATGTAGAGTGTAGTTTTTTCAAAAGTGCTTAATGTAACAGTGTTGGAGTGATTGTTTCTCCTAACATTTGATCTTAGAGAATTTGGAGAGAGAGTGAGTGAGTGAGAGAGACAGAGAGACAGAGACAGACAGAGACAGAGAGAGACAGAGAGAGAGATGGAGACAGAGAGACAGAGAAAGAGAGACAGAGACAGAGAGACAGAGACAGATAGAGACAGAGACAGAGAGAGGCAGAGACAGAAATGAGAAATATTCCATAGGACCTTTTTTCGGTTCAGAATCATGGATTTGTGGTCAGTTGTGGCTGTCCTTGTTTGAACATTTATTTTCACATTAACTTCTATCTGTGTATTTATATATATTGGTTAGAGTTAAGACTGTCTTTGCTGGTACACATAGAAAAGTGAATTATATAATAAAACAGAATTCTGAGGGTAGTGTCACTGCGCAGTTAGATATGATCAGAGCTTCGGTGGCTGATACTAATAGATGTTACCTATAAACAATAATACACCCTAAAGCCCTAAATTCACTCTAAGCTTGGCTAGAGATAGCACAAAATATTGCAGACCATTATAATTGAACATTTATATTCCTTTCAGGAAACTTTAGCTCGGGGTATGTAGCTGTTGGTGACTGCCTCGCTACAGAGTTAAGTTCGTAAGGAAAACATTGTAGAGTCACTAAGTGAGGGAAGAAAAGACATCCAAATTTATGACCCATCAATTTGTTTTTGACTTGGCAGTGTGAATAACAGTAGATTTGAGGTTGTTTGCTTTAAAAATGGATACATATCTGTTACATATATATTTTCATATGTATGCACATATATATATATATCCATTTATATAGAGAGATATATGTGTTTGTATTTGTTGATGTTATTTTTTAATTGTTTTCAGTCATGCCTGACCCCTTTTGGGGTTTCCTTGACAAAGATACTAGGGTTCTTTACCATTTTCTTCTGCAGCTCATTTTACAGAGAGGAAACTGAGGCAAACAGGATTAAGTGACTCGCCCAGGGTCACACAACTAGTAAGTGTCTGAAGCCAGATTTGAATTCATCTTCCCGATTCCACACACACTCACACACACACACACACACATGCACACACATATGCACACATAGTAATTTATAGATAGATAGAAAGATAGGTGTGTGTATACATATGCTGATGTATCTTAGATGCTAAACCCTCATCACATCAACCTGATTCAAAGATCTGCTTTTTTGTTTCCCTTTATGACCACTTCCCTTTTTATCCTAAGCATGTTCATTTTGTTTGTGTAAAAGGTTTTCAGTTTCTTGTAAGAAAAGTTATCTTTTACATTTTGTAATTGCTTCTATGTCTATAGATTAGTTGGTTAACAGTACAGCTCATATGCACGTTATAAAAAGTATGAACTGATTTCCTTCAATCTTTGTTTTCATTTAGAGTATAGTGTGTTAGATATTAGTCAAAGACTAATTTCAGCCAGACTACTTTCTATTTTTATTTTCAGTTCTTAACAAAAAAGGAATTCTCTCCCAGGTAACTTAAATAGTTAAAAAATATTTTCTCTATGCCGATGCTTGATAGGATTTTTAAGCATAAATGAATATTTTACTTTGTCAAGTGTTTTTTCTGCATCTATTGAGGTAATTACATCATTTTATATACTTTTATATTTTATGTAATTGAATTGTTATGTTCCTAATGTTGAACTTTCCTTGCATTTCTGGAATAAATTTATCTTGTTCATGACAAATAATTTCTTGGATGAGTCACCATAATCTGTCGGACAATATATTAGAATTCTTTTGAGCTAATGCTCATTAATATCATTGGTTTGTATTTATCCTGTGCTAAAATTTAGTTTTCCCTGGAATAAGAATTAGGATAATAGCTCAGAAAAGGAATCTGATAAGCATTTTCTTTTTGATTTTTGAGAATGATTTGTATAGTATTGATAGTAATAGTTTTTGAATTCTCTTATAGAATTCTCCTGTATCGTCAGGCTCATGTGATTTTTCTTTAGTTAACTCCTTTCCAGCTAGTTCAATTTTAAGATTTCTATTTGCTCTTCTATTAATTTGGGTATTTTATAGTTTTGAAGGTATTCATCTATTGTTTTGTCTTTTCAATTTTACTAGCATACAACTATACATAATATGTTCTAGTAATTGTTTTATTTCTTTGGATTTGTTCTATTTCCCTTGGCTGATTTTGTACTTTGCTGATTTCATCTCCTACCTTCTTTTTAATCAGATTGACTAAAGGTTTATCTATTTTATAAACCTTTACATTTAATCATATTTCAGTTTTATTTACCACTTATATAGTTTTTCATTTCCAGTTTCTCTTCCTTTTCTTTTCATATGAGACTTATTCTTGATTGATGGCCATTTAACAATTTAGATCTTCTTTATTCCTTCTGGAATTAGAACTTTTATATTACCTAAATGGGATTTCCCACATTGTATATTTTTGTCCTCTAGATATTGCCCAATAGTTCACTTTTCCAATTGTGTTTCACCTTTAGAAATATTACTTCCTACAAACAACAGAGAGAATATCACTCTATGGTAGAAATTTCCCTGCCTGATTTTATTTTTTTTTCCATTTGCTTTGAAATTTTCCTCCTGAGTTCTTGCCCTCCTATTCTTATAGGTAGGTGTCAGTTGTTCCTAGGAGCTCTGATATCTCTTCTCTTGAAGTAGAATGAGTGGTCTCAAAGCACCAAATTCCTGCTGATTTTACCCATTATAAAATCCTCATCTCCTTTTAGAGAAAATCTTTATTCTCTCATAGAGAATATTCATTAGTATCTTCTCCTTCTATCATTAAAATTAACTTCTCCTTAGAAACCCGCTGTCTTCCTCATTTCCTGAATCATTTTTACATGTTATCATCCTATTCAAATAGGATAAAGACATCACCTTCAATTTGCCTGTAGGGCAGAGTGCTGAGGTTTCATCCATGATGTTTCAGGTCTTTGGAGAGCATATTTTCTTTTAATGTTATTGCTTTGTTTCTCCTAGATGTCCTTTCACTTCTTCATATTTTAGCTCCCAATGAATTGTTGCCTCTCTCCCCTCCTCACCCTTCAGTGAGACCTACCACTGTGGACTCAAGATTTTTCTTTCTATTCCACCATTTTTGTTGTTTTTGTACAAGCCATAAATTTGGTTTTCACAGTTTTTGTTTCTTGTTTAAACCATTTTAAAACTTCCTGTTGTTTTATGCTTTCTTGAGAGTCCTCAAGATCCTCTATCTCATTAGGTGTAAATTCATTTTCCTTCATCTTGCTATATTTATGCATCAATATATGAACTGTTTTGACTGATCTAGAAGCCACATACTTATATCTTATTAAGATCTTCAACACTGGTTTATCAACTTAGACTTAAATTCTAATAGAATTTTCTTCCTTTTGAGATTTCTTTTAATAGCTTCAATCTTTTAACATTATTTTCCCATATTGTTTACGGAATGATTCCTTTTTGATCATATTTTCCATGAAAGATGAACATCACAGTCATTCCATTTTCTGTAAGCATAGTTCAATTCTTGTCACTAGCCTTGGTCTCTGCTCCAAGTGACTTCCAAGGATAGATGAGGCAAATTTTCCACAGTTACATGCTAGTCTCTTTCCCTCAGACTTTCTTTTTTTTATTAAATTATTTTCTTTGTTTTCAGTGTTCTACAACCACTTCCATATATCTTAGATTTTTCCCCTCCCTATCTGCCCCTGTCCCTTCCCACTGTTTCCCTGAGATGGCCTACAATCTTACATAGGTTCTACACATACATTCCTGTTAAATACATTTTTACCCTAGTCACATTGCATAGAAGAAGCAAAGTGAATGGGAGAAATCACAAAGCAGAACAAAACATAATACAAAAGAATATAGTCTACTTCATTCTGAGATCCAATTCCATAATTCTTTCTCTAGAAGTGGAAGGTGTTTTACCTCGAGTCCATTGGGAATTTTTCAAGTCCTTGCATTGCAATGAACTACTAAGTCTACAAGAAATATCACTTGCATAATGTGGTTAATGCTATGTGCATAGTTCTCCTGGTTCTGCTCCTTTCACTCAGCATCAGTTCTCATAAGTCTTTCCAGGCCTCTCTGAAATCTTCCTGTTCACCATTTCTTATAGCACAACATTCCATTACATTCATAAACCTCAATTTGTTCAGCCATTCCCCAATTTATGGGCATCCCCTTGATTTCCAGTTTTTGACCACCACAAAGAGAGCTGGTATAAATATTTTTGTACATGTGGGACCCTTCCCTATTTTTTATGATCTTTTGGGGATACAGCCCTAGAAGAGGTATTGCTGGGTCAAAGGGTATGCACATTCTTGTAGTCCTTTGGGCATAGTTCCCAATTGCTCTTCAGAATGGTTTGATCAACTTACAGCTCCACCAACAATGAATTAGTGTTCCAACTCTCCCACATCCTCTCCAACATTTATCATCTTCCTGTTTTGTCATGTTAGCCAATCTGATAGGTGTGATATAGTACCTCAGAGTTGTTTTCATTTAGAGCATTTTTACATATGACTATAGACATCTTTAATTTCTTCCTGTGAAAACTGTCTGTTCACATTCTTTGACCAGTTATCAATTGGGGAATCCCTCAGACTTTCGGGAGCATAATACACCCACATATGCTGATATTCTGTCCCAATTTCTTCTTTACTTCTGTTCCGTGGATTAGCTCTGTGCAGTAGAGAGTGCAGAAATCTTAGCTGCACCACACATGTCTTTTGGTTGCTCAAGGCTCTATGAATGGGCATTGGGGGACTGGTAGAAGGAAAGCAGAATTGAATTTCCTAGCAATCCCATGGATTGGTTTATGCAGCTGTCAGGAGTGAGGGGAGGTAAATAAGCAAGCTAGGGTTCAGGGATTAAACTTCTTTGTTTTTATTATTTTTTTTACAGCTTTGGTGTCTAAGACTATGGAGACAGACGAAATGGTTTTATTTCTTGGGCAAAATCCATATTTGGATGAATTTCGAAAGGTCCTAATGTTTAGAATGTACAGTTCTCCATCGTTTTGGTCTTGTCTGAAATTACTTCATTTTGATCTTATACAAGTTTTAAGTGTTGGTATTTACATACTTGCCATCTCCCAACACCTTCACTCCAGAATATAAGCTCTTTGATGGGGGAACTGAGGAACAATTTTGATTTTTTCTTTGTATGCTTACTCTCTAGTATAATGGCTAAAATCTCATATTATTAAAGGGTAACATAAATATGAATTACTCTAAAATTCCTGTGAACAATATCGAGGCATATATGATTCAAAGAGTAGGCAAATTAATTAGGTAATTTTTGTTGAATTTTGTTTTCCATCTTTATTTTTTTCTAACCTGATTATCCCTTCACTTGCTTTTCATTAAAATACTATGGTTCAGAAAGCTTCTAGTTTTTTTTTTTTTCTGGAAACTTATTGCTTTTATTCTCTTTGAGATTTGTATCAGACATGGGTCTACTGGTTGCATTTCAGTACATAAGGTGGAGGGAGGGAAAGAAATTCTTCAGCCTCATCACAGAGATGTGTTCTTGTCATCCTTATTACCACTCAAACTAGTTGAATTGTATTCATTGGGGTGATTTCCTCCGAAAGACATAAACTACTGAATCACATTCACATCCACATCTGTGAAACCAGTTGCTCATAACCAATGACTTTACAGTTATTTCTAACTTACGGTTGGAGTTGGGGTGTAATTCGGCATTCCTTAGGTGTTTCTCTTTCTATTCTTATAAACAAAGATTAGCAATTATACCATTTGTGTACCTCATAGATACAGTCTAGGTATCAAATCAAATGTTGCTGTCTCTGACTTTGTTTTGAAATCCTGTTCATAAACACCAATAACTGGCTTCTTAATACATAGAGAAAGGATGTTAGCAATAGAAGCACTGTTAAATGATAAAGTTATAAAATATACTCCAGGTACTATATTGGCAAATTTCTTTCTGGCATGATAATATTTCATTTCATTTCATTTTCCTTCCTTCCTTCCTTCCTTCCTTCCTTCCTTCCTTCCTTCCTTCCTTCCTTCCTTCCTTCCTTCCTTCCTTCCTTCCTTCCTTTTTCTTTCTTTCTTCTTTCCTTCCTTCCTTCCTTCCTTCCTTCCTTCTTTCCTTCTTTCCTTCTTTCCTTCTTTCCTTCTTTCCTTCCTTCCTTCCTTCCTTCCTTCCTTCCTTCCTTCCTTCCTTCCTTCCTTCCTTCCTTCCTTCCTTCCTTCCTTCCTTCCTTCCTTTATTTTTTTAAGAAGTCAGTCAATCTTTGACTTTCTTCCTCTAGACATACTAAACTTCAGGAAAATTTTCAAATGGAAAACTCAAAGCTAAGCTATAACTGTGAAACTTAACAGATAATTGGTCCTCACACAGAGCAGATATTTCCTGACCTTCCTGAGTGCTGCTGTGAGGTAATCTTATCCATTTCCATGTGGATTCTTTATTCGTTATATAAACTCTTCAGGTGTTCTGTCTTGCTAATCCTCTACTAGCTCTTGAAAAGTGATAACAAAGAAAGGAAGAGAAGAATTGAGTTCTAGAATGCCTTAATCTTTAATTTCATCCTGCAAAAGATAGAGAAGCAAATGAGGGGATATTTATTCTAGATCTAATTCTTGCCAAAAGGGAAGAATTAGTTTCTGGATAGGAAAAAATGAGAACCTTGGAAGGAACTTCCCGTTCCAATTTACATTTTTTATAGGAAAGAAAAATAGAATGAGTTGCTCTCTGACACATATTCCAAATTTCAAGAGAGCAAATTTCC
This sequence comes from Bettongia penicillata ogilbyi, assembly GCA_023548195.1. Taxonomy (NCBI): domain Eukaryota; kingdom Metazoa; phylum Chordata; class Mammalia; order Diprotodontia; family Potoroidae; genus Bettongia; species Bettongia penicillata. The sequence goes on along the minus strand of JAJHZJ010000514.1, from coordinate 10,472,583 downwards.
AAGGGTGCAGAGGCAGGATAGATAAAATATAATGGACTAAAATGTGTCAAAGATGAAATTATGAAGACACAAATAGAAATACTTTCAGTGTGGAGTAAAGAGGGCTATGTCTAAAGAAACAGATATAGAGATCCACAGAAAATTCATCAATCAATAATTGATTTTTTTTATGATATACAGAACACAAAAGTAATGAGAGGTAGTGGGGGAAAATGTAAAAACTTTAAATGGTTCTAGAAAAAGCGTGCCAAGACTGCTAGAGCTTGGAATGAGCTGAGACTTTTGGAGGAAAATTAAGGAATACTAATAGTTCTTTTAAAAGGTATTTGGTTTAGTAGTGTTTGAGAAAAGAGTCTATGGGAAGGACTAAGACAACTAATTCATGGGGGATGAAAAGATTACAACGGATAATGGAGAGAAGGCATGATTATGAAAGTTTTTTTTGTTTTTGTTTTCTTTGTCCAGGAGAAAAATCTTTGAATTTTAAAGTGGAAATAAAAGTGAAAAAATGTCTAACTGCTAAGTGAGTCTCAAGATAAGTAAGAGAACAAGTTTCTGCCTTGGTGAGATCAAGTTACCTGTACCAATGGACTAGCCATTGAGAGTACTGACAAAACAGATATATGGCTTTGCTCAGCAATTGAAAATAACCTTTAAAAGATCATGATGAGAAACTGAGACAGTGTCACAGCAGGAAAAATCAAATGTCTTATCTATTTAAAAAAAGGAAAGAGAATGAAGAGCTTGATTTTGATCCCTGGTGAGTTTCTAAAATTAATTATTTATGGAAATAATTACGGTTATATAACATCTGCAGAAAGAAACTGATAAGATTCAGAATCAGTATTCTCTGTTTCTGGGTCTCTTCATGTGCCCCACACAGAAACACACACACACACATACACACACAGAAAGAGAAAGAGAAATATGTATTAATCAATATATCTATGCAATCTATTCTATATCTATCTCTCTATCTAGGAATAGATTTAATACCAGACTAACCTCACTTCCATTTTGGCCAAGCAACAAGACTTATTTAGATATAGTTTACCTAGATTTCAGTAAAGCTTTGGAAAAATCCTTCATGAAATTCTTTTGGAGAAGATAGTTATAAATTAGATCATTGTACATTTGAATGGGTTAAATAGGAGTTATACTTTGAAATTTAAAGTGAAATCATCAGTAGTTTGACATCTTCAGAATGAGGCATGCTGTGGAGTGACATAAGTACTTAGCGTTTGGTGTTATCCTGTTCAACAATGACTTGCATCAGAGGTATCAGACTTCCTTTCTGGGTTACTGGCACAAAACTGCTGCTGACTGGAAACAGATTAAAATGTAATTAAAAAATGTTTAACAAAAATTTAAAAAATACTACACAACAATGTTAATGATAATTTGTGGTTTTCTATGGTAACTAATATACAGTTTTAAGGTTTCTATTTAAGTTTAATAGTAATGACAGATAAAAGGAAAGAATAACTTACTCTGTGCCAGGTATTGTGCTAAGTGCTTTGCAAATATCGTATCAATTGATAGTATCACAATTTGCATGTTTATCAAATAAAAGATACAAAGTTATAAGATGTACCACATCAATTACAGAGTGAGAGAAACCTTTACAAAGTTAGATAATATGGAGAGGTTTATGGTATTTAATAAAGAAAAACTTCACCTCTTCTGCTTGGGTTCAAAATCAATTTTACTATCATAAGATGCATAAGGTACATGTCGGCAGCAGCTTCTCTGGGGATAATATAGGTATTTTAGTGGATTGCAAGTTCAGTTTAAGCTACAAGAACAGGAAACTGAGGATGGGAAAGGTCTGTAAAGGAATAACATAAGAATTCATTGAAAAGATGAAACTTTTGAAAATTTCTCAAAATTTTGATATGACGTGATAGATATAAAGATAGATATAGATATAATTTTGATTTTATTCACATTATAGTAATGTCCCCAGAGCATTGTAAGATGGGGAGCTTGACTTCTGTTCTTGACAAAATTCTATGATATTTTGAAAGGAATGGTTAGTGAATATATAGAAAAATAAATGATAATCATCAGGAACTTTATGGCTCCATAAAGAAGAGATAATACCAGGGTAACCTCATTTGCTTTTTGGGCCATGTAACTACACTGACAGATCAAAGAAATACCATAGATATAGTTTGCCATGACTTTATCAAGTATTTCACACATTTTCATGCTATTATTGTAAAAAATAAAAGATACGGTGATACCAGAGAGTAAAATTTAATAGATTTGAATAAATGGTTGGACAGAAATAATAAGAACTGTTTTTACCTTGAAATGAGATCTCCAATGGAGTGCCTCAGGGCCTAGGGTTGACTCTGTGCTGCTAAATATTTTTTAATTTGTTTTGTTTTATCAATACTTTGGATAAAATAAAAGATGATATGGCTGTTTAATTTCAGCTTACATATAGGTAGGAGGAATAAAAGTATCACTTGATGACAAAATTAATGTTCACAATCATCTCAACAAATTAGGGTGCATCCTTCTTTCTTCTTTTTAGGAAATCAGTTATTCTATGGTTTTGTTCCTCTAGGCCTACTAAACTCCAAATTTTCAAATGGATAGGTTGAAGCTAAGTTTTGACTGTGAAACTTTATAAATCACTGGAAGTCAGAGAGAGCAGTTACTCACTAACTTTCTTGAGTCCTCCTGTAAGGCAAGGCAAACCTATCTATTTCCAAAGTCAATAGGATGAGATTTGATAATGGCAAATGTAAAAATCTTATATTTTGATACCAAAAAAATCTGCTTTGTGAATATAAAATTGGGTAATATATATTTTGATCATAATCCATCTGAAAATATGATACTGGGATTTTAGTATATTCTAACATTATTTGGAGTCAAACAATGTGATATGAAAGGTAAGAAATTTGTTACGGTCTTTCACTGCATTGAGACTGGAGAAAGACAAGTGTTCAAGTCTTACTGTAATAAACTTGGCTTAATCTGCCCTGGTCAGAATGCATCTACCATGTTGTGTTCAGTTCTGTCTCCCACATTCTAGGAAGATCATAGATAAGCTAGAGATCCTCTAAAGGGGACCACTAGCACAGGATACAGATTTAAGTTTAGGCCATAAGCCATGTAAGGATTAATCTGAAGGGCAAAGATTGTTGAGTTTGCAGAAGACAGGATTTTACATGACAATTCACTTGTCTTTAAGCATTGGAAGAGCTACTGCATGGAAAGGAAATTAGACATTGCGCGAAAGGTCAAATGTAGGGAAAGCTTTTCTTTTTTAAAATTTCAAAAATTTTTTTAATTTTTTTTTAGTGTTCTACAATCACTTTCATATAGCTTAGATTTTTTTCCTCTCCCTCTTCCCTCTCTCCCCACTCCCTACCCAAGATGGCATACAGTTTTATATAGGTTTTACACATTCACTTCTATTAAATACATTTTCACCTTAGTCATGTAGCACAGAAGAATTAAAATGAACGGGAGAAATCATAAAACAAACTAATACATGATACAAAAGAAAATGATCTGTTTCATTCTGTGATTGAATTCCATAGTTATTTCACTGGATGTGGAAGGCATTTTACCTTAAAAGACCATTGGGAATTATTTAAGTCTTTGCATTGCAATGTAGTACTAAGTCTACAAGAAACATTCCTCACAAACTGTGGTTGCTCTGTACAAAATTCTCCTGGTTCTGCTCCTTTCACTCAGCATCAGTTCATATAAGTCTTTCCAGGCCTCTCCTTCATATTTTCCAGTCTTCCCCTTCATGATTTCTTATAGCACAATAGTATTCCATTACATTCATATACCACAATTTATTCAGCCATTTTCCAATTGATGGCATTCCCTTGATTTCCAGTTTTGGGACAGCACAAAGATAGCTGCTATAAATATTTTTGTACAAGTGGGACCCTTTCCCATTTTCATGATCTCTTGGGGATACAGTCCTAGAAGATCTAAGTAAGTGGAAAAACATCAGTTGTTCATGGGTAGGCTGAGCTAATATAATAAAAATAACTATTCTACCTAAATTAATTTATTTATTCAGTGCCATACCAATCAAACTATCAGATAATTATTAAGAGCTAGAAAAAGTAATATCAAAATTCATCTGGAAGAACAAAAGGTCCACAATATAAAAGGAATTAATGAAAAGAAATTATAGGGAAGGTGGCCTAGCTCTACAGATCTCAAATTGTATTTAAAGCAGCAATTATTAAAACCATTTGGCATTGTCTAAGAAACAGAAGGGTAGACCAGTGGAATAGGTTCGGTATTCAAGACATAGTAGTCAATGAATATAGCAATTTACTGTTTGATAAACACAAGGACCCAAGATTCTGGGATAATAATTCATTGTTTGACAAAAATTGCTGGGAGAACTGGATAACAGTTTGGTGGAAACTAAGCATAGACCAGTGACTAATACTGTATCCAAGAATAAAGTCCAAATGGGTATATGATATAGGTATAAAAATTGTTACACTAAACAAATTAGTGGAGCAAGGAATAGTATATTTATCAGATTTATGGAGAAGGGAAGAGTTTTTGACTGAACAAGAGATAGAAAGCATTATGAAGTGCAAAATAGATAATTTTGATTACATAAACTGAAAAGTTTTGCATAACCAAACCCAATGCAACCAAGATTAGGAGGGAAGCAGAAAACTGGGAAAGAATTTTTGCAACTAGTGTCTGTAATAAAAGCCTCATTTCTAAAATATATAGAGAACTGGGTCAGATGTAAAAGAATACAAGTCATTCCCCAATTGATAAATAGTCAAAAGATATGAACAGGCAGTTTTCAGAGGAAGAAATTAAAGCTATCCATAGTCATACAAAAAAATGCTCTAAATAGCTATCGTTTAGAGAGATACAAATCAAAACAACTCTGAGATACCACATCACTCATATCAGGTTGGCTAATGTGACAAAACAGGAAGATGATAAATGTTGAAGAAGATGTGGGAGAGTTGGAACACTAATTCATTGTTGGTGGAGCTGTGACCTGATCCAACCATTCTGGAGAGTAATTTGGAACTATGCCCAAAGGTCTACGAAAAAGAAAACTTTTCTTAGAGTTACCCACAAGGGTGACTGGTCTGCCTTAGGTGAGGTTGGTTTAATAGTAATTAGAAGCATTTAAGCATAGTCTGGATAAATACTCAGGGATGTTGTAGAAGAGATCATTGCTTAGGATGAGATGAAAGGAATAATCCTTTATATAACACCTATTATGTGCCAGGCACTATGTTAAGCATTTTTACACATTATCTCATTTGTCTGTCATAATAACCCTGTGAAATTGGTACTACATACCAGTCAGTTCAGGTATAAGCTAGACTGGATGGTCTATGAGGTCCCTTCCAATTCTGAAATGCATTGAAGGGAGCAACTGAAAGTAAGGACCTCTTCCTACTCTCTGCTTTGGAGATTCCACTTAATGTCTTCCTTATGATCAAGTTTCCAGAACCATGAGAGATGAAAACTGAAACAATACTCCAGATAATTCAGACATAAATCTTTTATACTTAACAAATTGAGATTAGGGACAAAATTATCTAGAAGAAAGTTGTTAAATATCTTCCCTCTTATCTCCATTCTAAAACACCAATTACCTTCTTCATATCTCTTCATATTTCTGTTTTTATGTTCCAAGGTAATCTCCAACTCAATATTCCTAAAATAGAACTCTCTATACCCCTTTTCCTCTGTCACAATTATTTATTCTACTGAAAGCAGCACCATTCTTCTGGTCACTTAAGTTCAAAAGTACAGAAGTCATCCTTGACTCCCATTTCAGTCAGTTACCAAATCTTAATAATTCCATTTTAACAATATTTCTCAAACTCATCACCTTCTCTCCACTGATGGGAAACATCATATTTCACTCTTCTCTCATGGTCTATTATAATAGCTACATGGTTGAATCTCACTTCTATTCATGATTCCCTTCACCAGATCATCTTCCACAAAGTGCCAAAATAATCTTAAGACAGAGCCTTGATTAAATCATCCCCCTGTTTACAAATATTCATTGATTTCTAATTGACTATAAAATACAAATGCCCCACTTAACATTCTGATTTTTCATAGTATAGCTATAGCCCACCTTTCTAAATGTATTCATATTACTATTAATACAGTCTTTATTTTGGTTAGAATTGCTTAAAGGCAAACATCCAGAAACTGGCATTCATTGTCCTGTTTAATTTTCTTACGTTTTCAGGCCCTTCCTCCTGATTCCCATTTCTTAAAATCCTTAGCTAACTTCCAGCCTGGACTCAAATGCTGCATCTTATGAGAAATCTTTCCTGATCTCCTGAAGGTTTAGTGTTATCTTCAAAGTGACGCAATGATTAAAGTAGTGGATTGTAATGATAACTAAAATGGGGAGATCTTTTATATTCATTAACACACCCATGTAGCCTGCCTGGGTCACATGGTAGCCTGAGTCACATGAGTCTGGGTTACATGGAGACTGGTGGGAGGAGTTTACTGAATTGATGGAACAGGAAAGGCAGAGCTAGAGCAGAGGAAATTAGTGAGAGAGCAGTCAGAACTAAAGCATTCAGGTAACCCTGCAGCTGGCTGAAAGTGTGTAAAAGGGCATTTTGTTTAAGGTAAGCCTGTTTGTAAATTGTTTAATGGAGCTGGTTTGTGGGAAACCTAGCAGGGGGAAGGCTTAGGGATGTTGCTGTTCTCTGCATTGTTATCTTGTATAGCTTTTTGTTACTATGATGGATTTGGCTTTCTAGGGTCTGAATAAATGTTTGGGTTGTGTCTTTCCTATGAACATTCTGTGGTATTTTGTGATTCAGAATTGCATGGATATTCATGGCTGCCATGGGTGCTGTGATTAGCACTACATGAGACTGAAATAAGGTAGTTGTTGCTCAGGCATTTTCAATTATCTTCCCATTTGGCGTTTTCTTGCCAAAGGTACAGGAATTGGTTTGCTGTTTCCTTCTCCAGTTCATTTTGCAGATGAGGCAAGCAAGGTTAAATGACTTGTCAAAGGTAACACAGCTATTAACTAACTGTCTGAGGCCAGATTTGAACTCAGAAAGATGTATCTTTCTTACTCCAGGTCCAGCACTCCATCCTCTACATCATCTAGCTTCCCATTCTGAATCAGGAAGAACTTAGTTCGAAACCATACTCAGACACTTAGTAATTGTATGACTCTGGGCAATTTACTTAACACATCTTTGCCTCAGTTCCTTCATCTACAAAATAGAGATAATATTAGCACCTATCTTTCAGGATACTTGTAAGGATCAAATAAGAAAATAATTGTAAATCACTTAGCACATTACCTGTCACACAGCAAGCATTATATAAACATTAAATGCTATTATTATTCCTCAAATTTTCTTGCATTAATTTATAACTACTCTATCAATCCAGTAGAATATAAGGTCCTTGACGCAAAGGATATATTTTTTTTTTTATTTCCTAGTGCCTAATGCTATTATCTTGCATATTTGGGGGGTTTGAAGGAATGAATCTGTACCTGAAATTTCCTTTTTCTTAATAATTCCTAGTGAGGAAATTATCTCTGCTACACACAAATCACTAAATACTTTGCAATTTGTAGTTCTGGAACTTAGAAATTGCCTGAGTGGTTAAGAGAATTTATGACTTGCTCAGGGCCACACAACCAATATGATGTAGATGCTGAATATGAATCCAGGTTTTCTACATCCACTAACTACTTTATCTCATATGGCAGGTGCTAATTAGAGAATTGTGGAGGACTTAGATTTAATTACCTGGCATTCTATGGAGAGGTCATCATATCTACTATATTCCAGTACTAATGATATCCATGAATATAAAATGTAATACTCTCATAGGGAGAAAATAGATGAAAAAAATTACTATTAACTCATTTAATGACTCAGTTCATCAGCAGACAGTAATCTATAAAAAATGCTTTAAGGTATTAGGTAAAATTGAGAACAAAGGTGATGTTACAAAAAAAATTACTTTTCCTTTTGTCTTAAGCCTCTTAATCTTGAATTACTAATGAAGACAGTGACTTCTGTTGTCCATAGAAGTTTTATTAAACTATGTATTTGATGTTTCAATAGTGCTGTTCAAAGACATTTACTTTTACATTAGAATAATGCACATGATCAAAGAAAATTCAGAGTATCTATTATTGGTCATTCTATTTAGGTAATGTTTATTTTTAAGAATATTTTTCCTAAAACAGAGCAGAGAACTTTGACTCAAAGAAGGCCAATTTAATTTTCCAAATACTCTTGGACATCAAGGATATGTGATTTCATCGAAGTAGAAACTATCTGTCAGCAAAGTGAGTTCTTAGCCCTCTCCCCATGACTTATTAGAATATCTTCTAGAATTTTTTTTTTGGCGAAAATAAATTGTATGCCTGCCATGTACGTCACCTGGTGGTGTTATTTAGAACTTTGGCAGTGAGGTGACATAGTTTATAAAACAATGGACTTGGACGTTATGCTTCCAGGAACCAATATGGCAATTTAAGAATGAAGTTTCCATAACACTAACATATTCACCTCCAAAACAACCATAAAATAGCGCCCCACAACAAATCCTGGAAGAGCAGAAGCAGTAAAAAAGATGAGGTGAAATAATCTTTTAGCCCAAGAAACCTGGAAGATCTGCATGAAAGATCTGTCTCAGTCAGGTAAAAGGGGAGTAAAGTCTAAAAAAGGAAGTCATAGCATGCCAGCAGGAAGGCCCGTCTCATCAACCCCTACCTCAGGAAACTAGCAGTAGGTCCTGAGCTACAATGTGATGGAGGAAGCAAACACCAACACAAGGACCCTTCACATTCTTCAGCACAGTCCCAGGCAAATAGGCAGATACCTACTCTACAGATGCCTAGGCAAATGGGTAGATACAAGCACTGACACTCCACATATAACCCATGAATAGATAGAGAATAGACAGATGTCAGCTCTGAAACCCACCACATGCTTCAGTGTAGCTCCAGGGCAAAAAGGCAGTTGTCAATGCAGGGACACCTCACTGGCCTCAGCACATGTCAGACAGCAGCACTGGGAGCCCAGCTTAGCACCAGATAAGCTGTGTCCTCCAGCAATGTCAAATAGTTGCCACTACACCCCCTCAGCAAAGCACCAGAAATTAGGGTCTTCCATTGACTTCAGGCCAACATCAGTGCAACAACAGGTAAACAGCCAAAGCCAGCAGCTCCTACCACAAGAAGTCTGAGACAGTGTCCCTTCCACACCAGGAGCAGAATTAATTTAAAGGAAAGGAAAAAAGGCCAAAAAGATGAACAAAAGCAACCACAAAAGGAGAATCTGACCATATAAAGTTGTTATGGTAACAGGGAAGATAAAAAAAGAAAACTCAGAAGGGGGCAACAACACCAAAACACCTCTAGGCAACCCCCCCCCCAAAAAAAAATGGGAAGTGGTCTCAAGACCAAAAAGAACTCATGGAAGAGCTCAAAAAGGTGCTTAAATATTAGAAGTGGAAGAATGATGGCAAAATAAATTAGAATGAGTCAAAAGAATTACGAAAAAGGCATCAGAAACTTGGAAAAAGAAAACAATTACTTTAAAAGTAGAGTTGGTCAAATAGAAAAGAAAGTACAGAATTAACTGAGGAAGACAATTTCTTATAAGTAAGAATTGGAAAAGTAGAAGCTAGTGACTCTATGAAACAACAAGAATCTATCAAAGAAGTTCAAAAGAATGAAAAATTAGATGAAAATACTTCATGGAGAAAAATAACTGACCTGGAAAATATGCCCAGGAGAGGCAATGTCAGAATCATTGGCTTACTTGAACACTGTAATCAAAAGGAATACTTGGATAGTATTTGTCAAGAAATTATCAAGGAAGGAGTGGAACCAAGATGGCAGAGTAGAAAGAAGCACCTACTCTAGTTGTCCTAGCATGACCCTAAACAAATTCTAGAGTAGCAGAAGCCACAAAATGACAAAATTAAAGAGATTTCCAAGCCAAGACAGCCTGGAAGGAAGACAGGAATCTCACCAGGCTCAGAGTGGAGTGCAGCTCTTGGAGCATAGTCCAGTCTTGACTGCATGGTGTGAGCAGGCTTCAGGGGCTGAATCCCTGGCAGGACCTGAGGTTTCCGGTTTACTCAACCAACAAATGTCAAGGACAGCTTCAAAGGTCAGTGAGAAAACCCTTTCATCTAGTGGAGAAGTCAACATGGTCTGGCCCCAGCAGCCCCAGGACAGCAACAGTAGCCACAGCACAGCATGCATTTAGGAGCCCTCCACCTAAAGACCCTGGGGGAATCAAGTTGCTGATCTCAGCCCTGAATGGTGGCCCTGGGGTGAGGAGGAGCATGCTGGTGTGGTGGAACTGGAGGTGGTTGTGGAAAGGGAACCCCACTCGCAGCTTCTGGGCAGAAAAGAGAAAAGCTCTATCACGCTTGTCTCTGAGTGGAGCACAGCCCAGTCTTGGTCATGTGGCATGAGCAGGCCCCAGGGGCAGAATCTCTGGCAGTGACAGCAGCTGCAGTTCTGAGATTGCTCATCCCACAAACACCAAAGACAGCTTCAAAGATCCGGGGCAGAAAAGCTTGTGATACCACCCAGACAAGAGCAAACGCCAAGAGAGGAGTAAACTCTTCTCCTTTGATTTTGTCACCTTGGAGGAACTGAGAACTCACAGGTCTCCAGAGTACAACCTCCTTTTGACAAAGGACTCAAAAGTCAAGTAACTGGCTGGGAAAATGCCCCAAAAAGGGGAAAAAAATAAGACTATAGAAGACTACTTCCTTGGCGAACAGGTATTTTCTTCCATTCTTTCAGATGAGGAAGAACAATGCTTACCATCAGAGGAAGACCTAAAAGTCAAGGCTTCTGCATCCAAAACCTCCAAAATAAATATGCAATGGTCTCACACCATGGAAGAGCTCAAAAAGGATTTTGAAAATCAGTAAGAGAGGTGGAGGGAAAATTGGGAAGAGAAATGAGAGCAAAGCAAGAAAATCATGAAAAGCAAGTCAACAGCTTGCTAAAGGAGACCAAAAAAAAAATGCTGAAGACATTAACACCTTTAAAAATAGATTAATTCAAATGGCAAAAGAGGCCCAAAAAGCCAGTGAGGAGAAGAATGCTTTGAAGAGTAGAATTAGTCAAATGGGAAAAGGAGCTTCAAAACCTCACTGAAGAAAATAGTTCTTTAAAATAAATATTAGAATGGAACAAAAGGAAGCTAATGACTTTATGAGAAACCAAGAAATTACAAAACAAATTACAAAAAGAGAAATTAGGAGAAGAGGTGAGTTTATGATTATAGAGAGTAAATTCTCCAAACGGTACTTGATTTGGAGACAGACAGAACTAATTGAAATATTTATCTATTGCTCAATCCTTGTGTGGCACTTATTGCTTTTGTGACCTTTAACAAGTCACCTTACCCCGTTGGTCTCAGTTTCCTCATTTCTAGTACTAGAGGGTTTGACTAGATATCTTTCAAAGTTCCTTTTAACTCTAGATCAATGATCCTGTGACCACCCATGTTTCTGATGATGAACTTTTCTGAATGTAGTTGAATTGTCCTTCAGATGATGGACACATATAGTCTATTACCAGCCTATGGTCCTACATTTGGGAGTACCGATGAAACACTGGAATAGGACTTTAGTAGAGGAATGTTTTCTTACAGAGAATTTTCTTAATTCTTCTCTATGCATGAAACATTGTCTTCTTCACCTAAGGCACAAGTCACATGACCTTTATTATATTTTTACAAATCTTTGGGTTCATCATTTGAAACTAATTGGCTTCCTTTTTTCCCAAATAAATTACTCTATGTAGAATATCACAGACATTAATAATTAGAATTAAGTAAGGCCTTAGAACTTAGTACTTCATAGCAAGATGGAAATCTGATCCTCCTCTCTTTCCATCACCCCATCCTCTTCATAAGTATTTTATCACTTATTTCTACTTATATTCCATCCAAGTGCCTTGAAAGTAGAGATAACTCATTCTCAATTGTCCTTGAGCTATTTTCTGTTTCCTAAAGGAGAATTGAGAGTTGTACAAACTTTCACAGATAGATACTCTGCTCAATTTGGGGATGACTATATTTTAAATTTATCACTTGGAGGCATTTGTAGATGTCTTATGTGACCATAAATCTATCCATATTTACATTAAAGAGTTGCGATCTCAATGAATTTTTCTCACAATATTCTGATCATAAGCTCTCTTTTTTTCAAATGATCTCCTATGTATTATTTTTAAAGCACTTGTCAAAAGTCATTTAGTATTGTAGTATTTGTATGCATATTTTACTCCCTGTACTAGGTTTACGGTCATCTAGATGGTGCAATGAATACAGCACTGGGCCTCGATTCAGGAAGATGAGTTTGAACCCAGGCTCAGATACTTACTGTCTGTGTGACCATGGACAAGTCACCTAACCTCTATTTGCATCAGTTCCTCATCTGTAAAATGGGAAAAAAACAGAAAAGGATAGGGGCAACTCCTCCAGTGTATTTACTGAGAAAATCTATGAGGTCACAAAGAGTTGGGAATGATTGAACAATTAAATTTTAAACTCCTTTAGGACATGAACTGGGTATTTATATTCCTCAGAAACCAACTCAGGAGTTTCTCAGACAACATTGAATTAACGAGTTCACAAAGGAGTAGAGGTCATAAAAGAGAATTGATCCACATCAACTGTAGATATGCAAACCATGCCTTATGCAATATTTTGTTTTATATCTCATTAATACACGTATCCTAATATAATGTGCTATTGCTATCTGTTGTACACATATAAGCAGACTGCATGCTTTATGTAGGCAGGGTTAAGTTTTGCTTTTCCCTGGGTGCCTAGCAAAAAGTTTAGTACACCATAGGAGAAGCAACCAAACCTGTGATTTTACTGGCACAGGAAACTTGTGCGGGGAAGTGACTGTGAAACAACTTCCTCTATCAAAGCAGGTTGGCACTTCTCTGCAGCTTATAGAATTGGAGAAATACTTAGATGAATGGGAGGTTAAATAACTTATCTAAAGTCACATAGGTAGGATGTGAAACCTGGACTTCAAGGCTTCAATCCATTAATGTACATTACCTACACAGAGCTAGCACTTCCTGAATAATATATTTAATGCAATGAATAATGACTTTAGTCAATACTAAGTGATAGCCCAAGAGTTGGACATTCATGCTATATATTTGCTAAGCTAATACTGCAGAAGCCTAAACAAATGGTATTTTTGAAATCCATCTAGTCTGTTTGATAATTGGCATATCAGTGGAACTTGTGAAAGGGACGTTTTGCTCAAATCATCAAATAATATCTTCTCTGTTTTGTGGAATGAATGAGAAAAGAAAAAGCAAGATGTAACAAAAGCAGACTGATTACTCCAAATTTTCTGTAGCAACCTTCCTCATGATGAATTCTAGACAAATTATGCATAGGTTTTAGCTTAAAAGGAGGGGGGGGGGCAATTCTTAGATAAAATGTATGGTTTAATGACTATTCACAAAATTAATAAAACCAAACAATTACAAATCATAAGACTAATGCTGAAAACCTGAATTGTTTCAAGTCTTTTCAAGAGCATTCTTCAAGAGTTGGAGACAGAATATATAGAAACAATGGACAAGCTATGAGACTTTATATGAAAACAAAGAAAAGTGAATTACCACCACCACAAGCCCTTCCTCAACAGAACAGCTTTGCCAACTGAAAATGAGCAACAGAGTTTATTTCAGTTATTCCCTTACCATTATCTGGTTAACATATCCCTGAAGAACGATGGTTTATTAAGCTTGAATCTTCTTTTCAAAATTGATTTCTATTGGGTACCAATTAGACATTTATTGAATTGAATACATATATACACATATACGTACATACACACACACACACACATATATATATATATTATATATATATATATATATATATATATATATATATATATATATATTGGAGTGTGCATGCTTTCATTTATATAGAGGGATATGTGAACACTTAGAGGAAACTGATTTAATAGAAGGAAAACTCCTACTTGCCAGTGGGGCATATTGGATCCCATCTAGGCCTATGCAACCCAAAGTCTGTTTAAAAATCATCAACTATATCAAATGACCATGTGGAAGGCTCTTCTTTAACTTATTTACTATTTTACAGATATCAGGGCAGTATTTTGGTCATCTATCTATTATCCCTCACTCTAACAATATAATTAGCCAACTTCCATTTCTACTGATATATGTCCTTGATGTCCTCTTATGCCAGTTTTGTAATACAAATAATCATGATAATGATCTTAATGACACCCAACATCCATATAATTTTCGAAAAAAATATGAAAATCAAATGTTCTACTGTGTTTAGCATTTCTGTGACTGTAGACAGAATGCCCTTTCCTTGATGAGCACTCCTTTTATTTCTGCCTCTTAGATGGTAACTATTTGAAGCCAAGGACTGTTTAACTTTTGTACATACATTTCTAGGACCTAGAAAAATTGCCAGCAGTAAGTAACGAGTTTTTGTTTTATTTTGTATTGACTTTTGAGGTATATGTAATTTTCATCATTATGAGATTGTGGTATTTCATCATTCACAATCATATCACATTATTGGAAGAATATTCAGTTTCCAGGTAACCTGTAATTTCTTAAATGTGAATATTACCTTCAATGATGCTAAATGCAATACATTAATTCTTGTTCATTCCATGTGTCTATTGTTCATGATCTCCCATATTTCTGTCAATGGGTTGAAGGTCTTTCTTGAATTTTCTTCATTTGATTTGTTAGACCATCTAACTTTGTTAATCTCTGGTGACCTAAAGAAAAGCAAAATATAGTCTCTGCTGTCAAAGAGCTCACAGTCTAATTCAGAAGGTAAAAATGGAAAAAAACTACCTATAAATTTTATATTTAATATATATGGGTCTGTACAAAGTCCTTAGAATTACTCTCTCCTCCAGAGTTATCTGAGTCCAGTGGCAAGTCCAGTGACAACACATAGGTCAGGACCTAGATACAGTGCGAGGTGTTGGCCTTTTTAAACTAAGGTCTTTCCCAGGTGTCCGTTTGTCTGAGCAACACCCAATTAGTGATTCTAGGCAACAACTGAGACAAAAGATCAACTATTTTGCTCCTCAAAAGAATCAATCTGGGAAGGGAAGACCCTAAGGATTTCTGCCCAGAACAGAAATAGTTAACTTTTTACTCTCATACTGAGCCATCAAAACCCAAATAATAAGGAAGTGAAGCTTGGGCTGGACCTGTTACTGGCCAATCAATGAGGGCCAGAATGATCTGGGTTTAAAAGCACACTCAGGCAGCTCCATTTGAATCCCAATGTCTTTATCAAAACCTGATTTTCTAGAGCTCTATTTCAAGAAATCATAAATGAGAACTACATGAGACAAAAGAGTTAAATGTTCCAGGTTTTTTTTTTTTATTTTTTACCAAAAAAGAATAAATAAGTAGAGAAGAAAAAAATCTAGCTTCTAAACCCCAAGATATCTTCCAAGGTTTAAGAGATCAAGATTTATATTCTTTTGGACAGAACACCCCAAAGTAGGCATATGATTACCCACATGGACAGAGAGTGATGAACGAAGGGAGAAAGGAAAGAAAGAAGGAAAGATATAGCAGCATTGCCCAACAGGAAGTGGCAAGTTGGGTCCCCAGTGGGGCAGGTACTACTATTAACAGTTGTTGTTCACCCATTATTCCAGAAGTGGATCAATGACATCATGCAAGTGAGTTGGATTTAAGTGAAGCAGGGCTGCACAAAGTCATCAACCTCACTCCTCCAGAGTCCCATGAGTTAGATGGCTCAGTGTGGCAGAATACATAGAGAGTTGGCCTTAAGGCTAGGAAGTGCTGAAGTCAAGCTCAGTCTCTGACATATATGGATTGTGGAAAGATTTCTTAACTTTAAAGTTCTATAGGCACCATCTTAGTCTATAAATTGCAGAGAAGTCCACATCCAGAGAAAGAACTATGGAATTGAATCACAGATTGTAGCAGATCATTTTCTTTTGCATTGCATTTTGGTTTGTTATAGGATTTCTCCCATTCATTTTAATTCTTCCATACAACATGACTATCGTGAAAATGTGTTTAATAGGAATGTATGTGTAGAACTTATATAAAATTGTTTGCTGTCTCAGGGAGGGAAGGGAGGGGAGGAGGGAGGGAGATAGAGGGAAAGAAAAAATCTAGATTATATGGTAGTGATTTTGGAACACCGAAAATAAATTAATTAATTTAAAAAATTGAAAAGAAGACACCAATGAGTTCCCTAAGCATTGATATCACAGATATAGTACCTATTTCTATCTTTTGTTTTTTTCATCATGAAGGTATATCAATATACTCTTGCACCTCTCCCTTCCTGATGTCTTCTCTCATCAAAAAGAAACAAAAAAGGTTAAATCAAACTAAAAGATTCATTGGTCAGATCTGACAATGCTTCTAGTATTTCATAACCATTCTATGCCTTCTCCACCAAAAGTACAATTTTTCATGTCCTCTCTAGGGTCAAAGTTGGTCATTTAAATTGCACAGTGTTGTGCCTGTTTTAATTTTCTTTCCATCTATGTGGTTCGAGTTTTCACACAAGTAATTTTCTTATTTCAGGTTATTTAACTGTGCATAAATAATCCTGGACTTCTTTAATATATACATATATATGTATATGTACATGACTATGTATATATGTGTGTATGTATACATTTTCTATTTCTTATGACCAAAGAGTATTTTTACTACATTTATCTGACAAATTTATTTACTCATTCCAAATTGATGAGCATTCATTTTTATTTCATGTTTTTGTTATCACAAAAAGTATCATCATGAATGGTTAAGTACATGTAGAACTATTTTTTTTATACTTGATCTCATTTGGGAATACACGTAGGAGTATAGATTTATACTGGGGCAACTAGATGGCAGAGTGCATAGAGCGACCAACTTGGAATCAGGAAGATTTGAGCTCAGATCTATGCTCAGTCATTTACTAGATGGATAGCCTTGGCCAAGTCACATCACCTCTGTTGCCATATGTATACTCAGTAAAAAGGGAACAATAACACCTGTCTCTCAGCATTCTTGTGAGAATCGATAAAGAGAATATTTGAAAAGTATCTAGCATAGCGCCAAGAGCATAGTGGCTGCTATAGAAATATTAGTTATTATTATATGTGACCTTTGTTACAAAGTGCATGGAAAAATTAGCCACTTGCTTCACATAATTCTCAGTTCCTTTATAGACTACTTAGACTAATTGGTATCTCCACCTCTCAAGAATCTGCTTAACATATATATATATATATATATATATATATATATATATATATATATACACACACACACATATGTATATATTTATCCATAATTTATCACTTCCCTATCACATTTGTTGTATAATGGTACTATTTAATACTGAGAATTACATTCATTCTCTAATATTCCCATTCAGATGCCATCATGCATCTTTCTTTTTAAAATCTTTTTGTCAGATTTGTTCACATTAAACAAATCTAAGTTTCACAAAATGAATATATTGCTTTCTATGTTTCTTTGCAATTAATCTTTATGGATACAGCAAAGGGATAGTGATTCACTTCAAGGAAAAGATGAAATTGATGCAATAGATTATTAATTCATTTTTTTTCTTTTATTCTATCTTCTGACTCCTGAAGACCTCCTTAATGTTTGAACTGCTTGGTCCTTTTTTGTTATTGTTTTATTGCTTGAAAATCCCTCCTTATTCTATTTTTTTCCTGAAATCTTTGTTGCTATTTATTCAATCGTCTTGGGGAGACAAAAAGACTGATTTCATTGCTTATTGTTTTCATGACAATTGAATGACTTTGTTTTTCTTAGATTTCTCTTGTTTGGAGTGTTTATAAAGCAAATACTCAGCTCATCTCATTTTTGTTGCTTGTTTTCTATTTTACAATGTGGAGGCAAAGAGAGAGGGGTTCAGTATCTTCCTTCTCTTGACCCAAATGACTCCATTTTGAAACTAGATTACCGTGTTTGTGTGTGTGTGTGTGTGTGTGTGTGTGTGTGTGTGTGTGTGTAATTTTGCATGCTTATTTACTTTTCTCCTTGAAGATTAACTTCTACCCTGGTTCCTTGCTAAGACTTTCAAAATGTGTTTTGGTTTAAAATCATTACTAGTATTTTCACAGTAATGACAAAGTATGTAAAGTGTTTCAGACATATGAAAAATGTATAGTCCCATTTTTTTCTTCTGTGAAACATTTTTTACCTACTACTTAGTAACTAGCTTAGTAAGTTAACTGGAAGCATCCTCTGTACAGCTTCAGCAGCAAACATGAAGACAAATGGGTATGAAATATATCTCATACTCCTCTAATAGTATTCTGATTACTTCTGCTAAAGATTTTCATTCCACATAGCTTAAAGATTATGAACAGTTTAACAGAGATATCGTTTATAATGTTCTTGTTTTTTGATGCATTTAATCTCCATCAAAATTGATCAAAATCCAATGAAACTGTGAAAAGTTCAATTGGGAGAAATTGTAGGCCATAATAAGACACTATTCTGCCTGTGATACTGGTCTAGATGTAATAAACTTCATTGATTGAGTTCTCAAGGATATTTAAGGTCAATATTTTTCATTATGTGGATTTGTCATCTGTAAGTCCCTGAGAGATAATGAGATTCTCAAGTATAATTCTTATAAACATGCCATGTCTCACTAAGTACTTGGTAGGTGATAATTTTTATGACATGATTGATACCTTACAAAGATTCAAAAATTGCCTTGCCTACTTCTGTTTTGTTGAATAAGTCTGTACTTTATAAGGGTAACCCCTTTTTTGGGGGGGTGGTTGACAAGAACTGATTTTTGCATTTTCAGAAATCCCTCAACTTCTATAAAGTATGCATTATTCCATGTTTTATTTAATGTTTCTGTTGACATATTGCCGTCTGAGTTCATGTGAACATCTCCTGTGGAGTACCTGCAAGCTATAGCAATAAAATGGGAGGGGAAAGAAATCAAAGGAATAAGCAGAGGGAAAAATAAAGTAAAATTATGTCTTTTTTGCAGATAATACAATGGTGAAGAGAACACTGGAAAGTCAACTAGCAAGTAATTGGAATAATAACATCTTGAAAGTTGCAGGATTTAAAATCAATCCACAAATCAATAAAATTTCTGCATTTTACCAAGAAATGATAAATTATACTTAAAATAATTATAGAATGCATGAAATGCTTCAAAATTTCTTCAAAGTACATAAGGAACTATACATAAGTACAATGACAAAACATTGTTAATGGACGTTAAGGTAGACCTGAATAATTAGAAAATTATTGTTTGCTCATGAAATGAATGAGTCAATATGTTACAAATAATAACATACAATAATTAATTTACATATTCAGTCCCATCCTAATAAAGATACCACAGAGTTACTTTAAAATTTATAAAATAAAGTTCATCTAAAGGAAGAAAAGGTTAAGAATCTCAAGGAAAATAATTTCAAAAATACTAAGAAGGATAGGGTCTAGATTTACTAGATATTACCACAGTAATTTTGTGCTGGTTAAGAAATAGATTAATAGCACTCATATTAAATTTAAACAAAAAATTTTAAAAGTCATTTTTTTAATTTTGAATCTCAAATTCTCTGTCTTCAGTCATCTGCCCTCCTTGAGAATGCAATATAGATTATACATGTGTAGTCATGCAAAATATATTTCCATATTAGCCATATTGCAAAAGAAAATACAGAACATCCCCCCAAAACAAAAACTAAAAGTAATAAAAGTTGTTTGTTTGTTTTAAAGTATGTATCAACCTCCATCCAGACACCATCAGTTATTTCTCTGGAGATGGATAGCAATTTTTTCATCATAAATTATTCAGAATTGTCTTGGATCTTTGTATTGCAAAGAATACCTATTTCATTTAGTCTGTACAATGTTTCCCTTATTCCATTCATTTCATTTTGCATGAATTTGTGGAAGCCTTTATATGATTTTTTTTTTCTGAAAGCATCTGTAGGGTCAAGGAAATATTCACAGAGACTACAGTGACTATGAATATATCAGCACAATTCTGAATCACAAAATAGAACAGACTCTCCACATGGAAGACAGAGTCAAAACATTTATTTAAATACTAGAAAACCTAATCCTAACCCCAGAAAGCAAATTCATCACAGCAACAAAGAAATCTACAGACAATAACAATATAGGGGGCACCAACAATACCAACCCAAGCCTTCCTCCCACTCACAGCTCACTCTCTCACTCCTCTCTCTCCCTCAGCTTGAACTGCTGTAATCAACTTCTCAGCTCTGCTCCGACCCATTAAGCATGCTCCTCCTACCACAGACTCATGTGACTCAAGCTGGTCACATGGACTTATTAATAGATGGGAAAGATCTTCCCATTCTGCAAAAATACATTGAAAATACAACAATACATTAAGAATACAGCATCTAGCTCATCATTTCTTATTATACAGTATTCCATCGCAGATATATATCACAATTGTTCAGCTATTCCCAATTGATGGGTGTCCTCTCAACTTGCAATTCTTTGACAAAATGCACATACACACACAAAACTTGCTACAAATATTTTTGTACATATATATATGTATATACATGTATATATATTGCTTTACCTTTTATTTTATTTCTTTGGGACATAGACCTTATTAATGGATCACAGGACAGGGTAAACATAGGTTTATAGACGTTTGGACATAGCTTTGAATTGCTCTTTAAATCGTTGGATCAGTTCACAACTCCAACAATAGTGGATTAATGTCCTTATTTTTCCACATCCCCTTCAACATGTGTGATTATTCATTTTCTCTAGTATTAGCTAGTCCAAAAGTGTGAGATAGCATGTCACAATTCTTTTAATTTCTATCTCTGTAATCCATAGTGATTTAGAGTAATTTTTTTCATATTATTATAGATAACTTTGATTTCTTCTTCTGAAAAATACTTGTTCATATCCTTTGATCATTTTTTTCAATTTGGGAATATCTCATATTCTAATAAATTTGATTCAGTTCTTCATATATTTGAGAAATGAAACCTTATCAGAGATGCTATTTGTAAATATCCCTCCAGTTAATCCTGCAGTTTCTTGCTTCCCTTCTGAACTTGGCTTCATTGATTTATGCATAACGTCCAGATCCTTAAAGGAAAAGTTACTTTAATTAGAGGAAGTAATCAATAATAAAGCTAAACTAGTAGGGCAAATTCACTTTACCCTCCCTCCTAGAACTAAATCTAACCTTAAAATAAATAAGAAAAAGTTAATGAGATGATTTTAGAAGAATATTTAATATGCATATAAAATATATAGAAGTTTGGAGAAAATTAAACAGGAGTAGAAATATACTTTTGCCCCAGTTTTACAACTCCATTTACAAAAACATGCCATACATTGGAACATGAAAACATCAAAAAATGTTGAGAGGCAGAAATATCATATCATAATATGATTAAAAATTATATTCAATCAAATGCCTTGGAAGCATAGATTAAAAACTCATCAGAAGCTAAATAATCTAATCAAATCAGACATGCCTTTTAGCAGTTACCATATTAAAAAAAATGGAGTGTTTGGATTATCATATTTCAGGAGGCAAAAGATCTAGGATTATCACCAAGAATAACCTATCCAGAAAAAGTGAGCATAATCTTTCAAGGAAAAAAAGTGATCTTTAATGAAACAGGGTACTCCCAATTATTCCTGTTGAAAATACCAGAAAACCCAACTTTCTTTTTTTTCTATTTTTTTATAGACTAGTTTATTTGTTTTCAGGTTTTTACAATCACTTCTATAAGTCTTGGATTTTCTCCCCCTCCTTCTCCCCTCCTTCCCCAAGATGGCACACAATCTTATATGGGTTCTACACATACGTTCTTATTAACCACATTTTCACATTAGTCATGTTGCATAGAAGAATCAAAGCAAATAGGAGAAACCATGAGAAAAAAACAAACCAAAACAAACCATAACACAAGGGAAAATAATCTGCTTCATTCTTTATTCTGATTCCATAGTTCTTTCTCTGGATGTGGAGGGCACTTTTCTTTAAGAGTCCTTTGCAAATGTTTTAAGTCCTTGCATCACTGTGATGTGCTAGTTCTACCAGAAATACTCCTTGCACACTGTGGCTATTACTGTGTACAGTGTTCTCCTGGTCCTGCTCACTTCACTCAACATCAGTTCGTACATATATTTCCAGGTTTTTCTGAAGTCCTCCTGCTCATCATTTCTCATAGCACAATAGTATTCTATTATATTCATATACCACAACTATTCAGCCATTCCCCAATTGATGGACATCTCCTCAATTTCTAGTTCTTGACCACCACAAAAAGAGCTGCCATAAATGTTTTTGTACATGTGGGACCTTTTCTCATTCTTATGATCTCTTTGGGATACAGTCCTAGAACAATATTGCTGGGCCAAAGGGTATGCACATTTTTGTAGGCCTTTGGGCATGGTTCCAAATTGCTCTCCATCTTGGTTGGATCAGGTCACAGCTGAAAACCTGACTTTCAGAAACAATACTCAAGAGAAGTATAAAAAAGTAAAGCTGAAAGAGAAATCATAAGATACCCCATAAGATTAAAGAGTTTACTTTCCTCTATAGGAAGATAACATATGTAACTCCTAAGAATCATTGTTAGGGTAGTTAGAAGTATTCTACCTCAACAGGAGACATGACAGTAAGTTGATCATGTTGGGATGGCATTTAAAAAAATGGATAGGTGAGAAAGAGGGACGTATGGGGGAAAAGGAAAGAGAGAGGAAAATAATCTCACATAAAAGAGGTACACAAAAAGAAGAAATTTTACAAATTAAAATGTTGGGAGGGTGAGCAACTCTTGAATCTTTCTTCTAAATTTTTTCAAAGAGGGAAAAACATACACACATTCAGTTGGATTCAGGGATCTATTTTATATAACAAAGTAGTGTGATGAAATGAGATAAGAGAAAAGAGGAGCTGATAAAAGCAGGGTAAATAAAGAAAAGCAGTGGTGAGAAGCACAGCAAGAGGAGAGAGAGGGTTAAAAAAGAGAAATATGAGCAAAAGAAAATAGAGCCAAATTCTCAATTAATAATCATAATTGTCAGTGTGAGCAGGAATTATTCACCCATAAAATGGAAACAGATAGTAGAATGGATTAGAAACAAAAATCCAACAATACATTATTTATAGGAAACACATTTAAAACTAAGAGATACTTAAAATTAAAACAAGAGACCAAAACAGAATCAATTATACTTCATATGGAGAAAAAAAAGGCAGGGATATTAATTATGGTCTCAGACAAAGCAAAGGAAAAGTCAACTTAATTGAAAGAGATAAGCAGAGAAAATACAAGCTGCTAAAAGGCACCAGAGACAATGAAGTCATATCAATACTAAATATATGCACTGAATAGCCTAGCATCCAAATAGAGTTATACTAGTGTAGCTCTACTCTTCCTTCTCAGTGAGCAGAACCCTGGAGAACATTGTACACAGTAACAGCAATATTGTATGTATGATGAGGTATTGCAAATGACAGCTATTTTTAGCAATACAATAATCCAAGATGACTCCAAAGGACGTGTGATGGAAAATGCTCTCCACTTGAAGAGAGAACTAATGAACTCTAAATGCAAATTTAAATATATTTTCCCACTTTCTTCATTATTCTTGTTTATTTGTGTTTTCACTTGTAACTTATCTAGTGTGGAGATATATTTTGCATTACTTCATACATATGATAGATATCCTATCAATTGTCTTCTTAAGTGATGGGGGAAAGGGTGGGAGGGAAAGACAGAATTTGGAACTCAAAATTTTTAAAATGAAAGTTAAAAAATAAGTGTGATTGGGGAGTATTTAATGAAATAAAGTATATAAAAATGAAAAAGAAAGATTGGCTCAAGATTTCTTCACAAAGGGAGCTGGTAGAGTAATTTCAATTGCTCAACAAAGATTTAGTAAATATCATTTTTTTGTCAAAGTTTGTGCTAAGTACTGAATACACACAGACAAAAGTGAAATAGTCCTACCTTCAAGAACTTATATTTTAATGGGGGACATAAATATCTTTACATAATTCTATCCATGATATATGCAATATGAATGCAATTTATATGGGTGAGAGAATGAATTTTGATTTGAATTATAATTTGATTTGACAACACCAAAGGGTACCAGAAGTAAGGTTATGCTGTTATGTGGGCCTGAAGTCATGCAGGGAAGGAGATACAAAGTGGAACAACTTTAATATTTCAGGTAAGATGTAATATGACTTATTCTATTATGACTATTGGCTAGATCTTGATGTCAGCTTTTATCACCTTTCTACAGATATTCAATACTTTTGTAAAGACATTGCCATGATGGTGGCATTTGATGCCTTTCCTTAAGGGTATACTGAAATGATTTTAGCTTTTGAACTATGGTCACTGCTATAGTAGTGGCTGTTGCCTATACTGTAGTGTACAAGTCCAAGAAATCATTTTTATACGGTCTAATCCTATAGAAGAATATGTACATTAATTACAGTTATAACAGTTATTGAATCACTGTTTTGTATAGCTGGCATATTACTGGCATTTCTTCTATTCAAAATCAAAAGCCCTTTTCAAAATGTGTTTCTATGTACAAACCTTTAAAAAATATTATTTTTATCACTGTTTCATCATTAGTTAATAATTTTAGAATTTGTAGTAAGAATAACGTTTTAAGCAATTTGGAACTATACTGAAAGAGCTGTAAAACTTTGATCCAGCAATACTACCTATCCCAAGGAGATAAAAAAGTGGGGAAGGACCTATTTGTACAAAAATATGTAAAGCAGTTCTTTTTTTGGTGGCAAAGAATTGGAAACCGAGAGGATGTCCCTCAATTGGGGAATGGCTGAAGAAGTTGTGGTATAGGAATGTAATGAAATACTATTGTGCTATAAGAAATGACAAGTAGGAAGATTTCAGAAGAATAAAAGCTTGGAAAGATTTACATGTTCTGATGCAAAATAAAGTAGGTAGAACCTAGAGAACATTGTACCCAGAAATAGCAATATTGCACAATGATCAACAGGGAATAATTTAGCTATTCTCAGCAATACAGTAATCTAAAACAATTGCAAAGGATTCATGATGAAAAATGTTATCCATCTCCAAAGAAAGAAGTAATGGAGTCTGCATGCATATTGAAGTATACTATTTTTCACTTTATTTTTCCATTTAGTCTGTGGTTTTTTTTATTACATGATTAATATGAAAATATGTTTTGCATGATTGCACATGTATAACCTTTATCAAATTATTTACCTTCAAAGACAGGGGCAAGGGAGAGAGAGTTTGAAATTTGAATATAAAAAGTAAAAAAAAATTGTTTTTACATGTAATTGGAAAAATGTTATTCCAAAAAAAAGAGAGAAAACTCTTCAGATTTCCAGATGTTTGTTTTCCCCATTCAGATTTAACTAATGAAATTATTTCTTACAATTGCTGTTTATTGATCTATGATATGTTTCTGTGTTAAATGAAAGGAAGATAAAGGTTGCCAAATTACAATATGAAGCCCTGCCTTGCTGATGACTGCTATGATCTATTTCAAATTTTGCTATGCTACACTACTAATATATAATGAAGGCATTTATATCTTCAGTGTAGTTCTTGAACATTCATGGTTTGCCCCACTTTGATGCTAAGTATTGCCTTTACCAGTGTCTATTCAGCTAGTTGGGCATTGGTATGCTTTATTAGTTCCTATGTATCTTGGTTTCTTGTGGTTCTAGAACATGAACAGTACCATTCGTTCTGCTGTTTGTCATGTCCAGCTCATTGCCTTAACATTTCTGAATACGGTCTGCATGATACCTTATGCTACCCCATTTATTTATTAGTTTCTTGGGATTTGTTTCATTCTACTGGCTGGGGAGATACCCCAATAGTGACATTTGCAGAAAACAAATATTTATGTTGCTTTCTGGTCTTCGATAATTACCATATTTGTCTCAGGGAATATAGAGTCTCTAATACCTGTCCTCCTGACAGTTACTTTACTTTGCCATTGTCCACCTTTTCCTTTCATGAAACCGACAATGTGTTGGGTTTTTTCGGGGTCATAATTATTATTTCAATTCAACAAGCATTTATTATGTGCAAGGCTAATAGAAAAATATCTAGTACGTTGCCTGATACATAGTAGATGCTTTCTAAAGGCTAGTAATTATCATTATACATTACTCGTCTTACTCTGTTATCCTGACAACCTGGCCTTCTCTTTGTTTTTTTTCACACATGATAATCCTCTAGCTCTTGGTTGTATATACTTGCATTATCTAGCCCTGATGACTGTGGTGCATTTTCTTTGTATCTTTGTTTCATAGATTTCTTTTCCCTTTCAAGTCACTGGTGAAGCACCACTTTCTGTCTGTGCATGCACACACACACATATATGCATGTATATATGTATACATACATGTATGGGTATATGTATTTATACACACACAAACATTTTTATCCCTCAACTTAATACTCTTCATCTCTATCTTATATTAATTTGCAAGTATTTATTCCGAATAAGTCTTACAAATATTTATTCTGCAGGTGCTTAATGCATGCTTTTTGACTGATTGATCTGTATAGAGAGTATTGAACTCGTAACCTGACTAAATCAAGTGAGAAAGCATAGAGATAAATGACTCAGCAGAGAGTCTTTGGGTAGGCAGCAGATTAGTGGTAATCTAAGCAAGGAAACTGAAAAATCACACTCATAGAGAGCAGAGAATAGCAATACCAAGGGATGATCAGGAAGACGAAAAGTGACAAGAAGTCAAGGGTGGTGAGACTTGTAAAAAGCCATTGGATTTAATAGTTAAGAAAAATGGTAAATTAGAGAAAATGGGTTCCCTGGAATGTTCATTTTGGAAGCCATATTTCAAGAAGTTGAAAGTGAGTAGAAGGCAAAGGAATGGAAGCAATGAAGACTTTGGCCATGACAGGGAGAAACAATCACTTTAGGAGATCATGTGGTCAAGCTAAGCGGTTGTTGTTGTTGGGATGAGAAGATGTGTTCATATTTATAGTCAGCAAGAAAATAGGGAGAAAAAAATAAACAAACAAATTAAAGATGTTGAGGGAACAAACCTCATAGAAGGAAAATGATGAAGCACATGAGTAGATGGGTCAGATATGACAAGGGGAAAAGCCATCTCTTTAAACAGTGAGCCAAAGAAATAAAGAAGGAGAGCTGTAGATAATTCACAAGGTATAGAGTGGAGGAAAAAAAATAGCTCAATGGATGGTTTTGATTTTCTCAGTGATGTGGGAAGTGAATTCCTCTGGTGAGGAGAAGGTTGTTTAGGGAAATAGTAGGGAAAACTAAATTTTGAATAATTGTGGGAAGGGAACAGAGAGAATGTTCAACTCAATTAGGGATGGAAAAAAAAGGGAATGCCACATAGCAGTGAAGGCTCATTGAGGTCAAATAATGAATTTCTAGTTCCAATTTGTTGTATCATTTTCTCCAACAATGTTCTATCACAAGCAAATTGAAAGAAAGGGGAGAGGGGTGGAGGTAACAAAGGGTTGTATATTGGGAAGTGGTAAATGATTATAAAATTAAAAAACAAATAATACAACAGTATTACTAATAATAATTTATGTGAGTGACTAAGTTTTTTGAATGTACTTCATCTCCTTAGTATTAGAAGTTTTCTCTTTATTCATATAAAAATATTTGGTTTATAGAGGAGAAAAATTCCCAAATATTTGCTCTCTTAAATGAAAATGTCTTATGAAATCAGCAATGGCTGAATTAAATGCTGTCCTTGTTGTGTTTTCTTTCTTTCCTGAATGATTATTCTCTTAAGACCTTAGTAATTTCTTTCTTAACTACATATGCAGCGTTACAAGAAAAAAAATAAAAAAATAATTAATGTATTGGAAAGAACAGTTTAATAGAAAGATAAGTGGCAAATATATATTGTTGAGATTTATTCATTGGGGTGGGGAAGCAGGCAAATTTCAGAGTTTGCATATACACAGCCTCATGGACATTTTAAAAAAAAGTTTATTTGCATACAAATACATGTACTAAGTCTGTAAAGTTTGCATTGACTTCTATGGCCATTTCAAGGCCTCTGCTTTAACTTCTAGATACTGCCATATTCTTCATCTGCCACCAAGCACCAAACTGAAACAAATAAGGGTAAAAATGATAACTTATGTTTATAGACTGCTTAATGGTTTATAGCATGATTTATTCGCAACAATGCATATGCAGAGTCATTCTGGAGAAGATGGTGCAGGGAGGATAAGATAGCATAATAGATACATACAAATATCATTGATGCAGTGGATAGGGTGCTGAACTTGGATTCAGAAAGAGCTAAGTTCAAATCTATCCTTAGACATTTACTAGTTGGATGACCTTTGAGAAGTTATTTAGCTTCTGCCTACTTAGTTTCCTCATGTCTAAAATGTGGATAATGATAGTATTTATGATTTAGAGTTTTTAGGAAGATGAAATGAAAGTAATCTCAAACAAATTAACTTGTAAATGCTTTGCAAATATTAAAGTGCTATATAAATTCTGCCTATTATCATTACTCTACCAGAATAATCTTGGAAAATAATGCCAGCTTAATACTAAAATAATATAAAAAATATTCTTATTAAAAAGTAAGTGAGAAGGAAATATTAAGGAGAACTAAAACATAAAAAATAAAAATTTACAAATGTATTTTTTTCAGTTTCACTATTGTGCCTGCTTTTTCCTACCCTGTCCTTCAGGGTCCTCAGAACCTACAAATGAAAAAGCATACCAAATGAAATCATATTTATAACCAGGTATGTATATATATATATATACATATATATATATACATACATATGTATGTATGTAAATATATATAGTTTAATTAATAGCAAAATGTTATTACCAGTTCCCAAATATTATAGCTAATAATTCGCATTTCATTTCCTTTATGTGGTAACAAGGCTCTTGTCATCTCCTATGAGCCTCACATCAACCCAGACAATGGGAAGAAATAATGAGGGAGAGATCATAGCCAAAATTCTGAATGGTTGCCATCATTCTGAAGAACCTCTAGTACTCCCCAATCACTCAAAGGGACTAGGAGATGGAAAATTGGAGAGTATACACCATTAGTATCTTTGCAGAATTTAACACCTGACTACATTTATGACTGGTTTACAAAAGGAGAACAGAAGTGGTAGAACTGCAGCTCTGACATAAGGTATTTGGGAGTTACAATTTACATATTCCTAGAAAAAGCACATGACATATGATAACATATAGTTAGTTACAGAGATTAGGTTAAGTTCATTTAACAGTATTCATTCATTAAAGCAGACAATAATCGCTTAAAAAGCTGGCACTTTGTGGGGAATCTTTCCAAAGCTTCTTTAGCCATTATCTAAAGATTCAACTTTCAACTTGGTCAAAGGAGAATTTAAGAGATACTTCTATTGACTGGTTTTAGTCAAAATCACACCATCTCCATAGTTGGGCATTTTCATTGACCATCCAACTTTCCTAGATCTCTTTCTCCTGGCTTCCTTAAAGCCTTACCTAAAATACAATTTCCTACAAGAAAATTCTCTCTATTCCAGTACTTTCACTCTGTTGCTTGAACATAGCTGTTTATATATTTTATCCCTATTAGACTGTGAGCTCCTTGAGAGCAGGAACTGTTTTGTTTTGTTTTTTTTAGATTTCTTCCTATCTAAAGTACTTGGAATGTACCTGGCACCTAGTTAGCCCTTAATTAGTATTCATGGACCTACTGACTTGCTTTGCTCATCTTCTTGATTTGATCAAGGCATATGGAAAATTACATTAATTAGATTAATCAAGATTCTCTTACTTAATTCTATCTTCCTGAAGAACAGGGTTCTTTCCTTACCTTGGTTTCTTAAAAACCGAACAAAAGAAAACACTGATGAGTATTTTTGAGAGGTTGGAGAAGCGATTGTGTGTAGCATTGTTGGGCCAGAAATTTGATTAAGACTTTGTCCACTCACAAAGAAATTTCTTTTAAAAAGTTTTTAATATTTTGACATAGAAAGGACTGGGAAAAACGTATCAGATTTGAAGATCAGATCATTATAACTGGAGAAAGAAATCTCTATTGACACATAAAGTGGAGATGAGAAACAGACTGAGTTGTGCTGTTGCTGGTTTTTGTTGTATATTTTTCTTCCCTAGAAGTTTTAGAAAGGGAGAGTGGAGCTAGGACAACAGTGTAAAAAGACCATGGAGTCTATTTAAGGTTTCATTTGTTGTCTATTATATTGTTTTGTTTTATGATGGTGGGGGGGCAGAGACTTGTTTGAAGATCATAGAGAAGGAACCATTAAATAGAAAGAAAGAGATGACCGGGGTCAATCTAAAAGACAAAGGGAAAAGATTAAGAGCTCGTGTAGAGAGAGTAGTCATGGCTAGGAAGAGGCCCAGTTTATTACCAGAGACTCCTACCAAAATGGAGAAAGTGGACAAAGACAAAAAGAGATGAAGAGAGAGTTAACCAATAAGAATATATTAAGTGCCTATTGTATGCCAGGTACTCTGCTATTTTCTGGGCATAGAGATACAATAAATACGATGACATTTACTCACTAGCAGATCTCCTTATGAATGTCCTCAGTTTTCTTAGTAAATTAAGATATGGGATCCTCAGTTGGAAGAGTGGAGGGTGGGGAAGATGTTTGGGAACCTTGAGGAGAGAAGAGAATATTTGTGAAGAATGAGGCAGGAAACCAATAGAAAGGAGTGTAAAAGACGGATCATGTTTGCTCTTAGGCCCACCAGACCAGTCCTCTATTATCTTCATGCCTAGAACTATGGGCAAAACCACTGACTGCTGGCTGTGGCTCACACTTTCAGTCCTATCATGTCGGGCTCTGACTGTTGAGCTGTTCACTCGTATTGTCCATTCTCAGGCACTCCACACTACTTCTTGGTCATCTCCACGGTGTACCCCATATTCTCCCTCAACTTTCTTTCTAATTCTCAAGCTGAAGGCAGCAATTATATTAACACTATCATTCCAGGAAAATAATTGTCAGCCACTTGTCCTATGACAGCAATCATCATTCCCTGTGACTTGCTACTTCACAATATTACTCTCTACCCATGACTCCTCCATGTGCTTCATCTTTCCTCATTAGATGGAAGCTTCTTGAGGGCAGATTCTCTTGTTTCTTGGTTTTGTAATTCCACACTTAGTGTAGTGTTTAGTACATTAAAAAAAACTTTTTAATGAATACTTTTTAAAAATCATTCATTTCATCCTTGCCAAGATGAGAAACTAGTTGAGTAAATTTATAAGGTCAGTTTGGGTATATAATTTCCTCTAATTTCTTGTAACAGAGGAAATTGTTGTCAGGATTATCCAAGAGCAATACATCATACTAATAAAAATAAGGTAATTGATTATTAATTTTGCCTAGGTCTTCTAATCCCTTCTCCAATCCCTCCTCACCAATTCTGTGTACGCGCGCATGCACACACACACACACACACACACACACACACACACACACACATTACACCAAAAGTGATTGCATTTTTGGACAAAGATTTTGAATGTTACAAAAGGTCTTCATATCTCTCAGTAAGCCAAGCAAAGAGTTTATTCTCTGGGAAAAAACAGACAAAATGTAGGAAGAATTCCCTATGCCTGTTCCAGCCAGAAAGGCAGCAGTTCATCATCGCTCAAGCAATAAAGTCTTGATTTGGTTTTCAATTTCTTCTTGAATAGTGTTCCCTGTAGTCAGGCAGGTAATTTCATCCTTATGTGACTTATGTCACCATGACATCCAGCTTCTTATTTAATTGAGCATTTTGTATTATTTAAACTGCTTTAGAATAGAAGTTGTACTTCCAAATAAAAGATAATTATACTTTAGAAATTATTATCAGGATGCATTTTTAAAATTATTTGTGTGTTTTTTTATTGATGTCTTTTTTACATGACAATCATTTCTTGATATACTGTCCCCTGTTGAACCTTTCAGTGTAATCAAGGGTAGAAGGAGTAGGCAGTAGTTTTAAGCGAAACCAACAAAGTCACAATTCTAACAGGACATGCAACTTTAATTTATAGTCTCTGAGAAGAAGGAAATATACTTCATCATGTATCATTTGGGATCAAGATTGGTCAGTTTAATCAAATAATTTGTTTTATTTTTTACCATTCTTTCCATAATATTACTATAGTACATTGCTGCATGGAATCTCCCAGATACCTTTTTTTAATAGCAGATTAATATTGTTACATTTATATGTCATAGCTAACTCTTCAAAATAATTGTATACAATTCACTTACTCAACAAGCATCTCCGTCGAGCACTTGATATGGATTTGGTTCTTCGCTAGACAGTGAAGAGTTTAAATATTCCTGAATT
This sequence comes from Bettongia penicillata ogilbyi, assembly GCA_023548195.1. Taxonomy (NCBI): domain Eukaryota; kingdom Metazoa; phylum Chordata; class Mammalia; order Diprotodontia; family Potoroidae; genus Bettongia; species Bettongia penicillata. The sequence goes on along the minus strand of JAJHZJ010000514.1, from coordinate 10,440,122 downwards.
CAAGGAGCTTTCCAGGTAGTTACAACCTACATGAAACAATAAGAGAAATGTTTTTAGACTCTTCCCCATCCCTTTATCAAAACGTACCTGCCATGCATCATATCCCCTTGAAATCCTGTTCTCTGATTCACAAAGTGACTTTAAGTATCAGTCTATGATAAACTAATGAGGTTTACATGTTACTTTTCTGTGGAATGCTTGCATTTCATCAAAGGACTAACAGAAGTACAATGGCTGAATTAAGAATTTAGTTATTCTAGCACGCCAAATGGAGAGATATTTTGACTAAGACAATATGAAAAAACTTCCCCTGCCGCTGTGAGGCTAAGAACATTTTTCCTAGAGGAACTCAGAGCCCCTTTGCTCAAGGTTTTCTTCCTTCTCCTACTGCCATCAGTTTTAAATTTATTCTGCAAATGAATTTCTTTGGTTCTCTGGATCAGAAAAAAAAACCAACTTCTTTCATTTAGTTCATTCAAGTCACTGCAGGAAGTGGGATTAGTTTAAAAGGTTATTTTTAATTAATAGGGAAAAATAAATGCAATAATGCGCAAAAACATAAGATGTTCAAATACAAGATTTCTAAAAACCAATTTTATTCAATGCTGTTTAAAAGATTCTAGTTTTCTTCCTTACTCTGGATTTAAAGATAATGGATTTTAGAGATTATTTAATCCAGTGGTCTTCAAAAGGAGATTTTGATCTGACCCATGGAGTAAAAAATTACGGGCCTTACCTCGCCTCCTCCTCCTCTAGCTGATTTCAAGATATATCTCCAACACAGTCTTATCCCCCTATACTCAACTCCGCCCCTTCAATCTACTGTGCAAATTCTCAGCCTATCCCTTTTTTGAGCTGAGTGTTAGCCTCTAGTAGCAATTTTAACCCACAAACCAAGCACCCCAAGCAGGTCCTACTCAGGTGTTATTAAACAAATCCTTGCTTTCCCCAACCTCAAGAAATATCTAATCCCTCCAGTCTGCACCTCATTTCCCATATCATTTTGTGACTGTAGCAGGTATTAAGAACTATTAAGAGTGTATGTTGTCTGAGCTCATCCAACCATTCTGGAGAACGGTTTGGGAACTATGTCCAAAGGGCTACAAAAATATGCATACCCTTTGATCTAGAATATTTCTACTAGGACTGTATCCCCAAGAGATCATAAAAATGGCAAAGGATCCTACATGTACAAAAATATTTATAGTAGCACTCTTTGTGGTAGCCAAAAACTGGAAATCAAAGGGATGCCCATCAATTGGGGAATGGCTGAATAAACTATAGCATATGAATGTAATGGAGTACTGTTGTGCCATAAGAAATGATGAGCAAGAAGACTTCAGAGAAGCCTGGAAGGACTTATATGATCTGAGGCTGAGCAAAAGGAGCAGAACTTTGTGCACAACAAACACAGTGTGCAAGAGTTTTTTCTGCTAGACTTGGAACTTTGTAATACCACAAGAACTTAAAAAAAAAAATTCCCAATGGTTTTCTAAGGCAAAATGCTTTCCACACTCAGAGAAAAAATTATGGAATTTATTTGCAGAACGCAGCATATCATGTTTATGTGTGTGTGTGTGTGTATTATGTTTTGATTTGTTATATGATTTCTTCCATTTATTTTAGTTCATCTACACAGCATGACTATAGTGAAAATGTATTCAATAGGAAAGTATATGTACATCCTATATGTGGGGGGTAGGTATGGGGGGGTAAAAATCTAAGTTTTATGGTAGTGATTGTAGACTATTAAAAAAATTAATAAAAATTAATAAAAAATACAACCAAACCCTCCAAATATTATGAAGAAAAGGAGTGAATGTTGTCCTCAGAAGTAATGACCAATTAGCACGGGACCCATGTTTTTCCTTCTTGTTTTGGGTGGAACAAAATAAGGCAGGAAAGGGCAGTCATCTTTATCATAATTTTCATTGCATTATCTTTTTCCCACAATCAATCTCTCTTCCATACTCCCCTGTCAAGGTCCAGGGTACCACCACCCTGCTAGTCAACCAGGTTCACAACATTAGTGAACATATCCTCTTCTCACTCTCCTTCATGATAGATAGATAGATAGATAGATAGATAGATAGATATAGATATAGATATATAGATATAGATAAGTAGATACATACATATAGATAGATATATTCAGTTGACAAATAGTATTTCTTTATTCTATAGAATCATTTACATCAATTCCCTTCTCTTGACCCACACATTCACTACCTAAATTCAAGCCCTCTGTATTTCTTTATTTGACCTCCTTGTCTCTCATTATCTTCTCTCCAATCTATACTCCCCAGACTTGCCAAAGTGATTTCCCTAAAAACTAACCTGAACATGTCTCTTTCCTATAAAGCAAACTGCAGTGACTCCCTAGGTCTTTGTGTTTTGACTCAAACATTATTTCACTTTGATCTTAGTAGTGGAGGAGAGAGAATATGAGAAGAGGACATTAGCTCTCTTTGGATCTAGGACTGCACATGTCTCCTGAGCCCAATTAAGAATTCACAACTTTTCCTTACCCAGCTAGCAGCTCTACACAGTTCCCTAGGTATGGATGTTGATGACTCATTCTTAAATAGTTTCCCACAATTTGAAGATGCAGTTGCATCCTACAATTTCTCCAATATCACAATGTTTTAAATGTACAAGAATTATATAATTTCTATCCGGAACAAAAAATACCATAAGGAATTTATCAATTCCTTCTGTAATTATAGTATTAACTTCCTGTACCAACAAAACGTTATATACTAGCTTTCCTAAATAATGATGTTTGGTGATACTTTCCTATCTCAACTACACTCACTTTTCTCTATCTCCAGGATATAGAATGGTGTGCTGAAATTATCTATTTGCATTTTTTGCATGTCCAAAGGTAAGAAATCATAACCGAACTATTTTTTTAATGAGACAAGAAATCCAGTCTGCAAAAGCAGAGGTTTGAGAAAACTTTCCTGGATGTCAATAATGACATTAAACAATTTCAGTTAATATTAAGAGAATTTCCCAATATGTCTCATCAGATAAGCTGGAATACTCACAACTTAAAGTAAACTGAGTGAAATTCCTCTCAAATTTATATTTCATGATTATCATTATTTTTAAGATTATTTTGGATGTGATTTTAATCCAGCATATTAGAATATTATCTCTTTTCAAAATATATCATAAGGTTGACAAAGATGAAATTTAACACTTTCTTTGACTTCTTAATTCTGCTCTCAGAGTACTCATTACCCTGGGAAAATCATGCAGTGTCCCAAACTGCACATTTATTTGATCTAAGGCTATTCTTTTCTATTTTGTCTCATTACTATGGAAAGATGGCCACTCTTAATCTTACCTGTCACCAAACAGTTACGTCTCTATTTATTTATGCAAGTTTTAGAAGGTTTAGACATCTCATAAAATAATATCTTAATCGAATGTTATAATAAAAGTTCAAAAGCTTACATTCATTGTCTCATCATACTTCCCAGGATGAGACTTCTCACTTGAATATCCTATGGTCTTTCCATCTGAATACAACACCATATCCCTCATCACCACCTCAAATAAAAAATCAGGAGTGTCAAAAATGTTCCCAAGTAATTTCAATCTTCTACCTTCAATATGTGAGTGCTATCACTTTGGTATAAGAAATCAACATCTAAGGGGATATCTCTAAATCAATTTTAAAAATTGTTCAAAATCTTTACAGGAGAGTATTGATGAAATTCAGTCAGAGTACAAAGTGGGAAGCGAGTATCAAAAACAGAAATTAGGAAAGCTTCAACAATGAAGCAGAGCTGCTAATTCAGGGCCAACAAACTTGAAGTCCCTCTATTCCTGAAATTTTCCTGGGTAAAGAGAGAGAAATGATGAGTTTGCAGTTTGAAATGACACAAGATGCTACCTCTACAGTTTCAGATATCAAGACTTTATTTGACCTAGCTGCAACCCTCCTACACTGATCCTCAAAACCTCCCATCAGGTCCACCAGGCTTTATTCTATATTCTTGTAATTTATTCATGGTTTTCTATACTGTCAATACTTCTCTTTGACTAACGTCTTCAACTAATACTTTTTTATACTTTAAAGTTATTGGTCTATTCTTAACAAAAGGAAATGCCTTTGAAGAATTACAGAGTTTTTTTAAAGATTTCATATGAAAAGTCATATTAATCAAATGTCCATCACTTGTCACAACCCTTCCTTAAACACTCCAACAAATTATTGACTCTATTTCCTCATTCTTTCTCTCATACCTGTAAGCATTTCAGTGATCTGAAAAATGTTTTTATCAATGTTCACTCTTGACTTCAGTGTCATAAAGGGTAGGATATACACTTTTAATTTTTACAGCACAGATCTAATCATGTCACTCCTCCCTATTGCATAAACTCCGTTCCTATTGCCTACAAGAGGAAATACAAAGTGCTCTATTTGGCATTCAAATCCTTTAATAATCTAACTCCCTTCGACCTTTCTAGTCTTCTTATAGCTCACTATATATTCTTTAATCCAGTGATATGAGAGAGAGAGAGAGAGAGAGAGAGAGAGAGAGAGAGAGAGAGAGAGAGAGAGAGAGAGAGAGAGAGACGAGAGAGAGAGAATTTCCAGGCTTCTACAGCAGGTCTGTTATTGTGACAAAAACATTTTGGCAGGAAGAGTGAAAAAACTATAAAATAGTTGTGAACAGGAGAAGAGAATTGATAGAATTGAGGGATCTTCAGGGTGGGAATGTTTGTTTCTTTTTTACGTTTATTTATTTTTAGATTACAACATTTATTTCCACAAAGTTTTGAGTTCCAATTTTTCTCCCCATCTCTCTCCTCCCGGGCAACCCATAAAACCTTGCATTCTGATTACCCCTTCCCTCAATGTACTCTCCCTTCTATCACACCCCATCCTTCCCTTATCCCCATCTTCTCTCTTTTCTTGTAGGGAAGGATGTATTTCTATTACCCCATTGCCTGTATTTCTTGTTTCCCAATTATATGCAAAAACAATTCTCAGCATTTATTCCTAAAATTTTGAGTTCTATCTTCTCTCTCTTCCTTTCTCCCCACCCATCCCCACTAAGAAGGCAAGCAATTAAAAATAGGCTATATATATGTAATTTTGCTAAAGACTTCCATAATAGTCATGTTGTGAAAGACTACCTATATTTCCTTCCATTCTAATTTGCTCACCCATTTATTTCATTCTCTCTTTTGACTTTGCCCCTCCCCAAAAGTGTTTACTTCTAATTGCTCCCTCCTCCCATTTGCCCTCCCTTCTATCATCTCCCCCATACCACACTTATCCCCTTCTTCCCTACTTTCCTGTAGTGTTAGATAGATTTTCATGCCAAATTGAGTGTGTATGTTATTCCCTCCTTAAGCCAAATGTAATGTGAATAAGCTTCACTTTTTCCCTTTCACTTCCCCCTTTCCCCTCCATTGAACAAAGCTTTTTCTTGCTTCTTTTATGAGAGATAATTTACTCCATTTCATTTCTCTCTTTCTCCTCCCAATATATTCCTCTCTAACCCGTTAATTTTATTTTTTTAAGTATCATCCCTTCCTATTCAACTCACCCTGTGCCCTCTGTCTATATATATATATATATATATATATATATATATATATATATATATATATATATATATTCCTTCCAACTACCCAAATACTGAGAAAAGTCTCAAGAGTTATAAATATTATCTTTCCATGTAGGAATGTAAACAGTTCAACTTTAGTAAGTTCTTTATGATTTCTCTTTCCTGTTTACTGTTTCATGCTTCTCTTGTGTTTGAAAGTCAAATTTTCTATTCAGCTCTGGTATTTCAACAAGAGTGCTTGAAAGGCCTCTATTTCATTGAATGACCATTTTTCCACTGAAGTATTATACTCAGTCTTGCTAGGTAGGTGATTCGTGTTTTTAATCCTAGTTCCTTTGACTTCTGGAATATCATATGCTAAGCCTTTCCAACCCTTAATGTAGAAGCTGCTATACCATGTGTTATCCTGATCGCATTTCCACAATATCCAAATTGTTTTTTATGGCTGCTAACCATATTTTCTCCTTGAATTGAGAAATCTGGAATTTGCTACAATATTGCTGGAAGCTTTTCTTTTGGTATCTCTTTCAGAATGCACTGGATGCCGAAGCCCTGGGAGTGGGCAGGGCCACCCTCTCATGAGGGTCCACCCCGGCGGGCAGAGGAGTCAGGGCCCCATGGGGACAAGGATCCTGGGTTGCCCCCACCCCTCTGAGGGAGCTGTCCCCCGCAACCCCCCCACCCCCCCGGGGCCTGTACATAGATATAAATATATAAGGGGGAAGAGGGTGGGTGTGGAGGGGTTGTGAGGCTGGGGCCTCCCTCCCCCTCCCCCCTCTTCCCCTGGGCCCTTATCCCTGGGGCTGTTTGTTTAAAAAAGAATAAAAGGATTTAAAAAAATATTTCTTTAAATATTTATTTCACCCTGTGGTTGTAGAATATCAGGGCAGTTTTCCTTGATAATTTCATGAAAAATAATATCTAGGCTCTTTTTTTAAATCATGGATTTCAGGTAGTCCCATAATTTTTGAATTGTCTCTCCTTGCATCTATTTTTCAGGTAAATAGTTTTTCTATTGAGACATTTCACACTGTCCACTATTTTTCACTCTTTTGATTTTGTTTTGTGATTCCTTATTTTCATAAAATCATTAGTTTCCATCTGCTCCTTTCTAATCTTTAAGGAATTAATTTCTTTAGTGAACTTTTGGATCTCCTTTTCCATCTGACCGATTCTACTTTTTAAGGCATTCTTCTCCTCATTGGTTTTTTGGATCTCCTTTACCATTTTGGTTAGTCTATTTTTTTATTAATTTTTTTTTATTTTATTATTACTTTTTTAATGTTCTACAATCACTTCCTTAAAATTAAGATTTTATCCCCTCCACACCTTCCCCCCACTGCTCCCCTCCCTCCCCATGACAGTATACAATTCTGTATAGGTTCTACATATACTTCACTATTGAGCACATTTTCACTATAGTCATGCTATGTAGTCACACTAAAATAAATGGAAATCATATAACAAATCAAAACATAGTACACTAAAACCCACACACACAAACATGATCTGCTACATTGGGTCTCCTTTAGTAAGCAGTTAACTCAGTTTTCATCATTTTCCTGCACAACTCTCATTTTTCTTCCCAAATTTTCTCTACTTCTCTTACTTAATTTTCAAAATCATTTTTGAGCTCTCCCATGGCCTGAGACCAGTTCATAATTTTTCTTGGAGGGTTTAGATGAAGGAGCCTTGACTTTGTTTTCTTGTGTTTGCCTGCTTTGATCTCCCTTATCACCAAAGTAGGATTCAATAGTGTGATTCTTTTTCTGGTTTTTGCTCATTTCCCCAGCCATTTATTTGACTTTTGAGCTCTTTGTCAAGGTAGTTCTCTACTTCCCGTAGGGGTGAGAAGTGTACTGTCAACTGTTCAATCCCCCCACAATGTATGGGTCTGGAACTCAGAATAAAATGGCTGCAGGTGTCCCAAATGCTGCTGTGGCTGCAGCAAGTTCCTCTGCCCGCTCCCCACAGGCTAGGGCTGAAGCAATACACTCTCTGCACTGGTCCCATAGACTTTTTCTTTTAAATTCTTCCATGATTTTGATTTCTTTTTTCATATTTTTAAAACCCTTGGCCAGTTTTTCTTCTACTTCTCTAATTTTGCTTTTAAAATCCTTCTTGAGCATTTCCAAGAATGCTCTGTGGGCTTGAGCCCAGTTCATAATCCCTTCTGAAGTTTCAGATGGGAGTACAGTCTCAAGGCTGACCTCTTTGGTATTTGTGCTTTTGTTATCATCCCCATAGAAATATTCTATGGTCAGTTCTTTTCTGGTTTGCCCATGATTGTAACCCTTTTCCTGGATTTTAAAATGGATCTCTGCTTCTGGGGCACAGGGAACTCTATCCCACCCTTGTGCTTAGAACTTGTGGCTTTCTGTATTGTGACCTCTGGTTCTTTCAGGTAGATGATAAAATGCTGCAGCATACCTGGTGTTGAACTGACTGGTGTGCAAAAGCAGAGGCCAGGTTAAGTCTTTCTGGGTTTCCCTGGACTTACCCTGGAGCTTGCTATGTTACATGGAGGAGGTCTCTTCTCCTGAGCTACAGCATAGGCAAGCTTATAGGCAAACCCATCTGCACTAGCATCTTCCAGATTCCTTTGGGGTGCTGAGGCATGTCTGGAGTCTGGTGTTGGCTGTTGCAGGCTCAACTTCACTGGGGCTCAGGATCTCCTCCCAGTTTGCTGAGGTGGGGTGGTCTAGGACAGTTCTGGTTCTGCACTGGTCCCCTTCAGCCACAGCAAGAGGGACCTCCTTTGCAATTTTCCTAGCTTCACAGGCTAAAACACTGTTTACCCCTTCAGCTTATCCCACTATTTCTGGATTTTTCCTGGGAAAATATTCTCTGGATTTTTCAAGGTCAACAAGGGGAGGGGGATAGCATTTACTGATAGCTTGGCCATCTTGGTTCCCAGAAGTTCAAGTAGGTTACTTAAAGACACTTGATCTGCAGACTCGTAATCTCAAGAGCTGCAACTGCAGTTGCCTGGGATTCTGTGCTTCTCTTTCACTCAATTCCATTGGACTCCTGTCCTGGGTAGATATGTTTCAAAATGCACAGTGCTGCTTCTTCTTCAGACCACCCAGGTCTTCCTCCTTGACTCTGCTATGGTGAGGTCTGCACTGGTATTGCCTATGTGCTGGGCACCCCTGCAGCCCCATGCATGAGATCCTTTCCATCAACCTTCCAGGCTGTCCTGGATTGGAAATCTGTCACATTCTGTCTCCTATTGGATTCTGCCATTCTAAAATTTGTTCAGATTCTCTTTTCAGAGGTATCTGAAGGAGTTTGTCTTAGAGCTTATGTGAGTATTTGCTCTTACTCTGCCATCTTGGTTCTGCCCCCAACGATTTCACATATATTTCAATATAATGTATTTTCTTTGCAAGCTTATTTATTCATTTTATGCACTTAGAAATATCATTTTGAGAAATGGTCCATAGGTTTTATTAAGGGTTATAAAATAGTCCATGGCACAGAAAATGTTTAAATTCTTGTTTCAGAGACAAAAAGAAGCAAGTGAATGTTCTAGAACAAGGCAGGCACATGATCAGAACGTTGTAAGTAAAGAAATGACCTGGCCATCACATATGCCCCAGTCTTTCAGAACTGCAGCAGTTAAGATAAAACTATTCAAGTGGTATGATATTTGGAGGGATAATTGCTCATCCTTTTCTCCAAACAGCCACCTCTTTCCAATCTACCCTGATTTATATAACAGTGAAGAAGATCTCTGTTTTCTCTGACCCTAAATTTCAAGGATGCTCTTTTCAGTGAATTATGAGCAGACCAGGAGAAATTTGTACACAGCAACAACCACAGTGTGTGAGGAATTTTTTTTGGTAGACTTAGCACTTCATAGTAATGCAAGGACGTAAAAATCTCCCAAATGACACTGGAGGCAAAATGCCTTCTATATACAGGGAAAGAAATATGGAATTGGATCGCAGAAGGAAGCAAAGTATTTTATCTTGTGTTATGTTTTGTTTTGTTTTTCATGGTTTCTCCCATTCATTTGCATTCTTCTATGCAACATGGCTATGGCGAAAATATATTTAATTAAAATGTATGTTTAGAACCTACATAAGATTGCATGCCATCTTAGGGAAGGAGGGAAGAAGGAGGAGCTAAGGAAATGGGAGGGAGAGGGAAAAAATGTAAGTTATGTGGAAGTGATTGTACAAAACTGAAAACAAATAAATTAATTTTTTAAAAAAAGAAACAGTTACCAACATTTTTACAAAAAAAGCACAGACACCAGGTGAAGAACCCTACTCTAAGATAAAATATGAACTCTTGTTGGACACTGAAATACCAACACAGTCTAGCTGCACCCTACCTTTTTAGACTAATTTTAAATTAGACCTCCTTCCCACTGCATTTTACATTGCTGCTAGACTCACCTGAATGCTCTTTCTAATAGAGGAATATTTTATCTTCAGTCTCTGAATCTTTTCACAAAGTTGAAATGCTCTCTTTCCTTAATTAATATTTTCAGAATCTCCAATCAAATGTTATTTCTTACTTTCAGGGGTTATATTACATGTTCCCTGAGGCAGCTAGGTGGTATAGTGGATAGAGCATCAGTACAGGAGTCAGGAGGACCTGAGTTCAAATCTCACCTCAGACACTTGACACTCACTAGCTGTGTGACCTTGGGCAAGTCATTTAACCCCAATTGTCTCATCCTGGGTTATCCCCAGTCATCCTGATGATTATCTACTCACTGAATTCAGATGGCTCCAGAGGAGAAGTGAGGCTGGTTACCTGCACAGCTTTCCCTCACTCAAAACAAAGTCAAGTGCAAGTCATGTCATTATTTCTCTGATGGCATGGTCTTCTTCAGCAACGAAGGACAAACACATACATACATGCTCCCTATTTCTATAGATCCCCTTCCATTTTTTATTAGCGATCTTCCCTTCCCCTAGATAAGATCAAAGTATATTTGTTTAGCATTCTGTATTTAGTTTTCTTTTTGTATTGACATTATTGTATTTGTATATGGTAGTTTGTTTATTTTTCTGTCATTTGTATCCCTCTTGAAGAATACAAGCTCTTTGAGTGAAAGGACTATTTCCTTTTATATCTTTGTATCAATGAAGCTCAGAATATAGTTCTAACTCATAGCAAATGATTAGTAATTACTTCTTCAATTAAAGTGACCATACAATTTCAGATCTAAGATGAAGAGATTCTCAAAGCAAAAACAACATTTGGGATCAGCAACAAGCATTTATTAAGTATTTACTCTATGTCAGAGATTATACTAGTTCCTGGGGACCCATAACCAAGAATGAGATAATCCTTATAACCAAGAAGCTTAGAGTTCAAGCAGTCACACGTTCTAAAGGAAGAATTGAACTTAAGCAAACTATTATTTTGTTCTAGTTGCTAGAGATCCATAAATACTCACAGTTGTTGATACTGATGACCCTGATTGTAATTCTCCCAGCATTTATCTTTTACCCAGGGGAGTAAGTTGGACATTTATTGAGGCTTTAGTAATATTGAAAAGCAATGGTGCAGTCACCTCCTAAATCACAGCATCATAAGCAATTTGAGATGTCCTATATCCAGTCACCTTGCCTCTGGACCAAGGCCATATAAGCTTAGAGCCTAATGGATAAATGCCTCTTTAAGACAGGTTTATCTATTTCAAAGAAGGGGGAAGAAATTAAATTGGTATATAGCAGTATGAAATAAAATAAAGTAAATAAATTTCTTGACTCAGGTTTGCCAAATATTGAGTCCTCATGAAAGAGACATTTGTTTCCCACTGAAACCATTGAAGACTATAAGTGTTTTGTCCCCACACATAGAGCTGCTATAGAGAAATGTGTTTATTCATTCAGGTTCTTTTTCTCATTCATTGATCTCTATGAGATATAGATCTAATAGCGGTAGAGTTGAGAAGGTAAATACAATTTCATAACATTCTGAGCATATTTGTTACAAGAGTAATAAATAACATTGTAAAAGAGTTTTATTTTTCATTTCACCAAAATAAATGTTTCTAAATTAAATAAAAATTAACTTAAAAAGTGCTTAGCTAGTAAATGTCTACTGGGTCAAATAATTATGTAGTTTAATAGGCCTGAAAAGTCCTTCATTTTACCCACATAATTATTTAACTCAATTTAAACTTTTATAGAAACCTGCTGTACACCATTTACTAGGAGAACCTTTATAGTTCTATAATTCCATCACTTTTTTCCTACTGAGAACTTTCAAATTCACTTACGTATTACTATAATGGTTTAATACTAAAATTTTGGGACTGTTGTTTTTAAAATTACTCACTAGCTCCATAAGGTCATAGATTTTGAGATCTATTCCCACCCCTTTGTTTTACTAATGAGAGGGAAGAGAAGTTAAATGACACATTTACCTCAGGTAATGTGAGTAGTAAATAGCAAAGTTAAGATTTTTGCCAAATTCAGCATACCTTTCACTAGTCTAAGGTGTTATTTTTTTTTTAAGAATGACAACCTTGCAGAAAGATTTAAGTGATCATTTTTACTGAAGCAAATATGTGGAAAAATAAACAAACAACCTGGACTGTATAAACACAGGTCTTTCTGTCTCCACATATCACCACATCATCTGCATTGTCTCAATTGTTTTCATATCTTCCCTCTTCCACTCTCTTTGTCTTCTTTCCCACAATTCTTACACATATTTTCCTTATGAACAAATCAGTCATATTAATTCTGCTCAGAATGACTTTAATGGTAATCTCCTACAAGTAAATAATGCTTCTTTATTTAGTATAGTATACTAAGCCCTCCATAATCTGATGATATCCTACTATATATTTTAGGTTTTAGAAAAACTGGATTACTCCCTATCTCTCATACATACCTCACATTGCCTTATTTGGGACAGGGGAGATCTTTTTCCCTAGGTAGGAACACTCTGAAGAATCCTTTCTACATGTTCACTCTCTGATACATTTTTAGAGTTTAATTAAATGCAACTATACCTCTTTCCCTGAGTCAGTGATAACCTTCTTTTTACCACATATCTCACATAGGAACTTGGTTAAATACATTTACCTTGCATTTTATCATGGATGATTTTGTACTAGATTTTTTGACATTTTCCCCTACCATATTATACCAGGAAAGTAGAATTTTTCTTATATCCAAACTTTGTATATCTTCCAGTGCTCACACAGTGCTCTGTACTATCAGGAGCTCCATGCCAAGACCACCCCTCTCTTTTTACTGTTATGGGACAGTGCTTTTCAGACTTAAGGGCCAGCAAGCAACCTGCGCCCTGAGCCTGGCATCACAACAATCCTTTGTACTCAGCCTCTACATGAATCCAGTCACAGCAAAATCCCAGAATTGTGTCACACCAGCATCACGTGGTCTCTGAGCTTAGACAAGGAACTGTAGTACCGGTCTTCCAGCCATGAAGTCCTGCTGTGAATCAAATTTGTCTCATTGTTGCTGTTACCCCTCCTTTGTCAGGGTTACACCTCATTATGTAGCTAGTGATATAAGTATTAAATTTTGTCTATACTAAAGCACTAGAGAGGGCCCGAGCACATATGTATCCAATTTCTTTCCTCCAGTGGAAAAAGTGATTTTGTTTTGTTTTGTTTTGGTTTGGTTTTGCTTATAATCATTGTTAGCTCTTTGGTTTATTTTATTTTATTTTGAGAGTTAATTGTGGTTTTGGTGATTTGTGTGAGTTCTCTTTTCTTTTTAGAGTCAACAACAGTTGCAGAACTTCTGTAGTTCTTTGATCATTTGGTCAGACTTGACAGTATTTAACAAATATTTCTTGAATCGTATTGAATTCAGTTGAACTGTACCTACTTCCTCAAAAACCAAGTCTTTTATCTGACATCCCTATTAATGGTACCATTTTTTCAGTCTTATTACATCAACTCTGACTCATCGAAAGAGTTATCTCTGATCCCCCTACATCTACTTTGTCACCAAGTTCTGTCAGCTATTCCTGAAAAAAAAAATCTCTCATTTCCTTTTCATTTTACTTTATGACAACTATGCCACCTCAAGCCTTTACATTGCTTTGAGACTATTATAATAGCTTTTTAACTGATCTTAGTATCTTCAGTCTCTTCTTAATGGTTTTCTATCTCATATACTTCCAGGATAAACTAGAAAATATCACTTCCTCAGGGTAATAAGAAAAAAATGAATGAAAAGCATTATATAAAGGCATTACTTCATGTAAAACACTGTCCTCTAAGCTGAGCATAGAATTAGAAAAGGCTAGATAGTCCTGGATCTCAAGGAGCTGACAGTGACTGGAGAAAAGACAATATGAAAGAAAACTCAGCTGCAAGACAGACAGAAAAGACTAGAAGTCCTAATGGTTCAGCAGCAAGGAAGATGGCAAAATCTAGGTGACTAGAACAAATGGGGGGAAAGTAAAGGAAGACAGCCTAGCAGTACCAGATTTCAAAATATATCACAAAATTGTAATCATGAAAACAATCTGTTAATGACTAAGAAATAAAGTGGTGAATCAATGGAATAGGTTAAATACACAACACACAGCAGTAAATGACCATAGTAATCTATTGCTTGGTAAATCCAAGGGGCAAGAACTAAGCCTTGTACAATAATTGCTGGGAAAACTGAAAAAGAGTTTGGAAGAAATTAAGCAAAGACAAACATTTCACGTATACTAAGATAAGATAATAATTTCATAGGTAAATTAAGGGAGCATTAGAAAAGCTGTGTGTTCATCCTTCATTGCTGAAGAAGACCATGCCATCAGAGAAATAAGGACATGACTTTCATTTGATTTTGTTTTGAGTGAGGGAGGGCTGTGCAGGTCATCAGCCTCACTTCTCCTCCAGAGCCATCTGAATCCAGTGACTAGATAATCATCAGGATGACTGGAGATGACCCAGGATGAGACAATTGGGGTTAAATGACTTGCCCAAGGTCACACAGCTAATGAGTGTCAAGTGTCTGAGGTGAGATTTGAACTCAGGTCCTCCTGAATCCTGCACTGGTGCTCTATCCACTGCACCACCTAGTTGCCCCCAATTGGAAAAGGTACCCCTTAGATCTATGAAAAAAAGGGAGAGTTTATGAACCAATAAGGAAAAGTGAGGATCATGAGAAATAAAAATAATAATCTTGATTATATGAAATTTAAAAGTTTTGCACAAATGAAACCAATCCAGACAAAATTAAAATGAAAGCAGGAAACTAGGGGACAGATTTACAGTAGTTTTATCTAACAAAGGCCTCACTTCTCCCATTTAAAGGGAGCTGCAACACATTTATAAAAATAAGATCCATTTGCCAACTGATACATGGTGAAAAGATATTAATAAGACATTTTCAGGAGAAATCAAAGCTATCAATATTCACATGATAAAATATTCTAAATCATTGCTGAATAGAGAAATGAAAATTAAAACAAATTTGAGACACTATCTCACACCCATCAAATTGGGTAACATGAGAGAAAAAGGCAAAAAAAAAATGTTGGAGGGAACATAGAAAACTACAGACACTAATACACTGCTGGTGGAATTATGAACTGGTCCAATCATTCTGAAGAACAATTCAGAATTATACCCAAATGGCTGTAAAACTATGCATACCGTTTCACCCACCAATGCCACTAATAAGTCTGTATCCTAAAGGCATAAAAGAAAATGGGGAAGAAGGAACCCTCTTTGTTAAAAAAATATTTATACCAGCTGTTTTACTGGAGGAAAAGGTAGAAATTAAGGGGATGCCCATCAGTTGGGGAATGGCTGAATCAGTTGTATATGATACTGATGGAATACTGTTGTGCTAAAAAAAAATCACAAACAGGGACAGCTTGGTGATAGAGTGGATAGAGCACTAGCTAAGGAGTCAGGAGAAACTTAGTTCAAATCTGAACTCAGACCCTTGACACTTACTAGCTGTGTGACCCTGGGCAAGTCACTTAACCCTGATTGCCATGCCCTACTCTCTGTAAAAAAGACAAATAACATAGTTTCAGAAAACCTGGGAAGACTTATATGAAGTCATGCAAAGTGAAGCAAGAAGAACCAGAAAAACCTTATTCATAGTAACAGTAGAATTGTAAGAATGATCAGTTATGAAAGATTTAGCTATTTTGATCATAATAATGATTGAAGACAATTTCAAAGGACCTATGATGAAAAACAAACAAACCAAAAAAAACAAAACAAAAACCGCTATCCACATTCAGAGAAAAAATTGATGTACTCTGAGTACAGACTGAAGTATACTTTTTTCACTTTATTTTTCTTTCATGTGTGTGTGTGTTTATGTGTGTGTGCTGCAACATGGCTAATATGGTTATGTTTTACGTGACTTCACGTGTCTAATTAAAATCATATTGCTTCTTCAGGGACTTTAGTTAAAAGGAAGAGGGTTATAAAATGAAAAATGAAGGTGGGGCGTATGGCTTGCGGAAAGAAGCTGCTCGGCTAGAACTGTTTAAAAAGCATAAGGATTGCCTTGTAGAAGAGAGAGTCTAGGCGAAATTCTATAACCGAATTTTTGTTGACCCATTCAGTACGATTTGGGGTCTTCTGAATCTATTCTGATGCACAAGAGCTAGAACTGAAAGGATGAGAGGGATTGTTACATGCTTTGACTTTTACAAAATGTGATGAAAAATAAGACAAAGGACAAGGGAACAAGGGACTGGAGATTAGAACAGACTGCAAGAGTTCAAGTGACTCACCAATTGATCAAGATTGGGAAAGGGAAAGAGAATGACCACAGCAAGTGTAATGGTCTGGGAAAATATTTGGGGATGTAGAGATTAGAAGTCACAACGAATATGAGGAGTAAGGTATAAAGAGAAATGGAAATATAAAAGGATATTGTTATATAAAGAAATTCTGGAAGTTTTTGAACATGGAACTATAAAACTTCCAGGTGTTGACAAGATTAAAGGTGCAGTGAAATAAATAATGGAAATAGAACATGGGAGTGAGTATATGGAGAAAGTAGAAACTTGGGTTATTTGAAAGAACACTGATGTGCATGTTGAATTCCCTGGTATAAGGGGATGATTTGGCATAAGGAGGGAGGTTTGAACTAGGTAGTAAATTTATTAGGAAAATAGGGAGTATATTCTGGATCTAGATTAAGTGATCATTTTGGATGCATGAATTTCAAATGTGATAGCATTGCTGAGTGATAAAAATAGGCTCTGTTGGGGGGGGGAATGCAGAGTGGAGGGTAAGGGAGAATCTAAAAGTGGTAGAGAACAAGGAGTGCTTCAGCTACTAGGAGTAATGCGCAATGGAAAGAATGCCAGGTCTGAAATCAGAAAAACTCATCTTCAGAGTTCAAGTCAGGCCTCAAATACTTGCTATCTGTGTGGCACCGGACAAGTCAGTTAACCCCATTTGCCTCAGGTTTCTTATCTGTAAAATAAGCTACAGAATGAAATGGCAAACCACTTCAGTATCTTTGTTATGAAAAACATAAATGGGTCAAGAGAAGTGGGATGTGACTGAAAAATGACTGTACAGCAGTAGGGAGTTTTGAAAGTGTAACCAGTACTGCAAAATATGACCAAGGATACATACAATGTTAAGGAAGCTTACCTAGGTCAGAGTGCCCAAAAATGGGTGAAAAAGAGCAAATGGTTTAAAATGAAAGAACACATGTTAATTATGTAAAAGAAACTCCAGAGGGAAAGTAGCAGGTTAAATCTGGCATGATTTCATTGGAGAAGTAGGGTTAAGGAAGATAAGACTCAGAGAGTATAAAGCTATGGATGGTGGGCCAGTGAGAAGTCCAAAAAATAACTTAGTGCAACAAACTGAGGAAATACTTTGTCAAGCTGGATACTTTACCTGGTCATGCTTAACTTCTCCAAACAGCTGGAGGTAACACCCGCTCACCTATTCAGACTTTGTTTTCTTTCTGTTTGTTTTATTTTTTTCCATCAGTACCAAGTCACTTTATTGGTATGTAAATGATAGATTTTTTTTTTGGTTAAGGGTTATGAAAAAGTCAGATACCCAAAGTATTCACTCACTGAAAGAAAGTAGGAGCCAAGCCCACAGTTCCCAGGTGTTGGGGAAGCCAGGTGTGGCTTAGCTCTCCTCTCATTGTCTCCAAGTCAATGCTTGCAAAAAAAAAAATTAAAATTCCACCATATCAGAATTGGGGCTCCCATTCTGCACAGGTTGGTTATATGATCATCCAGTTGTTTCATGGACTTTACCTGTTCATCCAGGTAGTGGGTTTCCATGAAGTCACATAAATAGGGGTCCTTTTTGTCAGTTGCCAGCTTGTGCAATTCCAGTAACGACTGGCTTGACATTGTTTTCCAAGTGCTGAGCACACTCCATTGCATAGACTCACTCTCTCAGTCATCTGGATCGTGTTTCTTGATGTCTTGCAGGAAGATCCTTTCTCCTAGCTGCTTTTCCAGTTTCTTCAGGTTCTCAGCACATTCCCTCTCCTCGTGGGATAGGTGTAGGAAATACATGGCAAAGTACTTCAATGTCACATCATCCCAATGGAAGTAGTAAGACACCAGGTTGGTCTGTTGCTTGATGGCAACCTCCGAGTCCTGGCCATAGCTCTGTGGCACCTGAGAGGGAGACATGGGCCTCACCGTGGTGGAGATCGCGGAGGCAGGGAAGAAGTAGAAGAGGTGGGAAGAGACGGCTGCACAGTGGCAGGACCTGAAACTATGGCGAGGCAGAGATGGCAGCATTGTTGTTCCAGTGGTAGGACCTGAGAAGTGTCGGTTAGTGGAGGTGAAGGTGGAGAGGTGGATAAGGGTGGATCAGGTTGGGAAAAGAGCAGTGGGTTCCCTGCAAGCACTCTTGAAACAGGCAACCGCAGCGACTTCCAGACTTCGTTTTTCATCCTAGGTTTTCATCTAGCTTTTGCATCAGTCATGGCTCAGTAATTTGTGCCTTTTTTCTGTTACGTCACACAGATTCCTGGCTACTGGTCAATCAGGTACATGCACAGTAGCATGCAAAAATAAGAGGTAAATATTACTAGCCCTCCAAAAATTTATGTTTGGATGGATCTTGCTTTTTAGCAAGATGAATCTGTCCTTTCTTGTGAAGGAACTTTCCAGATATGAAAGGTACTTCTTCCTCTACAGAGGACATAATTTAACACAATGAAACCCACTAAGAAGCAAGCCCAAATGCATCCAGCCACAGCTCTTCAGAAAGGGTAGAGTCCATGGAGACAGAGTAGTGATTTACCCACAGATGGAGAAGGCACTTTTCTAAAGGTCTTGCGTTTATTTGTACCAGAAAAGGCAATTCCCCTTTGAAGTATAGTTGACTTGACAATAGGAAGGCGTATTGTTTTCCATGAGTGTGTGCCAAGAAGGTATTGAGTAAGTCCTTAAATAACAGGATTCTTTGTGGCATCAAAATTTCTGCCAGATTCCATAGAATATGTCACATTGGTCATTTGGAACAGAAAGCCCAAATCTAGTTGTGCTCCATGTTGCTACAGAGCCAAATATTTTGACACATGGTTTTCTCACATCATTTTTAATTTTTTGTAAAAAAGTATTTATCAACCCTTAATTGTTTTTAACTCAACATTTCCTCACTCACATTTTAAGAGTTATTTATTCTTGTTCCCCTCTTGTTACTGCCTTCAAAATAAATTGGAGCCATATGAACATTTTTTTCTTGGCATCTTCTCAGAATCTCCTTACAGTTTAATAGTCAGAAGAGCCAAATTTATACCTGGGAAAAAAGCACAGACAAATGGAAGAGAAGTGGTTTGAGAAAAACTAAATTAATTATATCTGTAGGAATTGACTTTTAGAAATGAGCCTTATTTTTGAGAGGAGAACTATGTAAGTATAAAAACCTCAGTCTCGGTTTTCCCAGATTATATCAGTGCAGGCAGGACTGAGATCAGCAAAGATTTAACATGAGGTGAAGAAGAAGAGGAAATGAAGTGAGGAAACCTGTGAAAGAAAATCTGATATAGATAAAATTAAGCCCTGGTTTCTCCACAAAGAAAGGTCTTCTTGTGCTTCTATTGTATTCTTTTGTTGATTACTTCTAAGTTTTACTTAAGAATGAATATAATTATTCCTTCCACATCTGGTTTTCCCCATCATGGTTTTAATGCATATTGGGTCAGTATCAGAAATTGAATAGGAATTTGTGGGAAATTTTGCAGTACCTTGAGACAACATTCAAAGACTAGCAGATGACACACAAATCCATGACCAAATATTTAACTCAAATTTCTACAGTATGACACTGTAATCACCCTCATAAAAAAGAAGAAAAAAACCTTCTTTTCTGGTACAAAGGGAAGGCCAAAGAATTTTAAACAGATTTAGTAGATAGTGAGGGCTCCATGTCCCTAACCCCATGGCAATATGGAAGGGATAACTGTACTTGTTAAAGCATCTCCCCTCTGATCATTGGTGACCACATTGCTGTCCCCTGGATATTTGTTCCATCCCCATCCTTTAGCTCACATTCTCTCATTTTAACTCTCTAATATTGAATTGGCATTGTCATTCAATGCTGCATAGGATTCATCAAGGTTTCATGACAGTGTCCAGAACATAATAGCTACTTAATAAATGTTTTGTTGTTAGTGTTTGAAAAGAATTCACATCTTGTGAATCTTTTGACCAAAAACACTCCTTGCTGATCACCATTCCCACATGCAGTCTGCCTTCTCCTATCAAACTCTTTAGGGCTAAATTGCTTTTTCTGGTTTCATCTTCAGTGATTAGAAAAGTGCTTGGAAAATAATAGGGAATTAATGAATTTTTTTCATTTATTTATTCAGCTATCTCTTACAGTTGAATGCTTTGGGGCATATCCAGCCTCTTCTCTTTTTCTCTCTAGAATTCTACTGTATCTTTTCTTCTTTTCTTTTTTGCATCATATCTTCCATTGAATTCTTCTGCATAAATGGATGTGTGTTCATCCTTTGTTGCCAAAGTAGACTATGCCATCACAGAAATAATGACATGACTTGCACTTGACTTTGTTTTGAGAGAGGGAGGGCTGTGCAGGTCACCAGTCTCACTTCTCCAGAACCATCTGAATCCAGTGACCAGATATTCACCAGGATGACTGGAAATGACCCAGGATGAAGTAATTGGGGTTAAGTGACTTGCCCAAGGTCACACAGCTAGTGAATATCAAATGTCTGAAGTGAGATTTAAACTCAAGTCCTTCTGACTCCTGCACTGGTGCTCTATCCACTGCACCACCTAGCTTCCCTGCGTAAAGGGATTAATCTTGCCAGGAGAGGAAATAGAATAGAAGCAGCTAAGGTCAAAGGACATCATCTAAATTACCTCAAGTCCAGGAAGATTTGGCACTAAGTTATAAATGGTTATTACATCACTGTACTGATTTATTTATTGAGTCCCATTGAGACTTCCAGCTTACTGACATCTGCCCCCCCCCAAAAAAGCACTTTAATTTTATGTCTTTTAAAGTCTCAGTTTATTGTTGTGAAATTCCAGCCACTTGTGTGTGGTCCCAGTTATTTATTTCTATTTGAATTGCAATCACTATACATAATTTCCTATCTTTGTTATGTATAGAATCAAGGATAGACTTTAAAAAAAAAACCTTGAAACTATGCTTGTGTCATGAACATGAACAAAAAAGTATGGACAATTTTCATTTTTCAGTCAGTAACTGAAATATCAAACGTTACATGTGAAAATAAATCAAATCTTCTTAACTTCTATGAGCAGAGTAAAGAAGCGATTTTTTTTCTTATGTAACAAAGGTGATCTGTTAAAGCAGTCCAATGTAATTAGGTAATTTATAAAATAATTATATCATAAAATTTGTTCTAGTGACCAAGTCTGGGGTAGATTGGTAGGACTGTGACATATTCCCATCATTTTGTTAATTACATAAAATTTCCAAAGACAGGTATTTGTGACTGTGTATTTCATCAGAACCACCATACAGATCATGCAAGTTTGCAGAGTGGTGCCTTTTGTGATTTCTCTTCTCTAGCAAAAGCACCAGATTTAGAATCAGAGGACTTGGTTCAAATTCTGACTGTCCTACTTACTGCCTGTGTGATTTTATGCTCAAGTCATTTCACTTAGTTGAGACTCCCTTTTCTCATCTCTATTAAGGGACTGGACAAGGTGACTTCTAATATATGTTCAAACTCTTAATCAATGATCCTGCACATTTAACATTTGTCTTTGCCTTGCTCCTTTGTTCACTTGAGTGATGCACATTACCTGAAGATACCAAGCTAGAGAAAGGAATGCCAGTCTCACACGATCTTACCAGTCAATAATCCAAATAAGTCAAAATTAGACATACAAGAAAGTAAAAGACAACAACAGTAGCATACAGCCCTGATTCTAAGGGGAAAAATCACAAAGTATATAAAGTTGTTCTTTAGCACCCTTCTCTCTATCTTTAGCCTTTTTCTTTTCCTCCCCTCCTTTGCCTCCGTCAGGCACCACTTAACCTTGTGTAGGTCTCCTGCTGTCCAAGTCTGCAGCCAAATAGTTCTACCAGTAATAGCTATTCCCATGTATTCCAGAATATGCCACATCAATATCTGTTGGGTCCTTTGTGAAGTTAGTTATCTCCAAGTCCTACAAAGTGATTAGTATCAACAAGAGAGAGAGAAACTAATTTTAATTAGCCAGTTCAGATGAAAATAATTGACAGTGATTTAATCTATTGATTTCTCCTCAATATCATTTACATCTTAATAACACATTTAAATAAATAAGTGTGTCATTTTAAATTGAGATATTTAAGTAAAACCATAAGATGGACAATAGTTGACATTGCAAAAACTGTGGCAAGTTCTGGAATTAGGATAAAGATTAAGAACAGAAGAAGCAGAAAGAAATCATCCTCCAAAAAGATTTCAGATTTACTTTGTCATTGAAAGAAATTTATCATATCTTGCTGTTGAGGACAGAGGTGATCATTTCCTTAGCCCATGTTATATTCAATTATCCATCTCAAACTCCCAACCATAGGGTGCTATCATGGCCTCTGAGTCTGGTAGACTTAGTTTCAAGGCCTACTTCTGATATATATTTCCTAGTCACTATCTCCAAATCATATTTCCTGCACTGTAGCCATCAACATCTTGTCCAATCAGTCATCTTTACTTTACAGAAAGATAAATGACTGAGAAGCATCATGACATAGGGCATAAATTGATGGCTTTGGAGTCTTATACACTGATAGAACTTGATTATTCCAGAGTGTTTTCTGGACTGTGGAACAGTTTTCATTTATTTCTGAGTATGGGCAATGTCTAGTAATCAAGCATTGGCTATATGTAAGGCCCTGTGCTAAATAGTGGGGATAAAAATTACAAGTGGAAAGAAGGACAATTTCTACCCACAGAGAACTTGCATCCTAATGGGGGAAGATGACACATGAAGAGAACTGGAGTAGTTTGGGATAGAGTGAATTCCCAGGGTGAAGCAGTGTTGAAAGTGTGGTAGAGAAAATCCTATGGAAATGAGTCAGTATATAATTTGTACAATAGTGAAGACATAATTGCCTTGTGCTTCATTCTTCAAATGGAGGTTCTGAGAGGACCTGATCAATCAGAAGTAAGGTTGAGGGGGCAGAGTGTGCTTCCAATCTGAGAATTAGACCAAGGTGAAGAAGTTTCTATTGAATTGGTGGAGAAAGGGGATGAGGGAGGATGACTGCCTATTATCTGAAGGTTTTTCTTCTCAGGTTCATCACCTTTGATGATACTGACTCCCTGAAATTTAATCTCAAGAAATTTTGTCATCAGGAAGCTCCATTCTGTAACCTGGCATCATAAACAGTTGCTTGTCTTGATTCATGAAGTTAAGAATATTAGAGAGGAAAATAACAATTTTGTTATTCCTTGATTCTGTGGCATTGAAACAGAAAATTTTACCTT
This sequence comes from Bettongia penicillata ogilbyi, assembly GCA_023548195.1. NCBI lineage: Eukaryota > Metazoa > Chordata > Mammalia > Diprotodontia > Potoroidae > Bettongia > Bettongia penicillata. The sequence goes on along the minus strand of JAJHZJ010000514.1, from coordinate 10,416,643 downwards.
TCCATACCTTTCCCTTTTTTCTCCCTAGAGGACATTTACGTTTCAGAAACTAAGGAAGCATGTGAAAATCATTGGGGTCATAAGATGATACTCATTTTCTTAAATAACAACTCTATGCCTGTTTCCAAGATGTTAGTTAAATTTGCAAGACTTCATGCAAAGAGAACCAGATTGACAGTCAAAGGACTTGAGTTCTGTATGTAAGGAGGATTTTGTAATCCTTTTAGTTTAGTTTCTTAGTATCCAAGGCCATGGCACCATCCAGGTACTAGGTAATAACTCCTAGAACAGTTTCAAAGATTCTAGATAGTATTTCCCTGAATCATAGTGACAGATAGTCCTACTGAAGCTGCTCTGTAGGATAAGGGATGATATATTGTAATACTTACTATGCTTGCACAGGATGATGATATTGCTAAAGCTAAGCTGTGAGCTTAATTATTGGCAATACGCTTTCTTTGTCAGATGCCCTATAAAGCTGGTGGGCATTGGGCAGTGAATGGGGAAAAACCCACATAGGGGGAATCCATGAGAGAATCCATAAGGAAAGCTATGAGTAATGGATAAAAGAATGCATGTACCTGCTTCAAATAGCTGCCATTGAGGCTTGAGTGGAAAAGTATGTCTATCTCAATTGATGCTATGGAGTTGCCCACCCCTCCTTCTTGTTGGCCCTTGTCAGAAGGGTGATTAGCGAATGCTGTATGAGCTGCTTCTCCTACAACCTTTTAAAAAGAATAGACTAGGATAAAGCTGATGATTAACCCCTTCAAAGCTATCTGCCTATCTGACCAGATCAAGAGTTGAACCTGTTAGAGACTGGAGAATGAAAACTCCAGTGGCTCCCATGTGTTATCTATGAAACAAGATCAAATCAGAAGAGCCATTTGTACTAGAGAATAAATAGAATGAAAAGAATCAATTCTGAAGGAACTGTGATCTTCTGACCTCCAAAAGTAGGATTCATCACTGCATCTCTTGCATTATTATTGTGTCTCATTGTGTTAGACTTGAACTTCAGTCACCCGTCTTCAAATCTTCCTCCCCTTATACATCTCATTTTTCATTTCTGAATCTTCACAATGCTTTGATAATTGTTTCCAGCAAGGAAACTCTACAAACAACTGAGAAACTCGATAAGAATTTGTTTATCCACAACTAGGGAGACTACCAATACACAGCAATGCATTAAATCAGAAATCCTACATCCCAATTTAAGTGGCTTTATGGCCCAGCGTTTAAGGTACTGGTATTGAAAACATAAAGATCTAGGTGGAAGATCTACCTCTGATCCATACTGACTGTACGACCCTGGGCATGTCTTTCACCTCTCAATGTAGTAAGAAACCATTCAAATGAATAAATTGCAAAGAAGGGACTGACTTCCAGTAGATAGAGAGAACAATGAAAGCTCCTCATGCTAACAACGTTAAAAATCAAGTGATCCTTGACCCCTGATGACAGTAATGGATTCACTATTGACATGGCTACATCAGTAACATCTGGAAAACAAGATGACCCAGTGGGGATGAAGCAAAAAATTTAATCAAACACCTTACTCCACCTCACTCCTACCTCCAAATATGATTGTTTATAAGTATTTCATCACCTATTTCCTTACAGAGTTTCAGAGTGGCATATGATGATCATAGATTTAGACCTGGAAGGACATAAGAGGACAATTAGTCCAACCCCTTCACTTTACAAATTAGAGAAATGAAACTGAGAGAGTAAATTACTTGCCCAAGATCACAGAGGGAATGCTCAAGATATATCACTCCAGTGGTGGAGCCAGGATTTGAATGTGCATCTTTTAACAATAAATCAACCCCCCTTTCCACTGTACCATTTGTTTCCCCTAAGCTGGAGTCCACTCAGTATAATGCAATCCTGAAAAAAATAATCTTTTTCACTATGTGTCCCACAAAGAGGAAATCTGTTTCAGTGTGTAGTAGACTCCCTTATCCATCTGTTAAAATCTATAGAATGTTACCCAGAATAATGTTTTTCAATGCATAAAAGAAAAATAACTAAGATTGTAAAAAATTATATTGAATAATTATTTCATTTCTTTGCTTATTTATTTTAAGTTCACAGACCTCAGATTAAGAACTCTCAGTATAGTGAATGTAGTAGAGGATTCAAAGTCAGAAATATTTAGTTTCAAATCTCACCATTGACAGTTTCCAGGTATGTGACTATGGGTAAAAACATTTTGCAACTTTGAACCTGTTTCCTTACCTATAAAACAGGGATAATAATATGAAAATGTTGTTGTAAGTCTCAAATGAGATGGAGTATGTAAAGCATTTTATCAACTGTTAAGTACTAGATAAATGCAGATTTTACTCTTATTCTTAAGAAATTATCAGGGACAGAGCAGAGTAGAAGGAAGGATCTGTTCTAGGTCTACCCCCACACCCCACAAAATATTTGTAAACAAAATGACTCTAAACAAATTCTAGAGCAGCAGAAATCACAAAACAACAGAGTGAAAGAGATTTCCAGCCCAAGACAACCTGGAAGGCTGACAGGAAAGGTCTATCACATGGGACTCAGAGAAGACCACAGCCCAGCATGGGTGGCATGGCAACAAAAGGCCTGGAGCAGGCTTCAGGGAACAGAATCACAGGTAGCAGCTGCAGTTCCCAGATTTCTCAACACACAAATGCCAAAGACAGCTTCAAAGGTCCACAAGAAAGCTCTTACACCTGGGTAAGAAGGGAGTCTGATCTGGCCCCAGCCCTGGCCTCAGGGTGGTAGCAGCCACTGCAGCAGCAGCAGTGTCCACTTTTGGAGCTCTAGGCCTAAAGACCCTGGGGGAATCAAGTGGCCAATCTATATCTCAGTTCGGAGTGGTGATCCTAGGGTGAGGAAGAGCACTGGCATGGTGGAGCAGGTGGAGGCTCTTGCATATCCTGGGCAGAAAAGAGTGCTTGTGGTTATTCACAAACCAGAACATAGGCCAGGAGAGGAGTAAACACCTCTCCCTTACTTGTGCCACCTTGAAGGAACTGAGTACTTACAGGTCCCTAGAGTATACCCTCCACTTGACAAAGGACTCAAAAGTCAAGTAACTGACTGGCTAAAACACCTCCTAAAGGGAAAATATAAAAGACTATAGAAGGTTACTTTCTTAGTGAACAAGAATTTTCTTCCATGCTTTCAGTTGAGCAAGAACAAAGCATACCATCAGAGGAAGATGCAAAAGTCAAGGCTTCTACATCCAAAAGCTCCAAAAAATATGCAGTGGTCTCATGCCATGGAAGAGCTCAAAAAGGGTTTTGAAAATCAAGTAAGAGAGGTGGAGGAAAAATTGGGAAGAGAAATGAGAGTGATGCAAGAAAATCATGAAAAGTGAATTAACAGCTTGCCCAAAAAATGAGGCCCAAAAAATGAGACCCAAAAAATGCTGAAGAAAGCAACGTCTTTAAAAATAGACTAACCCAAATGACAAAAGAGGTCCCAAAGGCCAATGAGGAGAAGAATGCTTTAAAAAGCAGAATGAGTCAAATGGACAAGGAGGCTCAAAAGCTCACTGAAGAAAACAGTTCTTTAAAAATTAGAATAGAATAGATAGAAGCTAATGACTTTATGATAAACCAACAAATTACAAAACAAAACGAAAAGAATGAAAAAAGAGAAGACAAAATGAAATATCTCAGTGGAAAAAACAACTGACCTAGAAAATAGATCCAGGGGAGATAATTTAAAAATTATTGGTCTACCTGAAAATCATGATCAAAAAAGGAGCCTAGATAACATATTCCAAAAAATTATAAAGGAAAACTGCCCTGATATTCTAGCACCAGTCAGTAAAATAGAAGTGGGAAGATTTCACCAATCACCTCCTTAAAGAGATCCCAAAAGAAAAACTCCTAGGAATATACTAGCCAAATTCCAGACTTCCTAGGTCAAGGAGAAAATCTTCCAAGCAGTCTGAAAGAAACAATTCAAGTATTATGGAAATGCAATCAAGATAACACAGGATTTAGCTTCTATGTTAAGGGATTGAAGGGCTTGGAATATGATATTCCAAAGGTCAAAGGAGATAGGATTAAAACTAAGAATCACTTACCCAGCAAAATTGACTATAATTAGAGGACTTCCAAGCATTCTTGTTTAAAAGATCAGAGCTGAATAGAAAATTTACTTTCAAATACAAGAATAAAGGGAAACATGAAAAGGTAAACAAGAAAGAGGAGCCTTAAGGACCTCATTATAGATGAACTGTTTATATTCCTGCATGGAAAGATGTTATTTATAATACATGAGAACTTTTTCAGTATTAGGGTAGTTAGAGGAAATATATATATATATATATATATATATATATATATATATATATATATGGAGTTATAGGTATGTATATATTATATATGTGTAGGTATGTGTATGCACATGGGTTCGTGTATGTGTGTATGTATGTATGTATGGATGGATGTATATATATATACACCCATACATACACACACATGGACAGAGGGCACAGAGCGATGGCACAGAGTGATCTGGATATGAAGGGAGAATACTTGAAAAAATAAAATTTACTGTTGAATGGAATGTACTAGGAGAAAGAGAAAGGGACAGGTAGAATGTAGCAAATCATTTCAAATAAAAGAGGGAAGAAAAGATTTTTATAATGGAGGAGAAGAGGGGGGAGATGAAAGGAAATAAATCACCCTTACTCTATGGGATTTGACTTTAGGAGGGAATAAAACACACTCAATTGGATATGGAAATCTATTTTATCTTGCAGGAAGGCAAGGGGGAGGGGAATAGGAGAGAGAAGGTAATAGAGGGGACAGCAAATTGGGAAAAGTGATAATCAGAAACAAACATTATTGTGAAAGGACAGGTCAAGAGAGAGAATGGAATAAATGAAGAGCACGATAGGACAGGGGGAAATGTGGTTAGTCTTTTACAACATAACTTTTATGGAAGTACTTTGCATTTTTACACATGTATCACCTATATTGAATTGCTTCTTATCTCAATGAGGGTGAATGGGGAGAAAGGGAGAGAATATGGAATTAAAAGCTTTAATAATGAATGTTAAATATCATTTTAGCATGCAACTGAAAATTAAGGTATACAGGAAATAGAGTATAGAAATCTATTTTGCCCTCCAGGAAAGTAGAGAGGAAGGGGGATGGAAGAAAGATGGGTAATAGAAGGGAGGACAGAGGGGAGGATGGGGTGTATGGTGTCCTGGGGTGGGGGTGAGGAGAGATGGGGAGAAAATTTTGAATTCAAATTTTTGTGGAAGTGGATGTGAAGAACTGAAAATAAATAAATTACATATTTTTTAAAAAGTCCTGAAGCACTAAGAAGTGCCAGGTATACAGACTGAATCTGACCATGCCATTTAGGCTGGTTTGCCATGACATGAATGAGAGTTGGGAATTAGTCATTGACCTATGCAAAGGGGCAAACTCAGTTCTGAAATAAGCAAAGCAAAGTTATTCCTAGCAAGAAATGTCTGTCACTCATTTCTTGACTTTACTCTCCCAGTTGCCTTTCCCACTTTCCTCTGTGGGTAAATGGAAATAAAAAAATTAAGAACTTATCATCTAACCCTGGCTTAAATACTTCCGAAGAGTAGGAACCCACTGCTTTTTAAGGTATTGTACCATATAACACACCTTTTTAAATCTTTGAAGCAGCTTGGTGGCATAGTGAATAGATCGCCAGGGCTAGTGTCAGACTCATCTTCCTGGTCTCAGGAGGATCTGTGTGCTCCTGGACAAGTCACTTAACCCTGTTAGCCTTAATTTTCTCATCCATGAAATGAGCTGGAGAAGGAAATGGCAAGTAATTACAGTGTCTTTGCCAAACAAATCATAAAAGTGGAGTAACAAAGGATCTGCCATGACTGAAATAGCAACGACATTCACACCTATGATGAATTTTAAGTCCTACTCCAATCCACCTTTCCAGGCATTTCCACAGCCCACTAGATCATGCGAAGAAGACAAAATCTCAGATTCTGACATCAGATAAAGCCAGAGTATGCTCATTGCCTAGAGAATTTGGACACTGGTCTAAATTTGCATGTGACCAACGCTCAGAGTAATCAGAATGCTTACTCACTCAGTGATTTATAGATAATGGTATAATGAAAAGTGGAAAATTTTTGTCTTTAAGCTACCATTTAATTGTACATTCAGGCTTGGTAAACAGTTGGTGCTGCGTAGGATGCTAGCGCTTGCAATTTGCTTAGTCATTAGCTCTGGGGCTATGTTTATGTGTGGGCCACATGGTTGCGCTTCACTCAATCAAAATTCATCCTCTCATTGATCTTTCTACTTCTGATCTGGGACTTTATTTAAATTGGGAAAATAAAGAAAATGCCTTATTACCTGGGTTGGGGGTGGCGGGGTGGAGGAAAGATAAGGTCATCCTATGGTAGCTGTCAGACTTGGAAATGTTTGTGACTTTCTCTGAAAACAGATTGTATTATCTTCTTCCCTCAGTGCCCTCTGTGACAGGCATCTCATGGCGACCCATAGTTCTCGAATACTATTTCCTAGTTCAGGCCCCTTAGTTTCATTTATCCTTGAAAAGCATCCTAATTGTTCTCTCTGTCTTAACTCCTTTCACTAAATCTTCTTTCACATAGATAACAATCTAGCGCTCTTAAAGCAGACCCTCTCATTCTCTTCCTCAATGAGCCACAGTGGCTCTCCATTTTCTCTGTCAGCTCAATTAGAAACCTCTTGTTTGATATTCAAAGACATTTGCTAAATGTCTCCATCCTATGTTTCCAGACTTATAACACCTAAGTTCCCCCACACACTACACAACACAACCAAAGTTTCCTTGTTGTTCCACACAGAAGGCATTCTATCACCCATCTCTGTATGTTTGTAGAGGCTATCGCCATGCATAAAACACATTCCTTCCTCACAACTGTTTTTTAGCAATCCAAGCTTCCTTCAAACCTCAACTTTTTTATCTAATCTCGCTAGCTGCTTATGCTTACCCATATCACCCCATCTGCAAATATTATTTTTTTTGTATTTGTTTCCTTCTCCCTTCCTCTTTTTCTTCCTTCCTCTCTTCTACCCTGTCTTCCTTCAATTCTTCTTTCCTTTTCCTCCCTTCTTCCTTTCTTTTTCTTTCTGTCATTTCTTTTTTCCTTTGCCCTTTCCTCCCTTTCTTTATCTTTCCTTCTCTTCCTCCTTTTCTTCCTTCCTTTCTTCTTTCTGTCCTTCCTTCCCTTCCTTTCTCTCCTCTTCTTTCTCTTTACCTTCCTTACTTCCTATCTCCCTTCTTTCTTTCCTCCTTTCCTTCCTTCCTTCCTTCTTTTCTTCCTTTCTTCTTCCTCCCTCCCTTCCTTCCTTCCTTCCTTCCTTCCTTCCTTCCTTCCTTCCTTCCTTCCTTCCTTCCTTCCTTCCTTCCTCTCTCTCTCTTTCTTTCTTTCCTTCTTTCCTTCCTTCCTTTCTTCCCTAGTGAAGTTATATAGAAAAAAGTCAGGGAAATTTCTTTTCAGCAGATGTGAGAAGTTTACCTTAAGATTTTTGTAAAACCATAAAAATGTTTTTACTTTCATATGAATGTCTCTCTCATAGAGATAAAGAAGTTCCTTATCCACAAGGATTCAGTACATTTCTGTTCTATCATTTTGATGCATCTGTAACTACTAATTGCTTGACTTTTCAAGCTTATCATTCCAACTTAGGCAAAAGCGAATAAACATTGAGAACTTATCAAAATCAAACATATTCTATACTATCTAGTTATCCTATACTTTGCTTAACCTCTTTATTTTGCTGTCAAGAGTTATGTTTCCTCTCCACGTACTCCTTCATGCCTTTCTCTTTGCATCCAGCAAATAGCTGGGGAGTAGCAGTATTTCAGCTGACTTCCCAAAGTCATCTTACAAATCATTTGCCCACACAACAGAATACCACTCATTTTCAAAGCATCTTCATAATCACTTTAATTTTCTAATAGTCAATGAAGTAAGCATTTTGTTAGAATTTTAAGAAAGAGGAAGAGTATTACAATGGATGATACTAAAGGCTTTCTGCAAAATATAGAGGCATACAGCACAGTTGGCAAGTATTTTTTCAGGAGGTGGCTGTTTAAGGATACATGGGCCTTTTCTGCTGTCCAGGGGAAGAGAGAGACCAGGGGCCTTCTTGAAAATAGTGAACTCCTTTCATCATTCTTCTAGTGGAGTCTATTTCTCAGTTTGAATATCAGGTTTAAGGAGTCTATTTAAGAAACTGTTAGCTAGCCTTGCATGACAGAAAAAGTGAATTATTGTGGTAGGCAAATTAATTCATACAGAATAAATAATTAAATTTATTGACATACAGTAAATCTTATAACTTTTCATCTCCTTTTTTAAAAAGGGTTTAATAATGTTTCACTAGCTAGTGAGTCCCTATAACTTTAAATACATGGGTATAACAGGGACTACTCTGATCTGTTGGTTTTGTTGTTTATGTACCAACAAATTTGAACCCACAAAAAAACTTCATAATTTTGCATTAGAAAGAGAAATATTTAATGGTGAATACTAGAGTATCAAATGACATATATTAGAATTCACAGTTGGTTAATGAACATATTCATCCTTTTTAATTTGAACTACCAAGTCCATGCTCTTTGTACTATCAGGTATAGCCTTGGATCAACAAGATGTAAATTTCAATAAGGAGCTCTATATAATAAAATGTAATCTTTAATTATAATAAAAACATACAATTATTCCATAACTGAATAGTAATTTCATTGTATTCCTTTTTATTTAGAACATATGATCATGTCTCCTAGTCACAGATTCTTTTTGGACTCAATATGCATAGATCTAATAAAGAGAGCATGAGACAGAGAAAGAGACTGAAAATGGAGAGAGAGAGAGAGAGAGAGAGAGAGAGAGAGAGAGAGAGAGACATAGAGAGACTGAGACAGACAGAATAAAAAACACACACAGAGGAAAAAGCAAAGAGAGGCAGTGACAGAGACACAGAGACACACAGAGAAACTCCTTTGACACGGCTTTCTTTGTTTAGTATCTTAGTGTGAGGGGGTGGGTAATAGAGATTTTAAGCTTCTAACATATGCCAGTCACTGCCCTAGTTCTTTAGAACAATTATCTCATTTGATCCCCTAACAATCCTGGGAGGTAAGTGCTATTATTGCCCCCAATTTGCAAATGAGAAAACTGTGGCAAACACAGGTGAAATGATTTGTCCAGATTTACACAGCTAGAAAGTATGCCATCTAGTTATTGGTGAAATGATTATGTTTATGGGTGGATGAAGATTAATTTGAAAGGGTTAGTTTATGACAAAGGCAGCATGACTTACTGGTTACAGAGATGAGTGAGGAAGTCCTGAATTCAAGTTAAATTTCTAACACAAAAGGGCTGGTTGACATTAGGCAAGTCACTTAATATATCTAAGATATTGCCAGCTCTCTCAGGCTACAATTTAAAGAGAAAGTGAAGACCTGCATTGGTAAAAAGGAATTTCCTGATTGAAAAATTCCCTATACCACTGAAACACTGATTTAATCCTTCTCCTCATCCCTCCTTGGCAATAAACAATATTTTCACATAAGAAGATCTTTAAGGTATGAAAGTCAAAGATGACTCATGAAATATTCCTTTGATAATAACAGCTGACATTTTCTGTAGCTCTTTATATGAATCATCTCATTTGAACTCTTCAACCACACTATGCAGTAAGTACCATGGGTATCATCATCTCCATTTCATAGATGAGAAAATTCATCTTTAGAACCTTTAGATGGTGTTCCTTTATTCATGGGAAAGAGTTTGAATTTGAATGGGAAAAAAAATGTGTCTTTCTTTTCAAGAACCTATAACTGAAATTTAACATTTCCTTCAGTAATGAATATAGATAACAGTTTTCCCAGTGTTCACCAGACTACTACAGGTTTCATGATACAAAATATTAGAGAACCCAAGTTTTAGAATGACTATCCTTATGTAGACTCTCAAAGATTGTAGGTATGTTCTCCTGAGGAGAGAAGAAAAATCCCTTCTATGTGACTTCTGGTCGGGGGCAGGGGAAACACTTCTCAATTTTTTTTTCTCAAGTTGGTATGTTAAGTACAGTGTTCAAGTAGCCCAGGTCAAACTAAATAATGATGGTAGTAGGGGGAAAGAATTAAAGAAAACTTCCTGAGAAAAATGCATTGCCTCTGAAGGAAGGGGGTGCTAATTTGTCAAGTTAAGACAGTTATTTTAAACAGGTAATAAAATTACCCTGATGCAATATTCATGTGAAGGCAACAAATCCAACTACTTCTAAAATTTCCTGAATATGAGGAGAACAAAGTTATCATTTTAGGATTTTGGAGATTCACCAAGTAATATAAATTCAGTGAAACCATGCTGGGATGAAAAAAAGTCAATATAGTTTCAAGAAGGAGGAGGAGGAATTTGCAATCAATGTCTCTAAATTCTGGCGTTAATTCCAACTGTTTTCTTTTAAATTATTTACAAATGATCCATATAAACATGACTAATGCTGAAGGGATCCGATTTTCTTTAAAGTTCATAGAGTGATCTTGTTCATAATGTATTTTAGAAAAAAAAACAATCAAAGTCTTCATAAATCTTAGGAAAAGCTGCAGGCATCCATTTTGTAATAGACATTATTGGTGAATATCTTAATTCCCTAAGTTAATTGCAAGTTCCTTGAAGGCAAGGGAGCATGTTCTCTTGATATCCATCACTGTCACAGAAAAGTGTTTTGTACGCAGTGAACATTGATTGATGTTTATTGAATGAATGAATAAATACACGCATATAGCCATAAACCTACTAAATTATTTCTACCTCATTAAACGGAGTTTCTTACAAGAAAGTGGTCATCTGTATTACTTTATTACTACATATATGTATATATGCATGTATATAATTTACTGTTAGTTACTATTTATCCATAAATATAATTTTTCTGAGATGAAAGTTTATCTCCTGTGACCCTGCTTTGCTCTTTACTCATGGTTGAAAGGTCCAGGTTATCTTTTTCTTTCTCCATTCCCTGATTTTAAGACATCATACTAGTGAAAATTCTTATATGGAACATGTACTACAATTTACTATGAATGAGTTATGTTTTTATAGACTTTATTGACATCTTTGTTTTTATACCATTTAAATTATTTCCTGTATTTCTCCCTCCCTATTTTCAGAAAGCCAGGTCTTATGAAAAAAATAAAATAATACATAAGGGATCATTAAAACCAATTAACAAACTGAAAAATTCTGATGTAAAATGTAATATTCCATATTATTGACCTTCTGTCTACAAAGCAGCATGAGGAGATGTTTTCTTTGAAGTCAAAACTTGGTCATTTTAATTTGGCAAAATTCATTTATTGATGTTGATCTTTGTATTTATTGTCGGAATCATTCTGTATTTTGCTACCCTGGCTCTTCTTACTTCAATTTTAATCAGTTCACGTAAATCCATGCTTCTCAACATTCATCATGCTTGTCATTTTTGAGAGCACAGTAGTAGGCTGTTACATTTAGGTGGAACAATTTGTTTAGGTATTCCAGTGAATGGGATAAATCTACTTTTTCCCCAGCTGGTATTAAGATTTTTATTTCTATGGAGTCTTTCTTTTTGGCAATAACATCCTTGAGACGTATGTCCTCCAGTGAAATCTGTGCATCAAAGCACAGAAGCATTTTAGTCATCTTATTTTCATAATTTCAAATTGTTTTCCAGAATGCTTCTTCATATTCACAGGTCTACCAGCAACGTATTGGTGTCCCCTTCCCATAAACTCCAGCATTGATTCTTTACATATTTTGTCCTTTTTGCTAATATGCTGGATAGAGATTAAAATCTTAATTTTGTCTTCATTTGCATGACTTAATATTAATGGTTTCGAACTTTCCTTATGTATTTCTGTAAGTTATCTATATAGCTGAGATGTCTAACTTTGGCCAGAAATAAATATTTTCTCCAGTCACCAGATTCCCTTCTTATCTTATTTGCACTAGTTTTCTTTGTGCCATAGGCGTTCAATTTTATTTATTAAAATTTATAGATTTCATAATTTTGATTTTTTCTATCTTTTTATTAAAATTACTTTTGTGCCTAAATTGAAAAAGGAATATGATTTGTTGCTCTTCTAATTTCTTTTTTTTAAAATTTATTTATTTAACTTTTTATATTCACTTTCATAAAATTTTGGGTTCCAAATTTTCTCCCCTTTTATCCCCTCCCCCCACCCCAATACACCGAACAATCTAATTTTCCCTATCACCAATCTGCCCTCTCTTCTATCCTCCCTCCCTTCTCTTGTCCCCATCTTCCCTTTTGTCCTGTAGGGCCAGATGACTTTCTATTCCCCATTAACTGTATTTCTTATTTCCTAGTAGCAACAACAATACTAAACAGTTGTTCCTAAAACTTTGAGTTCCAAATTCTCCCCATCCCTCCCTCCCCACCCATTCCCTTTGGGAAGGCAGGCAGTTCAATATAGGCCCTATCTGTGTAGTTTTGCAAATGACTTCGATAACAGTCGTGTTGTGTAAGACTAACTGTATTTCCCTCCATCCTATCCTGCCCCCCATTGTTTCTATTCTCTCTTTTGATCTTGTCCCTCCCCAAGTGGTGACTTCAAATTGCCCCATCCTCTCATTGCCCTCCCTACCATCATCCCCCTCACCCTGCTTACCTCCTTCTCCCCCACTTTCCTGTATTGTAAGATAGGTTTTCATACCAAAATGAGTGTGCATTTTATTCCTTCCTTTAGTCGAATGTGATGAGGGTAAACTTCGTGTTTTTTTTCTCAGCTCTCCTCTTTTTCCCTCCACTAAAAAGTCTCCTGCTTGCCTCTTGAATGAGACATAATTTACCCCATTCCATTTCACCCTCTTTCCTCCCCCTACATTTCTCTCTCACCATTTACCTTAATTTCTTTTAAGATATGATCTCATCCTATTCAATTCACTTTGTTCTCTCTGTCTCTGTATGTGTGTGCATGTGTGTATGTCTGTGTGTGTGCAGTCCCACCAACTACCCAGATACTGAAAAGTTTTAAGAGTTACAAATATTGTCTTTCCATGTAGGAATGTAAAGAGTTCACCTTTGGTAAGTCCCTTATGACTTCTCTTTGCTGTTTACTATTTCATGCTTCTTCTCATTCTTGTGTTTGAAAGTCAAATTTTCTTTTCAGCTCTGGTCTTTTCATCAAGAATGCTTGAAAGTCCTCTGTTTCACTGAAAGACCAGTTTTTCCCCTGAAGTATTATACTCAGTTTTGCTGAGTAGGTGATTCTTGGTTTGAGTCCTAGTTCCTTTGACTTCTGGAATATCCTATTCCATGCCCTTTGATCCCTTAATGTAGAAGCTGCTAGATCTTGAGTTATCCTGATTGTATTTCCACAATACTGGAATTGTTTCTTTCTAGCTGCTTGCAATATTTTCTCCTTAACCTGGGAATTCTGGAATTTGGCCACAATGTTCCTAGGAGTTTCTCTTTTTGGATCTCTTTCAGGAAGTGATCGATGGATTCCTTCAATATTTATTTTGCCCTCTGGTTCTAGAATCTCAGGGCAGTTTTCCTTGATAATTTCATGAAAGATGATGTCTAGGCTCTATTTTTGATCATGGCTTTCAGGTAGTCCCATTATTTTTAAATTGTGTCTCCTGGATCTACTTTCCAGGTCAGTTGTTTTTCCCATTTTCACATTCTCTTCCATTTTTTCATTCTTTTGGTTTTGTTTGGTGATGTCTTGGTTTCTCAGAAACTCATTAGACTCCATCTGTTCCATTCTAATTTTGAGAGAACTATTTTCTTCAGTGAGCTTTTGAAGCTCTTTTTCCATTTGGCTAATTCTGCTTTTGAAAGCATTCTTCTCCTCATTGGCTTTTTGAACCTCTTTTGCCAATTGAGTCAGCCTATTTTTCAAGGTGTTATTTTCTTCAGCATTTTTTTGGGTCTCCTTTACCAAGGTATTGACCCGTTTTTCATGCTTTTCTTGCTTCTCTCTCATTTCTCTTCCCAGTTTTTCCTCCACCTGTCTAAGTTGATTTTCAAAATCCTTTTTGAGCTCTTCCGTGGCCTGAGCCCACGGGACATCCACCTCGAATGTCTGGGATACAGAGGCCCTGACCTCCACATCTTTCTCTGATGGTAAGAATCCTTCCTCGTCATCAGAAATGAAAGGCGGGAACATCTGAACCTCATCAAAGTAGCTCTCCATAGTCTTATTTTTCTTCCCTTTTCTGGGCATTTTCCCAGCCAGTTACTTGAGTTCTGAGATTCCTGTCCACCCCTGCCTAGACCCGCCCAGCTAGTGCTTGGGGTGTGAGATTCAAATGGGCTTTCCGTGGCAGGCAGGGATGCTATTCAATGTGAGCTTAAGTTCTGGTGCTGGGGTGGGGGCAGGGCTGCCTCCCAGGCTCAGTTCCCTCAGGGGCTTTATGCAGAGACCTTCAGTAATGGGGCAGGTGGGGGCAGGGCTGGCTCCCAGGCTCAGTTCCCTCAGGGGCTTTATGCAGAGACCTTCAGTAATGGGGCAGGTGGGGGCAGGGCTGGCTCCCAGGCTCAGTTCCCTCAGGGCCTTTATGCAGAGATCTTTGGTAATGGTCCTGAACTTCTGCCTGCCTGCTCAGGGAGTCCAGGGGGCTGCCGCCACTGCCTCTGTTGCTCCCTCCGCTGCTGCCTCCTGAGGGGGCCCAAGTCACAGAGACACCCCGCTCCCCTCTTGTCCATCTCAGACGTCTCTCTCACTGACCTGTAGCATCTGTGTGTGGAGGGACCTTCCCAGCCGCCGGGAGGTTCCGTCCTTGAAGCCTGCTCGGATCTGCTCCTCTGGGGCTGGGGCCAGGGCAACTCAGGGGTGGGCTCTGCTTTCTGGGCCACGACGGACCCTGGGGATGGCTCTCCAGGGCTCTCTGGAACGGAAATCTTTTCCACTGTGTTTCTGCATGCCTTGCAGTGATCCAGAATTTGTGGGGAATTCTTCTTGCAGGAAATATATGGGCTGTGGGTTTGGAGCTAGCATACATGAGTCTTTCTACTCCGCCATCTTGGCTCCACCCCCTGCTCTTCTAATTTCTTAATGTTATGCTCTTAATTTCAGGTCAAATGTTCATTTTGAATTATTATGGAAGATTATGTATGATATTGGTATCAGCCTACGTTATGACAAATTACAGGTTTTTTTCCTAGCAGGGCTTATAAAGGAGAAAATTCTTTTTAAGGCAGTTAATGTTTTGGAGTTTATTAAAGATTGCATCATTGAGTTCACTTACCTGATTTTTCATTGTCCAGTCTTTTCCATCTATCAGATTTTCTATTTTTAACTAACATCCAATGGTTTTGATGCCTGCTGTTAGCAGAAATCAAAGACTCATAGTTTATTGTCTGGAAGAATAATTCCCCTTTTGTTCTGAAAGTTTTTAAGAATTATTATTTTCATTCATGTTCTACATCTTTTCTTCTTCCAAATAACTCTTATTATTTAGCATCTATATGAAGTATTCCTTTGGTTTTTTTGAGTGATATAGCACTAAATCTGAAAATTACCTGTGTTAGTATTAAATTTTTATTAGGCTCAGTCCAGCAATGAACAATAAGTATATATGTATTCAAATTGTTCTTTTTTCTTTATTTTTATGGAACATATTGCAATTGAGTTTGTACTTGTCCTGATTATGCATTGAAATATTGATTTCCAGGCATTTAAAGCCTCTTATAGATATTTTTACTGGAGCCTTCATTTCCATTCTTACTTCTTAGACTTTTGTTATTATTATCTAGAAATGCTTTCTATATGTATTTTAAGTAGCCTACAACTTCACAGAAATCTCAGTTGTCTCAATTTCTTTTCTGATTCCCTAGAAATTATTAGTAAACCAGTATGACATCATCAGAAGAATGTGTTTTAAATTTTTTGCTTACCTATCATTTGCTTTTATTTCTCATTTTTATGTTATTCTTAACATTTCTAGAAATAAGTCAAATAAAATGAAGGAATGGGCCATTCTTGCTTTATTCTTTTTCCTATTCATAAAGATTATCATAATTCTTCATTGAATATGATGCTTATTTTTGGTTTTAGATATGAATTTAGTTTATTTAAGTGTGGGCTCAAAACTACCCCAACCTAGCCTTGATATTTTAACCAAGGAAAAATATATCTCTATCAATTGATTATTTGTAGGCTTTAAACTAAGTGTGGAATGTCTCTTGAACTGAAGAGACTTTACACAGAGAGACCAAGGGAATTTCGTCTTGCTCTGGAATTATCTAAAAATTTTCAAACTAGTAAGAACTTGTCACTAACAGAATTGGACTATTTATTGTTTCAGTACAGCCCCTGAAATGGAATCACCTAGATGGAAGGAGAATGAGAGGTCTCAGCTTTAACTTTAATGTCATTTCTCCTATCTTTTGGCCCAAATCCAAGGATTGTAGACTTTTATTTCAATAGCATTCTATTATCATCATCAGATCAGTTGATGGAAGTTTATGAATTGGGAGTCAAGGATAACTTGGACATACATTCACAGTATTAAAAAGAGTTCAGAAAAGTAACTACACCATGCATAAGGGTAAAATCTTAAATATTTCAAAAAATAAGAAAAAAAGGACTTCTAGCAATCAGAAATCTTGGGTCGCTCATTGGTTAAACCTATTCTCTATGATTGTTACACTTTCCCTGCAGTTTTCAATGTACTTGTAGGATGATGTGTCACAGACCTCTTTTTTTTGGGGGGGGGGAAGATTGTTTTGTGTCAACTCTGTTTATTATACCACCTTAAAAATAATGTTTTTTAAAAGCTACTTAATATTAGTTGGCTAAATTAATTCTCAACTGATTGACCACATTGATGGGAAGTATCTTATAGCAATAGAAAACACATCCCTTAAATCCTTAAGTATATCCCTAGAGCACTGAGAGGGGAATATCTTGTATCCCACATTTGTCTATGGATAAGAGTTGAGATAGGGATCCTCAACACTTATATGGAACAGAGAGAGAGAGAGAGAGAGAGAGAGAGAGAGAGAGAGAAATAATTCCCTTATGCCTATCATATATAGAGGTGTTTGTTTTTGGGCTGGTTTGTTTGTTTTTAGCATAAATGAGTGGTGTCGGGGGGTGGTGGGTGGGCTCAGGCCCTGGAAGAGCTCAAAAAGGATTTTGAAAAGCAAGTTAGAGAGGTGGAGGAAAAACTGGGAAGAGAAATGTCAAAGATGCAACAAAAGTATGAAAAACAGGTCAATACCTTGGTAAAGGAGACCCAAAAAAATGCTGAGGAAATAACACCTTGAAAAATAGGCTCACCCAATTGGCAAAGGAGGTTCAAAAAGCCAACGAGGAGAAGAATGCTTTCAAAAGCAGAATGAGCCAAATGGAAAAAGAGGCTCAAAAGCTCACTGAATTTAATAGCTCTCTCAAAATTAGAATGGAACAGATGGAGTCTAATGACTTTACGAGAAATCAAGAAATCACCAAACAAAACCAAAAGAACGAAAAAATGGAAGAGAATGTGAAATATCTCATGGGAAAAACAACTGACCTGGAAAATAGATCCAGGAGAGACAATTTAAAAATTATGGGACTACCTGAAAGTCATGATCAAAAAAAGAGCCTAGACATCATCTTCCATGAAATTATCAAGGAAAACTGCCCTGACATTCTAGAACCAGAGGGCAAAATAAGTATTGAAAGAATCCATCGATCACCACCTGAAAGAGATCCAAAAAGAGAAACTCCTAGGAACATTGTGGCCAAATTCCAGAACTCCCAGCTCAAGGAAAAAATCTTACAAGCAGCTAGAAAGAAACAATTCCAGTACTGTGGAAATACAATCAGGATAACCCAAGATCTAGCAGCTTCTACATTAAGGGATCGAAGGGCGTGGAATAGGATATTCCAGAAGGCAAAGGAACTAGGACTCAAACCAAGAATCACCTACCCAGCTAAACTGAGTATAATACTTCAAGGGAAAATATGGTCTTTCAATGAAACAGAGGACTTTCAATCATTCTTGATGAAAAAACCAGAGCTGAAAAGAAAATTTGACTTTGAAACACAAGAATGAGAAGAGGCATGAAAAAGTAAACAGCAAAGAGAAGTCTTAAGGGACTTACCATGAGTGAACTGTTTACATTCCTACATGGAAAGACAATATTTGTAACTCTTAAAACTTTTCAATATCTGGGTAGTTGGTGGGACCACACATACACATGTACACGCATGCACACACATACACACATGCACACACATACAGAGATAGAGAGCACAGATTGAACTGAATAGGATGGGACCATACCTTAAAAGAAACTAGGGTAAATGGTGAGAGAGAAATGTAGGGGGAGGGAAAGGGAAGGGGGTAACTATATGTCATTTAAGAGGCAGGTAGTTTTTCTTAGTGGAGGGAAAAAGAGGAGAGCTGAGAAAAAAAAAAAAACAAGAAGTTTACTCTCATCACATTTGACTAAACGAAGGAGTGAAATGCACACTCATTTTGGTATGAAAACCCATCTTACAGTATAAGAAAGTGGGGGAGAAAGAGATATTGCAAGGGGGGGATGATGGAAGGGAGGGCAAAGGGAGGAGGGAGCAATTTGAAGTCAACACTTGGGGAGGGACAGGATCAAAAGACAGAAGAGAAACAATGAGGGGCAGGTTAGGAGGGATGGCAATTCAGTTAGTCTTACACAACACGACTATCAGGAAGGTCATTTGCAAAGCAACACAGATATGGCCTATAGTGAATTGCCTGCCGTACCAAAGGGAATGGGTGGGGAGGGAGGGATGAGGAGAATTTGGAACTCAAAGTTTTAGGAACAAATGTTTAGTATTGTTGTTGCAACTAGAAAAGAAGACATACAGTTAAGGAGGAATAGAAAGTCATTTGGCCCTACAGGAGAAAAGAGAAGATGGAGACAAGAGAAGGGAGAGATGACAGAAGAGAGGGCAGATTGGAGATAGGGAAAATTAGATTGCTTGGGGTATTGGGGTGGGGGGGAGGGGATAAAAGGGGAGAAAATTTGGAACCCAAAAATTTGTGAAAATGAATGTAAAAAATTTAAATAAATAAATTAATTAAATAAAAATTAATTAAATAAATAAATAAATAAATGAGTGGTGTCATTTGTTGAAGGTTGTTTTGTATGTATGGAGAAAATTTCATTGTTTTGGAAATTTTTGCTGTGTGAATTTTTTTTTTTGTGCCATATAGCATTTGTGTTCTGATTCTTGAATTTCTGTTGTGTAATGACAGTTTTTCTTCATGCTGAAGGTAACTCCTGCAAGAATAATTGTGGTGATTGTGAATTGGAACACCATCCCCCAGGTCTCTCCATACTACATGATTCCCCTTTTCCCTGAAGAAGATTACATCAATATTGGACCTGCCCATGGTGACCAGATGTCTGGTACTAAAGTTACTGAGAATAGAGGGTCTATATGCTCTTGCCTAACCTGTACTTTGGTGTTTTATAGTCATCTCTAATAGGCCCCTGGGACTTTTCCACACTATCTACCTCATCCCATCTCTGTCCCAGTTTGACTTTGTTCTCTGAAATAAGTATCCATTATGCAAGACCTTGCTTTCTCTTGAAGAAAAAACAAACAAATTTAAACTTAAAAAAAAGTTTCTAATATATTTTCCAGTTTTGTATGCCACAATCTTCCCTTTTTGAAATGCAGAAATAGGTTTCTTTGCCTCTTACATTTCTTTTGCTTCTAGTAATGAAATTTTGATAAAAATGAATCATTGGAATATACTCTTGCCATCTTATCACTAGATCTTATTGAAATTTCTTAGGGTGAAATTATGCCTTTTATAGGAATTTTAGGGGAAAAAAGTATACCAAGAAGGACAGAAAATCACCATTTCCTTTCCTATCCCGAAATTCAACTTGACAACTTATTCTCATGAAAGTCAAGACCAATTGATCTTATTTACTAAAGGAGTGTGTCCAAGTCATCACATACCAATGGATATATTCACATTTGCATACCAGGTACTGATAGAGGGAGAAAAGGAAGAAGAAAGAAGAGGAAAAAAAGATTAAGTTTTTGATTCGTTGAATTCAAGAGTCAATTCAATTAAATAAATCATTGAATTATACTGAATATTGATTGAATGATCCATAACAATGTGGTTCATGCATAAATAGAGTCCTAGAACTAATTAACCTTTATTAAGTACCTACTATGACTGAGACAACACGTTAAGATCCATAATTTCATTAAACTGAATTGTCTTGCTACATTCACAACAACCATTCTTTGTAGTACTAATTCTAAGTCTGTTCCTAGGGTTACTGGTGTTTTATGGCATACTTCAAGGGGTTCCTGAAGTTGAACCTTTTGTTCATAATAATATTAAAACATTTTTCATTTGATAGGTACCTCTACCCCATGTGTTTTTTTAAAGCTCTTGGAAGTGTTTGAGATTTATTTTTTTATGGATATTACTGGGTCCAGTGAACATAATGTTTGAGAACCACTACCGTATAATAATATGAAAACATTGCATTGATATCAGGGAGGGTGAGGCAGTTCTAAAAGAAATGGGGCCAAGGTTGATGTTATACAAGTTAAGCTCCAGGACCTAGATGAAGCAAGATTTAATGGAGTTTTCTGCCATCAGTAGTTTCCAAAAATAGATTTGTAACAAACACAATTAGAGTATCTCCCGAGTCAGTTCTTCCAAAAAAGGAAGTCATTAAGAGAGACCATTGTAGATTTTTTCTTTCCACAATCTTGCAAATGTTCATTCTTCCAAGAAATGTCTTCATGATAGTCTCTCGTATCTGTTTTTGCCTCCTTCTTGGCTAATAATCACTCACTTTAAATTGGCATTATATGCTGTTCAGTTGTTTTGGGGTCATGTCTGACTTTTAGTGACCTTTTTGGGGGGTTTACTTGGCAAAAATCCTGGAGTGGTTTGCCATTTACTTTCCCAGCTCATTTTACAAATGAGAAAACTAAGGCAAGCAGAGTTAAGTGAATTGACCAGGGTCACAAAGTTAGTAAATGTCTGAGACTAGATCTGAAGTCAAGAAGAAAAGTCGCTTTGAGAAGAAAAGCAATGACAAATTATGGAGCTTGCAATAAATATGAAGAAGTAAATGGTCTGTTTTTCCTCAAATTGTAGTAGAGTCTACCAAAGATAAATCAAATCAGTTCAATATGCTAAGCAATGGAGATGCACAAAAAAAGCCCTGCTCCAAGGATTTCATGTCCTAACCAAGGAGACAACATCCGACTAAGTACTAGTGAGATATGAATGGGATAAATTCACATTCTCCAACTCTTCTTCCTCCTATGCTTTTCTAATTCACTGCTCAGAAAGCTTCTCAAAGCATGATGGGTCATATTCTGATACTCCTCCACTGCTTCTAACATGTTTATAGAAAGGGAAAAAGAGTAAGTCAGAAAGGTGATTCATCTTTCCTGAATGAGTTGTATATTCAGATGGAGCTAAGATCAATATATTTATTAACTGATAAATAACATGAGACACTTTGGTCTCTGGGAATAAAAACATTTAACAGTATAGGGGGACATACCTTTCTATTGAGTTGAGTAGGAAGAGAGTTATTTTCAGAGGAAAAATGGAAGGCTTAAAGGAATAAAACTATAGAGGCCTTTTGTACCCCTTTGAGTCTCTTGGAATGAATCAAATTGTCTAACAGCTGACAATGTGTAATAGCCTATCAAGGGCCTACGCTTCTTTATTTGCCAGATTATGTCAGGGTTACATATTTAAATGACATTATTAAATGTCCTGAGCTGGGTTTCATCAGCAGCAAGGCCCCACTTGATTGTATTTCTCTAAGGATTCAGGCTGACTGATAGGCAGGCTGCCCACAAATACATTGCTGTGTACAATTTAATCTGTCCCAGAGCCAAGGGATAAAAATAAAGGAGAATATCAACTTTGTCAGTACCTGTTGGTCTAACAAAAGAAAGGTATTTTTCAAATGGAAATTGTCTGCTGTCTAATACAACTAGACTGGACAGCGACTCGGAAAGGTAACTACTGGTGTTGTTGCTGCTGTTCCTCTCATTACTGTTGTGGCTAAAACTAGCAGGTGATGTGTGTCTCAATCTTTCTTCCTAGTGCCAAGAGTAGGTCATCACAAAAATGTGTGTAATTCTCTATACCCTTCTATTTATGAGAATATATTGACTAGAAGTTGCAGGATGATAGACCTTAGTACAAGGAGAATACTAATGGTATCAAATCACCTCCTAATCAATTAGTTTAGTAACATTGATTGCCCATTTTGGAATAAACAGCTTGCCAAATCCAAGGAGCATCCCTCTTTTCTTGTTACCATCTTACTTAATTTCTCCATCTCTCCCCCCACAAAAAAAGAATATTTCAGTGCTTCCCGATCCTAAGAAAAGACAAAAGGAGAAATTATAGAAAAACTTGTATTAACTGATGCACAATGAATTGAGCAGAACAAGGAGAACCATTTATACAATAATAATATTATAAAGAAAACCGTATATAAATATTTAAGAACCCTGATCATTGCAATGACCAACCTTAATTCTACAGAATAAATAATAAAAATCTTGTGAGTCAGCAAGTCAGTTGACAATTATGGGCCCAAGATGAGGAAGACAATTATTTTTGGATTGTTTTGCTTGGATGTGAGTATTTGTAATAGGAAGTTTTTTTTTTCTTTTCCCTTTTCAAAATAGGAGAGGTAGAAGAGAGAGAAAATAAATGTTTGTTATTTGAAGAGTATGTTAAAAATAAAAATAAATCTGCAGTTATATTCTCTTTTTAAAAGTTTAATTTAAATTATTAATATTTTCTCCCTCATTTTCTTAAGTCTAGATAAGCTACTAAATGATAAGTAAAGTTCTGATTTGCAGTTGGTAATTTCTGTGGAATATATGAAGTGAAAATTTAAAAATCAGCTATCAAAAGGCAATTGAGCTGGTTGCAGTATACCACTGACTGGGTTGAATCTATTTTATTTAATTGAAATTTATTCAAGGCAGCTAGATGGTACAGTGAATAGAGCAATGACTCTGAAGTCAGAAGGATTTGGGGTCAAGTCTGACATTGGATGCTTGATACTTACTAGCTGTGTAACCCTGAGTAAGTCACCTAACCCCAATTACCTTACCCTCCAAAAATGAAATTTATTTTATGTTCTGAGTTATTACTCTTCCCTTCCTCATCTACTGAGAAAACAGGATTAATTAAAATTGTTTACAGTCATGGACAATTGCAAGATACAGCTTTAGATATTGATACATATGAGCAAAATAAAGGTGGAATATATATTATAAAATGTATAAAATATATTGTATTTATATATATGTATTAGGTAATATTTGGACCCAGACATTAATTAATCCTTGTTGTCAAGACTTCAGACTTTTATTAAATCTGACATATGTTTCTAGCCACAGTCTTCATGCCACTGCTAATTAATTTTGAACAGTATCAATCCCAGATAGCCATTTCATCTCAATCTTAAAGAGATAAGTGGATGGTCACAGGGTTTTCTATCTTTTAGAATTAGCCAGAAACTCTTTTGCAAAAAGACCCTTTGGAATTCATTTTGTGTGCATTTTTTGAAAGTTGGCATTTCCATGGAGGCATATGTTGAGAATTATATCAAATTAAGAATTCCATAACAAAAATAGGAACATACTTCATAAAACCTCTTTCACAGATCAGAATAACAATTTAGGTAGCAAATGCTAATTATTGTATTAAAGGCTGGTATTATTTCCTCCACTATGCTTTGAACTTATGTTTCACCTCTCTATCTGTCCTACACATTGTTTGATTTCCCTGAAATCCTCAGGGGAGTTTCATTTCACCTCTCTATCAATCATTCCCAGGTTGTTCTATTTTTTTTTCTCCCACTACATTCCAGTCTGCAAATTATCTTTCCATCTCTCCTCCATAGTAGTCCCATCTAGTCTTTTGGATACATTAGAAAATTTATGACTGACTTCCCGGAATGAGTAGGCTCCAGGGTAGAGAGCAATTTTCTAGAGAAAATTAAACTTGAAATATTGAGGGCTTTTCTTTGGACTAGAAAAAAAAATGTTATTTTTTAGGGGAAAAAGAAAAGAGAGAAATCTTATGATGGCAGATTTCACTGGGATTAAACCAGGCTCTGTATTGAACCACGCCTTTGAGATGGTATTGGGTGGAGACCCAGTAAGCATGTAGAAATAACTCTGTTCTTTAATTTGACACAAAGTTCTGAGTAGTTAAAACTAGAAGGACCAAGTTTTTACCACTTAGTACTCACATTCTACTGAAATGCTACTTGTAATTCCATTGTACTGATTTTCCAATAGTTATTTTTAAGGAATCACAGAAGTATGCTTCTTTCAGATCTCCAGGTGAATGGATATACATTCCTTTAATCTCTCAATAAGAGATTAAAGGGTATGTGTAATAGCAATTTAAATGGAAAACATCTTTCTCATTCTTTAATAGGCCCATGTGACCTGCTCAAGTCACCTGGAAACAAAGGACACATGGGGTGGGAGGAGCTTGCTGAACAGGAAGGGTGGAATCGAACCAAGAGGATGTGAGTGAGCATGGTTGAGGCAGAGGAGAGAGGATGCAGGCAGGCAGGCATCCAAGACTCAGACTTTTGAGTGTTTACTTGTGAGAAGTTGGGCAGGGGAGGAGGGAGACTTGGGAATGGCTTTGCCCTCTGCAGTGATCATGTTTATTAACCTCTTGGTCACCTTGAGAGATTTTGCTTTCTGGTTCTGGAATTTGTCATTCTGGTGTCTAAAAAAAATGTTTTTCTTCTGCCTTCAAAATGGAGAGTCTTTTATACTTTGTGATAGAGATCTATGCCGGAATATTCATAGTCACCATCAGTGTTGTGAATATTGCTTTGTCAATACATCTGGCATCACAAACAGAATCACAGGATATAACATCTCTCTTTGGAGGCAGAAAGTATTTAGGTGAAGAAACTAGTATCCCAGGTTGGGATGAGTTATAGTATTCTTCCTTCACTAAGGAATGGGCTAAAAGCACCGGACCTGTGAAAACTGGGAAGTGAGCTTACAGGAGGGGGGGACCTGGAGACTTGGAAAGGTTTTTATAAGGAATTCCAATTATTCCAGGAAAGGAGCTGGTAGAGGTAAGGAGGAGAGGCTGGATTTTATTAACAAATTACTCTATTATGTGTAAAAACAGAGACAAACTGTTTAAAGAAAAAATCAGATAGAAAGTTAACTAGTTTACATGGGAATTCTCAGCCTTTGGGCTCTCCTTTAAAAGAGCGGGCTGGGGAAGAGAGGCCTGTTCATTTAGCTCAGAAGAAGCTGAAGGCTGACAAACAAAATGTACATTTGACCTTTGCAAAGACTAAATTTAGTGCCACAGTGATATAAGGAACTCAGAGCAAGGAAGTAAAATAATTTTAGAGTTCCTCAGGCAGAAACATGCCCAATAGTGAGGTGGAAATAGGAGAACCAAGGAGGTGTAACACAGTATTTAGGGAAATATTTGAGGATTTTACTCAGGAAGAGGTCACAGATATTTTGAGTCAGTTCACTCAAAGGGTGGGAGAAACTTTAATATCTTGGATGGTGAGAATCAGTGATGAAGGGGCTGGAGGAGTATCTATAAATTGCATGAATTGATTGAAATTTATAGGTATTAGAATCCTTTTGTATAGAAAGTTTTTAGAGATTACAAGATGCAAGGAGATAAGAATACAACCACTCTGCTAGCTTTGACTGCAGAAGGCTATAGTGGGCAGTATCTTACTGACTCTATGTGGCCTAGTGGAGATAAACTCTAGAATTCACTTAGGTACTATTGGCTGTTGTCCTTTGTTCTTGAGGAGGAGCAAAATGACATCACCATGATAAAGTGAAGTTTCAATGTGTAGCACTGTAGCTGATCAGACAAATATGAGCTTAGAATGCTCTACCACAGATTGGGCACAGATAGTCTATGTGAACATTTGGAGTAGATACTCCAAATTTGTGCATCCTGTGTTTCCTTTGTGCTGTTTCATTTCTGCTTTGCTCATAGTACAGAGCAACTTTTCTGATGTGGGCATGCCATGCTGCAGTCTTGTACCAGTGTCTCCCATCTCACATAATCAAATCCAAAGTTCCTGAGAGAGACCTTGAGAGTATCCTTTTATTGCTTTTTCTGACTACCATGTGATCGCCTGCCACATGTGAGTTCCCCATAAAATAGTCTTTTTGGGAAGTGTATATTTTACCTTCAAACAACATGGCCAGCCCATAGGGTTGCACTCTCTGAACAATGAGTTCAGCACAGTGGCTCTATAGACCTTCAGTATGATAGTCAGTCTAATACCTCTTTCCTCCCAAACTTTTCTTTGGAGTCTTCCAAACATTGAGCTAGCTCTGGCAATGCATATATTGACCTCATTGTCATGCACCAAGACTCCCTCCACTTTGGTCTTGGCTTGTAGTCTTTTCAAATTGAAGAACTTACTATGAGTACAGTAGTAGACCTTGATGCCCTGTTCATCCTCATTGAAATCATTTGCCAACATGGCTGAAAATATCATGCTAAAAGGCATGGCAGCAAGCACACAACCCTCTTTCATTCTATTGGTGACTGGGAAGTCACAAAAACATTGTCCACTATCCAGAACCCTGGCAAACATGTCATCATGAAATGTATGTACAATACTTGTGAACTTCTCTGGGCAACAAAATATACATAATTTTCCATAAGCCCTCATGATTAGCATTGTCAAAGGCTTTGGTCAGATCTATAAACATGTGTACAGACCTCTGTTCTGCTCCTGGCATTTCGCTTGGAGTTGTTGGACAGAAAACCCCATATTGACTGACCCTTTCTTGACCCTATCTGATGGCTCTCAGATAGATGACCATCTTCCCAGTGAAGGATCAGTCTTTTAAGGAGGACTCTAACAAGAATCTAGCTAGCAAAGACTAAGAGGGAGACTTCCCCGCCCCCCTTCTGATGGTTGCAGGACAATCTATTCCCTTTACCTTTATAGAGATGGACAGTGGAGGCATCCTTGAACTCCTCTGGCATAACCTCCTCCTGTCATATAACCTGGAAAATTTTACTCAGTTTTTGTATGAGCAATGATCCCCCTACCCTGTAAATCTCAGCTGGAATAGAATCAGCACCAGGTGGTTCGCCACATGAAAGGAACCTAATGGCACTCAAAATCTCTTCTTTAGTTGGAAGTTCAGCTAAGGAGGGATTGATTTCAACCTGAGGGAAATGGACAATAGCCTCACCATTCATTTATGATGGTCTGTTGAGAACACTATGGAAGTGTTCAGCTCATTTCTCTAGGATCATGTCCTTATCCCTAATCAGTTGTGGCTCCATCAGCACTAAGTAGTCATGATGCAACAAAAGGTTTTGGTCCATAAATAGCTTTCAAGGAATCATAAAAACACTTTGGATTTTACTATCAGCATAAAACTGAATTTCATCTGTCTTCTTACTGAACTAGAAATACTGCATGTCTCTAAGCTTTCCTTGTATTTTACTTTTGATGGAATTGGATGCTGCCTTCTTAGAGATGGATGAACTATCCTGCCGGTAAATCCTGTGGAGTCCTCATTTTTCATTTAATAACTTCTGGATTTCCCCATCATTTTCATCAAACCATCATGGTGCCTGCCAGTGTTCTGATTCAGATGAGCAAATGCAGTGTAGTACACCAAATCTCTGAAAGCTTTTCACTTCTTTTCTGCTCCACAGTTGCCAACTGTGTGTTGGCTCATCTTTCCCTCCAAGTTAGCAACAAACTGTTCATGCTCAGAGAAGAGCTCTAATTTGTTGATATTAATTCTTCTGGAAGTCATTTTGCCTTGGGGGTGGCACTTTTGATGAATGAGAATATTTAGCTTAGAAAAGATAAGTATATGATCAGTCCAACTCTCTGCACCACATATTACCTTTGTCACTCTCACATCTTTTCTGTCTCTTCTCCTTAAAATCATATAGTCTATTAGATGCCAATGTTTCCTGCAAGGATGCATCCATGAAGTTTTATTGTGTTTAGGTAAATGGAAAACAGTGTTGGTGATGAGAAGATCATGAGATGCACAACTCTTCAGTAGTAAATGACCACTGCTGTTACTGTTTCCAACTCCTTTACTCCCTAGGACTCCCTGCCAAATCTGGTAGTCTGAGCCTACTCTAGCATTAAAGTCACCCAGAATTATGAGACTGTCCTCTTTTGGAACATAGATAATAAGGATCTCTAGGTCTTCATAAATTTTTTCTTTGACCTCATCAGGGTTCATCATGGTGGGAGCATAGGCACTGATGATGGTGGCATGGCATTTTCCTGTAAATGGCAATTGCATTGTCATGAGCATGTCATTTACTCCTTTTGGCAGGCATACCAGCTTGCTAACTAGATTAGTTTTGATTGAAAAACCTATGTCAGCTTCACAGTGCTCCCCTTCACTGTTGGCACACCAGAAAAAAGTGAGTATCCAGTTCCAACTTCAGTAAGCTGACCTTCATTTGCCAGCCTTGTTTCACTCAGTGCTGTTATTTGGACGTGATACCTGTTGAATTCTCTTGCAACAAGAGCAGCTCATCTTTCAGGTCTACTGGTTTTTGTTTTGTATTTAAGTGTGTGCACCTTCCATGAGCTGATGGTCAGTGGAATCATCTTTGTAGATATTTTTGCATATTTTGTGCATATCTTTATGTTTCTACCATAGAGTAGGATTCGCCACCTTCTGTGGTAATCAGGCCAGGGTTGAGTATGCAGACAGTTTTTAGAGCACCTTTTCTAGCCCCCTTCCTCACACCAGGAGGTGAGCAGTGCAATCCTAAAAAGGCTCTTCAGATAGACACCCAGGAGGCTGCCAAGTTACACTGCTGCTTAAAGTGAGAAATGACCCTATGACCTAGGTACTGTATAAAAATGTTAAAGGAGGAGGTAATGAAGACTGACATAATGATAGGAAATGAAGATGCATACTATGATACTCCCTTTGCAGTTTAACATAGGAATATAATAGTGAAGACATCTCTTCCTATTTATAAGCTTTTAATTTTGACTCTGATTATTTGGGAAATAAGACACCCTCTTTTGGAGGGACTGGACAAGATTTTATAGTAAAGAGACATAGGGGACTAAGGAAAAGTCAAAATTCCTAGAGAGAGAAGAGTAAATAGCCACCGAATTCAAAATCAGAAAAAATTGACAAGGAAAGAATTTTTAACTGGTCTATTTAGATCAGGGTTAGATTTTGTAAACAAAGATGCTTTTCCAACAAATGAACTATACATAATGTACCAAGAAAAGGGACTTGATAATAGTCAAAAAGAGCAGCAAGAAGTTTGATTCACCTTCAGGGAGAATCGGAAGTTGGCCGACCCCAGCTCAGACTAAAGAAATACACAAATAAGATTATAATCTCCATATCAATTTGACCATACATTGGGAGAATGGATCAAACATTGTAACTATGGCATTAATAAATACTGGGGCAAAAGCCTCCCTTATACATGGAAACCCTGATATGTTTAAACATGGAACTCCTATCACCATCAAAGGATTGGGATGGGCTGGAATATCGCCCAGAGAAGTCAACCTAATGATGAAAATTGGATAATTATCTAAGAAAGACTAGGCCATGGTAATTGTACCCATTCCTTAATACATCATTGAAATAGATATATTGAAAGATATGACTTTAAATTTACCTGAGACAAGATACCAAGTTACACTAAGGAAGATAGATGAGAATACAGTTTTAGTATGGAACCTAATCACTTTACCTGAACTTTCTGAAGTGATTACTTTGGAGCAGTATCATATGCCAGGTGAACAAGATGAGATTACCAATACTATAAAGGAATATGTTGAGGCATGAGTGTTAGTCCCTAAAACCATTCAATGGAATAATCCTGACTGACCAGTATGAAAATTAAACGAGACATAGAGGATGATAGTGGATTATAGACAGTTGAATAATACATTCCTGCCTTGTATGCTGCTATTCCCAATACCATTAACTTAATGGAAAAGATCCAGAAATAATGATGGTACTGGGTACTCAGTTACTGATTTGGCCAATACTTTCTTTATTATCCCAATAGATTCTAAATAATGAGACCAATTTGCTTTCACTTGGTGGGGCTGAAAATACACTTTTACATGCTTGTCACAAGGATATCTGCCTAGCCCCACTATTTGTCATAAGATCATGGCTGAATATTTGGATGAATTAGAGCTATCTCATTTACAACTTATCCACTATATAGATGATATGTATGCAGAAGAAAACTGTAAAAGGAGTGGAGAAGAGTTTGACACTTTTAATTGAACATATGAAAAGTAAAGGGTGGGAGATTAACACTGCAAAGATTCAAGGGCAAATTCAAATTGTAAAGATTTTGGGTATATAATGGAATTGAACTGTGAGAGATTCTCCAGCAAGCCTGACAAAAGATTCAGGATTTTCTTATCCCCACCAGTAAGAAAGAGGACCAAAAGTTTATAGGATTATTTGGTGACATCACATAGCAAATCTAGGACAAATTATGAAAACCTTATATAAAATAACTAGGAAAAAATGTGAATTTGATTGAGGCCTTGAGCAGAGTAATGCTTTTGAAGAAGCAAAGGCTGCTACACAGTTGGCCTTAGATTTATGACCTACACAAAGTGGCACAGTGGAATTATAAGTGACTGTACAGGAGGAATGTACAAACTGGAGTTTGTGGCAAAAACAACAAAGTTGAAATATACCCTTAGTATTTTGTTCTAGGAAATTTCCTTCATCTGGAGCTCAATATAGACCTTGTGAAAAGCAGTTGCTAGCTGCATATTGGGCTTTGTTAGAGATTGAACAGTTGACTTTAGGCCATGAAGCTTAAATATTAAGGTCTGGAATTCCAATTACGACCTGGGTAAGGAGTACCTCAGCTTCTCATAGAATTGGATGTGCACAAGAAGCTAGCATAATTAAATGAAAATGGTATATTAAAAATAGATCTAAAAAAGGGAAAATGGAGTTTCTATTTTACAAGGATCTACAGCAAACATAGATAATGAGGGAAATGATACACTCTCTGAATCAAAACAACAGTTGTTACAGTCCTTGGTGAAATGGAATGAGGGATATGATGGATTAACTGAAGAACAAAAGAGGCACACATGGTTTACTGATGTGACAGCAAAATATTTGGGCCAGAAAAGATATTGGAAAGTGAAAGCCTATCACCCATATACTAGGTGAACTTTAGAAAGTATTGGGGTAGTTGGAAGTAGTCAATATGCTGAACTTATGACAGTACAATAAGTTATCAAAAACAGAACAAGGAAGACAGTGTCATATATTCAGATTCATGGGCAGGAGCTAATGGGCTAGTTACATGGATGCCTATGTGGAAAAATCAAAATTGGGAAATACATAACAAATAAGTCTGGGACAAAGAATTATAGGAAGATATATGGGACATGTGTTTGGTTACTAATTTGTCAGATTTCATGTAAATGCTCATGCAGCCCTCGCCACACCAGAATGTGAGTACAATGCACATGCTGATTCACTAGCAAAGATCACTACTCCACATATTGTCCCTACTCTGACACCAACCAGTGATCCAGTACTAGGAAAATCAGTCCGTCAAACAGCCAGCTATTTAAAGGTTCAGGACACATACCAGTAGGCACAAGACCAAGGTATTAGTATCTCTCATTCATTGCTAAAACAAGTAACAGAGGAATGTTATATGTGTCAGTTGGAAAAGGAAGAACTGTTCCTCAGGTACTAACTGGAGAGATATCAAGGGGAAAAAATACCAGCCCAGATTTGGCAAATACATTATATTGAACTCCTACCTCATGATAAAGGATACAAATTCATATATACTTGTGTTGGCACCTATTCAGGTGTACTAGTGACCTGTCCCTCTAAGAATGCAACCCAGAAAAACATCTGTGAAACTTTAGATGCCATTAAGTCTTTATTATGGAAAGCCAATGCAAATTCAAAACAACAATGGGTCCCATTTTAAAGGTAATGAGTAGATAATGTGTATTAAACAACATAGAATGGATATATCATACTCCATATTAGCCGTGTCTGGATTAATTGAAAGAATGAATGGGAGTAGTCAAGATGGCAGAGTAGAAAGATTCACTGTATGCTTAAGTCCGAACCCACAGCTCATAAATTTCCTGTAAAAAGAACTCTCCACAAATTCTGGAGCAGTCCAAGCCATGCAGAAACACAGTGGAAGAGATTTCCATTCCAGAGAGCCCTGAAAAACCGACCCCAAAAGTCCATCATGCACCGGACACGGAGCCCACCCCTGCACTGCCCTGGCCAGGTGGCCCCAAAGGAGCAGATCCGAGTAGGTTTCAGGGACGGAATCTCTGGCAGCCATGAGGGTCCCTCCACCCACAGGTTCTACAGGTCAGTGAGAGAGACTTCTGGGCTGGCTGAGAGGGGAGCAGGGTGTCTCTGTGACTCAGGACCCCTTGGGAGGCAGCAGCAGAGGCAGCAGCAGCCCGGGACTCCCCAAGCAGGCAGGAGCTCCATTGTTGAAGATCTCTGCATAAACACCCTGAGGGAACTGAGCCTGGGAGGCAGGCCTGCCCCAACCTGAGCACCAGAATTCAAACTTACATTGAATAGCAGCCATGTCTCACGCTGAAAGCCCTGAGGCTGGGGAGCAGCATTTGAATCTCAGACACCAAACAGTAGCTGGGCAGATCTAGGCAGGGGTGCAGAGGAATCTCAGAAGTCAAGTAACTGGCTGGGAAAGTGCCCAGAAAAGGGAGGAAAAATAAGACCATAGAAACCTATTTTCTGGGGAACAGATGTTCCTGCCTTTCATTTCTGATGACAAGAAACAATTCTTACCATCAGGGAAAGATGTGGAGGTCAGGGCCTCTGTATCACAGACATTAGAGGTGGATGTCCGGTGGGCTCAGGCCATGGAAGAGCTCAAAAAGGATTTTGAAAGTCAAGTTAGACAGGTGGAGGAAAAACTGGGAAGAGAAATGAGAGAGATGCAAGAAAAGCATGAAAAACAGGTCAATACCTTGGTAAAGGAGACCCAAAAAAATGCTGAAGAAAATAACACCTTGAAAAATAGGCTCATTCAATTGGCAAAAGAGGTTCAAAAAGCCAATGAGAAGAAGAATGCTTTCAAAAGCAGAATTAGCCAAATGGAAAAAGAGCTTCAAAAGCTCACTGAAGAAAATAGTTCTCTCAAAATTAGAATGGAACAGATGGAGTCTAATGACTTTCTGAGAAACCAAGAAATCACCAAACAAAACCAAAAGAATGAAAAAAATGGAAGACAATGTGAAATATCTCATTGGAAAAACAACTGACCTGGAAAATAGATCCAGGAGATACAATTTAAAAATTATGGGACTACCTGAAAGCCATGATCAAAAAAAGAGCCTAGACATCATCTTTCATGAAATTATCAAGGAAAACTTCCCTGAGATTCTAGAACCAGAAGGCAAAATAAATATTGAGGGAATCCATCGATCACTGCCTGAAAGAGATCCAAAAAGAGAAACTCCTAGGAAAATTGTGGCCAAATTCCAGAATTCCCAGGTCAAGGAGAAAATCTTGCAAGCAGCTAGAAAGAAACAAGTACAGTATTGTGGAAATACAATCAGGATAACACAAGATCTAGCAGCTTCTACATTAAGGGATCGAAGGGCGTGGAATAGGATATTCCAGAAGTCAAAGGAACTAGGACTCAAACCAAGAATCACCTACCCAGTAAAACTGAGTATAATACTTCAGGGGAAAAACTGGTCTTTCAATGAAACAGAGGACTTTCCATCATTCTTGATGAAAAGACCAGAGCTGAAAAGAAAATTTGACTTTCAAACACAAGAATGAGAAGAAGCATGAAAAAGTAAATAGCAAAGAGAAGTCATAAGGGACTTACCAAAGGTGAACTGTTTACATTCCTACATGGAAAGACAATATTTGTCACTCTTAAAACTTTTCAGTATCTGGGTAGTTGGTGGGACCACACACACATACATACACACATACACACACAAATGTACACACATGCGTGCACACACACATACAGAGATAGAGAGAACAGAGTGAATTGAATAGGATGGGACCATATCTTAAAAGACACTAAGGTAAACGGTGAGAGAGAGAAATGTAGTGGGAGGAGAGAGGGTGAATGGAATGGGGTAAATTATCTCTCATTCAAGAGGCAAGCAGGAGGTGGAAGGAGAAAGAGGAGAGCTGAGAAAAAAATATGAAGTTTACCCTCATCACATTCGACTAAAGGAAGGAATAAAATGCACAGTCATTTTGGTATGAAAACCTATCTTACAATATAGGAAAGTGGGGGAGGAGATAAGCAGGGTGGGGTGATGATGGAAGGGAGGGCAATGGGAGGAGGGAGCAAGTTGAAGTCAACACACTTGGGGAGGGACAGGATCAAAAGAGAGAATAGAAACAATGGGGGGCAGGATGGGATGGAGGGAGATATAGTTAGTCTTACACAACACGACTGTTATCGAAGTCATTTGCAATACTACACAGATATGGCCTATATTGAATTGCCTTCCTTCCCAATAGGAATGGGTGGGGAGGGAGGGATGGGTAGAATTTGGAACTTAAAGTTTTAGGAACAACTGTTTAGTATTGTTCTTGCTACTAGGAAATAAGAAATAGAGTTCATGGGGAATAGAAAGTCATCTGGCCCTACAGGACAAAAGGGAAGATGGGGACAAGAGAACAGAGGGATGATAGAAGAAAGGGCAGATTGGTGATAGGGAAAGTTAGAATGCTCCGTGTATTGGGGTGGGGGTGGGGATAAATGGGGAGAAATTTTGGAAACCAAAATTTTGTGAAAATGAATGTAAAAAGTTAAATAAATTTTTAAAAAAAGAACAAATGGATTATTGAAAGAATAGTTAATGAAGTTAAGTTCTAATAATTCTTATCAACATTGTAAAGATAATGTGTTCATTGCATTACCCCATTTGAATAATAGACCATTGGGAGGAAGTATGCCTCTAGTCAGAATGATAACCCCACATCTGCAAATTAGAAAATGACAAATACATAAGATCCCAAATGTTGAGTACTGGACTGTGAGGCCAGATATCTGAGCACCTGTATCAGTAAAACACCCTAACATACACAGGGGTCATGCTGTCACAGGTTCCTTCATCTGCATTCATGAGAGGAAAGGCAATTTTTGAGGGGTTAACAATCACTTTTATCAAACACATGTATCATTCCTTTAACCAAGCACATTTACCATTCATCTAGTTCAGGGGAGTCAGTATCCTGAGCTTCAAAGAAAATACAGAAAAATAAAAAATCAATAGACATGGCTTCCTCTGCCTGACTGTAATTCAACAGACATAATCCAGCTGTCTGACCATAGTTACCAGACAGGGAAGTCACACATCTGGGTTCTCAAAGCTGGGAGGATTCTTAGCAGCTTTCCAGAGCCCTCCTCTGACCAAACACTCCCAGTCAGTAAGTCCTAAAATAACACCTGCACCTCAGAGTCTTTATGTACTTTTTAGACCCAGAGGCTATCACATCTCTTGAGAACCAGTGCCTCATTAGCAAAAGGCTTGGACCTTTCTACAAATCTTCCCAGGCCTGACAATGGGCGAGAACAACGCTCCTTAATCACATTCAATAGAGGCATTAAACTTCTTGATTATACTAAAACAAATACAGCAAAAGATCCTATTTTACTTGCCATCACAGTGCCATATCCAGGGACACCTGATTTTAGTGGGATATGATTTACACCGTTTAGGGGATTTTTGTTTGGATAAGAAAGAAATAAAAACAATCTCTCCTGGAATAAGTATGAGAATCCTTAAGAATCATTTTGGACATATATTACCTAAATCAGGATTAGCAGCTCAAGGAATGCATGTATTGATTGGAGTGACAGATTGTAATTACCAAGGAGAAATTTTTGTGACCTTCCAAAATTTAGGTAATGACTTCATGCAGTTTTGTAAAAGGATACAATAGTTCAACTGATTAGTATTCCTTGTGAAGCAATACCACTTGTGAAAACTGATCCTCCTGAAATAAGTAGCAGAGGAACTGAAGAATTGGGTTCTACAGGTAGAATAAAATTGGGAGCTTAAAGTATAGGTAAAACAGAAGCCAGGTGATATTCCAAAGGCTGCAGAAATTATAGCACATGGGAAAGATAATATTGTAACTGTTGTTTATTTATGAGAGGATGATTGCCAAATTATACCCTTAATCCGTGTATTCTACTATAAATGATGATATGATAGTGGGTTCATGGACTCCAGAAACACGGCTGACTCTTGATTTCCCCTGCTTCTGGTTATTGTCTCCTTGTTTCTTTTTGACTTTTTGTCTATTAAACTTGTTTGCTAGATTTGTTTCCTATAAACTTAGTACTCTCCATCTGCAGATACCTGATTGCTTAAACCAGATGTCATCCCCGGTCCACAACAATGATGTGTCATCTTTAGATCGGATGTCAACCATACTCCAGATGCCAACTAAAGAACCAATCTCTCAAATTGGATCTTTTTGGGACAGGAACAGCTCTAGGTCCAATTTCAGGAGGAAGCAGCTAAGGAAGAAGAGACCTTCACCCCTTATCCCAAGGTTTTAGGCCTCATTAGTTTGAAGGGGGAATGATGGAGTACTTGTGCCCAAGCCCCACCCTAATATATTGTTTTATGTGCTCAATTTCTGTGAACCCTGTTATACTGTTGTAGAGTTCTATTGGCATCTATTGCCTAAGATATTGTTCTATATGCTTATTTTCTGTTATCCATTATAATTCTGTTTTAACCCATTGCCCCACCAGCCTATGTAATAAAAATGAAAGATATTGGGATCGAATGTAATAGTAATTTAATTGGAAAGATCTTTTCCATTCATTGATATGTCCATGTGACCTGCTTAAATCACCTGGAAGCCTAAGACACATGTGGCGGGAGGAGTTTGCTGCACAGGAAGAACAGGAAGGGAGAAACAGAACCAGGAGGAAGTGAGTGAGCATGGTTGAGGCAGAGGGGAGACAATGCAGGCAGGCAGGCATGGCAAGGCTCAGGCTCATCAGTGTTTGGTTGTGAGAAGGCCCCAGCAGAAGCAAGGGTGTGGTGGGGAGACTTGGGAATGACTTTGCCCCATGCAGTGATCATGTTTTTTAACTTCTTGGGCACCATGACAGATTTTGCTTTCTGGTTCTGGAATTTGGCTCTCTGGTGTCTAAATAAATGTTTTTCTTCTGCCTTCTATATGGAGAGTCTTTTATACTTTGCAATTTAGAACTGTGCTGGCATATTCATAGTCACCACCAGTGCTATGAATATTGCCTTGCTGAAACAATATGCTGGCAGAATATGGGATAAAATAATAGAGAGACAGAAACTGAATAAGGGGGTAGAAAAGAGGATCTCAGCCTAGAGTGGAAAGGGAAAGGATACTACTATAGAACATTCTCCAACTTGTTTACTAACAGTAAAAGAACTTTTAATGGGAAAATGGGATTGAACTGGGGGAAATGGGCACATTATGTGGCCATCTTCTCTGAGATTGGGCTGTATGTAGCTCTTTGAATATAATTACAGCTAATGAGATTGCACAATGGCAGACAGAAATGAAGGTAAAGGTGGGGTGGAAAGACAAAGAACCAAATCTTAAGAATTTTCACTGATCATGATAAAGACAGATAGAAAGGGATTCATGACTTGGAACACGGAGTGACACCACACAACACTGATTGTATTCAGCAAAGCTGCCTTCATGAACTGACATTTCAAAGAAGAAAGGCACAACAGAAAATATGAAGTGGAGTAAAATCATTAAAATAATAGAAATAAGCATAAAAATCGGATGGAAGATGAAACTCATATTCAGTATTTCAGTAGTTTTACCCTCATGATTGATTCATAAGAATAGTGAGGCTACTATTATGATTTATGGATAATGTGTTTTCTGATGAAATAAAATTCTAAAACAAAATAAAATACCTTCAAAATGGCTCATTATAACTCTAGCAATTTATCTAATAATCTGCATAGAAAAATAGAAGTGGATGATGAGTGAGTAGACATGTTGTTGGTACTATGATGTGTTCTTTGTTAGTTCATATTATGTACTGCCACTTATACAACATACCATTTGTTCAAAGCAACCTTATGGATATAGCACTACTTTTCTTCTTCATATACCTAAAAGCAATGACAGTTATTATTTTAACTAGTTTCACCATGTAATTGTGGTAAGGAATTTTTTCAGAGATGCTTTGATTGGAATTATCTTATTAGCAATGATTTTGAACATGTTTTCATATTATATGAATATTTACATTTTTTTTCTTAAGAACTGACTCATATCTTTTGATTATATGTCGATTGAAAAATAAAAAAAATTCTCATCTAAATTTGTGACAGCTAGAATATTTTAAATCAGAAATATTAATGGTATTTTCCCCAGTCTGCTTTTTTGATTTTGTACTGATATATTTTAATGGCCATTTATTTTATGATCAAATACACCGTTTCCTATAATTTCTTCTGTTTATCAGCATTTGAGAACTTTCCTCATCTCCACCATCTATGTGAATATTTTATTGTAGGTATGATGATGAAAAATCATTAGGTAGAATTTAAACTATCCCATTTTTCAAATACAGAGATTGTTCTCAGCATTTGACAAAGTTCATTTATGAATTCATCTGGTCATACATAGTTCCTTTGCATAGGACAATTTATATTATCTGTGGGAAATTAAATTCTTTAGGGATTGCTCCGTTTTGTCGATTTAGGTATATTCATGGTTATTTAAATAACCATTGATTTATATTATAATATGTTTTCAATAGTTTGTAGGATACTCTCAGATAGTTTTAGATTTCTAATTTCTAACTTTTGGATATTTGATTTTCTCATTTTTTTACATTTGCTATATATTTAACAATTTTATGATCCTTTAAAGAGCTCATTGTTTAATTTATCAATTAAATGTTTATTTTGTGGTACATTTCACTAATTTATCCTTTTAATCTCATGCTTTGTTTTAGGTTTAAACTTATTTCTGGTTTATTAATTTATTTAACTGAAAGGAGCTCATTAGCATTTTTTAATATAAATGTTCAAGTAAACACATTAGATTCTGATTACTGTTGGTTACATCCCATAAATTTTAATATACCAAATTTACAGTAATACAATTTATTCTTATTTCTTTAATTTGTTATTTAATAAACATTTCTCAATGTGCCATTTCAATTTTAATTTTACCTTATATTATCCTTCAAACCTGTCCTTCAGCTTTGATTTCTGCTGTCTTCATCCTTCAGACATTGTATTGTAAATTTTAGTGTAAATCATTATCCTCAACTTTCTTTTCCACATTCTCCTTTGTCATCATCCTTATCATTATTGCTAACCTTCATTACCTTAATTTATCCTGACAACAGCCTTGTGAAGGATATGCTATTAATATCAATTTACGGATGAGGAAACTGAAGCTGAGGGTGGTTAAATGGATTTCCTACAGTCACACAACTAATAAAAGTCTGGGACAGGATTCAAGATCAGATCTTCCTGACTCCAAGTCTAGTAATCTATCAAGTATGACACTTAAATTCCTTCATGAGTGTTATCTCTGATTTGGCAAGCAAGCTTTATTGTGTAATATAATAGTAGGAATAGTTCAATATATAGGATTAGATGACCTGCATTAAGAAAACCTTGCCAAAAACACAGTAGATATATAAGGATATTATATTCCCCAGTGGGCTCCTTCTTTCCAGCACAGTAAATCATCTAATGCTTTCTCTATCCTTTGCTCCCTGCAATCTAGGTCTAGCATAATACATAACAGCTATTTTCCATTATCAATCAGCATGGCAATTCACAATGGTGTATTTTCACCTCAACAGAATCATTTTCGAGAAAAATGAACAAATTTCAATGAGAACAGTTGACTTGGTCCTTAAGAAGAGTGAGATTAAATTTGATCAATTACTTAATTTAGTGAAGATAATTTAATTTGCTCACTATAGCCCTAAACTCTAACATGAGTAGTTTTGCAATTGTGGGATAGCATTTCAGGTGTTGTTTCTGTTGTGTTTCAATATGTAGGTATTTTACCCACTGATACACATAACCGATAGACCCCTTTACATCATAATTCTTGTCGCTAATATCTCACTGATTTTTCACAGAGAACCTAGCTAAACTTGTAGAGTGTTTCCTTTGAATCTTTTAATCTTTCACCCATTCCATTGCATCTTATGAGCAGGTTTATTTAGCCCCCAAATTTCCACATTATCAGTGTACCCATTTCTGACCATATCTTTCCTTGATAGTATTCTTTATATCACTTCTATTGCATAGGCAGCATCTGAAATATACTACACCAGTCTTATCCCCATTACATCTCTATGTTGCTTTTTTGGTCACTTGCATTTGGGGTCCTTCAGAAATCGTGATGTTCAACTCTACACTATTTCTAGGAATATATACATATTCAAAGTAATAAATTTTGAACCAAGAAGTTTATTCATTGAATACAACTCACAATTTCACTAAGGTTATAACTTGCTTCAACTCACTGTTTGTCTGTAATATCTATCAGGCTATATGGATCATTCTACCAAATTACCTGACAGGCCATCAATTGTTTATTATAATCAGAATAATAGACATTCATCGTTTATTTTATTTCTCCTATAGATTGGTAGGGCAATGTCTTATGAACACTGAGAGTTTACACTGATTGTGATGTTTTTTCATATTCTGGGATTTAATACAATCAATACAGTATCTTCCACAAACTGGAATATATGTACAATTTCATGATTTTTAGGGACCTCACTTTCAAGCAGCCCTGTTACCTTGGAAAGCTATGCATAGTTTTATTTTGTTTTACTTGACAGCAACAAGCAGAAAGTGATTTAACAGAGCTGTAGAACTTAATAACTAAATTTACCATTAAATCTTTTTCTGATCTTTATGTGAAAGATAGACTTCTTTTTGAATGAGAGCCATTAAAGTTGTATTTTACTCTAACTATTCAAATAATCTTCTGCAACAAACTAATTATAAACACAGTGGGATCTTGTATTCTACATAGAATTTGGCAAATTGTGTGAATGTAAAGATATGGTTCGTAGTAGAAAATAGTACACAAATGCCCATGTTCTTTTCTTGACTTTCTAAGGAAAATTTTTTCATAGAGATGAGAAATTAAAAACTTTATTTAGTTACTGAGATAATATAAATTACTTTTGGGGGCAATGACATCATCAATAATTGTTTTCATTCTTTTAGTAACTTTGCCTCTCTGAGTTACTTCTAAAATTCTCCCTTAGGGCTTTAAAGATGGTCCCCTACTGATGGAGGCTGGAACGGGGATTGAGAGACCCCAACAAGGACCAGAGTAACAGGGGCAGGTTTCCTGGAGAAGAATTTGTGGACTCAAGCATTGTTGAGGTTAAGGTAAAGATTTATTATGCTTTTCAGGGTCAAAGTTCTTAGAGAACTTGCAACCTTAGAGGGGTACGGGTAAAGTTTATATAGGATATTCAACAGTAAAGCATCTGCCAAATATGCTAGCTAAGTGTTTTGAGGTGGGATTAGGGAGTGGCTAAGGAGTTGTCAGTTCTTAAAGGAACATGCACTTTTAGTATCTACTGTGCAGGTATTTTACCCAAAATTCATTGGGAAATAGCCCAAGGCAGGTATACGAAGATGTAGTTTTAGATCTGAAACATCACTAAGTCAACCAATCGTCAGGGCAGTCTCAGAAATACCAGGTTGCTCTCATCAATGTCTTTTTTGACAAGATAAATGTAAGGGAGCATACGTATGTCCAAGTCTAGAATACACATGATTGGTCAGTGAGTAGTAAAAGTCATTATGACCCAATGCACAGCCCATTCAGTTAGTGCACAATTGGTTCAGACTAATAAATTCTATAGGCACAGCTGGCTGCTGTAGCAGGAAGGGAGATAAGAGTTGTTGCTGGGGCAGGCTGTGTCCATGTGCTGGTGAGAAACTGCGTGGGATAGTGTTTGGAGGCCAGGAAGAAACGTGATTTTTAAAGAGAAATGTGATTGTAGAATTGGGAACCAAGAACATGTGCCCAGGCACCCCATCACTACAACAGTGGTAACAAATTCTAGCAGAAATGAGGGGCACTAAAATATCCAAAAGAAACTCTGCAGGCCATATAGTGACTTAGAAAATCACATAATGTTCTGTTCTATTCTATTCATTTTATTAAGTATTTGCTAATTATACTTAAATCAAGTTCTGTGATAAGACTGTTACAAGTTTCATGCTGCTACAGACAGGGTGTTAACAACTCTGCCCTATAATACAGCTTTCCTTAATGTGTACTTGATCTTTTCCAATAGCTATTTTTAACTTTCTCTTAAGGGAATCAAAGTTATATGACTTGCCCAGGGTTCCACAGATAGTAAATGTCTATAAATAGTTTTGAGCTCAGGTCCTCCTGACTCCAGGCATGATGTTCTATCAACTGTACCATCTAACTGCTCCTAATATTCTTAACTTCTTAACTTCAACAATGTCATTTATCGTATCAGGAAATATGGTGGTACGGTTCAAAATGTGGTGGTTCAAATTTCATTGATGAAAGCAGAGTAAATAGAAATGTGTGTGTGTGTGTGTATCTGAGAATTTATATGCATATATAAGCATATATATGTGTGTATGTATGTAGATATAGATGTATACATCTATATCTATATACACATATGTGATATGTATATATATATACACACATACCTACCTTACATATACACATATTAATACACATTAATATCTGTTTATACTTCTTTAAGTTTATATGATGTGACCCATTTGGGTCTCCCATAAATGTTGGCCTGCATTTGGTTCCATTAACTTTTGTTATTTCGTGAGGTATTAGTGCTTTCATTTTCTGACTTCCTTCTCTTTACCATGTTACCTGTGTAAACTA
This sequence comes from Bettongia penicillata ogilbyi, assembly GCA_023548195.1. Lineage (NCBI taxonomy): Eukaryota > Metazoa > Chordata > Mammalia > Diprotodontia > Potoroidae > Bettongia > Bettongia penicillata. The sequence goes on along the minus strand of JAJHZJ010000514.1, from coordinate 10,373,674 downwards.
TTTTATATACTTATTCTAAAGCAAAATTGTCATGCCTTCTAGCTCTCTACTTGGCATAGAGATCAGTTATTTTCTAGCTATTAAAGATTTTGGCCTCTTTTGTGATGATGCTTTTAAATTGGTTAAACTTTAATTGGAAATAACAATAATAACAGCTAGAATATATTTACATACATATAAATGCATATAATGATAGCTAGTACAAATACATATATATGTGTCTGTGTATAAATATACACATATACACTTATATTTATACACATGTATGTGTAGCTCCTTCAGTTTTACAAAGCACATTATAAATTGTATCTCATTACATCATCACAAGAACTCTGTTATATAGACACTCTATTATTGTCCTCATTTTACAGATGAGGAAATTGAATCAGGGAGAGGTTCAATCATCTGAACAAGGAAAGAGCTAATATCTTGATGATCAATTTGAATTTATGTCTTCAATCTACAGATCTAATCACTGAACCATCCAGCTATCACTTAGGAGATGCTGACAACAAATATCAACATGATAACATTATGACTTTCAAGTCCTCTGCTCTCTCAGAAAATTAAAAATCTATTCTAATATTTTTGTGCAAGTAAACATGTATGCCTTTGGCTTCATCTCTGTGAGGAAATCCTACTATAAAACTCATTCTTATAATGGATATCATAATCTTTTGTAACTTATGGTCATATGAAGATGATTGAGGCACTGAGAGATGGAGCAATTTATGTGTGGGAACATGGTCAATAGATGTGATTGGCAGGATTTGAGCTCAGGAATTCCTAACTCCAAGACAAGCAGAGTAAAAGTTTGAACATTCTTTAGGTGAGGATTTGCAAGTTAACTCTCTTGGGGACAAAAGATGTTTGGCTTAATTGGGAAGTTGATTTTAGAATGCTGGCCCATATCTCAGTTTTGGTATGCTTTATTACATCTTCTGTTTATCTGAGAATATTTTTAACTACAAATTAATTTTATAGGTTCCTTCTAATGTTTTTTTTTTGAGGAAGAAACTGAAGATATATTCTCCATTGTGGACACTCATAATATGATTTTTCACTTTCCCTAACATAGCATGTATCTTTGATACTTTCCTGAGAAGCTTAGGGTGATAAAGAAGAGCATTCTAACCTGTATTTTACCTGAATTTTTTTCTTCCTTTTGTCCTGCCAATGAGTTGATTAGCTTAAACTATGGTCAATTATTTGGAGTAAAATCTTTCTCAAGAAAACAGAGCAGTTGAGTCTCAGAAAAAACAACGATCTCTCTCTATCTTTTGATATTACTTACTCTTCCAGGTTTTCATGCTATTCTTAAGTGTCTTCTTGCAATTAATTGATCCCCTTCACCCCCAGGAATTTTTTATAGCTCAAGTGTTCTGGATGTTAAGGCACAAAAACTAACTGAAGAATACAATTTGATAAAAATTAGAATTTAGCAAGTAGAAGCTAATGACTCCATGAAGCATCAAGAATTAGTGAAGCAAAATCTAAAAAATTAAAAATAGAATGAAACATAAAATATCTCAGTGGAAAAACAACCTGGAAAATAGATCCAGGAGAGATCATCTAGGAACTACTGGTCTACCAGAAGGCCTTGATTAAAAAAAGGAGCATGGACAATATCTTCCAAGAAATCATCAAGGAAAACTACTCTAAGGTCCTAGATCCAGAGGGTGAAATGGTCATCAAAAGCATCCACTGATCACCTCCTAAAAGAGATCACAAATTGAAAATCCCAAGGTATCTTGTAGTCAAATTCCAGAATTGTTAGGTCAAGAAGAACGTTGTTCAAGCAGCCAGAAAGAAACAATTCAAATGTTGTGGGACTACTGTCTGGATCACACAGGACCTTGCATCTCCAATATTAAAAGAATGAAGGGTTTGGAATATGATATTCCATAAGGCAAAAGAGACTGTAGTACAACCAAGGATCAATTGCCCAGCAAAATTGAGCATAATCTTTCAGGCAAGGAGATGGGCATTCAATGAAATAAGGCACTTCCAGACCTTCCTGATGAAAAGACCACAGCTCAATTGAAAATCTGATCTTCAAGTACAAGACTCAAGAGAGGCACAGAAAGCTAAAAAGGAGATAAAAGAAAAAAAAAAACTTGTTTATTCCATAAAGACAAACTGTTTCCATTGCTACATGGGAGGAAGATATTTGTAAATCTTGAGAATTTTGTCTTTATTATGACATTTGAAAGGGATATACATAGACAGAAGGTGTGAATATAAATTAACTGATGTTATGATAAAACCTAATTAAGGGGTTTGCCATGGGAGAAGAGGATAGTAGGAGGCAGAAAAGGGTGAATTACATCACGAAAAGAGGCAAAAACATATTATAGTAGAGGGAAAAAGAATGGAGGGAGATGAACACTGTTCCAGCTTTACTCTTATTGGATTTGATTCAAGGAGAGAATAGCATACTCATTTAAGTATAGAAATCTAAGTTGACTAACAGGCAATAGGAGTGGAAAGGTGAAAGATAAGGGACAAGGTGGTTAGAATTTAGGGAGAAGTGCTAAGGGAAAAGGGAAAGAAAAGGAAAGGGGAGCTGATAGAAGGGAGGGAAGTCTGAGGGAGGCAGTGGAGAATACCAGAGAAGGGAGAAATAAAAACATAAATGTGGGAGGGGAATAGGATGGAGAGAAAGACACAGTAATCATACCTGTGAATAGGAATGAGATAGCCTCTCCCATAAAATGGAAGCAGGTAGTAAAATGGATTAAAAACCATAGTCTTACAATAGGTTGTTTATAAGAATCACATTTGAAAAAGGGGGAAACACACAGAGTAAAGGTAAAAGGCTAGAGTAGAATATATTATGCTTCAGCTGTACGAAAACAAAACAAAACAAAAAACAGAAGAGGCAAGTCTAATCTCAGAAAAAGCAAAATCAAAAATATAGCTAATCAAAAGAGATAAGGAATGAAACTATATCCTGCTGAAAGGCACCATAGACAATGAAGAAATATCATTACTAAACATATATGCACTAAGTGGGATAGCATCCAGTGCTTACAGAACTTAAGGGAGTTACAGGAAGAAAGAGGGAGGAAAATTATACTAGTAGGGGACTTCAACTTCTCCCACATTGAACCTGATGAATCAAACCTCAGAATAAACAAAAAAGAAATTAAGGAAGTGAATAGAATTTTAGAAAAGCTAAATATGGTAGACTTCTGGAGAAAACTGAATGGGGATAGAAAAGAACATACCTTTTTCTCAGCAGTATATAGAACATACACAAAAATTGATCATGTGCTAGGTCATAAAAACCTCATAATCCAGTGCAGAAAGGCAGAGATAGTCAATGCATCCTTCTCAGATCATGGTGCAATAAAATTTTTATGCAATAAAGGGTCATGAAAAGTTAGACTAAAAATTAATTAGAAATTAAATAATCTAATCCTAAAAAATGAGTGGGTTAAACAATAGATCATAGAAAAATCAATAACTTCATTTAAGAGAATGACAATAATGAGAAAATTTACCAAATCTTATGGGATGCAACAAAAGCAATTCTTAGGGGAATTTTAATATCCCTGAAAGCTTACATGAATGAAATAACAAGTAGATCAATGAATTGGGCATGAAACTGAAAAAGCTAGAAAAATAACAAATTAAAAATCCTCAATTGAATATCAAATTAGAAATAATGAAAACCAAAGGAGAGATTAATAAATTTGAAATTAATAAATTATTGAACTAATAAATAAAACTAAGAGCTGGTTTTTTGAACAGAAAGAAGAAAATTGATGAGTTTGATTAATTTGATTTAAAAAACCACAAATTGCCATTATCATAAATGAAAAGGGTAAATTCACCAACAATGAAGAGTAAATTAAAGCAATAATTAGGAATAATTTTGCCCTATTTTAAGTCTATAAACTTGACAATCAGTGAATTGTATGAGTATTTACAAAAGTAGAAATTGCTCAGATTAACAGAAGGGGAAGTAAAATATTTAACTCCATCTCAGAAAAAGAAGTTGAAGAAGCTATCAATGAACTCCCTAGGAAAAAATACCCTGGATCAGATGATTCACAAGCTAATTCTATCAAACATTTAAAGAAAAATTCATTCTAATACTATATAGACTGTTTGGGAAAATTGGTGGAGTCCCACCTAATTCTTTTGGTGATACAAATACGGTATGGATACATAAGCCAGAAAGAGCCAAAACAGAGAAAGAAAATTATAGATCAATTTTTCTAATGCATATAAATGCAAAAACTTGAAATAAAATACTAGCAAAAAGATTGTAGCAACCTACAATGAGAATAATACACCTTGATTGGGTAGGATTTATACCAGGAATGCAGGACTGGTTCAATATTAGTAATACTATCATCACAATTGGTCATAAAGCAATAAATATAACAGAAACCATATAATTATCTCAACAGAAACAGAAAAAACTTATGACAAAATTCAACACCGATTCCTAAAACAAACACTTGAGAGCATTGCAATAAATGGAACCTTCCTTGAAATGTAAAGTAGCATCAACCTAAAACTTTCAGTTAAGTATTATGTTTAATGGGGTTTATCTAGATGGATTTGTAATAAGATCATTGTTGAAACAAGGATGTCCATTATAACCACTATTATTCAATATGGTACTAGAAATATTAGTATTAGGAATAAGAGAAGAAAAATAAATAGAAGGAATTAGAATAGGTAAAGAAGAAACTAAGTTATCACTCTTTGCAGATGATATGATGATATATTTAGAGAATCCTGGAAAACCAAGTAAAAAACTACTTGAAATTATAAACAACTTAGCAAAGTTGCAGGACATATGATAAACCCACATAAATCCTTGGCATTCCTATATAAAACTAACAAAGTCCAACAGCAAGAGATAGAGAAATTCCACTTAACATTACTGTACACATTATAAAATGTTTGGGAGTCTACCTGCTAAAACAAACCCAGGAACTAAATGAACACAATTACAAAATATTTTTTCCGGAGAAAAAAGTCAAATCTAAATAATTTGAAAAACATTATTTATTTGTGGATACCTGAGCTAATTTCACTAACATGACAATTCAATCTAAATTAATCTACTGATTCAATGTCATACCAATCAAACTATCAAAAATTATTTTAGAGAGCCAGAAAAATATGTCAAAATTCATCCAGAAGAATAAAATGTCCAGAATATGTATTTTTATTATTGAAAGGAAATGCTAGGGAAGGCGATCCAGTCATGCTGGACCTTAAATTTTATTATAAAGCAGCAATCATCAAAACTACTGGGTACTGGCTAAGAAACTGAAGGGTAGATCAGTGGAATAGGTTTGGTATGCAAGAAACAGTAGTCAATGTCTGTAGCAATCTATGGATAAACCCAAAGACATCAGCTTCAGGTTTAAGAAATCACTACTTGACAAAAACTTCTGGAAAAAAGTATGGCAGAAGCTAGGCATAGACCAACCTCTGACACCAATATGCCAAAGCAAAGTCCAAATGGGTAGACAATTTAGGTATAAATACTGATAGTATAAACAAATTAGGGGAGCAAGGAATATTTTATCTGTCAGATTTTTGGAGAATGGAGGGATTTATGACCAAAAAAAAGATAGAGAACATTATGAAATACAAAATTGATCATTTTGATTACATTAAATTGAGAAGCTTTTGTACAAAGTCAATACAATCAAGATTATAAGGGGAGCAAAAAAATGGGAAAGAATTTTAACTACTGTTGTCTGTGACAAAGGGCCTCATTTCTAAAATACCTAGAGAACTGAGTCAAATTTATAAGAATACAAGTCATTCCCCAACTGATAAATGTTCAAAGGATATGAAAAGGCAATTTTCAGAAGAAAAAATTAAAGATGTCTATAGTCATATGAAAAAATCCTTTAAATATTGATTAGAGAGATGTAAATCAAAACAATTTTAAAGTATGACATCACATCTATCAAATTGTGTAACCTGACGAGACATGAAAATGATAAATTTTGGAGAAGACGTGAGAAAGTTGGAACACTAATAAATTGTTAGTGAAGCTGTGAACTGATCCAACTGGAGAGCAATTTGGAACTATACTAAAGGGTATAAAATGTGCATAACCTTTGACCTAGCAACACCACTTCTATGGCTGTATCCCAAAGAGATCATGAAAATTGGAAAAGAACCCACATGCACAAAAACATTAATAGCAACTCTTTCGTGGTGGCTATGAATTGGAAATTGAAGGGATGCTCATCGATTGGGAAATGTCTGAAGTTGTGGTACATGAATGTAATTGAACACTATTGTGCTATAAGAAATGATGAACAGGCAGACTTCATAAAAACCTTAAAAGACTTTTATGAACTGGTCCTGAGTGAAGAGAGCAGAACCTGGAGAATATCTCACACAGCATTAGCCACAGTGTATGATGACTGATTTTGATAGATACTTAGCCTTTCTCAGTCATGCAAGGAGCTAACACAGTTCTAAAGGACTCATGTTGGAAAATGTCATCACCATCCAAAGAAAGAACTATGAAGTCAGAATGAAGAGTAAAACAAACTATTTTCTTTTTTCTTCATTTCTCATGGTTTCTCCCATTCATTATAATTCTTCTATGCAACATGACTAATATGAAAATGTGTTTGATATGAATATATGTGTACAACCCATATCAGATTGCATGCTGTCTTGTAGAAAGAGGAGGGAAGGGGAGAAAATTTAAAACTTATGCATGTGAATGTTAAAAACTAAAAATAAATTATTTAATAATTTGCAGAAAAATACATTCATTGAATAACTACTACATATGGAGGGGCAGCTAGATGGTGCAGTGGATAGAGCACCAGTGCAGGAGTCAGGAGGACCTGAGTTCAAATTTCACCTCAGACACTTGACACTTACTAGTTGTGTGACCTTGGGCAAGTCACTTAACCCCAATTGCCTCATCCTGGGTCATCTTCAGTCATCCTGATGAATATTTGAACAGTGGATTCAGATAACTCTAGAGGAAAAGTGAGGCTGGTGACCTGCACAGCCCTCCCTCACTCAAAACAAAGTCACGTGCAAGTCATGCCGTCACTTCTCTGATGGCATGGTCTTCTTCAGCAATGAAGGATGAACACACTATGTATGGAAACATAGGCTAGGTATTAGGGATACAAAGATGGTCCCCTATTCTTGCATTGCTTGTAATCTGGTTGTTAGATGCAAACAAAAAGTATATAAAAGAAATAAGCCATCTTGTAAGTAATAATTTTCCTAATTCTCTTGCCTGATCATGTGAGTCTCCTGCCCTTCCCCCCACTCAATGAACTCTAAGGGTTTCTATTATTTCTAGGATCAAATATAAAATCTTTTTTGAATTCAAAGTCCTTCATATCCTACCCTTCCTACCACTGCTACCTTAAGAAGAATGTTAAGACTGAAATGTTCTCCCTCCTCATCTCTACCTCTTGCCTTCCCTTGCTTTCTTCAAGTCTCAGCTAAAAACCTTCCACCAGAAATCTTTTAATTCTAGCTCTTTCCCTCCATCAATTTTTTTCCTGCTTATCTAGTATGTCAATTGTTTCAACTTATCTGTCTGCTTATTGTTTTCCCCATAAGATTTTAAACTCCTACTGGGAAGTGTCTATCTTTTATCTTTCTTTGTATCTCTTGAGTTTGGTTCAGAGCTGACACATTGTAGATGCTTAATAAATGATTATTGATTGACTAACTAGTATGGGATAATTACTGATGAAGCTTATGGTGGAATCGATGTGCAGTTGAAGGCATGTTGTTTTTGAATTTAAGAGACTTTAATTTCAATCTAATCTTTTCTCTTTATTTCCTGTATGATTTTGGTCAATTCAGTTATCTTTTGTATGCTTCAGTTTCCTTCACTGTAAAATGAGAAGAATGAAGTGAACCTAGTGACTACTGGGGTCCCTTCCCAGTCTGTCTCTCATCATTTGAGTCTATGTGAATAATTCAGGAAACTTACCCAAAATCTATTATATTTATTGGGCAAATAAACACATATCTCCCACATTATTGATTTCTGACCAAGTATAAACCAGCAACCTGAAACAGATGGCAAGATTGTTCACCTGTGCCAATTTCCAGAGGCAAAATCAACAGAAAACTCTGCTCAGAGTATTTGTACTTTTTGCTAGTTGATTAACTTGCAGAGGCAGCATTCCTCGTCATAGTTACTTGAAAATATTTTTGCCCATCCAGTGCTGCAGCCTCAAAATTTATCCATTAGATAATTTGAATCAATTTATGTAAATGACCCTGAGGAAATTATGGTGTATTGGACTTGAAACTAGTCGTTGGTTGTATCTGCTTCAAACTAAGGTATTAAAACTCAGTCTTTCTTCTCTGCTTTTGATAAATTTTTTTGAGTTGTGTGCTTTTTTTAATTAAATTATCTTGTTTTCAGTGTTAGACAATCATGTTGTGCGCTTTCAAAATAACTTTAAAAACCCATCCTAAATCTAACTAATGTTTCAAATATTAGCTATCCTTTCCACTTTCTGACTGATTGCTTCCAAATTATATCTGTCTACTAAGGAAACATATGTTTGTCTATGATCCAAGTATTTTTTACTGAGTAAATTAATATTTGACAGCTAATAATTGTAAATTGCATCAAATGATCTAGTTCCTTTGGTTGACACTGAGCCAATTTCCATAGCTCTGTTGGAAACCACCATCCATGAATTAGTAACAAAGTGCCATAGAATCATAGAATGTTACTGCTGGAAGCAGTCTTAGGGAGTGCCTAGATGTATCCTTTGATATAGGTAAAGAATCTAAGAATGGGGAAATGAAGTGACATCTTCAAAGTAATGAAGGTAGAAAATAGCAGAACTGGGCCTATAAACCAGAATTCTAAATTCTAATTTCTAGTCCTATTTTTCTATTGTACCATGTTTATTTATATCAGTCTCATAATGATAATTAGGGAGTAAAAACATCTTGAAAGCATATACAAAAGAATGTAAAAATCTAGGGGAAGCTTTATAGACTTAAGAGACTGGATGCAAAGGAAATTCAAATTGTTTTTAAAGGAAATGAATTGTGAGATGATAAAGTTCTTCTTATGGATGCATACCCAGGTGTTTTGCAAAAAAATGTAAATTTACCGGTGTAGTAGTCTCCTCATGCAACTTTTTGTTTCCTGATGCGTATTGTAATATATTACTGATGTTTTCAAGGTTATAATGTATTTCTTGTGAGTCTTTTGTTACATTTATCTGATTTAGGCTATTCTCAAAGATACCAGAATGAATTAGCTGTCTATAGCAAATATTGTTATAGACCAAAAAAGGAACTATCAGGATTGAATACAGCTTGTTTCAGACACTTTAATCAGACCTCAAATTGGAAATAATGTTGCAGCATACTTTTCAAGGCTATAGGCTAGATTTCTTTTCCTTTCTTTCTCTCTTTTTCTTATGAACCATGCCATAAACCCAAATCACTCTGGCTGTCATTAATTGGTGGACAATAGGTCCTTGTCCAAGCTCCATTTGGTCATTGTTTGGATTATGATGGTTCAGAGAGAGTATAAATAGCAATTCTTTCTCTTCTGTCCATAAACCATTAGGGTCTTCCCCTATTATTTTATTTTATTGACTAGGTAGAAGAGGCCATTCTTTGTCCCATTTTTACCTACCCTTTACCACTGAGTGGACATAGTCTCAGATGACCTGAGACCTGGGAAAGACCTTAGCTAAAAAAGATCAAGGCTTCCTTTTGTGTCTGAAACCATCTCCAGTCATCCAGATACATTTCCACTGCATCCAGATGACTCCAGAGAAGAGACTGGAGCTGCTGACTTTGCATGGCCCTCTTTCACTTAAATCTAACTCACTTGAAAGTTATGGCATCTCCTTCCTGATATCATGTTCCTCTTCAAGAAAGGACAAAAAAACAGAGGGAAAACGATGCTTCATTTGCTCATGTGAAATATTTTAAGCTTGATGACAAGTTAAGGGATCATTTTTGTAACTTAATATTATCAATGGATTTTTGTATTTCCCAATTTCAAAGGGAGAACTTGCAATAAATCCTAGTTGTATTATAAGGGAAAAAAGACGTACATTTCTTGAGAAAAGGTTTTTGTTGTTCAGTTATCCAATTTTTTTGTGATCCCATTTCAGGTTTTCTTGACAGATACTAGAGTCATTTGCCATTTATTTCTCCAGCTCATTTTATAGATGAGGAAACTGAGGCAAACAGGGTTAGGTTACTTACCCAGAGTCACACAGTTAGTAAGTTTCTGAGGCCAGATTTGAACTCAAGAAGAAGAATTTTCTTCACTCCATGCCAGTTACTCTATCTAATTTGCCATCTAGCTGCCCCAAGAACATGGCCCATATTCTTTTTCTCTTTTTTAAAATTCTTCCCTCCTTTTCTTCCTCTCTTCTTTCCTTCCCATCTCTCTTCCTTCCATCCAACTTTTCTTCACATTTCCTTCCTTTCTCTCTCTTTCCCCTTCCTTCTTTCCTCCCTTCCTTCATTTATTTCCCTCCTTATTTCTCTCTCTTTTTCTTTATTCTCCCTATTTTTCCCATGTTACTTGTATAGCAACCACTCATGGGCTCATCCAAGAATTAATCAATTTTGAAGGTTTGAGGTTTTTCTGTAAATTTACCTTTAGAAAAAAAAAAACAGGAAGGTTTTAGTCACAAAAGGAAAATCTAGTGGAGCCCTCAGCCTTATTGGGCCGAGCTGAGTATTTGGGTGGGAAGGGAAGCTTGGGCTCTACCACTGAATGGGTTCCTGAGGACTGTGATGAATGAATCCTCCCTCAGAAACGTATTAGAAATGTAACAATCTTTGTTCACTGGTTTCAATTTTTTCTTGTCTTTCCTGCTTTGGGGCACCTCCATCCACATCTCCTTCACGTTCTCCAAGACCATGTTACAGTACTGGTCAAAGACCTTCACCTGGCCCAGAATTCTCTTGTTGCAACAATTGATGAGAACCTGGGTGCTGTTCTTCACTGATTGGGTGGGGACTCATAGAGGCCCAGTGTTGAACTCCTCCTCTTTCCTCTTCTACAGATCCTTATGTCATCTCACTCTTGACTTGTTTAAGAGAGTCATGGTAATGGTGGTCCCTTAATCTTTTGCTGTCCTACTTTCCTCTCTATGTGGCTGCCTTTGTGCTTTGGCTCTGCTGTCACTGCCCCCCACCAAGTTGCTTCCAGTTCTTGTGTGCTTTTCTGTATTTTGATTTGCTCCATTGTAGAGAGTCTAGTAACCCTTATCATCATCTTGGAGTTAGACTTATTTCGGTCTTTAGTCCTAATGTAGCTCCCAACTCCTGAATTCAAATAAGCACCTAGCCTTGGGCCTCTCCAGCATCAGGAACTAGAGGCATGTTTTTTTTTTCTTTCTATTAGTGTTCTCAGTGTTTAACAGGTATACTTCTTAATAAATAAATTTATAGAAATCATTATTAAATTAATAAATGCTTTTGATTCATAAAGCCTGGAAAAAAAGTTTCCTTTCATTCAACAACCAGGCTCAGAAATATTGTGGTCATCTTCCTTTTGTCAGAATGGTATGCCCTGTAACTGACCATGATGCCTTGATTTATAAAACACATGGACATTTGGGCCCCACCTGTGGTAGAGTATTCAGAGCTTGTATTGGTTTGATCAATCATGGTTGGACATATTGAAACTCAACTCTTTAATTGAAAAGGAGAAGACAACAACCAAATCATACTGAATACTAACTGGCAGGACCCACACTTCAAGAGCTTTCCTTTTCAAAGAATTGTTCCTGGATTTTCCAGTTTAGAGAGGAGAAGGAAGGGAAAGTGTAGACAGACAGTGAGTAGACACAGCTGCCTGAATGGGGACCCAGCTAGCTGGGAAACTCAGCTCTTCCTCTGCTGTCCATCCCCCTCTCCAATTCTTTCTCCTCTCCAAAAGAAGGTATATTTGGATGGCCTGAGGATGCCCAGTTAACTTGGAGTTTATTGGCTAGATTTCTTCCTTCCCTTCCCTTCCCAAAACCTTAAACCTACTGCACTCTGAAGCCCATAGACTGGACAACACTAGGCCCTGGCCAAAGTCCACTTAAGGACTATTTTCTGGACGCTCCTGGTTTAAGAGTGATTATCAGTAGTATTTGTTGCTGATTCCCTCCCAGTCTAATGTAGTTACTTTTCTTTGCCTCATTAAATGAGCCATCTCTTGATTACTTCTTAAACAGGCCTATTCACTGAATGGACATTGCCTCACCCTAAGTGAGTACCTGAATAGACCTTGGCCTAAAGGGGCCAAGGTCTCCCATTTTATCCTGGGCCATCTCCAATCATCCTGATGAATATCTAGTCAAGGAATTCAGATGTCTCTGGAGGAGAAGTGAGGTTGGTGACCTTGCACAATCCTCCATCACCGAAAGCAAAGTCAAGTGCAAGTCATGTCATCATTTCTCTGATGGCATGGTCTTCTTCAGCAGCTAAGGATGAACACTACAGCAACAGCTCTCTCTCATTATATTGGGTACTCCTTTAGGTCAGGGGCTATCTTTTGCTTTTGTTGTATCTCCACTGCTTAGCTTAATGCCTAATACAGTATAAACTCAATTAATATTTGTTAATTTAGTTCCCATAGAATGACTTAGCTCCAGGAAAAGCCCATCCCCAATTGATGCATATAATTATGGTGAGCTAGCATTAGTCCCCAATATTACATTGTTCTTTAAATTGATGGTATCATTGCATTCTCCTCTGCTCCACTTCCCAGCTAAAAGTTACAAGAGATTACTACTGAAAACATAATTGATATTTCTATAGTATAAATTTTTACTTTTTACAACAGAAACACTCTCCTAACAAAACTATGATATGTATATCATAGTGTCACACACACACACACACACACACACACACACACACATTTTTTTTGTGAGGAAACTGATGCCAAGTGAGGTGAAGTAACTTACCATGGTCACTAAGTTGGTAAATTTAGTAGCCAAAATTTGAAACCAAGATTCTAAAATACAGTATCAATGGAAAATGATCTTTTTCCATGGAGTTACTGAACAAAAATAATTGTCATTGTCTCCTCTGATTGATTTTCAGAGGAATGTTCATTATTTTGTTGTGCTTAAATTTTTTCAGTTGTTTTTGACTCTTTGTTAACCTATTTGGCATTTTCTTGCCAAAGATACAGGAATGGTTCCTCATTTCTGTCTCCAGTTCGTTTTACAGACTGGGGCAAGTGTCTGAAGCCAGATTTGAACTCATGAAGATGAGTTTCTCTATTGCCAGCCCAGTGATGTATGCACCACACAACCTTGATGCCCAGGAATTTTCATTGCTAGAATTTAATTTAAAAACTATTTTTGCACTATTGAGAGCTAATTTTGTTGACATAATATTGTCATCAATTTCTCCAAAACTGTTATAATTTCAAGAAAAAGACAACAAATGAATTAGGCTTTCATTAAAAAAAAAAATCAAATAAAAAATAAATATGGTCATTTGCTATGTTTCTTTTCCCTTGTTATCCAGTTGGAATACAAAAAAAACCCTTTTTTGGTGTGTGGGTATGGGCATGTGCATGTTCATGTGTATGTTTGCAGATAGGGATGGGTGGGATGTAGAGAGCTGGGAATATAGTTAAGTAGTCTTCATTCTGACTATTGTTAAGTGTGATACAAGTGATGAATAAAATAACATGACTTTGAATTTATATTTTACTGTGATTTCAGATACTGAGCTACTTTAGGGTAGTATTCCCCCCCCCCCCAATTTTGTCATCCTTAAGCTAGTAACATCTGCAACAATAGTTCCTTTCTAAATGTCCTCAGACAAAACTCTAATAACATGACCTTAATATGCTAAGGCAGTGTGCTGTAGAGGATAGAACAGTGAAGTTGGCCAAAAGAGGACCGGAATTACAGTCCTTTCTCAGATATATATATATATATATATATATATATATATATATATATATATATATATATATATATATATATATATATATATATATATATATATATACCAGCTGTTTAACCTCCAGTAAGTCATCTACCTTGCCTGATATTCATTTTCTTCATTTGTGAAATCAGGGGATTCAAACTGGCAACCTAAAGTTCCCGCTAGTTCTAAGTGTGTGATCCTTTCTTTGATTGTTTTGCTTCTTCATTGATTAAACAAACAACTCCTGCAATTCTAAATCTATGTTTATTTCTTTTTGTAGTTTTAAAGGGTGTAATGTAAGTTTCAAGGTCACTCAATGCCAATAACAATAAAAAAGGCATGGCCACTCATTGCTATATACATTCATATGTTTTGTCTCTGAAAACAAATAATGCATTGCTTAATTATTTTCTGCATCATTCTTTATACCAGTTTTACAGGAAAACTCCAAAGCACTAACATTTGACTAATTTCTAGTCAAATTGGTAGGTCTTTTCATTCTCACAACTAGGCAAAAAAAGTTTGTATGACTTTTGGAAGCTGACCCACTTTTTTTTTTTTACATTGCATAGAGACAGTTATCTCTGACATAGGTTTGGTGGGAATAAGACCAGTTCCTTTGCCCTCAAATGTTTCTCTCATTAATCTACTCTCAGGCATTCCCTTATCTGCAAGTTTGGGGGTTATCTTCAAAAAAGTTAATGTAATAATGCTCTATGGCTTCATGCTGAAGTTTGGAAACTTGAATTCTAAGACATGGCAGATTCTTAACTGCCTTATTAAAGGAGAAACTGATAGCATAATTTCAAAGACTAAGCAACAGAGGGAAGATAAACTGATTAAGATTACTTACTTCCTATGTACTAAAATGAAAACTGTGTTTCTGCTTCCTTTTTATTTTTAATCAGGTGACTTTTTTTCTAATTGAACCTTAGAGATTGTTTCCACAGTACTACTCAAAAAGTGAAAAAAAAAATCAGCCTAGTTATATAAGGACAGAAGTAGAGATAAGGATTTAACTGATATAAGGACAAAAATAGGTGATTTTGCTGGGCCTGAGGAAAGGTGACAAAATTTAACTCTTTTTTTTTGGTGGAATATGGTTGGGTAGCCTTCATTCTGCCCATTCTTAAGTGTGACACAAGTGATGAGTAGATTAACATGGCTAATAAAACATTTTTTCCATCTGGAAATAATTCAGAGCAGTGATGAAGTCAACTCCAAATCTCATTATATGAAAGCAAGCTAAGGGAGCTTTGTACTCCAGAGTGAGAAATACACTCATCATTAAACAAGCAAGGACTAGAAAGTAAAAAAGAAGATAATCATTAAAATATTATTGATCATAAGAAAAAAATAACTAATAACCTAATACACAATTAGATACCAAGATCATAAAAGTCTCTTATGGAATATGAGTACTAAACATTCAAAGAAAGTACAAAGGGTTTTTTTAAGTAATATTTAATAAACAACTAGTAAAATAGAATCTTTGGAACCTCAATAGAGGTAAGAAAGAAGGAAAAGAAAGAATAGGAGAAGTTTTAAATGCTGTGGATAAGTTCACTTACTTTGGTAGTGTACTTTGCAGGGATGTACATATTGGCAAGGAGGTTGATGCATGCATGCATTGCCAGAGCTTGCACGGTGTTTGGGAGGCTCCAAAGAAAAGTTTGGGAGAGAATGACTACTAAACTGAAGGTCTACAGAGCCATTGTGCTGACCTCATTGTTGTATGACTGTGAAACATGAACAGTATACCAGGCCCATGCCTGAATCACTTCCATTTGAACTGTCTTAGGAAGATTCCGAGGATCACCTGACAGGACAAGGTACCCAAGACAGAAGTCCTTGTTTGAGCTGAACTGTCAAGCATTCAAATTGTGCCTTGGAGAGCAAAACTATGGGGAGCTGGCCACATTTTTCAAATGCAAAATGTATGCTTGCCAAAAACACTATTTTATGAAGAACTCACATGGGGCAGGCAATCACATGCTGGTCAGAAAAAGCAATACAAGGACAATCTCAAGGTCTCTCTCAAGAACTTTGGATTTGACTATGTAACATGGGAGATACTGGCACAGGATGACTCAGCATGGTGTGCAAACATCAGAAAGGGTGCTATGCTGTATGAGCAAAGAAGAATTGAGATGGCACAAAGTAAATGTAGGATGCACAAACTTGGAGTATCCACCCAAAATATTTACACAGTCTATCTGTGCCCAACCTATGGTAAAGCACTCCCAGATCATGTTGGTCTGATCAGCCACAATTGGACATACTAAAACTAAAGTTTATAATGGTGATGTCATTTTGGTCGTCTTCATTGCCTATGAAGTGTCCTCCATTGAAAAAGCTTTTTCTTGCCTCTTTTATGAGATAATTTACCCCATTCCATTGCTCCCTTTCTCCTCCTAATATATTCCTCTCTCTCTTAATTTTACATTTTTACATATCATCCCTTCTTATATATATATATATATATATATATATATATATATATATATATATATATACACACACAGAAGAAGAGTTACAAATATCTTTCCATGTAGGAATGTAAACAGTTCAACTTTACTAAGTCCCTTATGATTTCTCTTTCCTGTTTACCTTTTCATGCTTCTCTTGGTTCTTGAGTTTGAAAGTGAAATTTTCTATTCAACTCTGGTCTTTTCATCAGGAATGCTTTAAACTTCTCTATTTCATTGAATGACCAATTTTCCTCTGAAGTATTATACTCAATTTTGCTGGGTAGGTGATTTTTCATTTCAATCCTACACTGTTTGACTTCTGGAATATCATATTCAAAGCCCTTTTATCCCTCAATGTAGAAGCTGCTAGACTGTGTGTTATCCTGATTGTATTTCCACAATACTCAAATTGTTTTTTCTGGTTGCTTGCCACATTTTCTCCTTGACCTGTGAACTCTGAAATTTGCTGCAATATTCCTGGAAGCTTTTCTTTTGAAATCTCTTTCAGGATGTGATAGGTGGATTCTTTCAATATTTATTTTGCCCTCTGGTTCTAGAATATCAGGGCAGTTTTTCTTGATAATTTCATGCAAGATGACATCTAGGCTCTTTTTTGATCATGGCTTTCAGGCAGTCATATAATTTTTAAATTGTCTTTCCTGGATCTATTTTCTAGGTCATTTGTTTTTCCAATGATATAGTTCACCTTATTTTCTATTTTTTTTCCTTCTTTTTGTTTGTTTTGTAATTTCTTGGTTTCCCATAAAGTCATTAGCTTTCATCTTCTGCATTCTAATTTTTAAAGCACTATTTTCTTCAGTAAGCTTTTAAACTTCCTTTTCCATTTGGCTAATTCTGCTTTTTAAAACATTCTTCTCCTCATTGACTTTTTGGACCTCTTCTTTCCAATCAAGTTAGCCTATTTTTAAAGGTGTCATTTTCTTCAGCATTTTTTTTTGGGGGGGGTGTTCTCCTTTAGCAAGCTGTTGACTTGCTTTTCATTATTTTTTTTGCATCACTCTCATTTCTCTTCCCAATTCTTCCTCTGCCTCTCTTACTTGATTTTCAAAATCCTTTTTGAGATTTTTCATGGCCTGAGACCATTGCATATTTATTTTGGTTGTTTTGGATGCAGAAGCCTTGATTTCCTCTGATGGTATGCATTGTTCTTCCTCATCCAAAACGATGGAATAAAATACCGGTTCATCAAGAACATAACCTTCTATAATCTTATTTTTTTCCTTTTTTTGGGCATTTTCCCAGTCATTTACTTGACTTTTGAGTCCTTTGTCAAGACTAGATTATACTCTGGTTACATGTAAGTTCTCAGTTCTTCCAAGGTGGGACAATCACAATCAAGGGAGAGGAGTTTTCCCCTCTTCTGTTCTTCTCACTGGTCTGGGAGTGACCAAAGACTTATCTGCCTGGAATCTGATAGTAGAATTCCCTCTCTACAACAGCCTCCAATTCCACCACACCACCACTCTTCCTCACCCCAAGGCTGTCACTCAGGGTGGAGAATCAGATAAGCTGCTCAGTTCCCCCAGGGGTTTAGGCAGAGGGCTACAAAAGTGAATGGTGCTGCTTCAGTGGCTGTTGTCAGTGGTCCAGACCATATTCCCTTCTCTTGGGTGAAGGAGCTTTCTCACTGACTTTTGAAGCTCTCTGTGGCCTTTGTGGGTTGAGCAATCTGGGAACTGCTTCTGGTAGCTCCCTGAAGATTGTTCTGGGTCCTGTCCCTGCCACACCATGTGGCCCATGCTGGGCTGTGCTCCACTTGGCATCCAATGCAATAGACCTTGTCTGTCAGTCTTCCAGGCTGTCTTGGGCTGGAAATCTCTCTCACTGTCATTTTGTGACTTCTACTACTCTAGAATTTGTTTAAGGTCATTTTTACAGGTATTTAATGGGCTATGTGGGGGAACTTCTAAAGGTTCGTCTTTCTACTCTTCCATCTTGGCTCTGTCCCTTCAATGAAAATATTTTAAAGTAGCAAATATGTTTTTAATAGATTAATTTTTTTTTTTAATTTGGAAGCAGTTGGAGTTAAGTGTGGTCAGGGTCACAGAACTAGTAAGTGCCTGAGACTAGATTTGAAGTTAGGTCCTTCTGACTTCAGAGACAGTATTCTCCCTACTGAACCACCTAGCAGCTCCACAGATGAAATTTACTAATAATAACAATTAAATCAGAAAGCACAGAAAAGGCAAAGATGTTTATGGAGATTTAATTGTGATATCCTAAAGAATGAGTGAGTTAAAAAACAAATTATAGAAATAGTAACTTTGTGAATGACAACAATATTGGAGAAAATTAACTGAAACTATCAATTTTAGTATGCAGGTAAGGCAAAAGTCAAATTTACACACACACACATATACACACAAAGAAAATAGGAAGAAATGAAAATCAAGGAATTAGATATGCATGAACAATCCTAGAAAGACAACAGATAAGTGTAAAAGAAGATTGAAGATTTTTAAAAAATTTGATATTTGTGTATATACATATATGAAATTAAATGACTAAAAGACAAAGGGAAATGACAAACATGATTCTTCAGAATGTTTAAAAATTGATAAACCTTAGCCAGACTGAAAAATAGTAATAATACAAATTAATCAATAGATTAAATAGAAGAGAGTTAAAATTCACGATAAAATTGAATTAGGTGGTATATCAAACCCAGAAAAAGGTTATTATTGGAAAGTATTATAAGTTGTGTATCAACAAATCTCAAAATGCATAAACAAAATAAGACCATTATGAAATTCACAAATTAACAAAAAAAGGGAAAAAGGAACTGAGATATTTTATCAATGATATGCTGATTGATAAATATACTGATTCTGAAAATAAGTATAATGTACTACATTGTTGGACTTTCATGTGTTTGAAGTGATGGCACAGCATAATTTCTCATATCTGTTCTTTTAAACTGTGTTTATTCTTTGTAATTTTGCATTTCTTTTTTGTGATTAGTCTTTCCATTTATATTTTAATAATAAATTTGTATTATTTGTCTTGCCTTCTTTTCACTTTGAATAATTAGCTTGATATATGTTAGGTAAATATGGCAATATTCTTCTTGTGACTTCCTTGAGATATAAGCTGAGAATGGAAAAGCTGATTATAAACTAAGTCACAGGGTATGGTCCCTTTAATAACTTTGCCTAAGTCCAAATTTCTTTTTTTATAATTGATAATATATATATATATATACACACACACATATATCATGTATATTATATGTATATGTAATATACACATATATGTATATATAGTTTGAAATAGGAGAAAAATCTTTTTAAAATCAAAAACTAGCATTATATAGAAGCTTTTCCAATAATCACAAAAGTACATCAATGTCCCCTTTCCCTATACTTCTAGGAATGCTAGAAATTGCAATAAGAAAATATTTAAATCAAACACATAAAGAAAAGGAAATGACAAAATTGCCTCTATTTTGTGATTATGTAATGTTTCCTTTGAAAATTTCAGGTAATTAGCAAACAAACCAATTGAGACAATAATTCTCGAATCGTTGTAGACTATCAAAATTCACCTTCACAAATAAACAGCATTATATAGAATAGCAACAAAATACAGGCAGCAAAAATGGAAAGTGAGAACTCATTCAGTGTACCTACCTTGGAGTAAATACCTTGGAGTAAAGCTACTCAAATAAACCCAAAACTGGTATAGAGATAATCACACATTGTTCCTTAAAAACCACAACAGCAACAGCAACAATACAAATATCTCAAGTAATATTCAGTGATCAAAGCTCAGCTGTACAAATATAATGCAAATGAAAATGATGCCAAGTTAACTTACAAATTGGTTGTTATGAAAATCAAATTATTAAATAGACTTCATGGCATTGCTATAATAACTAAAATAGTTTTGTAAAGAAAATAAAAAGCTAAAATGTGAATGGAAATAATGAAAAAAGTTATTGATGAAGAAGAAATTGCATTTCTAGACCTCACGATATTCTGCAAAAAGTGATCATTGAAACAATTTGTTACTTATTTTTAAAAAAAGAACAAAGAAAGATGGAAGGAATGTGTTAGATGAAGGATGACCAAAAATAAATGAACTCAATAAAGAAATGTTCAATAAACCTCAAAACACAAATTACCTAAAAAGTAACTTTCTATTCATTAAGAACTTGATGGAAAGTGGAAAATAGTCTTGTGGAAATTGGACTTAACTCAACCTATTACATGATATTGCACAAAGATTTTAACATATATATGTGACCTGAATATTAAATATCATATCATTTAAAAATTAAGAGTGAAACATACTATCTATCCTTGATAGTTGAGAGTAGTTACTGAACCTAATAAGATATGATGAATTAACAACAAATTGATAAAATTGAATACATGAAATATAAAAATATTTTCAATAAAAAATAAAACTAGCTATAAGGTGGGAAAGAGTTAACATGGAAAATACATTTGCATTATGAGTCTAGTATACAAAATATATTAACGATTAACAAAAATATAGATGATAAAACCCTTTTTACCCAATAAATAAATGGTCAAAGGCTATAAATGAACAATTTTCAAATGAACTTAAAACTCTTAGTAACTATGCAAAAGAGGAGGAGTAGGAGGAGCTGCAGCTGCTGCCTGTAGAATTTATACAGTGCTTATGATGCGGCAGGCATTTTGTGATTTGCAAATTTTATCCTATTTGATCCTCACAACAGTCCTGGAAGGTAAGCTCCATTATTGACCCCATTTTACAGATGAAGAAACAAAAAAATGAATTAAGTGACTTTCCCAGGGTCACACACAGTGTATCTGAGGAGGAATTTGAACTCATTTCTTAGTGACTCCAGGCCCAGAGCTCTGTACCGCACCACCTAAAAAAGTGTTCTGAATCACTAACAATAAGAGAAATACAAAGCAAAACAATTCTGAATTGCTTCTTTATACCTAGAAAATTGGTAAAAATGACAAACAATAAGATTAGTCAATACTGGAATGGTATAGAAAGATGGGTAAAACTAATGCATTGTCCATCAAACTGTGAAGTGACGCAAACATTCTGCAAAGCAGCATGGGATTATCCAAGAAAATGGCTACAATGTCCATAATGTTTAACTGATATATCCCTAAGTTAGGCCTTTAACCTGAAGGGCAATGACAAAAATAAAGGTTCCCTATATACTAAAATATACCATCACATTTTTACATTAGAAAAGAACCAGAACAAATTGGATTCCTGTTCAAATACTGTCATATGAATGCAAGTAATGTTACTGTGTTTGGAGAAATGGTGAATATGTTCAACACACAGAATCATGTCAGGATTTTTATGAACCAATACAAATTATAGTAGACAGAATTAGGAAAAACATATACATAATAACTACAACAATGTAAACAGAAATGACAGCAACAAAACTCTAAACACTGTTATAAAATAATAATGTCTAATATTGCTCCTGAAGAAAGGTTGAGAAGATACTTCCTTGTGATTCTTTATGAATTTTGGGGATCATTATGTTCAAATATCTAATGTCATCAGACTTTTTCAAGACTTTCTTGGTTTTGTGTATCTTTTCCTTTTCTCCCATTTTTTTCTTCCTTGATAAAAGGGATAGTTTTCTGGGAGGTAATTGGAAGAAGATAAATAATGAGAAATATAAGTAAAACAAAACGAAGATATGAATAAAGCATTCATTTTAAATTGTAAAAGAATATGTTGTTTTTTTATGGTGAAATTATTTTACTTTCTTGATGGGCAGAATCTATTTTCTCTACTCTACTACGTTTACTTACTCTGTAGAACCCGCATTAATTCCTCTTACACAACATATACCACATATGAGTGTGACCAAATCATATTACTACATGGCAACTTTCTTTGCCTGAAATAACTACTCTTGGCTGCAAAAACAAATCTGTTTTCTTACTCTCTTTCAAATCATATAAAATCAAATAGATTTTGATGAAGATTTGTGGATGAAATATACCAGAAACTGTATTCCCTACATTGTTATTTTTGTTTTATTGCATTAAATGACAAAGAAACAGACCCATCAGATTTTTCAAGCCCTGGGGTACTGAATTAGGGATTTGATAACAAGACTGCAGCTTCCTGTCAACAGTAATGTAGAAACAGAATGATCTAATCTATTTCCATTTATCTACCAATCAAAAACTCACCTCTGGCAAAACCCACCAGCAACCTTGGTGGTTGCAATCTGTCTGAACATTTATTTTCCAAAGGAGAAATTCAGGATAAATAACACTTTTTGGCTTTTAGTTTTTGTGCAAAAAATCACTGCTTGTGGAAAAGGACTAAAATATTTTTTTTGGTTACATATGACATTTTCCCCCTGCAAAGATAAATATATTGTATACATTCTGTCCTCTTAGATTGACTTTTTTTCTTTAATTGTTCAGAGAATTTTGAGAAACCAACACACACATGTGTATAAATGTGTGTATATATATATAAATATATATATACACATAGATACACATATGTATGTATCTGTAAATACATATAGACATTTATTTATCTATAAGAAGTTTTTTAAATTATCTCTGCAAAATCTTTCCATGCTATATTTGTGCTATTTCTACCAGAATCATTTCCAAGATAGTAGGGTAAAAAGGAAGTACTTGTCTAGGCCCCTCTTCACTTGCTGATATCTGAGGAAGTCAACATCTTTCTCCATGAAAGGTGTGCTTAATCCAAACAGATGACTGTTCTGTGAGGCACAAGTCTCTTGCACCAGGGTCTGACTATTCTCTGAATTTCTCTCACATCTGGGTAAAAAAAAAAATTATTAGTTATTCTTCTGATTCCAGTCTTAGCTATTATAATGAAGGTACCTTGTTTGTTAGCTTAAAGGAAATCTAGATATAACATGCACTTGACTTTGTTTGAGTGAGGCTGGTGACCTTGCTCAGCCCTCCCTCACTCAACACAAAGTCAAGTCAAAGTCATGTCATAATTTCTCTGATGGCATGGTCTTCTTTGGCAACAAAAGACAAACACAACAACAAAGGCAATCTAATAAAAGAGATATGCATTAACCACTAATCATTCTTATATGATAAGTTATTTCTTATAGTACAATAGTGTTCCATTAGAATCATGTACCATAGATTGTTCAGGAAATTTTTCAATTGTCAATTGATTCAATTGAATTTGATCATGTGAATGACTTAGCTTTTCTCAGCAATACAATGGTCCAAAACAATTCTGAAGGATTCACAATGAAAAATGTTATCCTTTCCCAGAGAAAGAACTGAAGTCTGATTGAAGTGTATTTCTGGTTTTCTTTATTTTCCTTGAGTTTTGTTTATTTTTTGGCCTGCTTCTTCTTTCACAATATGGTTATTATGGAAATGTTTTGCATGGCTACATATTTATAACCTATATTGGATTGCTTACCTTCTCAATGGGGAGGAAAGAAAGGAGAGAATTTGGAACTCAAAGTTTTAAAAATGAATGTTAAGCATTGTTTTTATATCTAACAGGAAAAATAAAATACTAAATGGGAAAAAAAAGAAAAAGTAGGATTTGAGATAGAACAGCTCCTGATGCCCTAGATAAATCAGGGTAAAGAAAAAGAAATATGAATAGTTTAAGGGAATCACAGACAAGGATTCAGATTATTATTACTTCAAGGATTCAGATTACTATTACTTATATGATTTTTATCATATATTATATATAATACATGTATGTGTATATATATATGCATATCTTGTACATAGGAGAAACTCAATACTCATTGTTTATTAGAAATTTAGATTCAGGAAATAAATTTCAACTTAAAGTTTCACTGTGGAGATTTCTTTCAGGTACTTTAGCATTGTGATTCAGTACATAGATTCCCAAATTACTTCTTCATATTTTTGTTTTATCACACTTAGTTTGTCTTTCCCTGTTTAAGAATTGTTTTGGTTACATTTTGCTTGGGGTTAGACGTTACTAAATCATTCCAGTAGTTGTGCTAGGGACATGAAGGAAGTGAGATACTCAGAGATCATTTAACATCTCAAAAAAAGGAAATTATTTAATAATAGCATGGAAAGTGTTATCATCAAAGGTGCTGAATTATTTCACTTGGGAACCAATATAGTGTCTGATAACACCTAATCAGTCTTTTTTGTTGATTACTCCTTCTTGCCATGGATATTAACAGTGACTGTCCGCTCTTCCAAACTACAGTATTTCCACATACTTCATCAGTCCAATCCACTGCCAAACAGTGTCACATGTACCTGCATAGAATCTCTTGTATACATACCCTTCTCTCTATTCACACAATCAGCCTCCTGGTTCAGACATTCATCACTTCTCACTTAAACTACTGAATCTGATTTCTAATTTGTCTCATTTCTGGTCTGTTCCCCCTCCAACTCATTCTTCACTCAGTTGCTAAAGCACTAAATATCCCTATGTCACCCACCTACTTCAAATAAACACGTGCCATTCTTAACTACAGGATACAGATACAAAGTCTTCTTGCTGACATTTAAAACTATTCATTGCTTTCCTACTTCCTACTCTTCTAGTTTTCTCATATTTTCATCCTTTCCATATATTCTAGCTACACTGTCCTAGTAGCTGTTCTCCTATATCTGGTCATCCTCATTGCTAGAAGGTTCAACCTCTCTCTCTTAGCATCCTTGGCTTCCTTGAAGACTCAGCTTAAATCCCCCCTTCTGTGCGAGTGCTAGGCCTCCCAAGCCTTCATGCCTTTGTTTCTGAGATTAATATCATCTACTTCATATATAACTTTTATTATATACCTAGTCATAGTATATACCTAGTTACTTATATAATGTATACCTAGATTCACATATTATCACCTCCATTAGAGCAATAGCAAGGATAACAAGAAAAACGAGCACTTCTTATATGCTAGGCACTGTTTTAGGTGTTAGAGGTATAACAAAAGGTAAAGATAGTCCCCACTCTTAAGGAGCTCATGATTTAATCAGGGAAATCACATCCAGATAAACACTATACACACACACACACACATTTATTTATTTGTTTAGTCAAACATAATCTCAGAAAGAAGCCATAATTCATTCATTCTGAGATTAGGGTGGGGAGAACCATTCTGATTGAAGTGGAATATCAGCTGAGTCTTAAATTTGATCTTTGAGGTCAAGGACTATTTTAGATTTAGTTTTAATCCCTAGGGATTAGCACATTGCTTGATACATATTAAGCATGTAATGAATACTCATTGAATGATTGACTACCTCTGCACTTAGTATAGTAGTATAAAACATTACAAGGGTGTGTCTGTGTTTGTGTGTGTGTGTGTGTGTGTGTGTGTGTGTGTGTGTGTGTAAATCTTGAGATGTCCATGACTCACATTCCATTGAGCTGTTGTAGTGAGATAATTTGCAAACTAGGACAAGGGTTCAAGTCAGAAGTCTACTGGACAAAATAAGTCTCAAGGATGATGTTTTACTTCATTTAAGGGAAAACCTATTGTGGTCTATATGGCTGTGACATTAACAGATTCTGAGCCTACTACACCACCCATTTATTCTTTACTGGGGAAACATCAATCTTAGTTTGAACTCTGGTTAAGTTCAGCCCTTACTAATTCATCACAGCAAAACTTATTTGTTCCTAAATTCTAGATTTCTCCATAATATGCATAGGGGAAAATCTAAAATGTCCAGGAAATGTAATGTAAGGGCATAATGACAAGTTGGATGGCATTAAATCTTGAATATTCTATTTGGTAAAATTGCTATTATGCTTTTCTATAGAGTTTTGAGTTAATAGCTATGCATATATAACTGCACTATTTAAAAATAATTCTAGATGTACTCATAATCATATTATTACAGGTTTTAGAGAAAATAGAAACATATAGTTGATTTAGATAAAATGCTTCATTTATTAGAAGAGGAAATTGACATGAGAGGAAAGCAAATAATGTGCCAAAGGTCCCAAAACCAACTTATTCATCTGGAATTATTCTTTCTTTTGTAAATAAAATTTTTTAACACTCAAAAAAATGAGTTACAAAATCCCATTCTCTAACCCCTTAGCTACACACTGGGAAAGAAAGAATCATGTTACTCATTACACATGTGAAATCACGCAAAATATTTCCATGTTAGCATTGTTGTGCTAATAAATACATAAAGAAACAAAAAAGGAAGGCTCTGGAATTTGGCTGTAATACTCCATGGAGTTTTCATTTACGATCTTTTTCAAGAGGTGATCAGTGAATACTTTCAATTTCTATTTTAATACTTGGGATCTAAGATATGAGCATAGTTTTCCTATACAACTTCTTAAAATATGATATATAGGCTCATTTTTGGATCATGAGTTTTGGATATTCCAATAATTAAATTCTCTCTTCCATTTATTTTCCAGGTCAGTTGAATATTTTTTTTTCTGATTAGATGTTTGAATGTTTTTTCTGTTTTTATTCTTTTCACTTTGTTTTTTATCATTTCTTGATATGCCAGAGAGACATTAGCTTCCATTCATACAATTCAAACTTTTAAGGAATTATTCTCTTTACTGAGTTTTTATACCTTTTTTTCCCCATTTGGCCAACTGTGGTTTTTAAGGTAACTTTTCTTCAGTGTCTTTTTGTATCTCTTTTTATCATGATTTTCTTGCATCTTTCTCATTTCTTTTCCCAAATTTTCTTCCACTAATCTTCTCTTTCTTTAAGTCATCCAAGAATTCTTATTGGGTTTTTGTCCAATTAGGATTTTTCATCGATGTTTATAGCTTTTTTTATCATTGTCTTGTGCCTTTGTTTCTTGGCCTTCCCTTTCACCACAGTACCTTTATATAAGGAAATTCTATTTTTGTTGTTTACTCATTTCCCTAGTTTATTTCTTGACTTTGGACAGTGCCCTCCAACCACCAGAGGCCAACTTTAACAAGAAGCCCAAAATCAAGATAGTTCTGGACTGGCCCCCTTGGAGGGCTGGCAGTTCTGGACTATAACTGTCATGCAATGTATGTTGTCTACCTGAGAGAAATTGAGATGTGGAAACACACACACAATAAATACTATTTCTTCAAATTATATAGTCATTGATATGCTTTATCTTTAAGTAATATTTTAAAACTAAATTTATTCCCAAAGAAGCATCTCTCCAATTGGACAACAAACTTAATTGGAAAAAGCAATTCTACATACAAGAATTCAATTTATATACAACTCTTCATAAATATAATTTCTCCATTATGTGAGGATGTATGAAAGTGTGTCAGTTCGTGTTATTTTCTATTATGACAGATTGAATATTGAACAATTTATAGAGAAGCCAGTGTTATGCATATTGTTCCTCCTACTAAACTGCATAAGATGGGAGTAGGGAAGAAAACATATGCAAGTTAGTTTCCTATTTTTCTATTGATAAAGGTTTCTTAAGATGAGGAGTTGACAAGGATCTCAGCTATTCTTGCAGTAGATGTACAAAACAGAAGGAAATGGAAGATGATTCTTATAATTTTGCAAAAATAACCCCTATGATTTCTTTCAAACCTAATGCTCTGTTATAAATAGTGCTAGATATCAAGTCATATCATTCACTTTCCACTCCCTGCCTCCTTGAAGAGTTCTTTATACAATTTGCCTTTGGCTCTCTATGACCTTAAAAATGGCATCACTCCAAAAAGAATAGTAATGTGTCCAAGACAGACAGAGAGAAAGAGAGAGAGAGAGACAGAGACAGAGACAGAGACGGAGAGACAGAGACAGAGACAGAGAGAGAGACAGAGACAGAGAGAGAGAGACAGAGACAGAGACAGAGAGAGACAGAGAGACAATGAGAGAGAACAGGTGTCAAGAATAGGCTAAATTCCCTTGATAAGAGGCATTCCCTCCTTAGTCCCCCTAAAACACTACTTCAAATTGAATATTTATTGGATTCTGCCATCCATATCATCTGCCATAACTTTTTTTCATACATAGAACTTGTTCTATGTGTTTGAAACAGCTCCTGCCCTCAAGGAGCTTACTTTGAACTGGGGAAGAAAGAGTATATAAATTGAAATATACTTAACAGGATCTTTGCACAATGATAATTAGAGGTAATAATGAGGGAATGAGCAAATGACTCTTGTAGATCATGATAACTGAGCTGGTCTTAAAGAGAGACAGGCAGTCTATGTGGCTGAGATAACATTAGTGACTTGGAATGCAGCTTGTGTGAAAGTAGAATGTGTATGGGAGGGTAAAGTACACTAGATGGGCTGAAATATAGCCTGAGTGAAGAGAAGTAATCAGCAAGAATGATACACTGGAGTGAGAATATGAAGGCTTTTAAACAAAAAAGTTTATATTTCATCCTATAGGTATAAGAGGCTACTGCAGATATTTCAATTACTTGAGCGAGTAACCAATGTGATGAGAATTATACTGTTCCAAGAACTAATGGGAAAAGAGGAAAGTAATTTGACAGAAATTAGATGTAGAGCAATATGTTATAACATATTAAGGAATTAGCTGAAATGGACATGTAATATTGACTATAGCATTAAAAATGAGCAGAATCAAATCAGATACCTACAAATCAAATAGCTAGAGATGAGGAGAGAATTGTGTTGTTGTTCCGTTATTCAGTTATGTCTGATTCTTCATGACTCCATTGACCATGGCATGTCAGGCACTTCTATTCTCCACTATCCTGAAGTTTGTCAATGTCCATGTTCATCATTTTGAGGATACTGTTTATCCATCACTTCTCTGTTGTCCCAGTTTCCTTTTACCTTGAATTTTTTTTTATATCAGGGTTTTTTTTTTTTCCACTGAGACCCACCTTCATATTATGTGGTCAAAGTATTTAAGCTTCAATATTTGACCTTCCAGTAAATAAACTGAACTAATTTCTTTAAATATTGATTGATTTGACCTCCTTGCTGTCCTAGAGACAGTCTGCTCTAGCACCACAATGCAAAAATATTGATTCTGTGACTGTCAGCTTTCCTTATAGTCCAGCTCTCATAGCTGTACATCACTACTGAAAAAAACATAGCTTTCACTACATGGAGCTTTGTTGGCAAGGTGATATCTCTGCATTTTAGTACGTTTTCTCTTTTCCATAGCCTGCAGTCACAATCTGCAGTGATCTTTGAGCACGAGTATAAAACATGACGCTGCTTCCATTTCTTCTCCATTGATTTTCCAGGAAATAATGGGACCAGTTACCAAGATATTTGATTTTTTTTTATGTTAAGCTTCATATCAGCTTTTGCACACTTCACCCTCATCAAGAGGCTTCTCAATTCCTCTTCATTTTCTGTCATCAAAGTAATATTGGTTGTGTATCTGAGATTGTTGCTATCTCTCCCAACAACTTTAATTCCTGTTTTTGATTCATCTAGTCCGGCATTTTGCATGATATACTCTGCATATAAGTTAAATAAATAAGGTAACTATATATATATAAATATTTATATATGTGGATATATGTAATATATGTGTGTATATGTGTGTGCATGTATGCCTATAGGTATGTGTATATGCACACACATTATATATAATATAACATATAATATCACATATGTATATTGTATATCTATGTATATATACAATATATATTATATGAAATATGATATATATTATATATGTATAATGTGTGTGTATCTTTATTGTATTCCTTTTTCAATCTTAATCAATTGTTCCATATTTGATTCTACCTGTTGCTTCTTGGCTCTCATACAGGTTCCTCAGGAGAGAAATAAAATGATCTAGTTCTCATATCTCTTTGAAGACTTGCCACATTTTATTGTAATCCACACAGTCAAAGACTTTAATTAGGCAATGAAGCAGAAATTGGTATTTTGTTTGTTTGCTTGTTTTTCTTGGAACTCTCTTGCTTTCTCTATAAGGCAGTGAATATGGGTAATTGGATCTCTAGTTCCTCTGTCTCTTCAAAAGTCAGGCTGCTCTTCTGGTAATTTTTGGTTCACATATTGCAGAAATCTAACCTGTAAAATCTTAAACATTACCTTGTTGGTATGTAAAATGAATACAATTGCTTGGTGATTTGAACATTCCTTGGCATTGTCATTCTTAGTACTGGCATGTAAACTGACATGCTCTAATCCAGTGACCACTGTTGCATTTTCTAATTTTTCTGGCTTATTGAGTGAAGCACTGTTATAGCATTATATTTTAGGATTTTATATAGCTCAGCTGGAAATTCACCACCTCTGCTAGCTTTATTGTTAGCAATGCTTCCTATGGTCTTTTTGGATTCATTCTCCAGGAACCATATCACCCTGGTTATCAGTGATGTTAAGGTCCTTTGTATCACCTCGGTATATTCTTGCCACCTCATAATGATCTATTCAGCTTGCGTTCAATCCTTACCTATAATTCATCACGCACATTTTTGCATGGAATTTTTCCTGCATGTCTCTAATTTCCTTGAAGACATCTCTTGTCTTTCTCATTCTGTTTTATTTCTGTTTCTTTGTGCTGCTCATTTAGGAAAACTTTCTGATCTCTCCATGCTATTCTCTGAAATTTTGAATTCACTTCCCTTTCTGTTTTGCCTTACTTCTTTTCTCAGCTATTTATAAAGCCTTTTCAGACACCTATTTTGTTTTCTTCCTTTTCTTTAACTTTGGATTTTTTTGTTGCTGTTGCTGCAGCCTCTTCTGTGATATTGTGAATCTCTGTGACTAGTTCTTCAGGCATTCTATCTACCAGATCTAACTCAATAAATACACTTTATATTCATGAAATGTATTATTTAAGTCATATCTATATGGTCTAATAGTTTCCCCTACTTTTTTCATTTAATTCTGAATTTTGCAATAAAAAGCTCATCATCTGAGCTACAGTCAGTTCTGGTCTTATTTTAACTGACTGTGCAGAGCTTCTCTACCTTTTGTTGCAAACTATACATTCAAACTGATTTCCATGTTGACTACTTAGCAATGTCTGTGTGTAGAGTCACCTTTTGGGTTGCTGGAAAAAAGTTCATTTTAATCAGTGAATTGTCTTGACAAAACTCCATTAGTCTCTGCCCTGTTTTATTATATGCTCCAAGGTCAAACTTTCCTTTTATTCCAATTGTCTTTTGACTCCCTACTTTAACTCTCCAATCCCCTTTGAAGAATGTCACATCTTTTTTCATGTTATTTCTAGAAGAATTTTTAGTTCTTGGTAGAACTGATCAACTTTGGCCTTGGAGTATCATCGGTATCCATCAGTAGTTGGAACATAGACTTGTATTACACTAATGTTGAACAATTTCCTTAGATTTGAACAGATGTCATTTAGTTCTTTGTGGGATTATAACTCAGTACTGCTTTTCTTTCTCTTATACTGAGGGGATTCTTACCCACAGTGGTGTATGTAGAGATCATCTGAAATAAAGTCACCTGTTCCCATTCATTTACATTCACTTACATCCAAGATGTTGCTCTTTAAGCTTTCCATCCCTTGATTGACTATATGCAGCCTACTTTAGTTCATAAATCTTAAATTCAAGGTTCCTATACAATTTTAATCTTTCCAACATCAAACTTTATTTTCATCACCAGATGCATCTGCAGCAAAGCTTCCTTTCAGGTTTAGCCCAGTTACTTCATTAGTACTGGAGCTACTTGTTGCTGTCCTCTACTCTTTTAATTAGCATATGTCACATCTTCTGACCTGAGGGATTCATCTTTGATGTCTTTTTGTATCATTTTATTATTGTCCATTGGGAATCCTGGGCAAAGATACTGGCATGGTTAGTCATCTTCTTCTCCAGTGGATCACTTTTTGTCAGAACTCTGCACTATAACCTGTCCATCTTTGGTAACCCTGCATGGCATAGCTCAAAATTTGGTGGAGTTATACAAGGGCATCTGTCATGAAAAGGAGGTGATTCAGGGTGTAGGGAGAGATAATTTTTACACCATTCCAAAGGTCCAGACATGATCACCGAAAGAAATATTTTTGGTTGAATAGGTTTGAAAATACTTTCTACATGAAAATGTAGAATAAATAATTGATTTGCTGGACAGTTTATTAGGTACTCAATTTCTATTCCTATTTCTTTCTTTAACATTGAGAAGTTCAATTGTCAGATGATTTTCTCTCATATCAGATTGTCCTGCACTCACCTTATAGTCACATCGTTCAAACTTTGTTGAGATTTATTAAATCTAACAGTCCCTAATAGGAGAGGTAGCCCACTCCTTGCCCCTCATAACCACTACTGTACTCTCCTTCTACCACTGACACTCTCCATTTTAGGACTGTGCAATGTCAATTAATCACCCTACTCTCATCCTTGCGTCTGTGATGTTTTCAAGGACCAAGGTAATTTCTTTCCTCATTGAATTCAGTGTTTGGCTCACAGCTTTTCTTCTCAATTCTTGCCCTCATGTTGTTGTTGTGTGTGTGTGTGTGCATGAGTGTGTGCATATACATGTAATATTCAAATAATCTAGCTTCTGAACATCTCAATCTACTTAATTCATAAGCTCTATGCTTCTACTCCATGTCAGTTGCATACAGTTACATGCCCTTGTTCTCGCTATCACCCACAAATATTCCACTTCCATGTTCATGCACGCTGAAATTCTTTTATTTAATCATAGTATTTGTCATCCATATTATGATCCTTAGCATTGGTCTTCCTCCTTAGAATGGCATCTACTCAACCCTTTAGTTATTTTCCAGGCTATCAAAGGCTTCTCCCCCAACCCCTACTTCAATCCCTTGGTGAACCAACTCAATTATACACTCTCTTCAGCTCTTGCATATCTTGGCCATTTATCTTCTTGCCTATTATTTTATTAATAGGAATATTTTCATATTTCATATTCCTATTGCTTGTCATCCTCAGCCCTAAATTACTCCCACTATCTCTTTCTCTCCTATTTCCATACTGAAACAAGAGGAGCTGAATCCAATATAAATTTATGTTTCCTAATCTCATGTAGATGCTCTCTGTAGCAAGGCAATCATTCTCTTTTCCCCTAATGAATTTCATATTGCACATATTCGTCCAAAACTCCTTCAGTCTCTCTAATATTCCTGCCCTTATTCTTTCAAGTGAAGGTTCAGCTGAGGACTTTCCTTCATACTTGACCAAATTAAAATGAAACCAGTTGTTACAGTGAAAAAATGTACATGAATATTGTGAAATGAAGGGCAGGGTAGAAAGAGGGAGACTTGGTAACGGACCTCACTTCATTTTGATCAAGTATGAATTCATCTCCATATTTTGCCACCTTTCCTTTATGTAGGTTTCCACCCAGCTTCAACATTCTGTTATGTATTTTCTTCCCCTATTAGAATATAGGCTCCTTTAAAGAAGTTCCATGTTTCTTTTTCCTGCATTTGTATCCCCAGTGCTTAACACTGTGTTTGGCACATAGTGAGTGAGTACTAAATAAAAGTTTATGGCTTTACTTTCCTACTTTGCCTATCTGCACCTGACCCTTGCAAGAAAATTATTTCTTCATGCAGCAAAGAGGGAACATGATTGAGGAATGAAGGACAACATACACAAATATCCAGTGATATAAGGAGTGAGACATATCAAAGCATGTCTAGTAATACATTCTGACTAGAATACAGAGTACAGGTAGATTAATCATGTGACTGAGTTATAAAGGTAGTTTGCAAGTCTATTGCATCTACAGAGTTCTTAATTTACGCTGCAGCAACGAAAAACCAATTAAGGTTTCAAAAACGAGGAGTGACATGATTAAGACTGTCCAGTTAGGAATATTCTATTACCAGAAGTTTGGAAGCTAGATTTTATGAAGGAGAGATTGGAAAGGAGATGATGGTAATGATCCCTTTATTAATGTCATGAGAACAAAACACTATAGATATTTATACTCTCTTTTGATAGAAACTGCATTTGCCAGCACTCAATAATATCTCGTACCCTGCTGAGTAGGAGGTGGTTTATCAACAATAGCTGCTATTTCATACTTACTCTTTCAAATGCTCCATTTTCATTTAAATTTTTGTAACTATAGAAATCTAGACTTCTTATTGCAATACTTAACAATTGGCACAGCAATTTTTTTTCTCTTTTAATTTGATGCTATGTGCAGAGTTAAATTATATCACTAAGGGTTTTTATTTTCCAAATGTTTTCTAGTCAAGAAAAATGCTATTATTAGGATGAATCAACAGGATAATTGATTCTTCTTATTTGTTTATTAAAATTTCCTTCCCCTGGGTATTGAGCATCAAACTCAAAATAATAAAGAAACATATTTGAATAACAATAATAGATTCAATCCTGAATTATGATCAGTAAGTATTAAAAATTTCTCCTTTCTCTGATATACTGTAATATGAAGTTTGATACAATATGGCATCTTCACAACAATTCAATATTCACTATCTAACAAATAAAAATAGCTTTTTTAAATCTAATTTTATCCTCTCATGATTAATTTCCTAAGAACCTAATAGAAAATGCTTGCACTCATTTGGAGGGATGATTGAATTTACTATAGAGCCTGATACAATATTGTCATACTATTGAGAAAGCAGTTAGTCTGAGTTTATAGGACCTGAGGTAGAGCAGAGAGCTAAGTCTGAAAAGAATGAAGCAGTTACGTATTATTGAAGGAAATTTCCTTAGAATTTACCAAATGAGAGGATGCCTATTGCCAGCTTGATTCTTAGCCTCTTTTACGTGTAAAAACCCTTTTGCTTGGAATTTCTCTCTGTATTTCTAAACTAACACAGGCTAGAGCCCAGCTCTACATTGTACCTATGCCCCACCCTTTTACTACTCACTTCTTTATTGCCAATGAAGTCCCAGTTTCATTGCTAATCTTGTCTTTTTGCACTCTCACTTGTGAACATCATATCACTTTAAGTTTCTGCTACTTGCTGTAGTGGAGGACAGTGAATGGAGTATTTGAACTGGATTCTGGAAACCTAGGTTTGAATCCAAGTTCAGACATTTATTAATTTTGTGACAAGTTATATGGCATAACTTTGCTTAGTCTCAGTTTCTCACCTGCAAAGCTTCAGTAATAATGCTTTGACAAGTTGACAACACCAAGAGGTTGCCATTAACAAACATACTTTGGAGGAAATAGTAAGATGATGGAATGAAAGGAAACTGTATAGTCCAAAAAGTTTGGACTCTCTCTACAAAAGTTTGACTTTGACCACACAACAAATCCCCAAAAAGCTGTTTTTTTTTTTAAAGCACTGGGCACAATGATGATTAGGAAATTGAATGGTGGAATGCATTAGGTTGTTTTGTTATTTGGACCAGATTAAGACAGGGAGAAAGGAAGAAGTCTCTTGCTGAAGCAATAGAGGGACTGTGCACTGAAGAAGATTCTAAGTAGAAGGCAAGAAATTAGGGCAATTCTGTAGTTTTATTGTTCTGATATAAGACAAAGAGTCAAAGAGAAACAAAAGTTTCCAACAACAAGCCTTCCATTTTTTGCAACCTTCTAGAATTTTCAGAGTCTGCAGTTTGCTGGCCTAATCCAACACCCAGGCCTGGCCTTTAATTCAGAAATAAAGCTGGAAAAATGAATAAGCCAAGGAAAACACCAGATATTGTACAGAAGAGTCAACTGAGGCACAAATAAAGAAGTAAGACAATGAAGCAAGAAGGATGTATTATATCCTGACTATGTGACAGACACTGTGCTAAGCGATCAGGATACAAAGACAATGGTTATGGAATTCATATTGCAAGGGGAAAACAGCACGAAAATAGCTGTGTTTGTAGAAAATGCATAAATATAAATTTGTAGAAAATGTATAAATGGTATGAAATCTCAAAAGAAAGGGACTATCGGTGTAAAGGATGGGAAAAATGTCTCCTGCATAGATGGATTGTGGGCTTAGTCTTGAAGGAAATCAGGGAAACCAGGAGTTAAATAATTCTACCAAGCCTAGAACATTAACAGCAGGAACAGCAACAAGAACAACATAGCAATATCAAGTTTGGCTAGAACTCCTCAAAATGGAGTGGAGGATGGGGAATAACAACAGGTTAAAATCGTTTCTAAGTTTTGGGAGGCAGAGTCAAGAGTAAAGGCAGAATGAGACACATTTCAAGACCAAGACAACCTGGAAGATGGACAGGAAAGGTCTATTGCACCAAGGTGAGAGAGAAGTGTAGTCCAGCACAGACCAGAACCCAGCAAACTCAGAGCAGGCTTCAGATTGACTGAATCACTGGCATCTATGGTGATTTCCAGACTTCTCAGACCACAGACACCAAAGACAACTTAGAAGTTCTGCAGGAAAGGTCAGTTGAACCTGAGTGACAGAGGAACACAATCCACCATAGCCCACACCAACACAGCTCAGGCCCCAGCAATACATGAAAAGGCTTTAGAAGTAACTGATTCAGTTATGCAGTGATTGCTTCCAGAGCTCTAAGCCCACGGAAAGTAAAGAGGTTGAACAACTGGTCAGAAGGAGATTGCAGGGGTCTCTTTGCTAGCACTGAGGCAGGACTCTGTTACTTTGCCCATACTTAGATCCAGGTTGCAGTCCTAGGTGGCAGTCACATGGTGAGAAGGATGACTGGAATGGCAGAGCTTACAACCACAGTGGAAGGAGGCCTTCCTCAAGTTTCAAGGGAGAAAAAAGTGCTTGTGGTCACTCACAGACAAGATCATCGGCTGGAAGAGCAGTGGACACCTCTCCTTAGATCATACACATTGGAAGAATGGAAAACATACAAGTCCCTCAAAGAACCTCTGAAAACAGCTACAAACACCTGCTGAAGTTTGGGAGAGTATACTCTCCACACTGGAAGTGGAACCCTACTTTAACAAAGAGTCAAAAAATCAAGTAATAGGCTGGGAAAATGAGCAAACAATGGGAAAAACACTCTAACTATAGAAAATTACTTTGGTGACAAGAAATATATATATATATATATATATATATAAACACACACTCAGAAGCAGACAAGAAAGTCAAAAGTCTTATACCCAAAACCTTGAAGAAAAATGTTAGTCTCAGGTCTCAGTAGACCTCCAAAAGGATTTTGAAAATTAAATAAGAAAAGTAGAAGCAAAATTGGAATAGAAATGAGAGAAATACAAGAAAAATCATGAAAAATGAGTTAAGAGCTTGGTAAAGGAGACATACATACACACACACACACACACAAATGCCAAAGAAAATAATGCCTTAAAAAACAGAGTAAGTGGTAAAATGGTAAAAGAAGTCCAAAATAGACAATGAGGAGAAGAATTCTTAAAAACCAGAATTGGTAAAATGGAAAAGTAGGTCTAAAATTTGACTGAAGAAAAAAAAATTCCTTAAAAACTAGAATGAAACAAATGGAAACTAATGACTATATAAGAAATTGAGAAACAATACAACACAACCAAAATAATGAAAAGCAAAAAGAAGACAATATGAAATATCTCATTGAAAAAAATAACAACACTGACCTGGAAAATAGATCCAGGAGAGAAAATTTTAAAGCTTTTGGACAACCTGAAAGCCATGATTAAAAAAGAGCTTAAACCTCATCTTTCAAGAAATTATCAAGAAAAAAAATGCCCCAATATTTTAAAACCAGGGGGTTAAAATAGAAATTAAAAGAAACTATTGATTGCCTCCTGAAGAAAATCTCAAAAAACAACTCCAGGCATATTAGAGCCAATTTCCAGAGCTCCCAGGTCAAGGAGAAAATATTTCAAGCAACCAGAAAGAAACAATTCAAGTATCACAGAATCACATAAGGATAACACAGTATTTAGCAGGTTTTACTTTAAATGATCAGAGGGCTTGGAACATGATATTCTGGAGGGCAAAGGAGCTAAGATTACAACAAAAATCACCTACCCAGCAAAACAAAGTATAATCCTTCAGAAGAAAAAATGGACATTCAGTAAGATGGAGGAATTTCAAGCATTCTTGAGAAAAGAGCACATCTAAATAGAAAATTTGACTTTCACATGCAAGACTCCGAGAACCATGAAAAGGTAAATAGGAAAGATATATCTTAAAAGACTTATTAAACTGTTTACATTACTACACGGAAAAATGATACCTGTATCTCATAAGAACATTTTCATTAATAGGGTTGTTAGAAAGAGTATATATATGGAGGTCACAGCTATGAGTTAAATATTAAGGGATTATATCTACAAAATAAAACTAAGGGATGAGAGGGGAATGCACTGGGAGAAAGAGAAAGGGAGGAATAAAAGGGAGTGAATAACCTCACATAAAGGAAGCAAGAAAAAGAGCACGATAAAAGGGGGGGAGAGTAGAAAAAGGAGTGGACCTTACTCTTATCAGAATTGGCTCAAAGAAGGAATAACATAAACACTCAATTAGGTATAAAAGCCTGTCTTACCCTACAGGAAAATAGAGGGGAAGAGGGAAAAGACAGGAAGAGGAATAGAAGAAAGGGTAGATTGTGGGAGGGGGCAGTCTGAATCAAAACACTTTTGAAGAGGGACAGGGTGAAAGGAGAGAGAGAATAGAATCAACAGGGGAACAGGACAGAGGGAAGTACCACGGTCTTTCACAACACAACTATTATGACATGGATAACCTATATCTAATTGCTTGCCTTCTCAATGAGTGTAGGGAGAGAGGAAGGCCA
The DNA here is from genome assembly GCA_023548195.1 of Bettongia penicillata ogilbyi. Lineage (NCBI taxonomy): Eukaryota > Metazoa > Chordata > Mammalia > Diprotodontia > Potoroidae > Bettongia > Bettongia penicillata. The sequence goes on along the minus strand of JAJHZJ010000514.1, from coordinate 10,334,712 downwards.
AGAATTTGAATCTCAGAGTTTTAAAAATGAATGTTAAAATTCTTTTTACGTGTAAGTGGGGAAAACAAAATACTAAAAAGTAATCATTAATGAAATGAGAGCATTATATGGAAAAATAGAATTGATATCAGAACTCTAGAGGAAAGACTTGTACAGAAAATAAACAATTCAAGACAGAAGATTGCTATAATTGTAAGAGGAACTAAAAAAAATCAGGAGTATCAATCATCATCTCAGACAACACAATAACAAAATCAATCTTGACTTAAAGAGATAAACAGGAAAACTAGACTAGGCTTAAGGGAATCATTGACAATGAATTAATATCAATGCTTTTTATTTATGTATGTACCTATGGATGTGTCTGTATGTGGGATTCAATATACCTTTGCAGCCTCCTCTTCTAGTGCTTGATCTTGCAGCAAATATGGATACCTAAGGGGATGTAATAGCTATAGTTTCCTGTTCCTCTCATCTTTCTGATAGTCATACTTTTAGACTTGTCTTCCATGCATAGGAGACCCCATTTCCATATCTATATAAATCTGGTTTCTGACAGATTGTTAACACAACAATTTTTTTTTACTTGAATTACTAATGCTGACAGTGACTCTTTGTGGGATCTTTTTGTTTGTTGCAAACACTACATTTCATATTATGTCATACAAGTTACAGAGGACACCAAAGTTATCTATGGCAATAGAGTGATGAATTGTTTCAGGAAAGATTTGAACCCATATCTTCCTGATTCTAAGCTGGGAAAATTTATCTACTATGTCAATCATACATGATGAAGTGAAATGCTCTTGTAAGAAAGGAAGGTTTAATGAGATGAAGGAATATGATTTCAGGCAGCTTAAAGCAGAAAAAAAATCTTTGTAACAATGTTGTTTGTCCTCCTCTCTCTAAGAGGACAGTCACATTAGGAAGATGATGACATGCCTTGAAAGTGAATTGGATTTTAAGTGAGGTAGGGCTTTACAAGGTCCACCAGCCTCATTTTCAGATACACATACACACACACACATAAATATACATATATATATATACACATATACATATATATGTATATACATATGTATATACATATATATAGATAGATATATGTAGATAGATAGATAGATGATAGATAGATAGATGGATGGATAGATAGATAGATAGATAGATAGATAGATAGATAGATAGATAGATAGATAGATAAAGATGAATGGAGATGCCCTGAAGGCAGTTGAAGATCTTGGCCTTTTTAAGTTAAGGTCTTCCCCAGGTGTCAGTTTGACTGAACAATGACCTTTCATTAATTCGCAGTCAATGATTAAGGCTAGGTAAGAAATGAGGTGAAGAACGGCCTCTTCTACCTAGTCAAAAAATCTTCTAGGGGAAGACCCTTATGGTTTGTGGCCAAAATAGAAACAATAGATATTTACATTCATTCTGAGACATCAGAGCCCAAACAGTGATCAATAGATGAGGAGTCTAAGGTTCAGATAAAGAAAGTGATTTGTCTATGGTAATACTGAATGTCTGACTGACTCAAGCACTTTAGCCACTATGTCATGGTACCTCTAACAAAAGGTTACCTCACTTTAGTGTTGTTCTAAAAATATCAACACTCTAAATGAGTAAGAATCTTAAAATGGATATAATATTGCCATTAAAATGATTGTATACAAACACTGAGTTACAAGATCACAGCAGGACTCAAACCCCATTTGAAAAATTATAAAGATGTACATATATAATTTATATTCCTAATTATACCTCCTCATTCCAAGGGACTATTTTCCTCTCTTATACAAATGAAGAAATTATTCAATAAGAGACTCAAAATCTATCTGTTGTAACAGTCTCTCTGCAGGACCTGTGTACAAATCAGAATGTTCATGAAATGCTTCTTTTAATTGGATATGTTTTCACAGTGTTGTTTACATTTCAGAAAGTGAAATTCAAAATCTTTCACTGCTGTATAATATATCCATTATAGTATATCCTTCTTTTATTCAACTATGACTATTCTTTTATTAAGCTCAAAGTGGGAATGGGATTTTGAAACTTAACGATGTGCTTTTATAGAAGATCTGGCGTCATTAAACTTGGCACTGCTTAGTTTTAGCCTTCTTACCCCAGGTCACAAGGCTCTAGAGAGTTAAGTGGGAAAAAGAAAAGAAGAAAAGTAAAGAAACATCTTTATACCATGTGGTAGGCTCCAACCTAAGTGCTTTCACAACTATCATCTCATTTGATCGTTACAAAATCCTTTACAGGTATGTTCTATTGTTATCCCCATTTTTCATTTAAGAATATTGAGGAAAACAAGTTAAGTGACAATACTTAAGGTCACATAGCTAAGTGTCTGAGGTCAAATTTCAATTTATGTCTTCTTCATTCAAGATATAGGGCTCTAGCCAATGTGGCACAGCTACCTCCTGGAAGGGTCTCTCCTTGTATCCTGAGTCATCTCCAGTCATCCTGAGGAATATCTGGTCATTGGATCCAGATGGCTCCAGAAGAGAAGGTGAGGCTGTTGTCCTTGCACAGCCCTCACTTACTCAAAACAAAGTCAAGAGCAAGTCATCTCATCATTTCTCTGGTGGTATGGTCTTCTTTGTCAATGAAGGAGAAACATAACAACAACCTCTTAGGAGAGTGCAATTGAAAAAAACATGTAAAGCAGGATTCAGTTGTAACAATTGTAAATTGTAAATCTCTTAAACTTCTTTCTGAAGTTTATATTTCCTTTTAAAACATATTTATTGATGCTTTCCTTTGACCTTGCAAACAGTTACAGGTTATCTCTACCCCATAAGAGATCTCATGTAAAAATATTTAGTAAAACTAATTATATAGTGACATTATCTAAATGCATGCAACATTTTACATCCATAACACCCCTTCAACTTTCAATTAAAAAAAATTACCAGAAATATATTTTCTTTCCACCTTATGCCCCATTGGAAAAAAGAAAAATCAAATCCTTCCTAAAAAAAATGTACAGTCGAGGACAACAAATTACTTCATTGTCGATATATGAATATATGCCTGTAATTTTGTGTATGGAATTACTCCCATATATAAATATATGTGTTTATGTATTTATGTAAATTTATATGTGTGTATATACATATGTATACACACGTGTATCTATGTATATGCAAGTTCATTACTCACTTTGTCTATCACCTCTCTGACTAGATGCTGATAATATGCTTCATCTCCATCTCTCTGGAATCTTGTATGATTGTTACATTAGGCATTGTTCTTAAGGTTCTCAAAGCTGTTCAGCATTATTATTGTTGTGTTCATTCTTCATTGCTAAAAAAGACCATGACATCAGAGAAATGATGACATGACTTGCACTTGACTTTGTTTTGGATGAAGGAAGTCACCAGCTTTGCTTTCTCCTCCGGAACCTTCTGGATCCAGTGACCAGATATTCATTAGGATGGCTGGAGATGGCTCAGGATGCAATGGGAAACCTTGGCTCTTTTAGACCAAGGCCTATTCCAATACTCACTTGGGGTGAGGTAACGCCCATTCAGTGAATAGACTTGTTTAAGAAGTAGTCAGGGGATGGCCCCTTTACTGCCGCAAAGGAAAAACAACTAAATCAATCTGGGAGGGAAACAGCAATAGTTACTATTGAAAGCCACTCTTAAGCCAGGAGGGACCAAAAAATACCCCTGATGTGGAGTTTGGGCAGGGGACTAGTTTGTTTATCATTATGGTGGTAATATTACTCAAAGAATTTTTTTCCTGGTTTCGCTTATTTCTTTTTCCATAATTTTATTAAAGTCTTCAAAATTGCACATTATTTTTTTTTTTTACTACATTGATGTTATTGTAGGACAAAATGTTCTGCTTGGTTCTTATCAATTCCTTTTGTATCAGTTCCTAAAAGACTCACTGTGCATATTTTGAAATCATCCCTTTCCTCATCGTACAGGAAAATAGCATTCCATCATATGCATATACCACAACTTCTTTAGGCATTCCTCAGTTAATGGCTATCCTTTACTTTCCAGTTCTTTGCCACCACAAAAGAACTGTTATAAATAGTCTAGGATGAATGTTTTCTTTCTAAGTTTCAAGCTACTTTCCTGGTCCTATCCTTTAAAGAGAAAAGGAAGCCCCAAGTTCATATCTGTAAGCTTGGTTCTTTACCGCAGGCTATTAATATGCTGTTGTCTGGTTATTTCAGTCATAGCCAACTCTTTGTGACTTCATTTGGAGTTTTCTTGGCAAAGATATTGTAGTAGTCGGCCATTTCCTTCTATGGCTCATTTTACAAGGGAGCCAAAAAGCTCCTGCTTATTTATAAGTACAAATAATGAAAGGCTAGTAAACTTTCTGAGCCACTAGATGGCTTGGTAGACTGTTGAGTTCAAATATGACCTCAGATACTTACTAGGTGTGTGGCTGTGCAGAGTCATTTAACTTTGCCTCAGTTCCTCACCCGTAAAATGAGCTGCAGAAGGAAATGGCAAATCATTCTAATATCTTTGTCAAGAAAACCCCAAACGGAGTCGCAAAGAATTGAACATGACTTAATAATAGCAAATATTCTAAGTATAAAGACCAGCATGATGAAAAATATGGTATAATATTTATAAAGGGTTTACAAAAATGCCTTCCACACAATAGGTACAATAAGTGCATATTTTTTTCCCTCTCTCATTGGAATACTTGTTTTTCACTCTTCTAATGACTCTAGATACTAACATATTTCTTTTAGATCCTCCTTTTCTTTCTTAGTCATATAGATGTTCAATGATTTAAACTTACTTTCAAGAACTCCTTTAGATGATACTCATAGATTTATAATATATTATTGATGCAATGTTTTTCAACTTTAAAAATAAACATGACTTTTCATTTGTAAAAAAAATAGTCAACCTCAATTGATATTTTTTGTGTTTACACAAATAAAAAAATTGTAAACATAATATATATTGTTATATAAACAATACAGCAATACTTGTCCTTTGACCCATACGAAGATCCACCCCTTTAACAGAGTATAAATAAGTAGGAGAAAAATAAAATAGTTCAGAAAATAATAAAATATTTAAAATGTTGGCATTTTGTTATGTATTTAATACCCATAGCCCCTCACCTCTAAAAGGAAAGGGGAAATATCTTCCTACTTCTCTAATTTGGGTTCAAATTCAATCAGTATAACTTTGAAGCATTTTGTTTCAAATATTCTATTTTATAGATTTTTTCATATACCTTATCATAGGTATAAATGGTATTTTTCCAGTTCAATTTATTTTGTATCTCTTCATTTGTCTTCCCATTCTTCTCTGTATTCATTATATTTATGCCTTTCTAAAGCAGAGTAATATCCCACTATATTGTATATTGTGTTTAGCTAGTACTCTGCCCACAATTTCTTCCAGGCCAATTAGGCCTTAGGCCCATTAGATTGTCCACTTTGGGTTGTTGGAATTGGGAGTTGGAACTGGAGGAATTGTTCCCTCGTTCTATTGCCCCTATACAGCATTTCAATGTGCTCTTACAAGTATTAACTGCTAGTGAGTAGCACCTTATTTCCAATTAATCATTTATCATCCATTGTTTTTTTCCAAAGCAATGTTTGCTTTGGAGATATTACTATAAACATTCTCTACTAACTCCACAGGGGCAAGCTGTCCTCCTTAAAATCTTGATCTCTGTGGAAAATGAACTTAATTTTAATGCAGTTTATAGAGAGCATTGTTCATAATATGTATATGTGCAAATGTGGTGTTGCTCATATATAAGACTTTATGTATCTGAATATCTGAGTCCTGAATGTTGTTCCTTGGTGTTCCAGTAAAATTCACTGCCTGTAAACACTGTTGCTCTTGGATCTAGTGCTTTCTGACTTTATAAACTCATATGTTTATAAACTTCATACTCCTTCCCTTAAAACAAAAGAAACAAGGACCATAGGACTATACTCAAGGGACCACATATTGGCCTCAGATGAAAAGGATTCAATGCTCTTGCCCCTACAGAATTGTCTTTCTTCTCTCATCAGAATGCAATGAATAGGGAAAAGTCCATCAAGAATAGAAGAAGAAGTAGATCAGAATGAACAGTAACAGATATGAAAATGTTTTCATATAATGACATACTTCAGAATTTTCTAAGTAAATATATTAGTAATAATACTAAATATTTGCAGATTTCATAAATTTAAAATTCATACACAATAAATATTCATATGTGATAAGAACAAAAAAAGACTCTATTTACCATAATCCTATACTAATAAAACAATTACTTCCTTCTTTACAAATAAAACAATTTATTCCAAGGTGAAATAATAAAAGAGAAACATTCTCTTTAATTTAGCTTCACTCTATATACTCTCTCACACAAGGAATATCAGTTAGCCTATTTTTCCATAGCACCTTAAACACTGTGTATTTCTATCTTTATCAATTTTAGGAATGGGAGGTAAATCTCAGAGATATTTTTATGTGCTTTAGGAAGAAGTTATGATTATAACCTTGTGTATCTGAGGTTTGTTAATATGGTGAAGTCTCAGTAATCAGAAGATGAGAGTAGGTGGACAAGGTCAGAAATTGAGGGCAGGCCTTAGTAATATGGAGGAAAATTAATGAGATTATAGCATGGTGAATTTATAGTACCCTTTATAAATCTACCTATACTGGAATGGGGTGACTTGAGCAGTTATATTCCAAATACTCTGACCACATTTATTAAAGGATAAATTTAAGTGATCTTAATTCTTTCTCTTTCTAAAGACACTTATTTTCAATGATTGTATTAAAACTTATTTTTCAAAGTTCAATGAGAAAATAAAAAAGTAACCATATCCAAAGCTTTTCTTTTATGAAGAATATCCCATCATGGTTAAATGGGGTGAAAAGCTTTAATGTAATTCTGAAAGTTTAGGTGAAACAAATGTGCTATGATTCCCCATTCTCTTTCCCTGAGATACTTGAGAGAATGAGGAAGGGATCAGAAAATTTTTCAAGGACACAGCTGTTGCTGACCTTGAATCAAAGAGTTACCTAGATATAGACTTTTAGTATTCTTGGTGCTTATGAGCTTAGGGCTTCTTGCATCACAGCCTAGCAAAAGGACTTCTCCAAAGTCACATATTAACCTAGAGATACAAAGGGAAAAGTGAAGCAGACAACCCTAGAGCAACCATGGCTGCATTAATGTTTGCCAAAGATATCTCCCCTTGCTCTCTTGAAAATACAATCAGTTTTGCAGTCACAATATTAGGAGCATTTTAGCAAAATCAACTCTGAGTTTATAGATCTCCTTGATTTAATTTATTACTCTCAGGCAACATAGGGGAGATTTCCACGACATCTTTGAGGCTACTGGCAATAGTCTTTCCCTGACCCATTCACTTCAAATCCCTCTTCCCTCACCTTAATAACAAGATGAATGTTGGAAAGAGAAATTAAAATAATACTTCATTCACCTAATACTCTCTGATGTGACATCTATTATCTTTCAAAGACACAACTTTTTCTCTTCTGTCAAGTTTATTGAAAGATACTAACACAGTTTCTGTATCCTTAGGGTGGAATTCTATGATTGAAATTGTATAAACATTTCACATAGATGTTACTTCAGAGAGATGCTCTAAAAGCAAAATGGAGATTTACTTGAATATTTGATTAAGGCAATTTCAATTTTCTCCACCTAAAGTTTCTACAATTCTGCACTGCACATGAAACTTCTCAACCTATACACACATTAGAAGAGTCAGTAGATTCCATTTTACTAGAGCTTCCATTGTACTAGATTGAAGCAATAGTATGATATCTCACCTTTCAGAGGCAGATGCATATTTTCTTTTTTCCTCAGATACTTAGCAACACGTTTATCTATAGGTCTAAATATTTTCAATCATCCTCAGGTAAAGACAAAATGACTGAGCAACAGACATTTTCATTGGCCATCTATTGAGAATGTTTCTTGAACTGCCATGAGCCAAGATGTCAGACTGAACGGTAAGTGCTCTCACCATCCCCTTGTTGACCTTAAAATACCCAGAGAATATTTCCCCAGGAAAAATCCTGGAATAGTGGAAGCAGAGGGGGCTCAGCAGTCTCCTAGCTCAGCAGGCTAGGGAGACTGACAAGAAGATTGCCTCTTACCACAGCTGAAGGGGACAAGTGAAGGACCAGAGGTGTTCCAGAAAGCCTCATCTCAGAAGTCCATGAGGAGATATTCAGCCCCAGTTCTAGGGGAAGAGGAGAACTCCAGTAGCCAGACCAACTCTCCCCCACATCTCATGCAGTGAAATTCAGTATAACCCCAGGAAAACTCAGAAACACTTCGCCTGGCCTCAGTCTTGGCACACACCACACAGCTCAGCACCAGGCAAGCTGCAGCATTACATAGCTTCTAGCTGAAAGAACCAGAGGCCCCAGCACACAAAGCCAGGAACTAGGCCTCAAGATCCCAGCACAAGAAATGTGGGACAGGACATTCTGTGCCCTGGAGAGAGAGATCCACTTGAAAAGTCAGGAGAAAGGTAATCAACATGAGCAAGAAGCAAATCCGAAAAGTAAAGACCAGAGAATCTTACTGTGGGGACGGAGAAAACTAAATACAAATTCAGAAGAGGACTGCACTGTCAATATACCCACAGTTGAAACCTCAAAAGTGAATATGGACTGGTCTCAAGCCAAAAAGCATTCTTGGGAGAGCTCAGGAAGGATTTTAAAAGACAAATTAGAGAGGAAGGAGAAAAATTGGTCAATGATTTTAAAAGTACAATTGACAAAATGAAGAAAAAAAAAGGAATTCACTGAACAGTTCCTTAAAAAGCAAAAATGACTAAATGGATAAGGAAGCACAAAACTTAACTGGGAAAATTGGGCAAATGGAAAAGGAGGTACTAATGCTAACTGAGGAAAACAATTTATTAATCAGACAAGTAGAAGATACTTAATGATCTATGAAACATCAAGAATCACTCAAACAAATCTAAAGAATGAAAAAGTAGAAGAAAAAGCTACTGACCTGGAAGAGATGCAGGAGAAAAAATCTAAGAATTATTGTTCTACAAGAAAGCCAGGATAAATCTAACTTGCCCCACAGGCAGTAGGATGGGAAAAAAGAAAGAAAAAGGAGGGGAGGTTAAAAGAGAGGGAAGAAGTCGATGGGAAAAGGGAAATAAAAGGGAGAGGGGCTGAGGGAAGGGAGATATATCAGTAAGCACCCTGATATACATGGGGATTGGGGGCTGGTATCACAAATTTTTTGATCTGCTTCTCTAAAAGGAAAAGCAACTTTTGAGGGGTTACCAATCACTTTAATCAAGTACATGTATCATTCAGTTAGTTCAGGGGAAAAGTCAGCACCCTGAACTTCAGAGAAAACACAGAGAAATCAAAGATCAACAGACATGGCTTCCTCTGTCTGATCATAATCAATACATACACCACAATTAAACATATAGGTCCAACATCTGGGTTTTTAAAACAGGGACTCCTTAGTGACAGAGTCCTAGTGTGGCCAAACAAACACTAAGTGTCAGTAAGCCCCAAAGTAAAACCTCAACCTCAGAGTATTTATATACTTTCAGAGTCAGAGGCTTTGACCCTCTGACCTGGTACCTCAATAGAAAACACAAAAGGTACTTGACCTACTTTCTACAAAAGACCTCACCTAATCAAGCTTTCCTCAGTAGGCATTTCCAACCATGGGTGGGGAAGATTTTCTTTAATCACATTCAGATAGTCATTATACTTCTTGATTATACTAAAACAAAAAGAACAAAAGATTCTGCTTTCCTTGCCCTCACAGGAGGGAAGATTGCAGGAGGCAGTTGTTAAAAGTAAAACTCTTTTGAGGAACAACTGCTGAGAAGGGAGAAGTGAAAGTAATAATGGGGGAGGGGATGGGATAGGATGAAGAGAAAGACACAGATAGTCATCATAACTGTGTTTGTGAATGGCATGAACTCTCCCATGAAATGGAGGTAGATAGCAAAATGTATTAAAAACAATAATTCTACCCTATGCCATTTACAAAAAAACATATTTGAAAAAGGAGGATATACATAGGGTAAGGTAAAAGGGTGGAGCAGAATATGTTATGCTTCAGCTGATGTAAAAAAGCAGGGATAGCAATCCTAATCTCAGACAAAGCAAAAGCAAAAATAAATGTAATCAAAAGAGATAAGGAAGGAAACTATATCCTGCTAAAAGGCAGCATAGACAATGAAATAACATCTTTATTGAACATATATGCACCAAGTGGTATAGCACCCAAATTCTTAGAGAAGAAGTTAAGGGAGTTACATGAAAGAATAGACAGCAAAACTATACTAATGGGGGAACTCAACCTCCTTCTCTCTGAACTTGATAAATCTAAACTCAAAATAAACAAGAAAGAAGTTAAGGAAGTGAATAAAATTCTGGATGTGACAGACCTCTGGAGAAAATTGAATGGTGATAGAAAGGAATACACCTTGTTCTCAGTGGTACATTACACATACACAAAAATTGACCCTCTACTATGACACAAAAACCTCCCTCACAATCCATCATGGAAAGGCAGAGATAACCAATGCATCATTTTCAGATCATGATGCAGTAAAAATTACAGGTAATAAAGGGTCATGGAAAAGTGGACCAAAAATTAACTGGAAACCAAATAATCTATTTCGAAAGAATGATTGGGTTAAACAACAAATCATAGAAATAATCACTAACTTCAGTCAAGAGAAGGAAAATAATGAGACAACCTACCAAAACTTTTTGGATTCATCAAAAGTAGTTCTTAGGAAAAGTTTTAAATCATTGAATGCTTTCATGAATAAAACTGAGAAAGAGGAGATCAAAGAATTGTGCATGCAACTGAAGAAGCTAGAAAAAAGAAAAAATTGAAAATCCCCAACTAAATACCAAAGTAGAAATACTGAAAACCAAAGGATAGATTAATAAAACTGAAATTAAGAAAATGATTGAACTAAGAAATAAAACTGAGTTGGTTTTATGAAAAAAAAACATACAATAGATAAGCCTTTAGTCAATTTAATTAAAACAAAAGAAAACCAAATTACCAATATCAAAAGAGAAAAGGGTGAACTCACCTCCAATGAAGAGGAAATTGAAACAATAATTAGAAATCACTTTTCCCAACAGTATGCCTATAAATTTGACAATCTAAGTAAAACAGATAAATTATTTTCAAAAATATATAAATTTCCTAGAATAAGAGAAGAGGAAATAAAATACTTAAATAAAGTCCATTGCAGAAAAAGAAATTAAACAAGTTATCAGTGAATCCCTAGGAAAAAAATCTCCAGGCCCAGATGGATTTACAAGTGAATTCTATCAAACATTTAAAGAATAGTTGGTTCCAATAATACATAAAATATTTGGGAAAATTGGAGGAGTCCTACCAAATTCTTTATATGATAAAAATATGGTCCTGATACCTAAACCAGGAAAAGTCAAAACAGAGAAAACAAAATTATAGACTAATTTTTCTAGTGACTATAGATGCAAAAAATTTAAGATATTAAAAAATATGACAGCAACATATCATGAGAATAATATACTATGATCAAGTAAGATTTATACCAGGAATGCAGGGTTGGTTCAATATGAGGAAAACTATTAGCATTATGGATCAGACCAACCAAAAAACTAACAAAAACCATATGATTATCTCAACATATGCAGAAAAAGCTTTTTATGAAACACAACGCACTTTCCTACTGAAAACTCTGGGGAGCATAGGAATCAATGGAGCCTTCCTTAAAATAATAAGTAGTATCCAACTAAAACCATCAATGAGCACTACATATAATGGGGATAAGATAGATGCATTTCCAGTAAGATAAGGGGTGAAACAAGGATGTCCATTATATCCACTGTTATTCAATGTGATATTAGTAATGTTAGTGGTAGAAATGAGAGAAGATAAAGAAATAAAAGGAATTAGAATAGGCAAAGAATAAACTCAGTTTTCACTCTTTTATTATTAATTTATTTGTTTTCAGTTTTCTACAATCACTTTCATAAGATCTAGACTTTCTCCCCTTCCCTCCTCACTCCCTGATATGAAAAGCAATTTTGTATGGGTTTTACACATATATTCTTATTAAACACATTTTCACATCAGTCATGTTGCATAGAAGAATTAAAGTGAATGGGAGAAACCACCAGAAAAACCCAAACGAAACAAAACATAACACAAGAAAAATATTTCACTTCATTGTGCCATCCAATTTCATAGTTCTTTCTGAGGATGTGGATGGCACTTTGCCTCAAGAGTCCATTGGGAATGTTTTCAATCTTCACATTGCTGTGAAGGGCTAAGTCTACCAGAAAAATGCCTCGCACCCTGTGGTTGTTACTGTGTACGATGTTCTCCTGTTTCTGCTACTGTCACTAATCATTAGTTCATATAAGTCCTTCCAGGCCTCTCTGAAGTCTTCCTGTTCATTTTTTCTTATAGTATGATAATATTACACTATGTGCATATACCACAACTTATTCAACCATTCCCCTATTGATGGGTGTCCCTTTATTTTCAGTTCTTGGTCACCAAAAATTGAGCTGCTATAAATATTTTTGTACATGTGGGGCCCTTCTCAGTTTTATGATCTCTTTGGGATACCATTCTAGAAGCGATATTGCTGAGCCAAAGCATATGTACATTTTTACAGCCCTTTGGGCAGAGTTCCAAATTACTCTCCAGAATAGGGATTAACTCAAAACTCCACCAACAATGCATTAGTTTTCCAACTCTGCCACATCTTCTCAAACATTTATCATCTGCCTGTTTTATCATGTTAGTCAACATAATAGATGTGATGTGGTACCTCAGAGACGTTTTGATATACATCTCTCTAGCTAATAGTGATTTAGAGCATTTTTTCATATGACTATAGATAGCTTTAATTTCTTCCTCTGAAAACTGCCTGTTCATATCCTTTTGATCATTTATCAATTTGAAAATGATATGTATTTTTGTATATTTTATTCAGTTCTCTGTATAGAAATGAAGCCTTTATCACAAACACTAGCTGTAAAAAAATTCTTTCCCAATTTTCTGCTTCCCTCCCAATTGTGAAAGAACTTTTCAATTTATTGTAAAAGAAATTATCCATTTGGTACTTCATAATGTTCTCTATATCTCATTTGGTCATAAATTTCTCCATTCTTCATAAATCTGACAAATACTATTCCTTGCTCTCCTAATTTGTTTATAGCATTAGTCTTTATACCCAGATCATGTATCCATTAGACTTTATTCTGGTGTACAGTGTCAGGCATTGGTCTATGCCCAGTCTCTGCAACAGTGTTATCTAGTTTTCCCAGTAATTTTTCTCAAACATTGAGTTCTTATCCCAGAACCTGGGTTCCTTGAGTATATCAAACAGTAGATGATTATATTCATTGACGACTATTCCAACCTATTCCACTGGCCTACCCCTCTATTTCTTAGCTGGTACCAAGTGGTTTTACTGATTGCTGTTTTATAATACAATTTGAGATCTGGTACAGCTAGGTCACCTTCCCTAGCATTTCTTTTCAATATTTCCCTGCATATTCTGGACCTTTTGTTGTTCCAGTCATATTTTTATATTGTTGTGTAGCTTAGAAAATAATGTTCTGATAGTTTGATTGGCATGACACTGAACAAGTAAATTAATTTAGGTAGAATTGTCATTTTTATTATATTAGCTCAGCCTACCCATAAACAACTGATGTTTTTCCACTTACTTAGATCTGACTTTATTTGTGTGAAAAGTGTTTTGTAATTGTGTCCTTATATTCCCTGGATGTGTTTTGGCAGGTAAACTCCCAGATATTCTACAGTGTCTACCATAGCTTTAAATGAGATTTCTCTCTCTCCCCAGCTGTTTGACTATCTTAGTGATATATGGAAATGCAGATGTTTTGAGGTTATTTTGTATCTTGCAACTTTGCTAAAATTGTTTATTATTTCAAGTATCTTTTTACTTGATTCTCTAGCATTCTATAAGCATATCATCATATAGTCTGCAAAGAGAGAAAACTTATCCTGATATGATAAATCATGCTATAAGGATTTAGCTAAAAGGATCATAGCTTCTGGGATAAGATTTCACTGACAAAAACTTCGGGGAAAACTAGATAACAGTAGGGGGGAAATGGACATAGACCAATGCTTGACACTGTATACCAGAATAAATTACAAATAGGCACACAATCTAGGTATATAGGCAGATACTATAAATAAATTAGAGGAGGAAGAAATAGTTTATTTGCCAGATTTATGGAGAATGGAGAAATTTATGACCAATCAAGAAATACAGAACATTAGGAGATGAATAATGGATAATTTTGATTACATTAAATTGAAAAGATTTTGCATAAATTTGATGCAATCAAGATTAGGAGGGATCAGAAAACTGGAAGAGAATCTTTACAACTAGTGTCTGTGATAAAGGCCTCATTTCTAAAATACATATAGAACTGAGTCAAATTTACAAGAAAACAAGTCACTCCCCAATCAATAATTGGTCAAAAATTTTAATAGTCACTTTTCAGAGGAAGAAATTAAAGCTATCTATAGCCATATGAAAACAAAAATCTAAATCACTATGGAATTAGAGAGATGCAAATCAAAATAACTCTGAAGTATCACACCATTGTGTGATCACATCACATCTGATTGGCTAATATGATAAAACAGGAGAATGATAAATGCTGGAGAAGATGTGGGAGAGTTGGAACACTAATTCATTGTTGGTGGAGCAGTAAACTGATTCAACCACTCTGGAGAGCAACTTGGAACTATGCCCAAAGGGCTATAAAATGTGCATACCCTTTGACCCAGAATATCATTTCCAGGGCTGTATCCCAAAGAGATCATAAAACTGGGGAAAGGACCTGTATGTACAAAAATAGTTATAGCAGATCTTTTTGTCATGACCAAGAACTGAAAATCAAGGGTATGCCCATTAATTGGGGAATGGTTGAATCAGTTATTGTATACAAATGTAATGGAATTCTATTGAGCTATGAGAAATGATGACTAGGCAGACTTCAGAAAAATCTGGAAAAACTTACATAAACTGATGCTGAGTGAGAACAATGTACACAGTAACAGCCATCATGTTTGAGGGCTGTTTCTGAGAGACTTGTCCCTTCACAACAATGCAATGACTTAAAACTTTCCAAAGGATTCTTAATGAAAAATTCCATCCACATCCAGAGCCAGAACTATAGAATCAGAATCCATGATGTAGCAGACTATTTTCTCTTTTGTTATGTTGTATTTTGTTTTGGTTTCTCTCATTGCTTCTCCCATTTATTAAAATTCTTCTATGCCACATGACTAGTGTCAAAATGTGTTTAATAAGAACGTATGTGTAGAATCCATATAAGATTTCATCCCTGTCTTGAGGAAGGAGTGGGAAGGGAGGGGGAGAAAATTTCAAACATATAGCAGTGATTGTTGAAAATTGAAAACAGATAAATTAATAAGTTTTTTAAGAGAATAATGCTTCCTTCTATCATTGCCCCATATGGAAATGCACACACCATCTGTGATTTATTCCATGTACAGGGAGAATGGACTCTTGATATGGAAACTCCTGACACAAAAGCAGATCATATACTACTTATTATTCATTAAATAAGCTGGAGGGAATATTAGTGACTTGCTTACTTGCATAGTTAGTAAATGGCAATAGCAGGGTTTCCAATCCTGGTTTTCATGACTCCAAGGTCAACACTACATGCATAGTGACACGATGCTTTCTACTTTTTTATGGACCTATAGCTAAAGAAAATCAGTCTGAAACAAAAAAAAAAGCAAATAATACTGGATATTCTAAAATAAAAAAAGATGACCAAAGCTTTTACACTTGGCTTCTGAAATGCAAATTTAAACCAGAAAATTCAGTGAAGTCTGAACACCAAATTCCCTTTTTATGTTTTTGAGAGGTGGAAAGCACAGTTCTTGTTTTTGAAACTAGTTGCTGCAGTGGATAGAGCACTGGGCCTAGATTCAAAAAGACCTAGTCAAAATCTAGTCTCAGACACTTACAAGTTGTGGGACCCTGGGCAAGTCACTTAATCTCTGCCTTAATTTCTCCATCTATAAAATGGGGGCTTGTAATAGAAACTAAGTTACAGGATATTTGTGAGGTTCAAATGAAGAATAATTGTAAAGATCTTAGCACATAATAAGAGCTATTATAATCATTAACAATTATAAGTGTTTCTTTTTTTAAATCAACATATACAAATGTATTTGCAGCTGGGACTGTATTGTATCTGATGTATTCTTGTCTAAGTACGACGGTACATGTATTCCTAGGTTCAAGAGATAAGCTCTAATCAGCTTTCCTTTTTGCAAAAGGAGAAACTTGTTTGAGCATGCAGGAGTTATGACTTGCTCTAGGGGACTGAGTGCCCATGTACGATTAAGTATTCCACATCACCGAGATCCACCAATAGAACTCTTCTTAGGTTTTATGGGAATTTCCCCAGTGATGGGATGAGAGCTGTAACAAAGGAATGAAAGCTATAACAAAGCAACTGAAGAAAACGAGCAACGTCATCGAACAATCATGTGATTTGCTGCTGTCCCTGACTTTCTTTGGGAACACTAATAAACACAATAATTCTCCTGTGACTAGTATTTGTAGCATGGTGGAACATTGCAGACTCTCTCTTGGTACAATGACTTAAAGGAAGTTATTGCCATGAATCCCAGTACAGTAGTTATCTTCACAATAAGGGGTAATATGTTGCTACATTCTTCCCTGCTTTGATCCTTCCCTGTCTCTCTCCAGGGCTTTTTATAATTCATGATAGTGAAATAACAGGGTAGCTTTATAATAAAAAAATATGTATCTTGAAAATGTTTCCAGGCATCCAAGGTCATCATCTTTGATTGTTTTGCAAGGTAAAGGGATTGAAGGTGTCATAAGAGAGCAAAGATTTTTTAAAACTACTCTCTTGAGTAGTGGCTCAGTTACTACAGGAACTAATGATGTGCTGCCTGAGTCAATAGCTCTAAATAAGGAAGTACATCTGGGTTTCCTTCAGAAAGAAAAAAAAATTAGAAAACTCCATACTAGTGGAAAATACCATTTGAGTCTAAAATATTTTGCCTATTTGATTTGTAATCTTAGTAGACAAATCACTTTTCACCTCTGTGCCTCAGTTTCCCCTTTGGTAAAATTGAGATGAACTAAGGTGTCTTTCAACTTTTCAATTTTGTGATTCTTTTATATCAGCAATGTGGCATATTGGAAGATAATTAGTATATTGTTAGGAACAGTTAGGTGGCATAGTGGATAGAGTACTGGGCTTGGAGTCAGGAAGACTGATCTTTCTGAGTTCAAAGCTGGTCTCAGATATTTCTAGCAGAATGACCCAAGGCAAGTCACTTAACCCTTCTTGTCTCACTTTTCTCATCTGTAAAATGATCTAGAGAAGTAAATAATAAACTACTGCATTATCTTTGCCAAGAAAACCACAAAAGGGGTCATTAAGAGTCAAACACCACTGAAAACAACCTAACAACAAAAATGTATTACTAAGTGGTATTGGGTAATTAAAGTAGGAATATGATTAAAATATCATCAGTAAACCTGGGATTTTAAGCATCATTTTCTAGAAACCTGAAGCCACAAATAAAATCATCTGGGAAAACTCAGATAAGCATTATTAAACATCATTTATTGCTTCTTTATACTTGCAGCCAATACAGAAAGTTCCCCTGATGTTTTTTCTATTGCATTGGCCATCCCACATGCTCCAGATGTACTTCTTTCTTATTTCAACCTCATGGAAACCTTCTCTTCTTATAAGACACAAGTAAAAAGTCACTTTCTACATGAAACCTTTTCTGACCTCCCCAAATGCTACTCTTCTTCCTTCCTAACTCTTTATATTTGACTTCCTTGTGTTTATTTTTATTTATCCTGCATACATTTATTTTTGATATGTGCATGTATATGCACATACAACACAGCACACATATGTGCATATGTGCAAATATATCTATGTACATATATATATATGTGAATATAGGTATGGAAAATATAGTATGCACACATATATTATACATACATAGGGATGTATCTGCGTGCATACATACATATGCTATCTTTCATGATAGAATATAAGTTTATTGGGAGTATGAATTTTTTTTTTTTTGCATCAGTATCTCTAACCCCTAATCCAGTGCTTCACATAAAATGGTAACTTAATTAGCACTTATTGATTGGTTGCTATGGAGTACTAGAATAGATAAATCATGACCCTAGAATAACTAAATAGATCAGTCAACAAGTATTGGTTAAGCAATTAATGTATATCAGGCACTGTACTAGGTACTGGCTAATATAAAAACCTGCCACCCAGGAAAAGGATGATGTTAGGGAAGGAGAATTAAAGTAAAAGTTTTGGCATTGCTCTTAGTGGTACATCCTTTGCTCAACTTTCTCCAGAATGTATTCCTTACTCCTACTGCCAAGTTCATTAGCTCTTACTAACTGCCTTATCACTAATTCATTTCAACAAGCCAAAATGACCTTTATTAGGTGTCTAACATTGTACAAGGTGCTAGGGATAAAAAAGGCAAAAATGAAATGATCCCTGTCCTCCAAGTGCTTATATTCCACTGAGAAAAGAGAGAATTTGAATCGATCAATACTAGGAATATGAAGACTGCGTTGTATGAGTGGTACTTTTATTTAGCTTTGAAGCAAATTAAATGTTGTGAGAGGCTAATGAGGAAGATTTGCATTGGTCAAGATTATAAAGAGAATCAATAAAAAAAATGTGAAAGGTGACTTACTAAAACCAAATTACAAGCTATATTACAAAGTTATAATCATGAAGGCAATCTGCTACTGGCTAAGAAATATATTGGTAGATCAATGGAATTGACTAAGTACACAACGCACAGTAGTAAATGACCACAGTAATTTAATGTTTCATAAGCACAAAGGTGCAATATTTTGGGGCAATAATTCACAATTTGGCTAAAACTGCTGGAAAAACAGGTAAGCACTAGGAAAAGTCAGACATCAACCAACATGTCACACAATATATCAATAAGGTCAAAATGGGTAAAGCATTTTGATATAACTGGTCATATCAGAAGTAAATTAAGGAAGAATGGGAAAAATGCATCTATTGATATATGGATAAGGGAAGAGTTTAACCAGTGTAGACTCAGCCACAATGGAGCAGGAACAGATGGGCAGGCTGAATCACCAGTGGTAGTGCTGATTCCCAAACTTCTCAGAATAGGATGGGAATCTTGCAGAGCTAGGTGAGAGAGAAGTGCAGATCCAATGGCAGCAGCGACAACTACTCCTGGAGATGTCAGCCCAAAGAATAAAAGTCACCTACTTGCACTTCCAGGAGTCAAGATGGTGGAGTAAACTGTAAATGCTCTCACCTTCTCCTTGTTGACCTTGAAAAACCAAGAAAATATTATCCCAGGAAAAACAGTTCAGGAATAGTGGGGCCAACAGAAGGGGTACAGCAGTCTTCTAACTCACAAAGGTAGGGAGATTGACAGGAAGGGGCCCTCTTGCTATGGCTGATGAGGATCAGTGCATGACCTGTTGTGTCCCAGCAATCCCCAACTCAGTAGACCAGTAGAAGATCTTGAGCCTTAGGGGGTGGAAGCAGTAAGCACCAAAACGAGGACCAGAGGCATGCCTAAGTAAAAAGCAGAGATCCACTTTAAAAGCCAGGGAAAATGCAATCACCATGAGCAAGAAGCAAATCAGAAAAAGAAAAACTATAGACTATTGTGACAGGAACAGGGAAGACCAAAATATGAATTCAGGAGAGGACAGCATTGACACTGTACCAACATCTGATGCCACAAAAGGGAATATAAGCTGGTCTCAAGTCCAAAAAGCATTCTTGGAAGAGCTCAAGAAGGATTTTAAAACCCATATTAGTTATGTAGAAGAAAAATTGACCAATACTTTTTAAAATGCAATTGACTAAATTTAAAAAAAAAGAATTTTCTAAAGAGAACAGCTCCTTAAAAAGTAAAATTGTCCAAATCGATAAGGAGGTACAAAACATAAATGGAGAAAATAACTCCTTAGAAGGAACAATTGGACAAATGGAAAAGTAGGTACAAAAGCTACCTAAAGAAAACAATTCATTAAAAATTAGAATTGGGCAAGTAGAAACAAATGAAGCTGTGAAGCATGAAGAATCTTTCAAATAAAATGTAAAGAATGAAAAAATAGAAGAAAACATAAAATAGCTTTTTGAAAAAACAACTGACCTGAAAAGTAGATGCAGGAGAGAAAATCTAAGAGTTATTGTTCTACTAGAAAGCCATGATGAAAAAAGACTGTGGACAGTATCTTGCAAGAAATCATAAAGGAAAACTGCCCTAAGGTCCTGAATCCAGATGGAAAAATAGTCATTGAAATTTTTAACTGAACACCTCCTAAAAGAGATCCCAAATTGAAAATCCCAAGGAAAAATGTAGCCAAATTTCAGAATTATCACATCAAGGAGAAAATGCTGCAAGCAGCCAGATAGAAACAATTCAAATATCAAGAAACTAAAGTCAGGATCATACATGGCCTTTCAGTTTCTACATTAAAAGATTGGAGGCATTGGAATATGATATTCCCAAAGGCAAAGGAGCTTGACCTACAACCAAAGATCAACTCACCAGAAAAATTGAGCATAATCTTTCCTGCAAGGAGATGGATATTCAATAAGGGATTTCCAGACCTTTCTCATGAAAAGGTCAGAGCTAAATGGAAAATTTGATCTTCAAATATAAACCTCAAGAGAATCATAGCAAGGTTTAAAGGTAAAAGAAAAAGAAAAAAAATAACAGTTTCTTATCCAAAAAGGTCAAACTGTTTCCATCATTTTGTGGGGGAAGGCATTTGTTAATCTTGGGAATTGTATATTTATTATGACATTTAAAAGGTATATACATAGATAGGGGATATGGGCATAAATTACTTAATGTGATGGTAAATAAAAACCTGAATAAAGGTTGGAAAGGAATTGTAATGGAAGCAGAACAAAGGAGGAAGCAGAAAAGGGTAAATTACATTATATGGAGAGGCATTAGAAGATTAGATTAGAAGAGAGGAAAGAAACAGTAAGGGAAAATGGAATGAGAAGGGAGGGGGTACTGATAGAAGGGAGAAAAGATTGAGGGAGGCTGTGGTCAAAAGTAAAAATGTTTTGAGGAGGGGAAAGAAGGGTTAGAAATAAAAGCAAAATGGGGTTGGCGAGGATAGGATGAAGAGGAAGACAGACTGTAATAATAACTGTGAATGTGAATGTGAATGGGATGAACTTTCCCATAAAACAGGGGAGGATAGCAGAATGGATTAAAAACAATAATCCTCCAATATGTTGCTTACCAGAAACACATTTGAAACAAGGGTATACACACGGAGTAAAGATAAAAGGCTGGGGTAGAATATATTATGCTACAACTGAAATAGAAAAAAAATGAAAAAAAACAAGAGTAGCAGTCCTAATCTCAGGAAAGGCAAAAGCAAAACTGCATCAAATCAAAAGAAATAAGGAAGGGAATTATATCCTACTAAAAGACACCATAGACAATGAAATAATATCATTACTAAACATATATATGCAGCAAGGGGAATAGCATCCAAATTTTTAGAAGTAAGGGAATTACAGGAAGAAATGGACAGCAAAATTATGCTAGATGGGGTTCTCAACTGCCCCTTTTCTGAACTTGATAAATCTAAGCTTAAAATAAACAAGAAAGAAGTTAAGAAGGTGAATAGAATTTTGGAAATGGTTGATATGATAGACCGCAGGACAAAACTGAATTTGGATAGAAAGTAATAAATCTTTTTTTCTCAGTGGTACATGGTACATACTCAAAAATTGACACATCAATGGGGCACAAAAACCTCACAGGCCATCACAGAAAGGAAAAAATAGTCAATACATCCTATTCAGATCATGATGCAATAAAATTACATGTAATAAATGGCCATGGAAATACATACCAAAAATTAATGGGAATGTAAATAATGTTATCCTAAGGAATGAGTTGGTCAAACAACAAATAATAGAATCAATCAATAACTTTATTTAAGAGAATGGCAATATTGAGATAATTTTTAAAAAATGTATGGGATGCAACAAAGCAGTTCTTAGGGGAAGTTTTATATCTCTGAATGCTTACATGAATAAAATAGTGAAAGAGGCAATCAATGAATTTGGCATGCAACTGAAAAATCTAGAAAAGAACAAGTTGAAAATCCCCAGTTAAATAAAAAATTAGAAATACAAAAAACCAAAGGAGAGATTAATAAAATTGAAATAAAAACTGTTGAGTTAATAAATAAAACTGAGCTTATTTTATGAAAAAAATCAATAAAATTGATAAACATTTAGTCAATTTGTTTAAAAAAAAGAAAAGCAAATTATCAGTATCAAAAATGAAAAGGGTAAATTCATCTCCAATGAAAAGAAAATTAAAACAATAATTAACAACTACTTTGCCCAACTGTATGCCCATAAATTTTACAGTCTTAGTGAAATGGATGAATATTAAAAGAAAAAAATTGCCCAGGTGAACAAAAGAGGACATAAATAACCCCATCTCAGAAAAAAGAAATTGAACAAGATATCAATGAACTCTGTAGGAAAAAAATTCTCCAGGACCAGATGAATTTACAAGCAAGTTCTATATAACATTTGAAGAAAAGTTAATTTCAAGACTATATAGACTATTTGGGAAAATTGGTGGAGTCCTACAAAATGTTTTTTATGATACAAATATGTTTCTGATACCTAAACTGGGAAGAACCATAACAGAGAAAGAAAATAATAGACAAATTTCCCTAAGGAATATAGATGCAAAAATTTTTAATATGATACTAGCAAAAAATATTACAGCAATTTATCATGAGAATAATACACTTATGTCAACTAGGACTTATACTAGGAATGCAGGGCTGGTTCAATATTAGGAAAACTTTCAGCATAATTGATCACATCAACAACAAAACCAGCATATGACATATGACTTTCTCAATAGTTGTAGGAAAAGCTTTTGATAAAATACAACACCCATTCCTATTGAAAACACTGGAGAACATAGGAATAAATGAAGCCTGTCTTAAAATGATACATAGCACCTACCTAAAATCATCAAGAAGCATTATATTTAATAGAAATAAGCTAGGTGAATTACCAAGGGAATTAATGAAAAGAAAAGCTTGGGAAGGTGGTCTAGTCACACCAGATCCTAAATTGTATTATAAAGCAGCAATCATAAAAACCACTTGGTACTGGCTAAGAGGGGTAGATCAGTGGAATAGTTTGGGTACAAAAGACCCAGTAGTCAATGATTATAGCAGCCTACTGCTTGATAAGGACCTCAACTTCTGGGATAAAAAATCACAGTTTGACAAAAGTTGCTGGGAAAACTGGAAAACAGTATAGCAGAAACTGGGCATAGGCCAACGCCTGACACAGTACACCAGAATAAATTTCAAAAGGGTACATAATTAATATACAAAAGATGATACTATAAACAAACTAGGGGACCAAGGAATAGTTTATTTGTCAGATTTATGGAGAACATAAGTTTTTATGACCAAACAAGTGATAAAGAACATTATGAAATACAAAATAGAGCATGTTGATATTATTAAATTGAAAAGTATTTGCACAAAGCAAGCCAATAAAACCAAGATTAGGAGAGGAGCAGCAAACTATGAAAGAATTTTTATAACTAGTATCTGTGATAAAGGCCTCATTTCTGAAATATAAAGAAAACGGACTCAATTTTACAAGAACACAAGTCATTCCCTAATTGACAAAGGATATGATCAGGCAGTTTTCAGAGGAAGAATTTAAAGCTCTATATAGTCATATAAAAATGCTCTAAATCGCTATTGATTAGAAAGGAGCAAATTAAAATAACTCTGAGGTACCACATCAACCCTATCAGATTCACTAACATGACAAAACAGAAAGATGATAAATGTTGGAGAAGATGTGGGAGAATTAGAACACTAATTCAGCTGCGAGCTGATTCAATCATTCCGAGAGCAATTTGGAACTATGCCCAAAAGGTTATAAAAATATGCATACCCTTTGACCCAGAAATATTGCTTTTAGGGCTGTATCCTAAACAGATCATAAAAATGGGAAAGGTCCCACATGTACAAAATTATTTATAGCAGCTTTTTTTGTGGTGGCCAAGAACTGGAAGTCAAGGCAATGCCCATCAATTTGAGAATGGCTGAATAGTTGTGGTATATGAGCGTAAGGGAATACTATTGTGCTAAAAGAAATGACGAACAGACAGACTTCCAAAAAATCTGGAAAGACTTATGTGAACTGATGCTGAGCGAAAGGAGCAGAACCAGGAGAACATTATAGACAGTAACAGCCACAGTGTACAAGGGCAGTTTCTGATAGACATAGCCCTTCACAGCAATGCAAGAGCCTAAAACATTTCATTTCCAAAGGATTCTTGATGTAAAATACCATTCACATTCAGAGAAGAGTGGCAAAATCAGAATGAAGAATGAAGCAGACTATTTTCTCATTTGTTTTGTTCTATTTTTCTCATAGTTTCTTCCATTTATTGTAATTTTTCTATGCTACACGAACAATATGAAAATGTGTGTAATGGGAACGTATGTGTAGAGCCCATATAAGTTTGCATGCTGTCTTGGGGAAAGAGAGGGGAGGGTGGGGGGAGAAAATTTAAAACTTATGGAAGTGAATGTGGAAAACTGAAAACAAATAAATTAATAAATTTGAGGAAAAAAAGGTTCTGTGTCTCCTTTTCTAACTGGTTGACTTTTTTTCATAAAAATGTTTTTCTTGGATTATTCTTATTTTTCTTTTTAGATTTTTCTCAATCTCTCTCATTTGATTTAAAAAAAAATTCTATGAATTCTTTTTGGGCAAATGACCACTTGACATTACCTTTTGTGGGAGAAAATATCCTCCTCTCAAGATGAACCCTGGTCTTCTCTATCTCCATAATAGTTCTCTGTTTGGATTCATTCTTGTGTCCATGTCCATTTTGAAAATTTCTACTAGATTACTCACCTCTAGTTCTGGGGTATCAGGGATGGTGCCTCTGGCCCTAGGTTCTCTTCAGTTCTCCCTTCTGACCTTGAACTCAAACCAAGACCTCCAGACTCATGTCAGTACCCACAACCAGTAGCATCCTGTCCCACTGCTTCTTTGCTCACCAGGCATGTGCTGGTTCCTTCTCATTCCCACTGTGTCTCAGCAGCATATCCAGGTCTGATGTTCCTTGTGAGCAGAGGTTCCCTCAATCTTCCCCTGCTCAGACACAACTTCTTTCACTGTCCTGGGGGTAAAAGTTTCAACCCAGCTAACTCCAGGGCAGGAACTACCCTGCAGGTGTTTACATCTTCACTGAGAGAAAGCTACTTCTTGGGATTTTTCTTCAGATCTTTTCTGATTGTCCCAAGAGGACCCCTATTCTTCCCTTTATCTTTATTTTCAACAAAGCCCTGAGGAGCTATTTCAGCTCTTTCTTTTGAAGAAAATCTTGAGAGCTTGATACTTTCTGACCTATTCTGCCATCTTCCCAGAATCCTTTATACCAAAGGAAATTTAAGAATTGAAATGGAAGTAGGACTACAAACAAGAAAAAAAATGGAAAAGTTTTTGAAAAATGTTTATGCCAAATTTTATTTTTCTCTTAATGACATTAGAACTCTTTTTCTATCAAAATCAATCAAAATCCCTTGAAATCCTGTCCTTATCTTGTTCATGAACATTAGGGAAGGCACAAAACAGAGAAATGTAGGTTTTCCAAGGGTATTCACTGTGATGATAAAGGAGAGGTGCCCCACAATCCAGATCAAAGAGGGCTTCCTTGTGCATGGTGATTTCCACTAGATTCCTCTGATTATGATTTTCTGATTGTATGAAGCCCTAGAATATTGCAGTGGCTCATGGAAGAGATCTATCCACAAAAGAATGTCTACTGCCTCAATATCAACATTCACTTCAATAGGCTCCCTGTTGAATTTGTGTATTAGTCTGTATTTAAGACAAATAGTGGAGATAGACAAGAAATTTGGCTCAGGGTTGAAAAGGAGGGGAATAGTGCTGAATATTAAGGCTTCCAGGAAATTATAGAGCCCCTTTTTTCTGACTCCAAGAATAACGTGAAAACAAAGGTTCACTTTGGAATTACCAATATTTTACCAGTATGACAGTGCACTGTAGAATACAGTAATTTCCAAAGACATAAAATACTCTTAATCAGAAAGCAGTGGATCAGCACATAGTGGGTGTGATCAGGCAGCAACATGTTTATCCAATAAGCAACTCCAAAGAATACGGTTAAAAGATATAATCAAATAATTATGTGATAAGAAATTATAGGCTGGTCATGTGGAAATAAGAGACAATAAAATTGGGCAATCTGAACATGCTCTCAATACCCTTGCAAATTCAAGGAAAAAGGAGGAATATGAGAAGCGTATTGTGTGGCTGTCCAATGGCAAATTTATAGGAGGATTTGGCGAGAATTATAGAGGATCAACAGGGATAGATGGGATAGATAGAAAAAGAAGAAAAATAAAAGGAATGGCCAAAAATGAATGTTAATTCACTACATACTACAGTAGTGTTTAAGATGACAACTTCTTAATGAAAAACAAACAAACAAAAACAAAGATGCGCATTTTGAAATGCTCTTACTTGGTCTTTATAAGATGTTCTAATTTCATCTGATGGCTTCTTCTCACTTTATACATCTTAATAAGTGGTAGTTAGGATCTACCTTATCTAAGGATGCTGGTGATGTTCATACTGCACTCTGAGTCTGCTCCCCTGCCTGTTTTTTTTCTCTCAACTACATGTACCATGATGCCCTCTGTTATCTCCCTTCTATGTCCAATCTCCATGCTTTCCTGCCTTTTCTTGTGTGTCTTCCCCCTTCCCTATTAGATTTAAGCTCCTTGAGGGCAAGGATTTTCTTTCTTTTTATTAATTGTATCTCCAGATGTTACACAGTGCCTGGTATTAATAAATGTTTATTGGATTAAATTATATTGGCTGTTCAGTTTGAATCAATAGAGACCTGCCTTATAGAACTAATACTAGGGTATTATGTTTGCCTTTAGGTGTCACATATGGTACCCTTTCTCCCTCCTCACTTTCCTCTTTTCTCCTACAAGCATCATCTGATATTTTATCAGTTGCCAAGTCCTGGTGATTATATCTTCCACAAGTTCTCCACATTTTCCATATAATAGTGCGGTTGATTTTTTTTTTTTTTTTGATAAGTGACTTCCAGAATCACAGTTCCAATTTTTGTGTCTAACTCAAATGAAGTTTCTCTGACTAATCCCAAGGACTCTGTGAGTCATTAACTCACACAGGTGTTGGAAATTTTTCATCAAAGTCCTCAAGTGTTTTTTAACTATCTGATTAAGAAAGAAAACTTGATGCTGTATCACAGAGGAGATAATCAACACATTTCTTTAAGTGCCCTAATCAGTCATCCTTACAGAATGCAAGGGATCTAGACTCTGTCTCTTATTGCAATAAATGAGCTATCACCTGGACTTGGTATTCCTGTTTTTAGTACATAGTGATCTTAAAAACATGATAGCTATTCAAAGAACACCAGCAGTCCTGGAAAGAATCAATTAACTTGTTCAAATTTTCAGTTTTGCCTGGTATATTGTAACCTAACTCCAGAGCCTTCTTCACTTTGGGAGTGCTGCTATCCTTGTAACTCAATGGCAAGCAGGTACTTAGTTAGTCAACAAGCACTTATTAATCGTGTGCTATGTGGCAGGCACTGTGCTAAATGCTAGAAATACGAAGACAAACAAAATGCAAACAGTCCCTGCCCTCAATTAACTTATACTCTAATTGTGATAATGTGGAGGAAGAGGGTAAGGATGGAAAGAAGGACAAAGGTAAGGTGGCTAAATCTAGAGAATGAGGGATACATAGTCTGGGACTTTCTGAAAAATTAAGATTTCAGGAAGAACTAATCAATGGGAGAAGGGGACTATAGAAGCAGAGTCAAGAGGAATCTGAGGAATGTTATTAAATCCAGAGGACTGAGGTGGATAGGTCAGGGGCCTTCTCAAAAATGGAAACATTTTTTCAGTTGATGAGAAGGTAAGAGTTCTTCAGTGAGTTCAATGTCTTGTGTTACTGGGTAATTGGATTACTCTTGCTTACACAGAATTTTCCTGTTTGTCACCTGAAGACTGTGCTCACTCGGCATTCATGAATTACGATTTCAAGTTTTATGAGAAATAAGGAAGACGCTATTTCTGAGATGAATGAAATACATTCATATAATAATGAAGGAGAGCCAAGGTAACCTCAGAATTCCTATAGTTATATAGTCTTAGTGTTGAAAGGAAGCTAAAACATTAACTCGATCAACTTTCCACCCAATGCAACAATGCATTATCAAACCTCTCTCAGTGTAATCGCACTCCTACATGTACTCTTCTTGTGATGTCAAATTTTCTCTCTCAACATGTCCTTATTACAAGATTCCTGGTTGTTAGGAAGAGTTTTCTAATTAAAGGCAATTCTACACCCTTCATTTATTGGTCCTAGCTCCATCTCCTCAAGGTGTAGAGCACAGTTTGCTCATCTGTCAAATGAGCAAGTATAGACAAGATGACTTTCTTTATCATAAGCAGCTATTATACTAGTTCTCATCATCCTGAACTCACACAATTCATTGTTATTGTTACTATCTTGCTCAAACTCATTGCAAGATGAGAACGGACTTCCTTCACCCTCTACCTCTACACTGTATGCCTGAAACCACGTGAGAAACTCCCCCAACCCTCTTTCTGCATGGTTCACCAGCTCCAAAATGTTGGTTCTATGATACAGCGGAAAAGTACTTGGGAGATGTCAAAGGGGCTATGTTTATTATAAAGACAAGGTTAGTGTGCGCGTGTGTATGTGTATGTGTGTGTGAGGAAGACAGAGAGAGAGAGAGAGAAAGAGAGAGAGAGAGAGAAAGAGAGAGAGAGAGAGCCTGTTTCTATAGCAAATCTACTCTCTGACTACATAAAGATGCACATACAAACTCAACTTACAGGAAACATTGATCAGATACTTAAGGAATGTGGTTGAAAGAAGAGAAAAAATATTTTAGATGTAATCAGGGAAGGATTGCCTTCTGAAAGATATAAAGAGGAAATTATAGAAGCAATCCTAGTAGATGTTAATTACCAAGAATCATGACCTGTCTATATTGTGGGATTTCTAATATAAATTTGTGATATCCTGCAGCCCAATTGTGATGATGCTTCATGAGCCAGGGGCAATGTTTGTTCCCATAACATCTGAAAACAGCTTTTTCTTATTTTTTTAAACTTAATATATAAAAATGCTTTCCAAGATCAAATTAAAAACTGATATCTCATTTATCTATTATTTTGCTTGAGAAATCTATTTTTTCTAATATGTAGTTTTTTAGTTGAGAAATGTGTTTGACCTTGTGAGAAAATTATCATGATTTAGAAAAGGAAAAGATGGAAGGAAGTGTTTCAGACTTCAGGGTAGTGAAAACTATGTCATTATAGACACAGTTATAGTTCATCAGGCAATTTAAAACAAGCTGAGAATGAGTTACATTCATTATTTTAAAAGTCCATGACAATGTCTCTCACTTGTATTCACTAGAGATTTCATAAGTTCATGAGATTGACACTCCAGTTATCACATTTTTATGGCATATGATGAACAAATCAAATTTCCGTTGTTAAATCAAATACTCCTCTAACAGAGTGAGGAATATTACAGGGTGACATGGATAGAGATAAAAATGGGGTATTGGAAAGAATGCTGAAACTCTTCTCAGGATTTTTGTTGTTCAGTCACGTCTGAATCTTTGCGACCTCGTTTTTCTTTGTTTTTGACAAAGATACTGGCGTGGTTTGCCATTTTCTTCTCTAGCTTAGCTTATAGATGAAGACATGGAGGCAAACAGGGTCAAGTGACTTGCCCAGGGTAAAAATCTAATAAGTGCCTGAGGCAGTATTTGAACTCATAAACACCAGTCTTCCTAATTCTGCGTCCAGTGCTCTAGCCTCTGCACCACCTCTATTCAAATTCTGTTTCTGCATTTTATGGCTCTGATATTGTGATTGTGCCCATTAACTTTCCTGAGTCCAAGTTTAATTTGAATATTGCTTATATCACATGATAGTTATGAGGCAACAACTGTAGAAAAGTGAGTTGCTG
This sequence comes from Bettongia penicillata ogilbyi, assembly GCA_023548195.1. Lineage (NCBI taxonomy): Eukaryota > Metazoa > Chordata > Mammalia > Diprotodontia > Potoroidae > Bettongia > Bettongia penicillata. The sequence goes on along the minus strand of JAJHZJ010000514.1, from coordinate 10,304,476 downwards.
CGAGGATAGCACTGCTGAGACGTTTTGTGATTGAACCCTGTGAATAGAAAATTAAATGTCCCTGGACACATAGTCAATAGAAGACATGATGATGATATTGTCAATTTTTTATGAATATTCTATTCCAATTCTTAAGCATAGGTTCATATGCTATTACAAATTACATAGGACTTTAATGGGGTTTGGTTTCCATAAATGCAAATCAATATAAGGCAGTGGAAAGAACTGCACAAGTGTGACAAGTTGATTCATTAGAGAAAATATCAAGTAATTAAAGACTGAATGCAAAGAGAAGAAAATAAATGCATTGGCCTTTTGCAACTGAGAGGGCTATAAAGGGGGAAAATGCCAAAGAAAACCCATTTCCTTCACCTCCAGGGAAACCTATTAACAACTTAACCTTATTGTGAGCAACATGATTAAGCCAGTGCATGTCTTCAGGGTCACTTCTAGCATATTCATTTGGCATCAGAAAATGGTCTCATATGGATCTAGAGACGATGCCACATAACCTCTGTGACGTAGAAATAATGTATCCTATGTGAATTACCTAAAACATTAGCAGTAATTAATGTCTACATTGGTGGACAAGGGAGATTGGAAGGGGAAGGTACTTTTCAAGCCTCTGCTCTTCACTAGCTTCATTTCTAGCTATCCTTTGAGGCTAATTCCAATACTACTTGCAATATGAGAAGCACTATTATTCTGGGGTTCACTACCTATATTTCTTTGGACAAGCTACCTTTCTTCTCTAGACCTCAACAGGAAATGACACTCGGTAAGTAAGAGTATCACTTTGGTCCTTTTAAAGTCTAACAGTATGAAGAGATTTTATTCTTTAGTTAACAGTTAATTACTTCCCTCTTGGATCTCTATATTCTTGATTTTTCAATTCTCTAACGTGTTAATTACCTAGTATATTGTATTATTTTTATTGTTTTATTTATATTTTCAAAGCTCATCTGCCTGCGTAGCAGAGCAGAATAAGTTTCATCATGGAAAGCACTTTATCTTTTCTAGTTTTCCCATCATTCCCAGTGTCTGTAACAGTACTCTGTGCATTATAGGTATTTAACTAATATTTATTGAACGATAAAACTATGGACTCCTTCAGTGTATAAATTACATAGGCTGCAAACCAGACATTCATTCTAGGTGACCCTTGATAGCACAATGGACCTGGAGTCAGAAAGACCTAATTTGAAATCCTGCTTCAGATACTTACTAGCTGTGTATGCTTGGGATTTCACATCATTTCTGTTTCCTCAGTTTCCTCATCTGTAAATTGAAGACAATAATAGAACCTACTTCCAAAGGTTATTGTGGGGATAAAATGAATGTTTTTAAAGTGGTTTACAAACTTTTAAACTTTTAAATCATATAAAGTGGTTTACAAACTTTTAAACTTTTAAATCATACAAATGCTACCCAGTATTATATCATCATTAATAGGCATTAAGGTTATACTTTTGCTATACTAAATAAATATTTTCAAAACTCATTCCTTATTAATTAGTTTGGGGGCAAGATTGTGTATTTCCCCAAAAGAAAACTCAAGAGGACATGCAGGCATTGATAATATCCTTCTATACCACCCATGTAAGTGCTTTCTTTTTATTTTGATGAATGAGATTCCTATCAAGGGTTTGATTTTATTTTCCAGAATTTGCCAGTTGCTGATAAGGGATATAATTATAGTTTGAGCTAATTTTCCACTAGCAGGAATAGCTTATCCTAAGTTATGTACATCTTACCAGTGAGACCCTAAGCAATAAAGAGACAGATTATTTCATTTCTGATCACTACCTACAAAATTTAGCAGAGGGATTTGCCTTTAATACACATGCAATTTATTTTGTTCAATGAGTTAATTCTTTTAATTTATCTCCAAGCATATGTGTTGGACATGCTGAGTATTTCATGCAATCTATAAATGTTTTTGCTTATTTTTTTTCTTTCATTTTGCTTTCCCTGTATAAAGTCTATTTTATGAACCAAGTGTTCCTGCCTTTGTGAACAATTCTCTATTCAATTTGCTATATGCATTATTTCTCACTGTATGCAAGAAAAATAGAATTTTGACCAATGTTATGATTTCATTATGCCATTGTTATGCTTAAAATCTGAATCCTATGAATGTTCAGAAAACTAATAATGAAATAGTTATTCAGAGTCAGTTGTGGTCACTAACAAGGTTTTTTTATTCAATAAAAGAAGTAACCCAGTTATATAGTGGGAGTTTACATTCTATTGTTTAAGGAGCAAGTGTTTTATTTCTCTTTCTCTTCACATGTCACCAACCAGCCGGTTAGTTCTTATGATTCGTACTTTCCCTCCTTTAAGCCATGGTTACATGGCTAGATCCACCTTCCAAAAAAAGGTAGTTTCCTGGATGCAATGGAAATTAACCTCAGTTTCCTTTGAGTTAATATCTTATGTCTACTTCCTGAACTGAAGCTCAGGGATCCTGGTCCCCAAATCTCCTAGTTTCCTTGCTCTTTTTCATTCCTGTGAATTTTTAGATTCTGAAATAACTGTTTAACCTTTGATTTACTCTGGCATTTTAGATGTAGATGCCTAATGAGTTATTTGGGACTGGGCAATTATTTCACCTTTCTGGGGATATCATATTCTCTCATTAAATATCTTCTATTTTTTCCTAAGTCTAACCAATAATGACTCTAACTATATCTCTTTGCCTCAAGAATATTGATAATGGCCCTGTTGTATTAATGCCATTGCATTAATCTGATTTCTAGTATATATATTCATCCCTTTCTGATCTCTTAATTCTGTCTTTTCTATACTGTCTTTGGAGTAATTCTTAGATCTACATTTACAATGCTGTATTCCTATATCCCCATCCTATGTTCCTGGTAGTCTCTGTGTTCAATTACCACCCAAGACTAAAGCTCAGGTTTGAGTCAAGAACAGAACTTTTCTTCTCCAATAGTTTTATCTTGATCTAGTCGCTTATTTCATATTTACTGCATTAGGAATGAAATTGTATTTTGTTCTCTCATATTGATGGTAGTGGAATTACAAGTCCTTGTAACCTATTTTTCTCTTGTTGTGTTAGGGAATGATTCATAAAGTCATAGGTTTTAGAGCTTGAGTGACTTTTAAGCTGTTATCTTACCACTTGCTTAAAAAATAAAGAACCTGAGGCAGAGAGGTTAAGTGACTTACCCAGAAAAGAGTGATAAGCAAATAAGTATCTGAGCAGGGATTCAAAACCCAAGATTGCTAAGTCTGCATCCAGTTCCCTAGTCACTTGTAGTATGTTGTCAATTTATAACGGCATTTCACTCCCAGTACTCTGCAGGTGATATCACAACTCACCTAGTCCTAACTACTTCTAGATGCTAGTTGCAATATACCATTCTAGCCTAAGAATAATGAAGCAATATAAAATTTAAAAGTTTACATTTTATCATTTTTGTCATATCTGCAATAATGATGTAAAAGATCTTCAATATCCTCAAAGGCTGAGATGCATTTTTGAAAGATAGATGTTTACTTCAAACTGTCACAGGTTTGACAATTCCAGGATTAGAGTTTGGTTTTCCTCTAAACTGAGTTAGATTAAATTACACCTCATCTCCTTGCTGTCATGCGATGGCCTGGAACTATAAATAGTACTAATATGACTGCCCTTGCCCACTTGGATGTACATGTGACTAGTGAGCACCAACCAAAATTAAATTAATTAAATGAGTTTTTATTTGATTTTTAGCCTTTTAAGCAGTCTAAAATGGGAGATGCAATCTAATTTGGAAAAATAAAAGAGATGAGTAAGATGACAAATCAGATCTGACCCACATGACAAGTCAGATATTGTCCTGACAAAAAAAGGCTTTTTTTATGGCCAAAGTACAAGTTATTGATAATGAATGAAAATATCAATCATTATTTACATACTCCTCAAGATACATCTTTAAACTAGAAAATTCTGTTTTCAATAAGAGATAAAGTTTCTTCTGCAAGATAATTACTAGTTTTCTGTAACTCAGCAGATTACTTAGGATTCCCATGCTTCATTTCCCCAATTTGTAATATGCAATCTCATATTGCAAATTCCTAAGAAAATCATATTTTGAACATTTAGAAAATAATCTGGACTTCCTAAAGGCAAGTCAAAATATGAAGTATCCTAAGATGTTATACATAGGTTCTTGATTTTTATGTGTTATAGATTCATCTGGCACATTTGTAGGCAATAGAGAAGGTGCCAACAGACAGAGATTGAACATAAATGATAAAATGAGGATAACACAGGTGGTATTCTGTTGGAGAAGATGTGATAGCATGGGATGACTTGAGAAGGTTGAGAAGGTTACCCTTGGTAAGGAGTAAGGTGACCTCTCCATGTGAGACAGGGATGAAGTAAGAAAAAGGGGAAGAAAGCATAGGAGTGATAGGAGATGAGGAAGAGTGGAGAAAGAGAAGTTCTCAGCTAATGACTTCTTTGTTTTTTCCCTGTAAGCTATTACCCAAGGTTCTCAGTTGAGAATATAGTAGGAGGGGAAGCCACAGGAGGATTGAGGAGAAATGAAAAGGCTTGGAAGAGTTCTGTGAAGAGTGGGATAATAATTTGATAAGTAAAGTGTGTGTGGTGCAGTAGATAAAGTATCAGACTAAGTTCAAATCTGGTCTCCAGCCTTACTAGCTATATGGCCTTGGGCAAGTCATTTAACTCTGTCTCAGTTTCCTCGTAGGCAAAACGAGCTGAAGAAAGAAAAGACAAACCATTCTAACATTTGCCAAGATAATCCCAAATGGAGTCACAAAGAGTCAGACAAAACTGAAAAACAACAAAATAGGTGTAGAAGGATTAGCTAGCGTGGATGAAGTGTGCAATTTGGTAAGGAAAGGAGGAGGAGGTATAGAAAACTAATAGATTATAGTTAGATAAGGGGATTTTCTAATTCTTATACATGGAATTGGTGTATCTGTGAGTAAATATATCAATAAAATTAATAGGTATCCTCCCTTGAATCGAAGGAAATCTGACTCAGGAAAGGTGATGGCCTGAGTTAAAATGTATAACTTTCACTTTGATGAATTTTGTTATGATGTATAATTTGCATATGGGTCATCTTTAGATAGTTCATGAGGCTAATCTATAGGCTTTTTCTTATTAAATATGCTATTATTCTCTCACAAGATATAATCTAACCCAAGGGGAATAATTCATTTTTTTTCCTCTTTTATACTTTTTACATGATGAAGAAATACCCAGCCTCTGTGGGCTCAGAATAATAGTTCCTACACATTATATATAGTGACTCCTATTAATCTTAAAATGAGGGAATCTATCAATCTATGTTTATTAACAGGTATGCAACACACCCATGAATTTTCTAGGGGAGCATTATGGTGCTTTGTTTGGAAGCACTTTTACTAAATTTGGATCAATATATATATATATAAGATTAACATGACTTCTGTGCAGGTGTGGTATGAAAATTCATGAAACATTCCATATTTTTAAAGCCCTAGAACATAAAGATGCATATAAAGTTTGAAAATGGACTTGAGGAAACTCAATTAGCTTTTATTTTATCTGAAAAAAAAAAAGATGTGACCAGACAAGTCAGCAGTAAAAATCATCTTGATTTTAAAAGACAAAGGTGAAAACTACGTTATACTGAAAGTTACCACAGTGGATTAATATCAATATACAACACAAAATGCAAAATATTTCACAACATTCAATTCTTAAATACTAATTCTAAAGGATTTATATGAAGAAGGAGACAGCACAACTAAGACAGTGGGAAATTTCAAGTTACTCCTATGGATTTAGACAAGTTTGTTTTAAAAATTATATTGAACTTAAGAACTAAAATAGATTTTTTTGAAAAAGTTAGCTATCCTGAACCTCTAGAAATTATTGTTTGGGACAGAAAGGATTTATGTGTAACTATTATCTATCATGTGTCTTTCTGCTTTTTTTTCCTGTTTGTCTGTCTTCTGTGAATAAGTACATTTTTATTCTTCAAAAATTAACTATGTATTAGGGCATATTCTTCCTTCTCTCTTCTGACACTGCCACCATTCTGGTGAGGGCCCTCATGACGTAATACCTGGATTACTACAATAACTCTGCCACAAGATTCTCTTTATCTAGTTCATCTTCCACTCAGTTGCAAAAGTGATTTTGTAAGGCCCATGGTTGAACGTACTCTTCCTTGCTATTCTACAAATTCTAGTTGTTCTCCATCACCAACAGGATCGAATATAAAATAGTCTATTTGACATTCATGGTCCTTCATAATCTGTTGTAGTCCTTCAAGTAGTCTGTAATTCAGTGACACTCACCTCATTGTTTGTGGGAAAAGTAATTCCATATCCCTAAGCCATGATGCTCATTGATATTTCAACCCATGGATAGAATGCCTTTCTTCCTAATTTCTGTCTCCTGTGTTCACTACCCTATTTCAAGTTCAAGCTAAAAATTGCACCTTCTCCAAGAAGTCCCTTTTACTCCCCCTTAATTCCAATGAATTTGCTCTCCTAATGAGCTCCAATTTATCATGTATATAACTTGTTTCTACGTAGTTGTTTATGGGGTATCTCTCCCCTTAGACTGCAGGCTCTCTGAGAGCAAAGACTGTCTTTTGCCTTTTCTAGAATACCTTACTGAATTTCTAGTATATGACAAACAATAAATATTTATTAACTAACTGAAAAAAAAATGAAATCATTTTGGCTAAAACTGTAAGAGAATACAAGTAACTGGGAGAAATATTTGCAGCAAGTTTCTCTGACAGAGATCTCATTTTCAAGAACTAAAGATATTTGCTTCAGATTTCCAAGACTAAGATCCATTCCCCAAATGGTAGTCAAAGGATTTGAATAGGCTATTTTCAAATGAAGACATTTAAGCTATTTAAAGCTATAGAAAATGCTTCAATAATTGATAGCTATTTAAATCAAAATTAAAGCAACTCTGAGGTTATTCTTCACACCTATCAGAATGACAAATATACAAAAGATGAAAATGACTAGTATTGGAAAAGATATGGAAAAACAGACATATACATTGACCCACTCTTGGTGGTATTGTGAACTGTCTTAAATATTATGGGAAGCAATTTCGAATTACATCCTAAAATTCATTATATAATGTATGCACTTTGTCCCATTTTAAACCTATAACTCCAAAGAAATGAAAGAGTTAGGAAGAGGACCCAAAGGTTATATCTATCTATCTATCTATCTATCTATCTATCTATCTATCTATCTATCTATCTATCTATCTGTCTTTCTGTCTATCTATATTTCTACCTTCCTTCCTCACTTCCAGGAATGGGGAGAGCCAGAGAAAAGGCCCAGAGCAAAGAGATGGAATGTCTTATTTATGGAGCATCAATGAGGCTAGCATCAATTGATTAAAAAGTAAATAGTAGTAATAAGATTTAAGAAATCTTATTTCTTAATTAAGAAATTTATTTCTTATTTCTTAATTTCTTAATTAATTTCTTAATTTCTTAATTAAGAAAAATAGGAGGAGGTTGGTTATGAGGAATTTTTAAAATATATTATATTAATTTCCAATTTTCTTCCTCACAGTAAAAGCTCTTCTTTGTGTGTCTTTTTATGTGAGCTAAGCTTGTCCATTTTTCCTCTCCCTTCTCCTTTTTCCATGACATCCATCTTTATTTCCCTCCATCTTCTTTTCTTCTATTCATCTTTCTATCTTTAAATTCAGTCTTTTCTCTAAAATTTATTTTGCTTCTTACTACTGTCTTCCTCTTTCCTCCCTCTCTTTTATCACCCCATCTTTCTCTAATCCCCTTCTCTTCCTCCTTCCATGTTGGTTAAGATGGACTTCTATACCCAACTACTTAGTGCCTGTGTCTGTGCATGTGTGTGTGTGTGTATGTGTGTGTGTATGTATTCACTTCTTTGAACCCATGTAGATGAGAGTGAGGTTCAAACATTGCACATCCCTCACAATTTTCTTCCTCACTGTAAAAGCTCTTCTTTCTGTGTGTTTTTATGTGAACTAAGCTTGCCCATTTTCCTCTCCCTTCCCCTTTTTCCATGACCTCCATCTTTATCATCACTTCATTACTCACATTCTCTTTCTATGAAGAGTCCTTCTAATTGTCCTAATAATGATAAAATCCTTAGGAGTCACAAGTCTCATTTTCACCTAGAAATGTACAGAACATTATGAATCAATTATGACTACTCTTTCATTTTTACCTTTTTATGCTTCTCGAGTCTTACACTTGAAAATAAAAATTTCTATCTAGTTTTGTTCTTTATAATAGCTATGCTTGCAATTCCTTTATTTCATTAAACGTTCATTTTTCCCTCCAAATGCTTATACTCAGTTTTGCTGGGTAGGTTATTCTTAGATGTAATCCTAACTCTTTTTTTTCCTTCTGGAACATTATATTCCAAACCCTCCATTCCTTTAAATAGTAGCTGCTAAATTTAGTTTGATACTAACTGTCATGCCATAATATTTTTATGTTTTCTTTTGGTTTGCTTTTTGACATGGGATCTTTGGAATTTGGCTGTAATATTCCTGGGAGTTTTCAATTTGGGATCTTTTTAGATGGTAATTGGTGGATTCCTTCCATTTCTACCTAATCCTCTGCTCTAGGATATTTCTTTATAATTTGTTCAAATATGATGCCTAAGTTCTTTCTTTAATCATGGTTTTCATGTGGTCCAATAAGTCTTAAATTATATCTTCTCAATCCATTTAATAGTAAATATTTTCATATTTTTTTTTTGTTCATAAGTTTCTTGATGTGTCATGTAGCCTTAAACTTTCATTGGTCAATTTTAATTTTTAAGCAATTATTTTCTTCTGTCAGCTTTTGAATTTTTTAACCATTTGATAATTGTTTTTAAAGTGTTATTTTATTTGATATTTTTGTGCCTTTTTGACTAAGCTGTTAATTTCATTCATAATTTTCTTTCCTCACTTTCATTTCTTTACCCAATTTCCTCTACTACTTTTGCTTGACTTTGAAAATTCATAGCAAATTTTTGTGATCAGCTTCTTTTTTTGTTTGCTAATTTGTTAATGTTTAGTATATTTCTCTATTTTGTACTTTGTTCAGACTTTGTTTGTTTTCACACTGTTGAGTTCAGAGCTAGTTCTAGGGGTTTAGAAGTTTTCAGAGCTTGGTTGGATTTAGGCCCAGTTGTGGTCACTGATCTCCTGATCTGCTCTGCTCTTTATCCATGAAGAGCCCCTCATCTTTTGGGATTTCAATTTATTCTGCTACTCAGTGTCCTTTACCTTTGTGCCTCTGTTCCCCAGGATTACAACTGATAATGTTCCTCAGGGTCTCTGCTCTCTCATTACTAAAAAAGTTTTTCTCTGTCCTTGAACTGTAACCTAGAAGTAGGTATAGGAATCAAGTTGCCCAAAAGCATTCAGTCCTACATCCAGTGCTATCTCAGAAGTTCCCTATTGTCTTTTTTTGTCCAGTTGATATATTTCCTTACCATCTCGGACTTGATATTCTCAAGGATGATAATGTTCCTGTTGCCACCAAAATTGATCATTGATGTTTATGAGTTCCTTTTTACTCAAGTGTCTTTGGTAGAGGTGAAAGATGCATGATCAATTTACTTCTCATTACGTCTCTTACTTTCTATGAAAGCAAAATAGATTACATCCTTTTGTCTTTTATTTTCCTCACAAATATATTCCATTACTTTTAACCTTTCCTCATTGGATCTAATTTCCATTCATTTAATGAAAGTTACCAATTAACATTTCTGGAATCACACCACTTTAAACTTTGCTTAAGGGCTTTATAATCCCATATCTACCACTGACTTGCAGATTTACATTCCAGAATTCACTTTCCTCCAGCCTAATAGGACGCTAACCTACATTCCTCATAGGCTAAGTGTGGAGAATACAAATGAAGAGTTATTGCAGTTTACTTGAAAAATGAACTGCTGATGCTGCATGGATTCAAGACCTAGTGTCCTAGTCATGCCCTTCATGTGCAAAAATAGGAGGGAAAAGTAACAATGACTAATATCTCATTTGCAAGGAGAAGTTCAATTTAATCCTGTTTCCTTCTGTTTCAATTCAACAACATTTACATTTCTAACATTAACATTTGGTGTCCTACTAACTACTATAGTGAACAAAAGAAAGTCAGATCCTTCCCCACAAAAGAGCAAAATAAATCAAACTCCCAAATTCAGAACTGACTGCATTCTTCATATCTCAACAAAAAGTATGAACTCATAAGAAAACAAGAACTCAAGTTGAAGACAGAAATAATATAATGAAAATTCTCATGGGAAGTTATCAGAGCATATACTGTCATGAAGTAATTGTTGGGGTATCTGGAGGACTAAATAATATTTCTCAGAAGCTGTAAGTCTTCTGGGAAAACATTGAAATTACAGGGAAATAAACAATCATATTCCACCTTCTGGGAAAATCTTTAAGCCCAGGAATCTTCTTAATGAGGTCACAGAGGTAGATGAGGATAAATCTGAGCCTCCTTAGCCTGCGTTCCTACCTGGGAGATGATGCTTATAGGGCAAAGGGTCATCTTCCTTCTTTCTGTCAGATACCTAGTATGGAACCTTTTTGTCTTTTGAGTATATTTTGTAGTTGACGTCTGATATATATTCCATTAAACTCTCTGCCTCTACAGTGTGTCTACTGAGAAAATAAGAAACTGTAGACAGATATCATCACCATCATCATAACCGAAACAACAACATTTATATGGTTCTTACTATGTGCCAGATGCTGTGTTAAGCACTTTACAGTTATTATCTAATTTGTTCTTCCAAAGAATGCTGGGAGGTAGGTACTCCTATTATCTCCCACTTTACAGATGAAGAAATTGAAGCATACAGAGATTAAGTGAATTTCCTAGAGCAATAAACTAGTAATTTATTGAACATGGATTTGAATTCAGGTCTTTCTATCTTCTGGCCCCATGCTCTCTCTACTGTATTCCTTATCAGTTCCTAAGTCTAAATGAAATGACCAAAAGAAATCTAAGGAAATTACCATCCAGTTTACTTCCTCACTTCTCATTTTATCCCAAATTTCTCATTGAATTAATTTTAGGACTATAGCAATGGTAATAAATAAACCAAATAAATAAATAAACCAAGATCATTAATCAGGATCAGAAAATGTAAAGTAACATCAAGGAATCCTTTTTTCTGAGGAGACAGGACTATTTTTATTCTTACAGGGCTTAATGAGAAGGGTAAGAGTGGCTAGATAACTCTGGTTTTCTTCTTCTGGCCTCCTTCAAGCCTCTTTCCTTTCTAAGCAGTCATTCAGGTCCTAGGTGTGCCTATTTAGAAAGAAAAAAAGCAGGTCTCTGAAATCCATCCTCATGTGTGTGACCTCATGGCAATGCTCAGAGCACAACATTGTCATCTTGTTAAAAGCAGGCTGTCTATTGCAGAGTCTTTACATTGGACAGGCAGTTTATGCAAGGGGTTACTTTGATGACTGAACCTCCCTATGTTGGAGAACAGAATTTAGTTACAGAACTCAGAATACATCAGGGGACACACATTGCTTAAGTGACTATATTTAGAAAACAATAGACAGCACAGTATATATTTTTTTCTTTTGCACATACAATTAGAAAACTAATTCACATGTAGCTACTTTTTAGAAATAGTGTAACCACCCATTTGGGTGGTCATCTAAGAGCTGGGTAAGAGAGGGGGGAACATACTGGCCACCCTTGGGAAAAGTGGCATTTGAACAAGTTTGAACCTTTTCCAAGTTTGGCAATGTGGTTGCATTGTCAAATCAAATTAAATAACTAGTGAACATCAGTAGATTACATTAATTGCTTACTATCAAAGGGATCATTACCTTTAAACATAAATGCAGTATAAGGTTAAAGGAGAAAATGCCTGAATGAAGGAAACATACCTATTATAATACCCAAAAAGCCAATGTAGACTTCCTCCCTCTTTATTCTATATAACAAGGTACAAGTTACCTGGACAAGGTGTGAATTCTCCTCTTCTTGGATTTTCATCACACCACTTACCTGGCATTTATCCTGGTACTGAGTCAAGTTTCCAAATTATCCTAAATATCTGAGTTGGACCCTTGCAGAAAGAGGTCAGACATCTGAACATATCTCTTCAGATCCTTCAAAGAACTCTTATGATTAAGGAAATATTTCCTAATAGAGATAAAAGATGATGTAGAATTAGTGATATAGGTTGATGTGGAGACTTTGATAGGTGGGAAGTAGGAAAAGGAGATAGATATAAAAAGAAGCAGACCTACATAAAATCAGGAAAATGAAGGCAACCAGTGCATTCTCAAACCCTTTTCCCTCAAAATAAGGGAGTATTCATCACTAGACATAATTGAGGAAAAGGAGATGAACCCTCATCAAGTGGAAGTGGAGATACTCAGCCCTTTTGGACTTGGGGAGGGATCCATGGGTTAAATTATCTCTTCTTTTTTTTGGATGGTATAGATACAAAGGCAGAGTGGAATCTATCCACTTGAGGGTTCTTTGATTCTCTAGTTCCTCTTCATTCTTTCCTGACTAGGGGAGTAGGGAGAAGAGAAAAGGAAAACCCTGTCAGAGTATAAGGTTATCTTGACCAGCTTGTGGACTTAGGAACAAGACCCATGTGCTTTCGGTTGTTAGCCTGGATGTTTGCTGAGGAATAGACAGAGCTTAGAGAATGACCCAAATCAAATTCTGCTGTGTCAGAGAGAAACTCAGGGTCAGACACTAACCAAGGATTTCCAGAAACCACCAAGACAGTTCTAAGTTCCATACTAAAATAATTCTATATTTATTTTAAGATATGCTAAGCAATCAATGTATGAAAATTAATGAAAGCTATAGGGCCAGGAGTGAAATGAAGCCTCAGTGATACAAATCAAAAAATGATTGTGGAAAAGTTTAATAAAACACAGGTGTTCGGGATGAGTTTGACCATTCCATATGATTGAAGTAAATAAGCAACTACATGCTATATATGGATCAATATAAAAGAAACATCTAAGAAGTGAGATGACAAAAGTATGTGGTCACCTTGAAGCCTGGAAACATCCATATTAAAACAGGAAACACAAAACATATACACCCCCACCCCCACACACACACATACAAACACACAAAAAGACAGTCTAAAACTCAAGCTTGAGTCTTCTGAGTCAGAACATATACTTTAAATGACATATACTTAGGATCACATGGAGGATAGAGGCAAGTCATCACTTTCCATACCATGCTCTTTGGAAGTAGCTTGAAAAAAAAATCATAATATGATGCCCATAGAGAAAAGGAGAGGTTGAAGAATTGATCACTTCATTTGAATCCTATGAATAACAGAGTTTTTTGATTCAGCATCCCATAAGAAGAATCTATCATCTGAAAGTGCATATCCATTAACCCTGAGACACCCATGGCTAGAATAAAAGCCAAAGCTCCCAAGTAGCCAAACGGAAGCAATTATGACTACCCTGAGCATATTCCATGGAATGATCACTTTAAGGCAATCCAATGTTGTTATAATGAAGATTTTAAATAACAATAATTTAGAAGAAATAGCCCCACTCCCCAAAGAATTTAAATTCTATTTTATCTTAGCTTTCTAGCCTAAAATTCATCTTTGTTACATGGGATTGCCTTACCTTCTCTATCCATCTCCTGCATAAAGAATCCTTACATATGTTTCCAACTCTGACCATCTCACCTAGTACTCAGTTTGTCCGTGGCTTGGATTTATGTATCTAAAATTCAAAAGAAGATATTGAGAAATAATATCATACTCTTCTGGGACTTGGTGAAATATAATGAAGGAAAGCCAGGGGTGGAGGGGCATCTCACAATAGCTAGCAATAACAGCCATAGTATTTATACAGCTCTTTAAAGTTTGCAAAGAACTTTTAATATATTATCTCATTTTATCTTCACAATAATCCCTTTAGGTAGATAAGGCAAGCTGCATGGTATAGTAGATAGAGTGTTGGTCCAGAATCAGAAGGCTCATCTTTATGAGTTCAAATGTAGCTCACACACTGAATACCTATGTGACCATGGACATGTCACTTAACCCTACTGTCCTCAGCTTATGTAAAATGAACTGGAGAAGGAAATGGCAAACTGATCCAGTACCTTGCCAAGAAACCCCAAAAGGTGCATCGAAGAGTCAGATACAACTGAACAGCCACTAATTATGCCCATTTTGTATCTTAGAAAACTGGAGTTGATAAGCTCCAAAACCTAAATTACTTGGGAAAGACCTCCCTATTTGTTAAAAAATTGTGGGAAAAGTTGAATCAGACATGCCAAAGTTAGAATTAGACCATCATCTTACACTATATTCCACAACTAATTCAAAATGGATATGTGACTTTAATACTTTTTTTCTTTTTTTCATTTATTTAGTATTTTCCCCCAGTTACATGTAAAAGCAAATTTTAACATTCATGTTTCAAAACTTTGGGTTCCAAATTCTCTCCCTCTCTCCCAACCCCACCGTTGTTGAGAAGTCTAGCAATTCAATATAGGTTATACATGTATAGTGATGCAAATAAATAAATAAATAATTATCATGTTATGAAAGAAAACATAAACCAAAAAACAAAAAAAAAGGAACTTCATGAAAAATGAAGAAAGTAAAAAAAATGCTTCATTCTGTTCTCAGGCACCATCAGGTCTTTCTCTGGAGATAGATAGCATACTTCATCATAAGTCTTTCAGAGTTGTCTTGGATCATTGTTTGCTGAGAATCATTAATTCACAGCTGATTATCTTACAATATTGCTGTTACTTTGTACATAGTACATTCACTTTGAAAGTCTTTCCAAGTTTTTTCTGAGAACATCCTGATCACCACTTCTTATAGTTCAACAGTATTTCATTATAATCAAATACCACAATTTCTTTAGTCATTCCCAATTGATGGGCATCCCCTCAATTTCCAATTCTCTTGCTCCAGAAAAGAGTTACTATAAATAATTTTGTACGTGGAGTTCCTTTTTCTTGTTTTTAAATTTATTTTGGGATGTGCACCTAATAGTGGTATTGCTAGGTCAAAGGGTATGCATGGTTTTATAACCCCTTGGGCATATTTCCAAGTTGATCTCTAGAATAGTTGAATCAGTTCACAAATTCCCCACCAATACACTGATGTCTCAGTTTTCCCACATTCCCTCCAACATCAGTCTTTTTTTTTTCCCTTTTCTATCATATTAACTAATTGAATAGGTATGAGGTAATATCTCAGAACTGTTTTAATTTGCATTTCTCCAATCAGTAATGAACTAAAGCATTATTTTATACAGCAATAGATCACTTTGATTACTTCATCGGAAAACTGTTCATATCTTTTGACCATTTGTCAATTGGAAAATGGCTCTTATTTTTTATAAATTTTACTCAGTTCTCTACATGCTTAAGAAATAAAGCCTTTATTAGAAAAAAATACTTCCTTTTTTTTATAGTTACTATTGCTATTTCCTTCCATCCTATTCCCCCTATTTGTTTTGTTTTCTCTCGCCTTTTACTTTGTCCCTCCTCAAAAGTGTTTTACTTCTGACCATTCCCTCCCCCAATCTGCCCTCCCTTCTATCGTTCACCCTTCTCTCATTCTCTTCCTCTCCTAATTTCTATAAGGTAAAATAGGGTAAAAAAAGATTTCTGTATCCAACTACATGTGTATATTATTCCTTCTTTGAGCCAGTTCTGATGAGAATAAGGTCTACTGACTCCTCCTTACCTCTGTCCTCTTCCCCTCTCCTGTAAAAGCTTTTTCTTGACTCTTTTATGTGAAATTATTTACCTCATTCAACTTCCTTCTATCTCGTTCTCCAAGTACATTCATCTCTAACCCCTTAATTTTATTTTTTAAGATATCATCCTGTCATATTCAACTCAGACCTGTGCCGCCCTCTGTCTACCTAGAAATGAGAAAGATTTTATGAATTACAAATATTTTCCCATGGAGGAATGTAAACAGTCTAAACTTATTAAGTCCCTCATGATTTCCCTTTCTTATTTATCATTTTGTGCTTCTCTTGAGTCTTGTATCTCAAAGTCAAATTTTCTATTCCACTCTGGTGTTTTTATCAAGAATGCTTTAAAGTCCTCTATCTCATTGAATGTCCATTTTCCCTGAAGGATAATAGTCAATTTTGCTGGGTTGGTGATTCTTTTTTATAAGACTAATTCATTTACATTCTGGAATATTATATTCCAAAACCTCCAAATGTTTAATATAGAAGGTGCTAAATCTTATGTTATTCTGACTGTGGCTCCATGATACCTGAATTGTTTCTCTCTGGCTGCTTGCAATGGTTTCTCCTTGAGCTGAGAGTTTGGAAGTTGGCTACAATAGTCCAATGAGTTTTCAACTTGGGAACTCCTTCAAGAGGTGGTTGGTAGAATCTTTCAATTTCTATTTCACCCTTTGGTTCTAGAGTATCAGGGAACATGTCTTTGATAATTTCTTGAAAGATGATGTCTATGCTCTTTATTATTATCATTACTATTATTATCATTATTATTATGGTTTTCAGGTAGTCAAATATTTTTAATTATCTCTCTCGGATCTATTTTCCAGGTCTGTTGTTGTTGTTGTTTTTTTTCCTTTTAATGAGATATTTCACATAGTCTTCTATTTTTTTCATCTTTTTGGTTTTGTTTTATTTTTTCTTGATTTCTCTTAATGTCGTTGGCTTGCATTTTCTCAGTTCTAATTTTAATGCAATCATTTTCTTCAGTGAGCTTTTGTACCTCTTTTCCCATTTGTCCAATTCTAATTTTATGGAGTTTGTTTTTCCTTCCATGAATTTTTGTGTCTCTTTTTCCATTTGCTGAATTCTGCTTTTTAGGGCATTCTTCTCCTCATTGACTTTCTGTGTGTCTTTTACCATTTGAACTACTCTATTTTCTAAGTTGTTATTCTCTTCAGTATTTTTTTGTATCTTCTTTACCAAGTTGTTGATGCCTATACTTGATCCAAATTACATTTTTTTTTCCTGTGACTAAAAGCAAACTTAAGAGGTATATTGCAACCATAGCTGTGATGGTGATGAAGAAGAAGGTGACTTGAAAATGGGAGAAGCTCTTAGACAAGAGCTGTGATGGACATATCACGTTGGCCTTGCCAAAGAGGATATTCTGTTTGACTGTCTTCCTTCTACTGGAGACCTGTATACTCTTCTTTGCTTTTGAGTGATGTTACTTGGCTATTCAACTGTCTTCTTTTCTTTTTTTTTCGTGGCTATACTGCTGAAGACAAGCTTCAGGGAGTCCAGTGTCATTCTCCAGGCCTACCAGATGAAGCAACTTCCACTGAAATGGAGACAGAAGAAACTACTAGCATGATACCACAAGTTCAGTATCTGCCTCCTGGAATCAAGAATTTCCAGATCAACAACAAGATCTTGCAACTAAAGTATTGTTATACATGCGAGACCTTTAGCCCTACCCCCACCCTACTCCTGCCTCCCACTGCAGCATTTGTGACAATTGTGTGGAACACATTGATCATCATTGTCCTCAGGTCATAAATTGTGTAGGCAAGAGAAACTGCTTCCACTTCTTCATCCTTTCTCTATCCCTCTTCACCATCTATGCCTGTACCTTCAACAGAGTCTATGTGGTTCTCAAGTCCTTGAAACCTGCCTTCCTAGGAATGTTGAAAGAAATTCCTGGATCAGTGCTGGAAGAACTCATATGCTTCTTCACTTTCTGTCTTATTGTGGGATTGATAGGATTCCACACTTCCTTAGTGGCCCTCAACCAGACAATGAATAAAGATATTAAAGTTTCCTGGACAGAGAAGAACTGAATGTAGATCCCATACCATCATGGATATCATCTTTGAAGAAATTATCAAAGATGTGTTCCCTGATACTCTAAAACCAACCAGAAATTGAAAGATTCCACCAATCACCTCCTGAAAGAGATACCAAGTTGAAAACTCATTGGAACATTGTAGCCAAATTCCAGAGCTCTCAGCTCAAGGAGAAACCATTGCAAGCAGTCAGAAAGAAACAATTCAGGTATCATGGAGCCATAGTCAGAATAACACAAGATTTAGTACCTTCTGTGTTAAAGATTTGGAGGGTTTGGAATATAATATTCCAGAGCATAAACGAACTAGGATTACAAACAAGAATCACCTAGCCAGCAAAATTTATTATAATCTTTCAAGGGAAAAAATGAATATTCAATGAGAAAGAGAACTTTAAAGCATTCTTGACAAAAACACCAGAGTGGAACAGAAATTGTGACTTTGAAATACAAGATTCAAGAGAAGCATAAAATGGCATAAAATAATAAATACAAAAGGAAAATCATAAGGGACTTGATAAGTTTAAACTGTTTATATTCCTACATGGGAAGATGATATTGTCCTAAGGAACTGCTATGAGGTGCTGTGTTCCCAATATGTTGGATATTGACATGGCATGTTGCCACTTGAAAAAAGTAGAATTGAACCCTTAAGCACTCAAAGGTTCAGTATCAGTCCATTCCCACAGAGCCCAGTGGTCCCCACAGAGCCATTGAACTTGAATGTGCTGTCCCTTAAATGCTGTGCTCCTGAGGAGATGCAATCCAGTGTTCTGGTCCAACAGGGTACAAAGTTCCCAGAGATTTCCCAGCTTCTGGAGCTGAAAAGTAGTTTCTCTGCACAGCAGAGAGAGAGATAAAACTGTATTTTCTTTTAATGAAAGCAGAGATTGATGGAGAGGGAAAAGACAACCTTGAGACAGGACAAGTGAGTCAGCCCTTTTGCCACTTTTCTTTGGTATCTCTTCACCTAATTCTGGATTGGAATATTCTCTATATAAGATATATTTTCTTGAGCTCCAGGAAGAAGCAGAGCAAATACCATTACATACATTAGCTTGAAATCTGGGTTTCAAGGACCTTGGCCTCAAGAGTTCCCTCTGGGTCACTTCTCTGGCTCTGTGAAATCAAGTAGTGAGCATTGTTGACATCCATTACTTGTCCCTGGATGGGAGATAGTCTCACAGGTTTCTGTCCATTAAATCTCAAAAGGGCCCAAAAGGAAGCAATTTGAGGCCATTTCTGCCTCTATATGGAAGAAAGGAATGGGAATGAAGCAGGGCTATGCTGCCATGACAGCTCATGAATATGAGGTACAATCCTCCTATCTAAACACTTGTATGTATTAAGGTAGTTTCTTTCTTCAGTCTCCCTCCCCATTCTCTATCTTTCAATCCCCTTCTTTGTCAATTAGATAGAAGTTAGTTGGAATACTTAGTGAGTTAATAATTTGCGGTTTTCATAGCCTAACCCCAAAACTTTGTAATGGCTTTGACACCTTCAATGAGAAATTGTTAACACCAACAGCTACAGCCCCACTGTTCTATCTGGCTCTCTCATTATCTATGTGCTTTCTCTCTCCTTTTCAAATATGCTTTTCAGACCCTTGTTCCATTTGGGAGCAGTAACCATAGCTAAAAACATCTGCACTTTGCTGTCTGCTCTTCTGCAAGGGGTTTTCAAGTGTTCATAGATGCTACTCCTTTTACTACCCGCAATTTCAAGTTCAATCTGTGGAACCTCCAGTGGTCTCAAGTGAATACAAATAAATTCACATTAATATATTGATGTACAAAGGAATGGCTTCAGAGGCAGTTAAAGAGGGGAAACCTCCTGTTGGGGAGGGTAACTCACAATTCTTGACCAGTGTTTCCTTCCTTCCCCTCTTCTTTTAGAGATCTCTCACAGCACTTTGGAAGTCTCTGACCTCTTTAAATGCAGAGGCCCAAGAAAACCCCTACTACTATCCCCTACAGCACCAGGGATGGACTGGGTCCCCAGTCAAGTATTTAGGAGACCCTTTTTCTCCAGTCCTCAGCTACGCCTCAGGGGTAAGGATTTGTGTATGAAATGCAGCTGTTTCTGAGAGAGTCTATGTTTTCCCTTCCCTTTCCAATGTGAGGTCCTGTGGAAATGTCTTTAGTCATGAAAGGGTTAATCAGAGCTTTTTGTCTGTTTGAAGGGGATTAAACTATATTGATGCAAATAAAACAAAGGTATTTAGTGGGGCTTGGAGGAGAGTTCATGCAAGTCCTTGCTTTTACTCTTTCTTGGCTCTGATCTTAATATTAAAATGACAATAATAATAAACAATTACTAATAAAACCTTAATAGAGAAGCAGACTTTTAAAGATATGGGCAACATATGCATTCTTACCCAAATAAGGCATAGAGGCAATTACAAATGTCAAAAATAGTCATTTTGAATTATGTAAAGCTGAAAAACTGGTGAACAAAGAACTTCTCTTAATGGATCAAGGAAACAAAGGGAGGTTGCGTAACGGGGAAAATATTCTTTGAATTATCTTTCTCTGAGAAGGTTTTGATATGCACAATATGGAGACAGTTGTATTACATAAAATTATAGGCCATTCTGGAAAAGATAAAACAAAATTTGTACCAAGGATATTTTTAGGAAGATAGACACATATAGATATAAATAGATCTATGTCTATCTATCTATCTATCTATCTATCTATCTATCTATCTATCTATCTATCTATCATTATAATTAAGTTTAAATATCAATATCAAATAATTTCTTAAAATGAAATAGCAACTTATTAAATAACTTTAGTATTAAGTGCTGATTTAATTTTAATAATAATAATAATATTTATATGAAATCTACTATGTGTCAAACATGGTGTTAAACGCTTTACAAATATTATTTCATTTTATCCTCACAATTGTGGAAAGTACGTGCTATTTTGACCCCATTTTACAATTGAGGAAGTTGAAGCAAAAAGAGGTTAAATGATTCTCCAAGACTAGTATGTGTCCAAGGTTAGGTTTAAACTTAGTTTTTTCTGACCAGGCTCAAAGAATAATAAGAATAATGATGATGATAATATATATATAGCTTTGCTAAATATGTTATTTTCATTACATTTATTTCTCTGTAGTATTTAAGTGCTTTTATACATATTATCACCTGAGATGATGCAGCACCAACAAGATATTCCAAGTGCCTACAGTGACCATGAGTATCCTGGTGCATCTGAATTGCAAAATACAGCAGATTCTCCACATGGAAGACAGAACCAAAACATTTACTCAGACACCAGAAAACCAAATTCATCATAGTAACAAAGACCTCCATATACAATAACAATGCCAAGGGCAACACCCCCCCTCCCAAGGCTTGCCTTTGTTAGGTGTCTGACAAATCAGTTGCCTTACACAAATCACACATAGGCTCTCAAACAAAATGCCCTTCTTTCTTCACTCATAGCTAGCTGTAGGTTTGCCTTCATCCTTTAGTTCTAACTGTTCTCTCACTAATTTCCCCTCAGCTTTGCTCTTGCTCCACCTCTTTCTGTTCCACCCTTCCTGTTGTATCCTTTCAGCAAACTCCTCCCACCAGAGGCTCCTTATTACTCAGACTTCCATGTAACCCAGGCAGGTCACATGGGCCTATTAATGAATGAGAAAGATCTCACCATTAAATTACTAATACAGATGAAGCATCATGATGTTTTGTACTAAATTCTTAGTTAGAATTCTTGGAATATTTTGTGAAAATGTAAATAAACATTGAAGTTTTTGGAAGTTTCCATAAAAAACCTTACTATAGATAAAATTATAATTTTCACTCATATTGAAATGACTAACAATGAGGTCAGCAGAAAGCGGTGGTGGGAAATGTGATTAGTTTAAGTCCAACTAGGTAATGCAATAGCTAGAGCACCAGGCCTAGGGTCAAGACCTGAGATCAAATTCAATCTCAGTCACTTGCTAACTCTGTGATCCTGGGAAAGTTGCTTGATTTCTTTCTGCCTCAGTTTCCTCATATGCAAAATAGAGATAATAATAACCTGAGATAATGCCTCCCATGGTATTTGTGAGGATAAAGTAAGATAATATTTGTTAAGTGCTTTATAAACCTTAAAACACTATATAAATGCTAGGTATTATAAACTTTATTAACATTCTTGCTCTGCATTTAACTGATTTAAGAATAAATAGACAATTTTTTCAAATAACATCAAAAGAAAATCGAGAGCCTGGAAGGTTGGTTGTTCCCCTTGGACAGTGATAGAGAGAAGAACCTAATAATGAATTTTGTTGTTTTTGTTTCTCATTCAGTTGTGTCCAACTCTTTGTAACCCCTTGAACCACAGTTCAAAATTCTTGATTCTGTGATGTTCATCTTTCTTTATAGCCCAACTTGAATGCATTGCTGCTGGAAAAATTATAGCTTTGACTATGCACGTATTTGTCATCTAGGTGATGTCTCTGCTTTTTAATATGCTGTCCAGATTTGCCATAGCCTTCCTTCCAGGGAGCAAAGTTCTTTTTATCTCATGGCTGCACTTGCTGTCTGCAGTGATCTTAGAGTCCAAGAACATAAAATCTCACACTCTTTCCATTTCCTCATTTATTCTTCCTCTGTTTGCTGTCAAATGATTGAACCAGTTGCCATGATCTTAGTTTTTTTTGTTTTGTTTTGTTTTAATTTTTTTCATATTTAAAGTCAGTTTTTTACAATCTCTACATTCACCCTGATCAAGAGACTTCTTGATCCTTCTTTACTTTCTTCTATCAGAGTGGCATCATCTGCATGTCCCAGATTGTTGATATCTCTCCTGGCAACCTTAACTCTGGCTTTTAATTTGTCCAGCCTGGCATTTTGCATGATATACTCCATAAGTAATTTAAATAAAGTGACAACATAAAGTATCGTCATACTCATTTCCCAGTCTTCAATCAAATAGTTGTTTTGGGTTCGATGTGAATTGTCATAAACTTCGTGTACTAAATTCTGAAATAGTCTTCTCAAAATATGTTGGAAAATATGCAAACGAACCAAGAAAATAGTAATGAATTCAGTAATTGAAAAGCACAACTTCCAGGTATACCTGGTGGACTATGAGTCAGAAATAATTCTCCTTTGAACTTTTGTCTCTAGAGGTGCTAGTAAGATATATGTCCATCTATGTTGGGGAGAAAGGAGATTACCTCTCTGTGAAGTATCAATAGTGTTTTAAAAAAAGACTGGGGAGGAATTAGGGGCAAGATTTATATTTATAGTGCAATCTGGCAAATTCTATCCTTTGGGTATCTCACTTTTCTTTCCTGCAGAATTGTCTGCCTTATAAACCTCACTTCATGAAGATGCAATGATGCACTGTAGTCTCACTGCAGTAACTTTGAAAAGTATATAACAACTCTAATAATGTAAATAAAAATTTAATTTTGAAATACTCCAAAGCACTGATCACTATTATAATTGATCATAACATCAGAGGTATTAGTGGGGTAATGGAAAGAGCTTTTGATTTCAGGATGAACAGGGTTTGAATTCTAACCTTGCTGCTTGTATAACTGTGACCTTTCCACAACATCTGTGGGCATCCCCATATTTCTTTATCTGTAAAAATGAAGGGGCTTGATTAGATTACCTCAGATAGTCCCTTCCATCTATAAATTTATAGTCTATGGAAAATTGTAATACAGCCTTCTGACAGAGAGGTCATTGTACAGAGACAGAATGAGCATCTCAAGTTATAAAGTCAACTCTTTATGACAATAAATTTCATAGATGGAGCCAATCAAGTTTCCTTATCTGAGAATTCCCTATATCAATGAAATTACAGGTCCAGCAACTATTTCTGCTCCTCAGCAGGCTCCCACAATCCCTGTACAACATTTAATTTGGTTGTTATTAAAGTTTGGTAAAACATTTGTTGTTACTGTTGCTGTCATTTTCGTTACTGTTTCTGTCCTATTCTTCCTTCAATAAATTCTCTGTTCCTGAACCATTCCCTTCTTCTGACCTGACAGTATCTCCATTCATCCCAGTGCCTTATCTAGAAACTTCCATATTTAGACTCTTCAGTTACAGGCTATAAACTTCAATGTCTTAGCTGGTTGACAATGCACTATCTATGCGCAGAAGATACTGTTCCCTGCTATAAAGCACCAGATTTTTTCTGCTCCCAGTACTATCATGATCTGCAAAAATACTAGAACTAGGGATGGGGAACCTGCGGCCTCAAGGCCACATATGGCCATCTAAGTTCTCAAGTGTGGCTGTCTTACTGAATCCAAACTTTTGTTCTACTGTATGAATTCTGTCACTTGAGGACCACACTTAAGGACCTTCAGGGTTGCACGTGGTCTTGAAATTGCAGTTTCCCCACCCCACCCTGGAACCTAGACTATCATGAAGTCCCTTTTCTGACATGACGAAAGATTGCTAACCTGAAGGATTCCCATTGGCATCCCTAGTGGAGTATGTATGTGTGTCGGAGGGGGGGGAGGGGGAGGTAGCTACTTTCAGAGAGAACATTTTTAGACATTGTGGGAGGTTAATGGATCGTTCTAGTGCCCTTCTCTTATTACTATTCTCAGTCACTCGCTTGACTTTCTCCAGCTAAACCAAATGATCTTCCCTTTAGGGCTTTTGCCTAAATACACGAGATAAAAGCATTCACTGACTCCTTTAAAACCTCTGAAGCCCCTTCAAACCCATCAAAGGAACCTGAGAGTTGAGTACATTTTAGCCTTGTATGTATTCTAAAATGTATATCTTCATCTTTTATAGTATGAATCATAACCATATTTTTTCGACAACTTGAATCCATGTAAGGAAGTAGGACAAGAATTAATCTTGTTTTCACAAATGTGGAGTATAAGAGACTCAAAATTAGTTCATATCTACCTCTGTACAGATATTCAAAGCTTGTATTCGTTAATGTCCAACTCTTTCTGACTCCATTTAGGGATTTTTTGGCAAAGATACTGGAACGGTTTGCCTTTTCTTTCTCCAGTTCACTTTACAGACGAGGAAAACCTAAGGCAAAGGGTGTTAAGTGACTTGCACAGGCTCATAAAATTAGTAGGTGTCTGGGGCCAGATTTAAACTCAAGTCCTCCTAAGGCCCAGCACTCTATTCACTAGCTGTCCCACACTATAGGATACCAGTGCCTAATATATGTATGGATCCTGGAAATCCCTTGACTATATTCTATTTATTAATTCATATCAAATATAACATATGAAAAAGTTTTGCCTACTCATACTTTATGTTAACAGTTTATTACCTATCAGAACTTTTTCCCTTGTTGTATAGACAGCCTGGTTTACATTTTCGCTGTGTTTTATTCTTCATATTTAAATGTGACATTTTAGTAAAGTCATTCAGAATTCAAAATTTTTCTGAGAACCAGTTTTAACATAATGTTACTATTTTTCATTAACATGCCTTCGATTCTTAATCAAATGTCACCCCATTGATACAGAATTCTTTAATCAAAACCCAATAAAATTTACCCCTTCCTCATTAATGATGAGAAGATGACATCTACATTAGAAAGATAGGAAATTTCTAAACCATTAGCACATATCATTGAAATAACCAAATATAGCAAGTGTGGGCTTCAGAATTGAAGACTTTGATGTTAGGGGGCCAAGGGAAGCCATCACCAATGTGAATAATAATAATAATGATTTCTCCACAGTATCTTGGGCAATTACCACAAATTATGTTTGAGTCAAGAGCAAAAAGGATGTCCTCAGTTCAGTCCTATGTGAAACTTCTGCAAAATACTGTGTGGGTTAGGAAGAGTAGTGAGGAGCTCATTTAAAGCCAGATATGTGGTAATGTTGTTATTGATGATAATATTATACACATATAGTGCTTTAAGTTTTGCAAAGCAATTCATACATCTTATGTTATTTAATTTTTAACACAACCCTCTGATATAGGTGCAATTATAATTCCAATTTACAGATGAGGAAATTGATGCTGAGTATTTTTAAGTGACTTGAACAAGGTCATTCAGCTATTAAGTGTCTGCAGCCAGATTTGAACTCCAGACTTTAAGACCATCACTCAGCCCACAGCTCCACTTAGCAGCCTTAAAATAAAATAGGTATGCAATGAGATTTGAATTCAGGTCTTTCTAATGATTCCTCATCTGATCTATTGAGGCAGTATGGTATTGTGGATTGAGGGCTGATATAAGACTCTAAAATACCTTGGTTCAAGTCATGTCTCTGATTCACTATCTGTGTGGTAATGGATAAGTTACTTAAATTTCCAGAAACCCCAAACAACTTGCTAAATTGTATTATAAGAGAGAGTTGTCATTCTCAGGGGAAAGCATCATTATAATAGAAATTCCATATGCTGTTGCAAAAACAAAACAAAACAAACAAAAACCAGGAAAAACCTTC
Organism: Bettongia penicillata ogilbyi; assembly: GCA_023548195.1. NCBI lineage: Eukaryota > Metazoa > Chordata > Mammalia > Diprotodontia > Potoroidae > Bettongia > Bettongia penicillata. The sequence continues at coordinate 10,278,254 of JAJHZJ010000514.1, read as the reverse complement.
CTAAATATGTGCTGAACACTGTTCCTTCTAAGTTTCTTAATTACTTTGTAAATTTGACTTATATCATTCTCTGGGAGAAGGGGATCCCCTTTTGCCTAATGAGTTCTGGCTCCCCTCTCCTCTAATCATCACATTTCCTCAATTTCATTTAATGCATCTATTGTGGACTGAAGAGTATTTAAGTAATATAATGTAAAACAGACACCTTTGGTTTCACAAAATGCTCATTTGATATGTCATTTGTTTAGAACCCAAATCTACCCTGTAGCAAGATAATTCCTTTCCTTACATTTCTATAGTATATCTGCATATGAGAAATAAGGTAATGCAACTGGGTTACCCTGAGATGAAAAGATCTCAAGTATGAGAATTTATTTCAACCAAAATAATTTAAAGTCGAAGATTTCAATAACTTTGCACATTTATCAATTCTTTGCGCTTGCATTTATCAGTTCTTTGGTGTTATCTGGGTTTTAGAGTGAAATGATTTCACATTTTATATTTCTGTATAGTAGTGAGAAGAGAGTGAATTTTCTAAAATGTTTCCAGCGATGCAGAAGCAACTATTTCTTTACAGCTAACAAACGGACAGTACCATGCAAATTCAAGATAGGTAGAATATCCATAATGCCATCTTGACTGGCTCTACAGCTCTTAGATAAGATAAATCTTGTCAACCATATACAAAGCATTTTAAATTAAAGAAAACACTTTCTGGGTTCCCTATTCCACTCCCAACATCCACATTTCACTTTACTAAGTCTCTATTTTCCCTATTAGATTGTATGCTCCTTGAGGGTAAAGACTACGTTCTGTCTTTATATTCTCTGGAAAAATGCCTGGAACATAGTACACACCTAATTGAGTGACTATTGCCACTAGTGGATTCAGGTCAGGTATCACTAAAAGGTTCTTCTCCCTCCTCCTCTAAGGTATAGATTTCATTTTTATTTAAAACAAAGGACACACTATGTGTATATGCATATATATATATATACACATGTGTGCATGTGAATATATATGTATATGTATGCAGTACATCTATGTTGCTATATGCATGCATATATGTATGACACATGTACACATATGTGCAAATATACAACACTATCCATATATAACTGTGTATGTATGAACATATATGTATGCACACATATGTGCATATTTGTGTATGTATATTGTGTGTATGCATAAACACAAAACAAATGTGTTTCTGTGCATATATCACACATACACATGTATGTTTGAAATGTTAATGTTATGTAGTAAATATTAATTTATAGATTAAGTTTACAAATATGTTATCCATACATTTTTCTATTGGAAAACTCTTTTTAAAGACTATATAGGGTAAGAGTTGGAGTAAATTAGTTCTTCCACACTCCAATTCTGTTTCCTTCCATATACATACATACACACATGCATATGTACATACACATTACACATATATACACAGGCATGTACATATATAATCACAAACACAATAAGTTTTTGTACTCCAATTATATGATTCCTTCCCAAACATGTCTAAACTTTTGAATTTCAAGGTTGTTCTTGCTGTTTATTTGTTCAATCACGTCCAACTGTTTGTGATCCAGTATGGGGTCTTCCTGACATATGCAAGATATCATTTTCCTGATGTCATTGATCCTCTTTGAAAATGAAAAGTGAACACCATGTGAGCAGTAGTAGCTGTCCTTCCTGGGGAGGCAACTGGTCAGTTCCAGCTGGTCAACGCTGTTATTTCCTCTCTCCTCCTCTCCTTCCTTTTAATCTTCCTCTTCCCTCTCTTATCTCCTCCTCTTCTCCCTCTATCTACATTGGGAGTCATACCCTTACACGTGGGTTCTCTTTCCAAAGGAACATAAATTTTGATCTCTTATACTTCCTAAGATAAATTGCTACATTCATTGACTACTGTGTCTTTAGTATCTAGCCTATTCCACTAGTCTACCCTTCTGTTTTTTTAATTTATTTAACTTTTAACATTCATTTTCACAAAATTTTGGGCTCCAAATTTTCTCTCCATTTCTCCCCTCTCCCCACCCCAAAACGCCAAGTGTTCTAATTGCCCCTATCACCAATCTGCCCTCCCTTCTAACATTCCTCCCTTCCTTTGTCCCCATTTTCACTTTTGTCCTGTGGGGCCAGATAACTTTCTATACTCCATTACCTGTATTTCTTATTTCCTAGTAGCAAGAACAATACCCAATATTTGGTCCTAAAACTTTGACTTCCAACTTCTCTTTATCCCTCCCTCCCCACCCATTCCCTTTGGGAAGGCAGGCAATTCAATATAGGCCATATCTGTGTAGTTTTGCAAATGACTTCCATGATAGTCATGTTGTCTAAGACTAACTATATTTCTATCCATCCTACCCTGCCTCTCATTGCTTCTATTCTCTCTTTTGATCCTGTACCTCCCCAAGAGTGTTGACTTCAAATTGCTCCCTCTTCTCACTGCCCTCCCTTCCATCTTCCCCCCCCCCCCGCTAATCCCCTTCTCCCCCAATTTCCTTTATTGTAAGATAGGTTTTCATACCAAAATGAGTGTGCATTTTATTCCTTCCTTTAATTGAATGGGATGAGAGTAAACTGCATGCTTTTCTCTCTCCTCCCATCTATTTCCCTCCACTGAAGTCTTTTGCTTGCCTCTTTTATAAGAGATAATTTTCCCCATTCCATTTCTCCCTTTCTCCTCCCAATACATTTCTCTCTCAACACTTAATTTCATTTTTATAAGATATGATCCCATCCTATTCAATTTACTCTGTGTTGTGTGTGTGTGTGAGTGTGTGTGTGTGTGTGTGTGTGTAATCCCACCAACCACCCAGATACTGAAAAGTTTCAACAGTTACAAATATAGTCTTTCCATGTAGGAATGTAAACCATTTAACTTTAGTAAGTCCCTTATGACTTCTCTTTGCTATTTACTTTTTCATGCTTCTTCTCACTCTTATGTTTGAAAGTCAAATTTTCTTTTCAACTCTGGTCTTTTCATCAAGAATGCTTGAAAGTCCTCTGTTTCATTGAAAAACTATTTTTTCCCCTGAAGTATTATACTCAATTTTGCTGGGTAGGTGATTCTTGGTTTGAGTCCTAGTTCCTTTGACTTCTGGAAGATCCTATTCCACACCCTTTGATCCCTTAATGTAGAAGCTGCTAGATCTTGTGTTATCCTGATTGTATTTCCACAATACTGGAATTGTTTCTTTAAAACTGCTTGCAATATTTTCTCCTTGACCTAGGAATTCTGGAATTTTGCCACAGTGTTCCTAAGAGTTTCCCTTTTTGGGAATCTTTCAGGTGGTGATCGATGGATTCCTTCAATACTTATTTTGTCCTCTAGTTCTAGAATATCAGGGCAGTTTTCCTTGATAATTTCATGAAAGATGATGTCGAGGCTCTTTTTTTGATCATGGCTTTCAGTTAGGCCCATAATTTTTAAATTGTCTCTTCTGGATCTATTCTCCTGGTCAGTTGTTTTTCCAATGTTATATTTCACATTATCTTCCATTTTTTCATTCTTTTGGTTTTATCTCATGATTTCTTTGTTTCTCATTAATTCATTAGCCTCCATCTGTTCCATTTTAATTTTTAAAGAACTATTTTCTTCAGTGAGCTTTTGGACCTCCTTTTCCATTTGACTAATTCTGCTTTTGAATGCATTCTTCTCCTCATTGGCTTTTTGAACCTCTTTTGCCAATTGAGTTGGTAAAGGTGTTATTTTCTTCAGCATTTTTTGGGTCTCCTTTAGCAAGGTGTTGACCTGCTTTTCATGTTTTTCTTGCATCTCTCTCATTTCTCTTCCCATTTTCCTCTACCTCTCTAATTTGATTTTCAAATCGTTTTTGAGCTCTTCCATGGCCTGAGACCATTGGATATTTATTTTGGATATTTGGGATACAGAATCCTTGACTTCTATATGATTGCCTGATGGTAAGCATTGTTCTTCCTCATCTGAAAGGATGGGAGGAGATATCTGTTCAGTAAGAAAGTAACCTTTTATGGTCTTATTTTTTCCCCCTTTTTTGGGCATTTTCCCAATCAGTTATTGACTTTGGGTCCTTTGTCAAGAGTAGGGTATACTCTGAGAATCTGTGAGATCTCAGTTCCTCCAATGTGGCACAATCAAGCATGCACTGGTCTGGACACAGAGAGGAATTTTTATGGCCAGAATCTTAGCAATTACCTCTCCACAGCCACTGAGCCTCCAGTTCCCAAGTCAGTACTGGGGGCTGATTTTCAGATAAACTGGATGGGCAGGGCCATCATTCAGTGTGAGACAAAGACCAGCTCACCCAGGACCTCCCCCCAGGGCTGAGGCGAGACTCTACTCTTCAATGCCCCCAAGGGTTTTTATGCTCTAACCACGAGTGATCTATATGGGTTGCTATGCTGCTTGTGTGGCTGCTGCCTGCTGCTGGAGCTATGGAAAAGCCCTTCTCCCTTCCTGGGTAGTGGATAAAACTCCTTCACTGAGCTTTGGTGCCTGTAGGTTGAGGGGGTCTGAGGCCCTCTGCTGTGACTGGAGATTTCGCCCCCTCCTCCCAGAGTCTAGTTGCACTGTGCTGTTAGGCCAAGGCTGGGCTAGGTTCCATGCTTGGCTCCACATCCAGTGCAAGCAACATTTCCATGGGCTTTACAGGTCACAGTAGGCTGGAAATATCCTCCACTCTGTTGTTCTCCACTTCTGCTGCTCCAGAATTTGTTGAGAGTCCCTCTCTACAGGTATTTTGTGGGCTGCATGGGCAGACTCTATGTAAGTGTGCCGCCGCAACCCTTCTGCTTCTTAGCCAGTACCAAGAGGTTTTGACAATTGTTGATTTATAATACAATTTGAGATCTGGTAGAGCTAGGCCACCTTCCCTAGCACTAATTTTCATTAGTCCTCTTGATATTCTGGACCTTTTTTTCTTTCAGATGAATTTTGATATTATTTTTTCTATCTCTAGAAAACAATTATCTTATTTGATTATTGATAATTTGATTAGTATGGCACTGAATAAACAAATTAATTTAGGTAGACTTGTCATTTTTATTATATTGGCTCAGCCTACCCATGAGCAACTGATACTTTTCCACTTACTTACATCTGAATTTATTTGTGCGAGAAGTATTTTGTAATTGTATTCATATAGTCCCTGGATTTGTTTTGGAAGGTAGACTCTCAAATATTTTATAGTGTCTACCCTAGCTTTAAATGGGATTTCTTTTTCTATCTCTTGCTGTTGGACTTTGTTATTAATATGGAAATGCAGAAGGTTTGTGTGACTTTATTTTGCAACCTGCAACTTTGCCAAAGTTTTTTATTATTTCAAGTAGTTTTTTACTTGAATCTCTGGGATTCTCTAAAGATAACTTCATATCATCTGCAAAAAGTGAAAACCTAGTTTCTTCTTTGCCTATTGTAATTCCTTCAATTTCTTTTCTTCTCTCATTGGTGTCTAACATTTTTAGTAGTATACTGAATAATAGTGGTGATAATGGACATCATTTTTTTCACCCCTGATCTTATTGGAAATGCAACTAGCTTATCTCCAATGTATATAATGCTTCTGAAGGTTTTAGGTAAATACTGCTTATTATTTTATAGAAAGTTTTCTTTATTCCTATGCTCTCCAGTGTTTTCAACAGGAATGATTGTTGTATTTTGTCAAAGTTTTTTTCTGCATCTATTGAGATAATCATGTGGTTTCTGTTAGTTTTGCTGTTGATATGATCAATAATTCTAATGGTTTTCCTAATATTGAACTAGCCCTACATTCCTGGTACAAATTCTACCTCATCATAATGTATTATTCCTGTGATAAGTTGCTGTATTCTTTTTGCTAAAATCTTATTTAAAATTTTTACATCTGTAGTCACTAGAGAAATTGGTCTAAAATTTTCTTTCTGTTTTTTGGCTCTTCCTGGTTTAGGTATCCAAACCATGTTTGTATCATAAAATGAATTTGTGATGACTCCTTCTTCCCCAATTTTCCCAAATAGTCTATATAGTATAGGAATTAACTATTTTTAAATGTTTGATAGAATTCATTTATAAATCCATATGTCCCTGGAGATTTTTTCCTAGGGATTTTATTGATAGCTTCTTCAATTTCTTTTTCTTCGATGGGGTTATTTAAATATTCAAATCCCTCTTCTGTTAATCAGGGCAATTTATATATTTTTTAAAATAATCATTCACCTCATTTAGATTCTCAAATTTATGGGCCTAAAGTTGGGCAATGTAATTTCTAATTATTGTTTTAATTTCCTCCTCACTGGAGGTAAGTTCACCCTTTTCATATCTGATATTAGTAATTTGGTTTTCTTCTTTCTTTTTTTAAATCAAATTGTCCAAAAGTTTATTAATTTTGCTCCTTTTTTCTCATAAAACTAACCCTTAGTTTTTTGGGGTTTTTTTATATTTTTTCAATAGTTTTCTTCATTTCAATTTTATTAATCTCTCCTTTGGGTTTCAGTATTTTTAATTTGGTATTTACTTGGGGATTTTCAATTTGTTCTGTATTTGAAGAGTGAATTTTCTATTGAGTTCTGGCCTATTTATCAGGAAGGTCTGGAAATCCCTCATTTCATTGAATGTCCATCCCCTTGCCTAAAATATTATCTTCAACTTTTCTGGGTAATTGATTCTTGGTTGTAGTCCCAGTTCCTTTGCCTTACAGAATATTATATTCCAATTCCTTTGTTCCTTTAATGTAGAAACTGTAAGGTCCTGTGTGATCCTGACTGTAATTCCTCGATATTTGAATGGTTTCTTTCAGGCTGCCTGTAGTATTTTCTCCTTCACTTGATAGTTCTGGAATTTGGCAACAATATTCCTTGGTGTTTTTAGATAGGGTTCCCTTTTGGGAGGTGAATGGTGTATTCTTTTGGTGACTATTTTACCCTCTTGATCAGGGCTGAGATTCAGATCAGATACTAAATTCCCCCAGGGGCTTTAGGCAGAGGGCAGGGCTACCACTCAAGATGGAGAATCAGAATAGCTACTCAATTCCCCCAGGGGCTTAAAGTGTAGGGCTCCGGAAATGGAAGCTGTTGCTGCAGTGGTTGCTGCTAGAGGTCCAAACTGAGTTCCCTTCCCTTGGGTGAAGAAGCCCTCCCACTGTCCTTTGAACCTATCTGTGACATTTGAGGTTTGACCAATGTGGGGGCCACAGCTGCTGCCTGTGACTCCCTGAAGCTTCTGGGTCCTGTCTGTGCAGTGCTGTGTGCCCATACTGGGCTGCACTCCTCGCAGGTGCAGTAGGTCTTTCCTGTTGGCCTTCCTGGATGCCTTGGGCTGAGAATGTCTTTCAGCCTGTCGTTTTGTGGTTTCTGCTGGTCTAGAATTTGTTTAGATTCATTTTTTACAGGTATTTTATGGGCTATGTAGGGGAACTTCTGTAGCTCTGTCATTCTACTCCATCATCTTTGTTTCACCCCCTCCTTATATTCTAAACATTAATTCTAAGCAAACTACAATCTAAATAGTTTCAGACCATCACACATTGATAAGTGGCAGTTGTGACATGAGTGCTCAGTGAATTTAAAATAATGTTCACTAAGCATCAACACTTAAATAAAATTATTGTTTAAAAGAGTGTTTTAATGTCATTGCAGTTGATAACACCTACAAATCTCAGTGTTGGTAAAGCAAACAGACCCTATCAGATGACAAGCATCCTAACTGCAAAAGTAGTTATTTATGATACTACAAATCTTTCTGGTAATTTATTGGTTTTATTTTATTATAGCTCTTGTGTCAGACCCTCTCTCAACACTGAGGATTCACTGGAGAATTCCTCATTGTTGTCCCCAACCAGAAGATTTGAGGAAATTATTTTCCCAAATAATCCAGTCTTTTACTGAAAGCTTTCCCCAACCTCTCTTAACTTCAGTGCCTTTCCTCTGTTACTGATTTCCTATCTATAGCACTTACTAGTTGTGTCACCTGGACAAGTAGCTTAACCCTGTTTGCCTCAGTTTCCTCATCTGTAAAATGAACTGGAGTAGGGAATGACAAATCACTTCTGTATTTCTGCCAAGAAAATCCCAAATGGGTCATGAATAGTCAGACACCACTGAAAATGACTGAAGGACAATAGTTTATCTAGTTTATAATCTATCTGGTATATGTAGCTTGTTTTGTATACAGTTATCCCCTCTAAATTTGTATTTTCCCCATCAGGGTATCTATATATGGCAGGAATACATAAGAAATTAAATGGGAATGTTTGAGAAATTTTGGAGAACCCATATACAATACAAAAAGTCCAGCAGATGACACAGAAAAAAGTTTACAAACTCAGAAATACATAAAATATAGGTGTAGTATTTTATATATTAACATATTTTCATTTAATATCATAATAATTCAGACTTTTCTGGAGAGAAGTCAGGGCCAAAATTTTTTACATGGATTTTCCAGATCTTATGGGCACTGCACTCTTAACCCCCTCAATGTGGAAGGTATAATTGTGTATTTGTTTGTACATGGTTTCACCCAATAGACTACAAGCTCCTTGAGGGAAGAGACTTTCTTTTGACTCTTTTTGTATTCCTGATACTTACCACAGTACCTGATAGATGCTTACTAAATGTCTATTGATTGATTGTTTGGCATACTGACACCAATTCACCTTAATAAAACAAGATCAAAAAACAAAAGAAGGAAATACTTATTTTGAAAGATCAAAGTAAACCATCTAAAGATAATTCAGAACTGAACATGAAATAAACAGTCAGCTTCTAATGAATATGTCTCCACTAAAGACCAATGTAAATTGTCAGTCATCCAGAGTCATGAACACAGATAGACTATGCCATGATCTGATAGCAAACATTGCCAGGCATGGTCTCTACTGCAGCTCCTTGGCCTCTCCTATCACAGTATACTGTCACTTTCGTGGTTGGAATCAGCTCTTGTTCTCTGCCTGATTTTTCCTATATTTTCTCCAACACTGTTCTTTAAACTGTTTTCTGTTGCTCTCAACAGTTGATGTCTCACAATACTCTCTACTGTGGCCCTTTTCACCATTCTGCTTTGTTCATGGAACATGATGCCAGATGTAGCTCTCTAGTAAGGCAAGCAAATACTCTGCTTGAGGTGTAACTTTGTGGTTCTTGGCCAGCACAGAGGGAAAGAACAAATAACAGGGAGGATGGGCAGGAGTGCCTGCTTGTTTTTGTTTCCATTTTTGTTATTCTTTGTTTTGTTTCTATTTTTGTTTCTCCTTGGATGGGAACAAAGTGCTTCCAGTGTTACAGTTTTATGAATGTAGTACGATGCAAGAGACTTTCTTTTACTTCTTTACTTTTACATTTACCCTATTACTGTTGATTTCAATAGTACAAAAGCCTGGTCCTGTTGCTTTCCAACTTCAAGATTAGCTCTGAAACTGATTTCAGTTTAAGTAATGATAGCTTCAAATCTTAACACCTTTTCTGCCTCTAATACCTGGGATAGATATCATGGACTACAGAGAATACTCTCCCTGTTAGAATTTAATAAATTACTCTCAACTTCTTAATTATCATCTATCATAATTAGTGAAATAATTTCTCTTAAGTCACTGGCTCTGTTCAATCCTATACCCTTACGGTCTTTAAAAATCCCTGCTATTTACTATTTCAACTTCTTATATTTCTTGCTATTTACTTAAAGTCGAAAGAAGTTGATAGGGGAACCTATACACACTTCAAGTTCTTTAACATGCACTTCCAAAACAAAATATATCTTCTGATAATAGTCACTATTCCAGGTATTCTTAACTTTTCTTGGGTCATAGACTATTTAACAATCTGGTGAACCTATGAAATCTATCTTAGAACACTGCTTTTAAAAATGTTGTGGAAGGAAATATTAATTTTCACTTAGAAATTAGTGAAAATAAAGATGTGCTTTGCTTTTGCCCAGTCAATTTCATCTACCCCTTGAAATATACCAATAAGTTTCTGGGAATCTGTTGATCCCAGGTTAAGATTCCTGCATATAAGTCAATATTTTCTGCCGCAATATGCCAATGGATCTAAAGAGTAGAAAACTAAATTCTGTTTCAAATAGTAACCATTCCCTCTATAACTTCAGAGTTAATAAAGATAAATAATTCCAATAAGGATGGGAAAAAGGTGGTTCTCTGAAGAGACTTGCTATAGTTGCACAGGGAGCTTATCAACAGATTTAATTTTTTAATGAGTAACATATAGAAGATGGAAGCAAGGGTGAGCAGAAGATTGTGACTTCTTTAAATTATGAGGCATACTTGACAAAGATTAGTTTCTAGACTGCTAAATCTCAAAATGACATAAGACCACTGTGGAAAGTTAAGGAACAAAAAGGTTGTTGTTTTTCTGTATTGGAGTAAAGGAAGGAGCTATAGAAGGACTAAAAATTCTACTTCAGGCTAATGAAGTTTGATAGCTATCAACAAGAAGGAGGTAAGCTGTCTAATTCTTACTTTGCTCCTGTTTGCTCTGTGAAGGAGAATTATTTTTGAATTGGAAACCTTAGAACAAAAACACCTAATGAGAAACTGATTCCCAATAGAAGTAAATTGATGAAAGAAAGGAACAAAGTTGCTTTTATGAGTTCAAGTCCCCTAGACAAAAGCAACTATGCCTTCGGTAATTCAAAAAAAAAAAAAAATGCTGAATGTTACCAATGGGTCACTCTCAAGGAAGCTTGAAAGCCTGTGGATAACTGAAGTATACCTGAATTAGATAAAGGCAGATCCTATTCCAGTTGAAAACAAAATCAAATCAAGTACACACAAAGAAAAGAATGAAATTATAGAATTGATAAGCCTACCAAGTTAACTCCAGTTGTGGTCATAATCCTTGGATACACAATGAAAATTATGACTGATAAAAGTCTAGAAATAAAAGTGAGATAACCCCAAAGACCCATTATGGCTTCATCATAAATAAGTCATCAGAGAATAGTCTTCTTTTGTTGACCAATTATTATACTAGAAAATGGGGGAAGATTGAAGATTTAATATACCTACAAGTTAATGAAAAATTTGATTAAGTTTCTCATGCTAAGCCTGTGGTAAAACTGTTGAGATATGGGAGATATGATAATTCAATTAAATAGATGTGGAATTAAAGATACTACATGAATGTGGAAGGTTATTTCCGGCAGACTAAACCAGAGTCTATGTAGTTGAACATATTACTTTATCAGTGAATTAAAGTAAGAAATAGATGTGATTCTTTTTTTAAAAATTATTTATTTATTTTTATGTTTCAACATTCATTTCCACAAGATTTTTAGTTCCAAATTTTCTCCCCATCTCTCCTCTCTGCCCAGTTCAAGGCATCATGCATTCTGATTACCCCTTCTCCCAGTCTGCCCTCCCTTCTATCATATACCTCCCTTCCATTATCCCCATCTCCTCTGTTTTATTGTAGGGCAAGATAGATGTCTATATCTCATTATCTGTATTTCTTACTTCACAGGTGCATGTAAAAACAATTTTTAACATTTGTTTTTAAAACTTTGAGTTGCAATTTATCTCCTTTCCTTTCTCCCCACCTATGCCCATCGAAAGGGCAAGCAATTCAATATAGTTTATACATGTGTAGTCATGCTAAAGACTTCCATAAAAGTTGTGTTGTGAAAGACTAACTATATTTCCCTCCATCCTATCCTGCCCCCAGTTAAAGAATTCTATTTTGACCTTGTCCCTCCCCAAAAGTATTTACTTCTAATTACACTCTCCTCCCTTCTATCATCCACCCCAACCAACTTATCTCCTTCTCCCCTACTTTCCTGTAATGTAAGATAGATTTTCATACCACATAATGTGTGCGTGTTATTCATTCCTTTAGCCAAATGTGATGAAAGTAAGCTTTACTTTTCCCCTCTCAGCTCCCTCTTTTTTCCCTCCATTGAAAAAATATTTTTTTGTCTCTTTTATGAGAGATAATTTGCCCCATCCCATTTCTCTCTTTCTCCTCCCAATATGTTCCTCTCTTATCCCTTAGTTTTATTTCTACAGATATCAATCCTTCCTGTTCAACTCACCCAGTGATCTCTGTCTACATGTATATAATCCCTACAACTACCCAAATACTGAGAAAAGTCTCAAGAGTTACAAATATTATCTTTCCATGTAGGAATGTAAACAGTTCAACTTTACTAGGTCCTTTATGATTTCTCTTTCCTACTTATTTTTTCATGTTTCTTGTGTTTGACAGTCAAATTTTCTATTCAGCTCTGTTCTTTTCATCAAGAATGTTTTACTGTCCTCTATTTCATTGAATGACCATTTTTTCCCATGAATGTTATATTCAGTTTTGCCAGGTGGGTAATTCTGGGTTTTAATCCTAGCTCCTCTGACTTCTGGAATATCATGTTCCAAGATCTGAGATACTTAATGTAGAAACTGTTGGATCATGTGTTATACTGATTGTATTTCCACAATACTCAATTTTTTATTTATGGGATGCTTGCAATATTTTCTCCTTGACCTGGTAACTCTGGATTTTGGCTAGAATATTCCTAGGAGATTTTCTTTGGGGATCTCTTTCAGGAGGTAACTGGTGGATTCTTTAAATATCTGTTTTACCCTCTGTTTCTAGAACATCAGTGCAGTTTTCCTTGATAATTTTATGAATGATGATGTCTAGTCTCTTTTTTTTTTTATCATGGCTCTCAAGTGGTCCCATAATTTTGAAATTATCTCTTCTGGATCTATTTTCTAGGTCAGTTGTTTTTCCAGTGAGATTGTCTGCTATTTTTCATTTCTTTGTTTTTATTTTATAATTTCTTGATTTTTCATGATCATTAGCCTCCATCTGCTACATTCTAATCTTTAAGGAATTATTTTTTTCAGTGAGCTTTTGGATCTCCTTTTCCATGTGGCCAATTCTACATTTTAGGGCATTTTTCTCTTCATTGGATTTTTGGATCTCTTTTGCCATTTGGGTTAGTCTGTTTTTTAAAATGTTATTTTCTTCAGCATTGTTTGGGTCTCTAGGAAGCAGTTGAGTCATTTTCACAATTTTCTTACATCACTTTCGTTTCTCTTCCCAATTTTTGCTCTACTTCTCTTACTTGATTTTCAAAATCCTTGTTTGAGCTCTTCTATGGCCTGAGACCAATTTATCTTTTTTTTGGATGCTTTAGATGGAGGAGCTTTGACTTTATTTTCTTCTGTTTGCATGCTTTGGTCTTCCTTGTCACCAAAGTAAGATTCTACAGTCTGATTCTTTTTTTTTCCAGTTTTTGCTCATTTCCCCAGCCATTTAGTTGACTTTTGAGCTCTTTGTTGAGGTAGTTCTCTTTTTCCAATGGGGGTGGAGGGGTGTAATGTTAGCTGCTCAATCCCCCCACATATGTGGGCCTAGAGCTCTAGAAACAGTCACGGTCTCTCCCCTGATGCTGCTGTGGCTGCTACAGTTTCTTCTGCCCCCTTCCCCCTCTGCTGCCCTGGGATTAGGGTCAAATCACTCCACTCTCCCACACTGGTCCCACAATTTTTCCACTGACCTTCCAATTTGACCTCAGCATTTTGGGGTCCTGAAGTATGGAAACTGCCACAGGTATGAGAGATTCACTCTCTCCAAGGCTTGCTCAGGTCCCCTCTCTGCACTCATGGCCCACTCTGGTCTATGTTCTGCTCCCAGCATGGCCTGATAGACACTTCTCATTGATCTTTAAGGCTGTCTTGTGCTGGAGATTTGCTGCACTCCATCATTCTGTGGATTTTTCAGCTCCAGAATTTTAGGGCCATTTTTTTGCAAGCATTCAGCTAGGCTTGCCAGGAGTGCTCTAGAAAGTCTGTGCTATTACTCTGCATCTTGGCTTTGCCCACCCCAATAGATGTCATTCTTAACAAATGTCCAAATGATGGAAAACTGGAATGATAACTAACCTTATAGATGACAGTGTTAGCATTAAAAATAAAACAAAACAAAAAAACACTATTGACCTGTTAGAACATTGACTTGAACAGAATAAGATAAAATGTAGTAGGTATGAAGACAAATTCATACTTGAATCAAAATTATAAATGTAAGATTAGGGAACATAGATGGCAATTTGTGTAGGAAAAAAATACTGGGTCTTACTGGATTTCATGGTCAATATGAGATATTAGTTTAAACTAATGACCTTTTAACATTAATGAAGGAGGTTTATGAAAGTATTAGTCCTACTATGCTTTACCCTAGCAATATCACAACTATTGAATTGTTATTTTTAGGTACAATATTTTAAGATGGGCATTGTTGAGAAAGTTCCAGAGAAAATAAAATAAAATGGTTAAGGCTCTCAGAACCATGTAATATCAGGACCTATTAAATAACTGGGGTCATTTAGCCCAAATAAAATTATTTAGAGATGATCTATTTTCAACTATTTGAAAGATTTCCATGTGGTAGAGCAGCCGTATTGATAATGCATTTTTGCTTACTTTTTTATGTGCTTATTGTTAGTGTAATTTTGCTTCTTAATGGGAAGATCTTTCCCATCCACTAATAGACCCATGTGACCTGCTTAAATCACATGGAAGCCTCAGTCACATGGGACAAGAAGGGGTGGAGCAGGAAGGGTGGAACAGGAAGAGGTGGTGCTCTACCAGAGCTAAGGAAAAATTTGGTCAGAGCAGTTTGAACTAAGGGAGAGAGAAAAGTAGGAAACTGACTAGTGTGTGAGAGAGCTTGTTTGTGGTTCATTTAAGGGAACTAGTTTGTAGGAAGCCTAACAGAGGGAAGGCTTGGGGATGGTGCTGCCCTCTGGGTTGTTATTGTGTACAGATTTCTTTGTTACAATGATGGATTTGGCTTTCTGGTGTTGGGATTTGCCTTTCTGGTATTTGAATAAATGTTTTGGTCTGTCTTCCATGTGCAGAGTCTGTTGCATCGTGTGATTCAAATTTGTGCTGGCATAGTTTTGGCTGCTGTAGATACTGTGAATATCACATTGGCACTACAAATGGTGACAACAGTGGGATCACAAAATATCTGACCTCTATTTGGAGACAGAGGAAAAAATGGATATCTCAGGATGAGAGGATTTATCTTTTTCCTCCCTAGCAAGATGAAGGGCTAAAAGCACAGGGCTGTGTGAAAACTGGGAACAGAGGCTACAGAAGGAAGGACTGGAAGACTTAAAAATATGTTTTCAATGATACCAGTAGAATAGAGGAAAGAATTGGAAAAGTTGTGAAAGAAAGGCTGGGCTCCTGCTAACAAGTCATCTCCTTATATGTAAAAGCAGAGACAAGCTGCTGGAAGAGAAAGATCAAATGGAAAGGGGGTTGGCTGGTTTGCATGAGAGCTTTTTATCCTGCATCACTCACCCTCGTAGAAGAACAAGCTGGGAAGTGGTAGTAGAAAAAGCTGTTGTGAGTTTTGCTCTCACAAAGAAGCAAAAAAGTAGTAAGAGGAAGGATACATAGTAGGGATTTCAGGCAGAAGCACAAGAGAATCAAGGAGGCCACCCAAGTATTTGTGGTGGTAATTGTTCTTACTTGTGTTGAGGGCCAGGGTGGAGTGCAGTTGACAAGATCAGGAAAGATCTTCGGATTGTTCTTTGAGACTGTGTTCATTATCATCCAGAATGGCACTCCATGCCCCCCAGATGTTGCTGTCTCCGAGAGACAAACAAGAGAATTACAGAAAACAAAGGATATGTAAAATAGATGTCCCTAGGCTCACAGTCTTTAAGATAAGACTGATTCAATCACTAGGGCAGGAGAGAAGCAGAAAGTCACAAGTAGGCTTTCAATTTCTGTCTATAAATACCTGGACCCTCAGATCAATAAACAGAGTTGGTCTTTCTTCTCCTGCCTCCTGTGTCTTTCTTCTTCACCACATCACCAAGCCAGCTGTCCCCTACATGTTTGTTTTTGTTTTTGTTTTTTTACTCAGAGGAGGTTGCAGACATTTTGAGTTGGTTCACCCAAAAAATCTTTAGTTTCTTGGATGGTGAGAATTCATGAAAAAGACAAATTTCCTAGGGAGAGAAGAGTAAATAGCTGGCGGATTCAAAGTCAGAATACACTGATAAGAAAAGAACTGTTTCCTGTTCCCCTGCCAGCACAGGTAGATTTTGGAAGAATAGAGGGCATTTCAACTAATGAACTAATATAAAATGTAGCAAGAAATGGGGCTTTAATAAGAACAGCCCTTATGGATCCTCCTGAAACATTGTATCCAAGTTCAGCGGACTGGCAGTGACAATAGGAAATTGATGCAGCCCCATCTCAGATTAAGGAAAGTATACCTCTAGCCAGAACGATGACCTCAAAACTACAAATCAGAAAATTATAAACAGTGAATGAGGCCATGATAATGGCTTAATGGGCTCCACAAGCATGGCTGACCCTAAAACTCCTCTGCTTCTGGTTATTGTCTCCTTGCTTCTTTTTGGCTTTTTGTCTGTTCACCTTGTTTGTGAAATTTGTTTTCTGTTGGCTTATTATCCTCCACCTGAAGATGCCTGATAGCTTAAGCCAGATGTCACCTTCTGTCCATGACTGTGATATGTCACACCTGGACCTGGTGTTGACCAAGCCCTGGATGCTGACTAAGGAACTGACCCCTCAAATGGGACCTCTTGGGGCAGGGATTGCTCTGTGCCCAATCTCAGCAGGAAGTAGCTATGGAAGAAGAGACCTTCATCCCTCATCCCAATATTTTAGGCCCCATTCTTTGAGGGGGAAATGATAGTGTGCTTGTGCTCAAACCCCACCCTAAGATACTACTTGATGCTCTAATTTTACGTGATCCCTCTTATATTGTTGTAAAGTTCTGTTGATACCAGTTGCCTGAGATATTATATTTTATGCTGATTTTCTATTACCCCTATTACAGTTCTGCTAATACCTGTTAGCCCATTGACTTATGTAATGGATAAGAAAGATCTCGGGGCCAAATACATTGATAGTCATTTTTGCTTATTGTTAATGTAATTTTGCTTCTTAATGGGAAGATCTTTCCCAGTCATTAGGGGGCCCATGTGTCCTGCTTAGGTCACATGGAAGCCAGAGCCACATGAATCAAGTCACGTGGAACAGGAAGTAGTGGAACAGGAAGGGTGGAGCAGGAAGGTGAAGAGCTAGAGCAGAGCTGAGAGAAAATGTGGTCAGAGTAGTCAGAACTGAAGGAGAGAGAGAAAAGCAGGGAGCTGGCTAGCATGAGTGAGAGAGTTTGTTTGCAATTTTGTTTAAGGGAGCTGGTTTGTGGGAAACCTAACAGAGGGAAGGCTTGGGGATGGTATTGCCTTCTGCATTGCTATCATATATAGATTTCTTTGTTACTATGATGCATTTGATCTTCTGGTATTGGGGTTTGGCTTTCCAGTGTCTGAATAAATATTTTGGTTCTGTTTTCCATGTGTAGTGTCTGTTGTATTTTGTGATTCAGAATTGTGTTGGCATATTCATGGTCATCATAGGTGCTGTGAATATTACATTGGTGCTACAGTTACTGATCTTGTTCTTTATGGATCTATAAAAGAGAACAAGTGCCAATTGCTGCTAGGGGATACATCTATTTTTTTATTTTAATTTTATCATTTTTAATACAGTTCATATCACATAAAACAATTCCAACTTTTGGTCAGGTGATACTTCTTTTAAAGAATTTACAATATAGACCACAAATAAATTTTTTTAACATTAACCAACTGAGACACAAATAATAACTATGTATGCTAACTTCCCAAGCCCTTGACCTAATTGTCTCCACACTATTACTAAGAATTAAAGGACCCTAACTTATTGTTGTTGGTCTAAAGTCCTAAGCCTAGTGGATTAATTTTAGATTTAACCTTGCATGTTCCCCTACCAACAATCTATAATTTAACAGATCTGGTATTAAGCTTACAAACCTTTTGACTATAGGAAATTGCTACCAAGAGTAGGGACATTGCAGGGAACCAGTATCTCCTCAACTTCATGTCAGTTCCAGGCAGAAGTAGAATGTCAACTTACCTTCAGTCAGGCTTAGAGTCTGCCGGGTGTCAGTGGGGAAATTGAGTCAGGAGAATCCTACCTCAGCTCAAGCTGAACAGCCACTCTCCCTCCCTTCCCATGAGATCATTTTTTGCAGTTCATGCCAGCATCTCACAGGCTTACTGGCATCACAGATTGGAGGCTTAGACTGCCTTTCTTGCCATCCATACCTGGAGTTAGACTCAGAAGAACAATCAGTTAATAGTCCCACAGAATCTTAAAATAGCAAGTTCCAATAACCAGGTTTCAGATATGACTATTTGATTTAAAGAGAAGACAAACTTCCTAAGAATTGCAGCTATTTGAAGTTGAAGGACTACCTCAAAAGATAGTTGGAGCTCTCTCATTATGTCTTTCAGAACATACTGGACACCTACTCCTGAGGCATATTATAGAAAGGAGCAATTTTAAGGTATATATTGAACTAGATAGCCATTGAAGTCTCTTCTAATTCTCTGACTCTTTGATGATGCAAATTTAACTGTTCTTTTCTGTCACTGACCTGGTTTTCTGCATTTTGATGTAGACTTGGGAATCTTTCATATACTCTAGTAATATACCCAGATTTAATTACATTTTCATCAATATCCTGACCAAAGCCACCTCTATAGAAGACCTTCTCAGTCTACATTTCTGAAAGCTATGGACACATCCTTCAGTTTCCTTGATTCTTTTAGTCTTCTCTATTTTTAGATTCCTTTTTGCTCAGTGGTGAATGTTTGCAAAATTGCCATAGTGATGTGAATGTTTGTGATACATTATTTTATAGAGAACTAATTGTTCTCTTGACTACTTTTCTAGGTTGGTAAACGTTCCATACTCTTGATTGCCTTGTGTGACTTGGTTTTCCAATGGCTAGCTTGCTTGTATTTGTGACACTGATTTAATTAAAATCAAGGCCTATTTATCAGTTGACTATTATGTCCACAATACTAAGAAACTTGGGTCACACAGAAAAAAAAGCAATAGTCACTCTTCTTCTATTCATTTCTGGATGCTTACATTCATTTGAAAGGACAAAACTCATATAAAGGTAAGTGAAACAAAGAAGATAGTGAATGAGGGTGAAAAGTGAGAAAAGGGAAGAATAGAAATATGTTTCCAATTGGAGGTAGCATTTGTTTTGAGGCTTGAAGATGCCATGTGTAAGAGGTCTATCTCTCATATTATTATTAATTTCACAAATTATAAAAGCAACAAGAAGTCATATGAGAAAGAGGAGCACAAGGAAGCACCGTGGAATTCAGGAATATCTCTGAGGATGAGGAGTTATTGGTTGATATTTTCGAAACAGAGAAAAATCAACTAAAGTGGAATTAAGACAGGGAAAATGTCATTGGATTTAGTGATTAAAAAACATTAGTAATCTTTATGAGAGAATAGATTCAATGGAATAGTAGAGTAGGGAATCTGGATATATGGGATTGAGACATTAATTATTCATGCATACATTGGCCTGACTGCTATCTTCTAGATAGTATTCAGCTTATCAAAGGCCTCCCTAAATTCAATACAGCTAGTCCATATGTGATCTGGAAAGGAGAGTGTATCTTGGGGCTATTATTTCATATCCCCTGGAAGATAACACTTTGCTTAGTGCAATCCCAGATCTCATTAATCTTCTGGGTTCTGTATCACATGCTTCACTTATATTGAGTTTACAGTATATGAAAACACTAAGATATTTTAGGAGCCATCCTGAGGAACTTGGATGTGAAAAGGAAGAGAGATTTAGCACAATGACCTAAGGTAATGACAGAGGGGGATGAAGTTTTGTTGCTGTTGTTATTGTTATTAAGAGTAAGTGAGCTCAGGGTGTGGTTTGTAAGCAGCAAGAAAGTAAACAGTGGGTTAGACAAAATTCAAGGAAGGAAAGAGAAGGAATGATTGCAGCCAAAAACTTGAAGAAGAGATGGGAGGAGATAGAATCTAGAACATAAAATAAAAGTACTTGATTTTGGCAAAGTTTTCTAGTGAAATAACCAATCTCATTTTAACTGTGACACATAAATAGGAGGCCAAACAATCTTAAAGGAAGGGTGAATAAGGATCCAAAAGAGATCTCCAAAAGCTAGAATACTGGGCTAAATTGAGTAAGATTCAACTTATCATGAATAAATGTAAGAATCAATTAATTTGGGTTCAAAAAAATCAAATTCCCAAGAAAACATGGGTGGAGTAAGGTTAGTTAATAATAATAGAGAATTTCTAGAAATTCAGTGAACTGCAAGCTCAGTATGGATGAATATGATATTTCAAAATATCATGGTAAAGTGACTAGAGTGCTGGACTTTGAGTCAAGAAGAATTGAATTCTAACCAGGTCTCAGACATTTAATAGCTGTGTGACCAGGGAAAAATCACCTAAACTTTTCTAACCTCAATTTCCTATTTCATAAAATAAGATAATTAAAAATCACCTACTTCTCAAGGTTGTTGTGAGAATCAAAATAAATGACACATGTAAAATATTTTGGAAACCATAAAGTGGTATGTAAGTGTTGGCTATTATTATCATGAGATTTTATATTAAACTTTATCAAATAGGGGAAAGTGTTTCCAAATAGAGAGTTGAGTGAAGAGCCAAGACAGCACAGAAAGGGCAGAGATTTGCCAGAGTTCTCCCCAAAACCTTTCTCAATACCTTTAAAAATGCCATAAAACAATTACTTGAGGAGTTGAGCCCAGAAAAGGCCAGGTAGAATCAGAACAGCTCAGGACCTAGCCACCTAGCTAGCCTAGTAGGCCTTGGGAGTCACTGAATCAACAGTGGCAGGGGATGCTTCCAGAGCTCTCCATCTACAGACTGTAAAGGGCCTGAACAACTGGTCAGAAGGAGATTACAGAAGTCTCTTTCCTAGTAGTGAGGCAGGATTCTGTTGCTTTGCCTATATTTGCATACAGATTGTAGTCCTGGGTGGCAGTTCCAGGGAAAGGAGAAGCACTAGAACACCAGAAGAGCTTGTAGCCACAATGGAGCAGTGACCTTCATCACAGTTCCAGGGAAAGAGTGCTTATGGTCATTCAGAAACCAGAGTATAAGCCAGGAATATGGTAAATACACCTCTCCTTCAATCATACCACCTTGAAAGAAGTAAAAACTTATGGGTACCTAGAAGTATCCCTGAAAACAGCTGCACAAAATGCCTGAAGCTTGGAAAAGTTCACCCTACGCAATGGAAACCTGTCAAGAAATGGGCTGGGAAAATCAGAAAATAACAGAAAAAATTCTGGCCATACAAAGTTACTATCATAACAATAAAAATAAAAATGCACTCAGAAGATAAGTCTAACCTCTAACATCCAACACCTTCAAGAAAAAATATAAATTGCTCTCAGGCCATGGAAGAACTCAAAAATGAAATAGAAAATCAAGAAAGAGAGAAAAAGGGAAAATTGGGAAGAAAAATGAGAGCAATGCAAGAAAATCATTTTAAAAATGAGTCAACAACTTGGAAAAGGAGACACACACACACAAATAATGAAGAAAATGACACTTTAGAAAAACAGACTTGGGCAGACGGTAAAAGAGGTGCAAAAAGACGATGAGAAGTGCTGGTCAAATAGAAAAAAGAAGAACAAAAATTCACTGAAGAAAAAAATAACTCCTTAAAAAGCAGAATTGGCCAAATGGAAAAGGAGGTCCAAAGGCTCACTGAAGAAAAGAATTCCTTAAAAAGTAGAATGGAGCAAATGGAACTTAATGACTTTATGAGAAGTCAAGAAACAAAGAAACAAACAAAAAACAAAAAAAGGGAAAAAAAGAAAACAAGACAACATGAAAAGTCTCATTAGAAGAACCACTAACCTGGAAAATAGATCCTGTAGAGAAAATTAAAAAAAAAAAAACAGCTTTAGACAAACTGAAAATCATGATCAGTGAAAGAGCTAGACATTATCTTTCAAAAATTATCAAAGACAACTACCCTGACTTTCAAGAGCTATAAGGTAAAATAGAAATTGAAAGACTCCACCGATCCCCTCCTGAAACAGATTGAAAATAAAAATTCCCAGGAATATTATAGTCAAACTCCAGAGTTCCCAGGCCAAGGAGAAAATATTGAAAGCACATAGAAAGAAATACTTCAAATATCATGGAGCTACAGTCAGAATAACATGAGATTTAGCAGTTCGTAGGTGAAAGGACAGGAGGGCTTGCAATATGATATTCTGGAAGGCAAAAGAACTAAGGTTACAACAAAGAATTGCCTACCCAACAAAACTGAGTATCCTTCAGGTGAAGAAAAAAGTGAACATTCAACGAAATAAAGAACTTTCAACCTTTCTTGACTAAAAACCAGAGCTGAATAGAAAATTTGAATTTGAAATACAAGTCTCCAGAGAAGCATAGAAAAGTTAACTGGAAAGGGAAATTATAAGGGATTCAATCAGGTTAAACTCTTTACATTACTGCATGGAAAGATGACACTTGTAACTCATAAGAACTTTCTCATTGTTATGACAGTCTGAAGGAGTATATATAGAAAGAAGGCATAGGTGTGAGTTGAATATGAGGGGATGCTATCTAAAAAAATAAATTAAAAGGTAGAGAGGAATGTCCTGGGAGTAGTGGAAAGGGAGTGGTAGAATGGGGTAAGTTATCTCACGTAAAAGGGGAAGAAAGTTTTTTTTTTTTTTTTTTTTTTTTTTTTTTTTTTTTTTACCAATGTGGGGAAGAGGGAGGAGGTAAGAGGGAATGAGTGAAACATAATCTCATCAGAATTGGCTCAAAAAGGGAATATAAATTCAATTAGATATAGAAATATGTCTTACTCTACAGGGAAGAAGGAGGGTAAGGAAATAAGAGAAGGAGCTTGATAGAACAGATTGGGGGAGGGGTAAGTAAACAAGTAAAACACTTTTGAGGAAGATTGGGGAAAAAAGAGAAAGGTAATAGAATGAACATTGGGGGAAATAGAATGGAGGGAAATACAATTAATAATCATAACTGTGAGAAAAATTTTGATGCATAATTCTCTGGTAAAGGCTGATTTCTCAAATATATAAAGAACTGAGCCAAATTTATAAAAATACAGGCCATTCCCCAAATGATAAATGACAAAAGATATGAAGAGTTTTCAAATGAAAAACACCAAAGCTATCTATAATCATATAAAAAAATACTCTTACTATTTATTGGAGAAATGATAATTAAAAGAATTTTGAATGACTAACTCATACCTACTTGATGGACTAATAGGACAGAAAAAGAAATGACAAATGTTGGACAGAAAGTGAGAAAAATGAGATGTTCATGCACTAGTCATTGCAGTTGTGAAACTGATTAAACAATTTTGTAGAGCAATTTGCATAGTTACACATGTATAACCTATATAGAATTGCTTGCCTTCTCAATGAGAAAGAGTATGGAGGAAATGAGGGAGAGAATTTGGAACTCAAAGTTTTAATAGTGAATGTTGAAAAAATGCTTTTACATATTATGGAGGAAAAATTAAATATTGTTAACGATAAGTAAATAAAAAGATAAAAAAGATGGAATTGATAGCCTTGGTATCCTCTGCCGTGGTCAGACTATACTTCAATTATTTGTGCTTATATTTTAAGAAAGTCTTTAGAACAAGGGAGAGAATATTCAGAGGAAAGTAGCCAGGACTATGAAGATAAAAAAGATAATTCCATATGATGAAGGAATGGATGAATGAAAAAATATTCTTTAAAAGCTGATTTATGGGCCATGCATTGTGCTTATGATTCTTTGAAGGAAGGTTGAATGTTTAACCTGGAGAAGGAAAAACCTTGGAGAAATACTGTAGCTATCTTCATTTATCTGAAGAACAACACTGAAAAGAACTGTCATGGAGACTTTTTCTGGTTGGCCTAGAGGGCAGAACTAGAAGTATGACTGAATGTTGCAATAAGGAAAATTTAGACTTCACCTAAGGAAACATTTTCTAATGATCTATGTTGTGCAAAATTACAATGTACTATATGACCACTTATTAGGTTTCTCCCCACTCTAGGTCTTAAAGTAAATGCTTTCTTCACAGGTCTGTTTTTTAAAGGGATTCTCTTATTCAGGCATCCTTGGACTTAAAGATTTCTGAGATACCTGTGTTTCTGAAACAATTCTACCTCAGATCCTTAGATAATTTGAAGAACATGAAAATTTGCTCATTGTAATATATTTTAGTTTCTTGTGGATCAGACCACCAAAATGGAAAAAAAAAGATCATCCTGACATTCATTTAATTCAGAAATTTATAACTTCTCCTCTAATCATATATATACCAGGCACAAAAAATATTTTTAATAATTTCACTCTCCTGAAAATATGTGTTTTAGGGCTCTATCAGCATTAATATTACTTAACTAACTAATATTGCAATTAATGCTAATGGTAGAACAGTAATAGGTATCTACAAATTATAGAGAATAGGGTACTGAAAGTGGCAAAAGGAACATGAAGTTTCCACCTTGCCTCAAAAACTTTACTACCTGGGATCTTAGGCATAGCAAAAGCTTTTTCAAGAAAGCCTCAGTTTCCTCATCTGAAAAATTTTGATAATAATAGTACCTATCTGATTGAGTGGTTGTGAAGATCAAATTTAAAAGTACAGATAAAGCTCTCTATAACCCATAAAGCACCATTCAAGGCAAGCTATTGCTGTTGTTGCTGCCTCAAGTTTAAATTATAAACTGTTCATCCTGGCATTTGAGATCCTCCACTGCCTAGTTTTAATTACTTTACCAGATCTTTTTTACATTATATTCCCAGTAAACTTGAATAGAAAATGTGAGCACCTTGAAGTTCTTTCGGCTTTCTTTGTAGACCTAGAGCATAGTATAGTGCTTGGCACTGTGGCAGATACTTTATAAATACTTATTGATTGAATGACTTCTGTTCACTTGCACAAGCCATACTCAGTGTTTCAAGCACTTTCTACTCAATTTTCCCTGTCAGAATCTTTATCTTCCTTCAACTTGATTCTCAATTCAATTTAACAAACATTTATATGGCATTTTCTATATTTTAAGTATGAAACTATGGGATGGGAATGCCAAGAAAAACAAGGAAGCAGTTCATTTCCTCAAGGAGATTACTGGATATGCAACTTAAGCATAAGTAAATATGAATCATCTGAATGGTAACAAAGTAATTTTAAAACGAAGAGAGTACAGATAACTGACTGTTGTAAGAAAGGCTTCCGGTAGAAGGTAACAACTGATTTAGACTTTGAAGAAAGTTAGGAAATCTAAAAGGAAAAAAGTGAAAGTGAACGCATTCCAAGCATGGGAAAACCATCTGAAGAAAAGTACTGAGGAGGAAGATGGGATTTAGAGTATGGGAAATAACTAACAGTCCATTTTTACTAGAATGCAAAGTTTGGAAAAGGACATAATACGAAATAAGATGGGAAATATTGGTGGTAGAGACGCTAAAGTAGAGTTTAAATAAAAGGTTGAGGAGTATGTGTTTTTACCTACATTTAATAGATAGTTATTGAAAAAATAGTTGACATGAGGTGGGAAATTATGAGATTTGTGATTTGGTATCTGTGAGAAAGATGGATTGGAAAATAAATGAATAGAGGCAGAGGGATAATTAGACTCTTTTTATAGCCTAAATCAAGGGTGGACAACATGTAGCCTCCAGGTCATATGTGGCCCTCTAGGTCTTCAATTGCAGCCCTTTCACTAAATCTCAATCCTGTTATTGTGAGGAATTGTTCTGTGAAGCTAGCATTCAGTCAAAAGGTCATGCTTGAGGACCTAGAGGGCCACATATGGCCTAGAGGCTGCAGGTTCCCCATCCCTGGCTTAAAAGATGGGTGATGGAGGCTGCAACTAACGTAAAGGCTGGGAGAGGGGAAAAGGGACTAAAAATAAGAGAATATTGTGCTGGAGGCAGAATTTATAAGACTAGACAGCTGATTGGCTATCAGGGTAAAAGATTCAAGGATGGTGTGCCATCATAGGCAATCTTAGGCATAAGAATAGGTTTCTAGAGAAATATACTGAATTCTTTTTTTTTTTTAACATACTGAATTTTAGACTCGTGTCTAGGTAGTTATGTCCAAAAGATAGTTTCTATATGGGACTGAATTTTAACAGAAATATTTGGGCTGAGTATATTGATTAAAAATTTATCTGCAGAAAAAATAATCATTGAAATTGTAGAACATAAGGAGATAATCCGGAGAAGAAGAGCAGAGAACCCTGTACAAACCATTGAGGAAAATGGGCAGGGTGAAGATGATAGCCTAGCAAAGGCAACTGAAAAGGAAAAATCAAGACAGAGCAAAGCACTCCCCTCCTCCAAACAAACATCTACACAACTTTTAGGGTTTAAATTTTTGTTTCCTCAAATTATCTTATTTTTCTATATTTGTGTAAATTAATTCTCCTAATATAATGTAGTTCCTTGAATGCAGGTGCTACTTTGATTTTTTATTTTTGTATCCCCAATGCCCATAATAGCATGCAGTACCCTATCCATAGTTTTCTATAAATGCTTATTTAATTGAATTGGATTGGATTGACATGGTACAGATACTACCTTTGTAACCCAACTCTTGAGCAGAAAGAAAGTGACAATATAAAGGAGCCAGAGATTTTGAGAAGTGGCCATAATGACAAAGGGAGAGTATACAGCATATTGGTGTCATGATGCAAACCAGGTTGCCAGTGATTTGTTCTTGCAATCTAAGTCTAATCTCTTGTTCTGTTCTCATCTCTTTCCTATAGCTCTTTGTTACAGTTTATCTGTTTTCCTTAGATTTTGGTAGCAGGTGTTTTGGATTGGTTCCCCACAGAATAGATGTTTTGACCTATCTCTTCTAATCTTGTGATTGACAATCGCTCCTACTCACATGTCAAGATTGTTGCAATCTACATTTAGCACCTGAAGGGAATTTTTAGAAAGGATAACTTTTCCCTGGAGGTTTCTAGAATGGCATCATAGTTTATTGACAACGTTTGTAGTTCTCAACCTGTCAATCCATTTAATGCTATAACTTTGAGAAATCTCTTCCAACTTTTCTCAGTGTAGCATGGAATGGGAATCAATTACCTTTCTTATTCCTTATATGCTATCACAAACTTGAGAGGAGAGAGAAGAGACTCATGTAGCTTTTTCTTGGATGTAGGATAGTCTCATTTGAGTAAATTAAGTATGGTAATAATAATTGCTGACATTTCTTCAACACAAAAATTTTAAAGGATTTTATATCTGATGTTATTTTCCAGCTAATCCTGTGCAGTAAACACTGAGTATTCTAATCACTTCTTCAATGAGGAAAACTGAGGCCCAGAAAGCTTTGGTAATGGATGAGTGATTTGAATCCAGATCTCTGCATCCCAAAGAACTCATTCTACTCCACCATGCTACCTCAGTTATATGAAATGATTTACTTATTTGCCACCCTTACTATACTTCTTACAGTTTTTTAGACCTCTGATTTCATCTATATAGGTAACTCTCAGTGCCAAATCAATCAGGGGGAAGGAGGGGAAAGAGGGAAAAAGTCCTTAAGTAGGCATAGGCAGCTTCTCTTCAAAATAATGAGCACTGAGAAATTAAATGACTTTATCTAGGGTTCTCAGAGTTAGTATATGTCAGCAGCAGGCTCTAGAGCCAGGCTTCTTTGACTCAGAGGCCATATCTTTATCCATAAGGTATGCACTACTGACTATATCACACGACTTACCTTGTAGTTGAAATTTAGTCTCAGTCACTCCCCATACAGTTAATAAACGTTTTGAGTAACTAGAAGTGCAAGGGATAGAGGGATGGACCTAAAGTCAGGAAGATCTGAGGTCTAGCCTGGCCTCAGACACTTACAAGTTATGTCATTATAACACCAGTGTGAAATTCACAGTGCCCACAGCAGCCATGAATATTGCAGTGCAATTCAGAATTGCAAAATACAACAGCCTCTCCACATAGAAGGCAGAAGAAAAACATTTACTTAGACACCGGAAAGCCAAATCCATCGCAGTAACAAAAATCTATACATGATAACAATGCAGAGGACAACACCATCCCCAAGCCTTCTCCCTAGTAGGCTTCCCACAAACCAATTCCATTACACTCATCAAAGCAGGCGCTCTTAAACAAAATCACAATCACAAAATCATTTACACTACCCAGGAGCCTGCATCCTTCCTAGCTCTTAACTGCTCTCAAGCTTACTCCTCTCAGCTCTGCTCCTGCTCCACCACTTCCTGTTTCACCCATTCAGCAAACTCTTCTCACCATAGGCTCCATGTGACTCAGACTCTTGTAACTTAAGTTTCCATGTGACCCAGACAGTGAACACGAGCCTATTAATGAATCTGAAAGATTTTTCATTTAAATTACCATTATAGTCATCTTGGAAAGACACTTAACCTGTAAGCTTTGAGTTCCATATCTTAAAAACAAAGATAATAATAGCACCTGCTTCCCAATACTGTTGTGAGGAAAAAAATGAGACAATATTTATAAAGAGCTTGACACAGTGCCTGACACATAGTACATGCTGTATAAATGCTAATTGTAATTATTACCTTTCAGAATATTTTTAACGATTATATTTCATATTTGTTATAATGATGATGATGATGATGATGATATTATAGTTTAGTCTTTGAAACCTAATTTTCACAGAAGATATTTCTTCCCTACAATATTAGAAGGTTTGAAGTCCTCAGTTCTGCCACTACCACTTTTTTGGGTGCTGGGGGACTATCTACTAGCATTCCATCTAGAGAAGGGAGACAGACAAAATGAAAAGAATATTTGTTCTTTGAGAAGCTAACTGAAACTGACCATGCTTCGATTTAATAACATTGCTTTTGCTGTATGAAAAAAGGAAAGAGATTTTTTTCATCTAACTCCCTTGTCATGATGATAGAAATGGTCATGTCTCTCTTTGAAAAAGCAAGGTACTCTAGTGGTATTATGTGAAGGGCATGGGATGCATGGATGTATGAATTAATAAAGAGTTACCAAATGTTTTCATCAGAAAAGAAAATTGTCTGATTTAAAGAATGACTTCTAAAGGAAAATAATATGAACTCAAAGAAGAGGAAAAATGAAGATAGCCCAAGTAAAGATGGAAGATAATGAACATTTAGCAAAAGAAGCTTGTCAGTTTGGTAAAAGATGGCACCATTATACCAGAAGAATGCTCATAAGAAAAAAATTACATCAAAGGCCTCTTATGAAAGTGTTACATTTCCAATAAAGTTGAAATGTTCTTGGAAGTCTAGCCTGGGATCCTAAAATGTGAAAGAAGAACTTGGAAAATCATCCAAAATTAGTTCCAAAGTTTTTGAATCACTTGTGTGAAGCAAAAAAAGGGATATATAGAAGCTGAAATTTCATAGTCTGTTCTATTTAAGAGTTATCAATTTAAAGTAAATATGGTCCTTGGTAAACATAATATATTGGTATTAGACTGGGATAGTTAGGCTTGATGATCAGAATCTGGGAGTTTACAAAAGAACTAGTCTATACAGAGAGGACTGTCACAATATCACTCTTAACTGTAGACTTTGGGGAAAGAGTCCAAAATGGCATCCACTGAAAATGTGTTATTGAGTAGAATATATTATCTCTTGAAATTGTACCAGGATGTGTCTCAGAATCTCCATCTCCAAACACTAGAAGATTGTAGCTTTCTTCATCAGTTACAAACTAGTGAACTTTATTGGATCATAGAATCAAATAATTAGACCTGATGGGAACCTTAGAGTATATGCAATATAATAGCCTCATTTTATGGATGAGGAAACAGAGGCCTAGAAAGATCAAATGATTTATCCAAGATCACACACAGTAAATATACAAGGCAATATTGTTATAAAAAGAGGGAAGTTCTACACACCAATGAATAAAGGTTGACTTGTATTCATATATCACTATGAGAAATAGTGCCCTTTGGTCCCAGATCAAGTGATGTCCCAAAATTTTGCAAAGTGCATCATCAATCAACACTAATATCTTCCATATAAGAACATCTTACTCCCTTTGTTATATTCTTTACCCACCAAAAAACTTTTTCAGTGTTTCTGAAATCTAAATTTGAGCTAAAAGGAACAGATAAACTGTCTCATTCAATCCCCTCAATTTAAAAATAAGGAACTGAGACCCAGAGAAATTGATTTACCTGAGGTTGTATATAGTGCCAAAGGACAGTATTGGTTTTTGTGCCTGAAATATTTTCCATAGGTGTGAAAAGCTCAGAATCAGCCCTTGAGAGTGAATGACCCAGTCAGTAGAGGGTCACTTGATGAGGCCAAGACATAGATACAAACTGAGCTCTGTACTGAACAGTTTGATTACAAAAATGAAATATACATAATTGAGGCAGGTTCCATTCCATGTTGGCAGATGGACACATACCATCATTAAGCAACTATATAGATTACAAACAACCAATTAGAAACTTCTCTTTTTATTGATGTGTCAGTTTACATGGTCCTCATACTTCCAATTTGGCATGTTGAGAAAAAAAAGATTACGAATTAAGACAGATCCTGGTTTATTGCTTAACAGCAATCCTCGAAGCAAAGGTGTATCCAGAGCACCTCATTATATATTGAGGGAATTGTGCATTCATTTGGACACTACATTGTACCTTTGAATTGAAAGTAGCCAATGCTTTTGACAGGGACATATTTATTTTTATGCCTTACTTGTTAATAATAAAGGCCCATTGTTTTTAAAAATATCTACATGCTTTCAGTCATTAAGTACCATAGTCTCTGAAGAATTAAAATTACAAGGCACCAAAAAGACAATAACTTCATTATATACATATATGTATAAACACAGATTTAATGTGTTTTTTTATACAGACACATACACAAACACTGAGGTAGAGAACTGTGCAGTTTAAGTCCATGAATCTTCTTTGGATGACTTTCTTTCCTAACTGAAGACAAAGGAGAGAGCAATATAGGAGACAATGGGTAGGAAGACATTGACACGTCTATCTCCAACTCAAATGTATATGATACATATGTAAATATATATACACATACATTTATCTTACTTTGTAGAATACAGTGTTAAAAGCAAAAAAAAAACCCAAGATGATTGATAGTATATTATTTCCATCTGAATAAAATATTGGAAATAAAAATTAATCCCATAAAAATAAAATAAAATACTAAAATAATAAGCCAAAATATCAAGAAGCTTACTGGGCTATGCTAGCTTACCAATGGAGTCAACACTCATTAGTTTCGATGGAAATAAAAAGCTGAGAATATTTTTTTAAAAATTGCTTCCAAATGATTATATAATGAATGACAGATATCTTCTATCAATATCACTCTTTTGTTGAGATATACCAATGATGCTTTCTAAAGAATCTGAGTGTTTTTGTATTCCAAAATCTCAGAAGCAATTTAATTCAATGTCATTTAATAGATCTTTATAAATACATATTATCATAAACAAATTAATATCCTATAATGTATAATCATCAATGTACTTATATATTACACAAATTTTTATATATATGCATATATATACACATAGATATGTAAATCAGGGCATCTGCATATATATACACACACCTATGTATATGTATATGTATGTATGTATACACATATATGTGAGTGTATATATGTATGCATGTATATGCATGTGTGTATGTGTATACACACATACATATTTATAGACATACAAATATAAAACATGTGGAGATATGTATATATGTATATGGTTAAATTTAATTAAATTTATATATGTTATTCTATACATGTTTGTATTCACATACATATGTATACATATATGTATATGTGTGTATATACACGTAGGTATGCATACAGACACAGACACACAGAGACAGATACACATGTGTTTATATGCTTACAATTTTCATGAATAAAATGATTTGTGATGAGTTCTATGGAACCTAGAGTAAACTTATTTTTCCTAATATCTCAGAATTACTCAAAAAGAAAAAAGAGAAATCAAATCCTTGAAAGGAATACATTCTATACTTTCCTAAATTCATAATGCTTTGTGAGTTATTTTTTTCTCCAATATATTTTTAACCCATGTTATTTTAATTAGGTTTTTATTGTTCTATGCTAGCAAAAAATATTAAAGATTTGATGTGTCTTTCTATGTTTGTACCATTTCTATTTGTCTTATCTACAGCTCTAGTTAAGGAAGAAATTAGTTCCTTTTTTAGATGGGTGGAAACAAGAAAACACTTCACAAATCCATTTTCAGGTATTTTAGTCAATTGCCCTGTCTCTGCTTTGTCTACTTGAATGAAGTCACAATTTTATCTCTTCACCTCTAATAGTGTAGCTATAAATAAGAAGCGAGATGAGATAGGGTAAATATGTTTCCTGTCTGTGTCTCTATTTTAAGAACTTATATATACACAAAGTCTCCTAGATGTGTACCCTGTCTGCAGGTATATGTATTAAATGGAGAGATGGAAAATAAAATAATCTTACACTTCTATAAACCAAAAAAATTAATAAATAAACTTGGAGTTGGAAGGGAAATTTTTTATTTGACTTAGCCAAGACTTTGAAGAGGATGAGAAACCCACATAAATTCTGGATATGTTGACATTTAATATGTTATTCCATTTAATACATTCATAGGAAACTATTCTAAGAAGAAATTTGTGTAATTGATTGTCTTTTTCTCAAAAAGTTTCTCCTGGTTCACATAAGGAAAAAATATAATTTCATCATCCCGTTGCTAGTAAATCCAAATTACCAGGAGACATGGATTTTGAAGGTAAAATGGATGATATGACTCATTTGTTTGTTGAGCATTAAATATTTTATACAGACTAATCAGTAAATCACAGCCATTTATGTAAGCCCTGAAGTCATGATTTTTAATTCTGGACAAAACTTTAATTTCACAACATCTGCTATTTCTTGGAGTTACTTGCATTTAGTTGATTAAGATAGTTATTTTTCTATCCCTAGTAGAATAGAACCTCCCTGAGGACAATGAATGTTTCATTGTGTATTGTTTTTATGACCTAGCACAGTGCTCTGACAATAGCAGGTACTTAAATGCTTTTTTTTTCTTTTGGTGTTGTTGATGGTTTATTTTTTTGGAGGGAATGGTGCAATTAATTTGAACTATTATACCAGAGAAACTCTAGGCATTAAGGGTCCAAAATATTTGGTTGCTGTCTTTTTCTTTGGGAAATATGGAATGGCCACTTTCTCAGTTTAGAAACTGAACGCTTTTTGTTGGTGTGATTACAACAGAAATTAAATGCCATAATTGAAATAGTCTTATTCACTTCTGAATTGTAATTCAAATCCTATTTATAAGACTTAAAATATTTTTATTTTATTTAAAGCAGAAATTTATTCATATTTTTGCATAGAGGAACATATTAAAGAAGAAGTTTCCATTCAGTTTCACTAAGGTAACAGTATTTTCAAATTCAAGCAGAGAGAAATCTACATGTAGGCCTTCTAATAACTTGGAGAAGCACAAAAAAGATTGTATCTCTTGTCATGTTGGTGATATCTTGATGTTGTTTCTTAATTCTCCTTGTCTATTGACTTTCTGGGATCTCCAATGACCCTTCCATCTCTAATCTTGTAAACACAGATGCCAGAAATATAACTGACAATAAGCGTCTTTTTATACCCAAATGATTACATAGATACAATCCCAAGCTCCTCTCTGTACAGATTCCAACTACACAGATATCAGACAGAGTTTGATCAATAAACTATTGCATTGTCACAGTTATAGTGCATGATGATTGGGGAAATGAGAATTTCCATGGTGAATTTATCTAAACCCATTCCTTCTCACCCTTTCAAACATATATGTGTGTATGCATGTATGTGTATATATATATGTATGTATGTGTGTATGCATATACATATATATACATACACACACACACATATAGTTATTTCATTTCCATGACTACCATATTCATTTGACACTAAAGATTTTCTCTTGCTTCTCAGGCATCCATCACCCCACCTCCCCTCTCCAACCCTATCTTGATTCTCTCATCTAAATGACATTTTCTAAAGATTTGTGATAGGTTTCCATATAAATGTAGGTAGAAGACCAAAAGGATAAAAATGTGCTGAAGAATATATGTTGCTAGTGAGGAAACATTATTACATAGAGGGAAAAATAAAATTGAATTACATGCTTTATTTTGATTTTTTCTTGGTGGAAGGCCCTATATCTCATGCCTAGAAGGTTGGCACTTCTCGTAGGGGACTGTAATGTTAACATTCCGGTATTTCCCAATTCCCTCATTCTGGAGAGTGCATAATTGTTGTGATGCCCTCTGCCATCCTCTGGTGGTGATTTATTTAAACTGTTCACTTCCCAATTCTCAACTGGCATGTAATGTTTCTTGCCATGTAGAGCTAGGAACTTACTCTCTTTATTGGTTTTCTTCATTGGCTATCTTCATTATCATTACTGTTCTCTCTCATTTATTGGGAGCCCCACTATTCTCTAATTACTTTTGGTGCAAGAATTAAAGCCATCATCCTTTAGTGGGCTAAAACATTTTTCATTACATACTTCTATCAGTTAAAAAAAGAGTAGTCCCAAAAGTGTATATTTACTAGTTCATTCATATTGCTCTAATACCTTCATCACTATCATCATCATCATCATCACCACCACAATTCATTCACATATACACACACATATATGTGTATGTCTACATATACATATATATTATTGTGACACTAATTATACTTATTTTAAGACAAAAGAAAATGAAAAAGCATGAAAAAGTTAAAAAATGATTTTGAAGTCAATGCAGGGGTTCTTTGCCTTTTTGGATATGCCTTTGGAAATTTGATGAACCTTATAGACACTTCAAAAGAATAATTGTCAATGTATAAAATAAAATACATAAGATTACAAAAAATTTAAAAATATAGTTATCACAGTACTTAAAAAAGCTTCATGGATACCAAGATCAGAACCCCTAGAATAGAGAAACACTGGAATGTACTGAGTAGGTGAGTGACATAGAGATTGAAAATACATGAGACAAAGATACCTATTAGGTGTCTTACAGTACATTTTAGGAGATTCTTACAGTATCTAGTCAAGAGATGGCAAAGGAAAACTAGATGAAGAATAAACTGGTAGCTGAGTAATAGAGATAAAAGGAAAGATATGAGACATTTGGAGGAAGAACAGACATCTGGCAAGTTATTGGACATCTGGATGTGGGAACAGGGAAAGTAATAAATCTAAGATGACAGCAAAGTTGTGAAAACTTGTTACTGGTAGAAAGATGCAGTCCTCAACCATAATGAGAAAGCTTGGGAGATGAGTATGTCAATTCGTTGATGTCTCCTCATCCTATGTGACTAACATGCTTACAGATAACAACAGCACATTTTCTTAGAAGCTGAAATATTGATGACACAGTTTCTGCCTGACTTTGAGGGCACAGACATCATCCCATTTCATTGCTAAACAAAGATAAGTACCAAAGGCTCAACAACGATAAGTATCAAAGGATAAAGTCTCAAAAAGAGGGTGTTTTAGAAGCATCATTACAATACACTGTTTTTGTGTCCCTGACATTCTATTTGCATGTAGCATGATGGCAAACTCATTCAAATTTTTCTTTTCTTTTCTTTTTTACATTAGGTTTGATCGTTTTCCCTTAAGCAATTATGCTCCATTGCGCTACATTTTGAAAAGATACATCAACTGTTTCTCAGTTTATTTTCCCTATTTTTTTGACATAATTATTCAAACCATCAGACATGCTCTTAGATCCTGTTTGCAATATTCCTAAATCAGTTTAGAGAGGGAATAGGAGGGAGATGATTGGGGAAAAGCAAAAATGAGAGATCAGTTTGAACTAGACTATAGAACTAGACTATGGACTATAGACTATAGAAAAAGATATTAACACAAGCTTCTCTCACATGAGGAAAACTTTTCCAATGAAAGGAATTACACAGCAGTGAAATGGGCTGCCTCAGATGGAGGTCCTTTTTCAATTTTGTTTTTTTTTTTTTTTACTTTTTTAAAATTTATTGAATAAAACAAGCATTTTCATAACAGTATAATAAAAATGAATGCACATGAAACCACAAATCTATTATGAATGACTTGATATTTCTTTTAAATATATGATAAAGTTCTTACATAAATTTCCTTTTTCCTCTTCTTCCCACTGATTGATAGAGGTTCTTAAGCAGAAGTTAGACTACCACATGACACTTGTATTTTAGGAAAGATTTTTCAGGTACGGTTTGGACTAGATGATTTCTAGGGTAAAAAAGTTATAAAATTCTATGTAATTCTTATTCTCATTGAAATTTACATTTTGCAATAATCGAGTTGTGAGAAATCATATTTGCAATCCAGCACTGAGAATTCACATTCATCATCTCAGCTTTCAGAGAGGACTTTCCAAGATGCCCCTTCTAAGTAGCTGGGTGTGGCCTTTTGATTGAGTCACCTTTTACGGAAAAAGACATTTTGTTAAAATAATGTGTTCTGTGAAGTTTGGATTCAATCAAAAGACTGCACTTGAGGACCTGGAGGGCCACATTTGGCCTCAAGGACCCAGGTTTCCCACTCTGATATAATAATGAGAACAAGATGAGTAGAAAACCAACCTTGAGGGCAAGAACTGTCTTTCTTTTTCCTATTTGCATCCCTAGCATTTAGTCAGTGTCTGACACATATTAGTTTGCTGAATTAAAATATTGAATAGAAAAAAGAAAAGTAAGGTTCAACACAATGGTTCACTTGAGATACCAAAGACATCTCATAAGAAAAGTCACCTCTTAAGGTACCTTCTGCAAACATGTGCTGCCCAGAAACAACTGGGTTTCCTGGAATCTCAACAATAATTTTCATGCATTCTACATAATATAAGCATTTTGATAGAAATCTCTACACCTTTCTTGCTATATAATGGTTCCCACATTAGGGAAAAATTCTGTCTCACTTTTTTTTATTATATTGATATTATTTTAGAGAACCTATTCTTTGTAACCTTCCTAATGCACTATTTTCCATGGAACTCAATTCACCATGCAAAATTCATCTTGTTTTCATTAGTTCTCATATAGGAATTAGAATCTGCTTATATTAGTTGATGACTACATGCACTGGGGAAGCATTGTGGTAAAGTGGGAAAAGGAATGAGTAGGAAGCCAGAGAACTTGAGTTGAAATCTTTGTGCAGCTACTAAGTGCCAAAGTAAGAATTGCTGAAGAATTTTACCCTCTCACTTCTTGGATTTATAAAATGAAAGTGAAGGCAGAAGGATGACCTTGAGGTTCCTTCCAACTTTAAACCTAATAATCTAATTTGACAGATGAATAATAATTTTGAAAAAGTGAATTCACCAAAAAAAGAAATTAGTGATGTAGCCATAGTTCCCAATACATCTCTCCCTTCTCCATCAGTTTCCCTCTCCCACTCTGACCTTCCCTCCCCATTCAGCCCCCACCAAATCTCCCCTCTTCTCTCTCTGCTCTCTCTGTCTCTGTCTCTTTCACACACACACACACACACACACACACACACACACACACACACACACACACACACACACACACACTATCCCACAGCAAAAGGATAAAACCAGAAAAATTCTTGAAGCTGTAATTTTCATTTTAGTACCATTTTCATGGAAATGGCAAAATTGCTGTTGATCTTATATTCATTACTCTGTTAGAAGGGGATACATAGCTTTCTACAGCTTTAAAAGAAAATATAAATGCCTATGAATTCAGATTGGTGAAAACTAAATAGAAATAGATGTTATGAATTTTATTAACATTTTTAAACATATTAACATATATGACCATATCCTAATATATCTAGAACATCATCATTATGATGTTTTTAAAAAAATCTTCATTTCATGCTGTATTATTTGTGAAAATAATTTCAATGGTTGGCACAAACCAAATTCAGTCACTTGCAGTTCAGAACTTCCATGGTTAAAAACAACTGATTTATGACATTGCGTATATATAGGTGGGACTGGGAGAGGTGAACAATTGGGCCAGCTATTTTTATAATTTTCCTTTCCCTATGAACAATATCTTTCCTGGGCTTCAGAGAGGTTGCCTTTAACCTGGAGGAAGTATTGGGGTTAAAAATAGACGCATAGCATTGCTGCTGTTGTGCTTTTTTTTATTTTCTATCATGCTGGGGCCCCCTGTTTCAGTCAAATCAAAGTAACTAGAATAGAAGCACCAACCAAAACATGACATCTCCTATATCCTTAAAATTTATTTTAAAATTGTTTATGTGAATTCCTTTTTGTCCAAGGAGACAGCCTACTGGCCTATTTCACCCTTCCATAGTTCTTCAGGAATCTACCATTCCCACATATCCTCCTGAGTCCCACCTTCAACTTTCCAAGAAGGAATTAGATGTCTTCTTCATCCCCATTGTCACTTCTAGGCTCTCCTTTGACCAACATCACTTTGTTATTTTCCTCTTTTTTTTTGAGGTTCATACAATACATATTTATCACAATAATGATTCTGGTAGATGTAATCTGCAGATCTTCAAGATACTCTCTTTCTCATTGAATTCAGTGCCTTTCTCAGAGTTATTCTCCACGCCCCCATCCTGCCCTAAAAATAGAAGACTTATATACATATTGATAGCCCCTTAAGTACTCTAACCTGTCCATTCCTCATTTCCCATAATCTACTCTTCCATCCAACCATTGTTCTACACAGAGATAACCTTGATCTTGCCATCAACCACAAATGTTTTATATCTATGTTTTTGAACTCTGAAATTCCTTTATCTTATCATAATCTTCCAACTTTAGACCTTTCTCTCTGTCTTGCAACTTCCTAAACTTACTTGAACCCCAGTTATTTACCAGCTGATTATTTTAGCACTGGTATACTTATTTGCCCTTTCCCTTCTTGATCCTCTGATGAATCAATTTAACTCTATTCTTTTTTGTCTTTCAAATTCCTTTCCCCTATATTATATAGGAAATAACCTTCCAAAACACCCATCCTTGTGTTATTCGCACTCTCTTCTGCCTTCACCCTTACTCATGAAACTAGAGAAAATCACAAAACCATGATGACTGTTTCCACTATGCATTTATAATCTGAACTTGGCCATTACTGTAGGATGGCAATCATTTTCCACCTTCATAATTGATTCATAATCCCATATACTACAGTAGCTATTCAAAACTTCATCTTCCTCAATAACCTCACACTTTCCTCTCCCCTAACCTCTAAGTTCAGAACTTTGACTCATATTTTCCTGAAAAAATTGAGGTCATTTACAAAGATCTCCACCTTTCTCCTTGTTTCTCACCTCTTATTACTCAAATGCTTCTGTCACTATTGCTTCCTTTGCTTCAATTTTACATGAAGAAATGTTCCTTTTCTTGGACAAGGCAAAGCCCTCTCTATATATACAAGTGATCACATGACATCTAGTCATTTGCATCAGATTCTTCCCCTTCATTATTCGTACTCTTTCGCTAATATTCAGTCACTCCCCTTTTACTGGCTGCTTCTTCATTCCTACAAAGATAATCATGTCTCACCAATCAGCAAAAAAGCAAAAAACAAAACAAAACAAGACAAAAAACCCCCAAAACTCCAGATGATCTATCTCTAGTAGTCAACATCCTATAGCTTTCCTGCTTCTTGCAGCTGAATTTAATGGGGTCATCTAGAACAGGTGCTTCCACTTCCTTTACTTTGTTAGAATTTCATTTTTTCCCACAGAACTTAGCACAGTACCACAGTACACACTTAATAAATGCTAATTGAAAGACTAATTTTCTGTATTTGAGTACTAAAATACCTATGTTTAAGTAACTATTATAGCTTTCTGCTACTTTCTATTAAATTTTAAAATTTTTCCTACACTTAGGTTAAGTAAAGTTTTGTGGGCTACCAAGGTAAACTAAATTCTATTTTCTGAAATGTCTAACACGTATATCTAAATTATATCTAAATAATACCTAATATGAATGATCTGTAAATTCACCTTTAACCTGGTTGGTAGTGGTTCCAGTTTGTATTTTTTTTTAAAGTATCATTTTCATCATAATTTGGAGTTTTTTTTAACCTCAAGTAGAAAGCACTACCAAGTTCCCATTCATCCAGATTCATGCCTTTGGAGTCTTCCTTTACTCTCCCCTTTCCCTCACTCCATATACAAAATTTACCAAGTATTGCCATTCTACCTCTAGAACACCTTTTTTTTCTCTGTCTGTCTTGCTACTCACAGGATAACTACTCTAATTCAAGAAGTCATCATATCCTACCTGGAATATTACAATAGTTTCCTAGTTTGTCTCTATACCTATAATATCTTTCCTCTTCCATCTAGACTCTAGACAGCTATTAAAGTGATATTCTAAGAACACAAGCCTAGTCATACATACTCCTCTACTAACAAAGTTCCAGTTCTTCCCTTTTGCTTCCCTTCTAAATACAAAATCCTTTCCTTAAATTCTCATTCTTCTTTTAAAATTAAGACCTTTTGCTTTTATATAGCCTTTCTTTTTAAATAAATCTTTCATTTTCACCTATATTATCAAGTCATCTCTTTTTTAAAAGGCTAGCATTGGGGGAAATAAAGGACAAAAGTGGTCCAGTAAAACTAAGTTACATATAAAATGAGTCTGACAGGATATCCAATGTTTTTTATCCAGAACTGGGAGGACCCTGAAAAGACCTCATTTTACAGGTGGGCATACTAGAGCCTAATTGGGAAAGACTGATACAATTTAAAAAAAAAAATTCTGAATAGTTTACCTTCTTATCCTATTTGCATTTCATTTGTTCCTTAATCTTCCCCATTTCTTGTAAAAGAAAATTAATTTTTAGTGATCACTCCTATCATTACTTTAATTAAGAATTGGCATCCTTCAACCATAGATGTGAAAGTAAACAGATATTTTTCTATTCTGATTTTTTTAATAGTATGATCTTTTATATCCAGGGGTCATGTATGTGTGTATATTTCTGAGTAATCATTTTATTAATAATATTAGCATTTTACTAGTAAAAGGAATAGTCAGTTTTTCATCTCTCACTTTATTT
The DNA here is from genome assembly GCA_023548195.1 of Bettongia penicillata ogilbyi. NCBI lineage: Eukaryota > Metazoa > Chordata > Mammalia > Diprotodontia > Potoroidae > Bettongia > Bettongia penicillata. The sequence goes on along the minus strand of JAJHZJ010000514.1, from coordinate 10,237,282 downwards.
TCTTTTTTGCTTGAAATAGCATTTTATTTTTTACACAATTACATATCAAGAGAATTTTCAGCATACATTTCTACAAGATTTTGGGTATCAATTTTTTTCTCCCTCTCTCTGTCTTCTTCCCTCTTCTAAAAATGGTAGACAGTTTGATATAGTTTATTCATATGCTGTCATGTTAACTATATTTCCATACTCATCAAGGTTGTAAAAGAAGAAATAGATCAAAAGAAAAAAAAACATGAGAAAGAATAGAGAAAGTGAAAAAAATACACTTCTTTATTCAGAGCGCATCAGATCTTTATCTGGATGGGGCAGCATTTTCCTTTCTGAGTCCTTTGTAGTTGTCTTGGATCATTGCGTTGCTGAAAATAGCTGAATCATTCATAGTTGATCATCACATGATGCTGATACTGTATACAAGGTTTTCCTAGTCCTGCTTATTTTACTTTGCGTCAGTTTGTGCTAGTCCTTTTGAAATATGTCTTTTTAACATTTCTTATTGTTCAATAATATTCAATTATACTCATATACCACAGCTTCTTCAACCATTTCCCAACTCATGGGCATCCCCTCAATTTCCAATATTTTGCCACCAAGAATAGGGTTGTAATAAAGGTATTTGTCCAGGTAGGTCCAGTTCCTTTTTTTTTTATGATCTCTTTGTGATACAGAGCTGGTAGTGGTAATGCTGAATGGAAGTGCATTCACAGTTTGGTTGCCCCTTGTGCACAGTTCCAAATTACTTTCCAGAATGGTAGAATCCATTCTCAGCTTCACTAACAGCGCATTAGTGTCCCAATTTTACCACATCCTCTCCAACATTTATCATTTTCCTTTTTTGTAATATTAGCCACTCTGATATGTGTGAAGTTATATCTGAGTTGTTTTATTTTGCACTTCTCTAATCAAAAGTGATTTAGAGCACTTTATATGCCTACAGAGAGTTTTGATTTCTTCATCGGAAAACTTCCTGTTCCTATCCTTTAACCCTTTATCATTTGGACAATGGCTTGTATTCTCATAAATTTGACTCAGTTTTTATATCTTTATCAAATGAGACTTTTATCAGAGACATTTGTTGTAAAGATTTTTTCCTGTCTGCTCTCCTAATGTTGGTGACATTGATTTTGTTATACAAAAGTTTTTCAATTTAATATGATCAAAATTATTCATTCTACATTTTGTAGTGCTGTGTATCTCTTGTTTGGTCATCAATTCTTCCCCTCTCCATCGATCTGACAGGTAGACTATTTGTTGTTATTTTAATTTGATTGCTTCATTGTCTATGGAATCTTTTAGATAGATGTGGTTTCCTTCCTTATCTTTTGATTAGTTTTTTTTTTGCTTTAACTTTAAGATCAAGATTGTTATCCCTGTTTTTATTTTTCTTCAGCTGAAGCACAGCAGATTCTTCTTCAGCAACTTAGCTTTACTCTGTGTGTTCTCGCTACTTCAAGTGTGTTTCTTGTAAAAACATATTGTAGGATTCTTGTTTTTGATCAACTCTGCTATCTACTTCCATTTTATGGGAGTGTTCATCCCATTCACATTGACAGTTATAATTACTACATATATACTTCACTCCATCTTATTATTCCTCCTATTTGTCTTCTCTCCTTTCTCATGTTCTCACCTTGTCAGTGTTTTATTTTTGTCAATTACTTCCCATGATCTGTCCTCCCTTATGTCAGCCTCACCCTCTTCTCCTCTCCTACCTCCCTATTGGAAAAGAAGTGGTTGTTGTCCTTTGTTCTCAAAGAGGATCAAAATGATTTGACCATGATAAAGTCAAGTTTCAGTGTGTCCAACTATAGCTGATCAGACCAATATGAGTTCAGAATGCTCTATCATAGATTGGGAACAGATAGTCTGAGTAAGTATCTGGGGTAGATACTCCAAATTTGTGCATCTTTTGTTTTCTTCATGCCATCTAAATTCTGCTTTGCTCATAGAGCACAGCACCTCTTCTGATATCGGCACACCATGCTGAGTAGTGCTGTGCCAGTGTATCTTATGTCCCAAAATAAAATCCAAAGTTCTTGAGAGAGACTTTGAGAATGTCCTTATATCACTTCTTCTGACAACCAAGTGATTGCCTGCCCCATGTAACCTCTCCATAAAATAGTCTTTTTGGCAAGCATACATTTTGCATTTGAATAACATGGCCAGCCCATCTGAGTTGCGCACTCTGAAGCATAGTTTGAATGCTTGGCAGTTGAGTTCAAATAAGGACCTCAGTGTCTGGTACATTATTCTGCCAGGTGATCTTCAGAATCTTCCTAAGACAGGCCAAATGGAAGTGACTCAGTTTTCTGGCATGGTTCTGGTAGACTGTCCATCTTTCACAGGTATACAACAATGAGGTCAGCATAACAGCTCTGTAGACCTTCAGTTTGGTAGTCAGTGTAATACTCTTCTATCCCATACTTTTCTTTGGAGCCTCTGAAAAACTGAGTAGCTCTGACAATGCATATGTCAACCTCGTTGTCAACGTGTACATCCCTGGAAGGTACACTACCAAGGTAAGTGGATTTATCCACAGCATTCAAAACTTCTCCATTTGTTGTAACCTATGGTTCCACATATGGATGGTGTGATGGTGGCTGATGGAGCACCTGTGTTTTCTTGGTGTTGATTATTAGGCCAAAATTAGCACAAGCAATAGAGAACTGATCCATACTTTGTTGCATCACAGCTTCATTGAGTGCACAATCATCTGCAAACAGAAAATAATACACCAACACTCCCTCCACTATGGTCTTGGCTTGTAGCCTTTTCAAACTGAAGAATTTACCAACAGTATGGTAATTGACCTTGATGCTATGTTCATCCTCATTGAAAGCATTTGACATCATGGATGAAAACATCATGCTAAAAAGCATGGGAGCAAGCACACATCCCTGTTTCACTCCATTGGTGACTGGGAAAGCATAAGAGCATTATCCACTGTGCAGAACTTGGGCAAACATGCCATCATGAACTGGATGTACAATACTGATGAACTTCTCTGAATAATCAAATTTTGATATAATTTTCCATAAGCCCTCATGACCAACAGTGTCAAAAGCTATAGTCAGATCTATAAAACTTACGTATATACCTCTGTTCTGCTCCTGGCATTTCTCCTGGTATTGTCGGCTACTGGCTACTGTTTCTTCCAGGTGAAGGATCAGCCTATTAAGGAGGGTTCTAGGGATAATCTTGCCAGCAATGACTAAGAGGGAGACACTCCCTATGATTGTCATAGGACAATTTATTTCCTTTTTGTTAATAGAGATGGACAGTGGAGGCATCCTTGAACTCCTTGATGATAACCACCTCTTGCCATATAACCTGGAATATTTCAGTCAGCTTTTGTATGAGCAATGGTCCCCCTACCTTGTAAATATCAGCTGGGATACAATCAACATCAGGTGTTTTGCCACATGAAAGGAGCCTAATGGCACTCAAAACCCCTTCTTCAGTTGGAACATCATCTAAGGAGGGATTGACTTCAACTTGAGGTAAATGGTCAATCATCTCAGCATTGATTGATGAAGGACTGCTGAGAATGCTATGGAAATGTTCAGTCCATCTTTCTAGTATCATGTCCTTATCCCTAATCAATGTGGCTCCATCAGCACTGAGGAGGTATGATGCACCATAGGTTTTTTGGTTCATAAATAGCTTTCAGGGAATCATAAAAGTACTTTGGCTTGTTACTATCAGCATAAAACTGAAAAATCATCTGCCTTTTTACTGATCAAGGAATGCTACATCTCTCTAAACTTTGGTTATACTTTATTTTTGATGGAATTAAATGCTACCTTCTTAGATATGAATGAATTCTCCTTCTGATAAACTCTGAGGAGTTCTCACTTTTTATTTAGCAGCTTCTGAATTTCCCCATTATTTTTTTTTGAATGGAAAAGCATTTATTCAGTTACTACTATATGTCAGGCACTATGTCAAATGCTTGGCATACAAAAATAAGCAAAAAGACCATCCAAGTCATCAAAGAGTTCTTACATTTTATAGAGGGGGAGGAGGGGGAGACAACATAAAGGGGAGTGAAGTCATGAGAAAGGGGTGGAGACATGAGCATATAGTTTGGAAATAGTTGGGAAGTGGAATGAAGCTCTAGAGAAAGTTCTTCTGTCAGAGTCTGTTGTCTGAGGACCAAGGTCCAGAAGTGAAGAGGAGGAGGAGGAGGAAGAGGAAGGAAGATGATCAGATTACAGACAGCATTGTTTGGAAATGTCTTGTATTAGGGTATCTTTAAAAGATGTAACCTCATCCAATCCTGAGTGGCCAAGGGCATGTCCTTCAAAGTCTTGGGCTCTGCACAGAGTTTACAGATGGCTTCCCAGGTCTCTTGGCATAGCTTCTCCCCTAAGGTGGCCTCCACTCGCCCATGACAATCTGCCAGCTTGGGCTGTCCCTCAAAGACATCAAAACCAGCATAGAAGGTCTGCATCAGCTCCTCCAGCACCATCAGATCAGCCACAGAGATCTGGTCACCAGTGAGGAAGGGCTTGTCCTGCAGGAAACTCTTCTCCAGATACTGTAGGAGTTTTGTTATGAAGGCTGTGTTCCTGTCCACTTTCTCCTTGGGGATACAGACATCAGTGAGAGAGCCCAGCACCTGAATCCATAGCACTGAGCCAAAGGTGCCTCGAATGGACAGCATGCCAGTACAGGTATTCTTCAACCCATGCCCGGGCCTGCAGGTCTGGAGGAAACCAGTGATCTGGGGTCTTATATTTCTGACTCAGGTAGTGCAGAATGGCCACACTTTCCACGAAGGTGAAATCTCCATCTTTCATAGCCAACACTTTCTTCAGTCTTGTTCACTTTAGCAAAATCATCAGTCATGTGCTACCCCTGGAACATCTCCATGCTCTGCACCTTGAAGGGGATGTGCTTAACCTTGGTGAAGAGGTAGAGAACACAGCTGGGCTGGGAGAGAAAGTCTAGGTAGAGTTTCAAGCTCATGTCTGCGACAAACTCAGGCAATCAGATGGGTCCTGATCTAGGAGTTTCCCCATTATTTTCATCAAACCAGTCTTGATGTTTGCTAGTGTTCTGACCCAGATGAGCACATGCAGTGCCATATACCAAATCCCTGAAAGCTGTCCACTCCTTTTCTGCTCAACTGTTGACAGCTGTGTGTTGGCTCAATTGTCCCTCCAATTTAGCAATGAAGTGCTCATATTCAGAAAAGAGTACTAACTTGTTTATGTTAGTTCTTCTGGCCATCATTTTGCCTTGAGGGCAGCACTTTTGATGACTGTAAATGTTTAGCATGGAAAGGATAAGTCTATGATCAGTCCAGCACTCTGTACCACACATTTCCTTTGTCACTCTCACATCTTATCTGTCTCTTCTCCTTACAATCACATAGTATATTAAATGGGGTATAGAGTGTGCTCAAGGAGGACTAGTATCTTTGGTGTGATGGCTGATGAGCCCTTTTCAGGGCTGCTTTCCACCTTTTGGGTCCACCTATTCCATCCAATTCTCACCTGCAGCTCCAAGAAGCTGCAACATGTGCCGCATCCACACCCTGGTAAACTGTTTTGTCAGACAAGCCACACCAGGTTGAAGGTAATGAAGGAGTTTCAAACCTATTGGTCAGTTGCAGGGGGGGTGGTCTACCCCAAGCATGTGAAGACTTCCCCTGGTGGAATGGGTGAACGGTTCCAATGGTCATGAAGGCAGCTGAAGAAGGCAATACAAAGCACTTAGAGCTTGGTTAGACATTGAAGACACCAAGGTCATACATTGCATCCTAAGCCATTGCCAGTCATCTTGACTATGTCCTGCCACTGGACTATGATGACTCTGGAGGAGGGAATGAGGATGATGACTTTGTGCAACTCTGCCTCATTTAAATCCAATTTATGCACGAATCAAAAGACATCACCCATACCATTTTACTATTATGCCTCAAAGTCCTGTGGCAACAGGCAGGTGATGAAGCAGCAGGTGAGGATGCACTGGGAGCTGTAGGCACAACCTGGCACACAGGTGTCCCAGGTCATAGAATCATTTCTCACTGGAAGCAGCAATGGAATTTGACAGTTCCTTATGTGTCTAAGCAGCCTTTTAAGGATTTCATAGCTCACCTACTTGTGTGACGAACAGGGCTAGAAAAGGTGCCCTAAAAGTTTTCTGCTTAGCCAACCCTGGTCTGATTACCACAGCAGGTGGGGAATCCCATTATGAGGTTGAAACACAAAAAAAATGTACAAAATGTACCAAAAAACAGATGATTCTACTCAACTGATTGTGTATATTATTCCCTCTTTGAGCCAATACTGATGGGAATAAGGTTCAAGTGATACCCTATGCCCCCTCTCCTATCTTCCCCTTCACTGTAATAGGTTTTTCTTGCCTCTTTATGTGAGATAATTTACCCATTCTACTTCTCCTTTTCTTTCTGCATTGACTATATTCCCCTTTTTCATCCCTTATCATTTCCTTGAATTCACCTTTTACCCATACCCTTCGTCTATGTATATTCCTTCTCTTTGTACTGTTAGTAACACACTTTTTAAGAGTTACAACTATCATTTTCCTGTATAGGAATATAAACATTGTAGCTCTATTGAATCCCTTATGTTTTCTTTTCCCTTTTTAATCTGTTTTTGCTTTTCTTGAGTCTTAGTACTAGAGGTCAAGTTGTTGGTTAAGTTCAGGTCATGTATTTCCATAAGATTGACATGGAATAACCTCCCAATATACTGGAAATCTTTGTCACTTTTCCCTACCTTGCCAGAATGCTAGTGGAGATACCTGAAAGACCAGCCATCTTTCCTCTTGTCCTTTTCTTTCTCTTATAAAAATTTTCTATGATGCTTTTTACTTTGTATCATGTTCAGACTTCCTTACTCACTATTTGCTGTTGCTTCCTCTAATCCATTATGTACCTTTCCAGTGATCTTTGTGTGATGCTCATCCTTTGTTCTTAGAGGTAGTAGAGTTCTAGGATTCATTGTCATTCAGCAACATGAGTCAAATACTTTATTTTAAAAATGTTAAGCCTTTGCTCTTATGGACAGTTTGGGCTTGTATAAATGTCTTGTACATTTCCAAAAGCAATCCATCACACATTCTTCAATTTCAATTGTAGGAGTAGATAATTTACCATCTTTATTGTATGCTCCAGACATTATATTGTGGGAAAAATTGTATAGAGTTCTGGTTCAGATGCATGTTGAAACCAGCTTAATATATATATTTTTTTCTTTTTGGTCTTTTCTATGTGGAAGACTGGATCAATTTCTTCACAACTGTTCTTCCTCTTTCTTCAGAATATTTTAATATTAATTCATATTCTAATCATGAATGACTTTGCCATCTATGTCTAGATTTCTAAGGTAAAATATTTGTCAACTGAAGGATTTCATTTGATTTTTTAAAAAATCAATTTATTTATCTCCAGTTTTCAACACTCATCTCCACAAAACCTTGAGTTTCAAATTATCTCCACATCTCTCCTATCCACCCACCCAAAGACAGCTTGCTTTCTGATTACCCCCTCCACCCAATCTGCCTTCCCTTACAACACACCCTTCCCCACACCCCTCTTGGAGGGCAAGACAGATTTCCACACTACACCCCCTGTATATTCAATTCCCCAGTTGTATGCGAAACAACTTTCAACATTCATTTTTAAAACTTTGAGTTCTGACTTCTCTCCCTTCCTGCCTCTCCACCCATCCCCACTGAGAAGGCAAGCAATCTGATATATGTTATACATATGTAGTTATGCAAAAGACTTCCATAAAAGTCATGCTGTAAAAGAGTAACTATATTTCCCTCTATCCTATCCTTCCCCCCATTTATTCTATTCTCTGTTTTGACCCTACCCCTCCTCAAAAGTATTTAGTTCTAATTAAACCCTTTTCTCATTTGCCCTCCCTTCTATCATCTCCCCAACCCCTGCTTATCCCCCTCTTCCCTACTTTCCTGTAGCATTAGATAGATTTTCATTGAGTATGCATGCTTTTCCTTCCTAAAGTCAAATATGATGAGATTAAGGCCCACTATTTTCCTCTCACTTGGCCTGTCTTTTCTTGCCTCTTTTATGTGAGTGATAATTTGCCATATTCTATTTTTCCCTTTCTCCTCCCAATATATTCATCTCTCATCCCTAACTTTTATTTTTTGAGATATCATCCTTTCCTATTCAATTCAACCTGTGCCCTCTGTCTATATGTATATAATCCCTCCAACTACCCTAGTACTGAGAAAAGTCTCAAGTATAATAAATATTTTTGCATGTAGGAAAGTAAACAGTTCAACTTTAGTAAGTCCTTTATGAATTCTCTTTCTTGTTTATCTTTTCATGTTTCTCTTGATTCTTGTGTTTGAAAATCGAATTTTATATTCACCTCTGCCCTTTTTTATCAAGAATGTTTGAAAGTCCTCTATTTCAATAAAATTCCATTTTTCCCTGAAGTATTATACTAAGTTTTGCTGGGCAGGTGATTTTTTTAATCCTAGTTCCTTTGATTTCTGGGATATCATATCCCAAGCCCTGAGATCCCTTGATGTAGAAGCTGCTATATCTTGTGTTATCCTGATTGTATTTCTATAATACTTAAATTGTTTCTTTATGACTCCTTGCAATATTCCCTCCTTGGCCTGGAAGCTCTGGAATTTGCCTCTGGAATATTCCTAGGAGTTTCTCCTTTTGGGATCTCTTTCAGGAAGTGATTGGTGGATTCTTTCAAAATCTATTTTGCCTTCTGGTTCTAGAATATCCGGGCAGTTTTCCTTGATAATTTCTTGAAAGATGATGACTATACTCTTTTTTAATCATGGCTTTCAGTTAGTCCCATAATTTTGAAATTGTCTCTCTTGGATCTATTTTCCAGGTCAATTGTTTCTCCACTGACATATTTCACATTGTCTGCAATTTTTTCATTCCTTTGGTTTTGTTTTATAATTTCTTGATTTTTCAGAAAGTCATTAGCTTCCATCTGTTCTATTCTAATCTTTAAGGAATTATTTTCTTCAGTGAGCTTTTGGACCTTGTTTTACATCTGACCAATTCTACTTTTAAGGGCATTCTTCTCAAAGGCTTTTTAGATCTCTTTTGTCATTAGGTTAGTGTATTTTTTACAGTGTTATTTTCTTCAGCATTTTTGAGGGTCTCCTGTAGCAAGCAGTTGACTCATTTTTCATGATTTTCTTGCATCATTCTCATTTCTCTTCCCAATTTCTTCTCTTCTTCTTCTATTTGATATTCAAAATCCTTTTTGAGCTCTTCCATAGCCTGAGGCCAATTCACATTTTTCTTGGAGGCTTTGAATGGAGGAACTTTGACACCATTGTCTTCTGTTTGCATGCTTTGGTCTTTCTTGTCACCAAAATAAGATTCTATAGTCTGATTCTTTTTTTGGTTTTTGCTTTTTTCTCCAGTCATTTATTTGACTTTTGACCTCCTTGTCAAGGTAGATCTCTGCTTCCAGTGTGGGGGTGGAGGGGTGTACTGTCACCCTCTCAATTCCTCCACAATCTGTGGGCCTAGAGCTCTAGAAATAGTTGCTGTCTCTGCCCCTGTTGCTGCTGTGGCTGCTACAGATTCCTCTGCTCCCTTCCCCCCTCTGCCACCCTGGGACTGGGGTTGGATTACTCCACTCTCCCACACTGGTCCCACAGGCTTTTTCCACTAACTTACCAATTTGTCTGCAATGTTTTCGGGTCCTGAAGTCTGGGAACTGTCATAGGTGTGAGAGATTCCATCTCCCCAAGGCCTGCTCAGGTCCTGTCTGTGCTGGCATGACCTATGCTGGACTGTGCCTTATCACCAGCATGGCACAATAGACATTTCCTAGTGATCTTCCATGCTATCTTAGGCTGGGAATTTGCTTCACTCTGTCATTCTATGGGTTCTGCAGCTCCAGAATTTGTTTAGAGACATTTTAACAGGCATTTGCCTGAGTTTGGGGCAGTGTTCTAGAAAGTGTGTGCCATTTTGGCTCTGCACCCCTCTTTTTTTAATTGTAAAGATGTGTTTTCATAGATTTAAATTCTCAATGAAATTATTATAATCAGTGTCAATTTCATTTTTCTTTTGTATCTCCCCGTCCTCAATTTCAATAGATCATTTAAATAATTTAAGACTGTCTTGTTAATAATACACCATATTTTTATTTTCATTGCTATTATTTCTTCATGCTAGTATCCTGATATTTTCATTAATAAATCATAAGATTGATTATACACAGATAGCTGGTGAATGGGCAACTTATTTTGTCTAACCATTACTATCATTTTGTAAAAATTATCCACAATAAAAAGTTATAAGGTTTCAGTTTAATTCATGAGTCTTTAGCCCTTTGTTTCTTTCTTTTGAAACATAACTTCATATTTAGCAAATGATAATGACTTAATTTCCTATTATTAGTTACTATTATGAAATGATTACTATTTTATAGCATGATTTTAGGTTTAAAAATGCTTTCCCCTAACCCAACCACTTATCATTACTCCCCTGTCCCACTATTTTCCCAGAAAGGTTAGATCTTTGGCACCTCCAAATCACTATTTTATTATTTTGTCTAGCACTACAAAGTGTTCCTTTAGTAAACTGACTAGTATAAACTAATTTATTTTATTATGATAATTGTTTAATTATAATTTACATTTAATTGTATAGTTCTCCAATTGTGACTAACAAATATTCCTTTTATTTTTTATGTTATTTTTTTATTCCATAAGAAAGAGTGATTCTACATATACAGGTATTGAGCAAGAAGAAGTAGATGCCCTACCAGGTATTTTGCACATTATTTTTTTTTTTAATGAGAGTGCCCTTTCTATTATTTCCTCTCAGATTTTGTTGGTATTACAATGAAATGGTAATGAAATATATGAGTTTATTTTTTATCATGATATTTTCCTGAAGGTATTCACTCAATTAGTTCCTGTGCTTATTATTAGGGACTTTCTAAGTTACATTACATCACATTGTTAGAAGGAAAAATGTTTGTCTCATATTTGCCTTTGCTTATGCCTTAATTTTTTTCTCATATTATTGTTGTTGTCACTAGCATTACTAAAACAATGTTAAAAACTGCACAGAAAAAGAACATATTTCCTTTCTTCCTTTGTTTATGATAATAAATCTTCTCTTTCTCCATTGTATATTATGGCAGATTTTGCTCTTAGATACAATATTTTATGATATTAAAATTATGTTTCTATGCCTATGATTTGTGGGGTTTTAGGAAGAATGATTGTTGTGCTTTATTAAAATTTTTCCCCCAGCTATTAATAAAATCATATTGTTGAAAGTACTATTTTAAAAGTATTATTCATGCTATAATTTTTTCATACTGGTCAACCATACTGAAATTTCTGATATAATTCTAACATAGTGATAGTGAATAAATATACACACACATGCATATATGTACATATGTGTGTATGTATGTTTACATGTTATTGTACATACACATATATTGCTACAGTCTTTGGGTTAGGATTTCATATAAAAATGTTCTAATTGTACTATTTTATTTGTTTTCAATGTTTGACAATCAGTTCCATATATAGTAGATTTTTGTCCACTCCCTTCCTCTTATTCCCCCCTCCCTCCCCCTTCCATCCCTGAGACAGCATAAAATTTATATAGGTTCTACCTGCACATTCTATTAAATGTATGTTGCATAGAAGAATTAAAATTAATGGGGGAAACCAAAAAACAAAACATAACAGAATACAAAAGAAAATAGTCTGTTTCTGTCTGCAACCCAATTCCCTACTTCTTTCTCTGGATGTGGAGGGTGTTTGGCCTCAAGAATCAATTGGAAATTTTTTAAGTCCCTTTTTCAATTTCAATGAAGTACTAAGCCTACCAGAAAACTTCCTCACACACTGTGGTTGTTGCTGTGTACAAAGTTTTCCTGGTTCTACTCCTTTCACTCAGCATCATTTCATGTAAGTCTTTCCAGGCTTCTCTGAAGTCTTCCTATTCATCATTTCTTATAGCACAATAATATTCCATTACATTCATATATCACAGTTTATTCAGTCATTTCCCAGTTGATAAGCATCCCCTTGAATTCCAGTTTTTGGCCACCACAAAGAGTGCTGCTATAGATATTTTTGTGGGTTCCTTTCTCATTTTTATAATCTCTTGGAGATATAGTCCCAGAAGTGGTGTTGCTGGGTCAAAGGGTATGCACATTTTTGTAGACCTTTGGGCATAGTTCCAAATTGCTCCTCAGAATGGTTGGATCAGATCACAGCTCCATCAACAATGAATTAGTGTTCCAAATTTCCCACATTGACAACATTTATCATCTTCCTGTTTTATCATGTTAGCCAATCTGATAGGTGTAGTGTGGTACCTCAGAGTTGCTTTGATTTGCATCTCTTTAATCAATAGTGATTTAGAACATTTTTCCATATGATTAGAGATAGTTTTAATTTCTTCCTCTGAAAACTCCCTGTTCATATCCTTTGACCATTTATCAATTGGGGAATGACTTGTATTCTTGTACATTTGACTCAGTTCTCTATATATTTTAGAAATGAGACTTTTATCACAGACACGATCTGCAAAACTTCTTCCCTAGTTTTCTGCTTCCCCCCTAATCTTGGTTGTATTGGTTTTGTGTGTGCAAAAACTTTTCAATTTAATGTAATCACAGTTGTACATTTTGCACTTCATAATGATCTCTATCTCTTGTTAGGTCATAAATTTTTCCATTCTCCATAAATGGGATAAATATTCCTTGCTCCCCTAATTTGTTTACTGTATCAGTCTGTATGCCCAGATCATGTATCCATTTGGACTTTATTCTTGTGTATAGTGTCAGGCAGTTTCTGCTCAGTTTCTGCCAGACTGTTATCCAGTTTTCACAGCAATTTTTGTCAAACAGTGAGTTCTTATCCCAGAAACTGGGGTCCTTGGGTTTATCTAAGAGTAGATTGCTATGTTCTTTAATTACTTTGTCTTGAGTCCCTAACCTATTCCACTAATCTTCCCCTCTGTTAAGCCAGGACAAAGTGGTTTTGATGATTGCTGTTTCATTATATAATTTGAGATCTGGTAGGGCTAGGTCACCTTTCCTAGTATTTCTTTACATTAGTCACCTTGATATTCTGGATCTTTTGTTTTTCCAGATGAATTTTGATATGCTTTTCTGGCTCTACAAAATAATTTTCTGGTAATTTGATTGATATGGCACTGAATAAGCAAATTAATTTAAGTAGAATGGTCATTTTTATATATTAGCTCTGCCTACCCACAAGCAACTGATGTTTTTTCCAGTTACTTAGGTCTGACCTTATTTGTGCGAATAGTGTTTTGTAATTGTGTTCATATAGTCCCTGGGTTGGTTTTAGCAGGTAGACTCCCAGATATTTTATAATGTTTACCATAGCTTTAAATGGGATTTCTCTTTCTATCTCTTGCTGTTGGGCTTTGTTAGTAATATATAGACATGCAGATAATTTATGTGACTATTTTGTAATCTGCAACTTTGCTAAAGTCATTTAGTATTTCACATAGTTTTTTATTTGATTCTCTGGGATTCTCTAAGTATATCGTCTGCAAAATTTCTTCTTTGCTCATTCTAATTCCTTCAATTTCTTTTTCTTCTCTTATTGCTACAGCTTGCATTTCTAATACCATATTGAATAATAGTGGTGATAATGGACATCCTTGTTTCACCCCCGTTCTTATTGGAAATGCAACTAGTTTGTTGCTATTGCATGTAATGCTTGCTGATGGTTTTAGGTAGATATTGCTTATGATTTTATGGAAAGTTCCATTTATTTCTATGCCTTCCAGTGTTTTTAATAAGAATGGGTGTTATGATCTGTCAAAAGCTTTTTCTGCATCTATTGATATCGTGTGGTTTCTGTTAGGTTTGTTGTTGATATGATCAATAAATCTACTAGTTTTTCTAATATTGAACTAGCCCTGCATTCCTTGTATAAATTCTATCTGATCATAATGTATTATTCTTGTGATAAGTTGCTGTATTCTTTTTGTTAATATCTTATTTAAAATTTTTTCATCTGTGTTCATTAGAGAAATTGATCTATAAATTTCTTTCTCTGTTTTGGCTCTTTGTGGCTTAGATATCAGAACCATAATGGTATCATAAAAAGAATTTCATAAGACTTCTTCTTCCCCAGTTTTCCCAAATAGTCCATATACTATTGGAATTAACTCTTCTTTAAATGTTTGATAGAATTCACTTGTAAATACATCTGGCTCTGGAGATTTTTTTTTCCTAAGGCATTCATTTATGGCTTGTTCAATTTCCTTTTCTGAGATGGGGTTATTTAAGTATTCAACTTCCTCTTCTGTTAATCTGGACAATTTATATTTTTTAAAATAACTTTCCCTCTCATTTAAATTGTCAATTTTATGGGCACATAGTTGGGCAAAGCAATTTCTAATTATTTCTTCAATTTCCTCTTCTTTGGAGGTTAGTTCATCCTTTTCATTTTTGATATTGACAATTTGATTTTATTCTTACTTCTTTTAGGCAAATTGACCAAAGGTTTATCAATTTTATTGTATTTTCATAAAACCAAAACTTAGTTTTGTTTATTAGTTCAATAGTTTTCTTAATTTCAATTTTATTTATCTCCATTTTGGTTTTCAGTATTTCTAATTTGGTATTTACTTGGGGATTTTAATTTGTTCTTTTTCTAGCTTTTTCAGCTTAATCTCCACTTTTTGTATTTTATTCATGTAGGCATTCAAAGATATAGAACTTCCTCTAAGAAGCGTTTTGCAGTATCCCGTAAGATTTGGTAGGTTGTCTCATTAGTGTCATTCTCTTGAATGAAGTTGCTGATTGTTTCTATAATTTGTTGTTTAACCCACTCATTCTTTAGGATTAGATTGTTTGGTTTCCAATTAGTTTTTGGTTTATATTTCCTTAGCCTTTGATTACATAAAAGTTTTATTTCGTTATGATCTGAGAAAGATGCATTGACTATCTCAGCCTTTCTGCAGTGGATTGCAAGGTTTTCATGGCCTAGTATATGGTCAATTTTTGTGTATGTTTCATGTACTGCTGAGACAAAGGTATATGCCTTTCTATCCCCACTCAGTTTTCTCTATAGATCTATCATATCTACCTTATCCAGAGTTCTATTCACCTCCTTAACTTCTTTGTTGTTTATTTTGAGGTTAGATTTATCAAGTTCAGAGAGGGAGAGGTTGAAGTCCCCTACTAATATAGTTTTGCTGTCTATTTCTTCCTTCTTGTAATTCCCTTAACTTTTCCTCTAAGAATTTGGATGCTATACCACTCTAAGCATATATGTTTAATAATGACATTGCTTCATTGTCTATGGTGCCTTTTAGCAGTATATAGTTTTCTTCCTTATCTCTTTTTATTAGAACTATGTCTTCTTTTGCTTTGTCTGAGACTACAATTTCTACCCCTGCCTTTTTACATCAACTGAAGCACAAAATATTCTGCTTCAATCTTTTACCTTTACTCTGTGTGTATGCCCCTGTTTCAAATGTGTTTCTTGTAAACAGCATATGTTTGGATTATGGTTTTTAATCCATTCTTTTATCTGTCTCTGTTTTATGGGAGACTTCATCCCATTCACATTCACAGTTATGATTACTATCTGTGTCTTTCCCTCCATCCTGTTTCCCCTTGTTTATGCTCTTAGTTCTCATCCCTTCCCCTCCACAATAGAGTTCTAATGTTTGACCACAGCTTCCCTCAGTCTTCCCTCCCTTCTTTCAGTCCCCCTCCCTTTTAATCCCCTTTTCCTTTACTACTTCTTCCCTCCCTTATAGTCTCCCCTCCTTTTTCTTTACCCCTTCCCCTCCTACTGCCTATAGAGTTAATTGTATTTCTGTACTTCACTTTGTTTTACCCTCCTTGAATGTAATCAGATGAGAGTACCTCTCAAACCAATGTTCCTCTCCCTCCCCTCTTTACCTCTACTGTAATATATTTTTGTGTCTCTTCCTAGGATGGAATTTATTTTTTTCTGCCTCCCTTATTTCATTAAATGTCCATCTTGTTGTCTGAAATATTATGCTCAGCTTTGCAGGGTAATTAATCCATGGTTGTAGTCCCAGCTCCCAGTATTTGCCTTATGCAATACTGTATTTTAATTCCTTTGATCTTTTAATATAGAAGCTTCAAGGTCTTGTGTGATCCTGACTGTAGCTCCTCAATATCTGAATTATTTCTTTCAGGATACCTGCAGTATTTCTCCTTCACCTGACAGTTCTGGAATTTGATGCTATTCCTTGTTGTTTTTAACTTGGGGTGCCTTTCAGGAGGTGAACAGTGGATTCTTTTGACCATTTTGCCATCTGGGTCAGGACTTCCTTGATCATTTCTTGGATGATATTGTCCAGGCTCTTTTTTTTCTTCATCAGTTTCTGGTAGACCAATAGTTCTTAGATTTTTCTCTCCTGGATCTATTTTCCAGGTCAGTTGTTTTTCCAATTAGATATTTTACATTTTCTTCTATCTTTTCATTCTTTAGTTTCTTTTTGACTGATTCTCAATGTCTCATATATATCCATTACCTTCTATTTACCTGATTCTATTTTGTATATTATTTTCTTCAGTTAACTATTGCATCTCCTATTCCATCTCTCCAACAGTTCCTTTTAAGGAGCTATTTTCTCTAGTTAGGTTTTCTACTTCCTTTTCCATTTGTCCAACTGCCCTTTTAAATTCTTCTGTGATTTTGTTTTTCATATTTTTAAAGTCATTGGTCAGTTTTTATTCAATTTCTCTAATTTGGGTTTTAAAATCTTTCATGAGCTCTTCCAAGAAGGCTCTTTGTATTCCAGACCAGTTCATATTTCCCTCTGAAGTTTCAGATGTAAGTACAGTCTCAATGCTGACCTCTTTGGTATGTGTGTTTTGGTCCTTTTCCCCATAGAAAGATTCTATGATCTTTTCTTTTCTGCTTTGCTTCTTACTCATGATAATAGCCTGTTTCCTGGCTTTTAAAATAGATCTCTGCCTCTGGGCCACAGGGAGCTCTGTTGCACAGTTCTTGTGCCTAAAACTTGAGGCTTTGTGTGTTGTGGCCTCTGGTTCTTTCAGCTAGAAGCTAAAATGCTGCAGCTTACATGGTGCTGAGCTGGCTGGTGTTGGAAAGCAGAGGTCAGGTGAGGTCTTTTTGGATTTCCCCTCAGTTACCATGGACCCAGCTGGTTAAGTGTGGGGGAGGGGTGGTCTGGATGCCTGAAGGCTCCTCTGCTGAGATAGAGCATGGGATGCTCAACTTTCTGTGCTAGTGTCTTCCAGGTGGTGCAGAGGCACATCTGGGCTCCTGGTGTTGGCAGTTGCTGGCTTCACCCCCATGAGGGTCAGGGTATTCTCCCAGTTTGTTGAGGTGGGGCTCTCTGGGACAACTCTCATCCTGCACTAGTACCCTTTGGGCAGAGCAAGAGGAATCCTTCTTAGAGATATTTGTAGCCTCATGGGTTGAGTCTGTTTACCCCTTCTGCTGCTTCCATTGTTCCAGAGTTCTTCCTCAGGAAGGTATTCTCTGGGCTCATCAAGGTCAATAAGGAGAGGGAGATAGTAGTTATTGATCACTGCCATCTTCTCTCACAGAAGTGGAAATGAAATTTTTTTAATCATCAGTCATTATATTGATTCATAATTTTCTTTATTTTCTTTCTTCCTTATTTTAGGTTATTAGAGTTATATTTATCTCAGAAAATGAAAATTATAGTGTTATTTTTTCTCACTTTTCAGGAAAATATTTCATCTTTGCATGAGGTAGCATTGCATCTTGGATAGAAAATTAGGAAAAACTGGATCCAAATTCTAAATCAAATCTTATTAGCTGTTTAAGCCTGGGAAAATCCCTAAATATCCTGGAAAGTCAGTTTATTTGTCTGGAAATTGAAGAGTTTGGACTCACCTCTCACAAACTTGCAATATAGATGACAAGATAAATTGATAGTTGTTGGGGCTATTGTCACATTTTTTTTTAATCAATAAATTCTGAGATTCCCTCACCCTGCCCCTACTTCCTGCCTTTGATGTGTTATCTTCTCTTATGTACCTCCAAAATTAGTCTCTCAATGGCCTTAATGAAATTGTTCTATATTTACTTCCTCCAATCTAGTTTTTTTTTCTTCTTTGTTCTCTTACAGTTGTTTCTCTTTTGAGAGACTCAAAAACCATCTAATTCTAAATGTATTAGAAGGAATTTTAACATTTAACAAAATTCACTTGAAAATCATAGTTAAGACTAATGATGATCAGTATTTTTTTGTGGCTAGTTCATTTTCATTTACTGAGACTGATTTAAGTTTATTATTGCTTATTCTATAAATTTTGATGCATCATTTTTTTATGGTAATTCATTTTTTTCTTTTAAATTCTCATTGTTTTTGCCATGTGGCTGTACATAACATTTTCTAACAATCTTTTTTTTTTTTTCTGCTGTTCCATTGTAATTATACTTGGATCATTTTTTATTTGGGTAATTTGATTTTCTTCCATCTCCTTTTAAAACAGATGAGTTAAATTTTGATCAATTTTTTTAGTCTTTTCAGAGGGAAAATATTTATTATGCACTTAGAGCCTGATGCATAGTAGATGCTTGATACATGATTATCACCTCTCTTCTTCTCTCAAGTGGATAGTTTGTAGTTTGACTAATCATTTCTTTTTTTTTTTCTACTTTTTGTTTCTTTTCTAATTTAAAATGTTTCTTTTTTGTTCTTACTTTGCATTTATTTCTTTGTGACTTCTCTAGTTTTTAAATTGAATTTTCCCTATTTCATTAATATGTATTTATGAATGTAATTTGGTTGTTCATATCTGGTGCATTTGCATAAAACTCTCCTCTCAAATAAAGAGAATTTTTAGTCAGTGCCATGATAAGCAGTATTGGTGCAAGAAGTTGGTAAGAAGAACACTTTAATTCTCCTTCCAGCTTCTATAGAGAACTCATGCTTCTAGAACCTCTAGAGAGAAAAATATGGAAAGAGAAAGAGAAAAAAAATCTTTGGAAATTAGCAGACACAGACAGAACTGTGTATTTCAATTTGTCTCTGATTTCTAACCTTTCTACTTAAAAACATTAGGGACTTTTCCTTTTGGTGAGGTAAGAAACTCTATCACAGTTGAGCTGATATCTCCTTTATCTTTTGCTTTTTTTCCATATGTTAATTACATTACATTTAATACATCTAATTTGTTTTGGTATACGATATGGGACAAGTATGTCGGTTTTTATATTCATTTATATTTTTTCTGTGCCCTACTTCAGACTATTTTTTTTTAAATTAAAGTACTATATGGTATTTAGA
This sequence comes from Bettongia penicillata ogilbyi, assembly GCA_023548195.1. Lineage (NCBI taxonomy): Eukaryota > Metazoa > Chordata > Mammalia > Diprotodontia > Potoroidae > Bettongia > Bettongia penicillata. The sequence goes on along the minus strand of JAJHZJ010000514.1, from coordinate 10,218,000 downwards.
AATAGGGATATACTTTAATGTTCCTATTTTACAACTCTATAAGTCTTTCAGACCTAAATACTCCAACAATTTCTTCCTATCTCTATTCCCTTTTCTTAAATTCTTCTGCTAAATTTATTCATCTGGGAAATGGGAAAGTTAAAGTTTCTTACAATTATTGGGTTAGTAATATCTATTTTTATGAATCAGTTAACTTGTCCTTTACACACTTAGATACTCTGCTATTTGCTACTATATATACAATGTTGATACTGACTCATTTTCTATGAAACTTTTAGCATACTGTTTGTGTGTTTATTGATGTCTTGATTTTTATTATGCTTAATCTGATGTTCTTCTTGCAAATCCTTCTCTTTTTGGGTTTACTGATAAATGGCCAATTATAATAGCTTTATTATTTTATTCTTTTAAGTGCTTTTGCTTTTTAGATCTTTCCTTTATACAACAGACTATGGAATTTTGTGGAAGTCCTATATATTCAGCTATAATTACACCATATCTGATACATAATTCTTTTCTTTGTATGTTTTAGTATTGGAAACATTTCCAGAATATAAACAACCTTCTATCTTGCTGATCATGGAATTTAATATTCTACTTAACATTAAATCAATTCACAATCTGACTGCTTGACACTTTTTGGGAAGAATTGTGCAATAGTCTCCCTCTCTGCCTATATTTTGAACAAATAAGTTAGAACAAAGGACGATGTCTCCCATTTCTGTACCTTTGCACAAGCTATATCCTATCCCTTAAATGAATTCCTTCCTTTGAATCCCTTGAAATTCTAGCTCAAATGTCATGTACTACAGAGGGAATTTCCAGCTCTTTATCAGCTGCTAGAACAATTTTCTTCCTTTCTCCTCCTATTAAATTATTTTAAACTTTGTATATATTTTATATTTATTTATTTAGTTTTGTGTTGTTTCTTACAACCCACAAAATGTAAATTCTTAGTGTTAGTTTCTTTCCTTTTTTTCTTCTTTTTTTTTTATAAACTCCCCAAAGATTAGTATATTGTTCCTGGTATGTTGAAAAACTTTAATAATTGTTTATGGATTAATACCAATTTATTCTAAAAATGAACTACAGTTTCAAAAGTTTAGATATATTTTTTTATATTTTAATGACTTCCAAGATTTCTCCATTATGATCAAAAGTTGGATCTTGGACATTAGATAAGGGCAGTTATTGTCAAAAGATCATATGATACTATGTCTGAGGCTTGAAAGGAACCATGGAGGGGAATTTATTCCATACTTCCCCATTCATTTTACAAATGAAGATGAAAAAACTCCAAAGTGATTATCTAAGGTCAAGGGACTAGTAAATAGTGTAGTAAGTCTTTGAACCCAAGTCTTTAACTCCAAATTCAGAGCTCTTTTCACTATATCCTAATTTTTCCTTCACCCTCCCTCATCCCCATCTCATAACAGAGAATACAATTTTCACCCACAACTCAAAGATCTTTAAGTTGGAAGAAGGCCTATCAGGCTAAGGTTATAAATTGCTTTGGAATGTCCACAGGTTAAATGTTGAATATATACAATTACATGCACCAAAAATAATGTACTGTTCTTACTTATCATCTCTCTCAGGGCTAAATTTCTAGAACATTTCTTCAAAACCATAATAAACTTCATCCATATGTTACCAGCAAAGCAGAAAACCCTGGACATTCAATATCAAGGGCTGATGAATTGCAAAAAATAATAATCACTTTAAAGAGGCACTTTGTTATTAGTATCTCACATATACACTAGATATATATTTTGCCTACTAAGCTTTTATAAGCCTTCCTAGTCAGCAGTCTATTTTTCTGCTGGTTCTCATATTTTTCATGGATGAATAAAACCACCAGCTGTACTTCTGCTTTCCGTGAGCATGTTGGACTTCATGGGATTCAGATCTGTTGAAATGCAGAGGTGTGCTAAATCTTTCCCAAGTCTCTTTACGCTGGTGTAATAGTAACCAAGCTATGGCCTTGACTGAACACTTCTCTCATTACTGTAGATTTCTTCTCAGTGGGCTGTAGATGTCAGGGAAAAAAAAATAGCAATTTTATGATAAAACCAATTTGTAACTTCTCAGCAGGGACCCCAAATGACCCACCTCCAGGGCTCACAGTCTTTTCTGAAAGTGACTCGGCTCTCTTTGTCTGGGATTTATAAGCAGCCTTCATGGCAATAGCCTAAGGCACATTTCTTTAGAAATTTCACTATTTACAAACTTGTCGCTTGTTTCTAACTTGAATCCCAATCTCCCTTAAACATAAAGCTGCAAAACGCTATCAGAAAACCAGAATAGCCATTTTACCATTAGCTGAAATGCTATATGGATGTGAGGAAAAATAGAAATTATATTACCTAATGTTTATATAGTGTCTCAAGGATTGCAAAATCTTTTTATTTATTAACTCATTATGGTATTAGTAATAGTAGTCGTCATATTTCTACAGATGAAAATTGTTCACTTCATTCTTTGTCAAGAAAGTCATTATCAGACAGCAATGAAATAAGTAAGGTCAAAAGCATATTTCAAGATGGTAGGTAATAACAGCACAATATTCATAGGTTTATATATTCCAAAATTAATAGAATTATAGAGGTCATTGTGCCCTACCCCCTAATTTTACAGATGCTGAAACATGCTTGGAGAATCTAAGGCTTTTGTTGAGTATTTTACATATATCATTTCACTTTCTCCTCATGGCAATCTTACAAGGTACAATTATTATCCACATTTCACAGATGGGAACAGTAAGGCTGCGAAAGTATTTACATATCTGGAGCACAGTCACAGACAGAGTGTTTCATGAAGGACCTCATCCCAGGTCTTCCTGAGTCCAAGTTTAGCTTTCTATTTACTAGGTAGATCAAATGATATAGCACATGTAATGTACCTGTACCTGCCACTATCTCATCTGGTTATTAAAAAAAAAATAAAAAGTGTCCCCTATATCAATCTATAAACATTTCCTAATGTAAATATTTGGCCCTCTCAATTTGCTGGATTGATATTAGAATTTGACTGCAAGTCAAAACATAGCATCATTTCAAAATGGATTTCAGTTTTCAAAAATCAAAGTTGGTATATTATATAATTTACAAGAAAAGTAAAATGTAGACTTATAATTTCATATAAAATGGTATCTTATTATGTTTTTGAAAATGCTCTTTCTCAGAATAAAATTAAATTATTAAAAAATTAAATAACATTAATTGGAGGATTGTAGGCAGTTCCCTTCATTCCTAATATCCTTTTGGAAGTTGTTCTTTCTCACAGATTTGTTCATCTTTCCAACTGATGACAACTCATATTTAGATTTTCTAGTACTAGTCTTCTTCATGAAATCTTTCTGGGTCACCACTATTTACTAATATCCTAACTCCCTAAATAGATCTCTCATATATGTATATGAATTTATTCACTTCATATTTATGCTATGTTCATTTTATGTATTCCTTTTTCTCCTACATTAGAAAACAAACTGCTTCTACACAGGTATCCTTTCATTCTTCATACTTGTATCCCCAGCACCTAAAATAGGGACTGGCAAATTGTAGGTACTTCATAGATGGATTGATATTTTACTGAGTTTTCATCCTATGGTGATGGAGATTTTCTGTGATGAGAATTAATTCCAAAGTGAGAAAGTAATATAACTGTCTTATACCAGAACTGAGTTCAAAATTCACTCTAAGGGGAGAATCAACATTCAAAATGATTCACCATTTTGCCTTCCAACAATGTGTTGGTCATTTCCTTTACCATTCAAACATAAAAGAATTGAATTCATAAGCCCCTGTCCCCTTCAATTCCAAATTAACAGAATGACCAGGTCTATTTCAGAAAAGAAAGGACCTAACAGAAACCAAAATGCTACCCATTCTTAAACTGGATTATTTGAACTAAAGATAATCAGAAAACATGTAGGCATATTTTAAATGTCATTATTGAATTATTATAAACAACCTTTGAAATAATCATAATTGTACTTCCATATTCAATTTCCTTTGTATCAGGTACCAATTTAATCTCACAGGACATAACAGCTTCCAGTTGAAGTTATTTGCAACTTAATCCCAGTATCTCTTACTCCATGAGAGCAGAGATAATTTGTAGAACTACCTAATTTAATCAAGTTTTATTTCCTTTATTTTTTTAACTTAAGAGCAATAATTAAAATATCTTACAAGTATTGAATTGGAACTTAGGAGATAGGTTCAGAACTCATTTTAGAAATCTATGTAATCCTGGGAAAAATCACTTAATTATTTAGTGCCTCAATTTGCTTATTTGAAAGTTGGTCATAATTACACTTTTTTCTTGCCTAACTTGATAGGGATGATATTAAAAAAGGTACTTTTAATTGTTAAATAACTATTGAAATATTGGTTATTACTATGATGACTAACTACTACTATTTGATTAAACATTTCATAATTATGTCCCTTTACTTAATAATTAGACCACCTCAAATTTGGATGGGTAGAAAAAGAAGAGTAATCAGAAATCTAAAAGCCAAAGAAGGAAAAAAAAGGAGTTTATGAGTGAGGATTTTTTTTTCTTTTTTAAGGAATGAAATCAGAACAGAAAGAGAAGTTAAAGAATAAGAGGAAAACACATATGCCTTCCCTTTCCCAACACACACACACAGAAACACACACACATGCACACATGTACACACACACATATACATACACCACTGTACATTTAACATTTCTTAAAGAAGCTTGACATAAAATTGGCACAGCTTTATGAGTAAGATCCTCTCTCCAATACAGCAGTGATGAAAACATATATAGGCTCTTCTGTGAAGTTCAACAAACTGTGATGAGTGGGAGAAATATCAAGTGAGATCAAAAAGAAAGCCTTGAAAGAACAGATACTACATGTATCTTCTCACAGTTAATTTAGGTAACTGCTTTGTTTTTAGCACATAATCTCTCAAGAAGATTTTCATCTTCACTATATTTTCACTGCTTCCTTGAAACCTCTTTTGAGTGACACATATCTCTAGGTCCAGAAAATTGGGAAAAATGACAGTAACTAGCCTGGACCTGCTCACAGATTTCGCTATCACTAACTTACCCCTGACTGGTACATTTTACGTAACCCTCCCTCACTCAAAAACAAAGACAAGTGCAAATCATGGGATTATTTCTCTGATGGCATGGCCTTCTTCAGCAATGAAAGAGGAACACACATTTTATGTGTAAAGTATTAACAAAATGACCAGGTCTTTATAAAGAGGACCATGAGCCATGACTTAGTAACAGCAGTGAAAACCATGAACACACCCCCTAGAACACAATGATGATGGGAAGAGACCCAGACTTCCAACCATTGGACACTGAAGTTGTAGCATGTCTCCCATTCTCAAGCTGTAAATCATCTGTGTTTTGTTTATTCTCATCTTCCCTTCTTTATCATTCAGATGACTTTTTCAAGCCCAAAGATATATTAAGTTCTTATCAATTTACTAGAACCCCTAACATCCTGCTAAAACTTTGTGGCCCATCAGGCACCAATCATTTAAGATGTTTTTAGCTGTCTTGGAGAAGAGGAGCTTCTTCAGGGGAGTCATCATTATACTGTGTAAGGCCTCCTCTTTCAGCCTTTTCTAAAGTTCTAATTCATATCACATAATTCTACTCACAAAATAGCTTGCAATTATATTCTTTCAATAAAATGTTCAATTTGAAATTGAAGGTGTTAGCAACTTTCAGTCTGTCACACAGGGACTGCTTTTGCATTGCAAGCCAGTAACACCCAAGGAAACACAAGTTTTAGATGGCACCTTGGAGTGGGGGGAAGGAGGAAGGCAAAATAATGACAAAGAACACTTCTATAGCTAGCACCTAAAGTAAGAACCAGACTCAATTTATCTTCAAAATAATTAATGATGAAAATTCTACCTCTCTGTTTCATGTCCAGGGATATGTAGTTTCAATGACTGCTGCCATCGGGTATATCTAGGCCACATTCACTCAAATTTCTTTTCATTAATTTCCTTGATATTCTGTACCTTTTGTTCTACCAGAAGAATTTTAAGATTATTTTTTCTAGCTCTATGAGATAATTTTTGGTAGTTTGATTGGTATATCACTGAATAATTAAATTAATTTAGGTAGAATTGTCATTTTATTATATTAGCTAAGGCAACTCTGAGAAATTATTATTTTCTCAATTGTTTGGATGTGACTTTGTTTGTGTGAAAAGTGTTTTGGAATTGTGTTCACATAGTTCCTGGATTTATTTTGGCAGGTAGACTCCCAAGAATGTTATATTGTCTACAGTTATTTTTGATTTTATTATTTTACTTTTGTTTTCAGTTTTCTACAATCACTTCCATAAGTCTTAGATTTTCTTCCTGTCTCTCCCCCAACCTACAATTATCTTAAATGGTATTTCTACTTCTATCCCTTGCTTCAGGGCTTTGTTGGTAATATGCAGAGAGGCTAAAGATTTATATGGGTTTATTTTATATCCTGCAAATTTGTAGAAGTTGCTAATTGTTCCAAACAGTTTTTTAGTTGATTCTCTAGGATTTTATAAGTATGACATCATATTATTTGCATAGAGGGATAGTTTTGTTTCCTCATTACCCATTCTAATTCCTTCAATTTCTTTTCTTCTCTTAATTTTAAAACTAACATTTCTAGAACAATGTTAAGGAGTAGTGGTGATGATGCATATCATTTTTTCAACCCTGATCTTGTTGGGAATTCTTTTTGCTTTTCCCAATTTCATATATCTTTTTCAGTAAAACTCAATTTATTCCTATATTGTCCAGTGTTTTTAATAGGAATGGGTGCTCTGTTTTATCAGAAGCTTTTTCTGCATTTAGTGAGAAAAATCTTAAGATTTGTGTTAGTCTTATTAATAGAGTCAATTATATTGATGGGTTTTCCTAATATTGAACCAGCACAACATTCCCGTTGTAAACTGTACCTGATCATAGTGCATTATCTCAGTGACACATTGCATTTATCTCTTTGCTAATATTTTATTTAAACTTTTTACATAAATATTCATTAGGCAAATTGGTCTATTTTTTTTTCTGTTTTGGCTCTTCCTGGTTTAAGGAACAATACTATATTTTTGTCATAAAAGGAATTTGGTAGAACTTCTTTGCCTCTTTTCCCAAAGAGTTATTATATTAGAATTCATTGTTCTTTAAGTGTTTGGTAGAGTTCACTTGTAAATCCATCTGACCCTGGAGATATTCTCTTTGGGCGTTCATTGATGGTTTTTTCAATTTCTTTGTCCAAAATGAGGTTATTTGAGTATTCTATTTCCTCATATATTAATTTAGCAATTTACAGTTTTGTAAATACTCTTCCACTTCACTTAGATTATTAGATTTATTGCCATGTAGTTGGACAAAATAGGTCTTAATCATTGCTACAATTTCCTTTTCATTAGTGAGGAATTCACATTTCTCATTTTTAATACCAGTAATTTGGATTTCTTTTTTTTCTTGATTTTAAATCAAATAACCAAAGGTTTATATCTTTTATTGTTTTATTTCATAAAACTTGTTTTAGTTTTATTTATTAGTTCAAAAGTTGTCTTACATTAAAGTGTTATCAATTTCTCCTTTGATTTTCAGAATTTCTAATTTGATATTTAATTGAGGATTTTTAATTTGTATTTTTCTCTAGCTTTTTTAGTTGTATGTACAATTCATTGATATCCTCTTTCTCTATTTTATTCAAGTAAGCATTAAGAGATTTAAATTTTCCCCTAAGAACTATTTGGACTGCATTCCATAAGTTTTGGTAGTAGTTTTGTTATTGTGATTCTCTGATGAAATTACTGATTACTTCTTTGATTTGTTGTTTGAACCACTCATTCTTTAGGATTAAATTATTTAGTTTCCAATTAGTCTTTAGTGTATCTTTCTGTGGCCATTTAGTACAAATATTTTTATTGCATCATAATCTGAAAAGATACATTCAATATTTCTACCTTTCTACATTTTATTTTGAAATTTTTGTGTTTTAGTATGTGGTTAATGTTTTTGTAGGTGCCATGTACTGGTGGGGAAAAGGTGCATTGTTTTCCATCCCCATTCAGTTTTCTTGAGAGGTCTATCATATCTTATGGCTCTAAAACACTACTCAACTGTTTCATTTCTCATTTATTTTATGGCTATATTTATTGAGTTCTGTGATAGGACGTTGAGGTCCCCACTAGTATAGTTTTGCTATCTATTTCTTACTGTAACTCCTTTAACTTCTCTAAGAATGTGGATGTTGTAACATCTGGTGCTTGTATGTTTATTATTTATATTAATTTATTGTCTATGGTATCATTAATTAAATGTAGTTTCCTTACTTATCTATTTTAATTATATCTATTTTTGTTTTTGTTTTGTCTGAGATCAGGATTGCTACACTTTTTTTTTTCAGCTGAAAGTCTGAGCATAATATATTCTGTTCCAGCTTTTTACATTTTACCTTTATTCTGTGTGTATCTCTCTACTTCAAATGTGTTTCTTGTATAGAACATATTGTCAGATTCTGTTTCTTAATCCATTCTGCTATTAGCTTCCATTTTATGGGATAGTTCCTTACATTCACATTCACAATTATGACTACTGAATCTTTCTTTCCATCTTATCTCTCCCCCTGCCCCACCCCACCATTTATAATTTTCTCTTTCCTTTCACCTGTTCCCTCCTCACCAATGTTTGCCTTCTGAACATCACCTCCATCAACCTGCCCTCTCTCCTATCAGCTCCCTTCCCTTTTCTTTCCCCTTTCTCCTTCTACTTACCTTTAAGGGTAAGATAACTGAGTGTGTATGTTATTCCCTCATTGAACCCAATCCAATGAGAGGAAATTTGAACATAATACTCACCCTTCTCCCTTCTTTTCCTCTGTTGTAATGTCTTTTGTCCCTCTTCATTTGATTAATTTACCCTATTCTGCATTCCCCTTTTCTCTTCCTCCAATGCAATCATTTTTTACCTATTTATATTTTTGTCACATTAAATTCAAGTATATATATGCATATATATATATGTATATATATGCACATACACATTGTCATCACATCAAATTCAAGTATATACATATATACACATAAATCTGTATGTTTATGTGTGTATGTGTGTGTGTGTGTGTATCCACTTATAATTGTCCCAAAAGACATACAGTTCTCAAGAGTTACAATTTCCATATGGGGGAAACAATTTAAATCATACGGAATAACATGTGCTTTTTCTTTCCTGTTTATCTTTTCATGATTCTCTTGAATTTTATATTTCAAGATCAAATTTTTCTGTCCAGCCCTGTTTTTTTCATCAGGAAAGGTTGAAAGATCCCTATTTCATTGAATGTTCATCTTTTCCTCAGAAAGATTAGGTTCACTTTTGCTGGGTAGTTGATTTTTGGTTGCAACCCAAACTCCTTTGTCTTCCAGAATATCATATTCCAAGCCTTCTGATTCTTCATGTAAAAACTGTTAAGTTCTGTGTAATCCTGACTGTGACTTCTTGATATTTGTATTCTTTCTTTCTAGCTACTTGCAGCATTTTTTCCTTGACCTGATGATTCTGAAATTTGGCATATAATATTCCTAGGAGTTTTCCTGTTGGCATCTTTTTCAGAAGGTGATCAATGGATTCTTTAGATGACTATTTTACTATCTGGTTCTAGGATATAAGATCAGTTTTCCTTGATAATTTCTTGAAGGATGTTTTCTAGGCTCTTTTTTTTTAATGAAGACCTTCAATACTTCTTAAATTATCTCTCCTATATCTATTTTTCCAGGTTAGTTTTTTTTTCCAATGAAGTACTTTAAATGTTCTTTTTTAATGCTTTTGATGTTTTTGACTGATTCTTTGTGTCTCATGATGTTATTAGCTTCCACTTGCCCAATTCTAACTTTTGAGGAATTATTTTCTTCAGTTAGCTGTTGTACCTCCTTTTCCATTTGATCAATTCTCCTTTTTAAGCAATTGTTTTCTTCAATGGATTTTCTTTTTTTACATTTGGCCAATTCTGTATTTTGGGGATGTTTTTCTTCTGTCAGTTTTGTGCTTTTTTTCCCAAGCTGTTAACTCTTTCTTCCCCTAATTCTCCTGCACAACTTCAATTTCTTTTCTCAATTTTTCTTCTACCTCTCTTACTTGATTTTTATGATCTTTTTTCAGCTCTTCCTAGAGGATTTTTTGGGCTTGATATCAATTCACTTTCCCCTTTTAGGCTTCACCTATAAGCAGTGAGACATTGTTGTCTTCTTCTGAGTTTCTGTTTTGATTTTCCCTGTGACCATAGTAGCTTTCTGTGATCAGCTGTCTCTTCTATTTCTTACTCAATTTTTCATCCTATTTTCTGATTTTTAAAGTTGAGCTCTACTAGGGCACAGGGGGTACTACTTCACATCCTCATGTTAGGGTCCAGGAGCTGTGATGGCAATCAAAATAAGATCTTCTACTGTTTTTGTTTTAATGTAATCAAGTACCTCTGATTGAATCTTGCCTTATTCAATCAAGTCTTTACAAGGAATAAAGTAGAGAGTAAAGTTTCTTTACCTAGAAATAGTATGTGTTTTTGTATTGTTAACTATTTTAATGTGCTTAAAGATCTTTCCCACCCATTGATGGGCCTGCCCATTATGGGAAACTTGATTAGGGGAGTTGTTTTGTAGGAGGGTTCCAAGCACCTTTTGTTCTTTCTATTGAGGTATTAGGTCAAAAGGTTGTGGATATAAATACTCTGAGTTGAGGTTTTATTTGGGGACTTAGCTTTTCTAAGAAGGTTTGAGTGCCAGATGAGGACTCTGGGAAGTTACTAAGGAGTACCCATGACTTTGAGATGTGGTACCTCCCTCTCTGGTAATTATGGTCGCACAGTTGGAACTGTCTGTTGAATTCAGGCAGAGGAAGGCATGTTTGTTGACTCTTTTGATTTCTCTATGTTTTCTTTGAATTTCAGGGTACTGACTTCCTGAATTAAGAGAATGATGCATGTGTTTGATTAAAGTGATTGTTAACCCCTTGAAATTGCTTTTCTTTTGTGAATGCAGATCTAAGAACCTGTGATAGCAGGCCCCCCTGTGCATGGTGGGGTGCTTACTGTTACAGAAGCTTGGTCACTGGCTTTGTGTCCTAGGGTTTCAGTTACTTGTGACTTTCCTATTGCCCTGATGTGACCCAATCTAGTCATATCTGTTGTGATGAGTTTCTGGGGCTCACAATTTACCTTCTGAGCTGAGGCTGGAGATTTCACTGCTGGCTTTCTAAGATAGAACCGAGGGAACTCAGTTATTGATCAGTGGCTTAGAACTTCCCACTGGCTTCCCTGGACACTGGGCTGGGCTATGCTTCCCTTTGACCCAAGTGAGACAGCCTTTTCCTCAAGTCCTTATAAGTTATCTTAAATGGAAAATTATTTTGTTATGTATTTTTGTGTGTTCTGTCACTCCAGAATGCATTTAGAGGCCTGATTTAACATTGTTTCTGAGGGAAACTGAGGAGAGTTCAGGCAACTTCCTAACTTCTCTTTTATATGTTGACTCTGCCCCCTCCCCATGTTTTTGTTCCTGATCTTGTATTTAACACAAAATCAAAGTATTTATTGATTTCCAATATATCTTCCTTAAATGATGGAATTTCAACATCCATTCCAATTTTTTTGATGTTTCTGTTAATGTTCATTCACAACTATTTTTTTGCAGCTTTGTAGACAGAACTATTGGTAATATAATTTCTTATTCCTGGTGTAGAAGCTATTTCACCACCACCACTACCCCCCTTCACCACATATATACATTGTTCTGTGGCTAATATAAACTTAATAAATTGTCAAAGTGTTCTCAATGTTATAAATAAATTTAATTCCCATATGGAACCAGAGGTTGCTGGTCAGCTATTGCAGAATTTTATGTATTTCCAGTATCTTTTTTATGGTCCTGATATCTCTTTATCTTCTGCCATTTGGAATAAGTGGGGAGTAAAATAAAATTGACACATGTACTGATTATCTTACGATTACTTGAATGCATGCATGAGCCCTAGGGAATCCCTTTTAATTCATGTTTGTGGAAACAGATCCAAGTTATTTCATTAATAGAGTAGGAAAATTTTCTATGAAAACACCAAGTGAAATCAGTGATCCAACATGAGAAATTAATCTTTTTCCCCATGAAGAACACATCCAGTCCATTAAATCCCAAAGACTTTGCATGTTTATGACTCACAAATTACAATAGTATAGTAGTAAAAATTCCTTGAATATCTAAATAATAAGTAAATCTCCTAGTACATTCATTTGTTTTTGACATGTCTAATAGACATGTTTTAGTTTTATATTTATCTATAACTTTTTCCTTGCTTATAATTCTTTTCATTTGCACTTAGATTTCATCTTGAATTATACCTCAGCTACTGAATACTCCTTGACCTGGGGCAGGCTAACACTCCTTAATCTTGTTCCCTCTAGAATATTTCTCAGTGAGCTCCAAGTGCCTTTTTATTTTACTTGCATTTGTATCCCCATTTCTTAGCATATTACTCACCACAGTCATGGCTTAATAACTCTTTCCTCTTTTCTTCTCTCACTCCCTCCCTACTCCCTCCCTCCCTCCTTCCTTCCTTCCTTCCTTCCTTCCTTCCTTCCTTCCTTCCTTCCTTCCTTCCTTCCTTCCTTCCTTCCTTCCTTCCTTCCTTCCTTCCACCTTTCCTTTTATTTGTTTATTATTATTATTATTATTATTATCTGTAGTATTATTACTAGTTGCAAAAGATTGGTGGTGATGGTGTTCATCTCAATGGTGAGAAAGGGACTGGACCAGTGATTTCATTGGTAAATGGAATATTTGGATGAGAAAACTTACTGTAACAATACACCTTCTCTGCAATTTATAGTCAGAGGGAGTTCTCTAGAGCGGCGTTACCCAACACGGCCATCAGGCTGATGTGGCACACAACATTTCTGAGTTGAGCCAAAACCAATTTTGGAATTAGAAAATATTTAACAAAATAAATAAAAAAATAAAACAAAGCATAAATAATATTACATTTTAAAATGAAGACAATATGCAGTCCATGGAAAACCTTATGTACAGTTTTTGAGTCTCCCATTTCTACTTGCATTTAAAACCACTGTTCTAAAGTACTGAGAAGTTTAGTTACTTGACCCTAATATCCCAAAAAAATATTTGTCAGAGGCAGGACTTGAACCCAGGTTTTTGAGGACAGCTATTTGTTCATCACCATCCCCCAGTGCATAACATGGATATAGTCCTTTAGGTTTTCTAAAGTCTTTTATATAATTATATAATTTTATCACATAGTTTTATCTTCTCAATAACCCTAAGGAGTGGATGATGTTATTATTGCTATTTTACTGATGAGGAGAAAGACTCAAAAAGGGTGAAATATCTATCATCTCTCAGTTAATAAGTGTCTGAAGCAGACGTTGAGTATGTTTTCCCATTTCCAAATCTTGTACTCTATCCACTATTCCACTGAATTTAAGTATCTTTAATTATTTGTGTCTTATCTTAAACATATTTTAATGATTAAGCTATTATGTTTGGTGATTAACTAAATAGTGATGATATTTTCTTTTATATGGCAGTGTTAATATATAACTTCACTATTTATCTCAATGCTTTTAAATTTCTCTAAAATCATTATAATCACTATTCATTTTCTTGGGTCATATGAAGCATAAAAATATTATTTGGAATTTTTATCTTTATCTTGATGTTGTAAGTATGTTTGTACTATGCAAAGTGTTAGTGTGAATTGCAAGGAATCTGGGATGCTTTACTAATTGTGTAGGAGAGTTCAGTTGACTTTCCTCAACAATATCTAGCTGTCTTAATCGTTTCATCAATACAGGATATAATCTACTTTATATCAATAGAAAAGCTCCAACCATAGTCTCTTAAGATAAATACTTCCACATTCTCACCAACTCTAAACAGTCACTAAGTAAATAATATTACTCATAATATTTACTAAGTCCATAGTATTTTATTACCTGAACCATCTCCAGTGACATAATATGAATTATGTCAACATGTTCTCTGTTTTCTGCTTTTAAAATTACTTGTAATTTTCTTGTGTGACTTGGTGAAATGTGCCACTCAGAATCAATGCATTTGGCCTGTTGCACTCTAAAAATCACAGGCTGTATTTCTTGAGTTCTGTATTTCAATTAAGTTACTTATTTTCAAAATCCTCAAATTATCACTGTCGATTTCTTATTCTGTACCCATATTGCTTTAGTGAGTTCTCTCACCCAAGTAAATTTTATTTATTTTTAAAATGCCTTACCATTGAATGAAATATAGACCAGAAAGTGAAAAAAGTCTTGGAGATTCCTACCAAATTCTGATGTTTTAAGAATATCATGAAATCTAAAGAGAATATTAAATCAGCCCATAGAATTTGTTAGCATTCGGCAAATATGGTTCAAAATTGCAGAAGAAACATTTTTGATTTACAATGAAAACCATGGCTTCCTCTCTTTGTGAGACTTCTTGAGATGATATACAGTTAAGCCTCTTTTAAAATATTTCCTAAAATTCAATGCTGAGGGAAATTTTCACTTATCCTCAAATTTTTCTATGCCCATGATGCTGCTCTTTTAATAGATGAGCAAAACTTTAGTCATATTGTATAAAAACAGATAAAATCTGAATTTTCCAAGTAAGCCAGCTCCATAAGGTGATGTCAACCAAAACATCACATCTACCTATTTGTACTGACTCTGAGATATAATTATCTTAATAAAATAAAATTTTTGCTGTGGAGTGAGCATCTTCCACTTAGAATAATTACTGAACATTAAAGAAATTAGTGATATCATTCACAAAGTCTGAGAACAAACCACATAAAAAATTGTTTTCTTTTAAAACATCTATGTGCACTTTTAAACTCTGTTCTAAAATTTGACTGTATTTTTTAAAGACTGATATTTTTCATTGGATAAGTGTCAAAGATTAAGAACAAATAGTTCTAAAACAAAAAACCCTGTTAATCATGTAAAATAATGTTCTGAAGCTATTAGAATAAGAAAAATGCAAATTAAAAAAGCTCTAAACTCCTCTCACAGGCAAAAAATTTGAAAAATAAGTCTGGGACACTGTCATACTCTTGGTGAAGCTGTAAATTGAACCAAACTATTCTGGAAAGATCTAAAAGATCTATCTATTTGCATATATAAACACATACATCCATATATGTGCATGTATATGTCTATATATACATATGTGCATATGCATATGCATGTGTATATACTATATATGGAGAGACAGAGAGAGAGAGAGAGAGAGAGAGAGAGAGAGAGAGAGAGAGAGAGAGAGAGAGAGAGAGAGAGAGAGAGAGAGAGAGAGAGAGAGAGAGAGAGAGAGAGAATGTTGCATGGCAAGGCTAACTGGAAAAAGGAGATCAATATGTTAGTAAATAAATGCGATAGAAAAAATTTAATTTGACAAATAATAATGAAACACCTAAAACACACATATGTATATACATATGTGACTATGTATTTGTATACTTATGTATGCATACGTGTGTGTTACTAAACAAAGGTTAGTAGCTACAAAGGTATGAAAGAAAATGTTCAATACTGAAACACAGTACTTGATGCTCTCTAAGATATGTTCCATCTCTGAATTCATTCTAAGATCCTCTGATTACTTTTTTATGGCAGTATCTAAAACCTCTGCTTCCTTAAAAAAAAAAAAAAAAAAAACAACTGGTCCTTCATAAGTCAGATTGATCAGGTCATTTTTGTAAAATGAATAATATGCGTTCTACTGTATAGGTAGTGTTAATATTTCTCCCTTCACCTCAATTTCCAAAATTTTGGCAAATGGGATTTAATATATAATGATGTTTTCTAAAGGAACTCTGAGATGAAATTTAACATCTAGTTTTACATGAATAAAGAAGTTAAGAGAATCCAAAGGCATGCCTGAAAGTGTGATGGAGACAGAATACATTTTGTTTCTTTATTTAGAACCTACTGCAATCAGCTGTGCTCATTCTAGATAAAACATTTTCTGTAAAAGGTGTTAGGCTTGAGGAAGAATTTTTCCATTATAAAATATGGAGCTAGACTTTATTGTGACAAGTAGAGATAAGACCAGGGAAAGTCTTATTTGTTCTGGTGTTAGCTTCTTTCCTATTACTACGAGTTGCTTGGGGGTTTGTTGTTTTCCCTTTTCTTATGCTGGAAAACTAACCTCAAGGCACATTTCACCTTTGTAGTCTATCTGGTAAGTCTGTTAAATGAAGAAAGACAGCATTCCCGCTTTCCTACTTCTAACAGGGAAAGCAAAAGTCCTGAAACTGATCTTTCGCAATAAAATAACAAATCACAAAACTTGAAGTGAAACACATATATTAGCTGTAAAGAATAAAACAAAACTCTTAATTATTCAGAAAATAACAAATCCCAAGTGTACTTAAGGAATAAAGGAAGAGACCATCTATGTCTATGCCAACCTAGCAGTATTCTATGGTAGGAGACCTTGAAAAAGACCGATTCAAATACTTTATAGTAAAAATATAAATATTTATGATTGAATATTGATGTACATCTCTCTCATTACCTGTAGTTGTTTCTTTGTCTCTTTTGCTTTCTCATTAACACTAAATTTGTTCTTCTCCTCTATCTCTTCTTCCTTCCTTCCTTCCTTTCCTTTTCTTCCTTCTTCTCTCTCTTTCTTTCTCTCTCTCTTTTCTTTGTCTTTCTTCCTCTCTCTGCCTCTCTTTTCTCTCTCTGTCTCTTTCCCTGTGTCTCTTCATAACTTTCTTCAATATAAACTCTACACATATTAATTTCCCTTCTTTAGGACAGACTTTTCTACCCCTCAGATTCAGAAATACAAAATAGAGAGGTCAGACTATCCTGATAAGAATGTTATATAGGATTTTTTTAAAATCACTTATGATATTTTAGTGCTCCTTAATGGTGAATGAAGGTCTTTTTTTAAATGAAGCACTTCTCCCAATATACTAAACACAAATTTAAAACATACAATCTCAGTCAAATCCAAACTACAAGGATAAGATTCAAAAGCTACATAATCCCCTTTCAATAATTGCTATTTTGTTTTCAATCACTAAGTGCTATGTTAAATGTTGAATATATATAGGAAAAGCAAAAGCAGTCACTGTGCTTTAGGAGCTCGTATTCCAATGGAGGAAACCAGGAGAATATAGCTAAGCACTGGCAAAACTAATACAAAACATTTACAAAATAATAGGGCTAGTTCAATATTAGTAAAACAATCAAGATACTTTGCCATATGAATAAGGAAAATCTGAAGAAACAACATAATTATTTAAATAGGCACAGAATTTTTGAAGAAAAAATAACTATTTCTTATTTAAAAAAAATTAGAAAACATAGAAATAAATAGAGCTTTCCTTAAAATGACTAATACTATTTATGTAAAACCATCAGCAAACATTATCTATAATGGTGATAACTGAGAAGCCTACCTGAGAAAATCAGGGCTGAAAAAAGTAAGCCCATTATCATCATCATTATTAAATATTATACTAGAAATACTAGCTATAGCAATGGAATTAAAAGAAGATGGAAGATATTAGAATAAGTAATGAAGAACTAAAACTCTTTATCTTTAAATATGATACAATAACATACTTAGAGTATACAAGAGAATCAACTGAAAAAAACCTGCCTGAACAAAGTAACTTTGCAGAGTTGTAGCATATAAAATAAATCCAGATAAAAAGCAGCTTTTCTATATACTACAACAAAGTCCAGTAGCAAGAGACAGAAGGAAAAAATCCAATTTAAAATAACTATAGACAATATAAATTGTTTTATGCCTACTTGCCAAGGAAAACCAGAAACTATATGAGCATAATTTCAAAATATTTTTTTCCCAAAAATAAAATTAGATATGAAAATTTGGGCAAAAAATAATTGCTTATGTGTAGGCATAGCCAATATAATCAAAATGACAAGTCTACCTAATTTAATTTATGTATTCAGTGCCATAGTAATCAAATTACCAAAAACCATTCGCAGATCTAGAAGAAAAATAATAAAATCTGCCTGAAAAAGCAAAAGGTGAAGAATATCAAGGGGATTAATGAAATAAAATATAAAAGAAGTGGCCTAACTATATCAGATCTCAAACTGTTATAAAATGATCATCCTCAAAACAATCTGGTGCTGGCTAAGAAACAGTGTTGGATTAGTGGAATAAATTAGGTATAGAACATTTCATATTAAATGGCCATAGTACTCTAGTGTTTGATAAACCCAAAGGCCCAGGCTTTGTCACTACTTGACAAAAACTGCTGACAAAACTGGAAAACAATAGGGCACAAACTAGGTATAGACCAACATCTTATACCATATACCAAGATAGGGTAGAATGGGTATTTGATTTAGACATAAAGGTGATACCATAAGCAAATCAGGGGAACATACAGTTTAGCTGTCTGATCTGTGGATAAGTGAAGCAAATGACAAAGCAAGAAATAGAAAATATTAAAATATGTAAAATTAATAATTTGTTAATATTTAATTTAAAAAGTTTTGCTTAAAGAAAATGAAGATAAGATGGAAAGCAGAAATCAGGGGGAATTTTTTTCATCAAATTCTTTGATAAAGACCTGATTTCTCAACTATATAGAGAACTGAAACAAATTTATAAGAACAGAATCATTCTCCCCAAAATACATGATCAAAGTATATGAACAAGTAGTTTTCAGATTAAAAAAAAGCTATCTATAATCATATGGAAAAAATGGTCTTAATCACTATTGATCAGAGAAATGCAAATTAAAACTTCTCTGAAATACCACCTCACAATTATCAGATTGGCTATTATGGCTGAAAAGAAACATGATGAATGTTGGAGGAGTGTGAAAAAACTGGGATACTAATGCACTAAAATTTGGGCAAAAAATAATTGCTCATGTGTAGGCATAGCCAATATAATCCAAATGTGGAGATGTGGATTTGTGGACTGATTTGAGCAATTTGGAAATATGCCCAAAGGATTATGAATCTGTGCATACCTTTTGGCCTAGAAATAATATTACTAGGTTTGTATCCCAAGAAATATTAAAAATGGGGAAAGGACCTATTTGTACAAAAATATCTATAGCAGCAATTTTTATGGTACCAAAGAATTGGAAATTGAGGAGATATCCATCAATTGGGGAATGACTAAACAAGGTATGGCATATGATTATAATGGAATATTATTGTTGTATTAGAAATCTTGAGTAAGATGCTTTCAGAAAAACCTGGAAAGATTTGCATCAATTGATGCAGTGAAGAGAACAGAACCAGGAGAACATTGTATATAGTAATAATAATATTATAAGATGATCACCTTTGACTTAGCTATTCTCAGCAGCATGATGCTCCTGTACAATTTCTAAGGGCTCATGATGAAAAAATGCTATCCACTTGCAGAGAAAAAAGCTGATAAAATTGGAATGGATATCAAAGCACATCATTTTTAATAGTTATTTTTGTGGGGGGTTTTTTGGTCTATGTTTTCTTTCTCAACGTAAGCAATATAGAAATATGTTTTGCATATTTGCACATACATAATATATATGAAATTGCTTGATGTTTCAGAAAGGGGACAAGGTGAAAGAGGGAGAGAGAAAATTTGGAACTCATATTTTTAAAAAAATGACTATAAAATTTTTTTTATGTAAGTGGAAAAATATTTTTAAAAGCAGAAAGAGTGTGATGAGCTTTGAATATCAGAGAGTTTATATTTGATTCGAGGCAGGATAGGAAATGAGGGAGTTTATTACTAGGGGCTTATCATGTTTATAGGCATATCATATAGTCATGGTTATATCAGAGATTTATGACATTCTGAAATTTTCACATTTGAATTTACTGATTTTTTTTCATTAAGGATAAATACAAGCTGAACAGTTAGAAAGAAGCATTAGAGCTTCCAACCTCTAAATATCTTCAAGAGGAAACCGAGCTGTAATTGCATAGCCAGTTCTGGGACAATACTAATCTTTCCATTGAAGTTTATAGAAAAGCAAAAAACAGTCCCTACTTTGTGAGGCAATAATGAAGATAATATGGAACTGTCTGTCACTAACAACAGCTTAATTCTCATTGGGCAACTAACGAATCTTCAGTTTCCTCAATTCTAAGATGAGACAGAGAAAGAGAGGTCTATTGGATTTTTCGACAAGATTTGTACAAGAGAATAGTTAGGTTAAATAAATAAATTAGATTAAACGTTTACTATGTTCAGGGCACTTGTTAAGCAAGGAATTTAAAAAAAAAAAGGAAGATTAGCCTTGTCCTCCAGGAGCTAATACTCTAACAGGACCAAGAGCACATAAAAGGGAGCTATAAAGGGGATGAGTACACACGGGAGAGGCAGAAAGGCAGTTCAAACAATCATGGACTGGGCTAAGTTAGAATTAAATATTACTGGCTGTATATTTTCTTAAACAGAACTACCAGAGAAGAACTAATTAATCAGAGGAGGACACTGGAAGGATCATTAGCATGAGAAGGCTACTTGGATGGAGATGAGAGATACTCTGAGAAATCAATGAATGAACTAGTTTGGAGGAGCAGGGGAACTAGGATTCGTACCCATGTCCTCTGAAATAACTTACAGTGATCTTCATATTATATAGTGGGTTTCAGGAATAAACCTAATAAGCCTAAAAAGATTCCTATGCTTCTTCTGAGCTTTAGTTCTTAATTTTCTTTTTATTTATTTATAATTTATTTTCAGTTTCAACATTCACTTTCATAAGATTTTGAATTCCAAATTTTATCCCCATCTCTTGCTTACTGAATCACAACCACCCCTTCCCCAAATCTGTCCTTCCTTCTATAAGCTCCCCTTCTCCCATCCCCCTCCCTTGTACTTTCCCATAAGGCAGAATAGATTTCTCTATCCTATTGCTTGTACAACTTATCTCCTGGTTACATACAAAAACATTTTTTAACATTCCCATCTTTAAAGCTTTGAGTTCCATATTCTCTCCCTCCCTCCCTCATTGAGAAAGTAAGCAATTCAATACAGGCCATACTTGAGTAGCCATGCAAAACACTTCAATAATAATCATGTGATGAAATACTAACCACATTTCCCTCTCTCATGTCATGACCTCCATTTATTCCTTAGTCTCCCTATAAAAGCAAGCACCCTGGCATACAGAGGAGGGCCTGCTGTACAGGTTCTTAGATCTTCTAAAAGGAAAGGCAAATTTCGAGTGGTCAACAATCACTTTAATTAAGCACATATATCATTCATTTAGTTCAGGGGAAGAAGTCATCATCCTGAACTTCAGAGAAAATACAGAAAAATCAAAATCAACAGACAGTGTTTCCAACTGCCTGATAAAAGTGATACATACATCACAAATCAACAGTTAACTGTCTGACCATACATATCAGGCTTTTCAAAGCCAGGGGAGAGGGACTCCTTTAACAGCTATCCAGGGTCTCATCTGATACACAAACCTTCTTCCAAAAAATAATTCCCAAAGTAAAACCTCACTTAAGAGTATTTTTACTTTTTTTTCAGAGCCAGAGGGCACCACAACACTTGAGAACTGATGTCTCCTTAACAAAAGGTGTGATCCTTCCTACAGATCTTCCCAGGCCCATTAATGGGTGGGAAAGACCTTCTTTAATCACGTTATTCAGTCAGAGGTGGTTGATTATACTAAAACAAAAAAATGGATTATCAGTACACTCCCTTAATCTGTTCTCCCACAATAGTGTTTGCTTCTGATTACCCCTTCTCCCAATCTGCCGTGTCTCCTATTATCCTCCCTTTCATGTCCCTGTCCTCCTGCCTTCTTGCAGGGTAAGATAGATTTCTGTAGTCAACTGAGTGTATTATTCTTTCCTTAAACCAAATCTGATGAGAGTAAGGTTCACTTATTCCCTCTGACCTCCCTCCCCTTCCCCTTCATGGTAAAAGCTCTTTCTTGCCTCTTTCATATGAGATGATTTACTACATACTACCTGTCCCTTCCTTTTTCTCCCAGAACATTCCTTTCAACACTTAATTTTATTTTTTTTAAATATCATCCTTTCATGTACACACACATGTATACACACAAGTATATATACATATAATATACACAGACATGCTGGCACATATACTAACCACATTTCCCTCTCTCATGTCATGACCTCCATTTATTCCTTAGTCTCCCTATAAAAGCAAGCACCCTGGCATACAGAGGAGGGCCTGCTGTACAGGTTCTTAGATCTATTTTTCTAAAAGGAAAGGCAAATTTCGAGTGGTCAACAATCACTTTAATTAAGCACATATATCATTCATTTAGTTCAGGGGAAGAAGTCATCATCCTGAACTTCAGAGAAAATACAGAAAAATCAAAATCAACAGACAGTGTTTCCAACTGCCTGATAAAAGTGATACATACATCACAAATCAACAGTTAACTGTCTGACCATACATATCAGGCATATACACATGCAAACAGATAGAAGGGTGAGGATAAGCTGGGTTACCCAGCTACCTGGGTCCCCACTTAGGCAGCTCAGTATACTAACACGTTGTGTTTGTCCTTCATTTTTGAAGAAGACTATGACATCTCTGCTCTTCCTTCTCCTCTCCAAAGGAAGGCAAAGTTAGATGGCCAGAGGCTGCCACTTAACTTGGGGTTTAGTGGCTTGCTGCCTTTTTTCTGTCTTTCTGTCCATCTTTCTGTCCTTCTGTCCATCTTTCTGTCCTTTCTGACCTTCTTTCCTTCCTTCCTTCCTTCCTTCCTTCCTTCCTTCCTTCCTTCCTTCCTTCCTTCCTTCCTTCCTTCGTTGTCTGTATTTCTTTCTTCCTGTCTTTTTGGCTGTTTTTCCATCTTGTCTTTCTCAAAACTTTAAACACAGTGCACTCTGAAGCCCCTGGATTGGGCAACAATAGGTCTCTGCCTAAACTGCTCTTAAGTGACTGGTTTAGAAAGATTAGCAATAGTAACAGTTTTTCTTTCCCTCCCAGCTTAATTGAGTTATTTTTCCTTCTGCTCACTAAAGGGGCCATTCCCTGACTACTTCTTAAAGAGGCCTATTCACTGAAAGGGTATTAACTCCATGTAAATGAGTACCTGAAAAGGCCACTGCATGCTGGGCTATCTCAAGTCATCTTGATGAATATCTGGTCACTGGATCCAAATGGCTCAGGAGGAGAAAGTGAGGCTGGTGACTTTGCACAGCCCTCCCTCACTCAAAACAAAATCAAGTGCAAGTCATGTCACCATTTCTCTGATGTCATGATCTTCTTCAAAAACAAAGGATGAACATACACATGCATACATACACAAATATGTGTACATATACATATGTGCACACATGTGCATATATGTATATACACAGGCACACACAAATATATACACACATCTGTACATGTGCATGTATGTACATGTACATGTAAGTGTATATTGTGTATATACACACACTCATAAATATACATACATATCTACACACATATATAAAACTATATATGTGTGGACACACATATATGCATATACACATATACATACACACATATACATGCCCATATGTACATACACACATATGGTTGTTGTCCTTCTTTCTTAAAGAGGACCAAAATGACATCACCATGATAAAGTGAAGAGTCAGTGTCTACAACTGGTTGATCAGACAAATATGAACTTGAAACGCTCTACCACAGACGGGGCACAGATAGTCCATGTGAACATTTGGGATGGTTACTCCAAATTTGTGCCTCCTACGTTTTCTTTGTGCTGTTACAGTTTTGCTTTGCTCCTAGAGCACATGATCTTTTCTGATGTGGGCACACCATGTTGAGTAGTCCTGTGCCAGTGTATCCTATGTCCCACAATCAAATCCAAAGTTCTTGAGAAAGAACTTGAGAGTGTCCTTGTATCACTTCTTCTGACCACCATGTGATTGCCTGCACCATGCGAGGTCTCCATAAAATAGTCTTTTTGGCAAGTGTACATTTTGTATTTGAACAACATGGCCAACCCATCAGAGTTGCTCTCTCTGAACCTTAGTTTGGATGCTTGGCATTTTGGTTAAAGCAAGGATTTATTCTGCCAGATGATCTTCAGAAAATTCCTAAGAAAGTTCAAATGGAAACAATTCAGTTTCCTGGCATGGCCCTGGTACACTGTCCATGTTTCACAGGAATACAACAATGAGGTTAGCACAATGGCTCTGTAGACCTTCAGTTTGGTAATCAGTCTAATACCTCTTCTTTCCCAAATTTTTCTTTGGAGCCTCCCAGACATTGAGCTAGCTGTGGCAATGTATGTGTCAACCTCATTGTCAATGTGTACATCTCTGGAAAGTACACTACCAAGGTAAGTGAACTTATCCACACCATTCAAAACTTTTCCATTTTTTGTAACCAATGGTTCCATGTATGAATAGTGTGGTGGTGACTGAAGGAGCACCTGTGTTTTCTTGATGTTAATTATTAGGTCAAAATTAGCGCAGGCACCAGGGAATTGTTACATGCTTTATTGCATCTCAGCTTCAGAGGTTGCATTGAGTGCACAATCATCTACAAATAGAATATCATGCACCAGCACTCCCTCCACTTTGGTCTTGGCTTGTAGCCTTTTCAAATTGAAGAACTTACCCTCAGTGTGACAGTTGACCTTGATGCTGTGTTCATTCTCATTGAAGGCATTTGACAACATGGCTGAAAACATTATCTAAAAAGCCTGGGAGCAAGCACACAGCCCTGTTTCACTCCATTGGTGACTGGGAAGCCACAAGAGCATTGCCCACTATCCAGAACCTGGGCAAACCTGCCATCATGAAATTGATGTACAATATTGATGAACTTTTCTGGGCAACCAAATTTTTACACATTTGTCCATAAGCCCTCATGACTAACAGTGTCAAAGGCCTTGGTCAGATCTAAAAATGTTGTGCACAGTTCTGCTCCTGGCATTTCTCCTGGTATTGACAGCAAACACTATATTAACTGTTCCTCGGCCCTTTCTGAAGCCACACTGGCTCTCAGGTAGATGACCATCTTTCAGGTGAAGGATCAGCCTGTTAAAGAGGACTTTTGCAAGAATATTGCCAGCAATGAGTAAGAGAGAGACACACCCTCCCATGCCCCCTGTGATTTTACAGGACAATGTTTTCTTTACCTTTATAGAAATGGACAACGGAGGCATCCTTAAACTCCTGGGGAACAACCTCCTGTTGTCATATAACCTGGAATATTTCAGTCAGCTTTTGTATGAGAAATGGTCCCCCTACCTTGTAAATCTCAGCTGGAATAGAATAAGCACCAGGTGCTTTGCCACATGAAAGGAGCCTAAGGGCACTCAGAACCTTTTCTTTTATATATGTGTGTGTGTGTGTGTGTGTGTGTGTCTGAGGTACTACCTCATAATTTTCAGATTGGCTAATATGATAGAAAAAGAAAATAGCAAATAGAGTACTAGCTATGGAGTCAGGAGGACCTGAGTTCAATTCTGGCCTCAGACATTAGATACTTACTAACTGTGTGACCCTGGCAAGTCACTTAACCCCAAATGCCTAACAGAAAAAGAGTTCTTTTCTCCAATACTTTTGTGACTTATTTTTCCATGTGGTTAATTTTGTTTTAAGTTGTTTATTCAGTGAATTTTTATGTCTCATACTATTTGTCTAATTCTGTGGGTTTTTTAAAGGTATTATATTCTTCAGTATTTTTGTGCCCCCTTTACCAAGATATTGACTCCCTTTTCATAATTTTCTTATATCACTCACATTTTCCCCCAATTTACCTCCCTTTTTCTTCTTTCATTTTTAAAATCCTTTATAATCTCTTCTGGGACTTATTTCTGGGCCTTGACTAATTCACATCTTCTTTTAAAGATTTGTATCCTTTTTTTTTTTTGAGTTGGTTTCTTGATTTTCCCTGTCACCAAAGTGACTTTCTATGGTCAAGTTCTATTTGTTTGTTTTTGTTATTGCTTGCTCAATTTTCCAAGATATTTTTGGATTTGTACCTTTATGTTAAAGTTAGACTCTGCTCCTGGAGGGGAGGGGGCGCTTTCCTAAGTTTCAGGATTGTTTTTCTTTTTATTTGTTTGTTATGTTTCTTTCTGTGTGTGTGTGCATGTGTGTGCATGTGTGTGTGTGTGCGTGATTATTTACTAGTGCAAGCTCTTGGAGTTTGCAAGTTTCCAGTTTTTCCAAGTCAGTGTGAACCAAGGAGAGGTGTGGTCATTGCCCTGTTAACTTGCATTTTGGTCTGTGAGTGGCTGCAAGTCATCTTCTCCACCCTGGGAACCCGACCAAAGCCCTTGGTCCCTTGTGCACACCAACTCTAGTCAGATAATGATCTCCTTGCCCAAAGACCGCAACTCATAGCTTTGTATGGGCAGTCCAACAGGGTCCTGCACCCAATACCAGCAAAGGGTCTCCTTCTGACTGGTTATCCAACCCCTTTATGATCAATGGGTTTGAAAGCTCCTGAACCTGCTGCTGCAGCTCCTTCCAATACTTCCTGCTGGTTTCCTGTTCAACCACCACCCTGATGAGGTAGTTTTTCCTGAGAATCTTGTAAGTTATTATCCCGGTCTATAAA
Organism: Bettongia penicillata ogilbyi; assembly: GCA_023548195.1. NCBI lineage: Eukaryota > Metazoa > Chordata > Mammalia > Diprotodontia > Potoroidae > Bettongia > Bettongia penicillata. Next base: position 10,191,423 of record JAJHZJ010000514.1, on the reverse strand, counting down.
ATTGTTTCGCTCTGACCTTGTATTGGTTCTGTTGATGCAGAATTCAATTTGAGTTGTGATTTTAAAGTTGTTTGGAGATTAGGGAGTGCTCAGATGAATCCCTGCCTTCACTCTGCCCGCTTAGCTCCACTCCAAGCAAAAGTTTATGCAAAATAAAAGATATAGAGGATAATATGAGGTTAAGTGGATGATTTTGATTACTTAAAATCAAAAAGTTTCTTGCACAAACAAAAACCAGTGCAGTCAAAATTATTTGTAAAGCAGTAAACTGGTAGGGGTGGTGGCATTTATAGTATGTTCCTCTGATAAAGACCTTATTTATGAAATAGAGACTTGAGAAAGATTTATAAAATAAGCATTTTTACAGAGTGCTAGGTCTGATGGAAAATGAAATGTTTAAATGGAGAATGAGTCCTACTTTCATGGATCCTATAGGTTAGATGATTGACTATTCATTTTGGGTTTTGACAAACAGACCCCTTTCTTGGTGGAACTGATATAAGACTTTCTCAGGAATTTTTCCAGCAATTTGACCCTTGCAGGGTTGATAAGAGTATCTTTTGACATGATATTGGCAAAGTGCTTGGTAAACCTGAAATTGCTACATAAATAATAGCTATTTATAAAAAAAGTGATTGTTTCCATTATGAAAGGAATGTCATGACAGATAAGTTGTTGGATCATGACCAAAATGGAGGATTCTATAATTCTCTTTCCATGTGGGGGATGACAAGTGGTGCAGTCTTATTTGTCACTGGTTTGGGGAGCAAAGAGGAGGAGTACAATGAGGTATTTGACTTTACTGAATCTATATTGATTGAGGAAGGGATAATCTAGTTCCATTTTCTCCTGGTCAGAAATATCAATAGGAATATTTTCATTTCTGCATAATTCAACTATCAACCATAGAGCACCTTATCTACCTACCTACCTACCTATCTTTCTATCCATACCTATATATCTTTATGTATGTTTATTTGCCATGCATGATCACATTATTTAGGGCTACTTGCCATCATTGTTTTCTTTGTCTAGATGTTCCCTGGTTGATCAATGTCTTCCATAAATTGAGTACTCAGATTAGGTAGATTGATAGACAAATAGATACAGATATATCTCTCTTCAGTGTAGGAAGGAAGTAGGGACATCTATCCTAAAGAAGGCCTGACAACCACTAATCGGTATTTAAAAGGAGGTAAAACTGGAATTCTTTGGTTTCATCCCAGAGTTTGATCAGTAACACTGGATGGTGCTGCCTTAAGAGGTCATGGGTAAAGTAAAGATTATGGCTACTTCTTCAGTGTGTTGCAAATAAGGATATGTTTTGTGCATGGAGTGAATTAAATAGATACTGAGGTCTCTTAAGGTTCTAAGATTCTAAATTCATGCTGTGTAGACATTTAAAACCATGCTGCATAGACATCATATTCCCTATAGACTAGATTCTTAGAATAGATTGTAATTAATCTTCCCAGATGCATTTGGTTAGATTTAATTTCTTTTTAGAAACAGTGAACTTTTGCAAACATCAAAGTACATGAATCATTTCAAGGACATTTCATTTCAAAGTAAAGTGACTCAGCATGGAGTATTTGAGAAAGCAGAATTGTGTTTGAGAATTTCTACAGATCATTCTGTAGAGTCTTTGTTTGAACAGGAAGGAAAAGGGAAGGGCTAAGATGGAAAAAGGCACAGATATTAACTTTCACATACTCATTTGTTTACATCGTGCTGAAGGAAATGAGATGTCTTCAGATTTACACTGGCTCATAGCTCAATTCCCTTCTGCTAAAATCCTTTAATTTTAAAGATAATTGCCCAGAGTTAAATTACATTTATAAAATGTATGACCTTAAAGAAAATTAAATTTTATTTTTGTATACTAAGTTCCCATGTACCATCAGGAGGGTATACAAATTAAAGCTCTACAGGGGATTCATTTCAGGACATCAGCAAGAAGTATGAAAGAAACAATAATAGAGAGTATATTTTCTCCATTTTATAGCTACAAGTCAGATTACTTAGGGATTTTAAAATGTCACTCATGCAGGTGCATCTTTAACTTGCTCCAAAACTTGGCATTTTCTTCTACTTAATTATTTTCAGAGAGTAGTGTATCATTTTGAGTGAGACATTATTAAGCCTCATAGACAAAAGCAAAATAGTCTTAGTTTTATAGCAAGAATAATATGAATATTAATAGTGGTAATAATAAATAACTTTTATATATCTTTATAAAGTTTACACATACTTTCCTCATAATAACCCCGGAAGGATATAATAAAGAATGTGAATGAAGTGTCATTATTTGATACAGTGTTTTGGGATGATTTGTGCCTATCACATTGAGCCAACCACTCAGTTTCTCAACATTTACATCATTAAAATCTCAGCTTCAACTCATTTAATTTTTGTCCTTAATTTATCATTATACAATTTTTTTTTGCTATTTTGAATGTTTCTTCCTCTCCATACCTAAGAATATCTGATATTTTATTTACTAGATAAGAAAAGGAATGTGATTTCTTAGAAATGATAGGCAAAGAGACAAACAAAGGATAGACAAAAAATATAGAATAAATAGCCTGGGAAATGCAATATATACATATACATACATATATACGTAAATATATATGCATATATATATATATAATGGGGTTGAATATCAAATCTGTATAACTGGAAATAAGGAAAAGAAATGGAAATTATCAAGCTAACAGAGAAATAAAGAAGACATTCTAAAAGAAACCAACTCCTCCTTCCAGTTGTGTGCATTTATAGATATTTTTAAGGGGTCTAGGCTTGGAATCATGGGGCCACAATTTCATCAACAAGCACAATAGTATGACATAAGGACACTGCCTTCTGTGTACATAATAAAGACTGAAATGATCATTCATACAAATGCATATCATTCAGTCACAAGACATGGCTGGCTCTTCATGACCTCGTTTGGGGTTTTCTTGGCAAAGACTAGAAAAGTTAGTCATTTCCTTCTCCAGATGGTTTTGGAGGTGAGGAACTGGCAAATAGAGTTAAGTGACTTGCCTAGGGTCACACAGTTAATACATGTCTCAGGCCAGATTTGAACTGAGGAAGATGAATCTTCCTGACTCTAGACCTAGCACTGTAACACCTAGCTGCCCATACACACAAATATACAAATGCGCATATACACATTTATAAGAACATATATTCTTAATGCACAATACATGTACACATGCATATAAACATACATGTTATAGTAAACATGTATGCAGTATGCATGTATATTTAGATAAGTTTATGTTCACAATCCAAAGACTTTGGACCATTTTAAAAAGGTTAACAAGAAAGTGATTTATCTAAAGGAAAACATGAAACAATCAATGGTAATATGCTCTCCCCAGGATCTCTAACTTTAATTTTAAAACATTGGTTCAGCTTATTAGGAAAAGAACCTTTAGGATTCATCTGGGGACAAATCTTAATGAGCTTTTGCCTGTCTCTGCTATAATGACATAATGACATAGAAGAAATTAGGGATTATCCTTTCTTTTATTAGGACTGGTGGTGGAGAGTTGAATCACCATCTTTGTGCTTTTACTATCTGAGGACAGTGTGTGACAGTGGAAAACCTAAGAGTTGTGTGGAATAATAACTAATAATAGGTTCTCATTTTTCTTCATTTAATAAAATAACTGTTAAATGACCAATAATCAGAGGATAAAAAATTTTATTTATATTCATTCATTTATATATGTGTATACTGTTTATATTCATTTTGTTCAATTTTTTGTTTTTTATCTGTTCTGAAGCTAAAAATTTCATTAAAAAGATAAAGAAAATGAGACTCAAATGGTCATGATCTTTCTATATTCACAAAACTAATTAGTTGCATAGCTTTTGGGACTATAATTCCATTTCCTAAAAATTTTTCCATTGTATCCTAGGGCAAAGCACTAATTTTTGCTCCAAGCAACTATCTATTGAAAATCCCCAGACGTTACTGTTATGCTGAACGTGAATGAAACAGGAAGAAAATAATTAGAAGGCAAGTAGATTTTACTTCTTGTGCTTGAATACTGCTATTACTATTACTCTTAGAATTCTGAAGTATATAATTTGTCTACAAAATGATCTATTGCTTTGAAACTATAATTGTGCAAATGTATTCAACTTTATCTTTTCTCCCCATCCCTAAACAGTGACTTCATCTGTTTGAGGAACTCCCAAAAAGCAATCCCCTCTATCAAAGTAGATTATCAGCTTCTCTGAAATTTATATATTAAGAGAGTTGCCTAGAGGCAGGCACAAAGTGACTTGTCCAGAGTCATAAGGTCATAGAAATATTTAATAGACATTAAAACTGAGCCATTGTCTTGTTGTTGATACTATAGTACCATAGTTCTTAAAGGTCATCCTGTCCAGTTGTTTCCTTTTTCAGATGCCATCAGTTGCCTGCACTCACACATATGTGCTGCTGAATGGAGTTGAGAAAAAACGTAACTATTCTGTCTTAATTCATCTTATGAGATCTCAACTGGGCCCTCACTACTTCCTGGCAATTATACTGTATCTCTCATACTAACTCACTATCCTGTTCTCCACAGGGAGTCTTCTAAACTTCTTTATCTTTCCCCAAATTTCCAAAGATTCTGACACTCTTACACAAGGACTTGTCTCCCATTTTATAGAAGATAAAAAAAAAACAAAACACCCAAGTTTATTTACAGAGAGATCTCTCTTCTCTCTTCTTCATTTCATATCACACTATGCTTTCTGTTACTATTTCCTCTGTCTAGCCCAAAATAGCATTATTCCTTGACAGGGCCAACCCCTTTATGTGCACAATGATCCAATTCCATGTATCTCCTCCTGTAGATGAGCCCTTCTGTCATCATTGTTTTCTTATTTATTCTCTCTCCCTCCCTCTCTCCCTCTCTCTCTCTCTCTGTCTCTCTCTGTCTCTCTCTGTCTCTCTCTCTGTCTCTCTCTCTCTCTCTCCCCCCCACTTCTTTCTCTACTGCCTAGAAACATGCCTATATGAGTCCCATCCTCAAAAAAGCCCTCACTTGATCCTGCCATCCCCAGTATTATCCTGTATCTCCTCTGTCCTTTGTAGCACACTTGTTGAAATATACAATATCTACCATAGATGCCTCTTCTCCTCATCGTCTTCTTAACCTACAGTTTGATTTCTAACCTCACCTTCCCACCAAATACATTCTATTTAAAGTTATCAATGATCTCCTAATTGCCAAATCCAATGACCTTTACTTAGTCTTCTTCCTTCCTGACAACTCTGCATCTTTTGAGGTTGTCAATTATCCTCTTCTTCTTGATACACTTTTCTCCCTGGAATTTTGGGACACCACTCTTTCCTAGTTCTTCTTCTACCTTCTAACTATCTGATCTCAATTGTTTAATCTCCTTTTCTAGGCCTTCATCCAGGTCATGCTCCCTTGCTGTGTGTATCCTCCAGTGCTCTCTCCTCACTTCTCCTCTCCCACTATATTACTGCGCTTGGTAGTCTCATTAATATCAATTAATTTAATTAGCCTCTCTATGCTTATGAATCTCAAACTCTATCCTACTCCAGCCTCTCTGCCGATGTCCACTCCTGCCATCTCTCCCTTTCAGACATTGTGACATCTCTCAATTATCTCCCCTTCTGTCTCTGATTTTGGTATGTGGTTGATTCCCTCATCACTTCACACCTAGATTAATCTAATAGTCCCCAGATTGACCCATTTACTGCAAGTCTCTATTCACTCCATTCCTTCCTCTATTGAGTGACTAAAGTGATTTTCCCAAATCACAGGTCCATCCATGTTACCCCCATATTCCAGTGACTTTCTTTCACTTCCAGGATCAAATAGAAAATACTCTCTTTGGCATTCAAAGCCCTTCATGATCTAGCAGCCCTTCCTCGCCTTTATATTTTCAATCATTTTACATGTTACACTATCTCCTCACCTCACAATCTCTTTGATCCAGTGACACAGTCCTCCTTGCAGTACCACATAAAAGATATTCCATCTCTCAGCTTGTGATGGCAATCAAATTAAGATCTTTTGCTGCTTTTGTTTTCTAAAAGTGCCTCTGATTGAATAATGTGATTGGGGAAGATCTTTCCCACCCATTGATGGACTTGCCCATTGTGGGAAGCTTGATTAAGGAAAATTGTTTTGTAGGAGGGTCCAAAGTACATTTAGTTTTTTCTACTGAGGCACAAGGTCTGAGGGTTATGCCCTCTGGCTCTAAAAAGTCTATAAATACTCTGAGGGTGAGGTTTTACTTTGGGGTTTACCTGCTGAAAGTGTTTCTTTGTCCAGGGAGATTCTGGGAAGCCATTAAGGAGCCCTCCTACCCCACCACTCTCCACCCCTACCCCCTTACCAAAACCCAGAAGTTGATGCTTCCCTCTCTGGTAACTGTGTGGGAATGTAATGGTCAGGCAGTTTGGAAGCTCTGTCTGTTGATTTATTTTTGATTTCTCTGAAATTTTGATTTTGATTTTCTCTGATACCTGGACTTGATTAAAGTGAATGTTAATCCCTTGCAAGTTGCTTTCCTTTTGTGAATGTAGATCTAAGAACCTGTTGTAGTAGGCTCCCCGTGTTGGGGTGCTTACTGATTGATACATAGCTCTAGACATTTTTTCATCTGTGTCTCATACCTGAAATGTTCTCCTTCATCTCTATCTACTTGCTTCCCTTGCTTCTTTTATAAATTTTACAGGGATCCTTTTCTCATCTTTTCTTTCCATTAATTATTTCCTATTTATCCTGTATATACTTTGTTTTTATTTATTTACTTGTTTCTCCCATAAGATTGTGAGCTCCTTGAGGACAGGGATTTTCTTTTGCTTTTTCTCATATCACCAACATGTAGCAAAGAGCCTGGCACTGATTAGATGCTTGATAAATACTTTTTAAACTGACAGATAAGGAAATTGGAGTGCAGAAAGAGAAGTGATGTGCCCAACATTATGCTGCTAGAAAGTGGCAGACCTATGTTTAAATATGTCTTCTGATTACTAATCCAGTGTATTTACCATACCACTACATTCAAAAGATTTTAACACGTGGTTAGAACTACAGGAATCCAGCTCCCCAAACACATGCTGATTCTCAAAATTAAGGTTTCTCTTTTTTTAAATTAAAACTTTTTAGAGCAAAATTGTTGAGTTCAAGCTAACAAATGTTTATTAATCATTTGAAGAGAGAAAGGAATTAACCCAGGTCCTGAGTATACAAAGACAAAACGAACAATTCTAAATCAGCTAAAGCATTTTGGGATATTTAAGGGATTCTTGTACTAGAAACCAAAGTCAAGTGTTCCCCAGTCTAGATACTTACTTATGAATCAATCAATTAATATCTACTCTGTGTCCAGAACTTCGCTGAAGATACAAAAAAATAAGATATTCCCTGTTAATGAACTAGCAACGTACAAAGGAAGTAAAACATGGAGAACCAGTCCGGAGCAGTAGAATAAACAATGGATTTGGATTGGAGAATCTACATTGGGCAAATAACTCAATTCTGGGCATTAGTTTCCTTAACTGCTAAAGGGAGTTTGAAGAAGAGGCCCTGAAAGGCCTTTTTTGCTTACGTTCACAGATAAATAAGAAGAGTACATATGTGAAATAAACAGAAACTGATTTGGAAACACATGAAATTAACATCTGGGATAATCAGGAAATGCATTTTGAAGAATGTTACAATTGAAGTGGACCTGAAAGGTTTTAAGGGCTCCGATCCATATTTTGAAGGCATTCAACAATAAAAAGGAACTCATATTTTCCCCACAGGCAATAAGTATATAATCAAGTTCTTTAAAATGGGGAGTAACTTGGCCGTATTCATGTTTTAGAAATATTGAGTTGCCAGCTGTATGGAAGACATATTAGAGGAGAGGTTGAATGAAGGCAGAATAACATATTTTCCATGTCATTTCAACATCCCAGTCTGGATGATAGTTCTGCAAATGGACTTAGAAATCTTCAACATGCGAATTATTACAATTGAGATTTATTCAGATCCTTTACTAAAAGTGAGTTGCTGATTTTTTTTTTAATGGGTAAGAGTAGAATGTATGAGAATACTTAGGTATAGATAGAAGTTCATAGGTATACATTTGTGGGAGTGTATATGTATGTGTGTGGGTGTGTGTATGTGTGTGAGTATGTATGTGTGAGTGTATGTGTGTGCGTGTGTGTGCATGCAGGTGTCACAAAACAAGGGATGGAGAAGACGAAAGGAAAAAATAGAATGAAGGTACCAAAAACCAACTGGGTCTATATTGTTATTTTGCCAAGGACTAACTGTAAAATCATGACCCGTATTGGCCTTTTATGCTGAAGACTCTAATTATCTGTCTACCTTACATAAATGTATTATAAGGTTAAATGTGAAAGATATAATTTCTACAATCATTATTCTACATATTTAGCAGTAAGTTTAAAGAGAATATATTAGGGTGTGATAAGTACGTATAGGCACTTGCCAAGATTCATTAAAGATTACTGAGCCGTAGATTTTTTTAACTTTTGAGTGAATGAAGCATAAATGTGAGAATTATCCATAGGCTGAAGGATGAGGATGTCTACTTTGACTTGGAAACACTAAATCCATTATGTTAGTTTAGGCTCCTATTCCCATTCATGGAAAGCCCTTTAAGTAAAAGTAGTCTCCTAGGCATTGGACATGAAACCATCACCTGAGGGTCTCTCTGTTACCGTGCTGAGATGATCACTCATATCTGAGAGCTTAAGCCTGCAAGTTCTTTGTTATTCTGGAAAGCGCAATTTTCCACTTCATTTAAGGTACTGTGATGTTGTTTGTCCTTTTTTTTACAGAGGACTATAGCATCAGAAAAGTGATTCGATGGTTTGCAAGTAGAACAAATTTAAGTGACCCAAGACTGTGTAAAGTCTCCAGCTTCACTGCCATCTGGAGTCATCTGGGTTCAGTGGCGAAAGTAGAAATGACACATAAAGCAGTCATTCCTTAAAAACTAAGATAATTATTAAGATTAATTTAGGAAAATCATTTCTACATTAATTTAGGATTTATTTTGTTGCATTTGAACCCAACCAGAGAATTAATGAAAAATTCATTAAATGAGTACTGTGTAAAGATCATTGTGCCAGAAAGACCTCAGGTAAGATATAAAGTTTCAGTGAGAAATGGTTTCTTCTCTGATGGAGTTTTTATCCCCAAACCTAATAGTTGTAATATGAAAATCATACCTTAAAAAAGCGTAGGAGTAGAAACAAGGAACTTCAATTGATTTGAATGTCAAGATTCATTAAATACTGGGAGGAGTCAAATGGGACTTCAAATAAGATATGATTTTCAAATTGGGTTTAAAGGAGATATAAATTTAAAGAGTAAAAAGAGAAAAGGCAAAGAATAGGAAGCAGCATAGGCAAAAGTTTAGAGGTGGTAAAGTTCACAATATGTGTGTTTTGTTATGTGTTCATCCTATGTTACCGAAGACCACGCCATCAGAGAAATGCTGACATGACTTTGTTGTGAGGGAGGGAAGGCTATGCAGGTCACCAACCTCACTTTTCCTCCACAAGCATCTGAATTCAGTGACCAGGTTTTCATCAGAATGACTGGAGATGACCCAGGATGAGGCAATTGGGGTTAAGTGACTCGCCCAAGGTCACACAGCTAGTGAGTGTCAAGTGTCTGAGGTGAGATTTGAACTCAGGTTCTCCTGTCTCTTGCACTGGTGCTTTATCCACTGCACCACCTAACTTCCCTCAGTAAAGTATTTTGTGAAGTATTATAGAAAGGATCCTAGCTCTAAATATGGAAGGAAAACCAGAGACAGAAGACATTTCATTTGAGGTCTTCAGTGATTAACACTTTAGGGATGCACTTTAGAGGGTAGTCATTTTCAGACACAACTTGAATTACATGACCAAGTAGATTCCCTATAACTATAAAATTCTATAACTATGTAGAAAACCTCAAATATAATTCAGTTTCAAATGGATCTATGAGTCACTAGCCACTAAAATCTACGGTGCACAAGATTCTACCAATAAGTTAACTTTCTAGTAGTCAGCAAGAGGAAAAAATTATTTCAAAACAAAGTAATTTAGTAGAATAATTTTGGAAGAAAGTAGTGATAGATTACGTTATCTGCCACAAACTGTTGTATAACTTCCCACAAATAAATATACCATTTTTAGAGAGAAAAGACAAAACTAGAATACATGTATAGAAGGGAGGGAAGTAACATAGGTAACAATCATGGTCATAGCATATACATGGAAAAACACATATATTGTGAATACATTGTACATAAATCACAAATGTGAAGGCATGAGTCATTATTTCATGTTGCAGGGACACTGATATTTTTAGATGATGCTACCAAACTTCTCCTACATGGCCTTCTCCTGGATGTGCTCATTCAGTTTCTTCCAGGTACGTAATTTGTCTATGGTCATGGCCCATAGTCTCTCCCAGTCATTGCTCCATAGAACTCTAATGATGTTGTAGTAGAATGAATCTCTGCTGATCATATGGTCCATTCTGGTCTATGTCACATGTGGCACTGGAGTCTAGGCTGCCAAGGGTCATATCTTTTTAAAGTGTTTATATTTGATCTTAGAAGAATTAAGACATAAATTGAATTGAAGGAATAGTAAAATGACATGATTAGATTGGTATTTAGGGAAAGTCAGTTTTTTGTACTGTGGAGAATGGCCTAGAGGGGGTAGGGCCTTGAAACAGAAAATCCATTACAATAATCTATCACAACAGTCCATGTGAGTGGCCTGATCCAAGACTGTGGACATGAAAGTGTGAACTTTGACCAATAATACAGTCTTCTCTCTCCTGCGAATGAAATATCCTACACTTATAATAGAAAGCTTGACAGGAAAAATGCATTGTAGTGCATTTCTTGAAGCCCCAGTCTTCTGGAAAGGCATCAAAATAGATACAGCACTGAAAAGTATAGCTAGGAAGCTCTGGATTCAAATTCTCCCTCAGGCATTTATTTAGTAGTGGAATGAATTTGGTCAAGTCCCTTAGTTTTTCAAATTCCTGACTCATTAATCTGTATAAAAGGAAATAACAAGGGATATAGTAACCACTCTCATCCAGTGAGTGTGAGACTCAAATGATGTAATTTACAAAAAATGCCTTATAAAAGTACAGCATAGTATATATTTCAGTTGTTATCCCACCTCGGCCTCCTAACCTTTGCCAATCCTAGCAGTGTCTAACAGCTTCTTAATTCTATAGTTAAGTCTTTTGTCCTTTCTAGTTGCAGGTTATCTCCTTACCTTTATGGTCTAACATGATATGAGTCCCCAAGCTAACTTCCTCAGAGGAGTAGCTATCCTCAGCTATTCCTTCTTTCTCCTCCCTGCCAGTAGCCGTTGAAGGACAATCCAACACAAAGGTTCTTATTGTTTTTTTTTATTTTGTGATATGGACCCCTTTGGAATCTGGTGAGGCTAATGGATATTTTTCAGAATAATTTTAAATAAATAATTGCAGTAAAATAATTGAGTTAGAGATTCATGAAAATAAAGATATATTTTCCCATCCAAACTTGTACCGCCCTTAAATCTATTCACAGACTTCTTTGAGAAGGGAAGTAGCCAAGGATTCCAGATTCAAAACTCCCAGAAAACTGGAGATATTCCCCAGTTCACATTCTCAGGATCTCAAGTGAATCCTTCTCCTTAGAGGACTCTTTATGGTTATCTTTCCTGGGTACCCCCATCCTCTTCTCTTTGTTCTAATAGTCTAGTTAGTAACATAATCCATAACATTCAGACTTTAATTCATGCTCGTAATTAAAATAAGAAATGTGTGCTCATAAAAAAAAAATTTCCTCTAATATCATTTTTGTAGTCATATAAAGTATTCTGGGCTAATTCTAATTATATGAACTGAGACACTTGACTTTTCAAAAAGACACATTTATATTTCTCATTATGTAATTACTTCAATTTCTGCATTGAAGTAAGCACTAGGAAAACAAATAAATGCTGAAAGAAACCACCCCTTCCCTCAAGAAGCTCGCATTTGAATGTTTCTACTATTATTGAGGATCTTTTAAGGTAATTCCTGATTAAAAGTAATATTTTGCAGTGCATTACAGGTTAGTAATCGGAATGCTGTCCATTATCCCTTTAGGTAAACCACTAAATGCTTAGAGCAAACAAACACATTTGAGTCACTTTATGTATGAAAGAGAGAAGAATGCTTTGAAACAGAGGCAACTGCATGTTCTCCAAAGAACGACGATGAAAGGATACAGGCATTTTTATCCTGTGAGAGATTATTAGTGAAAGTCAGAGAAAGAGGAAGTGAATGGTGGCAGAAGGTGACTGCTGAGAGATACTGATACAATTATTTGTTAATCTGATAAGTGAGAAATCTGCTTTCTTCCTGGGGCACGTAGCTAAAATAGAGTGGAGAAATTCTTTCTTTCTTTCTTTCTTTCTTTCTTTCTTTCTTTCTTTCTTTCTTTCTTTCTTTCTTTCTTTCTTTCTTTCTTTCTTTCTTTCTTTCTTTCTTTCTTTCTTTCTTTCTTTCTTTCTTTCTTTCTGTCTCTCTTTCTTTCTTTCCTTCTCTCTCTCTCTCTCTCTCTCTCTCTCTTTCCTTCCTTCCTTCCTTCCTTCCTTCCTTCCTTCCTTCCTTCCTTCCTTCCTTCCTTCCTTCCTTCTTTCTTTCTTTCTTTCTCTCTCACACACACACACACTCTCACACGCGCGCGCACACACCTCCCCCCCACACACACCCCTTGCTTTTCAATCCAATAGTCCCTACTCTAGTTTAAGCACTCATCATCATCTTTCTCTTGGATTATTTCAGTGTCTTCTGGATACCCTCTATGCTACTATTTTCGTTCTGCAGCCAGCTTCCAAAATAGTCTCCCCAGAGCATTGGCTCTGTCAATTTCGCATTGCCTTTCAAAAAACTTCTGTGCTCCCTGCCTCATTAACTCTGATAAAATGAAAAAAAGTTCTACATTTGGCATTTAAAACTCTTCCAACTCTGATCCTTCCTAAATTACCTATACTTCTTACGTTTTATTCACCTTCACTCACACTGCAATCCAACTAAACAACCATATAAATTCTTTTTTCATGCCTCTGGACTGACTCTTCATTCATGCCTGAACTCTTTCACCACTGTCCCCTAGGTTTCCTGGCTTCCTTCAAGACTGTTAAACCCCAAGCTCTACAGAAATTCTTCTCTGGTTCTCCCATTGCCAGTGACTTTCCCTCAGAAATTGCCTTCTATTTATTCTGCTTAGATTTTTATGTAACTTAGATAATACATCATGACATATAACTTGTACATTGAATCTTGGCTTGCCCATTGAAATGCAAATATCTTGAGGACAGGGCCTGTTTTTATTTTCCTTCATTTGTATCCACAGTGCTTAGAGCAGCACGTAGTCACAAAGTCAGCTCTTCATAAGTGTTTGCTGACTGACTGATTAAACTTCTATGGTCAAAGCCAGCTTAATAAGAACAAGAAACTTTAAAGATTTAACGTTTTTACTCACAAAGATAAATTATTCTAGTAAGGAGGAAAAGTAAGAGGATAGAAATATCAAAAACTATTGGTATAGATAGAAAAAAAAGCTCACCAACTTAGGAAGAAAAAGGATGCAGAAGATAATTTTCAAAACAGGTAATATTGGATGAATGCGAAAGTTTGACACTCTCCTAAAAGAATATTGTCAAGTGTTGTAAGCTCAGGGAGCTATCACTGGAGAAGAAAGCATAGAATAACAAAATAGTAGTTGGTTTTGTTACCTTTTTAAGCATGTTTGGGGAAAGGGAAAAATCATAAAAGAAACAGACCACCATTCTAGGTGGAAAAGACAGTGAAGAATAAATACAAAGAGAAGGCAGACATTCATATTTTGTTGCTCCTGTGTTTCTGTCAGGAAGAAAGATCTTTGGACATGAAAGGATAAAGAGAAATTGTGAAATGGGAATTTTGTATTGAATAGAAGTCCAAAAACACAGAAAGAGTCTGCTCTTGATTGTTTAAGCTTTATATGGTGGAAAAACTGTTTTGGGTGCTGAAAGAACTGGAATAGGTGAGTACAGAACCACTAACGAGTGTGGTTGTATCTTCCAGTCTAACCTCATGACTTTATACACACATACAACACATTTACATGCATGCAGGTATAAATATATACAGGATGTGTGTGAAAAATGTGTAAAACATTTTACATGCATGTGGGTATATGTAAAATGTGTATATATAATGCATATACTCCTCATATATATGTATGTGTATGTGTGTATATATATATATATATACACACCTATATGCGTGTGTGTGTATGTGTGCATATTAGGATGGATATATGAAACAGAAGTTGAGAGGTTGAGTAAGTAGACCAAAGGCACAAAGATAGCAAGTACCCAAATCAAAGTTTGAATTCCAGCCCTGTGATTCCCAATCCTGCACTGGACTGCTCAGTAGTATGGTGGCTATAGTGCTAGACTTGCAGCCAAGAAGACCTAAATATGTAATCCAACCATAGATATTTTTTTTTTGTGGCCCTGGGCAAGTTACAAATTCTGCGTGCCTCAGTTTCCTCAAGTATGAAAAGGGATAATAATAACACCTACTTCACATCATTGGTGTGAGTATCAAATGAGATAATATTTGCAAAGTGCTTAGCACAGAGCCTGGAACACAGTAGGTATTTAATAAATATGCGTTTCCTCCTGTCCTCTTTTATTGTGGTTACTACTACTACTATGGTTATTTTCTTTCTTATTTCTCATTCATTATTCTCTGTGTGCTTACATGATTTTTCCACACTCATGTTACATCATTTGCCTTTCCCTTCAGGGACTAAAGTTTCTTTATTGACTTGGGCTCATTTTAGTCTAGCTATCTCTTATAAGAGTGGGATTTTTCTTTTGTAGTTGCTTTGGGTCATATGAATGTGTCTTGTCAAGGGGAGGGAAGGAAAATTGTTGTTTTTGCAACCAAAGGGACCGCAGAGTGATGAAAGGGAGGGAACATAAACTCTTCTTGTCTGAATCATGGGTTATAAAGTCAAACTATCCAGAACTTTCTTCCTAATAAGAGCAGCATAGTGCCTTCCAAGGCATTTTTGTGAATAATTACAAGTCATCACTTTGGGCAAGTAATATAATCGTTTATTCTTCAACTCAGTCATTTGGTGGTAAGATATTTCACTACCTACCTCAGAGTTTTGGAGAAGAAAACACTTTGCAAATCTTAAGTTGTTCCATAAATATGAGCTATCTTCCATCTTTAAGAACAGGGGGAAGATAAATTTTGCAAGGAAAGTTGGGTGATAAGACCTAGGGATATTTTTGAAAGCAATAGATTAGATTACAAAAGTGAACATTCCAGTAGGGAAAGCAACATTTTAATTAACAGAATGTATGTTGGTAAATTGAACTTGGTTTTCTGACATCTTCATTTTGCTTTTGTATATTTTTAACCTAGTTAGCTTTATGTATACTGAATATATTTATATTGAACATATTCTGAACCATATTATTTTGTCATGAGCAAAGAAAAATTTCATTGTCATAAATTTATATTAATACATGTGAAAGGTGTTTGGAGTGGTAATGGGGCTTAGGGAACTCTTTTATTTTGTCCCACTCCAGAATGTCAGTGGAGGGATAGTTTCATATAGCTCCAATACAAAAATGATTTTGTACTTTGCTCTCTGAGTTTGATGGGAAGATTTTGGTTAGAGAAGGAGCCAGTATTAAATTAGAATTAGCTTAAATTTTAAAATGCTAAAATATTTTTTAAAAAAACATATTTTCTCAAAATAGAGCCATAGTCTATTCAATTAGTCAACTAATATTATTAATTTTTACTACTACAACTACTACTACTACCACTACCACTACTGACCAAAATCTATCTAATTATGATATATCACATGAAGGAAACCAAATTGGAACACTGATAAAAGATGTTGCAAAGAAAAAATACTGTATTGTTCCATTCCAAACAAATATCTGAAAGTTATTGTAAGGATTTCTAATTTTTCAGGGTCTGTAAGTATTTACCTTAGGATACCACAATTGTCCAGGTCTATTGATTTCTCTAGACATGCATTATTAAGCAAGAATCTTTTTTTTTCTGTCTTGTCCTGCAGAGTCTGTTCCCCTGAACTGAAAGTCCTAGATTCAGAGTGAAATCTTACTCCTAAAGGCAGAGAGGATAAAAGGAGAAAAAATAGTTCATTCTTTGTTCACATTCCCAAGAATTAATAAATTTCCCTATCCACTAAGACCTTATAAAATCCCTAATCTTGTAAGTGAAATTCATTTTAGAAATGAAATTTAAAAAAACAACTTTGAAACTCTATTCCTGTGTCCATACTCATGCAAGAAATTGGGGCTATTGGGGTGAACGTAGATGATATTATTTTGTTAAACATACCATGCTATATGTGCCCACATGGGTATTTCTAGATCTTGCCTGCAGGGACAAAAAAATTGACAATGCTAACATCTCCTCCAAAACAGAGGTTTTGATTCCTATCAGAAAGAAAACAGGATACTGAGTCTAGAGATTGGTCCTTCTGTTCTCCTCAGAAAGAGGGAATATTAGTCTAGAATCAATTCTATCTGTTCCCTTAAATATCATTAATCTGGGGGGGTTGGGAGAGTAAATTTTGGGTTCAAGCTACACTTCTGATCACATTCTCTTAATAGGAAAAGAAGATCCCCCTGACTGCTTATCTGCAACCCATCTTTTCTCCCCCAGAGACTCATTTTCCTACAAGAACAAATTAATTTGGAAACTCATGTTTCTACCCAATGTCTCAATTTCTGGGATAACAACTCACTATTTGACAAAAACTGCTGGGAAAATTGGAAAATAGTATGACAGAAGCCAGACATAGACTGACATCTCACACCTCATACTTTTGGCCTCAATAAGGTCAAAATTTAGATATAAAGGATCATACCATAATCAAATTAAGAGAAAAAGGAATAGTTTACCTATCAGATCTATGAAGACAGAAGAAATTTATGACCAAAAAGGAGACAGAGAACATTATGAGATGTGAAAGCACTAATTTTGATTACATTAAATTTAAGAGGTTTTGCAAAAGCAAACCAATGCAACCACAATTAGAAGGAAAGTAGAATGCTTGTAAACAGTTTTTACAGTCAGTGTTTCTGATAAAGCCCTAATTACCAAAACATAGAGAAAACTGAGTCAAATTTAAAAAAAAATGCAAGTCATTCCCCAATTGATAAATGGTCCTAGGATATGAGCAGACAGTTTTAAGATAAAGAAATCAGAACTATCTATAATTGTACAAAAAACCCTCTCTAAATCACTACTGATTATAGAAATTCAAATTAAAACAACTCTCAGGTGCCACCTCACACTTATCAGATTGGCTAATATGGCAGAAAAGAAAAATGATAAATGTTGGAGAAAATGTGGGAAAACTGGGATGTTAACACATTGTTGGTGTAATTGTGAACTGATCCAACCATTCTGGAAAGTAATTTAGAGCAATATCCAAAGAGTTATAAATATTGCGCTTACCCTTTGATTCAGAAATATCACTAATAGGTCTATATCCCTCTAATGGTAATTTAAATGGGAAGATCTTTCTCATCCATTAATTGAACCATATGACCTATGAGGGTCACATGGAAGTCTGATTTATATGAAGCTTGTGGTGGGAGGAGTTTGCTGAACAGGTAAAACAGGAAGGAGTGGAACAAGAAGTGAGTCAGAGCAGTAAGAACTGGGAAAGAGATAGCAGGCAGCAGCTAGTGTGACTGGGAAGGCTTGTTTTTAATTTTCTTTATGGGAGCCTGTTTGTGATTTGTTTAAGGGAAGTGGTTTGTTGGAAGCCAACAGAGGTAAGGCTTCAGGATTGTAGTGCCCACTGGATTGTTATTGTGTATAGATTTCTTTGTTGTTATGATGCATTTGGTTTTCTGGTGTTGGGATTTGCCTTTCTAGTATTTGAATAAATGCTCTGTCTTCCATGTGGAAATTCTGTTATATTTTGTGATTTAGAATTGTGCTGGCATTTTAATAGCTGCTATAGGCTCTGTGAATATTGGTGCTACCCCAAAGAGATCATGAAAAGGGAAGAGGACCCACATGTATAAAAATGTTTATGACAGCTCTTTGTGTGGTGGCAAAGATTTGGAAATTGAGGAGATGCTCATCAATTACGGAATGGCTGAACATGCTGGGGAATACAAATGTTTTGTATTAAAAATGATGAGTAGGCAGTTTTCCGAATAATTTGAAAGACTTATTTGAACTATGCAAAGAGAAATGAGCAAAACCAGGAAAATATTGCACACAGTATCAGCAACGTTGTGTGATGATCAGCTATTAATGATTCAGCTCTTCTCTGTAATGCAATGACCCCAAGATAAGTACAAAGGACTCAGGGTGGAAATTGCTATCCATATCTAGATAAAGAACTTATGTACTATGAATGCAGATTGACTTTTTTAAACTTACTTTATTCTTTTTGTGTTTTTTTATGTGTTTCTTTTTTCACAACTGTGACTAAAATGGAAATAGGTTTTACACAATAGCACATATATACCTGTATCCCATCACCTACATTTCCAGAAGAGGGGAAGGGAATGAAAGAGGAAGAAAAAAATTGGAAATCAAAATCTTGTAAAAATGAATGTTAAAAATTGTTTTTCCATGTAATTTAGAAAAAAAATAAAAGTACTATTAAAATAAAATATATATCCAGCTCTTTGGCCTACAAGCTGGAGGCCATACTTGGACTAATAATACAGACTATCTTCTCCCTAAATGATTTGACATTGGGAAAAGGAACATGAGGTCTCCTTACCTTCAATTTCTATAAAAATAATTGAAGAAGACCCTTTGCTTGATGAAGAATGTGAAGCATACATTACTTAGATACCTTGGATCCTATAATGATTCCTACTGGGAAGAATTTTATCTGTTGAATGTTGATTTTTAGATATATTTGAGAGAAGCAATTTCCTCCAAATATATAACACAGTCTTCTTAAGAAGTAAGGAATGAAAACACTATTCATTAAGTACCCATTATGTGCCAATCGCAGTGCTAAGGGCTATAAAAATATTATCTCATTTGATCCTTACATCTCTGAGAGGTGGATGGTGATATACCCAATTTTAGAATCAAGTACACTGAAGTAAAAATAAAATATTCAAGTAACTTATCTAAGGTCACACAGCTACTAAGTGAATGACAGCACATTTGATCACAGGTCATCCTGACTCCAGACCCAGTTCTCTATCCACTATCTTTCCTAGCTGCTTCAGAGTAATTATAGAGCAAAGTATTGTAATTCTCTGATTGGAAGAATTACAAGGGAAATATAATGTTTTGGTGAAGAATGCATCAAAAATGTGTTTTATAATGTTAAGAAAAATCTCTATGACCTCAAGTAGCCTTCCTGTATTTTTAAAGAGCATCCCCATCTAAGAAGAGGCAGTTATAATTATCACAGTGCCCTCAAATTTCCCCATTATAGTAATGAATGGCATACAACTTGCCTTTCTTCATCTGAGTTTCAGATCTAACGTAGAGATTTTGTGCTGAAAATATCCCCCCTCTCAATTTGAGAAATAGAATATTTTTTTAGAAAATGACATAACATTCTCAATTGGATTTAGACATAGCATGTATCACTGTTTCATCTGTCTCCTAGCCATTGCTCACACTTCTCTGATCTACCTAATTTATTCAGTCATTCTTCAGTTGTATCTGATTCTTGGTGATCCCAAGGCGTTTATTAGGCTTCATCAGCAGATAGTGCAGTAGTTTGCTTTT
Source organism: Bettongia penicillata ogilbyi (assembly GCA_023548195.1). Taxonomy (NCBI): domain Eukaryota; kingdom Metazoa; phylum Chordata; class Mammalia; order Diprotodontia; family Potoroidae; genus Bettongia; species Bettongia penicillata. The sequence continues at coordinate 10,171,591 of JAJHZJ010000514.1, read as the reverse complement.
TCCTTCTACAGCCCATTTTAGAGATGAGGAAACTGAGGCAAATGGGGTTAAGTAAGTATCTAAGGCCAGGCTTGAATTCAAGATGATGAATCTTACTAACTCCAGGCCCAACACTGTAAACCCTGCACCACTTAGTTTATAACTCATTCAAAAGTTGAATAATAGAGTTGGATGAGAATTTGGTGGCCAACTAATCTAAAGTAAATCTGACTAGGAATCACCTTTCCTACATACCTAATATACAGCCATACTTGAAGAATTTTCATGAGAAAACCCACTCTGCTGAACCGACTCATTAGACTTTGAAAAAGCTTTAATTGTGCAATTTTATTCCTTTAATTAAGTTGAATTTGTTTTATTCTCTTAAATTTCCAGTGATTGCTCCCAGTTCTGTCATCAAAGATCAAGCAGAACAGTTCTAAATATCTTTCCAGAAGACAATCTTTCAAATATTTGAAGTTAACTAAAATTTTTTTCCCAAATTGAGCATTCTCGATTCCTTAAAAGTATCCTCTCATGACCTCATCTCAAGTTTCTTCACCACCCTCCAGAAACTCTTTACCTTATTATCAATGTTTTCCCTAAAATGTGAAAGTATTGTAGATTTCAGTATTGTAGAAAGTATTGTAGAAATCAGAGCAAGGAACTATCACTCCTTAAGTGCTAGTTATATGCTTCTGTGAATGAAAATGAGGCAATTATTGTTGGTTGTTATATGTTTTTGAGGGTTTTTTTGGGGGGAGTGGGCTTTCATATCATTATATTTACTCTTATTGAGCTTTCCACAATGATCAACACATGTCTTTGATGAAAAACAAGATAATGCTCTTTAATCATGCTTTTCTTTTTTTATTTATTTATTTTTAGTTTTCAACTTTCATTTCCATAAGATTTTGAGTTCCAAATTTTCTCCCCATCTCTCCTCTCCCCCCACCCCAAGATACTGTGTACTTTGATCACCACTTCCCCCAATCTGCCTCCCTTCTATCACATCTATCCCTTCTCTTATCCCCATCTCCTCTATTTTCTTGTAGGACAAGACAGATTTCTATACCCAATTACCTGAATTTCTTATTTCCCAGGTGCATACAAAAACTATTTTTGACATTCATTTTTAAAACTTTGAGTTCCAACTTCTCTGCCTTCTCCCTCCCCACCCATCCCCACTGAGGATGCAAGCAATTCAATATAGGTTAAACATGTGTTGTTATGCAAAAGATTTCCATAAAAGTCATGTTGTGAAAGACTAACTATATTTCCCTCCATCCTGTCCTGCCCCCCATGCATTCTATTCTCTCTTTTGACCTTGTTTCCCCAAAATGTTTAATTCTAATTATCTCCTCCCCCATTTGTCCTCCCTACTATCATTCTCCCCACACCCCATTTATCCTCTTCTCCCCTACTTTTCTGTAGTGTAATATAGATTTTCATTTCAAATTGAGTTTGCATGTTATTCCCTCCTTAAGTCAAATGTGATGAGAATCAGCTGCATTTTTTCCCTCTCACCTCCCCGCTTTTCCCCTCCATTGGAAAAGCTTTTTCTTTTGCCTCTTTTGTGACAGATAATGTGCCCAATTCCATTTCTCCCTATCTTTGCCCAATATATTCCTCTCTCACCCCTTAATTTTATTTTTTAGATATCATCCCTTCCTATTTAACTCACCCTGTGCCTTGTCTATATGTATATAATCCCTCCAACTACCCAGATACTGAAAGGAGAAGAGAGGAGACAGTGAAAGCAAAGTCAACTGGGCAACTTTTGGCCATGCAAATTTACCTTCCTTTGGAAAGGAGAAGGATGGGGAAGGGGAGGCAGACAGGAGAGGAGGAGGTGAGGTACCCAGCTAGCTGGGTCCCCATTCAGACAACTGCCTCTACTCACTGTCTGTCTTCCCTTCCCCTTCCTTTTCCTCTCCCAATGGAAAATCCAGCAACCATTCTTTAAAAAGGAAGGCTCTTGAAATGTGGGTCCTGCCAGTTAGTATTCAATGTGAGTTTGTTGTTGTCTTTCCTTTTCAATTTAAGAGTTGAGTTTCAGTATATCCAACCATGATTGTCCCAAATAAACCAAAAATATTTTTGGCAGCTCTTTTTGTGGTGGTCAAAATTGGAAATGGAGAGGATGCCCATCAATTAGGGAATGCCTGAAAAAGTTGTCACACATGAATCTAATGGAAAACTATTGTGCTAGAAGAAATGATGGACAGAAAAATACTAGGAAAGACTTACATGAACTGATGTTGAGGGAAATGAGCAGAAACAGGACAATATTGTACACAGTAACAGCAACATTGTATAATGATCAACTTTGATAGGACTCAGCTCTTCTCAGCAATACAAAGATCTAACACAATTTCAAAAGACTCATGATGGAAAATCCTATCCATATCCAGAGGAAGAGCTATGGAGTCTGAATGAAGATTAAACCACACTATTTTCTTTTTTTTTCTTTCTCATGATTTTTCCCCCTCTTGTTCTCATTCATCTTTTACAACATTACTAATATGAGAATATGTTTAATATAATTGTACATGTATAGCCTATATCAGATTGCTTGCTGTTTTGTCGGGGAGGCAGGATAGGGAGGGATGGACAAAAAAAATTGAAACTCATAATCTAATAAAAGTCAATGTTAAAAATTATCTTTATATGTAATTGAAATAATAAAGTAATATTAAGTGGGAAAAATGTTTATTGGACTGTTTTTACCTAGAGGAACAACTTGGTAGGTATTACTCCTTGACCATAGCATCTTAGAAGAATGGTGGTACTATCAATAAATATAAGGAAGTTGGGAGGAGGGGTGGTGATGTTGAATTTTATTTTGGACTTCATGACTTTGAGAAAGTTATATGACACAGTGATATTGATGTCCAGCAAACAATTGGAAATTCAGGATTAGAGAGATAAAAGTGGTTTGGACAGTATCTGAGATACACTACTGTTTCATCAATTGAATTTGAAGTAATAACTTAATATTTTGCATTTATAGGAGATTTAATGTTTTCAAGCAGTTTTAGACAAGCTTGAAGATGATATCACCAAGGTATGAGAGGCATCATCAACCTGAACATACATGTCGCTCAATATGATCACAAGGGAAAGGTTGGAGAAAAAGGCAATAAATTAGGTATAGTGCTTTATCTTATACATCCTATTGACCCTATTTCATTTATTTTCTATGGTACAGGGTATCCTGACACCATGGATAGAGAGCCATCATCCAGTTCAGGAAGACTTCTTTGAAATCTTAACTCTGACACATACTGACCATTTGCCTCTGGAAAAGTCTTTAAACCCTTTAGTACTCCAGGCAAAAAAGATTCTGTTCTTCATTGGCAGAAAAATGTTTCCTCATTGGATTAGGGAGTGCTTCATATAAGAGGTAGGCCATGGATAGAATTGCAAAAGATTTGAAGAATATGGATGGAGAACAGTCTTAGCAGGAGGAAGTAATAGTGCGCATTTATATAGCATTCTAAGGTTTACAGAACTCTACACATATTTTGATCCCCAAAATAATCTTGTAAAGTAGGTGGTATTATTATCTTCAATTTGCAGATGAAATAATTGAAACTAGGAGAAGGTTTGACTTGCCCAGAATCACTTTTAGTTGGGATTCAAACTGAAGTCTTTCTGTCCCACATGTAAATGTTATCTGCTTCAACACACAGGTATGGGAATAGTATTGGGATTGAGAAGAGACTTAAAGGAAAATGGCCTAGGAATTCAGGGTGGTTTGAGTAAGGACAAAGATGAGGATGACTGAATTATTATTATACAAAAACAAAACAAAACAAAACCTGGGGCCATCACCCCAGGACTTTTGTTTTGCTGCTGGACTCGGATGACTCAGAAGGAGAAAGTGAGGCTGATGACTCAGCAGCTCTGCCTCACTTAAATCCAATTCATACACAAGTCAAAACATTAGTCCTCTTTGAGAATGAAGGACAAAGAATAATGGTGATGCTATGAGATAATATAGACATATATGCAAATCACTGTTCGCTGTCACAAGAATCCATTTTTGTTTTGTTTTATTTTGCTTTGTTTTTAATAAGAACATGTATCTGGTGTTTCTCAGGGAGATAGATTTTAAAACCAAGTTGCCTTTTAGATCTCAATGTCTTTTAGGCCAGAAAATACAATTTTAATCCATCATCCAGTATAGGACCTCCACTAAGTCATGGGATTTACCATAGAGCTGGGAGAGATTGTAGAGATCATCTACTCTCACTCCAAAGGATTTTTAATTTGCTCCCTTCTGAGAAGTGAGAACCTTGCCTCAAATGTCATATCATTAGCTTTCCCATAAGTATACAGTATTTCCTACTTGAATATAAAATCAAATTAAAATTCCTGATCTGGTCCTCAAAGTCTTTCATCAATTAGTTATGCTTTACTAATTTAACCCCTGAAACTCCTCAGTTAATTATTTTCACAACAATTAAATAAATCTTTTCAAGTATCAACTATGTCACATCTTACACATCATTCCATTTATGAGATGTACTTTTACTTTATTTCTGAGGGGTGTGTGTGTGTGTGTGTGTGTGTGTGTGTGAGAGAGAGAGAGAGAGAGAGACAGAGAGAGAGAGAGAGGGAGGGAGAGAGAGAGACAGAGAGAGAGAGAGACAGAGAGAGAGAGACAGAGAGATAGAGAGACAGAGAGAGAGAGATGACTTAGGGAGACAGAAACAGACAGAGAGAGACAGAGAGACTGTGTGTCTTTTTGGTAAATTATTTTTTTCTAATGTGGAAAAGAAAATACATTAGGCCTACCGCGATCAATAAAAATATATTTTTTTCTTATCCAAGTTCATAAATCCCATGAAATATATTCATGGATGTTAGGTTAGGAATCCAAAATCTACTCCAGTGAATGACATTGTATTGATGTGTATTCTCCAGGAAGATTTTCAAAAAATATGCATATCTCTAGCTATGACAATTATTTCCACAATCTTCTTAGCCTGTGTACATTAACAGTGCTTGCTGATGTATGTATGTATATATATTTTTGGGTTTTTTTTGCTCTTTTTTTCCTCTGTGTTTAGATCTACAAAGGTTTATTTTTCAAACACAGTACAATACACCCAAAATTATTCCTTATACCTTCTTTATTACCCTTTAAAATATCTAGCCAAGTACCCTGAACTCAGAATAAACAACACCAACAGTGATATAATTTGAAAACATTTAATGAACATTTACTTGCACAAGGCTATATGTTCAGTATTCGCAGTGTGGATTCAGCAAGATTAATTATTATCAGATGATTTGACTTGTATAAAACCAGTAGACATAGGAGGGCTTCAAGAGCTTCATTTAAAACATACCTTTTTCTCATTTACTAAGAATATTTTTCTCTCTGGCTCTACAATTTACTGAGTAGATTACAGTTAATATTTCTATCATCATGTTTAATATTAAGATAGCATTGAAATATTAGAATAGCCAAAAAATCTAATGATGTGTACTCTTAATTAGCATAATAGAATTGGAAATTATTACAATATGGATATAATGTTCTGTATGTCTAATGATTTATGGTAGTTAGAGGACATAATTTCTAACTTGCTTTTTTCTTGAATTATATGGGGCCTTTATCACTGGTCCTTTATCTAGGAACTTGTAATCAGTCCTAGAGCAGCAATGAGACCTTGAGACACTATATACAAGCAACACAGAAGTGCTGAAAATAGGCTGGCCATCTATGTTCCCTGTCAGCCATCACCTTACAAGTACTCTTGGACATGTGCCTAACGGTTACCAATTGGAAGTCACAGCTTGCTTTTGGCTGCCCTCCTAGGCCTTGGTGAGATCAAATATGAATGTCTTGATAAATGCCTTGCCTTGAAGAAGCCTTTTAGGGAGATGATAATTCCTTCTTTTGAGCTGTAATGTCTCATAACATGAAGGTGACCCTGGGTTCTCATGGCCCATGCTATTTGAGAAAGTTTGGGTTCTGATAGCTGCTAATAAAGTAGAAAGGCTTCTTAAAAGTCTAGTGATGGTTTCCCCTGCAAAGGATACATTACTTGTTTAAATCTTAAGCTTATTCTGAGAGCTATCCTAAATTTATAGCAATTTTTCACTAGGTTAGATATATATCAAGCTTTTTAGCCAAAACAACTTTTGAAGATCCTCTTAAGTCTAGAGTGCTCTCCACTCAAATAGACATCACCCTAATTTAACCTCTCATATTCATTTGCTTGAACATTATAATGACTTCCAGATTTGTTGTTCAGGATTATCTCTCCAATTTGTGTTTGTCCTTCATTCTCAGAGGATCATGACCTCAAGATGACGACATGGTTTGCACTTGACTTAGATTTGAGTGAGAGAGGACTGTGCAATGTCACCAGCCTTACATTCTCCTCCAGAGCCATCTGGGTCCAGTGGCCTGATATTCTTCGGTGGAATCCTTGAATACTTATTTTGCCCTCTGGTTCTAGACTATCAGGGCAGTTTTCCTTGATGATTTCATGAAAGATGATGTCTAGGCTCTTTTTTTGATCATGGCTTTCAGGTAGTCCCATAATTTTTAAATTGTCTCTCCTGGATCTGTTTTCCAGGTCAGTTGTTTTTCTGAGATTCCTCTCCACCCCCCCCACCCCCCCACCCCCTCGCCTAGATCCACCCAGCTAGTGCTTGGGGTCTGAGATTCAAATGCTGTTCCCCAGCTTCAGGGCTTTTAGCAGCAGGCGTGGCTGCTATTCAATGTGACCTTAAGTTCTGGTGCTCGGGTGGGGACAGGGCCACCTCCCAGGCTCAGTTCCCTCAGGGGGTTTATGCGGAAATCTTCAGCAATGGATCTGAGGTCCAGCCTACTCCAGGAGTCCTGGGCTGCTGCTGCCTCTGCTGCTGCCTACCGAGGGGGCCTGAGTTATGGAGACCCCTTCGGCCAGCCCAGAAGTCTCTCTCACTGACCAGTAGCGCCTCTGGGTGGAGGGACCTTCGTGGTCACAGGAGATTCCGTCCCTGAAGTCTGCTCCAATCTGCTCCTCTGGGGCTGCACGGCCAGGGCAGGAAGGGCTGGGCTCTGCTGTCTGGTGCGTGACGGACATTGGGGTCAGTTTTTCAGGGCTCTCTGGAACGGGAATCTCCTCCACTGCATTGCTGTCTGGCTTCCACTGCTCCAGAATTTGTGGGGAGTTCTTTTTACTGGAAATTTATGGGCTGTGGGTTTGGAGCTAGCATACATGAGTCTTTCTACTCCACCATCTTGGCTCCTCCCCCCTCAGTTGTTTTTCCAATGAGATACTTCAAATTATCTTCCATTTTTTCATTCTTTTGGTTTTGTTTTGTGATTTCTTGGTTTCTCAGAAAGTCATTAGCCTCCATCTGTTCCATTCTCATTTTGAGAGAACTATTTTCTTCAGTGAGCTTTTGAACCTCCTTTTCCATTTGGTTAATTCTGCTTTTGAAAGCACTCTTCTCATTGGCTTTTTGAACCTCTTTTGCCAATTGAGTGAGCCTATTTTTCAAGGTGTTATTTTCTTCAGCATTTTTTGGGTCTCCTTTACCAAGGTGTTGACCTGCTTTTCATGCTTTTCTTGCATTTCTCTCATTTCTCTTCCCAGTTTTCCCTCCACCTGTCTAACTTGATTTTCAGAATCCTTTTTGAGCTCTTCCATGGCCTGAGCCCATTGAATATTTATTTTGGATGTTTGGGATACAGAAGCCTTGGCTTCTATGTCTTTCCCTGATGGTAAGCATTGTTCTTCCTCATCAGAAAGGAAAGGAGGAAATATCTGTTCACCAAGAAAGTAACCTTTTATGGTCTTATTTTTATTCTGTTTTCCGGGCATTTTCCAAGCCAGTTACTTGACTTCTGAGATTCCTCTCCACCCCTGCCTAGATCCACCCAGCTAGTGCTTGGGGCCTGAGATTCAAATGCTGCTTCCCAGCCTCAGGGCTTTCAGCAGGGGGGTGGGGTGGGGCTGCTATTCAGTGGGATTAAGTTCAGGTGCTCATGTGGGGGCAGGGCTGCCTCACAGGACTCAGTTCCCTCAGGGGGTTTATGTGGAGATCTTCAGTAATCAACCTGAGCTCCTGCCTGCTTTGGGAGCCCCTGGCCGCTGCTTCCCCTGCTTCTTCCTCCGGAGGGGGCCTGAGTTATGGAGACAACCTGCTCCCCTCTAGGCCAGCCAGACAGGGTCCCTCACTGACGTATAGCACCTGTGGGTTGAGGGACCTTTGTGGCCACTGGAGATTCCATCCCTGAAGCCTGCTTGGATCTGCTCCTCTTGGGGCCACGTGGCCAAGGCAGGGCTGGGCTCCACTCCGGGTCCAGTGCATGATGGACCTTTGGGGTTGGTTTCTCAGGGCCCCCTGGAACAGAAATCTCCTCCACTCCATTGCTGTGCAGCTTCCACTGCTCAAGAATTTGTTGGGAGTTCATTTTACAGGTAATTTATGGGCTGTGGGTTAGGAGCTAGCATATGTGAATCTTTCTACTCTGCCATCTTGGCTCCTCCCCCTTTGTCCCTCATTCTCAAAGATGAATATGACATCAATTTATCTTCCAGATTAAAGTCAGGAATATCTGAGTTCCAATCTTGACTCATAACCTAATTAGTTGTGTCACCATACACAACTCATTTTACCTCATTTTTCTCAACTATAAAATGGAGGATAATAGTAACTATTTCACAGAGTTTTAAGGGTCAAATGATGCAGCAGACAGCCCGTGTCCCTACAAGGCTCAGGGAAGTGGTTAACGAAAAGAGACATGGGAGGCGGGAAAAGATAAGACCAATTCCATTTATTGATCCGAGGGTTAAGGTATTTATAGACAGAAACTGCAAGTCTATGTGACATTCTACTTGTCTCCTGTCCCAGTGATTTGGCCAGTCTTATTGTCTTTAAAGGCTGTTAGCCTAGAGGACATCTATTTTTTACATATCTCTTGTTTCCTGTAGTTCCCACATTTTTCTCACAGAGACAGCAACATCTGGGGGGCATGGAGAGCCATTCTGGATGATAATGAGCACAGTCTCAAAGAACAGTTTCCCCAAAGGTCTTTCCTGATCTTGTCAGCAGCACTCCACCCTGGTCCTCAACAATTCCCCCTTTCTTTTGTTGTTAACCAAGACAAGGTACTTGGGTTTGAAAGCTTAGCCATGAGAGAGAAGGCACCTATGAATAGTTGGCCATACACAGAAACAAAGGGATAGAGGTAATATAGATATGAGCCAATGGAATGGGGATGCAAAGGGATTTGTATTAGCAACATAATCCAAAATCACTTGCAGCTTCCTTAGGGTGAAGATTTCCCTTGGAGGCCTGATCTATAAATTGTGCCTAGTGGTATTATAATGGACAGGAGTAACACAAATAAAAATGAACCTATAATCACATCTTATGAACAATCTTGTTTCAAAAACATCAACTTTGTTTCCCACCACCACAAGTTTTCCTTAAAGTATCCATTAAATTGTGTGTATGGATAAGCCAATTGATACAGAGGAAGCCAATGCTGCCACAAAGCTTATAATGCCTAAAATAATGCAATTTATACATCTTTTCTGTCTTATTTTCAACATTAATTGATTAAAAATTTGATCAGATACAGAGTTGATATGGTGTTGTATACCATTAATTTCCTAACAACAGATAGAGAGAGGCTTATACCTTGCTCAAAAACAGTTTCAAAAAGGCAAAACACACCTCACTGATTGGAAAAAAGTGAAGGTAGAAAGGAACAACACAAAGACAGGTCCTGTGTTAACATGGGGGTGAGGGTATGCTTGTATTTCTACAGGAAATGGTGCAGAAACGATCTGGATAGCGGAAAGAAATATCTGACCTCTGCCATACATTGGAGAAGATATGGATCAAGGGAAAAGAAGCCATGATCATTGGAATGATAGGACAATGAAGACACTCATTCTGCTTCTGGGCACCCTCCAGCTGACCAATGCACCAGAAGGAACTGATCAAGAGGGAGATAGATGGACTTTTTGTACATAATCTGTCTTGGGTTACGGGAGGTGAAATGGGGAGGGAAAATAGAGCAAGTAATTATGGTAGCACTTGGGTTTAAGGTTTTTGGGAAGCAGCATTTGAATCTCAGACCCCAAGCACTAGCTGGGCAGATCTGGAGGCAAGGTGAGGGTGGAGAGGAATCTCAGAAGTCAAGTAACTGGCTGGGAAAATGCCCAGAAAAGGGAAGAAAAGTAAGACTATAGAAGGTTACTTTCTTGGTGAACAGATATCTCCTCCCATCCTTTCTGATGAGGAAGAACAATGCTTACCATCAGGGAAAGACATAGAAGTTAAGGCCTCTGTATCCCAAACATCCAAAATAAATATTCAATGGGCTCAGGCCATGGAAGAGCTCAAAAAGGATTATGAAAATCAAGTTAGAGAGGTGGAGGAAAAACTAGGAAGAGAAAGGAGAGAGATGCAAGAAAAGCATGAAAAGCAGGTCAATACCTGGTAAAGGAGAACCAAAAAAATGCTGAAGAAAATAACACCTTGAAAAATAGGCTCACTCAATTGGCAAAAGAGGTTCAAAAAGCCAATGAGGAGAAGAATGCTTTCAAAAGCAGAATTAGCCAAATGGAAAAGGAGGTTCAAAAGCTCACTGAAGAAAAGAGTTCTTTCAAAATGAGAATGGAACAGATGGAGGCTAATGACTTTCTGAGAAACCAAGATCACAAACCAAAAAAAAAAATGTATAAGTTGCATTATTTTAGGCATTATAAGCTTTGTGGCAGCATTGGCTTCCTCTGTATCAATTGGCTTATCCATACACACAATTTAATGGATACTTTAAGGAAAACTTGTGGTGGTGGGAAACAAAGTTGATGTTTTTGAAACAAGATTGTTCATAAGATGTGATTATAGGTTCATTTTTATTTGTGTTACTCCTGTCCATTATAATACCACTAGGCACAATTTATAGATCAGGCCTCCAAGGGAAATCTTCGCCCTAAGGAAGCTGCAAGTGATTTTGGATTATGTTGCTAATACAAATCCCTTTGCATCCCCATTCCATTGGCTCATATCTATATTACCTCTATCCCTTTGTTTCTGTGTATGGCCAACCATTCATAGGTGCCTTCTCTCTCATGGCTAAGCTTTCAAACCCAAGTACCTTGTCTTGGTTAACAACAAAAGAAAGGGGGAATTGTTGAGGACCAGGGTGGAGTGCTGCTGACAAGATCAGGAAAGACCTTTGGGGAAACTGTTCTTTGAGACTGTGCTCATTATCATCCAGAATGGCTCTCCATGCCCCCCACATGTTGCTGTCTCTGTGAGACAAATGTGGGAACTACAGGAAACAAGGGATATGTAAAAAATAGATGTCCTCTAGGCTAACAGCCTTTAAAGACCATAAGACTGGCCAAATCACTGGGACAGGAGACAAGTAGAATGTCACATAGACTTGCAGTTTCTGTCTATAAATACCCTAACCCTGGGATCAATAAATGGAGTTGGTCTTGTCTTTTCCCGCCTCCCATGTCTCTTTTCTTTAACCACTTCCCTGAGCCTTGTAGGGACACGGGCCATCTGCTACAAAATGAAATAGCATAAAACCATTTTACAAACCTAAAATCACTATATAAGTCATTCCTATTATTTTCATACTCTAGGTCCCAACCCATGGTTCTTTTCTTATACATGGCATTCCATCCTCTTCCTCTTTGCCTTTGTGCAAACCATTCCTGGTACTTGGAATATACATCTTCCTCACATCTGATTCTCAAAACTTCCATCAAAGTTCATCTTAAGTGCCACCCCCTCCATGATGATATATTACCTTAGCAACATGTACTTCCTCCTAAATAAATCACTGTACCTGTTTTTGTATGTATGTGCATGCACACATTCTAAATCAACTACTATATACATATAAATGTGTGTATATACATATATAGAAATATGTAAGTACATATGTGTGTATATATGCATGTATGTATACCTTTTTATTTATAAATGCACTTGCTGTTTCCCTTAATAGAAAAAAAGCTCCTTGAGATCAGAGACTGGTTGGGATTTGTATTTATGTCATCTCACTTAACACAGTGGCCAGCGCATAGCTGGCATATAACAGTCAATTGATTGATTACTGATCTATTAGGCCTTGGAAGGGTTGTTTTTTTTTTCTTTCAAATCTTTTAAAATTCATTTTGCACTTAAATACAAAAAGGAATTGTGTTCTGCATTCAATGGAGGGAGCATCTACACCCATCAAAATTAAAGTTCTTTAAAGGTTTTATCTCACATTCTCATGCTCAAGTGTATATATGATGCAGTTGGTGGAGTGTTGAAACTGGAATCAACACCTGACTTCAAATCCAGGCTCAGACACTTGCACTTACTATGTGACCCAAGTCAAGTTATTTATCTTATTTCTGCCAGTGTCCTCAACTGTAAAACAGGGATAATAATAGTATCTAACTCTCAGGGTTGTTTTCAGAATCAAATGAAATATTATGTGTAAAATGTTTATCATACATAAATAGTGTTCTCTTTACTGTTGTTTCTACCCTCATCATTTGCCCATTTTAAAGGGAAAGTAAGAGAAAGGAAGGGGAGAAGAGGGGAGGGGAAACTGCTTTGCCCAACTGGAAATGTCCAGTTTTGTCTCAGTGAAGCAGCCTTTACTACTCACAGTTTGCTGTTTGTCTTTCTTGCTGGAAAAGGATCATGGCATCAGGAAAATGATACCATGACACCATCTGGGTACAGTGGCAAGATATCAATTAGGATGACTGGAGATGGTCCTGGATGCAGTGGGAGACCTTGGTTTTTTCAGCTAATGTCTTTCCCATGTCTCAGTTATCTGAGGAAACCCCCATTCAGTGATTTAAGACTATGTAAGAATTGAGGCAAAAGAGATCCTAGTTTGCTTACTGGAATCAATCTGGGTGGGGAAGACCCTCAGGGCTTCTGGCCAGAACAGAAATAATTGTTTTTTTACATACACTCTAAACCATCAAAACCCAAGCATGAGCAAGTGAGGCTTGGGCTGAGACTTATTATTGGCCAATCAATGACAACCAGAGTGATTTAGATTTAAAGGTACATTCAAGTAGCTCCATTTGAATCTCAATGGCTTTTTATTAAAATATTTAAATTTGTGCTGAGAGATCACCAGTTCTCCTAGAGGTGTATAGCAGTTTTTCCTCATGTGTCCTTTGGAATTGTATTGGATACTTGTATTGGAGAAGCTAAGCCTTTGACAGTTGATCATCATTACAGTATTGCTGTGACTATGTGTAATGGTTTAATTCTGTTCACTTCATTTTGCATCAGTTCATAGAGGTCTTCCCAGGTTTTTCTGAAACCATCCCCTTCATCCTTTGTTATAGTATGAGAGTACTCCATCACAAATTATACGCCAGAACTTCATTCTTCAACTGATGATCATGACTTTTGTTTCCAACTCTTTGTCATCACTAGTAGTGCTGCTATAAACATTTGTACCTACAGGTCCTTTTTATTTTTCTTTGATCTCTTCAGGATACAGACATAGTGGAGATATTGCTAAGTCAAAGGGTATGCACTGTTGTATAGTTCTTTGAACGTAGTTCTGAATTGTTCTACGTAATGCTTGACTCTCTTCATAACTCCCCAACAGTTCACTAGTGTACCTATATCCTCACATACCTTCCAGCATTTGCCATTTTTGATAGCTGTGTGGGGTTTCCTCAGAGATGTCTTAATTTATATTTCTTAATCAATAGTGAGTTGGAGTATTTTAATATAACTATAGATAAGTTTGATTTCTTTTAGAGAAAACTTCCTGAACATATCCTTTGACAATTTATCATTTGGATAATAGCTCTTAATTTTGTTTTGTTTCTGTCTATTTAATTGAATGACCATTTTTTTCCCTTGAAGTATTGTGCTTAATTTTGATAGATAGGTGATTCTTGGTTTTAGTTCTAGTTTCTTTGACTTCTAGAATATCATGTTCCATGGCCTCTGTTCCTTTAGGCTTGCAGCTGCTAAGTCCTTTGTAATCTGAATTGTGGTTCCCCAATATTTGAACTATTTTTCTCTAGCCACTTGTAGTTTGTTTTTTTTTTTTATTTCACCTGATAGTTCAGTAATTTGGCTATAATATACCTTGGAGTTTTTACTTTGGGAGCTCTTTCTTGAGGTTATTGGTGAATTCTTTCAATGCCTACCTATTTTCGGCTCTAGTTCCTGGATATCAGGGCTGTTTTCCCTGATAATTTCTTAAATGATACTGTCCAGTTCCTCCCTTTGGTTTTGGGTTTCAGTTAGTCCAATGATCCTGATGTTGTCTCCCCTGGATCTACTTTCCAGGTTACTTGTTTTTCCAATGAGGTATTTTACATTTTCTTCTACTTTTTTTCTCATTATTTTGACTTGCTGGAATGCTTCCTGTCCCAGATTGCACTTCCCTTTTACCTCATTCGGACATATCTTTCTTGCCAATCTTCCAAGTTTCTTCAGGTAAAAGACTTTTTTGTCTCATCTTTTCCTGGTTCTGTTGTTTCAGGATTTGATTGGGGTGCTATCTTATAGTTGTTCGGAGGTGAATGCTGGAGAGTTTACTCTGCCATTTTGGCTCTCAGAAGTCTGTGATTATCTCTTCTAATTTGATCCATTTTTCATTTTATTTTCTGTTAAATCATGTTTATTGTCTTTGTCTTTTAAAAAATTCAGCTGAAGCATAATAGATTCTGCTCTAGCTTTTTATTTTAACTCCATTTAACTCCCTTCACATTTACAATTATGATGACTAACTCTATATTCTACTCTATCATATTGTCTTCTGTTTATGCTTCCCTTTCTTTTTTACCCTGTTCCTCCCCAAAATCCTATTTTGCTTTTGATTACTGCTTCTCTGTATCTACTTTCCCTTTAATCACTCTCACTTTCTCTTATCCTTTTCCCCACATACTTCTCTGTTGAACAAGATCGATTCCTAAACTCAACTGAGTGTGTGTATGTTTCTGTGTGTACATACATATATACGTACACATTTTACCTCTTCCAGTTCTACTTTCCCACGCATTCATCTTTTTACACTCATACTATGTCTTCTGTCTGTATAGAATCCTTCTAATTGCCCTAATAATGATAAAATTCTTGAGTTGTATCATATTTCCATATAGAAATATAAACAACTTAACCATTTTTGAGTCTCTTATGATTTATCTTTCATGCTTACCTTTTTATACTTCGTTTGAGTCCTGTGTTTGAATTTCAATTTTCCGTTCAGCTCTTCTCTTTTCATCCAAACTATTTGAAAGTCCTCTATTTCATTAAATATCCATCTTTTCTCCCGAAGGAGAAGTTTTACTCAGTTTTGCTGGTTAGGCTATTCTTCATTCTAATCTAAGTTCCTTTGTCATTTGGAATATCACATTCCAAGTCCTGCACTCATTTAATGTGGAAGCTCCTAAATATTGTGGCTCTATGATATTTGAATTTTTTCTGGCTGCTTATAGTATTTTCTCCTTGACTTTTGAGCTGTGAGATTTGACTATAATATTCGTGAAAACTTTCATCTGGGTATTTCTTTCATGAGGTGATTGGTTAATTCTTTCAATTTCTATTTGACCCTCTAGATCTGAGATATTAGGGCCATTTTCCTTGATAATTTCTTGAAATAGAATATCTAAATTTCTTATTTAATCATAGCCTTCAGGTTCTCCCATAATACAGGAATTATCTCTCCTTGAACTATTTTTCAAGTCAGTTGTTTTTAATGAGATATATTCCATTTTCCTCCATTTTGTCGTTCTTTAGGTATTCTTTTATTGTTTCTTGTTGATTCATGGTGTCATTAACTTCCATTTTTGAATTCTAATTTTTAAGGAATGATTTTTTTCTGTGAATTTCTGTACCACCTTTTCCTTTTGACCTATTTTGCTTTTTAAGGAGTTCTCTTTTTTTTCCAGTGATTTTTTCTGCCTGTTTCAGATTTGGGCTAATCTAGGTTTTTAAGTCTCATTTTCTTCAGCATTTTTGTGCATTTTTTATTACCAAGACATTAATTTCTCTTTCAATAGTTGTCTTATGTCACTCTCTTTTCTTTTTCTATATTTTTCCTCTACTACTCTATTTTTTCTTTAACTCTTCCAGGAGGTCTTGTTGGGGTTACGGCCAATCAAATTTTAATTTGAGGTTTTGTTTGTAGCTGTTTTCATGTTTTTATCTTCTGAGCTTGTGTCCTGGCCTTTCCTATACTGTAATAGATTTGTACGGTCAAATTCTCTTTTTGTTGTTTGCTCATTTTTCCAGCATATTTCTTGACTTTGAACTTTATGATAAAGTTTAGTTCTGTTCATCTTGGGCTAAGGAGACACCATCAGAAGGTTCAAGCTTTTTTTTGTGCTGTTTTATCAGAGCTAGTTTTGTATGCAAGTTTTCAGTTCTTCCAAGGTGGTGTGTTCTGGGGAGAGGTGTAGTAGTTGCTGCTCTCCTAGTCTGCACTCTCATCTTTGTTCTGGGAAGGCACCCCTTTCCCCTGAAATTGCAAGTCCTCATGCTATTCTTAAGTCTTGTACTATGACCAAATTGCTTCTTTTCCTGCACGTGGTATCAGCTCTGGGTCCTCTATAATCCCTTAATGGCTAGTTACATAAACCCATTACCTTCTCTGGGCTAAGTGCAACATCCAAGGCACACTGCTACTGCTACTGCTGTATCTGTTACAGGCAGACCCCAACCCACGTTCCTCTACTCTGTCCTCTGAGTCTGGCTCATTCCACATGGCATTGAACAAGCATATAGAGCATATAATGGTCTTCTCAGAGCAAAAGCATCCATGTTCACCTCCAACCAAGTGTCTCAACCAAGTAAAATTTAGAAATTTCTCTGACAATTCCATTAGACTCATATTTTCTTATATTGTTTTATTTTAATAGATAGGAAAAGCCCAATTGAGAAGTCTCAACCCTGAAATCACCTTTCCATATACATTGACCTATTAAGCACATGTCTGAATTAGTATAAGGCTATAAGAAATAATAATGAGAAAAAGTTCTGGCATTCAGTTGAAATACCTCAATCATGACATATCAAAAATCTATTGATAAGGAAAACTGGATGCTTGGCATTAAAATTACATCAAGACCAATTATAATACTTATACAGAAGTTTCACTGATATAAATCAGTTGTCATAATGAGGCCTAAAGAAGCTGTAAGTCTCTTATCAGCAAACACTTCACTTCTTTCTAAAAGAAGGGAGATATTGACCGCAAAAAACATTGTCCTAGAATATAAAATCATTTATAAAAGCCTACAAAGAAGAATGAAGGAAGATTATGAAGAGTGTTTATTTATAAAGAAATATAAAACAATGTGAGATGAAAAGCAGTTAAAAATAAGGCTAGGATAGAAACATAGCTAAGAAAAGAAGGGTTTTTAAATGGACACCCTCACATATACATACATATGTGTGTATGGATGTGTACATGTATGTGTGTGTGAGTGTGTGTGTGTGTGTGTGTATACTAAAATTATTTTGTCTCCACTCAAAAAAATAAATGAGTGGCTTCAACACATTTTCTATAAATGGAAACTATTAAAAAATGACTATAGAGAAGAACTTCCCATGATAATTCTATATTCATCCAATGCTTTCAGTTCATTTGACTTCCTGCAAATGTAGACATGTAGATCCATTAGAAATATCATTTGTTTTGTTTTATTTTGGTTTTTTTCCTCAACAGAGAGTGGAATTTAGGGAATTGTAATTATTGGTAATCTTTAAGAACTGAGAATTCATAATAAAGAATGTATTGCCTATTGTGAAGCTAACGGCTTTGGAATAATCTTTCACAGAAAATGCCAGGCATCAAACAAAGAAATTCAATAAGCTGTAAGCCAGATGAGGTCTAAGAAAGTCTCAGAAATTGAAACATTTTAGTGAGAGGTTTGGAGTGGGGGAAATGTCCAAACTGTGATATAGAAAAAGGCATAAAATTCATGATGGTTATAAATGTATTCTAAGATGATAGAGACCTAGCAACCTAGAGTACATGATTTGGTTTCACAGGGGCTTTAAAAAAAATGGAATACCTCTCTAATCTACCAACTTATATACTGAAACTAATTACAACTGACCTGGAAAAGTGTGGTTTCTACCACTGAGTGTCTTTATAGATATTTCAGTGGTAAAAGCCAGAAACTGGAAGAAATGCATCATTTTAATGGGGAAAATGCAACGTGAATCAGTGAAAGGAGAAAACAGCTATGATAAAGTGTATTAATCACCTTCTCTATAGTGTCAAATAGCAGGGGGTAAAGAAATTCAATATAGCCTCATTTTTTTTCCTCAGGCCTTTGTAATGATGACTATTTTTTAGAGAGACAGTTATTATGACTGCTCTGTTAATTAGGTACTTGCTCAGTTGTTTCAGTTGTGTCTACTTCTTTGTTACCGTATTTGGGATTTACTTGGCACAGATAGTGGAGTCGTTTGCCATTTCCTTCTTCAGTTCATTTTACAGATGAGGAAACTGAGAAAAAGAGGGTTAAGTGCTTTACCCCAGGTTACTAGGTCACACACCTAGTGAGTGCCTGAGGTAAGATTTGATCTTAGGAAAAAGTTTTCCATGGCTGTGCCACCTAACTGCCCAAAGTAGTTACTAGCCAACAGTATGTGCTTGGATTAAACTATGTAAAAAATATTTGCAATGCTCTGTCTTTGTTTGCTGCTTTTGCTAAAGTAACACCAATACTGCCCCTGGAGATATTGTTTTGTAATATTCTTCCATATAAAAGAGCAGATTTCAAAAAATTAATAAATTCATTCATAAATTGTGAGACCAATGGGACTTAGATTTTCATGAGTGACTATCCTAATTTGCTTCCTAAATCTTAATTTAGTACAACAATTCCTATGAATACTTAGATGGACCTTTCACAACCATGAAGAAAGTGAAGTGGTCACACATAACAGTATCTGTGAACATGGTAAATAGAAGCAGTGAAATCCACAGGATTTTCTATTTCTGAAGAGTTATTTTATGTTTTCTATCTATCTCCCCTATCTTTTACCCACATTTTAACTTTTATAAGATTTTCTTCTCCCCCACCCCATGCACCCCCTCAAGGATAAGATTCAAAGCTCTTTTCATACCTTTGAACTTTTCTTTTGTCCTTCCAATTTTGGTACTATTATGTATGTTCATGTATTTCTGCAAGACTGATTCCAACTTCAGTAACCATCTTTCAGGTAAGTGCACTTAAGAAAGACTTCCTTTCCTTCTCTTCTCCAATAATTTGTGCTAGTGATAGAATTCTGTGCCCACAGTTGTTTGCTACAAATCTCCTTATGTGCTAACTAAGACCTGAACACTCCAATGAAATGCTGCTGCAGAACAACATTTTTGTTTTGGGTGAAATAAAAATAAAAATCTTTGCTATTCAGAATAATTAGGTAAAAG
Organism: Bettongia penicillata ogilbyi; assembly: GCA_023548195.1. Taxonomy (NCBI): domain Eukaryota; kingdom Metazoa; phylum Chordata; class Mammalia; order Diprotodontia; family Potoroidae; genus Bettongia; species Bettongia penicillata. The sequence continues at coordinate 10,152,198 of JAJHZJ010000514.1, read as the reverse complement.
ATTATTTTTGTTAATAAAATATGTTTAATACAGCTACTATAAAATCACATGTGGATTAGAATTTAAATATAATAGAATATACTTAATATTAATAGGGGAATGGGTTTCTTTCTGAGTAACCTAATTCAAAGGGTTGTTGTGAGTTCCAAATAATAAAATGAATATAATTCAATATTATCCAAACCTTGAGGCATTATATGACTATGAATGATTACAATTATAGAAATGTTTTGCGATTTTATCCATATGTATTTTTCCTTTCCAATTTCCTTTGGGAATAATTGAAACTACTTACTTTAATTAATAGATTAACTCTTAGTGCTGATTCTCCAGTATACTGTACCACTCTCCCTATACTGAGACTCCTTTGTTTTAATTAGATGCCTGATGTAATGACCCTGACCATCAGTGATCATGTAGACTTCTAAATGTACTCCTGCACTAATCATTATAACCCTCACTGCTAACAGCACATGCTACCTTGTACTGTGGTTCATGTCTTTCATTTTTTTCATTAACGACCCTTCAAGTAAGGGTTATATACTTTGTGTGTGTGTGTGTGTGTGTGTGTGTGTGTGCATGTGTGCATGTGTGACAGACGGACACAGATACAGAGACACTGAGGGACAGAGACAGAAACAGAGAGAGATAGAGAGAGAAAGAGAAAGAGATACCTGGAGAAAAGCTGTTTGATCCTATGCAGCTCTGTCCCATTCATATCCAATTCACATGCAAGTCAAGGCATCACTCTCATGATGTTATAGGTCCTCTTTGAGAAAGAAGTTTGAATAATACAAACATACATACATATGCAAATATATACGTATATATGGGCGTGTACTACATGGGCTTTATAATATATATATATGTATGTATATATATATATATATATATATATCACTATTTTATTACCTAGTAAAAGGACAGTATATTTTTGCATGAAAGCAGACAATTTTGGAAGAAATGCTAAGTCAGAAAAAAAAGGCAGGAAATAATTGTAAATGAAAGTTTACTGGAAATCATTAATGGTATTAGCAGCAGTGTGGCCACAGTAATGATGCTGAGTGATTGTAGTAGTAAACTACAACGCTAAGAATGCAAGCAAGGAAGTGAAATTTTGGGGTCAATTGCAGGACCACAATAAGAAATGTTGGTGACCTGAGCAAGTACTACAAACTATGCTAAGGTAAATGTCATGTATCGTACCCTCAGATGAAAGTGAGGGAGAGAGAATTCCTTAACTAACAGGGAGTAAGGAGAAGAGTAATAGCTATGGCACTTAATGAGGGATGAGGCACTCTGCTTTCTGCTTTATAGTTATCTGAGTGGGGAGGAGGGGAAAAAGCTTAGGGGTAAGTGGATAGGACACCACTTTGTAGGGAAAAATAAAAGACCCAGAGACACCTATGCATAAAAGGCCATTTCTTGGAAGCTACTGTGTAGGGATGAGAAATGAGGAGGTAGGAGAAAGAATGTATTAAGGAGTGGGCATGTTGGAAATGAAGCTCAGGGGTCATTGGGTAGGGTAGGGGAGGATGTAAGAAGGTACTGAGTGCGCAGGTGACATGCTCACCCATGTCTCCCAGACAAATTGCTAACTAGATGTTCAGCCTTCTTGTTTCAATGATGCTGAAGCAATGTAAGTGCTTTTATGAGTCTCCAGATTACTTGAGCATCTTCTAAATTCAGTGCCCTATGACACAATCGTTTTTATCTGATTTAGATTTGTCTCTAATTCAGTATGCAAATTGTTTAATCTACAACCTTAAATAAATAAGTTTATAGAGATATAAAATCTCCTTAAAATATCCAAGTATTAGTTGTAAATACTTTGAATATTATAAAATATCCGGCTGAAATTATAAAACTAAATCAAACTTCTAAATATTTCCTTTCTCCAATCCCCCATGCTTGTTAATATAATCCCCAGGATTATAGTTTTGTTTTCCATTTTTTAATGTTAATGATGTGTTGACAGAGTATAAATTGTCCAGATGAGTTGGATGATTTCTGATAATTGTCAGATATTATCATTTGTTTGTTAAAGTTGTGTTTGTGTGAGTGTTTATGTGTGTTCATATTCCTAGGAACCTAAAACAAGGACTATTTAACACAAGCAGATCCGGCATGATGTTTTACACATGTATGCCCTTAAAAACTTTTCTATGATGATAATCACAAATAATATCAATAGTCGTTGTTTTACTTGTTTTTTGATGATGTTTACAAGTGCAAATCATGAGCAGCTAGGTGGAAAAGTGGAGAGGGTGTTGGACCTGGAGTCTGAAATTCTGCTGTTCCTGAGTTCAAATCTGGACTCAGATGCTTCCTAGCTATATAACCCTAGGCGAGTCATTTAACCGTTTGTCTCAGTTTCTTAATCCACAAAATGGACTAGAGAAGGAAATGGCAAACCTTTCCAATATCTTTGCCAAGAAAAGCCCAAATGAAGTCAAGAATTTTTAGACAGGATTGCAAAACACCTTAATAACAAAGAACTAAAGTCAAAGTTAATAAGAGATATTTGGGCAAATACAAAGGGCTTTCTGAAGTGTTTCTCATTGAATTAAATCTCATGAGACATCATGATAGCAGTGAGATTAGGACTTTATCACATAAGAAGGGGAAAAAATAGAATAAGTGAAGTTAAAATCCCGCATCTAAATGCTCTAGTACAGACAGAAGGAGAATTGTTAAAAATTGGGGGGAAAGTTACTCAGTGAGGCATGAGGCTACTTGTTAAGCAAAATGAAACACATGTATTTATATTGTCTGTGAGAGTTCAAAGCTAGTTTTCAATATATCCCCCTTCCTAATGGCAACCAGTCAACGGTTGGGAGTGATACACTTTCTAAAAATTCCAGTAAATGTGTCGGCTAAAAAAAAGTAAAAACAGTCCGCTAAATGGACTGAATAAAATTATTTTGGATGAAACAGATATCTAAACTTCTGCTCCATTTCTTGATAAGCTAAATCTCATCACAAGATGAAAGTGAGAAAATTTCAGACAGAAGGCAATTTGAATACCATTTCCTTAAACCCAAAGCCATGTAGAAAATCCTGTCTATAGCACATCTGAAGATGATTCTTCTAGGTAGCCTTTGCTTGAAGACCTCCAAGACCTTCAATTAGTTTGCCTTCTTATAGGTTCATAAGGATCAGAAAGATTTTCCATGGTTAATAATTGATCAATGAGATATGGAAGTTGGAATCTAGAGTTTTATAATGAAGCCATATTTTTTTTTAAATTTACTTTCATGAGATGACCTAAGGTTTTTCTGATTTGAAGAATATGCAGCAGTACAGAAAGAAATAGTAGAGGTATTTTGGAAGCTACTTTTTTAAGGTATAGATAGGGTTGTTGGAAAAGGAGATCTGTGACTTGATGAGATGTTAGCTTACTTTGACATTGTTCATGTGGTTATTGACAGATTTTGCAGAAAAGAGGACTGCATTACCACTAAAGCTGCAATGCCTGTAAAAATATGAGAAAATCCACCAAATCAAGAGAAGATGGCAGCATCCTCTTACTATGAAAAGAAGCCAAAGAGAAGTTGTTTTAATGACACTGCTTCTAACTTCTTTGCTCTATCTTTTTCCTAAATCTGGCCTTTTTAGAGTAAATGCATGCAACTCACAGCAGTCCAGCTTACATATTTCCAGGGCTCCTCAGTGTCTTTGCTCACTAATTACAGCAGCTAAAAATACTTTTTTCCCTCTTCTTGAGCAGATGAATGCTAATACTTTGCTGAAACTTGACAGGTATTTTTCTTCTTAAAGTGAGGACATTGGATTAAAGATGATCTCTAAGGTCCCTCACAACTCGAACATTTTTATGACTCTATCATTATGCTTAATTATTTCTAGGTATCCTCTGGGAATGATATCAGCTTTAGGTCAAAGATTTGTAGGTAGATTTTTCCATTGCTCCAGGGTTAGCAAGGCATAGCAGAAAATTCTAAAATTCCTCCTACAGAGAACTAATTACCATCTTTTTAAAGCTTGGAATGATGATGAGTCCAGCAAGTACATTTTGCAGGACATTTTTCTTCTTCCTAAGAAAACTGAGTCTTCACCCTTCTAAGTCATTGGGTCTGTATAAGATTTTTATATTGTGAGTAACTTTCAATTTCAGGGAGAAATTCTCAGATAACATTGTTCTATTTATTAAATAATTTTTAATGTTTACTTCAAGAAGCAGAATACTTAGGCCAAAGAGTGACTCTTCATGACATCCCCTACTCCATTATAGGCAGATAATTATCCATTCTGTTCTTTTTTTTTTAAAATTGATTTATTTAACTTTTTACATTCATTTTCACAAAATTTTGGGTTCTAAATTTTCTCCCCTTTTATCCCCTCCCCCCACCCCAATACACCAAGCAATCTAATTTTCCCTATCACCAATCTGCCCTCTCTTCTATCATCCCTCCTTTCTCTTGTCCCCATCTTCTCTTTTGTCCTGTAGGGCCAGAAGACTTTCTATTCCCCATTGACTGTATTTCATATTTCCTAGTAGCAACAACAATACTCGACAGTTGTTCCTAAACTTTGAGTTCCAAATTCTCCCCATCCATTTTTTCATTCTTTTGGTTTTGTTTTGTGATTTCTTGGTTTCTCATAAAGTCATTAGCCTCCATCTGTTCCATTCTAATCTTGAGAGAACTATTTTCTTCAATGAGCTTTTGAACCTCTTTTCCCATTTGGCTAATTCTGCTTTTGAAAGCATTCTTCTCCTCATTGGCTTTTTGAACCTCTTTTGCCAATTGAGTGAGCCTATTTTTCAAGGTGTTATTTTCTTCAGCATTTTTTTGGGTCTCCTTTACCAAGGTATTGACCCGTTTTTCATGCTTTTTTTGCATCTCTCTCATTTCTCTTCCCAGTTTTTCCTCCACCTGTCTAACTTGATTTTCAAAATCCTTTTTGAGCTCTTCCATGGCCTGAGCCCACCAGACATCCACCTCAGATATCTGGAATACAGAGGCTCCAACCTCCACGTCTTTCCCTGATGGTAAGAATTGTTCCTCGTCATCAGAATTGAAAGGCAGGAACATCTGTCCCCCAAGAAAATAGCTTTCTATGATCTTATTTTTCTTCCCTTTTCTGGGCATTTTCCCAGCCAGTTACTTGACTTCTGAGATTCCTCTGCACCCCCACCTAGATCCACCCAGCTAGTGCTTGGGGTCTGAGATTCAAATGTTGCTCCCCAGCCTCAGAGCTTTCTGCAGCGGGAGCGGCTGCTATTCAATGCGAGCTTAAGTTCTGGTGTTCAGATGAGGGCAGGGCCACCTCCCAGGCTCAGTTACCTCAGGGGCTTTATGCAGAGACCTTTGGTAATGGCCCTGAGCTCCTGTCTGCTCTGGGAGCCCCTGGCTGCTGCTGCCTCTGCCGCCGCCTCTGCCACTGCCTCTTGAAGGGGCCCGAGCCACAGAGACACCCTGCTCCCCTCTCAGCCAGCCTAGAAGTCTCTCTCACTGACCTGGAGCACCTGTGGGTGGAGGGACCTTCGCAGCCGCCGGAGGTTCCGTCCTTGAAGCCTGCTTGGATCCGCTCCTCTCGGGGCTGCGCAGCCAGGGCAATGCAGGTGTGGGCTTCACTGTCCGGAGCACGACGGACCCCTGGGGATGGCTTTCCAGGGCTCTCTGGAATGGAAATCTCTTCCACTGTGTTTCTGCATGGCTTGCTCTGCTCCAGAATTTGTGAGGAGTTCTTTTTACAGAAAATTTCTGGGCTGTGGATTCAGAGCTAGCATATTCATGAGATATTTTCTTTTATGCACTGGTACAAAGCAGCAGAGAAAATCCTTCAAATGATTACCTCATCACCTGATCCATAACTTTTATGGTCATGAGATGCTCCTTAGATTTGTGTTATGTTGGCCTATGATGAATAAAAAGGCTACTGGGTTGTTTTTAAAAAGAAAGGGGAGGCAGGTAAAAAGAAAATAATAGGCAAAATAACAGCTATTTACATGCAGGTCTACTTTTAATCACTTAACCATTAACTGACTAGATATACTGTTTACTTATATGCTTAGGTATATGTCTATACATCTAATATCTATCTTAATATCTCCTTATTTCACTGCAAAGTGTTACCTAAAGAAAAATCACATAGATAGAATAATAATCAAGAGTTTATTGGTATATTACTTTGCAAGAAACCTATGTTTCTATTTCAATAGTACCTAAGAGAATCTATTTTGATTAAAACATATTACTTACATTTTTTCATGCACTTTGGACCAATCCAGTTTAGCAGAAAAACATTATTTTTTTTCAAGTCCAGGATAAGCAAGAGACCAGGTTAGCAAGGGTAGTGTTATATATGGATCTATTCTTCCTTAGAGGTAACCTCCATCAAGAATGGATGAAATGATACCTGAGTTTCTGAATAGGAGAGAAGGAGATTGGCATCTCACTTCAAGGAAGTGCATATTCTCACAGTGAAAACTCATATTAAATCTCTATACATATGATACATGGTCTTACTATTGTACTCAAAGCTCAGTTCACTATCCTTTTTATATCATAATGTGTGTGGATGTGTTGCCTTGAATTGAGTTTATTTAATCAAATAGCTAGCTAACTAGATATTTTCCTCCAAAACCTGCTATATCATCAGTGCTAGAATTTTCACCAACAATAGAGATGTACAAGTCCTCCATATTTTACAATCTTAGAGAGTTACCTGGATGTACTGAGAATTTAAGTCACTTGACTATAGTCACAAAATTAGCCTGTATAAGGCTTAGGACTTGAATGCAATTCTTTACTTCAAAGTCCTAACTCTCACCTACAATGCCATGCTATTTTGTGTGTGTGTGTATATATAGATATAGATAGATGGATACAGATATAGATATAGATAGATATAGAGATAGATAGATAGATAGATAGATAGATAGATAGATAGATATATGTACTTATGAGTTAAAGTTCATATTGTATACTTGTATATGTATGTGTCTTTTTCTGTTTGAGTGTGTATATGTGTGTAGACAGTATTAATTATTTTCTTGTTAGGTATTTTTCCCCAAATTAATATTGAGAGAGAGACAGAGATATAGACAGATAGAGAAAGACACAGAGAGAAAGAGACTGAGACAGACAGAGATAAAGACAGAGACAGAGAGACAGAGAGAATACAATCTCATGAAAATAGACGGTGGACAAGTGGACTCGAATATCTATTTATATTTCAGTACTTAAGTTAATTAGATGACACAAAGCATAGAGAGTTATGTTCATCAAAAAATGTGCTATTCATTTCTGATTTGAGGAAGGATAAATTGAAATTTTTCTTTCTTTATCTACATTTGATTATAAAGTGTTTTCCAAGTGGAAGGTAAAAGTAAGCATCTCAGGAATATGTGTGCAGTTACTGTCTTTGAAATTCTTTGTGACCTTGTTTAATACTGAAAGCCTCAAAAATCAGCAAAATAAAAGTTACAATTTGATTGGTCTGGAATGGAAAAGGAAGGACTTATTTTGGTTATCAGTAAGAAGCCAACTAGAAAAAAATGAGGAAAGGAATAATTAAGTGTCCTGAATCTTGGTCTTTGATAGACTTCTCCTTGGGCCTACAAGTGACAAAATTGTACACTAAAGAGGAAAATAGATTAATATTCAGAGGAAATGTCGATGTTGAAAAAGAATACCCAGTGCTTGGGATCCTCCAACTATGAAGTAGACCAACCAGATAACACTGGGCATACTTCGACTACTACTACTACTACTACTACTACTACTACTACTACTACTACTACTACTACTAGTATTACTACTACTACTACTACTACCACCACCACCACCTCCTCCACCACCACCACCACCATTACTGCTACTGGCTGACATTTTTATATTGCTTTAAGTTTTTCAAAGTGGTAAATGGCAAAGTGAGAACAAGTACTCAGCTAAGCTCTAAGACAGACTCTTTCAGATACATCTAAAGAGAGAATATGAACAAATTTTAAAGTGGCAGAGTCCAATAGGAGACAGATGGTGACAGATTTCCAACCCAGTAGAGACTGGAAGGTCAATGGGAAGAATCTGTTACATGGGACTGGAGGAGCTCACAGTGCACAGTGCACAGGCCGTACCAGCACAGACCCCTCCATAGCAAAGTTGAACAGGAAGCCCTGGGCAATCTGAAGCAGCAGCAGCACTGCGAATTCTCAGACATATCAGCCCAGAACAGGAGTCCAGTGGGAGATAGAAGAGCAAAACTCCAGGTAACTTCAGCAGCTGCTCCTGAGACTAAACCTGCAGATTAAATGTCTGTAAATCACCTAATTGAACTTCTAGGAGCCAAGATGGCAGAGCGAACTGTAAATTCTATCCTCTTCCCTTTGTTAACCTTGAAAAAGCCAGAGAATATTTCCCCAGGAAAAATCCTGGAACAGTGGGATCAACTAGAAGGGATAATAGCCTTTTATCCCATGAGGCTAGGAAAATTACAAAGGGGGGTCCCTCTTGCTGGGGTTGAAGGAGACCAGTGCAGGAACAGAGTTGTGCCAGACAGCCCCACCTCAGTGAACTGGATGAAGTGCTGAGCTTCGGCGGGGTGGGGCCCATAATTACCAACAGCAGAACCCCAGGCATGCATCATCACATAAAGGGGAATCAATAAGACACTAGCAAAGATGGGGTTCACTGACACCTGAGCTTGCCTATGCTCTAGCTCAGGAGAGGAGACCTTCTGTGGACAGATCACCTCCCCCCCTCACTTAATGCACCAAGCTCCAGGGTAACTCCTAGGAAACTCAGAAAGACTTCACCTTTGGCATACCAGCCAATTCAGCACCAGGTATATGGCAGCATTTTAGCTTCTAGCTGAAAGAACCAGAGGCCACAATACACAAAACCTCAAGTTCCAAGCACAAGAAATGTGGGACAGCCCCTTTACCCCAGTAGCAGAGATCCACTTTAAAAGCCAGGAAAAGGGTGATCATCATGTGCAAAAAGCAAACCAGAAAAGAAGACTATAGAATCTTTCTATGGGGACAAAGCCAAAGACCAAAACACAAATACTGAAGAGGTCAGCATTGAGACTGTATTCTCATCTGAAACTTCACAAGGACCTCAAGCCCACAGAACATCATGAAAAAGCTCAAGAAGGATTTTAAAAGTCAAATTAGAGGAGTAGACAAAAAGCTGGCCAATGTTTTTAAAAACATGAATAAAGAAATTTCAGAAGAATTTAAAAGAAAAATTGGAGAAATGAGAAAGCAAAGTACAAAAGTTAATTGGAGAAAGTAATTTCTCAAAAGGAACAATTGGGCAAATGGAAAATGAGATACAAAAGTTAGCTGAAGAAAACAATCTATTAAAAATTAGAATTGGGAAGTAGAAGTTCATGACTCTATGAGACATCAAGAATCAGTCAAAACTAAAGAATGAAAAAAATAGAAGAAAATGTAAAATATCTCATTTGAAAAATAAATGTCCTGGAAAATAGATCCAGGAGAGAAAATCTAAGAATTATTGGGCAACCATAAAGCCATGATAAAAAAAAAGAACCTGTACAATATATTCCAAGAAATCATCAAGGAAAACTTCCCAGATGTCCTAGATCCAGAGGGCAAAATAGTCATTGAAAGAATCTATTTATCACCTCCCAAACTGAAAACACCAAGGAATATCATTGCCAAATTACAGAACTTTCAACTGAAGGAGAAAATATTGTAGGCAGCCAAAAAGAAGTAATTCAAATATCAACAAACTACAGGCAGGATCACACAGGACTTTGCAGCTTCTACACTAAAAGATAAGAGGGATTGGGATATGATATTCTATAAGGCAAAGGAACTCAGACTACAACCAATGATCAATTACCCAGTAAAATTGAGCATAATATTTCAGTCAAGGTGATGAACATTCAATGAGATAAGAAATTTTAAGACTTTTCTGATGAAAAGGCCAGAGCTCAATAGAAAATTGGATCTTCAAACAGAAGTCTCAATAGAGGGATAAAAAAGGTAAACAGGGAGAAAAAATCTTGTTATAGAAAATGGCAAACTGTTTACTTCCCTATAAGGGAAGATGATACTTGTTAACCTTGAGAATTGTAAATTTATTATGATACTTAAAAGGAAAATACATAGATACAGGGAGTGGGTATAAATTAAATGATCTTATGACAAAAATGTGATTTAAGGGTGCAAAGCAATTATAAGGGGAGATATGAGAATGAGGCAGAAAAGGGAAATTACATCATAGAAAGAGGCACAAAAATATATTACAGTAGAGAGAAAGAGAGGAGGGAAATGAGCACTGTTTGAGATTTACACTCATCTGATTTGTTTCAAGGAGGGAAAAAAAATCTCAGTTAAGTATAGAAATCTAAGCAGCTCTCTAGGCAGTAAGAGGGAAAGGTGGAAGAAAAAGGGAGTGGAGGCTAAATGGAAGGGAAGAAGTAGTAAAGGAAAAGTGGAGTAAAAGAGAGGAGGACTGAAAGAAGGGAGGGAAGCCAGAGGGAGGTGGTGGTCAAAAATTAAAACTGTTGTGGAAGGGAAGGGAGAAGAGAGAATGAACAGGTTAAATGGGATGAAACAGGAGGGAAAGACACAGATAGTAATTATAACTGTGAATGTGAATAAGATGAAATCTACTATAAAGTGAAGGCAGATAGCAGAATCGATTTAAAAACCATAATCTAACAATATGTTGTTTACAAGAAACACATTTGAAATGGGGTATCACACAGGGTAAAGGTAAAATTTTGGAGCAGAATATATTTTGCTTCAGCTGATGTAAAGAAAGCAAGAATTGAAATCCTAATCTCAGACAAAGAAAAAGCAGAAATGGATCTAATCAAAACAGATAAGGAAGGAAACTATACCCTGCTAAAAAGCACATTAGACAATGAAGCAATGTCATTACTAAGCATATAGGCACCCAGTGGTATAGCATCATATTCTCAGAGGAGAAGCTAAGGGAGTTACAGGAAGAAATAGACAGCAAAATTATACTAGCGGGGAACCTCAAACTCTGCTTCTCTATACTTGATAAATATAAACTCAAAATTAACAAGAATGAAGTTAAGGAGGTGAATAAAACTCTGAATAAGGTAGATATGCTAGATCTCTGGAGAAAACTGAGTGGGGAAAGAAAGCAATATACTTTTTCTCAGCAGTACATGGTACATATACAAAAGCTGACCATGTACTGGGGCCTTCAAACTTCCCAATCCAGTGTAGAAAGGCAGATGTAGGTAAAGAATCATTCCCAGGTCATAAATCAATAAAAATTATATGTAACAAAAGGCCATGGAAAGATAGGCCAAAAATTAATTGGAAATTAATTAATCTAATCCAAAAGAATGAGTGGATTAAACAACAAATCATATAAACAATCAATAATTTCACTCATTAGAATAACACTAATGAGACGACCTACCAAAACTTATGGGATGCTGCAAAATCAGTTCTTAAGGAAAGTTTTATATCATTGAACACTCATATGAATAAAACAGAGAAAGAGGAGATCAATGAATTGAGCATGCAGATGAAAAAGCTAGAAAAAGAATAAATTGAAAATCCTCAAATAAATATCAAATTAGGAATACCAAAAAATAAAGGAGAGATTAATAAAATTAAAATTAAGAAAACTATTGAGCTAATAAATAAAATTGAGTTGGTTTTATGAAAAAACCAATAAAGCTGACAAACCTTTGTTGAAATTGATTTAAAAATAAAAAGAAGAAAACCAAATTATCAATATCAAAAGTGAAAAGGATGAACTCACCTCCAATGAGAAGGAAATTTGAACAATAATTAGAAATTACTTGGCCCAACTCTATGCCCATAAATTTGACAAGCTAAGTGAGATGGGTGAATATTTAAAAAATATAAATTGCTCAGATTAACAGAAAAGGAGCTTGAATACTTAAGTAACCCCATCTCAGAAAAAAGAAATTGAATAAGCCATCAATGAACTCCCTAGGAAAAAATCTGCAGAGCCAGATGAATTTACAAATGAATTCTATCAAACTTTTAAAGAACAATTAGTTCCTATTCTATATAAACTCTTTGGAAAAATTGGTGAAGGAGTCCTACCCAATTCTTTTTAGGATACAAATATGGTTCTGATACCTAAACTAGAGAGAGAAAGAAAATTATACATCAATTTCTCTAATGAATATAGACACAAAAATTGTAAATGATATTAACACAAAGAATGCAATAACTTAACATGAGAATAATACATCATGATCAGGTAGGATTTATACCAGGAATGCAGGGATGGTTCAATATTAGGAAAACTATCAGTATTATTGATCATATCAACAACAAAACTAGCAGAAACCACATGATTATCTCAATAGATGCAGAAAAAGCTTTTGACAAAATATAACACTCACTGCTATTGAAAATAGTGGAAAGTATAGGAATAAATGGAGTCTTCTATAAAATAATAAAAAGCATCTAACTAAAATCATCAGCAGCCATTATATGTAATGAGGATAAGTGAGATGCATTTCCAGTAAGATCATGAGTGAAACAAAATGTCCATCATCATCTCTGTTATTAAATATGGCACTAGAAATGTTAACTTTAGCAAAAGGAGAAGAAAAAGAAATTGAAGGAATTAGAATAGGCAAAGAATAAACTAAGTTATCACTTTTTGCAGATGATATAATACACTTCGAAAATTCCAGAGAATCAAATGAAATAAACTACTTGAAATACTAAACAACTTTGGCAAAGTTGTAGGTTAGAAAATAAACCCACATAAATCATCTGCATTTCTATATATTACTAACAGAGCCCAACAGTAAGAGATAGAAAGAGAAATCCTATTAAAAGCAACATTAGACACTGTAAAATTTCTGGGAGTCTATCTGCCAAAACAAACCCAAGGACTATTTGAACACAAGTACAAAACACTCTTCACACAAATAAAGTCAGATCTAAGTGAGAGGAAAAACCTCAGTTACTTATGGGTAGGCTGAGCTAATATGAAAATGACAAATCTACCTAAATTAATTTACCTATTCAGTGCCATACCAATCAAACTACCATGTGATTTTTTCTAGAGGTAGAAAAAGCAATATCAATTTCATCTGGAAGAAAAAATTGTCCAGAATATCAAGGGAATGAATGAAAAGAAATGCTACAGAAGGTGGCTTAACCTTATCAGATCTCAAATTGTATTATAAAGTAGTGATCATCAAAGCCACTTGGTACTGGTGAAGAAGTACAGGGGTAGACCAGTGGAATAGGTTAGGTACTCAAGACACAGTAGTCAATGAATCAGCAATCTACTCTTTGATAAACCCATGAACTCCAACTTCTGGGATAAGAACTCACTGTTGGACAAAAAGTCCTGCTAAAATTGGATAACAGTGGTGGAAACTGGGCATAGACCAATGCCTGACACCATATACAAGAGTAAAGTATATGGATACATGATCTAGGTTTGAAGACTGATACTATAAACAAAGTAGTGGAGCAAGGAATAGTGTATTTGTCAGATTATGGAGAAAGGAGAAAATTTTGACCAAACAAGAGATAGATAACATTATAAAGTGTAAAATGGATAATTTGATTACATGAAATTAAAAAGGTTTTAAACAAACAAACCCAGTGCAACCAAGATTAGGAGGGAAGCAGAAAACTGGAAAAGAAGTTTTTCAACTAGTACCTGTGATAAAAGTCTTATTTCTAAAATATATAGAGAACTGAGTCAAATGTGCAGGAATACAAATCATTCCTCAATTGACATATTGTCAAAGGATATGAACAGATAGTTTTCAGAGGAAGAAATTAAAGCTATCTGTAGTCATATGAAAAAATGCTCTAAATTACTTTGTACACAGCAAAAACCACAGTATGTGAGGAGTTTTTTCTCTCAGAATTAGCCTTTCACAGCAATGCAAGGACCTAAAAAATTCCCAGTGGACTCTTGGAGCAAAAAGTCTTCCACAACCAGAGAAAGATTCCTCTTGTGCTATGTTTTGCTTTGTTTTGGGTTTTTTTTTCATGGTTTTTCCCATTCATTTTAATTCTTCTATGCAACATGACTAAGGTGAAAAATGTAATTAATAAAAATGCATATGTAGAACCTGTATAAGACTGCATGCTGTCTCTGGCAGGGAGGTGGGAAGGAGGGAGCGGAAAGAGGAAGAAAATCTAAGATATATGGAAGTGATTGTAGAAAACTGAAAACAAATAAATTAATTTTAAAAAATTAAAAATAAAAATAAGATGCTGAAGAAAAGGAAAAGACTTAGAGGAAAAAAAGAACAACAAAATATAAAAAACCATAAGTTTTGCAAGGTGATTTGCATATCTTATTTCATTTGATCCTTACGACAACCCTAGGAAGGAGGTGAAATTACAATATTTTGCTTATTTTATGATGAGGAAACAGAGACGTAGAAAAGTTAAATAGCTTGCCTAGGTTCCCACAGTCAGTCAATGTCTGCATCTGGATTTGAACTCATCACTTCTTGACTCCAGGTTCAGCTTTTTACCCACTGTACCAATAAGATGAATACCTATTTCAATAGGATTAAGTGTTCAATATGCACATTCTTTATTGGGAGCAGAAGAGCTCAGTCCTCAAGATAATTCTTTTGGAAAGGAACATAAGAGTAGAAAGAAAAGTGCTAGACCAGAGGTCTGATCTGTGTTCTCCTAATCCCAGCTTTACTTCTAATTATGTGTGTGATCTCAGACAAGTCAATCTCCAGACTTTGGTTTTCTCATTTGTAAAAAGAAAGTATTCACATAGAATATTGTTACAGTTACTTATAATTCTGCATACTTCATTCTACTCCTAGGAGTATAACTTGGATTTTTTTCCTGGTTTTGCATGAAATGATTTGAATAAGTGGGCAGATTGTTTGCCTCTCCAGGCTTCATTTTCATTCCCATAAAAAAAAGACAGAATGGGGGGAGGAAGAGAGGGAGGGAGAGAGGGAGAGAGAGAAAGAGAGAGAGAGAGAGAGAGAGAGAGAGAGAGAGAGAGAGAGAGAGAGAGAGAGAGAGAGAGAGAGAGAAAGAAGGAGGAGGAGGAGAGGACTAGATAAAAAAAGACAAAACTTTCCATAACTTTAAAGAGTACAAAGTGTATTCAAATAAAGAGTACAAAGTGTATTCAAATAGACTATTTCATTTGAGCCCCAAAAGAACTCCAGGACATACACTATTGTTTCCCTTTTATAGATGAGAAAACTGAGTCTAAAGTAGTTGATTTCTCCCAGGTTACATACACAAATAGTAAATAGTGAAGCCAGGACTAGAGCACAACTTCTAGGTTATGTCTTTGTCTCTGTTCCATCACTCTGAGGTCCAACATCTTGAAGCTCTTACTCTATGAGCACAGAACAGGTGAAGTACATCCCAGGAAACAAAAATATCTTGAAATATGGTTGCTAAGCAATGTCTTTAGTGTGTCTGTTCCCTTTTTCAGAGAACAGAGTTTGTTACTTGCCCTAAGCCAAGTTGTTTTTCCTATGTGGCAGAGGTGATTATCTCATTCATTTTTTATTCTTTCATTCACAGTATTTCATTCACTTTTGGAAGGTGCATTTTATGAAGGAAACTCAGCCTATTCCAACCATGAGAACGCAATTGGTGATGTTTGTTTCCCTTTGTTAATAAAGTGAACCAGGTCTTTGCTAAATTACCTGGCTTCATCCTTCTTGCTCACAGCATGATGCATTTCCATCTGCCCCAGGATTTGTCCAGTTCAAATATAATTTCCAGTGTCCACATTGTTTGTTCATTACTCAGGTCCTTAAATCTGCATGATAAAGTCCTCAAACCATATGTTCATCTAAAAATCCCAAAACATATTTCAAGGATACTTAAATAACTTATATTCCTAGCTTGCGATCTGTGGAACAGATGGCAACTCCTTAAGCTCAGCTTACTAATTACCTCCAGTGTTCATCCAGGTGTTTCCTACCTGACACCAAACTCCTATCATACTGCCCTGTGGCTATGGAGAAATCTGTTTTTCACAGGGGCATATTAAAGATTATGTTTTCAGATACAAAATTGTTCCATAGTTTCTTTGCTGTGGCTTTTCAGATTGGAACATTTTTCTGTGAGTAAATACTCATTAGTAGGTTAATAAAAAGAAACAAACTAATAAGGAGGAAGGAACTTGAAGTCAACTCACTAGAACAGATGACAGCATTCCAGGGTACCAAAAGAACTGATAGATGCTCTTGTTGAGTTGTTGGGGATAACCTTTGGAAGAGCATGATGAAAATCAAAATTTCAATAAAGTAAATGTTTCCCTAATGTTCCCAAAGGGAAAACAGTAATTTTTAAGCATAGACTTCTGAACTTAACTTCAATTTTTGGCAACCTTTTAGAACATCCTAAAATAATGGATGGAAACATTTAGAAAAAGGAAGTGGTGATCACTAAGAATAAGCATGAGTTCAGCAAGAGCAAGGCATACTGTGTTAATCTCAATTAAAAAAAAAGTTTACTAAATAGCTATACAAGGGAAAGCCATAAAACGTGTACATCTTGATTTCTGCAAGACTTCAGATAAATCTCATGTGATGCTATCATGAAAAATGTTGGCATGATAGTCATGCTGCTGGATACGTTAATCAACAAATGTTTATTAAGTTTAGTCTGTGTCTGACACTTGGTGTGATTTTGGGAATTCAAAGACTAAAGAGTAACCTCTTCCATGAGACAACCTGTAAGCGTACAAGTACATAAAATGAAAAGGTATATCCTATTCAGGCTTTAACAAAGCAGAAAGTCAGAACTCACAAAGAAAGAGGTATTAGGATATAAAGGGGAGGTCCTCAAAGATGGAAAGAGAAAATTCTACAAGAGGTTGTCTTGAATCGTTCAACTACATTTGAAAGGAGCAGCAAAGACATGACCATGTTGCATTAAGAAATGGCCCTTTACAAAAGCTACTTATGACTACATATGTGTGCACGTGTGTGTATATACTCATACATATACACATATTTATATATGTGTATATGTATTTATTTGTACAGATAGATATATAGATGGATATGCATATGTATAGAAACATATGGATATGTATGTGTGTACACAGGCAATTCTAAGGATCACTCAACTCACCTAACGATGTAAAATATGGAAAGGGCCTGAAGGATGAAACCTGAACCAACATCTGACTAGGTAATCAGTCAGGTAAATCAGTCAATAAATCTACACAGAAGTCAAGATAGCACCCTTGTGATGTCATTGATCCTCTGTGAATGAAGAACCATGACCAAATACAATAATGACAATGAATGGGACAAGTATTGGCATCCACAGAAGGGCAAAACTAAGTGGAGAGGCAAAAAAAAAACAAAACAAAACTTGCCGGTTACAAGAAAGTACCTTCTCATGTTCAATGATGCCCAGAGTTAGAAAGAAACTTGATGCTGACCCTTGGTCACAACTAATGAAAAGAATCTGAAAATGCTGATCGTGCCCCTTTGTAAATATATTTCTTTTATCTTTTTCTTTCTTTTTTTTTAAGTATTAGGAGACTACTTTGCACATACTAGATAATTCTCATAAATATTTACAAATACATACTCGGGATGAGTCTACAAAAGGAAAGAATCAAAATATTATCGTGAAAAGATAACAAAATTGGAAGGTGAGCAATCTGGATTCTGATCTTAACTTTGACTCACTCAACCTTAGGATCTGCTTCTGACAGTAGCAAATTGACCTTGGGTACAATATTGAGTCTCCCACAAACTCAATTTCCTAATGTGCTAAATAATGGGATTGGAATGAGGTCCTTTCCAATTCTTGGTCTATTATTTTTTTGTCTGAAAAGCAGTCTTTTAATCTATTAAACTGAAGTTAACGATAATAACTTTCTTTTTAATGGGATTTAAAATACATTTTTGTCCATACATTTTTCTCAATCGAAACATAACAACACTGCAAGGCAGTTAAATAAGATTATTATCATTTTATTTTACATATGAGAACAATAGACTCAAAGAGTTGAAATCTTATTGGATATAAAGGGTAATGTACTCTCTGGTCTCATTTCCCAACTACCATTCACATTAATGTGAAGATACCCAAAGAATAGCTGATTATATTTCCCCTAAGGGTACTAGGATTTATTGTAAGAGGCTGGGGTTTCAATTAGTGCTATTGATAAGTCACTATCTGGTATGGTCCCTAATATCAACTAGTCAGTTGATATTAATTAGCTTTTATAAGAAGGTTCATTTAGTGAGGAAGTACAGCAATGAGAATTGCTACAGAAGCAGGGTATACTGTGTCCTTGTATAAGTGAACTTCCTGGAGATGCATATTGTCTCTAAGAAAATTCACAGTTCCTGCTTATTAAAACCTGTTCCATCTCTTTGTGGAGGCCTCCTGAAAGTCTCCTTTCACAGAATTTTCTGCCACATGCCACACTGGACTTTGCTAAGAGTGTCTCGTTTTTCTTCAGGGTGCTCCCACTCTTGATCAGGCATGTAATCTTGGCCTCTGTTATTAATCCTGATTTGTGACACTAGAAGTTGGGTCTTCTGCCTGCACATGCCAACTTCTCAGGGCTCCTTGGAAGATCAATATAATAATGCATATGAGATTGTTTTGAAAGTTTCAGCATTATATTCACATATAAAATATTTTTTTAATCTAAAAAAGAAAGGTTCACTCTATTTATGTCATATAGTCTGTGTAACACTGGGCAAGTAGAATACATTCTCAGTGTCCAAGATAGTCAACTCAGTCTGTGAATTGCAGAACAGTTACCAATCTATACTGGTAGAGAGGGGTTTTACTTTTTTCCGGATCTTCCTGATATTGGTGAAATTATAGGTTTTCCCCTCCTCCCAATAGGTATTTTTATGTGCTAGAGCAGGTATTTGAGTTAATCATCACAATATCCTCCTCTATCCCTGGTTACAAGGGAGATTTCTCCTGAAATTCATTAACAATTAAAGCAAAATCTGTTTATTTTACTTGAATTAGCTAAGCTCCTTCTGGCCTTAAAGTTACTTGTGTTAGTACTTTATGTATTAAATTGAATCAGACTACTGCATTGTGCTCATTTAATAGGACTTCTTTACCTGCCCTCATCTTTACAGATACTAAAATTGTGCCTTCAGGTGAGATGAGGCAAAATTTGTAAGGCCTTTTGGCCATCTAGCAGCTGAGTAGAAAGACTGAGTTTTCCACTGACCACCCAGGTTATGATTCAATCCTCCCTCCCCGCCCCATTCAAAGGCTATTTCACATTCACCGGATTTAGTTAACAAATCAGTTTTCAAACTACAACCTCTATTGGTAAGTGGAACAAATTTCTTCCAGTTGACTTGCTTGATGACATATCACAACATGACAGGCATGAAGATTTCACTGTGTGAGAGAGTAGATAGAGTTCACCCAATTGAAACACTGCTTAGTCCTAGTCACAGCTGTGAAACATTTCTTGCTAAGATATATTGGCACAGCTGTGCTGGCCATTCCCTCCCCTGATGTCCTTTCCTTTCCTCCTTTCTTGCTTCTGTTCTTTCCCAGGGGCATCACACAGATAAAACAGGACTGAATTTATTTTGAAGTTATCTCAAAAGGTGAATTGGAGTGAATCCAGAACCTTCTGAAAACTGGTCCTCATAAATGAGTAAAGTAAGCTCAGTGGCTTTGGGTCACATGCAGCATGACTGTCTGAATTTAAAGCTTGTCTCTATACCTAATCAATTCTGTGACATCAGGCAATTCATTTAACCTCTCAACACCTTATTTTCTCCAGATTTCAAATAAGGCAAGGGGATCAACAAGGGAAAGGGGCAAAATACTTTGAAAATATGTTTAGAAATTCTTGGCAGAGATTTCAAATTTCCTTTAATTCCTGGGGAAAGTTTTAGAAAAATTAAGTCAGGCTATAGTTTGGAGTGATAGGTAAAAACATCACAGGGGATCAAAGGCTGCTGTTGAGAGGTGAGCAAAGTATTTTATTTACAGATCTGGAGCTGGAAGAATTGCATAGAACATCTAGTTCAATGCCCTATTTTGACAAAATAAGAAACTGAGGCCTCCAACCGCATGATTGCACAGGTGACAAGAACAAAGCTCATTACTGAAACAGGTTCTCTGACTCCAATGGGAGACAATTTAATCATTCTGAGTTCTCCTCATGCCAGATCCCTTCACAGTTCCTCAGTCTTCTTCAATGAGTACACATTCATTTTTTGCCCTGTAAGCACAGTTGTCCCCCAAGGGCTTGTACTGACTGGACACTCTTTTCTTCTCTGTCCTCTCTCTGTTTTTTTCAAAATGTGTGAGTTCAGTTATCATGCCAATGTAAATGATACTCTTCTCTGTATATCTACCTTTAATCTATCTTCAGGTTTTAAGACTTAGACTCCCATCTCTAACTTATTCTACACATGACTGGAAAATTGATAGTCTTAAATTACCAAGTCTGACAATGTCATTCCACTCCCTATACTCTCTCAAAATATAAACTCCTCACAATGAAAATAAAGACTTCCAACAACTACTCCCACCAATCTTTTCTTTCAGTCCCTTCTCCACATTTTCCATTCCATCTAGACTGATCTATTAGCTGTTCAGAAAATTTGACTTTCCATCTCAAGTCTCCATGATTTTGTATAAGCTACTCCTGTACCTAATACACCCTTTCTCCATTCCTCTGCCTCTTTGGAATTCCTTGTCAGTTTTATCATGTATGTCAGATGCCCCTTTCTGTACAGATTCTTTCCTGACCCACCTACATCCATTTGCTAGTACTCTCCCCACTCTCCAGAAATTCCCAGTGCTGCTTTGTACATTTCTGACTCTAGACTATACAACTTCCTTGAGGAGAACTATGCTTTTTCTTTATATTTTCTTTATATTTTTTATTGTTCTTTATATTTTCTTTATATTTTAAACACCTAGTACAATGCCTTGCATATTCTAGGTGCTTAGTGGATGCTTTTGAATTCAATTTGATTTAATCCAGCCATATTCTCATTTTTGCCTGACCAAATTCATTTTCTCTTAAATCCCTCTACTATATGAAGGACAGCTCTAATTTGGAGGCTTGGGGGAGTTAAATTCATGATTGCTGATTCTGGGACACTAGATATAAAATCTATCTATTGCGAGAAACTGGCTTAAATTAAATCACCAAGATCAAGGTGATGGAGCTAGAAGGAACTTCAGAGATCATGGTGTCCAAACTTTTCTTTTCTTTTCTTTTTACTGAGGAGGGAATTGTATCACATAAATGGCATATAACAGAAATGGGGTTTTGAACAAAGTCATCTTGACAACAGAATCATTGCTCATTCCATAGGACAGGCAGAGAGAGATGACATACAGACAGAAACAAGGCAACAAGTGGCAGATATAGATAAATAGATAGAGAGACAGAGAGACAGATAGATAAATAGATTAGATAGATAGATAGATAGATAGATAGATAGATAGATAGATAGATAGATAGATAGTCATTTCTTAACATGGTAGGATACTGTGAAATGAGCCAGTCAATATATTGTTTAATCCTCACAAGAAATTACTACTGCTGCTGCTACTAATACTATTATTACTACTACTACTACTACTACTACTACTACTACTACTCTACTACTACTACTACTACTACTACTCTACTACTACTACTACTACTACTACTACCACTACTACTACTACTACTGCAACTACTACTACTCTACTACTACTACCACCTCACATTTCATTTCCTAGGTCAATTAAATGATTATTTTCCACTTTATTAATTCATTATGAAAAGATGACATGTAGAAAGCACTTGTTCTCATTGGATAGTATAGAGTGTGAAGTAAAGTCTGAAAAGGATGGATTGCTAATTTAAGGAGATATACAATAGAGGACTTGGAGCTATTAGAAGTTACCTATCGGCAAAATCCAAAGGGAAGGTTGAGTACCATTAACTTCCCTCTTCTACTATGATTGACAGTTAAATATTATAGAAGAGGGGAGTTCTCTAGGAAACCTGTGTTGATATAGCTTAGGACCCAAAAGATCTCATATTTAGCAAGGGACTTTATTTTTCACCTTGTAGGAAAAGGTAAAGTTTTGTTTTGACCTCGAAGTCAAATGTAGCTCTCTAGGTCCTCAAGTACAGCCCTTTGATTGAATTCAATATTTTGGATTTGGTCAAATCATTTGTTCTGTGAGGATTGGATTCAGTAAAAGAGCCACACTTGAGGAGCTAGAAGAACTCATGTGGCATTGAGACCACAGGTTCTCCACCCCTACCACAAACATGACCTTTTCCTAGATTTACTGTCTGTGATGCAGGTACCACCATACGTATATTGACCTAGGTTCTCAACTTCAGCATTAACCTTGACTCATTGTTTCTTGCTTACTCATTCTACTATTTACTGAATCTAAATACTTCTACCTCTGCAAAATCTCTTGAATTCCCACCTATTCTATATGCCTAATACAATCACCCTCTTTCAGGTCTTCATCAACTCTTACTAAGACAATTACTATAGCATCCTAATTGGTATTACCTCCACTTCCTCCTCTATCCAACTAATTCTTCACAAAGTACATGAATTGATATTCTGAAAGCACATTGTTTGAGATGATTGTATAGAATGTGAAATAAGATCTAGGTTTTGGAGATGGCTTGATAAAGAGGCCCATTTGTGTTTGTATGGGATGACACCAATAAAAAACAAAGTACCAAAGCAGTGATTCCAAACTTTAGTTCTTTGCAACATAGAACATGGGGTCAGGAAATCTTATGGTGTGCAAGTAGCAGTGGTAGAGAAAAGATTGTCAGGGTGGATTATTAGTTTGGATAAGAAACATGGTTGAGGGCTGGATGTAGTGAGATATGGTGGGCTGTATGCGGTTGTGTTAAGTGACATCAATCAGAATAGTAGAGAGCTTAATGAACATTTTTTGAACAAATGAATGTTCCTCTGAGCCATTTTAGCAGAGAGTGAATAGCACTGTCCTGACCAAATTTACTGTGAACAACATGATTATAACTATTCAGATCTTCTAATTCAGTCTGTTCCTAAAGAATGTCAGAACAGCTAGATGAAAAGAAAAAGAAAAATGCTATTGACCTGTTGTTCCATCTACAGCACACAAAATAACAAATTTCACTGATTTTTCCTCCATTGGATCAGCTAGTTGTCCCACTGTCATGAGGATTCAGCATTTGTAGGGTCTGCTGCCCTTAACATATTTAAACCTAGTTGACAGCAGCTCTTCACTCTTCCAATAAATTCTATTCATATTCACAAAAACTTATTGGATTGCAGGGATATACTGAAATAATGCCATCAGTAGAAAAGAACTGTATTTAATCCTGTTTTCCCCCTTCATTGAAAACTGCATTCCCGACCATCTCCTATCTACCCACTCTCTATCCAATATCCCCAGTTATGCACCTAAAGACAAGGCAATATTTAATAATGTAAACATTTCTACAATTGACAATTTTTTTCTTTTATTTTTACACAAAGCTGATTCTAATAAAGGACTATTTCATTTGATGAAAACAAATTAAACCTACATATATATGCATACACACATATGTGTTTGTATGTATATATTTGTGTATGTATACATGTACATATATACACACATATACATGTGTGTTATTCCTTGATTTAAAAATAAATCCACTTCAATGCCCTTTGTTGGATCTTCATCCTTGATGCATGTTGGATGAGAGAAAATTACAGAAAATATACATAGAAATGTCTAATTGATAGTTGGTGCTATGAGCCTGAATGTTAGGATAAACAATAGAATTGAATATGTATGGGAGTCATCTATATAGAAATCATAGTAAAATCCATAAAGAAATGTTGAGACCATTAAGAAATAGTGTAAGTAAAAAAGATCTGAGAGCTCAAATACAACCTAAGGAACAACCAGCCTTGTATAAGGGATGAAGATCCCACAAAGGGGATTGAAATGGGTTAGTCAGACAATAGAAAAGAGAACCAAAAATCACCAGCACGAGTGCCTTGAAAGAGGAAATGATTGCTGAAATTAAGTGTTATCGAGAAGTCAAGACACATAGGGACTGAGAACAAACCTTGACTGAGAATTAGGAAATAAATGGTAATATGTTCATATCCAAAAGAAGTGATGAGAAAATATGATTCCTTCTAGTCTTTCAGGAGATGGAAGTTTATGGGTACAACACATTGCATATGTTATCAGGCATAATTGATGTGTTGGTTGGTTTTGTAGAACTGTTTTTTATTTTTTTTTTAACTTTTTGCTCTTTCTTATAAAAGGATGACTCTCCAGTAATTGTGAAAACTATCTGGTACTGCCTAAGACATAAGGTGATGGATCAGTTGAATAAATTAGGTATACAAGGCATAGTAGTCAATGAAAAAAAACTCCCATGGAAACTGGAAGACAATAGGATACAAACAAGACCTAGACCAACATCTCACCCTACGTATGAAGATAAAGGCAAAATAGGTACATGATTTAGACATAAGAGGTGACACCATAAGCAAATTGGAAGAGCAAGGAATAATCTACCTGCCAGATCTATGGAGAAGGGATGAACTTAGGACCAAGCAAGTTATAGAGAGCATTACAAAATGTGAAATAGATAATTTTGATTATATTAAAATAAAAAGCTTTTGCACATACAAAAAAATGCATACCAAGATTATAAGGAAAGGAGCAATCTGGGAAACAATCTTTACAGCAAGTGTCTCTGATGAAGGCCTTATTTTTCAAATATATAGACAACTGGGTCAAATTTATAAGAATACAAGTCATTGCCCAATTGACAAATAGCCAAAGGATATGAAGAGTCAGTTTTCAGATGAAGAAATCAAAGTTACTTAGAGGTATATGAAGAAATGCTCTAAATCACTTTTGTTTAGAGACATACAGATTAAAAAAAATTATAAGGTACTACCTCACACTTATCAGATTGGCTAATATGACAAAAAAATGAAAATGATAAATGTTGGAGAGACTGTGGAAAAATTGGGACACTAACACATTGTTGGTGAAGTTGTGAACTGATCCAACCATGTTGGAGGCAGTTTGGAACTGTGCCTGAAAGAGAACCAAACTGTATATACCTTTTGATCCAGTAGTATCACTACTAGATCTGTATCACAAAAGAAAATATAAAAAAAAAAGGATGCCCATACATATGCAGAAATATTAATAGTAGCCTTTCTCATGGTGGAAACATATTAGAAATTGAGGGGATGCCCATCATTACAGTAATGACTGAACAAGCTGTAGTACATGAATGTGAGGAAATATTATTGTGCAATAAGAAATGATGTCATCAGATTTCAGAAAATCCTGGGATGACTCGTAGAGACTGATACAAAGTAAAATAGCAGAACCAGGCAAACATTGTTCACACTATCAACAACCTTGTGTAGTGAACCACTATGAATAACTCAGCTCTTCTCAGCAATACAATGATCAAAGATGAATATAAAGGACTCCCAAAACATAATGCTATCCACATCTATATAAAAAAAACTGAATACATGTCAAAGCGTATTTTTTCACTTACTTTATTGAGATTTTTTTGTGTTTTCTTTTTCTTTTTGATCTATTTCTTCTTTCATAATTGTGACTAATATGGAAATACATTTTAAATGATAGCACATGTATAATCTATAACCAGTTACCTACCATTTTTAGAAAAAAAGGGAGGGGAAGAGGAAAGGGAGAAAAATTTGGAACTCAAAATATTGTAAAAATGAATACTAAAAACTGTCTTCACATATAATTGGAAAAATACCATAAAAATAAAAGGATCACTCTCTACTACAATAGAAGGGATATATAGATATATTTGTATATATATATGTATATATATGCATATATATACATATATACATATATACACATATATACGTGTATATACATACATATATATACACAATAGAGGGGATATATATATATATATATATATATATTTGGAAAAAGAAAGGTAATAAATGGTATCAATAAATATTTTTAAAAATTAGGTAGCTGAACTCTTTTATTTGCTTTTATTTATTTAGTGATTTCCTTCTCAAAACTTCCATTTAAGGAGGTTAACACACCAGCCATGTTTACTCTTCTCTGTGCTCTTCTTTGACACTTAGAACTTCTCAACTTTCTCTTAATGGATACTACCTTAACCCTCTTTTCAAGATAGTTGCTTTATATGTTTCCTGAACTTATTAGAAAGTAAATTCTTTGAGGGCAAAAGAATGACTTTCTTTTTTTATTGTATTTGTAATTCTGGGATTTAGCACAGAGATTAGTGATCATAAAAACTGTATTTATCTAAATATTATCACTTATGGAAGCTTTAAAATTTGCTACATAGTCTATCTTACTTGATCCTCACAAAAATCTTGGGAAGCAGGTGTTCTTATCATAACCATTTTACAGGTAAGGAAACTGAAGTTAAGTGATTAGTCCAGAGTGACATTAAGAGATTTTCCTTATTCCAAGTCTAATACTCTATCCATTGTGACACTTTCCTGCCCATAAATAAATGAAATAAAGAAAAAGAATCTTTGGTAACATTGGTGAAAGAATTTAAATTTGAATATCATAGTTGCAAGTCAGTAGTTAAAAAGTGAGTGGGTGAGATACAGAGCCAAGAAGGCTGTTTAAAGGCAGGGACTCATCTAAGCTCTCCCCCAAACACCTTTAAATCATGACTCTGAGACAGCATTTCTTGAACTGTGCATCATGACCCCACATGGGGTGGTGAAAACTTTGGCAACAGTAAAAGGTTTCTGAAAGTATAACAACCAAAAATTCATTAAAAATCAAACCCATAAAAAATCTGAGGTCTTTCTGACAATGCTTGCCTATGTTGCATCATGCAACTTCACTGTAAAGTTGACTCAGAACACACAGCACATGTACTTTGCACTGCATGTGCCCTCAGGCCATGTGACACCAAATAACAACGTGAAAAGGGGTGGTGGGTGGAAGAAAAATTCTAGAGCAGCAGAATCCACAAAAAGACAGAGCGAAACAATTTTGAATCTCAAGACAAATTAGAAAGTGAGCAGCAAATATCTGTTACACTGGGGTGAGAGAAGAGTACAGTTCTGTGTAGAATATGCCAGCAATCCTCAGGCCCCAGCAAATCAAGAGCAGGCCTCGGGAGTCACTGAATCAGTGGCATTGTCTGTTTCCAGAATTCTGATCCCACAGATGGTAAGTGGCTTGAACAACTGGTGAAAAGGAGTTTATACATATATATTTCCTAGCACCAAGGCAAGACTCTGTTGCTTTGTCTACACTTGGATCCAAGTCACAGTCATGGGTGGCAGTCCCAAGGAGAGGAGAACTAGCACATCAGAGCTTGCAGTCACAGCAAAACAGAAGACCACTGTCACAGTTCTAGAGCTGAAAGGGATGTATGCCACAGAGCAGAGAACAGGCCAAGAGAGTAGTAAACATTCTTCTCCTTAGATCATACCATCTTAGAAAAAGTGGAAACTTACAGTCCAGAGAAGTATCTCTGAAAACAGGTGCACAAAATCCCTGAAGATTGGGGCAGTGGAACCTTCACCCTGGAAGTAGAGAACTATTTTAAACAAAATGGTAAAATTCAAATAAGAGGTTGAAGAAATGAGCATTTAACAGCAAAAAATCTGACCATAGAAAATTATTATGATGACAAGGAAAATCAAAACACACACCCAAGAAGAAGATAACAAAATCAAAGGTCCTACAACCAAAACCTTCAAGAAGAATGTGAATTGGAAGGCCATGAAAGAGCTCAAAAATGATTATGAAAATCAAGTAAGAGAGGTACAGGAAAATTTGGAAAGAGAAATGAGAGTAATGCAAGAAAATCATTAAAAATAAGTCAACAAGTTGGTAAAGGAGAAACAAAAAAAATTACTGAAGAAAATAAAACTAAAAAAATAGACTAGGCAGAATGGAAAAAGAGGGAGAAAAAAATCACTGAAAAAAAACTCTTTAAAAAATGTAACATGCTAAAGTAGGAAAGGAGGATCAAAATCTCACTGAAGAAAATGATACCTTAAAAACCAGAACTGAGTAAATGGAATTCACTGACTTTATGAGAAATCAAGAAACAAGAAAATACAACCAAAAGAATGAAAACAAATAGAAGACAATGTGAAATATCTCATAAAAACAACTGATCTGGAAAATAGGTCCAGGAAAGATGCTTTGAAAAACATTGGACTACATGAAAGTCATGATAAAAAAAGAGAGCCTAGACCTCATCGTTTTCAAAAAAATATCAAACAAAACTGCCATGATATTCTAGAGGCAGAGGAAATATGGAAATTAAAAGACTCCACCAATCGTCTTCCTAAAGAAATGCCAAAATGACAATTCCCAGGAACATTAGAGTCAAATTATGGAGCCCCTAGGTCAAGGAGAAAATATAGTGAGCAGTCAGAAAGAAACAATTCAAGTGTCATGGAGCTACAGTCAGAGAAGAAAAGTTAGCAACCTCTACATTAAAGAATTGGAAGGTTTGAAATATATTCCAGAAGGCAAGGGAACTAGGACTGCAACCATGAATCACACATCTAGCAAAACTTAATATAAACTTTCTGAGCTGAAAATGGGCATTCAATGACATAAAAGACTTCCAAGCATTCCTGATGAAAAGATCAGAGCTGAATAAAAAACAGAAAAATAAAGATGCAAGAGAAACCCAAAAATGTAAACAGGAAAATTATAAGAGATTTAATAAGGTTAAACTGTTTAAATTCATGCATGACAAGTTGATACTTGTAAATTATAAGAATTTTCTCATTATTAGGGCAGATGGAAATGTATATGTATATGCAGATGGATATATATGTATATTCACACATATATGGATATAGATAGCATGTATATTATAATGTATCTATAGAAATATATCTAGAAGACACATTTATATGTATGTGTGTATGCACACACATATATATTTATGTGTATATATGTATGCGCCTATATATGTGTGTGTGTATACATGTGTATATGTGTATGTAGACAGAGGCCTAAGGTTTGAGTTGAATATGACAGGATGCTGTCTAAAAAAATAAAAATAATAAATTAAGGGATGAGAGAGGAATGTACTCAGAGAAACAGTAAATGAGAAGCAGAAAAGGATAAATTATCTCACATAAAAGGCAAGGAAAAACTTTTGAAGTGGAGGGGAAGTGGGAAGATATGAGGGGGAGTTAGTGAACTTAACTGTCTTCAGAATTGGATTAAAGAGGGAATAACATACACACTCAATTAGGTATAGAAATCTATCTTACCCAACAGGAAAGAAGGAGGATAAAGGGATAAGAGATGGGGGTAGTGGTGATAGAAGGGAAAGCAGATTGGGGAGGAGGCTGTCATAAGGAAAACACTTTTGAAGAGAGACAAGGTGAAAGGAGAGAGAATAGAATAAATGGGGTGGGGAGAGCATGGAAGAAAATACAGATAGCAATAATTAGTGTGAAAAAATGTTTTGAAGCAAGTTTCTCTGATGAAAGTCTTATTTCACAAACATGTAGACAACTGTCAAATTTATTTTTAAAAAGACATTTCCCAATTGACAAATGATCAAAATATAACAGATGAAGTAATCAAAACTTTCTGTAGCCATATGAAAAAATTCTCTAAGTCACTATTGATTGCAGAAATGCAAATTAAAACAATTCTGAGGTACCACCTCATGCCTATTGAGTTGGCTAATAGTACAGGAAAAGAAAATAACAAATTTCAGAGTGGATCGGGAAAAATGGGACACTGATGCACTGTTTAGAGCTGTGAATGGATTCGGTCATTCTTTAGAGCAATTTGGGACTATGCAATACCACTTTGACCACAACTAGGTCTGTAAAAGGCATAAAAAAAAAAATAGGAAAAGGACCAATAATTAAAACAAAGCATTTATAGCAACTCTCTTCAGGGGGTAAGAATTGAAAATTGAGGGGATGTCCATCAATTGGGGAATGGCTAAAAAAATGTGATATGTGATTATACTGGAATAATATTCTATAATAAATGATGAGCAGGATGGTCTCAGAAAACCTTGGGAAAAACTTACATGAGTTGATGCAAAGTGAAATGTACCGTATACAAAATAACAATATCATAAGTTGATCAGTTGTGAATCTCTTGGCTATTGTTGGCAGTGCAGTGATCCAGGGAAACTCTAAAGTTGGAATACTATCCATCCCCTGAGAAAGAATTGGTGGTATTTGAATTCAGATATTTGTTTTTCTTTTTTATTTCTCTTGAGGTTTTTTTTGTTACTCTATGTTTCCTTTCACAACATGACTGTTATAGAAATGTTTATTTTTCATAATTACACAAAATGGAATTGCTTGACTTCTGAGTGAGAGCAGTGGAAAGGGAACAAATTTGAAACTCAGAGTTTTAAAAACAAATGTTAAAAATGGTTTTACATGTAACTGAGGAAAAATAAAATAATAAGGAGGGGGGAAAAGTGAGCAGAGGGCAAGTTGCCTAACCAATATCAATGTCTTTGTCTAACAGTGAAAGTGTGAGGATTATAGTTTGAGGGAATGGTAGTGTAACATGAACATTCTTTTGTCTTGTTTTTAGAATGTTTGATTCTCATCCTGGTCACTTACTCTAACATTAAGTATTTCAGAAGGCTCTCTTCTGAGCCCTCTTTTCTTCTTTTATACTATTTTGTTTAGCGACCTCATCATGCCCCATGGATTAATTATAGTCACAATTCTAAATATTCTCAAAAATTCCTGTTTTGCCCTAACTTCTTAGCTGAGCTCTAGGCTTACCTTTTACACATCTCAAACTAGATGTCTGGTAGACGTCTTTAACTCAACACTTTCAAAACTGAATTCATTATATTTCCTCATCCACTCAAAACATCCCAATTACTATCAAGGGTAGCATCATCCTTCCAGTCTTCCAATTTCACAACATAGGTGTCATCTTTGAATTTTCACTCTTATTGCTCATATTCGATATACTGCCAAAACCTACTGATTTTGCCTTTGCCACAAATCTGAAATATGCTTCCTTCTCTAATACTTCTGTAATATTCATTCTTCCAAAACTGATACCTTCTTGCTATGAGCCCTCCTTGATTCATGCTTTAACTATTGTAATAGCCTCCTGGTAGATTTCCATTCCTCAAATGTATCTCCACTCTAATCCATCCTCCATTCAAACACCAAAGTGATTTTCCTAAATGGCAGGTCTGACTATCAAATAGAAGAATCTTCTTTTTGTCATTGAAAGCCCCTCATAACCTAACCTCCCAACCTTTCCAACCTTCTTAAACTTTACTACCTACCACATACAGTTTGAACCAATGACACTGGACTCCCTTCTACTCCTGGCACAAGATACTTCATCTCTTAGTTTCATGCATTTTTTCTGGTTGTCCCCCATGCTTGAAATGCTCTTCTTTCTCATCTTTGCCTACTAGTTTCCTTTGAATTTCAACCCAAATCCCATCTTCTAAAGGAAACCTTCCATGCTTCTAATGCCTACCTTGTTTAAATTATTTCCTGTTTTTTTCTGTATGTAACTTGTTTGCTTATATTAATTTGCTTATTGTTTTCCTCCACTAGGTTTTGGATGGCAATGAGTATCAATATAATAAGAAAACAAATGATGCAAGCATAGAGGGCATTGTAAAAATGAATAGACAGTGGTATGAGCAATATTTGAAGTGAGGAGTTCATGAAGTTGAACAGAACTATATATTCTGTGAGGGCAAGATGGAGTGGAGCATTCTAGTTTGATTTGATTTCTAGTATGATTTGAACAAAAATTTGATCTGTTGTGATGCAATGGGAAGAATATTATCTCTGAAGTCAGAAGACTTGGTTTCAAATCCCTCTTCCTAGTAGTATGCTATTGAAAAAAGTCACAACATTCCTGGGCTTCAGTTTCCTCATCTATAAAACAAATTATCTCAACGAGATCTTCTAGCCTAATTGGAACTGATCATCTAGCTTCTGAAGTCTCTTCAAGCTCACCTCCATGGTGAAACCATGAACCAGTTCATTTCATCTTCATCTCTCTGGATAGGGAATTACTCTTTTCTTAAATTCAGTCCTTCTTCATGATCATTTGTTTTTATTCATTAATCTATCCCCTCAGTTGGGTTCCTGTCACAAGTTCACTCTATATCCAAGGAATCAATTAATTTATCGTAATAGTCTGTGGCCTACATGATTTTATGACTTTTTTGGCAAGGGAAAACAGTTTTAGGAAGAGGAAGACACAGAAAAGTTGAAGAGTAAGAGGCGAGGGCCAGAGGAATTCCAATATTATACATTGGGGATGTGGAAGACTTAAGGGTGATGATGTAATCAAGAGAATAAACTCTTTGTAGGTCTGGCATTTAAGTTTCAAATTATAGGAATTAAGGAAATTGATGAATTTGGAAGAAATCATATTTGAAAGGAAATCCTATGTAAATGGAAGTCACAGCAATGGCAATTTGACTGTTATTCCACTAGCAAGAGACAGAAAATTTGTGAATGTGGTCATTTGGGGCATGGATGATTAAGGAGAGGTGAGACACAGTTAATCTACTCATATCAGCCAATGAAGCTTTGTCCCAGGGAATGGAAATGGGGCCAGCAAAATGAAAAGAAATGTGGGAAAGTTCCAGTGTTTCTGTAATATGGAGAATATAAAATATGGAGATAAGCTGTCAGAGGTCTGTTGGAGCCTTATTATAGAGAATCTTGAATGTCAGGATCAGGAATTTGTACTTTATTTGGGAAGACATCAAGTGGTTTTCAATACAGAAATTGCATGATCAAAACAGCACTCAAGCAATTTTAATTGGGTAACATTATGAAGGTGGGATGGCAGCAAGACTAGAGACCAGAGGCACAAAGAAGAGTTAAGAAACTATTACAATATTCCGTGTTAGGATAAATGACAGCTTGGCCACGCCCTGAACAAAACTGGGTGCAGTACAGTATGAGTTCAGATGATGCAAGGGTGATAGATAACAGGGAAGTAAAATTAATATTTGAAAATTGATTGGACATGGGCAATAAAGGATACAGAAATGATAAAGGTGACTCCAGGCTTAGGAGACTGGCTGAACTGGGAGGATATTATGATGCCATAAATGGAAATATAAAAGTTATAAGGAAGGTTGAACTTCAAGGAAAGATGAATCCTCATGCAGGTGTATATAGATCTTTGTATATTCATTGTCATATCTTCCCAATTATATGATTATACATAAATATGTAAATTACTATGAGGTATGTATTTAAAAGTTTATGGGTAGTAGACATAAGATTAGGTAGTTGTGTAAACAAAAGGGTGAAACCATCTGTGAAACAGAAAACTATTACAGATATTTGGCTTCTGTTCTTAGGTCAAATCTGGAATGGCATTCTGAACTTACTGTTTCATCAGGTATAAAGCTCAGATTGAGAAAAGTGCCTTGAATATTGAAGTCATTTTTTTTTTACTCTTTCTTACAGTTCCTTTGTAATTTTTTAAACATTCTTTCATGGGGGGGATTACTTTTATATGATCAATGGCATTTTAATTTGCTCAGTATTTGGCTTGCCATTTAGTGTCATTAACTGAGTAAAAAGCATTGGTTGTTTTTAAGTCATATTTTAATTTCTATCCAAATTAAATGTCATATTAATTCAGGGCAAAACCTAACTAGTAATAGAAATAATCTGCTTCATTACATCTAAGGAAACTGAGGCCTGAGAAGCTAAGTGATTAGGCATAAGTTCATACTATTTATGATACAAAGCTAGGACTGAAATCCTATTCATTGAACTGAATCACATTAATAAAAGCAATAATAATAGCATATTGCACATGTCTTATTCCTTACAGTTCTCAATGTACTTTTACAAAAATAATTGCATTTAATCGTCACAATAACCTGTTGCAGAAGACAGGTGATTTTTTTAATCCTCATTTTACAGATGAGAAAGCTGAAACTCTTTGATCTTATCTAGAAAGCTACAGACAGAGAATTAAAAAGTGTTGTGAATCTTAGGCATCTTCCTAGTATGTGATGTAGTGCTCTAACACCTACAGTGTAGGTTCAGTCTGGGGATATATTATGGGAACTCTTTGCATCTATCACTCTGGCTGGTTTCAATTCCACTGAACAGAATGCCACTCCCAGGATAATAAACTCATCACTTCTAGAATGGTTAGTATTCTGCTAATCCAGACATTGACTGATATCACCTCCCATAGCCTCCTTTTCCCTATGTTTGGAAGACTCAGGGTTGGAGTACTAAGGTTCTTTCAATTCCTTCTGTTATAGAAAGGAGAAAGGGAACTCTCATATTATTCCACTTTGCCTCTGCTGTTCTGCCTGGTTGCTACTCTAAATTATAAGATTCCCTGGAACCCTACTTCTGCTTTCTGTGTTGTCTCATCATCATTAAATTATAAATTCCTTGAGTTCATTGACTTCTTTCTATTAATTGTATCCCCAGCACATAGCACAGTATCTGGCACATAGGTCGCACTTAATAGATATTTATGGGATTGGGTTGGTTTAGTAGTATGCGAGTCATCAAGGTAGGCCTAAAGAGGACTGAGAGTTATGTACGCTATGATCATGATAACAGCAAGGTCAGGCATAATTTGGTATCCGAGGAGCCAGAGCCACCTACAACCTAACCACTGTCAGTAACAAATCAGAGTTCAGCAATACTCAAGCTCCTTTAATCCCATTATCAGGTCTTTAAGCACTCCTAATATATTTCAGACGAGGTCTAAAAATCATCTTAGTCCAAACTTCAGGAAATGCTGTGTCTTATCTTCAATTCATTTCAGTTTAATTCAATAAACATTTAGAAGCATAAGGTACAATAATCAGGGCTGGAGATTTAGAGGTAGAAAATGACATAATTCCTAGAATCAAGAAGCTTACCATCCAGTAGGGAAGACATAATAAATACACAAGTAAATATGCAATTGTATAATAGAGAATTAGGGGAAAGGACATCAACAAAATACTTTAGGGGCATTTCAGATAAAAGGAACTCACTTCGGGATGGAGGAAAGAGTGAAGATTTCATTGTGGAGGTGAAATCTGACCTGGCCTTTGAAGGATCAGGGAAGGTTTTCAATATATCTAACTGAGGAAAGTATGCCTTCCAAGCCTGGAGGAAGAAACTGAGACCCAATGAGTCAAAGGTAGTGAAACATCCCTATTTATTTTTAAGGAAAAATATACACTCCTTAGTAATGAAGCAAACCAATAATTGAAGCTATGAAAGTCATAACAAGAATATTGTGATTTGTGCATGGATACATAAATTTACATTTGGGCATAGCATTGTCTTAATACTCAAGTTCATTACTAATCAAGAGACTAAAAATATGTACCAATTAGTCGTGATGCATGCCCTAGCTCCTTCTCCCTTTGTTTTCTATGATTATTAAAACATAACTCTATCAAGCTCTTGACTAGAGCATCTCACAGTGGTATTAGTGAATATTTGTAAAAAAAATGATGCAGAATAATTAAGCTTGTGCTTAAATAGATTTTATATGCGATAAGGAAGAAGAGAATTTTTAGTAACATTGATCTTTTAAATGTATATTTTCAAACATATAATCCAGGAACCATTACTTCAGTGCAAAAGTAAGCATAGAGGATAATGACAAAAAAGTGTTAGGAAACATGATTCGAGAAAAAGACTAGAAATTAAAATTTGAGATATTGATCAGGTAGAAAAATAAAGATGTGAGAATTCTCTTGTTCTTTAGCTCTTTTGCTATGTCATTATGATAAAGGTCAAGGTTTTAGTGAATGAGATCAGTCATAGCCGTCAGCCACTGGAAACTTGAAGGAATCAATGATACCTTGGCAGAATGTACCCTTGCTGGGACCTAACATTGAATGCATTCTGCTCAATTTCTAAAATCAGTGAGCTAGTCAGAGAGAACAGTAAGAGTTGGGAGACATAGAGTTTCTGAGTATTTAACTGAAAATTGGTCCATTTGGAAGGCAAAGTTAAGTATCATTTGAGAATTATTTTATGTCTAGTGCCTTGTAGGAGCAGTAGGCATAAGAACTGAACAAGCCAAATTCTGTGTTTTCCTGAAATTGTTGAGTTTAGAGAGGCCTATGGGCTATTTATGTCAAAAAGAGGCATTTTTTTATTCTGCTCGAAGTTGAAAACTACATGTGTCATGCCTGCCTGTTAGCTTTAAGTAGGGACTCAACTCTACTATGTCAAAAGCATATAGATTTTATTTCAGTAGCAATAAATTCAGGATAGAGGTATATAGAGATGTACTCAAGAGCTAACCTGATTAAATAAATCCATATTAATCACATCTCATCAAACTACTGAACTGGTCCTGCCACTCAGTTGGGGGAGGTGAGAGACATAAAGTTATATACTTCCTGAAAATGTATCTTCTCATTTTATGCTTTATTATAATTATTAATAAACAGATGATCACTGAAAACAATTATCTATCTTAATCTCAAAAAAATCATATATAGTCAAGACCAATTGTCGAAGATAGCTTTTACCTTGCATTTTAAAAATTAAATATCTTTCCTTAATTAAACAAGCTTAAATTCAACCCAAAATATGATTTTTTTTTTTTTACAATCAACAACGCTTCCTTATAATAAAAAATGTGTGAACATATATTCTTTGTACTTTGGGGTCTTTGAATAGCCCCACCAACACTGACTATTTGGTTATTCAAATCTATCAATTTGATGGATACTAGACAATACTTGAAAACTTCATTTTGATTCCTCTTTTTAGTGAATATTGTTCTTATATAATTTCAATAATTTTCTTTGTCTTTTGAAAACATTTCTTATCTTATTCACTTATCTTTAAGGATATAAAGATTGCAAAACCAGTCCTTTGGGCCCTAGATTCAGACTTGAGTTCCTCAAGAGATGAAGGAAGGAAGGGTACTTTTTCCTTCCATGAAACCAAGTTCATAGCTAAGTAGCACAGTGGGTGGAGCCCTGGGCAGTGTCAAGAAGACCTGAATTCAAATACAACCTCAGATTAGCTGTATAACTTCTAGCTATATGACTTCTGTTTGCCTCAGTTTCTTCAGTCATAAAATGGGTATAATAACAGTGTCTACCTCACATAGTTGTTAAGAGGATCAAATGAGATAATATTTGTCAAGCGTTTATCACAATTCCTGGTTACTATGTAGGCAATATGCAAATGAAGCTAGGTCACATAGTATAGAGTGTCTGGCCTGAAGACAGGAAAACTAATCTTTCTGAGTTCAATTCTAACCTCAGATACTCACTAGATGTGTCACCCTGGGAAGTCACATAACCCTGTTTGCTTCAGCTTCCTAATCTATAAAATGAGGAGGAGAAGGAAATGGCAAACTGCTCCAGTATTTTTGCCAAGAAAAGTCCAAATGGAGTCATGAAGAGTCAAATATGACTGAAAAATGAATGAATACACACACACACACACACACAACTTAGTCTCCCACCCTTAAGCATCAATATCCATTTTCTCTTAATCTAGCATATCAGCTTTTTACTAGTTATTCAATCAATCTACAAATATTTATTAATTACTACATGCCAGAAATTGTGCTAAATGCTAGAGATATAAAAAGAGGCAAAATAAATCATTCAATGTAAATGAGAGGCAACATGGCATTGTGAAGAAAGAGTCAGATTGAGAACCCAGAATATCTAGGTTGATTCCAAATCTAACACATGTTGATCACAGCTATTTAACATTTCAGTACCTCAGGGAATAATAATAATTTCAATGAATATGTTAATACAGTTACTATGTGTAAGACAGTGTTAAACATTAGGGATACAAAGAAAGGCAAAAGACAGTCCCTGCTGTCAAGAAATTCACAGTCTAATGGGGAAGGCAATGTGACTGTACAAAAAAGACACTTTTAGAATTAATTCAGGATAATTAACAGAAACATCATTAAGGGGTATTGAGGAAAAACTTACAGAAAGTGGGATTTTAGTTGTTACTTGAAGGAAGCCCGTGAAGTCAGGGGACAGTTGAAGAGGGAGAGGAATCTAGGCATAGGGGACAACCAGCATAAGTCTGAGAAGTCAGAAGACGGAGTGTCTTGTTCAAGAAACAATAAGGAGACCTGTTTCACTGGAAAACGAAGAATGTGAAAATGAGTAAGGTGTGAGAAATGTTGAAAAGTGGGAGAGGACCGCAGAAGGAAGTACTTTTAATGCCAAGCAGGTTTTATATTTTATTCTAGATGTGGTAGGGGTTTCAAAGAAGCTATCCATCTGCAATACTGGAGAAAGTTCTAGTATGGAGACTTCGAGAAAAAGTAGAAGAAATTTCAGGGGATAGATAGATAGATAGATAGATAGATAGATAGATAGATAGATAGATAGATAGATGCACACATACATACATACATTCATATACACGTAAATAAAAATTTAAAGCAAAGGTTTGACTTTGTTGGCACAACTGATATTTTGTTTTCTTTGGTCTCCATTTTTCTGATCCTGGTGAGGGAAGCTAAAAAAACAACTTTTTAAAAGCTGTGTTAGAAGAAAAGGGAGTTCGAAAATGGTCAGTGGCTTTATTTCAGGTAGATGGGAAAATGATGAATAAATATAAAGAGAAGCCTAAGATACTCAGTTTTCATTTTGATTCTGTTTCTTTGCAAAGGAGAATAACATTTACATGGTAAATGGCAACACAAATATGATTAGAGAGGAACTGATACCCAAGATGAATAAAGTAATGCTAAGAAATCACCCACTTCTCGGTGAATTCAAGTCTCCTGGTCCCAGTCTTAAAAGATGGTCTGAGTAGTCAGTCAGTAATATTT
Organism: Bettongia penicillata ogilbyi; assembly: GCA_023548195.1. Classification (NCBI taxonomy): domain Eukaryota; kingdom Metazoa; phylum Chordata; class Mammalia; order Diprotodontia; family Potoroidae; genus Bettongia; species Bettongia penicillata. The sequence goes on along the minus strand of JAJHZJ010000514.1, from coordinate 10,113,425 downwards.
GAAAGATCAGAAAAAATAAAATTGGAAAAGGGTAAATGTTCTTTCAGTTTTCAAAGAAAAAAGAAAAAAGGTAAGAACAGAATGTGTAAGCTCTAAACTTTAGTCCCGCTTTAATTCCTTGAAATATCCTAGAAGAGAGCAGTAAGTAGATAATTGATACCTGTCTTAATAGATGTTGATTATAATGTGTCAATATGGCTTCATCAAGAATAAATTATGTCAAACAACTCATTTCATTTTTTATTGGTGTCCAACAGCTTCTTACAAATTCTATATCCTTCCTCCTCCTTACAATTGCTGACATGACTTCTGGACCATCAGAAGTTCTATAGTTACAATGACCTAAACTTTGAACCAACCTTGTCTTTGATTCTAAAGGGACTCTTTCCCTAAGTCCTTCGAATATGGTTAAAAAAGCTTGGGTGGTTCATGACTGCCAAGTAGGGTGGGAGTTTTAGTTTGCATAATGCAAAAGGATCCTTACTGCCCAGTTCTGTACACCATGACATACATGTACATCACAGGATGACAAAAATTGCTCCCTTATCAATCCTAAGTATTAGAAATCAGACCCAAAGCTTCCTCTTAGAGAGTGTGTAGTGAATCTCTAGGGCAACAGGTACTTTGTCTCCTCCCTCCCTCCTATGTGTGCCTATTCTTTCCCAATATCCCATGCTGGCTGGATCTCCCACTTAAATTTCAACAGCTGATCTGCTCACCCTGACAATTAGTGTAGAATGGTGGGCTCTAGATTGGCAGATCCTAACAATTTAACCTACTTAACCTACCTGTTTTAGCAACCTAACCCTTCCCTTGCAGACCACCTTTTGGCAACCTGATACAATGGGAATTTGTCTTTTTGTGTTCAAGAATGTGATCCACCTTAAACACTTAAGAGACAAAGGACAGCCTACCTTCAGGGTGTCTAACTGAATTAAATGACTTAACAAGTATAAATAACTTTACAGCAGGATTTGTTCCAATGACTCATCAGTTTGCTACTGAAATTTAGGCATCCTCCTCAGTTCCTAGATGAATACACACCTTCCAGTTGCTATATAAAGGAAATGATGCTGTAAAGGGATAGGGTAATAATAGAATAAGCTTAGGATCTTCTTACGATCATTGATATTTACAAATTCTCATTCTCACTCCTATTTCCATTTTCTCCCAATATATTACTTACATCAGTGGCTTTTCCTCCTCCCATGTTCATACAGAAATACTTCTGATCAACAAGGAACTTACTAAATGTTGATCAACCCCTTTCCATTTACTTAAAGGACTCAATATAAGCACATAAATCCTTACCTCCTGAGTAATACTAAAATTAATCACATTCATTTAATAGAAGATAATGCTGAGGAAGGAGATTAAGGAAAATAGAGAAACTTCTGATCAAGCAAGTGACAGAGATAGAATTTAACTCAATTCTTTCAAATAACAAGATACTTTCCTACATCATACTAATGAACTACAATGTTCTCTCTCTCTCTCTCTCTCTCTCTCTCTCTCTCTCTCTCTCTCTCTCTCCTCCCCCACTCCCTTCTTTCCCTTCTCTCCCCTCTCTTCCTCTTTCCCTCCATATCCTCAACTTAGTAATGTGTGTGGTGAAAATTACATCAATATTTACATAGGCTTCAAACAACTTTTCAATTTGTATTAAATGCCAATATTGTGTTAGACTCAGAAGATGATGCATTGATTAGATAAGACATTATTCTTGATCTCACTATACAGTTACCTCATGGGGATTACAGATTTTTTAGAGGACTGACTTCTGATACACATATGTAAATTTTTACTATATAGAAAAGTCAGCTCTCAAAATCATCAAAGGCTAGGGTTCCACTAAGTGTAGGTTTCTGGTTTTCAAAGGTATATCTTTCAGGATGTCTATTAACTTTTTTAATTTAAAAAAACCCTTTAAAATCACATAAAATTCCTGGGACATTATCCTTATGAAATGTATTTCTGCTCAGGTTCATGTATGTATATACAATTGAACTCAATTGGACACATCATATATTACTACCAACAATGAATTTATACTGAAATATAAATTGGGATTAATAGTTCTTATGTATATTAAAGGGAATTGTCTTAAAGGATATTTTCTAAAATGAATACATAATCCAGTATTTATTATTTTTAAAAAATGAACTTGTCATTAAATTTTTTTTCCAAAAGGCCTAAGAATTTAGGAAGACCTGAGGACTTTCTGACTCAATGTCTATATGCCAAAATGGAATTGAGAATGAAAGTGGGCTCCAACGTTTTGAAACTGTTTTTTTCTATAGCAAAGTGAGTACTATTTTGTCTTATTTTTTCTTTGAAGTCAACTCCTACTTCAAATTCTTCTCTCCTTCTCAGACTTCCATTTGTGCCAAAAACTGGGTGTTAAAAGTACTCATTATATTAAGTGGTTAACAAAGGCTCTTTTTAACCTGATTTAGAAGCAATGGAAAGAATGAATATTTCTGAGAGAAAGAAAGACACAAATAGAAAAGAAAAAGAGAAAGTAAGTTTTTTATTCCTGATATTCTTCTTGGTACATGCTCCACTCTGTTTTTAAAGGCTTTGCTTTACCTGATAGAGACACTACTTACTCTGTAACTATCTCAAGGAAAAAAAAAAAAAACAATCCTTTACCTGGGTAGACTGGGACACTCAAAGAAAAGGAACAATTAAGGGTGATCAGAATTACCTTGAATAAAACTGGAGTGATTCTCAGTAAGGCTTGGTGTACTTCTGGACAAGGTACAGGTATAATTACTTTTCTCAAATATTGTGAAACTGAATCACTCCAATGACCTTACTCGGAGACCTCTAAGTCAGCTTACATATGTGGCACTTTTGCTCATATATATCAAGGTAAGGAATCACAGGCCCTAATGGAAAAGATCTAGGAGAGAAAATTCAAAGATTGAAGGTGCCACACAGGTAACAACAGGTTATCATATATAGGTGTATAAACCCAATTTTCCTAATTATAATTTCCAGGGAAAGGGATCTAAACACTTTTTCGTATATTTTGAAATATTTATGCTCATGATAGAAATGAAGGGAAAGTCATCACCATGGCCAAGATTATTAATGAAACCCAGTAATTTCCTGAATAATATGTGTTGGTTGAACAAAGTACGTACTGTGGTATTTTATCATCAGCCTGTCTTCTTACCATGCATGGCTGCATTTAGTGATCACTAATCCCAGTCGCACTTTTAAAAACTATTGTTAAGCAAGGTCTTTGGGACTCTCTCCCTCTCGCTCTCTGATTCATTCCAATACAGCAGCTGGAGTCAACAGCTTAGGGATGATTTTTTTTCTTAGAATCACATCTATAATTATTGCTACACAATGGTGAATGTGCCCTTTTCACTCAGTTATGGGAGAACTTGTACAAGGGCAACAGAAACCTAATTTAAGTCGTAATTACTGACTTCATTTTCTCCTTTTGTCCAGATACCTCTGAGAAGCTATGTACATACTTAAGTAATGTGATTGGTTTCATTTGCATGAGTGCTACTTCTCAGAGTTTTCTGCCTGGATTTTATTTGCCAAAAATACCACATTCAGAGAGCTATGGTTAGAAATCCTGAAGCTAGAGAGAAATTTGTTGAAACAATAAAATTTCATTATGGTACATGGGCTATTGTGATTTATTTAGAGAGTATTGAGGATGATGTTTTCTATGAAATAAATAAATTCTCTAGAAGTTAATCCAACCAACATTACATCTGAAAAGAATAGTTTGGAACAATAGCTATTTCTGTAGAATTCAACTATCCATTGTAACTCCCACACTGTATGAAACCAAACATTATTATTTTGATCAAATGTAGACTCAGTGCTAAACTCTGAATACTGTTCTAAAGTTTGACATGACCTTTTGAACCTTTAATACTATTATTAGTGTTATAAGCCCATCCTGTTCCCTGAGAAATCGCTGTCATTAGGAAGGTTTAAATCACATGACTATGCAGCATGGAGCTTATTAGGATCTTGTGGAGCTGAATAATTGAGGTTATCATTTCACTGCATGTACTGAACAAATATTTAACTAACCAGTACTGGCTGATATAGGAAGGAAAAGCAATGAATTTTCATGACCAAGGGCTGAAATTGGATCCAGGAATCTTTGGATCCAAATCTGACTGCTAACATTTACCAGTTGTGTGACAATTAAAGAGTCCCTTAACTTTTTTAAGCTTCAGTGCCCTTTTCTATTAAAATAAGGGATTGGACCTCCTCTTTAGGCCTCTTATGAATGAGCTATAAATGTGGTCCTACAGTATTATTAAATCTACATGAAATCCCTAGGTCTCAGTGAAGTAGTTGATTGTCTATTCCTTCCTCATTACTGCCCCTCCCAAAAAGAAAGGGGCAGCATTAAAAATCATTAGATGGCACTGTCGTCAACTCCTGAGACACCTTGGGCAGAACTTTTTCTTCCAGTCCCCACTCCTCAATAGCCCTCCTTACTCTTTTTAGAGACTTTTGGGGAGAATCACCTAGAATCAGTAGCCTACCAGATAGCAGAATAAGAAGCCATTCCATGTGATTATAACTAATTAAAGTGAACAAGGCAAACTTCCAGTCTCAGAGGCAGACCACATATTACCTTCCAGTTCTACCCTTGGGAGTTTAGCCATGAAGCATATAGATTAAAATGGTTTATAAAATGTGATCCCAGGGGGTGGAGCCAAGATGGCAGAGTAGAAAGATGCAGATACTCTAACTCTTTCCATACAACCAATGAAATACCTGTAAAAATGGCTCTAAATAAATTCTAGAGTAACAGAAACCACAAAACTACAGAGAGAGATTTCCAGCCCAAGGTAGCCTGGAAAGCCAAAAGGAAAGGTCTGTTTCATGGGGCATGGAGCAGAGTGCAACCCACAGAACCCAGTCCAGCCCTGGCCACTCAGCACCAGCAGGAACAGGACTGGAACAGGCCTTGGGGCAGAATCCCCAACAGTAGCAGTGATTCTCAGATCACTCAACCCACAAATGCTAAAGAAAGCTTCAAAGGCCAATGAAAAGCTTTTTCATCTGGATGAGAAAGGAACACGGTCTGGCCCTGCTACCAATAGCTAGTGTGGTGGCAGCATCCATTTATGGAGCCCTACCCCTAAAGCTTCTAGCAGAACTGAGCAGCTGATCTGAACCTCAGCCTTGAGCCATGCACTAGAATGAGGAGGAGGAACACTGGCAGAGCATTTGGGGAGAGGGAATTCTACCACTCTCAGATTCTGGGTAGGAAAGTTTTCAGTTGCTCCCAGACCACTGTGCAAAGCAGGACAGGAATAAAACTCCTCTCCCTTGATTTTGCCACCTTGGAGGAACTGAGAATTTACAGGTCCCCAGAGTATGCCCTATTCTTGAAAAAGGACTCAAAAGTCAAGTAACTGGCTGGAAAAAAGGCCAAAAAAAGGAAAAGAGTAAACAAGACTATAGGTTACTTTCTTGGTGAGTAGGTATTTTCTTCCATCCTTTTGGATGAGGAGGAACAATGCATGCCATCAGAGGAAGACCTAGGGGTAAGGTCCTCTGCATCAAAAACCTCCAAAGTGGATAATAGTCTCAAGTCATGGAAGAACTCAAAAAGGATTTTGAAAATCAAGTAAGAGAGGGAGAGGAAAAATTAGGAAGAGAAATGAGAGCAATGAAAGAAAATCATGAAAAGCAAGTCAACAGCTTGCTAAAGGAGACCCAAAAATGCTGAAGAAAACAACACCTTTAAAAATAGGCTACCTCAATTGGGAAAAAGAGGTCCAAAAAACCAATGAGGAGAAGAATACTTTAAAAAGCAGAATTAGCCAAATTGAAAAGGAACTTCAAAAGCTCACTGAAGAAAATAGTTCTTTAAAATTTAGAATGGAGCTGATGGAAGTTAATGACTTTATGAGAAACCAAGAAATCACAAAACAAAACCAAAAGAATAAAAAAAATAGACAACCATGTGAAATACCTCATTGGGAAAACAACTGACATAGAAAATAGATACAAGAGAGACAATTTAAAAATTTTGGAAGTACCTGAAAGCCACAATCAAAAAAAAATCCTAGATATCATCTTTCATGAAATTATCAAGGAAAACTGCCCTGATATTCTAGAACCATAGGGCAAAATAAATATTGAAAGAATCCGCTGATCACCTATTGAAAGAAAGCTGAAAAGAGAAACTCCTAGGAATATTGTAGACAAATTCCAGAGTTCCCAAGTCAAGGAGAAAATATTACAAGCAGCTAGAGAGAAAGAATTCCAGTATTGTGGAAATACAACACAAGATCTAGCAGCTTCTACATTAAGGGACTAAAGGGCTTAGAATATGATATTCAAGAAGTCAAAGGAACTAGGATTAAAACTAAGAATCACCTACCCAGCAAAACTGAGTATAGTACTTCAGGGGAAAAAATGATCATTCAATGAAATAGAGGACTTTTGAGAATTCTTGGTGAAAAGACCAGAATTGAAGAGAAAATTTGACTTTCAAACACAAGTGTTAGGGCACAGTTCTGGACCGTGGCCTTCTGTGAGGGTAGTGAGACACTTGGAAGTGCAAACCTGCCCCTCAGGGTACTGAGAACGCCTTGTTAACAGAGCTGGCTCCACCCACAGGGAGGAACATGGGAGGAGCTGAGGCGGGTATATAAGTGAGGGTTTGGGGGAGCTCTCTCTCTCTCTCTCTCTCTCTCTCTGATGATGTAACCAATAAAGCCTGTCCAGCTGTGAGCTCGGGTGCTCTGTCTAGTTATTCCCCTCCCCCATTGGAGGGGTTGGAGACATCCAAAGACCAGGAGAGGTAAGTATCCAGACAACAGCCTGCGTAATAGACCCATGCACACAAGAATCAAAATAAGGATGAAAAGGTAAACAAGAAAGAGAAATCATAAGGAACTTTCTAAAGTTGAACTCTTTACATTCCTACATGGAAAGATAATATTTGTAACTCTTGAGACTTTTCTCAATATTTGAGTAATTGCAGGGATTATACACACATACACACACACATATATGTGTGTATTGTGTGTGTATATATGTACATATATACATATATACGTATATAAGTATATATATATATATATATATACATACAGAGAGCACACAGAAGGAATGATATCTAACAAAATAAAATTAAGGGGTGAGAGAGGAATATATTGAGAGGAGAAAGGGAGAAATGGATGGGGTAAATTATCTCTCATAAAACAGGCAAGAAATTTTTTTTTCAGTGGAAGAGAAAAGGGAAGAGGTTAGAGGGAAAAAGTGAAGCTTACAGTCTTCAGATTTGGCTTAAGGAGGAAATAACATGCTCACTCAACTTGGTATGAAAATTTATCTTACACCACAGGAAAGTAGGGGAGAAGGGGACAAGTGGGGGAGGATGATAGAAGGGAGGGCAAATGTAAGGAGGAAGTAATTAAAAGTAAACACTTTTGGGAGGGACAAGGTCAAAAGAAAATAGAATAAATGGTGGGCAGGATAGGATGGAGGGATATATAGTTAGTCTTACACAACATGACTATTATGAAAGTCTTTTGCAAAACTATACATGTATAGCCTTTATTGAATTTTTTGCCTTCTCAGTGGGAATAGGTGGGGAGGGACTGAGGGAGATATGTTGGAACTCAAAGTTTTAGGAACGAATGTTGGAATTGTTTTGTATGTAAAAGGGAAATAAGAAATGCAGGTAATAGGGTATAGAAATCAATCTTGCCCTACAATAAAAGAGAGAAAATGGGGATAAGGGAAGTAAGGGGTGTGATAAAAGGGAGTGCATATTGAGGAAAAGGGTAGTCAGAATGAAAGGTGTTATGGAGTGGGGAGAGGGGGAGAAAATTTGGAATGGAAAATTTAGTGGAAATGAATGCTAAAAACAAAATAAATAAATAAACATTTTTAAAACATGTGACCCAAAGAGGACTTCTTGACTACCATTTTAGGAATGTGATCCTATCTAATATGTTTTCTGTAATATAAAAGCCTTTAAATCTGTGCTTTTGTTTCAGCCAACATTATTGATATTTTCCCTAATATTCAGCAAAGCAATATGGGAGAAATGGTTAATTCTAATAGCAAAAATATACCATAAAAATCCATGAAACTATGATAGAAAGTTAAAATAAAGAACAAATAAAATTTCTTTCTTTAGATATAGGGAAAGTAAGAAAAGAACAAGAAAAGAAGTCTTTAGTTTCCTGAATGTACTACCAAAGGAGAAAAAGGAAGGAAAAGAGGGAAAAGGGAAGAGACAGAGGAAGGAAGATGGAGGAAGGAAGAAAAGTGAAAGAGAATGAAAGAGGGAAAACAGACAAGAGGGAAGGAAGACAGGAAGGCAAAAGGGGGAAGAAAGAAGAATGTAAGGAAAAATGAAGGGAAACTTTTATTTTATAAAATATGAAAGATTTCTACATATGCAAAAATAATGCCATTTTGCTTAATTTTATTAATTCTTCTTGATAAATGAGGTCCCAAATTCTTTATATATTTAATATTCTCAAAGTATGAAAAAAATACTGCCTCAAATTGAATTAACCCTCTGTTCTGTCGCTGATTCTCACTCTTATGTCACGTGCTTCTCAGCATGATGAAAATACTAAATAAATCCTATAGGGATTGACCAAAGATCTGGATGATTGGAGTTGTAATCCCATACATGTAGGTACTAATGTCATATGAATAAAAAGATCAGTGAAGAAGGAGCTGAAACGTGATACTTTGAGGATCATTGGTTAAATAAAATCTAGGTCAGTAACTATATGTATGAGATGAAGCCTATGGTAGAGTAAAGGAAGCACTCAGCAGAGTTTTCCCAACATTCTCCTCCAAACAATTTTAAAATAATGCCTCAGATTGATTCTGGAGTCACAGAGCCAATAGAACGTAAGAGTGAGGCATTCTTGTATTTCAAGACAATTTAGGAGATTGGAAAGAGAAATCTATGACATAAGGGTGAAGCTGACCTAGGTATCACATGGATGATGTGCTAGGATTAGGTGGTGGCAACAAATATAGCAGAAGGCTCAGAAGTTCTCAAGCCTGAGAAGATAAAGGGACCTGACAACTGGTCAGAAAGAGATTACAGGGGACCCATCTGCTATCACTGGACTCAGAACCAAATGACCTTTGGAAAATCCATTATATATATCCATTTCTGGGTCATAATTCAAGGATGGAAAGAAGCATTTTCAGTCAAGAGGAAGGGTATTGTTTTTGGTCACAAGGGATCATTTTGGGTCTCAAGAGAGCAGAGAACTTGCAGAGCATTATCAAATTCAGTTTTAAGAGATTGAATACTTCCAAGGTAAAGACCAGAGTGCAGAACAGGAGAGCAGGGATCATACCTCTCCAAAGATCACACCACCTTTGAAATACTGAATACTTCTAAATCCTCAATACAAGCTCTGAAAATAATACTGTGAAAAAGCCTGATGTATGGGTAGTAATCATCACTTCTACACTGGGATCAGAACCCAACTTTAACATAAAGTTCAAAATCAAGACATAAAGTAGAAAACAATTAATTTTATTAATTAGTTCAATAGTTTTATTAATTTCACTTTTATTAATCTCTCCTTTTGTTTTCAGTATTTCTAATTTGGTATTACTTGGAGATTTTCAATTTGTTCTTTTTCTAGATTCTTCAGCTGCATGCCCAATTCATTGATCTTCTCTTTTCCTATTTTATTCATGTAGGCATTCAAAGATATAAAACTTCCCCTAACAAATGCTTTCACAGCATCCCATAAGTTTTAGTAGGTTGCCTCATTATTGTCGTTCTCTTGAATGTAGTTATTGATTGTTTCTATGATTTGTTGTTTAACTCATTGATTCTTTAGGATCAGATTATTGAGTTTCTAATTAAGGTTTTTTCTACCTTTCCATCACCCTTTATTACATGTAATGTTTATTGTATTATGATCTGAGATGGATGCATTGATTATCCCTGCCTTGATGCATTGGATTGTGAGGTTTTTATGTCCTAGTACATGGTCAATTTTTGCGTATGAGCCATGTACTGCTGAGAAAAAGGTACATTCCTTCCTATTCACATTTAATTTTCTTTAGATATTTACCATATCTACCTTATCCAAAGTTCTGTTCACATCCTTAATCTATTTCTTATTTATTTTGAAGTTCGATTTCTTAAGTTCAGTGAAGGGGAGGTTGAGGTCCCCCACTAATATAGTTTTGGTGTCTATTTCTTCCTGTAACTCCCTTAGCTTCTCCTGTAAGAATCTGGATGCCATAACACTTGGTGTATATATGTTTAGTAATGATATTGTTTCATTGTCTACGGTGCCTTTTAGCAGGATATAGTTTCCTTTGTTATCTCTTTTGATTTCATCTATTTTTACTTTTGCTTTGTCTGTGATTAGAATTGCTACCCCTGCTTTTTTTCACATCAGTTGAAGCATAATATGTTCTACTCCAACCTTTTACCTTTGCTCTGTGAGTATCCTTCTTTTTCAAATGTATTTCTTATAAATAACATATTTTTGGATATGGTTTTTAATCCATTCTTTTATCTGCCTATTTTAAGGGGGATTTCATCCCTTTCACATTTACAGTTATGATTACTATCTGTGTCTTTTTTGCCATCCTATTTTCTCTAATTTTTGCTTTTTTTCTCCCCTCTCCCTTTTCCTTTACAATAGAGCTTTATTTTTGACCACTGCCTCCCTCAGTTTTCCCTCTCTTCTATCAGTCCCCCTCCCTTTTATTCACCTTTTCCCTTACTACTTCTTCCCTTCCTTTAACCTCTTCTCCTTTTTCTTTCTCATTTCCCCTCCTACTGCCTATAAGGCAACTTAGATTTCTACACTTAAGTGAAAATGTTGTTCCCTCCTTGAACCAAATCAGATGAGAGTAAATCTCATACAATGCTCATCTCCCTCCACTCTTTCCCTGTAGTATGATATATTTTGTGCCTTTTCCTATGATTTAATTTACCTTTTTCCATCTACTCCTTTTCTCTTCTCCTGTTACAATCCCTTCACACCCTTTAATCACATTTTTTTAATCACATCAGTTAATTTATACGCACTGCCTCTATCTATTTATATTCCTTTTAAATGTAATAATAAATATACAAATCTCAAGATTCACAAGTATTGTCCTCCCATATAGGGATATAGTTTGCCCATATTGAATACAGTTTTATCTTTTTTTCTGCTTACTTTTTTATATGTCTATTGAGGCTTGTATTTGAAGATCAAATTTTCTATTGAGCTCTGGTCTTTCATCAGAAAGTTCTAGCAATCTTTTATTTCATTGACTGTCCATTTCCTTGTCTGAAATATTATGCTAAATTTTTCTTATAGCCCAAGCTCCTTTGTCTTGTGGAATATTATATTCCAATCACTTCAGTCTTTTAAGGTAGAAACTGCAAGGTCCTGTGTGATCCTGATTGTGGTTCCTCGATATTTGTATTGTTTCTTTCTGGCTGCTTGCAGTATTTTCTCCTTAATCTGACATTTCTGTAATTTGACCACAATATTCCTTGGCATTTTTAATTTGGGATGTCTTTCGGGAGGTGACAGACTGGCTTCTTTCAATGATAATTTTGCACTCTTTATCTAGGACCTCAGGCAGTTTTACTTGATGATTTCTTGGATGATATCATGCAGGCTTTTTGTCACCATGGATTTCCAGTAGAATTCTTAGATTATTTCTGCTGAATCTATTTTCTGGGTCAATTGTTTTTCCAATGAGATATTTTACATTTTCTTCTATTTTTATTCTTTAGATTTTGTATGACTGATTCTTAATGTCTCATAGAGTGATTAGCTTCTGCCTGCCTAATTCTAATTTTTATTATGTAGTTTTCTTTCAATGAATTTTTGCACCAACTTTTCCATTTGTCCAGTTGTTCATTTTAAGACATTATCTTCTCCACTTAGGTTTTGTACTTCCTTTTCCTTTTGTCCAATTTTCCCATTTTGGTTTTGTGTTTCCTTATCCATTTGGCCAATTTTCCTTTTTGAGGAGCTCTTCTCTTTGGTGAATTCTTTTTTCCATTTTGTCAACTGTATTTTTAAAATTATTGGCCAATTTTTCTTCACAAATCCTTTGTGATTTGGCTTTTAAAATCCTTCTTGAGCTCTTCCAAGAATGCTTGTTGGGCTTGAAACCAGTTCATATTATCCAGTTATTTGTCAGTTTCAATGCTGTCTGTTTCTGAATTCATGTGTTGGTCTTTGTCTCCATAATAAGATTCTATGATCTTTGCTTTTCTCATTTGCTTCTTGCTCATGATTGCCTTTTTCCTGACTTTTGAAGTGGATCTCTGCTTCTGGGGCACAGGGGGCTCTGTCCCACATTTCTTGTACTGAGAACTTGAGGCTTTGTGTATTGTGGCCTCTGTTCTTTCAGCTCGAAGCTAGAATGTTGCAGCTTCTCAGGTGCTGAGCTAGCTGGTGTGTATCAAGGCCGTGGTCAGGTGAAGTTTTTCTGAGTTTCCTTGGGGTGGTCTAGCTACAAGAGGTCTCCTCCTCCCCTGACCTAGAGCACAGGCAGCCTCAGTGCCTGGTGAACCCCCTTTGGTACAAGTATCTGCCCAATTCCCATGGCTGTACTAAGGCATGCCTGGGGTCCTGGTGTTGGCCTTTACCTACTCCATCCCCCTGGGGCTCAGGATTCCTCCTGCTTTGCTGAGGTGAGGCTGTTTGTGATGGCTCAGGTCCTGAATTGGTCCCCTTCAGCCTCCGCAAGCAGGACTCTCCTTGATGATCTCCCTAACCTCAGAAGTTGAGAGACTGTTTACCCCTTGGGCTGATCCCACTAATCCAGAATTTGTCCAGAGGCAATATTCTCTGTGTTTTTCAAGGTCAACAAGGAGAGGGAAAGAATGCTTACTGCCATCTTGGCCCCTGGAAGTTCAAGTCCCTTTAATATGTGGGCTGACAGTCTCAAGAGTGGCTTCTGCTGTTACTTGAGTTCCTGTGCTTCTCTCTCCCTCAGTTCTACTGGACTCCCATCCATGTCTGAGAATTTGCACTACTATTTCTGCTTCAGTCTGCCCTGGCTGTTCCTGCTCTATTTTGCTATAGCAGAGTCTGTGCTGGTAGTGTCTACGTACTCTGTGCTCCCCCAGCCCCATGTCACAGATCTTGCCCATCAACCTTTTAGGCTGTCCTGGGCTCGAAATCTGCCACATTCTGTCTCCTAGTGGATTCAAACCAAGTCTCCAGCATCTTCTCCAACATTTATCATCTTCCTGTTTTGTCATATTAGCTAATCTGATAAGTGAGAGGTGGTATATTAGTGCTATTTTAATTTGTATTTCTCTAATCAATAGTGATTTAGAGCATTTTTTCATATATCTACAGATAGCTTTAATTTCTTCCACTGAAAACTGCCTGTTCATATCCTTTGACGATTTATGAATTGAGGGATGACTTGTATTCTCGTAATTTGACTCAGTTATCTATATATTTTAGAATAGAGGCCTTTAGGGGAGTGGAGCCAAGATGGCGGTGTAGAAAGACTCACGTATGCTAGCTCCGAACCCACAGCCCATATTCTGGAGCACTGCAAGGCGCGCAGAAGCACAGTGGAAAAGATTTCCATTCCAGAGAGCCCAGGAGAGCCGTCCCCAGGAGTCCATCATGTTCCGGACAGTGGAGCCCACACCTGAGCTGCCCTGGCCATGCAGCCCCACAGGAGCAGATCCGAGCAGGCTTCAGGGATGGAATCTCCGGCGGCCATGAAGGTCTCTCCACCCACAGACGCTACAGGTCAGTGAGAGAGACTTCTGGGATGGCCGAGAGAGGAGCAGGGTGTCTCCATGACTCGGACCCCTTCAGGAGGCAGCAACAGAGGCAGCGGCAGAGGCAGCAGCAGAGGCCCGGGACTCCTGGAGCAAGCAGGAGCTCCATTACTGAAGGTCTCTGCATAAACCCCCTGAGGGAACTGAGCCAGGGAGATGGCCCTGCCCCTACCCGCTCCATTACTGAAGGTCTCTGCATAAAGCCCCTGAGGTAACTGAGCCTGGGAGGTGGCCCTGCCCCCACCCCAGCACCAGAACTTAAGGTCACATTGAATAGCAGCCACGCCTGCCCTGGAAAGCCCATTTGAATCTCAGACCCCAAGCACTAGCTGGGTGGATCTAGGTGGGGGTGGACAGGAATCTCAGAAGTCAAGTAACTGGCTGGGAAAATGCTCAGAAGAGGGAAGAAAAATAAGACTATAGAGAGCTTCTTTGAGCAGGTGCAAATGTTCCCGCCTTTCAATTGTGATGACAAGGAAATATTCTTACCATCAAGGAAAGACGTGGAGGGCGGGGCCTCTGTATCCCAGACATCCAAGGGGGATGTCAGGTGGGCTCAGGCCATGGAAGAGCTCAAAAAGGATTTTGAAAATCAAGTTAGATAGGTGGAGAAAAAACTGGGAAGAGAAATGAGAGAGATACAATAAAAGCATGAAAAACGGGTCAATACCTTGGTAAAGGAGCCCCAAAAAAATGCTGAAGAAAATAACACCTTGAAAAATAGACTCACTCAATTGGCAAAAGAGGTACAAAAAGCCAATAAGGAGAAGAATGCTTTCAAAAGCAGAATTAGCCAAATGGAAAAAGAGATTCAAAAGTTCACTGAAGATAATAGTTCTCTCAAAAGTAGAATGGAACCGATGGAGTCTAATGACTTTATGAGAAACCAAGAAATCACCAAACAAAACCAAAAGAATGAAAAAATGGAAGAGAATGTAAAATATCTCATTGGAAAAAGAACTGACCTGGAAAATAGATCCAGGAGAGACAATTTAAAAATTATGGGACTACCTGAAAGCCATGATCAAAAAAGAGTCTAGACATAATCTTTCATGAAATTTTCGAGGTAAACTGCCCTGATAATCTACAACCAGAGGGCAAAATAAGTATTGAAAGAATCCATCGATCACCACCTGAAAGAGATCCAAAAAGAGAAACCCCTAGGAACATTGTGGCCAAATTCCAGAATTCCCAGGTCAAGGAGAAAATATTGCAAGCAGCTAGAAAGAAACAATTCCAGTATTGTGGAAATACAATCAGGATAACTCAAGATCTAGCAGCTTCTGCATTAAGGGATCGAAGGGCATGGAATAGGATATTCCAGAAGTCAAAGGAACTAGGACTCAAACCAAGAATCACCTACCCAGCAAAACTGAGTACAATACTTCAGGGGAAAATATGGTCTTTCAATGAAACAGAGGACTTTCAAGCATTCTTGATGAAAAGACCAGAGCTAAAAAGAAATTTGACTTTCAAACACAAGAATGAGAAGAAGCATGAAAAAGTAATCAGCAAAGAGAAGTCATAAGGGACTTAACAAAAGTGAACTGTTTACATTCCTACATGGAAAGACAGTATTTGTAACTCTTAAAACTTTTCAGTATCTGGGTAGTTGGTGGGATCCCCCCCCCCACACGTACACGTATGCATGCACACACACATACACACATGCACACACATACAGAGACAGAGAGCACAGAGTGAATTGAATAGGATGGGACCATATCCTAAAAGAAATTAAGGTAAATGGTGAGAGAGAAATGTATTGGGAGGAGAGAGGGTGAAATGGAATGGAGTAAATTATATCTCATTCAAGAGGCAATCAAGAGACTTTTAGTGGAGGGAAAAAGAGGAGAGCTGAGAAAAAAAACAAGAAGTTTACCCTCATCACATTCGACTAAAGGAAGGAATAAAATGCACACTCATTTTGGTATGAAAACCTATCTTACAATTCAGGAAAGTGGGGGAGAAGGAGATAAGCAAGGGGTGGGGATGATGGAAGGGAGGGCAATGGGAGGAGGAAGCAATTTGAAGTCAACACTCTTGGGGAGGGACAGGATCAAAAGAGAGAATAGAAACAATGGGGGGCAGGATAGGATGGAGGGAAATACAGTTAGTCTTACACAACAGGACTATTATCGAAGTCATTTGCAAAACACACAGATAGGGCCTATATTGAATTGTCTGCCTTGCCAAAAGGAATGGGTGGGGAGGGAGGGATGGGGAGAATTTGGAACTCAAAGTTTCAGGAACAACTGTTTAGTATTGTTGTTGCTACTAGGAAATAAGAAATACAGTTAATGAGGAATAGAAAGTCATCTGGACCTACAGGACAAAAGAGAAGATGGGGACAAGAGAAGGGAGGGATGATAGAAGAGAGGGCAGATTGGTGATAGGGAAAATTGGATTGCTCGGTGTATTGGAGTGGGGGGAGGGGATAAAAGGGGAGAAAATTTGGAACCCAAAATTCTGTGAAAATGAATGTAAAAAGTTAAATAAATAAATTTTTATTAAAAAAATTGAAAAAAAAAAGAAATAAGGCCTTTATCACACAGACTACTTATAAGAATTCTTTCCTAGTTTTCCTCTTCCCTCCAAATCTTGGTTGCATTTGCTTTGTGCAAAAACTTTTGTATTTAATATATTCAAAATTATCCATTTTGCATTTCACAAAAAAAGAGAAAAACATTTCTATAAGAGAAGCCCTAATTTACATACACAAATGGAATTCCACAAAATCATAAAGTTCAGAATTTTACAATGGAAGGAAATTTAGTGGTCATTTATTCTGAGCTATATTAATATTCAGTTGGCAGGTGGTTTATGATATATAGGATTTGACAACCCTCAGGAACTTGCAATCCATAGAGTTTTCTTGCCAAGAAGTCTAGTGTCTTAATTTAGATTTAAACTCCATCTCACTCAGAGGTTCTGATGCTCCTTGGGAAAAGTGAGACCTTGGGGAAGTCATTCTACCCCTGAGAACAGATTCCTTTTCTTCGAAATGAAAGGTTTGGTGTAATACATAGAGAATCAGGTTCAGATCTCTCTGACAACATTTATTAGATGTGTAACCCTTAGGAAATTTCTTAATTTATTTGTGCCAGTTTCCTCATCTGTAAAATGACAGAGCTGGACTCAATTTGCCTCTAAGGTAATTTCTTCCAGCTGTCAATGTATGATCTCATAATATTGCAATCTTCAAGGTACTTTGCACCAATGAATGACATTCTAGAATTGGAGTTCTTAACTCAGGAGCCTTAGACTCCAAGTGGTCTGCAAATAAGTTTTGGAGAGCTTGGTAATGTGGAACATTGAATAATGAATGTGATTTGAATAGTATTTGGAAAATCTAAAGTAATTTAGGTCCATTGTCTAAAATAACATTTCACTGTTTTCCATTCTTTTGTGTTTTATAATTGATAATAGCTATTAAATAGAAATATTACCTGGGAGAAGTAATTTATAAGCTATTAAAAGCCATTAACACCATGGCTTGAGTAAATTGGCATTCCTCCTTCTCATTGAACCTCCAATTACTGAACTCATACTGAAAGAATAAGACAGGTTAGGTAATATTCAGTAACGGAAAGAGGACAAGTTCCAAGGAACAAAGGATATTGCAATTAGGACTTTTTAAATATGGGGGTTTGAGTATTTGGTAGGAGATAGAATGATGGCATTGAAACTCAAGATTTTGTGTTAAGGGAATAGCAGCAATAATAGCTAAAATTTTTATAATGCTTTAACTTCACAATAGTGCTTTAAATTATGTTATTCCATCTGAATCCCATGTCAACTTTTTGAGACAGATGATAGAGATATTATTATCTCTGTTATGGAGAAGAAACTAAAAGTCAGAGAGATCAAATTAGTTACCTATGTTTAGTCAGCTAAGTTAAAGTGGCAAGATTTGGACATAGATATCCCTTTTTTAAAGTAATTTATTTTTAGTTTTCAATAATAACTTCTATAAATTTTAAATTTTTCCCCTTTCCTCACCTCCTCTCTACCCAAGGGAGTAGTACAATTTTATATAGGCTTTACATATATGAACATAGATTTTCCTAATTTAACATCAAGATATCTCTCTCCAGTGTCATATTATCTTTGAAAAGAAATGCAGAATAGAAATGGAGTATTGGTGAAATGGAGAAAAGGTAGTACATAACAAAATGATCAATGAGGTTAGAATGGGAACTACTTCATATGAAACCTAGCTTTACCACTTACTAGCTTTTTAACCTTAGATGCATCATTCACTTTCTCTAAAATTTAGTCACTCTATTTCTAAACTAGGAATAATATATAAGCAACCCGTTTCATAGAATTACTTTTGTCTAAAATCAGAAAAATGCATTTGCTCTCTGTAATTTTAAAGTATTCTATTAATTCCAGATACTCTTAATCATTAATAGCTTTAACAGAGGTAATGACAGCAATATATTTGTTGAAAAGTAGGTGAGAAATTCTCTTAAGGAAGTTATGTCAGTCCTGTGATGGCAAGCAAAGAAGGATCTTTTGCTGTTTTTGTTTTAATGTAATGAAGTACCTCTGATTGAATCCACCCTTTATCAATCAAGAGTCTTTACTAGGAGTAAAATACAAAAACGAGTTTCTTTAACTAGAAAAAATCTAGGTATTTGTATTGTTAATTATTTTAATGTGCTTAAAGTTCTTCCCCACCCATGAGTGGACCTGTCCATTAAGGAGAGTTTGATTAGGAAGATTTGTAGGAAGGTTCACACCTTTTGTTAATGAGGCACTGATCCTCAAGGATTGTGATGCCCTCTGGCTCTAAAAAAATGTATAAATACTCTGAGGGTGATGTTTTACTGTGGGGCTTACTCACTGGAAGTATTTGGCCAAGTGATACACTGGGAAGCCACTAAGGAGCCCACGCTAACTTTGAAAACCCAGATGCTGGTGCTTCCCTCTCTGGTAACTATATATGTATGGTCAGACAATTATTTGTTGATCTGTAATGTATGTCAGACATTTTGGAAGCACTGTCAGTTGACTTGGATTTCTCTGTATTTTGTCTGAAGTACAGGGTGCTGGCTTTTTCCCCTAAATTAATTGAATGATATTTGATTAAAGGAGATTGTTAACATATCAAGGGTTGCCTTTCCTTTATAAATGCAAATCTAAGAACCTGTGATAGCAGGCCCTCCTGTGTATGTTGGGGTGCTTACTGATACAAAGTCCCTTGGCCAGGATACTTTTAATGTCATATTTATCCATGATATTTGACAATGAGTTGTAACATAAATACACAGAAATGTTACACTCACACCATTTGCCTGGGAAAGTTGTGTTATGCAGTTATAACTGCAGCTTGCTTATCTGTCAAAATATACTTTCCATTAACTTAGCTGATAATTAGATATATTCACAGTAAAACATTCAGATGCTCACAGGAAGGTAATTGAACTCATTCCTGAGCAAGCATTTCTTGTTCCCCATAGCACACAGGTGTGACTAGGGATCTTACAGGTCTTTTTGAAGAACTCCAGTGAGACTGTCTTTCATCTCCCAAGTGTGGCCATTTCACTTTGGATAGTTCTAAATGTTAGGAAGTTTCTTATTCTTTACATCAGGGTGATATTTGCTTTTGCAATTTCAACCCATTTTTCCTTATGGGTCCTGTAGATGCTGTCTCTTCTTTAACACTTGTCCTGTTGCTACATAGTATTCACACAACTGCCTAAGCAATTTTCCTACAATACAAGTGTAACCATGTCTGAAATTTTGCAGGTTATATGGCAAGAGGAGGGTATCCCCGCAGGAGTTCAAGGATACCTGCATTGTCCATCTCTATAAGGGGAAAGGCAACAGATTGTCCTGTGACCATCACAGGGGGATCTCTCTCTTAGTCATTGCTGACAAAATTCTTGCTGGAGTCCTCCTTAATAGGCTGATCTTTCACCTGGAAGATGGTCATATACCTGAGAGCCAGCGTGGCTTCAGAAAGGATCAAGGAACAGTCGATATGGTGTTTGCTGCCCAACGACTCCAGGAGCAGAATGGAGGTCTGCACACAATGTTTTCAGATCTGGACAAGGCCTTTGACACAGTTAGTCATGAGGGCTTATGGAAAATTATGTCAAAATTTTGTTGCCTAGAGAAGGTCATTAATACTGTATGTCAATTTCATGATGGCATGTTTGCCCAGGTTCTGGATAATGGACAAAGCTCTCCTGCCTTCCCAGTCACCAATGGAGTAAAACAGGCCTGTGTGCTTGCTCCCATGCTTTTTAGTATGAGGGTTTTAGCCATGTTGACAAAAGTTTTCAATGAGGATGAACACAGCATCAAGGTCAAGTACCTTACTGAGGGTAAGTTCTTCAATTTGAAAAGGTTACAAGCCAAGACTAAAGTGGATGGAGTGTTGGTGCATGCTTTTCTGTTTGTAGATGATTGTGCACTCAATCCAGACTCTGAATCTGAGATATAACAAAGTATGGATCAATTCTCTGCTGCCTGTGCTAATTTTGGCCTAATAAATTAACACTGAAGAAACACAGGTACTCCCTTAGACACCACCACACCATCCATACATGGAACCATTGGTTACAACAAATGGAGAAGTTTTGAATGCTGTGGATAAGTTCACTTACCTTGGTAGTGTACTTTCCAGGGATGTACTCACTGACAATGAGGTTTATGTACACGTTGCCAGAGCTATCTCAGTGTTTGGGAGGCTCCAAAGAAAAGTTTGGGAGAGAAGAGGTATTAGACTGACTACAAAATTGAAGGTCTACAGAGCCATTGTGCTGACCTCATTGTTATACGCTTGTGAAACATGGACAGTCTACCAGTGCCATGCCAGGAAACTGAATCAATTCTGTTGGAACTGTCTTAGGAAGATCCTGAGGATCACCTGGCAGGATAAGGTACCAGACTCTGAAGTCCTTGCTTGAGTTGAACTGTCAAGCATTCAAACTGTGCTTCAGAGAGTGCAACTCCAATGGACTGGCCACATTGTTCGAATGCAAAATGTACACTTGCCAAAAAGATTATTTTGTGTGGGGTAGGTGATCACATGGTGGCCAGAAAAAATGATACAAGGACACTCTCAAGGTCTCTCTCAAGAACTTTAGATTTGACTGTGCAGCATGGGAGACACTAGCACAGAATCGCTCAGCATGGTGTGCCCACATAAGAAAAGGTGCTGTGCTCTTTGAGCACAGCAGAATTGAGAGAGCACAAAGTAAACACAGGATGCACATATTTGGGATATCCATCCCAAATATTCAAATGGACTATCTGTGCCCAATTTGTGGTAGAGCATTCCAAGCTCATATTGGTCTGATCAACCACAGTTGGACATACTGAAATTTCACTACAGTGGAGATGTCATTTTGGTCATCCTCTAAGACAAAGAACAACAACCAACCAACCAACCATGTCACTCTCAGACTTAATAAACTCCAATAGTTGCCTATTACATCAAGGACTGATTAGCATTTCTTTTTTTGTACAGTGTCAACATGTACTAGGTACTTAATTTTGAAAAAGGGGGTTATAATTAAAACCTTTCATTATTTCATCTCAAAATATCCGAAATTTACTATGTACTAGAGTGCCTCAAGTCCATCATGGTAACAACTAATCAAAATTAACTGAATTAGACTCTTTTTTTTTTACTATTCCTAACACTTACTTCCTGTACCAGTGTCTTTCACTTGGCCATCCCCAGTGCTTAGAATAAACTTATTTATCAGTTTCTTTTTGGTACGCTTAGATTTCTTCAAGGTACAGTAAAAATGATAACTCTTTGTGAATGCTTTCCTGATTCTGTAGTCTACTAGTGCCACATCCTCATTATTACTTTGCATCTCTTGGTATGTACATATTTTCTTTCTGTATACATAATTGCTGTTTTCCATCTATGAGTTTGCAAGCTCCTTGAGGAAAGGAGTATTTCATTTTTGCCTTTGTACACTCAGCCCCTTGCCTTTCATCAGGGGTGTTTAATAAATATATTTTTATTTGATTCTTCAAAATAACAAAATGCAAATATTTGAAGACAATTATATCCCTCCCTATGTCTCTTCTCCAGGACAAAGACCCCTGGCTACTCAACCTGTTTTTCATATGGCCTATTTCAATCCTGGAAACTTCTCTGTCCCATCCTGTTAAGCCCTTCCCATCTTGTCAATGACCTTCTTATAATGTAGCCCCTAAGACAACACATAATATTCCCAATGTGATCTGAATTTGGATGTCATTCCAGATACTACCAGCTACAAGTACTTCCCTTCCACAAAAATTACCTTGTATTTGATAGGGAATATGTTATAACTTCTATGTGTATTTGTAATATGTCTCAGATAAAATGCTATTCCTTGAGGGCCAAGATAGCTTTTTTTTTGTCTTTGTATTCCTAGAACCTAGCATTGTTCTGTGCGTGGCACAAAATGGATGCTTAGGAAAAGATTGCTGACAGAATACTTGACAGATTTACCATCATCTGCTTATTTAATTGAGATCTATACTTCCCTTCATTATTTAATTATTCATTGATTGTGGGGGTTAGAATAAAATACAATTTGGAAGAATCAAAATTGAGATTCACTATTTTGTTTTTTGGGGGAAAGCTT
Organism: Bettongia penicillata ogilbyi; assembly: GCA_023548195.1. Lineage (NCBI taxonomy): Eukaryota > Metazoa > Chordata > Mammalia > Diprotodontia > Potoroidae > Bettongia > Bettongia penicillata. The sequence goes on along the minus strand of JAJHZJ010000514.1, from coordinate 10,091,045 downwards.
CTTCATTGAATACCTAAACAATCAAAAAAATACTGTCCTGATGAGCTATAGTGCCTGCTGATGCTAGATAAACTATTCCATAAATGTGATGACCAGGGAAAAAGTAATAATGAATTATTTTTGAGAGAGTTCAAAATAGCTATTAACTGGAGATTTGAGACACCATCTCACAAATAAAGACCACTTTCGTGCACTAGCAATTTCTCTATTAGAAGCAGGAAAGGAAGGAGAGAAGATTATTTGAGTGTTGCCTGACAAGCTATTTTTAGGAGAAACATGATAACTGGATATCTTTGCCTTTTTGATTGGGTCTTTTAGAGGTTCATTTGGATGAATTTTGCTGAAGCTCCACTATTTTCAATAGTAGCTTATGAAAACAACAAAGTCAGTCTGTGTATATGTGTGTGTGTTTCAACTTGCTATTGAATACAAAGTGAAAAGTGACAGTTATCAGCATTAGGAAACAGGGAAAACAACCTTTGCATCATGAAAAAAATGGAAAAGCAGAATAGACAGATCCATGCCCTTAGTAAGGAAATGGAAGAAACAGACTAAGTATGTTGGCCAATGTTACCCTATAGAGTAGCTTGAAAAGAAACACGGCCAAGGAAGAAAAAGAAGCAAATCAGGATGCAGGTGTACCAGGGTCTCCAATCACTTCTGCCATTGGCCAAAGGCCTCAAAAGAAGCATCTGAGAAAGGAAAAACTGAATTTGTATTACTACTTCCTTTTTGTGTCTCTTTTATGAGACAGTATATGTAGGCATATGTATGTATATATACGTATATATGTTTATACATACGTATATATATATATGTAAATGACACACACATATCCACACATATAGGTATACAGATGTGTGTGCAGGTCTCTCTATGTATATAATAGCGTGAGAAGGCTGACCTAGAGAATGGAGAAATCAAAAGACATCTGAATAAAAGTGGAAAAAGTGCCATAAATCCCAAAACACATTGAGTGATGGCAGTGGGAGGCAAACAGTTTGGTGATGGGGGGGGAAAGAGGGAATTAGCACTGATTCATCATAACTCAGTATGGGAATTGAAGATAGAACCTTATTTGAACAGTATAAGAATACTGTATTCCCAAGTCACATAGAGAGATCCTCACATTGAAAAGGTTCTGGGATCCACATGTATTGAAAAAGGTCCAGTTTTCTCTACCTCCCAAAGTTTATATGAGTGTCAAATGAGATAGTATTTGAAGAGCACTTGGAGCAATGGCTGACACATGGCAGAGGTTTAATATCTACTTGTTTCCTTTTCTTTCCTTCATAAGAAGGAAGGTACTCTGACTCAAAATGAATTTATAAACTGGAAACACATTCTCTAAGACATGCCACATGAACTAACTGCAAGATTACTTCTTCTCTAGGGGAAGATCATAGTCATGTTTTACTGAGTGGCAAAACTGTATAAATGAACAATAGAGCTGATCTACTTTAGCTAAAGTTATAGTGATTCCCAAAATTGAATTATAAAGTACAATGATTCTAGGAGTTGAGTTATGGGAGCTGGAGTCAGTAGAGGCAGTGGATATAATGGGTGAGGAATAGGTAATACATCTTGGAAACTGAGAGATTCTATATGTGATTAGAAATGGAGCACAATGGGGAGCAGTTACCCATAGCACTTAGAAAGATGTGAAGGATAAGGAGCAAAATGATGCAGACAAAAAGTTATTGCAGCCAAACACTGACATGCAGAGGAAAAAAGTCTCTCTCTCTCTCTCTCTCTCTCTCTCTCTCTCTCTCTCTCTCTCTCTCTCTCTCCTCTCTCCCCCTGTCATATTGGAATGCCACTCACATTATAACTTTATCATGTAGACTAACCGGGAGCTAGAAGTCTACCATGTGGGTATAGCATGAGCTTGGGGGAAGTTCATGAAGTTATGGAGTCTGATCAGAGTTGTTTCTGTATTTTTAATTCCTAAAATATGGTTATTCTGTTTGTTGGGTCTTATGATCCTTTGTGTTAAGAAAAACAAAAACAAAAATCCAGTGGCTATCCTTTTGTGAGTGACAAATCCTGTTATTCTCATAGACAATATTGAAAGGTTCAATGAACCAGAGAAATGAGATGTCCCAAAGTTATGCTTATTACCTTTGTGTCAAGAGGGTGCCATGAAAGTGAATGTTCTTGAAGTAGATCACTGTGAAATCATAAACCAAGTCATTTATTTTTCCTCTGAGCTTAAATTTCCTGACAGATAAGCAGAAATAATCTGCTCAAAGAGGTAGTTATTTTCTGTGTATGCTTCTAACTATTGAATTCAGAAATATTTCAATATTTTAATACTGAGTACATGGAATGCTAGTAGAGAAGTTCCTGATCTTTGGGCTAGCAAACCAGAAGAGCCCACTGTGCAATTCAATAATGAGAACATTAATAAAATTTTTAAGTAATGATGAATCAAATATCAAATCCTTAAAACCATCTAATTCTGGATCTGAGATTTAAGCTCCAAGAACCTAATCAATCAAGATGGTAGTCAATGAATTCAATAATAATGCCTATTTTTTATTTAGCAAAAGGCTCATGAGTACAGATAATATAATTCTACGGAGGAAGATATCTGCTAACCAGAAGAGAGAATGTATAATCAAGGAAGAGGAATAAATTGAAAAGAGTTGACAGATGCCTCATGAAACAAAATACGATCATAGAAGGCCACAGAGAAAATGAGACCCCACATTGTAGACCTAGGATTTAAAATCACATAGACAAATCTGTGTAAGATGAGTTTTGGATGTGAATGTTTAATGTCATGAGAAACTCAAAATAAATGGTAGGTAATTATGGAATAACTCTCAAAATAATCCCATTTTCTATGCATTAGGTAAAAGATGAGCTATCTAAGGGAATTACACAGATCACTCCATCAGTAATGGGCATATATTAATTTAATAATGGGAAAGATAATTTTAAACATGTCCAATATTTTTTCTCTGTAACTTAGAGAACATGGCTAATAGAAAATCCTTAATATTAATAACCTATCAAAGAGCTCCTAGCCTCAAAGATTTTGTAACTTAATATCATTCCAAATAGTTCATTTTTTCCCAGTACAATTAATTCACCTAAAGCTGATATAGGAGTATGAAAGATAAAAGCCATCAGATAAAATCATACTGAAAATGGTCCCACATGCATTGAATATGAAGACTGTAAAAATAAAGAAATGTCTCTCTTTGCTATTTAGGATGACTGCTCAGTGGAAGAAGAGGTAGTTGGTACAGTGGAAAACCTAAGTTCAAATCTGGCCTCAGCTCTTACTTGCTGTGTGACTCTGGGAAACCACTTAAGCCTATTCAGCTCAGTTTCTTCTTCTGTAAAAAATGAGGTAGAAAAGGAAACATCAAACTACTTTAGTGTCTTTGTCAAGAAATCCCTCAAAAGTGATCAACAAGAGTTGGATGTGAATGAAAACAACTGAAAGACAACAGCTAAATGGAATATTGGAGAACTCATTATAATGCCAGAAAGGAAATTAACTGTGCTATGCATTTAGTGAAATGCACAGATTCATTTTAGTTGACTGGCTAAATGAGAGACTTCAAATTAGACCCTGATTTATGTTCCTTATTAATATTTCTGCTTTAATAGGGAAGAAGAGGGAAAATAAGTAAGTATTTGTTAAGGGCTGGAGGGTAGATATTATTATTCACATTTAAGGAAACTGGAACAATCAGAAGTTAGGTGATTTGGACAGGGTCATTGTAGTGTCTGAAATGAGATTTGAATTCAGATCTTCTTGACTCCTGACACCACGTTGTATATCATTTAGTTGTACATACTTTAAAATTCCATGTGAAAACAAGCAAATTACTTCTAAAATGATGCTAAATGGTGACTAGACCCTTCTTTACTATCTAGCTGTGATTTATCTGGTTTGCACAGGATTCTGTTCTCTATCTCTCCAATGGTCATTAGCAGGCTACACACATTTCTGTTGATCTCCAGTCATGTGATGTCTTTGTCTTCATAACCACTGTCATACCAGGTAGCTGCAAGACATTTGCTCTAACTCATTCATCTGGACCAATTGATATAGCCACAGTATTTATTAAAGATCCAAAAACATCAATCCTTCCATTAACATGGCACTGGAACTATCTCACAGCAAACTGAACAAATAGTGTGTCTTTCAATTTGGCTCATGTACATATATGTTCCAGACCACATTCTATTTTATGTAATTTCTCTACTCACTGTCATATGAACTAAAGGCAAATAGAGCAAAGGTTAAAGGCAGTTTCTGGCTTTTGTGGTAACTGAAGATAGAGCCTTTTCACGATTGACAAAATATGTTTAAAATAATTTACATCGTGGCTATTTGCCATGAAACTGAGTAAAAAATAATTTAGCCTTGCAAAGTTTGATTGTGAATGTCCCAAAAACATTGTCTAGCAATATTTCCAATATCTCATCAACAAAAAAAATCTTGAGCACCCAATATGTTCAACAAATTGAAAACAGGGGCTGATCAAGGATATGTTCAAAGTGAATGAAAACTATGTCCTGAAGAACACCATATGAGTCAGACACATATAGAATGTGGAAGAACCATAAGGAGGTAAGAATATTGGACTATATAGCTGTTGATGAACTTTAATGAACTAAATCTGTAAAATGACTAATGAAATGGACAAAAGAATTAGAGAAATTATATTTTTAACTTGTATATGAGATTGCCTCAATATTATGGGGAAATTATTTTCAAAGAAGAGACATTTCTCAAGTTACATATGTATTGACTAACAAGAAATAAGAGGCAGTATTTAGCAGAGAGGCAGCCTCAAATTCTAGAATATATGTGTTTATGTTTTGTTCCCTGAAAAAAACTGAGCTAACTTTAGAAAGTCACTTTCCAAGTGTTGTCCAGTTAGAAAACTTTCCACTCAATGATGGAAGAGAAATTTTCCTCAATACTGAGTTCATGACATTGATGATACAGGTGATAGTGAGAATAAAATCACATGAAACAAATTTATTTTCAAACTTAAATTTCTTTGATCTTTTCTTTTTAATTTAGACTAGGATATTAAAACGTAAATTCTAAAACTTAAATAATAGAAAAATAATTATTATACACTTAAACATTATAAACATACATAAAATAAAAAAGAAAAATGTCATGTGCACAGGAGAACATGAGAGAGGGCAAAAATACATAGCAATACATTTCCATTTCAAGAAAACCGATATATTAAATACTTCATTTTGTGTTAAAAGTTGTTAGTCTTTGCTTATTTGTAGGTTTTCTTTTGTTTTCTGCTGTATGCTTTTTAGTTTATCCTTTTATTTTCCCTTCCTCCCTTCACCTTCAGGCTACAATTAAGTTTGGACATATTTATATAGAGATATATTGATACGTGTATACTTATATACACATACATACATATGGATATAAACTTTCCCTCACAGATTCTACTCCTAACCTTTCTTTCTGCATATCTCTTATGTCCTATCCCTCCTGACTCCTTTACTTCTTCTTCACACTATCTTGCTCTCCTATTACTTAACCTACCCCCCTCCAAAGATCCCTATCATCCCAACTAGGTAAATCTAAACATCTTTTTATATGCCCCTTAGACTTATTCCCTCACCCACTCCTCTAAAGCCTCCCTTATCCTCCCATTCCCATTACTCTAAACACCCTTCTATATCCCCCTTTAACCTATCCCCTCATTCTCTCCCCTAAAGAACTCTCCCTTATCCTCTCCCCTTTCCCTATCCTCTTAGTATTGCAATTTTTCTAACTTTAGAAGACTTTTATACTCATATATATATATATATCTCATATATATATATATATATGCATGTATGTATGTATGTATGTATTATTCCCTCTTGAACCTATTTCCAATGAAAGTACACTTCCAGAACTACTGGCCCTCCTCCCCCATCTAATTTCTCTGTGTCAGTTCTGTGTGTGTTCTTCCTCTCACAAGTCATTTTTATGAGATAATTACTCTTTTTTTGCTGTTTCTGAATGATTTTACTTTTTGAAATCATATCATGCTCAGGCTTACACAGATCTTTCTTATGAACTACTCCATTGCTAATAGCAATCTTAGACGTATGTTTTACATTTTACATACATAAAAAGTAAACTATCATTGAGTCCCTTGCAATTAATCTTCGAGAAGTACCTTATATTTCTCTTGGTTCTTATATGTCAAATCTATTGTCAAGTTCAGTTGTTTTTGTTTGTTTGTTTTTTTCACAAAGTCCTAAAAGTTTGACAATTCGTTAAATATCTGCTTTACTGGTTAGGAGATTGATTTCCAGACAGAAGCCCAGTTCTTTTGCTCTTTCTAATATAATCTTCAAAGACCTGTGACCTTTTAAGGTTGCCACTGCTAGGTCTTGTGTGATTCTAATTATTTCACCACCATATGTAAATTGTTGTGGTTGTCTACGTTACTGCTTGTAATATTTTATCCTTGACCTGGGGGGGGGTTTCAAAATTTAATTATAAGATTCCTTAGGTTTTCCTTGTAGAATCTCTTTTTTTAAGTGGTGATTGTTGGATTTTTTTTTTCTATTTCTGCTTTCTCTTCTTGTTCAAATGCTTCAGGACAATTTTCTTTATTTCTTGTATTATTTTATCAAGATTCTTTTTTTTTTTATCATTGCTCTCAGATAGCTCAATTATTGGGGTTAGAAGAGGGTTTCTTCACTTCAGTATTCTTATTCCCATAGTAGCTCTCTATTTTTGGATTTGTTCTCCTTTTCCTGTGCTTTTTTTTTTTTGCTAATAACTTAACTTTATGTAATTACCATTAATCCTGGGGTATACAAGATGGTGTCCCTGGCCTCAGATCCTCTTCAGTTCTCCTCTCTAACCTTGATCCCAAGCCAAGACCTTCAGTCTCCTGTAAATGCTGACAGTCACTGGCATCCATGTCTCAGTGCTTCTGCAGTCACTTGACCTGTGTTAATTCCTTCTCACAGGCTCATTCTGTCTCTGCAGCACAGCTGGGTCTGGCACTCCTTGTCAGCAGATGTTCCCTTGATTGTGCCCAACTCCCCTCACTGTCCCAGGGGTATGAATTTCTGTGACTGGGCCCAAAGCAGCCTCCTAACACCACTAACCCCAAGGCTTACCCCTTAATAATTAAGTGTTCCTAGCCTGGAGGTATCTGTACAGGGACCAAATCTCATCCTGGGATTTTTCTTTAGATCTCAGATTGTCCCAGAACCCCTGTTCTGTCCCTTCTCTTATTTACTTTTAGTGCTCTATGTTTGCTCTGAGGTGCTATTTTATATCTTTGTGGAGGAAAATCTGGAGAGTTTGGAATTTTCTGACCTACTCAATCATCTTCCCAGAATCCTTTCTTATACACTTGTTTTTGTAGGAATAATATGTAACTATGATTTGATTATCATGAAGAAATCCCAGTGTGTCAAAACTATACCCTGAAGCAGATTTGCAATTCATCTAAAATAAATACTCTTAGAAAATTTTCTATAGCAGACCTGTTAAAGGGTCATATGTGGCCTGCAACACATCTGAATGGAGCTGAACCAGATTAAAATATAACAGAAAATAGTTAACATAATAAATAAACATTTAAAAAGTGGATAATATTATATGTTAGAATTATATGACTCGCAGAGATTCTTAATATGAATTAAAGACCCCCATTTCTTTTTGAGTTTTTCAAACTCAGTTATTAAAACAATGAAAGGTTAAGTGATTTGCTCAATGGTCACAAACCTAATATTTACCAGAAATAGGACTGAACTCCCAGATTCCTGACTCCAAGTACACCATTCTATCCAGTATTCTATAGTGACTCTTTGGTTAATGTTCTTATGCAAAAAGCAAAACAAAATATAAACAAAAACTTTGGAGACAGGCATGGAAATGGCTCCATTTTTGAGCTCCCATGTTGCATCAAAGTGGAATCTTCCCATTTTCCTTCAATTTTTACATTGCATGAGTGGAATCAACTGTTAGTGATACAGTGCAAATGTTTCTTTATTTAGCACTCCCTAACTAGCTATCCTTTATGATTTCTCTTTTGTTATAAAGTTTATCAAAGTCCTTTCACTAATAGAGACCATAGTCCTTAAAGGACAAAGCACCCTAATAGACAACAGTTATTTTAAAAGTGAAAGGTAAAGGAGTTCCTCCCACCTCAAAGAAAATACCCTTTTAATTTGTTTTCTTCTTTAAACGTCATTCTTTCCTCCTGACTCAAAATGTCATTTGTAAGTAGTTTCTAAAGAAGTCCTGTATTGAAAAATAGAGCTTTCTCTTAATAAAAGGCATTGTGTGTATGCCTATCATGGTCTTTAAGAAGGAATCTGAAGTCTCTTCTGTGAATTTAGGCTAAAGTTGTAGATTTTATATTTTACTTTCTTCACACTCTCCTTTATATTTTTAACAACACTCCCCCCCCCCCCCCCAAGAAAGAAAATAATTCTATTCAGATGCCTCACCTTGGGTGTGGAAGCATCCCTTGCTTATCAAGTGCTATAATCTCTGGCAAGACCGAAAAGTTAGGAAGATTGTCTTTACAGATGTGGCAATTGTAATAGCAATTCAAATGGAAATAGCTTTCTCATTCATTAATAAGCCCATGTGACCTGCTTAAATCACCTGGAAGCCTAAGTCACATGTGGTGGGTGGAACCTGATGAACAGGTGGAGCAGGAAGGGTACAACAGAACAGGGAGTAAGTGAGTGAGCTCCAGCCATGGGGGCAGAGGAGAGAGGATGCAGGCAGCTACCGCAAGACTCACACACATCAGTGTTTGTTTGTGAGAAGGCCCTGGCAGAAGGGTGAGAAGTTTGGGAATGGCTTTGCCCCTCTGGTGATCGTATTTATTAACTTCTTGGCTGCAATGACAGATTCAACTTTCTGGTTCTGGAATTTGGCTTTCTGGTGTCTAAATAAATGCTTTTCTTCTGCTTTCTGTATAGAGAGTCTTTTATACTTTGCAATTGAGGACTACACTGGCATGTTCATAGTCACTACCAGAGCTGTGAATATTGCCTTGGGGATACAGAAACTGAAGGCACATCTGTCATACAAAGACAAGTCAATCAAATATAGATATGGAAATGTTCATTATTAGAAGGTGAATCACCAGATACATTTTTCAGGAAAGTAACTTTTGGAAAGTCTCCCACTGAGGCATGGAGGAGTGTAACCTGTGTCAATTACAGAGGACCCCCATAAATGAAGCTGGATTCTTGGAGTATGGAAGTATTTGCTTTTCTTTTTCTTTTTTTTAATGCTTCCTCCTTTAGAAAACAAAATGTGTTCATGTCACTTTTATTTTAAAAATATCCTTCCTGTTCTTCTAACATGGAAACTTTCCTTAATTACAAAAGCAAAAGTACAAAAGATTAAAAATAGTTCAGCAAAATTAATAACATTAATGGAGTCTTCTTTATCCATAGTTATCTACCTACAGAAAGAAGGTTTGTAGATACATTCTCTCCTCTTTGTTTTAGGGTCAGGCTTAATGTTATAATTTCAGTTTCATTTGCTACTTTAATTGGTATGAATTTTATATATTGCTGAACAGATTCTTTTCTGATTTCTTCCTGTTTATCATGTCTTCTGGAATAATAATATTCTCTTTTTCACATTCCAAAATGTGCTTAGTCTCTCCTTAAGTAATAGGCATCAACTTTGTTTCCAGTTCTTTGGTACCTCATAAAGTGCTGTTTCAAATATTTGTATATGTAGGACCTTTTTTTTTTCTTTCTCTATAACCTCCTTGAGGCTTATGCCATTCAGAAAGATCTTTGGATCAAATAGTGAAAATGAATGTTTTCTTTTAAAAATGCCAAATTCACTCTATATTTGTAATAGTAACAACCTAAATGGTATTATTAGTAACACTTATAATAGTGCCTGGCATATGGTAGGAGCTTAATAAATGCTTATTGACTGATATGCAGTATGGCATAGCAGAAAATGAGTTTTCCTCAAATCCAAGAAGTCCTGAATTCAAATCTCATCTGTGAAACATACTAATTCTGTAACTGTGGAGAAGACATTTACCCTTAAAGTTTCTCTGTCAATGCTTTAAAAAAGATAAGATGAAGCACAGTTGCAAATTTTTATGGTAGAATGATTTCTGATGAAATCACATCAGCTAACCATAAACAACCCTCCGGAAGAGTATAATGCTTTATAGATTATAAACCATTTTCATTTTCTTCAGATGCCTGCAACAGAGTATTGAGGCAAACTTCTCTTGACAAATGAGAAAAATAAGAGAGAAGTAATAGGCAGAAGGTGCTTCAACTATATGAAATCTTGGGAAGAAGAAGAATTAATCTCTCTCTTTACTTTAAGAACATGAAGGAGGGATAATTGGATGGGAATGACACAGAGGCATACTTTGTCTAAGAGATTTCTCAAAATTGGAATCCTTCTTTGTCTAATTGTCAAAGTTTTTTATTTTTAATAACTGGGATTATTTAGTAGATTTTGCATAAGTAATTATTTGAGATATTGGAGTGGATATTTCTGAACTATGTGAAGGTTTGGTCTATATTACCCCTAAAATGCATCCCAGCTCTGGGATATCATGAATTCATGAACTTCTCAAAGTCACGTAATTACCAAGTGTCAAAAGTAAACCTAGAACTCAGGCTTCTAGATTCCTAGATCAGGTTATTTTGGGGACAACTCAACACAGTCACATTCCCTTTGTACTTCTTTGTACTTTAGAGCAATTACCAAAGATTTTTGCATCTCTTTTTCAGGGCTCAGAATATGAGATTTCAAAAAGGATCCTGGATGATGAGGTTGTTATAAAAGCAGAGAATAAAACTCCTTCTGAACTTCTTTTGCAAAAAGAACAGTATGATCCAAAGAAACTCCATAGGTATTATCTACCAAAGAAATAGATGATGGCATGCTACACTAGTAACCCTAGAGTTTGATGCACTGTGGTACAGACGAGTGCTGAAATCGACCTAGGCAGGACTAATCCCAGTGAAGGCTAGAGCCCACTTAAACCTAAGTGATCCAGGTTGACTCATCCTGACTCATCCAATCATCTAGCAAGCCAGATTACCCCTCTGATGGTTCTTTATTAAGAATGAAAAGGATAGTTTAAAAGGAGTTTTGTGACAACAGTGACTGATTATTGGTAGTATTCCAAGGTAAACGATTGATTGATTTGGGCAAGGAGTCAGTATGGTAGGGAGTAATAGTGTTCAGTAAGGAAGAATCTGGAGGAAAGGCCACCCGGAATGATTGATAATCATTATTGTATGCCCAGTGTCTGTCTGTTTGCCTGCCTGCTTGTCTGTCTGTCTCTCTTTCTCTCTCTCTCAGTAAATCCTATTTGCTACCAACTATCTAATAACCCTAAAGGACTACCTTTATTTTTCATTTCCCCACCCATTAAATAAGTATTTTGCTTCAAAGACTGTCCACAATATATAGAATGCCATTTTCCTGGCATTCAAGGACCTTTTACACTCTGGACCTGCTGTCTTCTAACCCGTGTCTCTCACTCATGTCTAATTGTATATAAAATTCTGAACACATTGGATGACTAGTTTTTGTTCCCCAAACATACCTTGATCTTCCATGACTCTCTTTCTCTGTGTTTTCTTCATGATATTTCTACTCCTTGGAATGTCCTATCCTCACCCCCACCAACTATGCATGGAAACATAGTACCCATTTTTCCAGGACCAATTAACTCCAAAATAATTTTCTTCCATGAAGTCTTGATTATTCCCATCCTCACAAATATTCCTCACTTCTTTTGGTATCTGAGCCAAGGGACTTGAATTCACTGTGGATTGCTTGGTACTATCTTACTTTCTTTTACGTATGCTATGGTTTTAATTCCTTTGCAGCTTTCTTTATCCCCACTCATACCTGTCCTGGGCAAAAAGGAAGCAAAATAAGCCTTGAATTATTTTGCTTGGTTACTGACATCCATAACCAAAATTCCATCCCTCTGAGCAGTTTTCCTATTCCTTGTTTGTCTTTCCTTTATCTCCCAATATAGTTTAGAGTAAAACTAAGCTATGCTAAATACTTCTTTATACTTAACATTTATCACCTTTCCTGGTTCATTTTGAGCTTTAGCGTACCTGATGCTCTATAATGAAGCCCTCCAAAGTCACCTTATAACTAAATCAAATTTGACATTCATAATGGTGCAAGATGAGAGTGTAGCTAGCCAGTGACACTACATTTCTAAATATCACTGAAATTAAAGACGTATTTTCTATGCCATCAAATTTCTATAATTTGAAGACAGAGATCCCACAACAAAATCTACAGAACCTAGTAAATGCCTTCTCCATACATCAGCAAATGAAATTTTACTGCACAGTCTGCAGAGGTAATGGCCCTTGGCTTAAGGACTAATGGATTTACAATGCAAATTTTTCAACAAGAAGGGGCATCCTGAGAGAATACACAATTCGACCTCCTTCAGGATAACTCCAAGGTACTTTACTAGGGAATGCTTCACATGCTATTACCATGTGATCTAATTCATTCACTTGACACTAAATTGCCAAAATCATGTATTGTTTAGAGGTCAAATGGTAAGATACAATATTGTATCAGAACAATGCAATATTTGCAGCAATATTCATGAAAGCAGGGGTCACTACAAGCTGGAAATTAATTCCTATTACCTAATGCAAATTACCTATAATCAATTAAAATATCATCAGCAATTTTAAAAATCACTAAACACACTGTTATATGTATTGCGTATTCTTCAAGATTAGAGTTTTCATTCAATTAATATCATTTGGGAACTATATTCGGAATGTTTAATATGGTTCTTTCGAAGGTAAGGTAGAAAAAAACTGCCATCATCAAGTTCAAACCATTAAAAAAAATTCCTACTTCCTCATCAGATATGAAGCAAAAGGGCTTGAAGAGGAGAGAACAGGAAGAGAGACTGAGTAAAAGATCCTCACATAATATTAGTACATACATGTATGTGTTTACAAATATATATAGCACAATGTGGATACATGTGTGCACACATGTTTCATATGTTTATATGTAGGTGTATTATATACATCTGCCTATGTTTATATATCCATATAAATATGTAAGTATGATTGCATACATGCATACCCTAATCATAAATCATGGAACATGAAAATATTTTCACAGAAAAATACAATTAAAATTTGGAGAACACATTAAAAATAAATTAGTCGCTTCTAATGCATTACATTTTTATAGTTTGCGTTTTGTTAAATATTTTCAAAATTTAACTTTTGAAATTATAGTTTTTATATAATACTTTAAATTTAATATTAAGTATTCATGAAATGCAACTGTCTCATACTAGAATATTCTTTCAATTGCTTTCATAATTTTGACATATCTTTATCACTTGAAAATTAAGAGAAAATATAATTCAAAATATTTAAATGTATCATGTATGCCTTGAATCTATTGTAGAGAATAACCAAATTTTAAAATGTATGCATAATTATGATAATATGAACTGCAAAATTTTGTGAAACTTCAATAATTTTACTCCTCTTTTTTTCTTTCCCATCCCACAGAAGAGCAATAAGAAGAGAACATGATACATATGCTGTTGATTATAAAACAATGAATATTTTTAAGGCTATGTAAAATTGTTTTATTGTGTATCAAATTTCAAATCATGTGATTTTTTAAATGTGCATGATTTTATTTGTAAGGAAATAATTACTTATATTAATCATTAAAATTTAAATAAAAACATGTTTTATTCTGACAGTTTTTAATTTTCTTTTTTTAGAATATGTTTTGCTTTAAGATATTTTGACCAATAAACACTGAATTTTTCATTATAGAGCAAGGCTTTGTATCCTAACACACCTATTGCTTACTCATGTGATGTTGAGGAGGTCACCTGGAGTAAATTACAATGGCATCTTATTGAACATACTGAATTAGAGATGCCCATGGGCATAGCTAATTAGATATGTCAAAAAGGTAGTTGCTGATCCCCTGCTGTATCCTAGGACAAATTTTCAAGCTAGATAGAGATCTGAACATTGTCTTCTTAGAAATGAGAGGTGAAAATATGGGAGAAGAGATCACTGAGAGGTATGTGTAAAGCACTTCCTACTTGTCAGGCACTATCCTCAATGTGTTGTAAAGATGCTATTTCATCTGATCTTGAATAACCCTGAAAGACATATGCTATTATTATGCTTATTTTACAGTTTAGGAAACTGAGCCAAAAAGAGTTAAGGGTGCAGGGTCACATAGCTATTAATTATCTGAGACTGAATTTGAATTCAGGTCTTCCTCACTCCAAGCCCAGCTCTCTACTTTACCAGTAGATGCTACTAGTGAAAGTTGGATGGGAGAAGAGGTCCCAGGACAAAACCTGGAGCAATCCTTTGTCTAGGATGGAAGATATAGATGATGATACTCCAAAGAAGATGGCAAAGAATCAGTCAACTATGAAAGAGTTGGACCAGGAAAGTGCAATTTTAGCTGACTGAGGCAATAAGTAGCCAAAATATTTAACACTGGGAAATGAGTTAGAGAGAAAATGGAGACAATAAAGGGAGAAAAGTATTTCTTTTAATTAGACTCTGGCAGGGAAATGAAGGGAGGTAGCTAGTTGAAGTAGTGCTGAATAACAAAGGCCAGCTCACACTTCCTACTCTCCTGGATTTCAAGTACCCTGTCTTACTCTTCAGCCCACCCCTCCAAAAAAAAACCCAAACAAATAAATAAAGCAAAGCAACACAAACAAAAAATAAGGTCAGAGATGGGGGAGGGAAATCCATTTCAGTGTAGATTGATTAATAATTTTCAATTCAGTTCTATATTTTAACTCCCATCAAAATGATTATGCAAACCATCCTCTTTGTGTTTGACTTAATGAACTTGGGATACTTAGAGCTATTCTTGGCACCATTCATTCATTCGGCAGCCAGTTATTAAAAATAGCTTACACAATTATATTCTTCCAACAGCCTATGTTGAATATAAAAGTCTGTATATATTCCATTTTAAGCAAGGAAAGCTATATTAAAATATTCTACTTCTTTAATCAATAATCTTAATGGGTTAGGTAGGTTCATGTATAAATGTGAAAAGTAGAGAAGGATCAATTATAAAACGGACATAGCCTCACTTAAGAAAGATCAAACAATGAGCCATTAATAGGTTCTGCTATTATAACATTATACTTCAAAATTCATAAATACTAATATGTTATATATTTAAACATATATATGTATATGTGCATTATATATATATATATATATATATATATATATATATATATGCACTAAATGTGACACGTTCTGTATAATTTATACCTGTATATTTAGCTTCAACTTGGTCCTTTTACCTGTATGTCAGAGTTTGGACCTTCAATAATTCTGTGGGGAGAATCAGTTTTAATTAAATTTTAAATTGTTTTCTTTTTTCATGTGAATTTTATCGCTGTTTAGATATTTAATTTCAGTATTAATTTTTTTAACACATGCCTTTCATATTAACAATATTATTACTATAAATATTAATATCATAAGAGTATTTATATTAGCATACTGTTGCAGTATATTTTATAATATATTTGTATTTTCTGTCTTGTATATACACACTATATACATTCCATAGACCACTTGAACATTTAGAATGAGGTAGTCATCTGTAGAGTTAAGGTATCATAGCGGAAGAAAGAACGGTTTATCTAACTCTTTTTCAGTTACTTGGATTTTGGGTTTTCTTTTAATAGGGCCTGCAATTTCATGAGTGTAGGGAGTTCCCATCGACCAAGTCCTCTAAAATGAATAGTGTAAGAGAATCAGTTGCTGTGGCAGTAGAGAACAAGTGAATCACCCACAATTACACAGTCATTACCAATTAAATTCAGGATTTGAATCCAAGTCTTTCTACCTGAGTCCAGCTCTATATACACTGCACTTGTTTCCTTTCATAGGGATATAAATGATGCTTTTATTTTTATTTTTTTAAGTTTTAGATTTATTTATTACTCTTAGTTTTCAACATTTACTTACATAGGATTGAGTTCCAAATATTCTCCCCGTCTTTTCTATTCCCTGCCCAAGATAGCATGCATTTTGCTTATCCTTTCCCCAAGTCTGCTCCCCTTTATCAACGCCCCTCTTATCCCCTTCTCCTTTACTTTCTTGAAGGACAAGACACATTTCTATGCCTTGCTGCCTGTATATGTTATTTCCCAGTTTCACGTAAAAATCATTTTTTAACATTTGTTTTTAAAACTTTCAATTCCAAATTCTCTCCCTTCTTCCTCACATGACACCACCCTCTCCCCCGTGAGAAAGCAGGCAATTGAATATAGGTTATACAAGTGGAGTTATATAAAACACCTCCATAACAGTCATGTTGCGAAAGACTATATTTCCCCCATTCTATCCTGCCTCTCAATTATTCTATTTTCTCCTTTGACCTTATCCCTTCTCTAAAGCATTTGCTTCTGACTTCCCCTGACCCCAATCTGCCCTCCCCTCTATCATCACTCCCTCTCACCACCTTCCCCCAAGCACACACTTTCTTGTAGGGTAAGAAACCCAATTGTGTGTATATGTTATTCCCTCCTTAAACCAAATCTGATGAGAGTAAGGTTCACTCAGTCCTTTTCATCTGTCTCCTCTTTCCCTCATTTCCCTCCTCTTCTTCTTGTGAAACCTTTATCTTGTCTCTTTTATGTGAGATAATTTACCCCATTCTATCACTCCGTTATCTTTTCCCAATATATTCCTCTTTAACCTCTTATTGTTTTAGATGTTACCTCTTCATATTCAATTCACTCCGTGCCCTCTCTCTCTCTCTCTCTCTCTCTACTTTTCTCTTCCTTCCTTCCTTCCTTCCTTCCTTCCTTCCTTCCTTCCTTCCTTCCTTCCTCTCTCCCTCCCTTCCTTCCTTCCTTCTTTCTTCCTTTCTTTTTACTTCCTTCCTTTCTTTTTTCTTCCTTCTTTTCTTTTTTCTTCCTTCCTTTTTTCTTCCTTCTTTTCTCCCTTCCTTTCTTCTTTCTTTCTTTCTTCCTTCCTTTCTTTCTTTCTTTCTTTCTTTCTTTCTTTCTTTCTTTCTTTCTTTTCTTTCTTTCTTTCTTTCTTTCTTTCTTCCTTCCTTTTTTCTTTCTTTCTTTCTTTCTTTCTTTCTTTCTTTCTTTCTTTCTTTCTTTCTTTCTTTCTTTCTTTCTTCCTTCCTTCCTCCTTCCCTCCTTTCTTTCTTTCTTTCTTTCTTTCTTTCTTTCTTTCTTTCTTTCTTTCTTTCTTTCTTTCTTTCTTTCTTTCTTTCTTTCTTTCTTTCTTCTTCTTTCTTTCTTTCTTTCTTCCTATCTAGCTATTTCCTCCAACTCTCCTAATTCTGAGAAAGGTCTCATGTGTCACAAATATCACCTTTCCATGTAGGAAAGCAAACAGTTCAATTTTGATAAGTCTCTTATAATTGCTCTTTCCTGTTTACCTTTTCATACTTCTCTTGATTCTAGCATTTGAAAGTCAAATTTTCTATTTAACTCTGGTCTTTTCATCAAGAATGTTTGAACGTCATCTATTTCATTGAATATCCATTTTTTCCCAGAAACATTATGCTCAGTTTTGTTGGGTAGATGATTCTTGTTGTTAATCCTTGCTCCTCTGACCTCCAGAATGTCATATTCCAAGTTTTTGATCCCTTAAAGTAGAAACTGGTAGATATTTTGTTATCTTGATTATATTTCTACAATACTCAAATTATTTCTTTCTGGATGCTTGCAATATTTTCTCCTGGACCTGGAAACTCTGAAATTTGGTTATAATATTCCTAGGATCTTTTAGGATCTTTTCTTTTAGGATCTCTTTTCAGAGGTACTCAGTGGATTCTTTCCATTTCTATTTTACCCTCTGGTTCTAGAATATCAGGAAAATTTTCCTTGATAATTTCTTGAAAGATGATATCTAGGCTGTTTTTTGACCATAGGTTTCAGGTAGTCCAATAATTTTTAAACTATCTCTCCTACATCTATTTTCCAGGTCAGTGGTTTTTCAAATGAGATATTTTGCCTTGTCTTCTATTTTTTGCATTCTTTTGGTTCTGTTTTATAATTTCTTGATTTCTCTTAAAGTCATTAGCTTCCATTTCATTCATTCTAATTTTGAAGGAAATATTTTCTTCAGTGAGCTTTTGGACCTTCTTTTCCAACTCTGCTTTTTAAGGCATTCTTCTCCTCATTGGTTTTTTGAACTTCTTTTGCCATTTGGGTTAGTCTATTTTTAAGGTTTTATTTTCTTCAGTACTTGGGGGCATGGTTCCTTTAGTAAGCTGTTTTTCATGATTTTCTTATACCACTCTCATTTTGCATCCCAATTTTTCCTCTACTTCTCATACTTGATCTTTAGAATCCTTTTTGAGCTCCTCTATGACCTGTGACTAATTCATACTCCTCTTGGAGACTTTTGATGTAGGAGCTTTGATTCTGCTGTCCTTTTCTGGTTGTATGCCCTGATCTTCCTTGTAACCAAAGTGAGATTCTACAATATGAGTTCTTTTACAATGTTACTTATCTTCCTGGTCAAACACTTGACTTCCTAACTCTTTATCAAGGCAGGACTCTGCTTCCAGTGGGTTTGGGGGTGACTGTACTGTCCCAGGTTTCAGTGATTTTTTTATCAGTTACTTGAACCCCCATAGTCTGTGGGCCCAAGCTCCAGAAGTTGCCACTACTGCTGCTTCTGTTGCCACCAAGGATGCAACAACCACCACCCCCACCTCCCTTGGGCTTGGACTGGACCTGGACAGATTGTGCACTCCTCTTTCACCCAGGTCCCACAGAGTTTTCCCACTGACATTTTTGGGATTTGTGGGTTGAGGAGTCTGGAAACTGGCATAGCTTCCCATGATTCAGTCCTTTGAGGCCTACTCCAGCCCTTTGTAATGGTGTGGCCCATGGTGGACTGTGCTCCACTCCCTGCCCATTATGAAAGGACCTTCCTGTAGACTTTTCAAGTTGTCTTCGGTTAGGGATTTGTTTTACTCTGTCATTTTATGGGTTCTGTAGCTCTAGAATTTGTGTAGTCATTTTTACAGGTATTGGAAGGTGTTGGAGGAGAACTCAGTGAAGTCTCTGCTTTTACTCCATAACCTTGGATCTGCTCCAAGACATTTTGATAAGTAGCTTCAGTATGAGTGCTATAATATTAATTCTCCTGACTTGCAGAGGAAGGCGTTAGAAAGAGAATAGTCAAGCCACAAGAGGTGTTACAAAGTCACCTAGCTGACTACCACCCCACTCCAAGAAAAATAAAACAGAGAGAGAGCAGTAATGTCCACATTCATTATGTTTTGTTTTGTTTTTTTACTGAGACTGGGTAGCTGGATGGGTGATGTTGAGCCTGTAGTCAGAAGACTTATCTTCTAGAGTTTAAATCTGGCTTCAGACACTTACAAACTAAATGACCTTTGGTAAGTCACTTAACCCTGTTCACTTCAGTTTTTCATCTGTAAAATGAATTGAAGAAGGAAATGGCAAACCATTCCAACATCTGTGCCAAGAAAACCCCAAATGGGGTCACGAAGAATTGGACATAACTGAAACAACTGAACAAACAAACAAAATTGGAGTGAGAATGCTGTCTACCTTCTGGTTTGAAGACCCAACGTATATCCTAGGGAGTAGTTCATACCTATTCTTTCACTTGCTATATACTTACCTCTTGCTTTTATCACATTCACAGTGAATGGAATGAAGTTAGTGAAGACTTCTCAGTGATTAACAAAAGGCTTTGAGTAGACGGTTAGTTTCTGTTTCCCAGAAATCATGTGACTTTTGGGGATATGAAACTTAAATTCCCCCCCTTGGGTCACCACATCAACATAACACATCCCTCCTTGGGTTGCCATGTCAACATAACACAACCCCCTTGCCCCCTTGGGTTGTCATATCAGCATAACACAACATCCCTCCCCTGCTTGGGTTGCAACATCAACATCTACATCAACATAATGTCTGTTGGTTACTCTACTGCTTCCTTGTCCCCTATTCACAGGGTAGACTATCAAGTTTAGATTGTGAGCTTGTCTCCCAGCCAATGGAAGCAAAAGGACAACAGAGGGTGGAATCTGCATTAGGGTTATATAATCTCTATTTTTGTCTTCTGTAATTACCTCACTCTCTTGCCTACCTGTCAGACAGGATATTCCCTTTCTCATGAGATTGTAATAAAATCTTGCTGCTTTGCTTCTACCTTGAGAAGTCTCTGATTTTTATTTGAGTTGGTGGTCTCAGACCCACACAACAGTCACCTAATCTGTGAGTTGAAATCAGTCAATACATACTATGTGGCAGGCACTCTGCTGGACACTGTGAATATGAGAACAAAAAGAAAAAATTTGATGATTCTTTCTTTACTTAAAGACCTTCAGCAATAGGGAACACACTCCTACTGAGTCAGCTCATTCCATTTTAGAAAACTCTCATTGTTAAATAAGCTTATTTTCTTTCTTTTCTTTTTCTCCTCCTACTACTCATGTTGCCCCTAGTTTTTCCAGGGCCACACAAAACATGCCTAATCCTTCTTACAGATAACACTCCTTCAAATCTAAGCTTGTTGTAGGAAATCTAAATATAATTAAATATACAGAAATAAAAGGAAAAGAAAAACACAAATTTTCATCATTTTCCTCTGATATATCAGAATGATTCTTTTGGAACATTAGAAAGAAGACTTCATTCCTTCTCTGCCCCATTTCCCACTTAATCCTATAACATAATTTCATAGAAAGTATACCCCCATTGCCCTACACACACATTGCATTTCTCAATTTGGAGATATTTAGTGGAAAATTTTTTTGTGATTGAGTCAAATTTATAATTAAAATTAAGTGAATAATATACATAAATATGGATTTTTTCTGGTCTTTATGTGCATTTCCATAAGTATGTATACATTGGTTAGCATAGTTCCACATCGCTCAGACTAGGAGGGGTGAGACCTAGGGGTTCTGAGGAACCTGCCATTCTGTAGTGGGATACCAAAGAAGGTCCTTAGAATTGAATGCCCTGAATCTCATGCCAACCCTGGGAGATGGAGAACATAAAGAAATAAGGGTTAAAAAGAAAGCAACATATTAGCTTAGAAAGGAGGAAGATAAAGATGGAACTCATTGTTTATCATAAATGGAGTCCATGACAAGAAAGTTTGGAAAACATGGAGGAAAAAGTGGAAAAACATAATTAAATGAACCTCCCTTTTCTAAAAGGGACAAAAAAGAGTTGAAAACACACACACACACACACACACACATACGAAATAAAATACAAAATGCTTGATTGGTATTCAAAGCTCTTAATAAATTAGTTCTTTTTTGAGTCTTATACCTTAGTCCCTGCCATATACACTTTGACGAAGTGACATGGTCTGGTTCTTCTACAAATAAGACTCTCCATGTCTCAGTTCTGGGCTTTTCTTTGGCCTCCCAATTTCCCTGAAGCCCTCTCCCTCTTCATCTCTTCCTTTTGACATGCTTGCCTTCCTTTGAGCGCCAAATAAAATCCTATCTTTTGTAGGAAGCATTTCCCAGCCACTCTTAATACTGCGGTCTTCCTGATGCTAATCATTTCCTTTTTAAATTGCATATAAGCTTGTATATCTCATTTTCATGTTATCTCTTCCAGTAGATTGTCAATTTCTTGCAGAAGAGGACTGTCTTTTGCCCCTTTTTGTTTTCTCAGAACTTAGTGCAGTGCCTGACACATAGTAAATGCTTATTAAATGTTGATTAAGTTGTTTTAAAATGTTTTTATTGTATAAATTGTTCTATTTTTGTTACTTCATTCAGTTGCCAATTTGTTGTGAATTCATGTTTTTCTAGTGGATACTAGTCATTTAATTTCCCTTTAAAAATCTAATTATCTAATATATTTTTAAAAATTCCTAATTCTAATCTTTAATTCATTTTTCCTTTAAATTTTCTCAAACTTTTATTTTACTTTTGAGATTTTTATTTTGGTGTTGAATTCTTTTTTATTTAAATTCATTTCATTTCAATTTATTAGTCACATGACCAAATCATTAATCCTTTCCACCCTCTCTTTTATTGACACAAGTGATTAGAAATATAAAGTTTCTTCTTAAGTCAGTTTCAGCTATACTCCAAACTTCTGATATATTGTTTCAATCTTGTTATTTTTAATGAATTGGTCTAAAGTTTTGTTCATTGATTCATTTTGATACTCATTTTTAAGAATTGAGTTGTTTAATTAATCTGTAATTATTTTCATAAAATCTTTATAGATAAAAATTAATTTAATTGTGGTAAGTAAAAATGTGTTTCAAAATTGTGTTTTTCTATATTTGTTTGTGAGAGGTTAAGAGACTTGCTCAGGTTCACACATCTAGTAAATATCTAAAGCAGAATTTCAGCTGATATAACTCAGATTCCAGCCCAGCACTGTTATACAATGTGCCATTTAGCTGCTCCTTGTTAATTCTGTTAATTGTCTTTTCACATCTTTCATTAGTGGCTTTTATTTAGTTTCCATTTTCTTCTGACTTTTTGACATACATTAAATCACAAAAACCTAATTTATTTGAAAATTTCTGCTTAATATCTTTCAAGAATTATAGTTGAACTTACATGTAAAGCTTTTCCTTTAAACTACTGGTTTTTTTTGGATTGTGTGGGCATCATTCTCTTCTAGATCTATTTCTTAGGCATCCTTGTTACCATAATAACTCTTCGTGCTGGATTTACTAATTCATTCATTCATTCATTCATTTATTTGGTTGGTTAATTGTCACTTTGCTTCCTGATATTGGACTTTGCAGTAGGTCTAGTCTTTTTGTACTTCTGAAGGGAATGTCTACACTTTGCTTTGGTCTCCTTTTGGGTTCTCACAATTTCTTCTACTTCCTTCTCTAGGTATTGAGCTCTGTGTTCTTCAAAAATGTGCAGTAATCCAATAAACATTTATCAATCACCTATTATGTGCCAGGCAGGGAAGTAAGAGCTGTGACACAATACCAAAAAAAGACAGTCCCTGCCCCTAAGGAGTTATAATCTAATGAGGAAAAGAAAACACACAAAGGGAGATAAGAAAACTGGCAGTGGGAAAGATAATTCTATGGGACATCTTGTTCCATGGAGTTGAAACCTGGGTGAGAAGCAGATACAGAGTAGAATGAGCTGATAAGTCTGCCTTCTGTAAAGGAAGGCACTGGGAGGGGGGTCACCACAGTTTTTCAATTTATCACTCTTTATTCTTTAGTCCTTCACCATCTTGATATCAGATACTGATATAATACTAAGGAAATTCTTCCCAAAACATGGTTCTTTACTGTAAAATGGGGATAATATTAACACTTATCTAACAGGGTTGGTGTGCAAATAAAGTAAGATAGAAATTTTAAAGTATTTAACACAGTGCCTGACATAGGAATGATATAAATGTTACCTTCTCTTCCTCCTCCTTTTCTTCCTACATCTACTTCTTCTCTTTTGCCTATCAACACCATCATCATCACCACCACCACCATCAATACCACAACCACTACTACTGCAATTGCTATTATCATCGTTATTACCCCACAATAAAATAGAAAATAAAAAAGAAGTCCATATTCCATTCTCAGTTGGTAAGAAGGGAGGCTGAGTTGTCTAAAGACTAACATAAAACATTTAAAAATTGTTTTTAGTTAGACATTTAATTCTAACACATTACCTCTGATAATTATCTCCAACTTACTCTGTGCATAGCTTGTTTTTATATTGTTGCTTGCATGTTATCTTCCTCATTAGATTGTGATTTACCTGAAACAGGGAAAGTATTTTGCTGTTCTTTTATCCTGAGAGAAATTATTTATTGGACCCATATTTCATTCCAATCAATAATGATCAGTTCATTGTATTTCACAGGGGTAATAATTGCAAGTATTTACTAGTGATATGTATTTAGTGGATTTAGTCAACTAACATGAGTGTGGGAATTACATATATGAAAACATTTTATATATCTTAGGCATAGGAATAATTTTATAAAGTTTGATAGAGTCTTATATTAGATTCTAAACTTTAGAGGCTATGAGTTTACTGTTCACTAACCTGTTATAAAATTCACTTGCCTAACCATAAGAATGCTGCTGAACAAACCCAGTGTGAATGGAATGTCTTGATGTGATATGAAATTTATTTATTTTTGTGCCTCTGGACTAACCTCTAATATGCAACATGAGGAGGGAACCATCTTGTGACCACATGACCGTTGCCTTGTCCATCCTGCTACCACTCATGATCATGCATCATTCATGTCTTTCCTAGATGGTCAGAAGCAAGGTCTCTCAAGGATTTTACTTTATTTCTTTAGTGTCTAGGTGTTAAGCCCTATAAACATAAGGCACTAAGGAAAGTGGGCATCTCAATTCATGAAGAATGAGGTCCATTCATTGAAGTGGTCTGGTCTCTTTAACAAATACTTAATGGCTCAGAGCTCTGTCTTAGTGTTTTTTTTCCTTGTTGGTTGGATGATTTTGAACTCCATAATGCCTAGTGCTTAGCAAATTGTCTGGCACATAGTAGGTACTTAGTAAGTCTTATCTCCTAAGACTTGCCTTACCTGAAAATTTTTCTCCATTTGCTTTTTCACCCATCTCAAGGCTATTTGTGTCAGTAAACACCCCTACATACACCTGCTATCACAGATTCTTAGATCTGCCTTCATAAAAGGAAAGGAAACTTTTGAGGGGTTAACAATCACTTTAATCAAGCACGTGTATCAGTCCTTTACCCAAGCACTTCATTCACCTTGTTCAGGGTGGTCAGAACTGAATAACAGTTTTCAAACAATTTGTATTTGCCTAGGCATATACATAGACATATAGATTAAAACATCATTTGAGAAGGAAAGGGAAGAACTAGGTATCAAAAAAGCCTCCCTGTGGGAGTTATCTCCTAAATTAGACTTCAAAGGAAGTTAGGATTCTCAGAGATGGAGCTAAAGAACTGCTCCATTACAGGCTTAGAATATTGCTTGTGTAAATTTATGGAACTGAAAATGGAATGTCATCTTCCATCAACAAGCTGAAAAACATAATTTCGGTGGAATCTGATATTCCTGAATGGGAGTGTGATTTGAAATTAAACTCAAAAGGTTTAGGACAACAAGATTCTGAAGGGATTAAAATTCTAAACTGACGAATTTGTAGTTCATCCTAGGGGTAACTAAAATTTCTTCAGGGGAGGATGGCATGGGCAGAGCTATGCTTTAGGAAGATTATTTTATACCTATAAGGGAAAATAAAGTGTAAAGGAGATACCAGAAACAGAGGTTACAATTAGGAAACATCAGCAGGCCAAGTAACAGGTAATTAGGGTCTAAATCTGCATGGTGGTTATAAGGAAAGAAGAAGGGAATAGATCTAAATGATGAAGATAAAAAACATTCCTTCTGCAAGGACTTGTTAACTTATATAAGAAAAAAAAGTACTTTTTTGCCCTAAGGGAATAGGGCATATTTCTAGAAGGTAATTTATTGTGAATTTTCTTATACAATCCAATGTTACTTCTTCTGGCAAGTAGAGTAATTCTCATTTAATAACCCAGGGGCAAGAAGGTTCTGAAGGATGGGGTAGGGGTAGCAATAACAACAAAAAAGCAGTACCTGAATTTCAGGGTTATAGGGTGAAAAATCACAGATCAAATGAGTTACGAAGATAAGGTTGTACAATAGGTAATGGAGAATAGTCAGTGCCAGGAACTCATTTAGTAGGGATTTATTAAGTTCTCTAGATATTTTGCTCAAACCTTAATATTACTGATGTATGCCACTCCCTTGATCCATACAGATTATAGCCTATGGATATTTTCACATCTTCTGTTAGTCTTCTACATATCTGTCTTTAAATTCTCAATAAGGCCTGTCTGCCAACTTCATGCAACTTACCATCAGCCTTACATCACCTGATCTTTTGATTCTTCTTAATAAAACTAACTGTAATTTGTGAGTTACATTGGTGAAAAAGAAATGGGAGAAAAAGCTAGCTATGCCACAGAGTGAATTTTCTCCCTGTAATTGATAAATGCAGAATTAGAGAAAGAAAGTACCAAACAAACTTGGAAACCATTTCTACTTTCTGTGTTCAGGAATAGTTTTTTTTAATTTAAAATAGGGCTGGAATAATAACATTTAAACTTAGGCTAGTAAAAATATTTGTTTTATTTTCATTAAAGAAGAAGACTTAAATTACCATACTCTTACCATACTCTTTTCCCTAGAGGTTTTGTTGCTAGACTTATATTTCCAGGAGATGAGAGAGTGAGAGGGTAAGACAGAGAGAGACACCAACAGAGAAACAGAAACAGAGAAAGTGATAGAGACACAGACACAGAGAGAAAATCAATATATAACAATACATTCAGATAAAAAAAACATTTTGTAGCATCAAATCACTGAAAATAAAGCTGTTTTTCAGTTGTTTTCACTCTTTGTAACCTCATTTTGGGCTTTCTAGACAAAGACACTGAAGTAGTTTGCTATTCGACCTCAGGATGATAAGTTTTCCTGACTCCAAGCCCAGCACCCTATCTATCCACTGCACAACCTAGCTGCCCATGAAAATAAATATATGACTATCATTTGGGAAATGCTGAATGAATTGTGGCATATGAAAGAAATAGAAGCTATTGTATTATGAGAAACAGCAAATATGAAGAATCCACAGAAATATGGGACAATTTCGTGAACTGATGAATCATAAAATAAATATATAAGTGGTGAAAACAGCAACCAACTACAAAGAAAGTGAACATTCATATTTCAGCAATCAATTTTGTCCCGTGGGAATAGCTGATAAAAATGAATCTCCTTTCTTCCTTTAAAGAAATATGGGGCTTAGGATATAAATACAACAGACAACATAGTTGATGTGTTAGATGAACTGCCCGTTTTTTCTCCTACATTTACATTTATATCAAGGGATATATTTCTGGATAGGGAAAAGGAGAAGGATATATTCAGCAATTAAAGTTGATACGAAATACAACCAATTCCACTAAAATTAGTCTTTTAGAGAATGTCTCTGTGTGTGTGTGCCTGTGCGTATAATGGAATAGATATTTGTAAATATATGGATAGCTATTTAAGGTTTAGGGAAATGCTGCAGGAATGTGGGGCATTTTCACCTCAAAAAGACATTCATGGATCTTACATTTTCATGCTAAAATTGAAAGTACTGTGCATGCAAAGCATTTCCGTAAAAAAGCATCTGCAAATAAATACTTCCAGAAGGATAATATTTATTTTTTCAAATATTTAAGAATTTGAATAAGGACATTATGGAAGATCCAAGTGTTTGTAGGATGCAGGAGTGTGGGTCAGAGATTGTTAGAACTAGCTTGCTTCATTTTTTTTTGTGACTGATAATTCCCTGAAAGGAAGTCTGTCAGAGGAAGTATTTGCACATTAGATCATCCTTTTGTTTTATTTTAATTTTTTAAAAAGAAATTTGTGCTGTATCCTCCTCTTATAAAGAATCTTTTTTTCATAAATTGTTCACTACCACCATCCTTCTCTACTTCCCTCAAAATCATGATCTTTCATGAAAACCCGTGGTTTTTGTTTTTTTGTTTTTTTATAAGCTCTTTTAAGGCAAGGGCACTCTAATATTTTTTCTTTGTGCCTCTCATAGTACCTAGCAGAATGTTTCTCAGAGTAAGAACCCATTGTGTAAAGGTGTGAAGCTTCTGAGTAGTCTGCTAGTTTTTTGGCCTCTTTCATTATTTCATTATGATTCATGCTTTCCAATATATGTCTTACCATATACATCTATATCCAACTTATGTTGAAGTCATGGGGTATCAAAGCCTAACAATGTGGAGGATTTCAACAATTATTAAATAAAATTTCTAAAATATCTAGGATAGCTAAGAAGTTTCTGCTATAGTCAATAGCCTGGAATAGGATCACAGAACTCAAGAACTAGAAGAGGTGTTAGATGGTATTCATTTCAATCCCCTCATTTTCATATAATCACCAATTCTCAGAATTTCTGATTTGGGACTAGAGAGGTCAGTTCATCACAAGTGCCTAAACAAAAATCTTCTCCACAACATATTGACAAATGGTCATCTAGTCTTTTACTAAGTAATTAAATAATATAATTCAATCTATATGTGAAATGTAAATCTATAAGTGAAAATAAAAATGAACAAGTGATTCGTACATGCTAGGTTCAAATGAGGTAGTTCCTGACTTCAAGAAACAAGGAACTCTCATATTAATGAGAAGAGGACATGTAAGTAAAAAGATACATACAAGCTGTATCCGTCTGGTATAATCTCAGATGGGAAGACACTAATAACTTGGGGTACTGCAAAGGTTCTCTCTAGAAGGTGAGCATTGAGCTGAAATGGAAGTTCTGTAAAGTAGCTTTCCATTCTCTGTTTCAAAACTTCCAAGGAGGTGGTATTTATTACCTTTAGAGATAAACAATGGCGCTTTTAGACAGCTATAATTATTAGGAAGGATTTTTTTGCTGTTTCTTTTGATATCAAGTCTAAATTGGCTCCTTTGAAACTCCCTCCACCCATTGGTCTTGGAAAAAAGGTGATAAGGTCCTGAATTAAGGTGGTGACTCCATGAACAGACAGAAGGGGATTCATAGGAGTGTTGTGATAAAAGTAGAAAATCCAGTATGTAGAAGCTGATCAGATATGCTTAGTGAATGATAATGAAGAATTGAGAATGGCATTGAGGTTGAAAATGTGAGTGCTTGGGAGGATAGTGATGTCCTCAACAGAAAAAAAGAAATTTCAGAAGAAGGGGGAAAGTAGGTAGCATGGCTAATATTCTTTTGGACATGTTGAGTTTGGCTTGCCCTTAGGACAAGTTTAAAAGAGAGTTTGATGTGGGAAAAACATTTTGATGTAGAGATGCAGTTCATAGAAAAAGTCATTGCCCAGATATATAGATCAAGAAGTCTTTAAAGATGATAATTGAATTCCTGGGAACTAATGAAATCACTGAGTTAGAAAGTAAGGAAAAAAGACCAATGGAAAAGGTTTGCATTTCCCACAGTTACTGAGTATGAAGTGAATGAAGATTGAGAAAACAAGAATGAAAAGAAGTATTCAACCAGGTAGGAGAACAAGAAAAAAAATGGCATGAAAACCTGGAAAGGAAAAAGCATCCAAGAGCATATGATAATGCTGGAAAACTGTTGTAAATAAGGGGGAACAAAAGAAACCCTACCCAAACAAATGAACCCCATAGATTCAAAGGAGTCTATATTGTTTATATGACTCTTAAGACTTTACCCAGCTTGCCTTTTCCCAAAAGTAGGAATGACAAAATGGCTCACAGTCTGATGTTCTCCAGACTGGGTTTCTAAACTAATAGTGATCTCTGGAGATCTGATGATGAGACTTCTCATTTCCCATGATCTTTATGCAAAGTCCAACAAACAAAGCATTTCAGTATTCCAGTTAGATTCCCCCAAAGGGAGACACAGATAATATCCCATTTCTACTACATCTCCCCACATGTACACATGGATTAATGAAGTTTCCCCATATTGAAAGGAGAAAAGTAACAATAAAGTCTTCCAATGAGAAACAAAACAATCTTAAGAAGTATGATTTGTGGAGACTGACATTAAAATATTTTCATCTGTTGATTTCTATAGACTAATAATAAATTTATCATTTATTTCTTAATCCTATCTTTCTTTTCACTGTCTGGACTAAAACTACAGTTTCTTTTCCCTATCACAAAAAGGAATTCCCATCTGTCAAGCCTTCCATCCAGCCCCTCACATTTCTCTAATCCTCTCCTCCTGGTAACAGAAAGTATGAATTTAACTTTGAGTTGGAAAACTCTCTCTCCAGGGGCTAAGTTCTCAAATGCACTCTTCTTCAAATGATTTGTTTCCTCTTTAATGAGAATATAAGACAATAAAATCAAATAGTTTTAAGGATTCACTAGCTGCCTGCAGCTCTATGATTTTGCAATATCAACCAATAAATCATTCAATAGATCTCATATAAATCAACATAATTATTCCTAGTATATTCAGAAGGATATAATTCATATCCCATAGACTTAGAAAAATTTTGAAAAGTTTCTGTTTTGTCTCAGATCTTCCCTCAAGGGCGACCTGGGCACTAGCATGATAAGAAGAGAAAAAGAAGTTACATATGTGTTCTGAACTGAATTAATTATATATTTCCAGTAACTATACTTTCTATGCTATGGTTTATTTAAATCTCCTTTTGTTATTGACTAGATCAGGTGTAGGCATGCAGTCTCAAGGCCACATATAGAATTC
The DNA here is from genome assembly GCA_023548195.1 of Bettongia penicillata ogilbyi. Taxonomy (NCBI): domain Eukaryota; kingdom Metazoa; phylum Chordata; class Mammalia; order Diprotodontia; family Potoroidae; genus Bettongia; species Bettongia penicillata. Next base: position 10,060,754 of record JAJHZJ010000514.1, on the reverse strand, counting down.
TAAGTCTTTAAATATGGCCTTTTGACTGAGTCCAAGTTTTACAGAATAGATTCTTTTATTAGGGAATTTGTTTAGTGAAGTTCAATCAAAGGGTTGCCCTTGAGAACATAGAGGACCACTTATGACCTCAAGGCTGCAGGTTCCCCAACCCTAGTAGATGGCCTAGAAGTTTCTCAGCCTCTTCCAATTCTAAATCTGAAAAGCTGAACCATGCATGAATCAGTCCTGGTCTCCAATATCATCCTACATCATGCACATCTGCCTTGCATTTCTTCAATGCATTTTGTCAAAAGGGGATAATAACACATAAACTACTCATAATATAGGACTGCTTTGCAAATTGCTTTGCACACTTGAAAGTACTATATAAATGGCAATTGGTATTTTATGGTTATTATTTTTATTCATCTTATTTTGTGTTTTTTTTCATTGGGAGTCAGGTTCTGAGAAAAGTCATTCTTCTTTTGCAATTATTTGCTACTTAATGTTCTTCAGGTTGTTTCACAGGTATATAATATATAATTTTTGATTGTTTTTGTTATTGAAAAGAGAAGTACTGGACTATATGTTCAGTTTGCCAGCTCATTGAGAAAATCTTCAGATTATATGTATATGTGTGCATGCATATGTACGTATATAAGTATATGTATATACATACACATATATATATATATGTGTGTATGTATGTATGTATAGGATAATATGGACAAAGTACACTTTATCTTATTTTCACATGCTTTTATTTCTCTACTAGGCACATATAATTAAAAAATCATGAAATCATGTAGCTCAATGACTTTGTATATCTGGTATGGTGATATATTAAATACCATCATTATCATCCCCCCCACCACCTGCTCCTAATCATCCCCTTCTTTTCCTCTTCCTCCTCCTCTTTCTTCATCATCATCATCACCTTCCCATAATGTCAAATGTGGTTATTTGTGATGGTTTATTATTCTAGTAGTACAAATGTAAGGCCTTGGAAGACAATGACTTAGTTTTATCTAAATTTTATTTTTCCCCTAGATGCTAACAGTGTATGCCATACAATAGGTGTTTAATAATTGTTTGCTGAACTAAATATTTCTTGCAAATCTACCTCTCAAACATTCTACTGGCATCAACAAAATGTTAAATAATACCAGAAGAAGTTCTAGAGTATATCAGCTGGCTTCTTGGAGGGTGGAAAGTTGGGACAAGTATTACATACAACTTTGTGAGGTACAGGAAGCTCTGAACTTGACGCTAGTATTCTCACTTCAAGTATTAGCTTTCATTACTGCCTTGTCAGATCAAGCAGGTCATTTAGTCTTCCTGAGCCTCAGTATTTTATTCATTAAGCAATGGACTTGAATTAAGTGATCTCTATGAAAAGACTCAAAAATGAGTGGAAAAGTAAACACTTGAAAGGAGCACCCAAATCAATGAGATAATGTATTTCCTTTTTATGAAAGTACTTTATTTTTTATTTAAATCGATTTTCTCATTGGGTTTTAGTTTGGCTTCTCATATGGTTTTGTTACATTAAACATATTTAAGTTTTTTACTATAGTTACTAACAGAATTTAAATTATCCTAGAACATCAATTAGTTATAGTCTTCATTGATATATTAGTTACTCAATTGTTTTCCTGACCAATACCTGATAATATATATATATATATATATAATAGTATATATATATATATATATATATATATATATGTAGTTTGGAACTTGTACTATTATGGGGTCATTTATAGAGTTAATATCTGAAAGAAGGAGAAGAGATGAATAGACTTGTCTTTGCTAGCAACCCACACTTAAAGACCACTTTTAGTAAGTAAACTCAGTACAGTATTTTTAAATCACATTATTCCCATACTCCTGCAGAGATAATCGGCTTTTCTTTCCATTCAGCCTGCATAGTGGTTGATTTTTTTTTCCTCTCAGAGGACAAAGTAGGCTTCTCTGTGGCAGTAGAAAATATTCCAGGGGTTCAAGGACTTTGAAAGAAGTTTAGGGCCCAAATATCTTCTTCTAGCAACCTTGGTATTAATTTTGTATAGGCATAGGAAAATGATCCAAATGTCCCATATAGGTTTATGTATGTGTATATATGTGTGTGTGTGTGTGTGTTTACTTTTACCAAAATCAAAGCTCACATTCTACCTCAATCAGGAAAAGATTTCTGAAGTTCATTTAATTCATTCTCCTGAACCCATGCAAAATAATGAATTCCATTTTGGCGATGGTTGTATTACATAATTATGTTAAATAGTTCAGTTGTAATCCTGCTACTGTATGATAGTTTAGTTTATATGTAAAATCAGTTTTAGCCTGAGGAATGTGAATCCTCATTTTCATAGGTACCAAATCTAGAAGTGAAGACCTGGTGCAGAAGTGGCAGAAAAATTAAGCAATAAGGGAATATTAAGTCATTTTCTATATTTTCTCCTTCAAAGATACCTATGTTGTCTTAGACATAACAGTAATTGGGGTAAGGATAGGTATTCAATTATTTCTTTGATATAGAGATAAATGAATGAGAGAAACTGAAGGATATTTTTTTCCAATACAGGTTTCAACATTTTCTTCAACTTAAATTCTTAGGCAGTTAGAATTCTACAGGATTAGGTGACCTAAGTTAAAATGAAACCCAACAAATGGAAACAGAGAAACATTACAACTGCATGTCAAATAGAGCAACATACAGTAAATAGTTTTTCACCATGGGATCCATGGAACATTGTCCAACAATGACACTGTGACCTCAGAAAAAGAGTAATATCAGCAAAAACTACACTCTTGAAAGTGATTTCTTAACATTCCTGATAAGTAGCAGAAGACTTAAATAGAACCAGAAGATATGAGTGAAACTGCTGCATTGTAGAAGTTGACCCTCCCACACATATACCTTGGGCATTCTTGTTCTTTACATTCATACAGTTCCACAGTCCCCACATTTAGAATCATTTTCTTTTTAATGTCTTCTAATCATGTGTATGATTCAAAATTCTATCTGTCTTCTCCATTTTCTTTCATGAGCCCCTATGAATTCAAATTCATATTACTCACCAAAATACATATCAATATCTCATTTTTCTCTTCAGTTTTAATTACAAATCTTTAACTACCTGCTAGATATCTCTCTCTGAATGGCCAATATAACACTTCCGCAACCCAACTGAATACCTTTAAACCTAAATCAATGTTTCTATTTATGTTGAGGACGCCATCATCTTTCCATTCATCCAAGTTCCCATGCCCATCTTCAACTCTTTTTGTCATTCATCCTCCCTTTTTAATCAGTTTCTTTTTTCCCTACCTCTTCAGTTTCTCTAAACATTTTTCCTTATTTCCTGGGCTATTGTAATAGTCTCCTAACAGGCATTCCTTTGTCTTTTCTCTTCCTTCATTCATCCAACTTCCCCAAAGCTGCCAAATTAATATTCATAAAACACAGGCCTGACTGACCACTTCAGGAAAATTAGTAGTTACCTCTTGTTCCTAAAATATAATGCCAACTCTTATGTGAAAATTCCTCATAATTTAGCTGCAGCCTATTATTTCAGGTGATTTATGTGACATTACTATCATATATTCTTTCCAGGCAAACCAAAATCCCTTCATGACATACATGATATTCCACCTACCTTTTCAAAATCTTTGCATATGTCATCACCCTATGCAAATGTTCTTACTCCTGCAATCTTTTTTTTTTTTTTGCCAACCCTCACTGAAGTTGCTGACTCCCTTTATGGGTTGGTTCCACAAAGTAGTGCCATCTCTGTCAAAAGAGACAATTTCTGGGGCAGTTAGGTGGTGCAGGAAATAGACCATTAGCCCTGAAGTCAGAAGAACCTGAGCTCAAATCTGGTCTCAGACACTTGACACTACCTGTGTGACTTTGGGCAAGTAGCATAACTCCAATTGCCTTTGCTCCCCCCACTCCAAAAATAAAGAGATGCTTTCTGATCATACTGTTAATACTGTACCATTTACCCCTTCCTAATTGAATTTGCAGTTATTGTGAAAATAGGCTATATTTTCTTACCTATTAATACATTGTATCCCCCCAGCAGAATATAAGGAAAATACTTGAAGGAAAATACTATTTCATTTTTATATCTGTATTCCAAGTAAATAGCACATTACCATGCACAGAAGGAATAGCTCTATGGCTTAGTGGATAGAGTGCTGCGCCTGTAGTCAGAAAGACCTGAATTCAAATTCATCCTCAGATGTTTAGGTAAGACACTGGGCAACAGCATTTCTGTTCTTTAAAGCACTGGAGAAAGAAATGGCAAAACACTCCAGTAACTTTCGTAAGGAGACACCTTGGACATTATGGTTCATAAGGTCATGAAGAGTCAGACGTAATTGCATTGACTGAATAATAAAGCACACACACACACACAAAACAAAAACAAAGTACATAGTAGTCACTTAAAATGCTTATTGATTACTAAGTATTTTTACATAATTTCATGATACTGTTTACCTATGCAGTTTGAATATATCCTTGCTTTCATTGTCTTACGGAGATATGTGCACCACCATAAAATATTTGTGGCATATATGAGGTCTTACCACATGTGGTATCTTATATTATTTAACTAGGTTCATCTTTGTAAAGCAAACATATTTTGCGGCCGGAACAATACTTAAAATATTTCTAGGATGAAACAAACTGACATCTCTTACCTTTTGGTGGATGAAATAGTTTTCAAAAAGCCAAGGTCCATTAAAAACAATAGCTTTCATACAGAACTTTAAAGTTTGTAAAGAATATTACATATATTATTTTATCTTCAAAATAACCCTGTGTAATAAGAACTGTTGTAAAGGAGTAAATTAGAATTGATAGATTAAGTAATTTACTCATTGGCATATAGCTAGTAAGTGTTTGATGCCTGATTTGAATGCAGGTTTCCTGATTCCAACCTTGACAATTTATCCATTATGTTACTTCGCTGCCTTACTTTCTAGTCACAGTGCTGGATCTTGTAAAGAATAGACTGCTCTCAAAATGCCCCATTACCCCTTTCTGTTGGTCCATATCACATCCACTTTCTCCTTTGACTTCCATTTTTCTCTTTCCTGTCTTTTTCCAAGTACAAAATAAATTTCTCTTGCCACTGTCCTAGTCCTGTAATGGAGCATGAGAGTGCTCCATTTATATTTAAGGTTTAGCAGCTCAATTGTATTGAATGGAGAGTCAAGTGTGAGGGATAGGAGAACCTGGAAGAAATGTAGGCACTATAATTACCTACAGGTATTACTCTATCCATTTTGAGCACTAGGTGTATACTATTAGCCTCATATGTAGCCTAGAGGAGAATCCAAGTTGATTATAAGACTCACTAAATTTGATTCATCTATCCTGGTTGTCACCTTAAGCTAGTTTAAAACATATTTCCTAGTGGAAGCTCATTGATCTCCTAGTTAGTTTAGCCCCAAAGGCTAGCCCCTAAACCAAGCATTGGGTAAATCTATTGTAATTATTCTAGACTAAATCTTCATGGCATATTTTCCCCACCCCCATCTCTAGCATTGTTCAAATGGTCACATAATCAAAGCTAGCAAGCTAAAATAGCTTTTATCTGTCAAGAAGGATGGATTATAATGAAAGGAGAGAGTAAACAGAACCCTCAATGAAGAGGGAAATCACGGAAGTTGATCTGCACAAGGAAAATATAGCAGGCTATGATTTCTGTGACTCCAGGAAAGAAAAGGGCTTCCTGCTTGGATAATGGAAAGAAGGTATTTGTTCAGTACATTTCCTTCATTGTGTGTGTATGTGTGTATGTGTGGGGCCAGGTGGGAGGCACAGGCAAATGCTTTCTTGTAATAACAACTATTGTCTCCAGGGATCTGTCTCTTTCAAATCGATAGAGTTCAGCTTCATCAAGACTGTCAACAAAATCCCTGTGGACATTGGTTCTTATATTCCCTCTGCAGTATCAATCAATCTAGTTTTTCTCTATTAATTCTAAGATAAAATATGAAATCTTCCCGATGACTTTTTAAGGCCTTCAGAATTTGGTCTCTTCCTACCTTTCCATCCTTCCTATACCTTATACCCCCTCAACCACTCTGCGATCTAGTGACACTGTCCTCGTTGCTGTTCCTTGTACATGATCTTCCATCTCCTGACTCCAGACATTTTCACTTACTGGTCCCCCTGGCTCAAACTCTCCCCTTTATTATCTCTACCTCCTAAAGTCCCTGGATTTTTTCAAGTCCCAGTTAAAATCCCATCTTCTTTTAGAAATCTTTTCTAATTTCTTTAATGTTAGTGCCTCCCTTTTGCTGATTATCTTCATTTTCTTCCATATATATTTTCCTTGTTCATAGCAATTTTTATGGTGCTCCACCACTTGACTGATGATCCTTGAAATCAGAGAAGGTTTTTTACCTTTCTTTATATCCCCAGTGCTAAGCAAGTTCCCAACACATAGTAGGTGCTTAACAAATGATAGTTGTCTACACTGACTGACTGCATGTGGGTAACATGGAGCAAACATATAATTTCATTTGTTTTCCTTCCTTGACTTGGAAAATGTGCCTAGAAAATTCTCTGTCTCTCTCACTCATAATGCAATGAAAAATACATTAAATAAAAGACAATGAAGAGGAGCAGAGTCAAGATGGCAGAGAAGAAGCAGAGTCTTGCTAGAACTCTACCCCCAAATCCAACAAAAAACCTATAAAAATGACTGAACAAAGTCAAGAGCAGCAGAGGCCACAAAATGACAGAATGAAGCAAATTACCAACCCAAGAAAACCTGGAAAGTCGAGAGGAAGGATCTATTGCACCAGGCTGGGAGTGAAATGCAGTGTGACATGGGCCATGCTAGTGCAGAATGACTTGGAGCAGGCCTTAGGGGACTGATTTGCTGACAGTGGCTACAGATTGCAGACTTCTCAACCCACAAACACCAGACAACTTCCAAAGTCAAAGGGAAGAATCTCTCACCTGGCTAAGAGGGGAGCATGGCCCAGCCCAAACACAGCCCCTGCCCCAGCCCTTGCAGCACCCCCTCCCTCAACTGTGACCCCAGCCCCATGGTGGCAGCAGCCAATATTGAAGAAGAAGCTGCTTCTATAGCCCCTCACTTAACAAAGAGCTCAAAAGTCAAATATTTGCCTGGGAAATGAGCAAAATGGGAAATAAGAAACAAAACTTAGATTCTTACTTCCTTGGTGAAGAGATATTTTCTCACATCATTGGTCATGAGAAAGATCAAAACATACAACTAAAAGAAGAAAACAAAGTGAAAGTTTATTCATTCAAAGACTCCAAGAAAAATATGAATATGAATTGGTCTCAGGCTGTGGAAGAGCTCAAAATGGATTTTGAAAATATAGTAAGAGAAGTAAGGAAAAATTTGAAAGGAAAATGACAATGATGAAAGAAAATCATAAAAACTGAGGCAAGAGCTTGCTAAAAGACCCAAAAAATGATGAAGACAAAAACAGCTTTAAAATTACACTGGCAAAGGAGGTCCAAAAAGGTAATGAGGAGAAAAATGCCTTAAAAAGCAGAATGGACCAAATGGAAAAAGAGATCCAAAAGTTCACTGAATAAAATAATTTCTTAAAATTATAATAGAGCCGATGAAAGTCAACAACTTTGTAAGAAATCAATAAATTATAAAACAAAACCAAAAGTATGAAAAAATAGAAAACTGTGAAATATCTCATTGGAAATACAACTGACCTAGAAAATGGGTCTAGATAATTTAAAAGTTATTAGGCTACCTGAAATCCATGATAAAAAAGGAGCCTAGACATCATCTTTCAAAAAATTATCAAAGAAAACTGCCTTGATAGTCTACATATCAGAGAGGAAAATAGAAATGGAAAAAAAAATCTACTGGTCACCTCCTGAAAGAGATACTAAAAGGAAAACTCCTAGCAATATTGTAGATAAATTCCAGAATTCCCAGGTGTAATAGTAATTTAAATGGGAAAAGCTTTCTTATACATTAATAGACTGTATGATCTGCTTAAATTACCTGGAAGGCTTAAGAGGTGAAAAAGGAAAGGTGTAGTAGAACCAGGAGGAAGTGAGAGCAGTTTGTTCAGAGGAGAGAGGATGCCGGCAGGCACTGCAAAACTCAGGCTCACAAGTATTTGCTTATGAAAAGACTCTGGCAGAAGGGAGGGGGGAAAGGCGTGGGAGTAACTTTATTGGTTTTTCTCCCTGCGGTGATCTTGTTTATTAACTTTTTGGTCACCATGACAGATTTTGTTTTCCAGTTCTGAGATTTGGTTTTCTGATGTCTAAATAAATGTTTTTCTTCTGCCATCTATATAGAGAGTATTTTATATTTTGTGATTGAGAACATTGTCACCATCAGTGAATATTGCCTTGGTGATACATTTGGTGTCACAAGCAGGATCACAGGGTATAAAATCTCTATTTGGAGGCAGAAAAGATTTAGAGGAAGAAACTAGTATCCCAGGTTGGGAAGAATTAACTTTTTTGTTAGTAAACAGAGAATGGTCCAAAGGCACAGGACCCTGTAAAAACTGGAAAGCAAGGTTATAGGAGGGAGAACCTGGAGATGTGGAAAAGTGTTTGCAAGGAATACCAGTAAGACAAGGGAAGGAGTTGGCAGGGGTAAGTAAGAGAGGCTGGATCTTATTAAAGGTTACCATATTATGCGTAAAAACAGAGACAAGCTGCTCAAGGAAAAAAATCAGATGGAAAAAGTTAGTTTGCATGGGAATTCTCAGCCTTCAGGATCTCCTTTACAAGAGCAGTCTCATGGGTCTGAGGCAGAAGGAAAGGCTGTTCATTCAGCTCAGAAGAAGCTGAAGGCTGACAAAATAAATGCCCATATGACCTTTGTACAGAGTCAGTCTAGTTGCCACGGTGACCATGGAAGGGGAAATAATTTTAGAGGGAGAAGTTTCTCGGGCAGAAGTATGCTCAATAGTGAGGCAGAAATAGGAGAACCAAGGAGATAACACAATGTTTAGGAAAATAATTGATGATTTTACTCAGCAGGAGGTCATAGAAATTTTGAATCAGTTGACCCAAAGGATGGGAGAATCGTTAATATCTTGGATGATGAAAACTGGTGATGAAGGGGCTGGAGGAGTATCTAAAGATGGCATGGACTGTTTAAAATATATAGTATTAATCTGAATTCTTTTGTACAGCAAACTTTTTAAGATTACAATATTCAAGAAGGTAACAATACAACTAATCTGTTAGCTTTGGCTGAAGAAGGCTGAAGTAGGCAGTATCCTACTGACTAAACAGCCTAGTGGAGACAAACCCTGATATTCACTTAGGAACTATAAAGAAATTTAAGGGAGGAGGCAATGAAGACTGCCATAATGACTGTAAATGCATATGCATACTATGATACTCCCTTTGCAGTTTACCATGAAAATATCATAGTGAAGATGGCTTCTCCTACTTACAAGCACTTGATTTTGACTCTAATAGTTGAGGAAATAGGGCATCCTTTTGAAGAAGTGCTGGACAAGATTTCACAGTTAAGTGACTTAGGAGACTGTGGAAAAGACAAAATTCCTAGAGAAAAAAGAGTAAATAGCCAATGGATTCAAAATCAGAATAAATTGACAAGGAGAAAACTGTTTACTGCTCCACTGAGATTAAGAATAAATTTTGGAAGTATGAATGGTATTCCAACTAATGAATTATACAGAATGTACTGAGAAAAGAGACTTGATACTAATCAAAATAGAGAAGTAAGAACTGCCCCTACAGATTCTCCTGAACCCTTGTATCCAAGTTTGACCCACCTGCAGGGAGAATAGGAAGTTGACCAAAACCCAGCTCAGATTAAAGAAATATATAGACACGATTACAGACCTCATATCACTTTGACCATATATTGGAAAAATGGATCAAATACTGTAAACAGATACTGGGATGAAAGCCTCCCTTATTTATGGAAATCTTTATAAGTTTAAACATAGAAAGCCTATCACCATCGCAGCATTGGGAGGGGCTGAAATATCAACAAGTCAATCTAATGATGAAAATTAGACAGTTACCTAAAAAAGAATATACTGTGGCAATTGTACCCATTCCTGAATACATCATTGGAATAGATATATTGAGATGTATGACTTTAAATTTGTTGAAGGAGAGATACTAGTTTACAGTAAAGAAGACTGTATTGAATTAATACAGTTTTAGTGGGTAAAATAAAAATGGACTCAATCACTTTACCTGAACCTTCTGAAGTGATCACTTTAAAGCAGGATCATGTGCCAAGTAGACAAGATAATATTACCAATACTGTAAAGGACAGGAGTTTTAGTGCCTACAACCACTTTATGGAATAATCCTGTCTGATCAGTACAAAAGTCAGATGGGACATGGAAGCTGACAGTGGATTGTAGATAAGTAAATAATGTCACTCCTCCCTTGTATGCTGCTGTTCAAGATGCCATTACATTAATAGAAAAGATCCATAAATATAATGGGACTTGGTATGCAGTTATTGATTTAGCCAGTGCTTTCTTTACTATCCCAATAGATTTGAAACAATGAGGCCAATTTGCTTTTGCTTGGCAGATCTGACAACGTACTTTTACATGTTTGACACAAGGATATCTGCATAGCCCCACTAATTGTCGTAGAATTTTGGCTGAATATTTGGATGAATTAGAGCTACCTGGTGTATAGCTTACCCACTACATAGATCATATTATGATACCACTTCACATCTATTCAATTAGATAATATGACAAAAATTGAAAATGATAAATGCTGGATAAGATGTGAGAAAATTGGAAGAGTAATGCATTGTTGGTGAAGTTGTGAACTGATCCAACTATTCTGGAGAATAATTTGGAACCATGCCCAAAGGACTTAACTTTGCCCAAAAGAGCATTAGCTTGCATCCAGAAATAGTGTTAATAGGTTTGTATTTCAAAGAGATCCATAAAGGGAGAATGAATAACATGTACAAAAATATGTATACCAGTTCTTCTGGTGAGAAAGAATTGGAATTTTAGGGGAAGTTCAAAAATCAGGGACTAGCTAAACAAATTATGCTATATGAATGTAATGGAATACTATTGTACTATAAGAAATGATGAGTAGGTAGATTTCCCTAAAAGAAAAAAACTGGAAAAACTTTCAGAACTAATGATGAGTGAAATGAATAAAACCAGAACACGATACACAGTACCAGCAGCACTGCAGTGCAATCATCTTTGGTAGACTTAGCTCTTCTAATTAGCACAATGATCTAAGACAATTCCAGAATATTCACAATGGAAAATGCTTTCTATATCCAGAGAGAGAACTGTGATGTCCAAATGCAGAAGAAAACATGCTATTTTCTCTCTTTTTTTTCTTTCTCATGTTTCTTTTTCCTTTTATTCTGACTTTTCTTTCACATGACTAATGTGGAAATAACTTTAACATGATTGTACATGTGTAGTTTATATATGTTTGCTTACCATCTTTGGGATGGGAGAGGGGAAAGAGGGAAGTAGAAAAATTTGTAGCTCAAAATCTTATAAAAGTGAATGCTCAAAACTATCTTTCCATATAATAGAAAAAAACAAAATACTGTTAAGTGGGAAAAATTATGAAAATAAATTCTTCTCTTCTCAATAACTCTGACAGGTTTACTCTTCCTTGTTTTCCTAATTTTCTTATGATATCTCAATTTATGTCTAAATCATGTACTCATTTTGACTTTATCTTGGTATGAGGTATGAAATGTCGGTCTATGCCTAGTTTTTGCCATACTATTTTCCAGTTTTCCCAGCAATTTTGTCAAATAATAAGTTCTTATCCTAGAAATTGGAATCTTTGGGTTTATCAAACAGTTGATTATTATAGTCATTGACTACTGTGTCAGTATCAAAGTTATTTTATTGATTCATGACTCTATTTCTTATCTAGTACCAGATATTTTACATGACTGCTACTTTATAATATAGTTTTAGATCCAATATAACTAGGTCACTTTCCTTTGCATTCTTCTCATTCTGTCCCTTGATATTCTTGACCTATTATTTTTCCAGACGAATTTAGCTTTTATTTTTCTAACTCTGTAAAAGAAGTTTTTGGTAGTTTGATTGGTATAGCACTGAAAAAAGTAATTTAATTTTGGTAGAATTGTCATTTTTATTACATTAGCTTGGCCTATTCATCGATAAATTATTATTTTTCTAATTGTTTAGATCTGACTCTATTTGTATTTTGTAATTGTCTTCATAGAATTCATGGGTTTTTCTTGGTAGGTAGACTCTAGAAATTTTATAATGTCTACAGTTATTTTAAATGAAATTTCTCTATCTCTTTCTGTTAACTTTGTTAGTAATGTATAGAAATGTTGATGATATATGTGACTTTATTTTGTATCTTGCAATTTTGCTAAGGTTGTTAATTATTTCATATAGTTTTTAGTTGATTCTCTAGGATTCTCTAAGTATACCATCCTATCACCTGCAAATAGTGATAGCTTTGTTTCCTTATTGCCTGCTCTAATTCCTTCATTTTCTTTTTCTTCTGTTATTGCTAAAGCTATCATATCTAGCACAATATTGAACAGTAGTGGTGATAATGGTCATCTGTAACAGAAAGCACCCCAACATACACAGGAGAGGCTGCTATCACAGGTTCTTAGATCTGCTTTTCTAAAAGGAAAGGCAACTCTCAAGGGGTCAACAATCATTTTAATCAAGAACATGTATCATTCACTTAGTTCAGGGGAATAAGTCAGAACTCTGAACTTCAGAGAAAACACAGAGCAATCAAAAGACAGACAGGTTTCCAAGTGTCTGGCATACATCACAGATGGAGAGGTAACTGTCTGACCATGCATATATACTTACCAGAGAAAGAAGCACCAATATCTGTATTTTCAAAACTAGAGGGCTCTATAGCAGCTTCCCAGAGTCTCCTCTGGCCAAACAAATACTTCCAATCAATAAGTCTCAAAGTAAAAACCTCACCTCAGAGTCTTTATACACTTTTTAGAGCCAGAGGGCATCATGACCCTTGAGAACCAGTTCCCCATGAGAAAATTAACAAAAGATGTGGGCCTTCCTACAAATCTTCCCAGGCCCATTAATGGGTGGGAAAAATCTACCCATTAAGAAGCAAAATTATATTAACAATAAGCAAAAAATGCATTATCAATGCAGCATCCGTTTTTCACCCCATATTTTATTGGGATATCTTCTAGGTTATTCTCATTACATATAATGCTTGCTAATGGTTTTAGATAGATACTGCTTAACATTTTAAGGAACACTCCATTTGTTTCTATGCTCTCTGGTATTTGTAATAGGAATGGGTGCTGTATTTTGTCAAAAGCTTTTTTTTTGCATCTATTGAGATACTCATATGATTTCTGTTCTGTTTTTGATGTGATCCATTGTGCTGATTAGTTTTCCTAATATTGAATGATTCCTGCTTTCCTGAGATAAATCTCACCTGGTCATAGGGCATCATTCTGATGACAAATTGCTGTAATCTCTTTGCTAATACCTTACTTAAAATTTTTGCATCAATATTCATTATGAAAATTGGTTTGTAATTTTCTTTCTCTCTTTTGGTTTTTCCTGGTATAGGTATAATTAGCATATGGTGTAGTAAAAGGCATTTGGTAGGACTCTTTCTTTGGTTATTTTCCAAAATAGTTTAGATAATATTGGAATTAATTGCTCCTTAAATATTTGGGAGAATTAATTTGTGAATCCATCTGCTCATTTTTTTTTAAGTTGAGCTCTTTTTGGGGGCACAGAAGGCATTGTCCCAAAATTCTTATGCTGGAGGTCAGGGATCTGGTGATTGGCTTTCTGACCATGGGTCTTCTGGGCTCAAAGGTCCACTACACCAGAGTGATCCAGCCAATTATGCAGGTTGTCCCCTAGGCTCTAGGGCTTGCAGTTCACCTACTGCACTGGGTCTGGAGGCCAAATGATTGCTTTGCTGTGCTATTAGCCCAACAGGTCAGGACAGAGGGCCCTCAGTATCTGATCTATGTTGTGGCTGAAAGCTTCCTAATGACTTGCCTAGACATTGCCTGCAATGGGTTCGGCTCTCCTTTTACCCAACTGATACAAGCTTTTCTTGAATTCTTTCTAAGTTCTCTTCATCTGGAAAATTGTTATACTTAGTATTTCTGTGAATTTTATCACTCCCAAATTCTTTTAGAAGCTTGATTTAATGTTGTTCCTGAGTGAAACTAGGGAGAGCTCAGGCATATTCTTCACTTCTCTTTGCCATCTTGACTCTACCCCTTTAAACATTCCTGAAGAACATGCAGGCATTGAAGACACTGAGACTCAGAGAAATGACATTTTGCCATAGGTTACAAATAATTAAGTATCAGAAACTCCCAGCACTGACTTATGCTCAAATTCGAGTATTTTTCCACTGTACCCATTCTGAGTGTCTGACACTAGGGTTATCAATGATAGCTCAATGAATTAATGGATGGGTGAATGGATGGATGAACAAATGACGTACAGAATAAGAAGGTGAACTCACATCATGAGACTGAGCATCACAATTATTGATACCAAAGAAATTTTTTACTGGTCCATATTCTTATTGATCTCCATGTCACAAATTTCCTTCATTCTTTCTCACTCACTGTAAAAACATGCCATGAATAATTTAAAAATTTGACATTTTACCTCTTATATCTATATTTATCTTTTTTAGGAAAAAGTTTGCAAGAATTCATTGGCAAGATTCTGATGTCCTTATTACCCTCAAAAAATTTTCATCCCTAGATTCATTTTTTAGAAGAAGAGTTAGGCTAAGAAATAGAAACAGATGGAATGTCCCTCAATAGGGGAATAGTTGAACAAGTTGTGGTATATGCATATAATGTAATACTATTGGGCTATAAGAAATGATGAACAGTCGGACTTCAGAAAAACCTACAGTCATATATGAACTGATGCTCAGTGAAATGAGCAGAACCAGGAGAATATTATAAACAGTAACAACCACAGTATGTGAGGACTGTTTCTGATAGACTTAGCCCTTCACAGCAACGAAAGAACCTAAAACATTTCCAAAGTACTCTTGAGGTAAAAAATCATCCACATCCAGGGAAAGAACTATGGAATCAGAACACATAAAATGAAGCAGACCATTTTCTCTTGTGTTATATTGTGGTTTGGTTTGTTTTTTTTCTTAAGATTTCTCTCTTTCATTTTAGTTTTTCTATGTAGAACTCATACAATATTGCATGCCATCTTGGAGAGGGAGAGTGGAGGGAAGGGGAGAAAATTTAACACTTATGGAAGTGAGGGCTGAAAACTGAAAACAAATCAATTAATTAAATTTAAATAAATATATAAGTAAATAAGAAGAAGAGTTAGGAAGTACATTGAATAACATGTTAGAACTGGAGTCAGAAAGACCTGAACTCAGATCCTTCCCCAGACACTTACTGTTTGACCCTGGGCAAATCACACAAACTTTTCCATCTCAGTTTTATTATCTATAAAGTGAGGAGAGTAATAGCAAGCAACTCAGGGTTGTTGTAAGGATAAAATGAGATATTATTTGCAAAATTTATTGTGAATCTTAAACCACTAAATGAGTGTCATAAGCATTGGAATTAGAAGCAAGGGTCTCTCATTTAGTCTTGTGTTCAGTGATTGTGATAAAATTTGGAAAGACCTACAACTGAAAGTTCCATAACAGGAATGATTTACATAATTCCATTTCAAGGAAAAATCATTCTCACAGTGTGAGCTACATATTCTTTGAAATTTGGAGATTCGAAGGAATATTTCAGGTTAGCACAGTGAAAAGTCCTAACCCCACTGCTCAGCATAAATAAAGAAGATAATGAGTTTATATTTTGTTTTCCCTGAGCACCCAAGGGTTTAGAATACTCACAATAACAAACACATCATTTCATGAAGTGAAAACTGTAAGTTAGCTACAGCCTAGTTCTTTTCTCTTATTATTTTAAATTATCTCTTAAGTGGGATTTGTCGTTAGGACCTAGATTAATGAAACCCTAGAACTAGGGTTCAATCTTCTTTTTCTTCTAGTCAGGCAATTCTTCTTCCATATTCTCCCAAATATATTTTTAGAATACTTGCCATTAAGTAGAAATTCATTCATACAATTTTTCAAGCTTCCACTTTCCCAATTCTCATTTTTAAGGAATTTTTTTTTTCAGTCAGCTTTTGTACATCCTTTTGCATTTGGCCAATTCTATTTTCCAAGGAGTTAAAGTGGGAGTAGACCCTACTCTTCAGTTTTAGCTTTTTTAGGGGAAGTGTCAGACACTTTTTTCAAAAGAAGACATAAAAAGAGATAATATCCTTTAACAAGGGGAAAATGGTATTGCTTCAGTTTTCTTTGTTTTATTCCTTGTTAAGAACAGAATTCATGTGCTTCTTGACTCATAATAGGTGAATTATGTTATTGAAGATTTGCTTCTTGTTAGGTACTTACTTATAAATATCTTTAGATCTCTTACTTAGGAAGTTATTTGAGTAGAAAGTAATGGAAAAAGGGCATGGGCTTGACAGTCAATTAAATATCCAAACAGCAAGCATCTATTAGCTATGTACTTTGCCAAAAACTCTTCTAGACTTGGAGGAATAGCAGGGAAAATATACCAAAGAGGTTATAATCTCAGGACACAAAATGTTTTGGCATGTACGTATATACATGTATGCATACTTACATAGGTACACATTTGTTCTATGTGTGTATATGAACATGCATATACATGCACACATATATAATTATGTAAGTACATGCATATGCATATGTGTATGTATATGTATATATGTATGTATATGTATACCTATGTATCTATCTCTATATGCATAGAGATAGAGACAGAGAGATATAAATATGTGTTTATGTATGTGTGTATGTATATACATATATGTATGTACACACAATGCTTGTACATACTTGTCATTTTATACACATATGCCAACATATAGACTTGCCTTTATACATACATATATATACATATATATATGCACATGCATACATGCACAACAAGACCAACAAAATTTAAGCAGCTTATATTATTTCAGGGAAAAAACATATTTTGGTACCTACACATATGTGTGCATGTTTGTGTATATATATATATATATATATATATATATATATATACACACACACACAATATAAATATATACTACATAGTGCATACATTGAAGATATGTGCAAATGCACACCCATGTCTCTGTATGTGTGTGCACCATACAGACAAAATGCAAGATAAGGTGTGTGTGGGGAAAGAAAATATAAATATCTGGGTAGCTCAGAGTGGGGGTGGCTCTTTCATGAAATGCTCCATGTTAGAAGGTGCCATTTCGGGCGAATCGTAAAGGAAACTGAGAATTCTAAATAGACGTAAGAGCAGAGGGATTATCTAGAATAGGGCATAGCCACCATAAAGACTCACAGACAGGAGGTGAAATTGAATATAAGAGGAACAGAAAAGGCTCTTACTCATCCACCCCACTAAGCATCAATTTCCTCCTCTGTTAAATGAGGTTACTAACATCTGGATGGCATCCCTCATATTTTTTTTTCTTAGAGTCAAATGACAGAAACATAATGCAACTGGAAATGCTTTTAAAGCTATAAACAACTATTCTCCTACCTTACTGGAAACATTAAGGTGTCAGAGAAGTCTAGGGTTGAAGGACATCTCAGAAGGTAACTAGTTCTTCTACTACTTAAACAGGAATCCACTCACAGTGACTTTTTATCTATCCACTCTCTTCATGAAAAATATTCAATAAAACTGGATATAGCCTGCTCCATAATCAATATTATTCATTAAAATTACATCTTGATTTTATGGTTATCTTTTCTTTTTATATCTCATGCATTTCTGATTATGTTCCTTCCATTTTCCCCTACCCAGTGAACTATCCCTCATAACAACGATTATTTTTATAGAGAACAAAAAGAAGGCATTTCAGAAAGTGTAACCAACACACTTTCTATATCTTATGATAATACCCCATGCCTGTAGTTCCCTGATTAATATCATTGTTAGAAGATGGGTGATTGATATATTTGTATGCCCCAGTTGCTAGTAGATAGAAGAAGACAGGTATGAGAAATCTCCTTAACTTGCAGAAAGAGTCCATGGGTTGATTGAGAAATTATTTTACTTCTAGAAGAGCAATGATTTACCAGTTCTTTCTCTATGGCTTTTCTATCTCTGTCTCTGAAAATAAATACTGAAAATTATTTTAATATAATACAGGAATGAATTAATTAACATACATTTACTTGCATTTGTCATATGTAAATCATGATTTTTTTTGGTAATGCTCATATATGCATACATACATAAACATACACATATACATACATATCTGTTTTGTGCCATTGGAGAAGAAAAATTCTTAGTAGGCAAGTACTAAAACACATTTGTTATAGGAAATGTATATAAACTTTAAATTACTGAACATATATTGACCAACAATCCTATTTCTACTCTTATAGAACTGCCATCAAAGTTCTACAAAACTAGATACAGAACAATGGACTCCCCCTTCTGTAGGTACAATTCTTGTTTGCTACATCAACAAAATCAAATAAATTATCAGATAAGAAGCGATCCTAAGGAACTATGTCCTTGAAATATGGTGGTCAGATGTAGAATAGAATCTCTAATCTAAATTGCCCAAAAGGCATTTGTAATAATGAAGCCAGGAGACACTAGCAAAGGAGAAGACTCAGGAGGGAGGCCTTTGTCTGAGGCAAACCATATTGGAAATAGCTGTGGTTCATTTCTTTTCACCTTTATGCTGTTTTCCCATCTTGTTCCAAATGACAGCTCCGCTAATGACTATCCCTAAAGGCAGAGAGCAGACCACAATAAACAGTCTAACATAGAGCAAGATCAAAGTTTGTAATAAAGAGCCTGGCAAGATAACATGACAGTTCTTTCATGCAGCTGAAGTGGGCTTTTATTTAAGCAGCTCTTTATATACTTCCCAATTCCCAAGATTTTATATATGTGCATATAATACAATATAATTACTTTTCTTATATATAATATGTGTATGATTATATATGTGTATATATTTTTCTTTACGTCTGTATATATGTATATATGCATACATATGCTTTCATTCATAGCATAACACACACACACATATATATATATAATATATATATATATACATACATATCTTTATCTATCTGAATAAGTAATTAGAAAATGCTCAACAATTAATACCATGACAGGGAAATGTAGCAGAAGGGTATCAAAACTGAATGACCTGCAGTCAACAATAGCCAATTATATTTTTTCTGCTATTACTTTAGAACACACATGACATATAATAGATATTATTCAAAATGGAGTGTTGCTTTTAAACAGTGAAATCATTCTGGTCTTCTACTGTTTATTGCAAGAAGACAATTGTCTTGCCATATAACATTCACTGAAAGCCCACATTCAGGTTTTTAGTATAAGTCTACAGTAGATTATTCTTCTTTTAATGTAAGCTCTATGTTTAGTTAAAATCTCTCTGAAGAAATAAGTGGTATTTTACCTCTTCCAGAAAGGAAAATATTCCTGTTACTTACTATTAAAAGAACAAAAGAGTTATTTTATAGTGAAATTTTAAGACCTTTTCTCCATGAAAGTTAAAAAAAAAACATGTATTTTCAGAAGGTAGTAATTTTGTTGCTGTAGCAAAGTCAGCAGGATAAATGAGATCCTGACATCCCAAAATTCTTCATGTAACAATGTTTCCTGAGAAGTTAAGTTGACTGGCTAATGCTAAAAGTAAACCCTTTAATCCATGTTTCTGATTTTCTACTTTTGTTCCCAGATTAAGGTCTTCATTGTCTAAAAGAAAAGCACTATATGTTTTCACCATGAAGATGACTCCACTCCTCCGACTATCTTTGATTGGTGAATGCCTGCATTTGGCCATAATTTCATAAAATACTCAGGTCATCAATATTCAGATCTCTCTTGGTTCCACTTTGAACTCACTAAATTTTCCTATCTCCTTTTCTTGCAGCCTTGCCTTTATCTTCTTTTCCCATCCTATTTTTCATCTCCCCTTTCCCCATTAAACTATAACTTCCTTGAAGATAGGGATTGTCTTTTTTATTGCATCTGTATTCCCAGTATTTGTACAGTGTCTGAAATACACTAGGCAGTTAATGAATACTCTTGCTGTCTATATATGTGTATAAATATATATATATATATATATATAATGAGTTATTACTGATCTTGATGATAATGATGACTATACACGTGTGTGAAGTTAAAGGCACTATTTTAAGCACAAGGGAAATAATGATTGAAAGAAAAAACTAGCTGATGTTCTTCAGTAAATTGTAATCTAGTAGGGGAAAGGAAGAAAATAAATATATCTAATAAAATTTTTTCAAGTATTAATTGCATGTTCAAAACATATGCCAGATGGAGGAACAAATTCTATTTAACTATCTGATATCATAGAGTACTTTAAGGAAAGAGTGTATAGTGAGAGAAAAGAAAGAAGTTTCTAACCTGAATTACTAGGGGAAATCATGATGCCATCAAGAGATATGGGACAGTCATTTGAAAAGAGGATATATATTTTAGATATGGTAAATTTGAAATGTGGAAATAATCAGAAGACATTTGGAAATGGGTAATTAGATTCTAAGGAAGAGTATATGGATGAAAATAGAATTCGGGGGATCTTTCACATGGAAGAAATAACTGAACCTAATGAGTCTCACGTTGCCAAGGGAAAGAATGTATACATAGAAGATAAAAGGATCCAGTTTAGAATCTTAAGGAATATGCTGACTTTTGGAGCAAGAAGAGAAAGATATATGTACATATATATATATATATATATACGTATATATGTGTGTACATATATATGTGTGTATGTATGTATGTGTATATCTACATATATGTGTTTATATGTCTCTCTATATATAATTATAGATGATTAGATATAGATATGCATACATTTTGGGGAAAAATGTTCAAGTCTTCAAAAAAATTCTAGGAAAACTGGAAAGTAGTTTGGCAAATAATAGATTTAATCACTATCTTCTCAGAAAAAAGGAATAAGTTTCAAATGAATACTCCACTTGAATATAAAAGTTCACATAAATCACTGAGAAAAATACATACCACAGCTATGGTAAGTAGGAAATGCTTAATGAAATAAAGGCAATCATAAAAGAGAAAATGGAAAAAAAAACATTCTTTACATGTAATTGAAAGTTTTCTGCATAAACAGAAACAAGGCAGCTTAGATACAAAGGGAAATATCAATGCATAAAGTAAAAATTTCATATACCTCTTTTTATTGAAGGGTGTGTGCTGTTGAGCAGAAACACTATGTTTTGAGTCATGGAGCTGATATATTGGTTAAATAATTAATTTTGCCTAACAAGAAAAAAATTGCAAGAAATATAATATAGTAAAGGATAAATTCATAAATGAATGTGAAGCAAAACAAAAAAAAATCAGTAAATCAACTTTTAGTTAATAAAAAGAAAGGGGCAGAAGGAGAAGCCAAAGAGACCAGTATCATAGAGGTAGAGGGAAGAGATAGTCAAGATTGTCAAATGCCACAAAAAGCTTTAGTATTTTGCAAGCTAAATTAATTCAATTGTATAAGGATATTAAGAATATTTTTGCTGACCTTTGAGATGAAAATTTCAGTACAGTAGTGCAAAGGACAATTAATTGTAGGTGCTTAAGGAATAAGTAGAAAAATATTCCCCCAAAATTAGTAAAAGTATAAAGTGAGCACTTTCCAGAAGTTCATAAGCAGAGGAGGAATAAAAATCTAATGGAACTTAGGCTAGCCAGGTGAAGATAATACTTTTAATACTGGAAGAGAAGCACATATTTGTAGGCCAAGAGAAAGATTATATAATTAAATCACCTTTTTGAAAGAGAAGAGATGACTAAGAAATTGAAGACACAAAAATAGGAAGGAATGTAATCCTGATTGTATATATAGTTTTAACCTTTTTTCAAGGAGGAATGACCTGCCCTCTAAGATCAGAGAAAGGCATAGAGAATGAAAGAAGATACAGACAGTGGATACTGCAAGCATAGTGGAGGTGGAAGACGTAAGAATTCGATAAGTTAAGGAATTAAGATGCCAGAGAGTCTGTGATCACCAATTCAAACATCTTCATATTAGATATAATGAAACTAAGTTCCAGAAATTTTAAATGATTTGCATATATGTACCGGAACAGATCTTGGAGGCAACTGGTTCAATAATCAAATTTTACAATCTTATTACATATTAAACGCATGCTTACACTGAGGTCCGGAGAGGTTAAGAGTCTTGCTCAAGGTGACACTGATAGTAAGTGCAACCACTGGAATTTGAATTCAGGTATGTTGTCTTTAAACTCAGCATTCTTTGTTTTGCATATACTGCCTTTGAAATATCACAATTGACTTGGGGTATGACAGAATGAATCTAGGAATTTCTATTTTTGCTGTTGTTCTCATTTCATTTCATCTTCTGTTCCTAGATTACTTTGGATGTCTTTTTTTTTTTTCACCAGAGTATTTCTAGCCCAAACCCTATTATAATGTTCTTGGTCAATAGGATCATCCCTAGTATAATGATTTATCACAACATTCACTTGATCTCTGAAAAGCTAACAATAATGTTATGAATACAATCACTGATAGTACAAGAATATATTATTGGAATGATTCAAGATTTAATTAACTGAATTCTATTTTTAACTTCTAATTGCTATTATATGTTCTTAATCTCTTAAAATCAATCTTCTCTTAGTATTCATTTTCCCTTTGGTTTATGTTCAGTTTTGAAGTAAATATGTAATTTAGATAAACTCTCTTTTGCCTTTTGTTGCATCAAGGAGTTTTGGAACATATCTAGATAGCAGAAACTTAAAACATTTAACAAGTTTCAATATAAAATAGTCTTTTTCCTTCCATTTATGAAAGATTAGTTAGTGATAGAGCAATTCATGGAAATTTAAAATTACAAGGGTAGAAAGACTATTTGAAGGTTGTCACTCTTTGCGTAGCCCTTTCAGTCTCATAAAAGAAAAAGCATTACTATTCTCCAGCAATGGTTTTTCCTCCATTGTTCTGCAAAATTGCATTCCATTAAATTAGAGCCTTCCAGCAAACTGTCAATAGTAAACCAGATAATAGAAATAGAAAGCACTTCCATATTTTATAGTTTCTGACTGCCTACTATCTATAATTACAGTCAATAGTTACACTAAAAGGAAAAGACTTAATTTTCTAAATGTTTCATGCATGGAAAAACAATCAAATTTTCCCTTAATTTATAATTACATGGACTGGCTCAAGCTGGGTTTACTTTTCCATCTCGCTATTAAGCCAAGCCATTGAAATGTTGGAGAACTTTTACCCAGTTGTTTTCCCCCTATGCAGTTGACAAGAATCTTCCTAAGCCATAATTATCTTTTGCTCCCAACCCCAAATTTTATATTCATTGGCTTTAAATTTCGACTAAGTTTCAGCTGGTAGGTAATAAAGGCAAAGTTGAAGAAAAAAAACTAAGGTTATCCACTATTAATGGAATCTTAGTATAAGAAATTAGAGATAGAAGAAATAACCAATGTCCCTTTGTGCCAAGTGCCAAATTAATGGGCTGACTCTCTCAAAGAAATAATATAATACTGAGAACTCTAATAGTATACCTAATCGAAAAGTGGAATGACTTGAATGGTTTTTAAACAAAGTTTAACAAATATCTCCAAAATGCCAAGCAAAGCATGAACAAAGCTCACAGTTCTTGATTCATAATTAATCATACTAGGTCACATAATAGGTCCTCTACCTTTTTTCAGTCTACTTGAGTGTGAGATCATCCTGAAGGGATTCTCTGTATTTCACAACTTATTTTCACATAATTATACTTTATTCAGGTACTTTTAAGAAGAATTGAGAACTAAAAAACACTCCAAATCATCTAATCTGACCTCCTCATTTCATATTTGAGGAAACTAAGAATAGGCCAGTTATAGTGATTTGACTAAGATTTCACCCCAGTAAGTGGCAGAGGGAAGACAAGAAACCAAGGATCTGACCACCTTAAACTGATTTTATTAATACTGAACCTCTTTAAAAAATAGAGTACCTCCAGGGACAAAGAGAAGATTGGGGAACTGAGGAGGCAATCATCCAAGCTTTCCCTACATTTCTCTCCAGATAATTTTAAAATACCTCAAATTAAAAACTGTAGTGACAGAGGCAAAAGAAAGTCAATATGGGACATTGTTTAGCCCAAGACAACTTAGGAGCTCAAAAAGAGAGATCTATGACATGGAGGTGGAGGCTCACCTGAAGCCCACCTGCATGGAACGTGAGTGGTGGGACTAGGGGGGTAGTGAAAGAAGAAGCATGAATTTAGGGAATCCTCATGCTTTAGACAGTAAGAGGACCTAACAAATCACCAGAGTTAGATTACTATGCTAGCACTGGAAGCAAAATCAAAAGATGTTTGGCAAATCTATTGCCTGTACCAAGTTCTGGGTCATATTTCAAAGGCAGGGAGGAGGACTTCTGGTCAAGAGGGAGAGAGAACCCTAAGAAGCAGTATAATTTTTAATAACAAGAGAAAAAGGACCCTGAATAACAGCATCACTTCTAGTGCCAACTGCAAAGGGCTCCTAAGCAGAAATAAAATATTCAGTCCCAAGGAATCAGGGACTTTAGGAACAGTATTGATAGCAATTTGAAGAGGTACCTATATGGACAAGGACCAGAGTGTAGAACAGGAAAGAAATGGCAACATCACTCATGAAATCATGCCACCTCAAATTCACTAAAAACTTCCAAACTGCCACAACTATATCTGAAAATAGCAGTGTGAAAATATCTGTAACTTGAGACAGTGTCTTTCTATCCACACCCCCTTGGGAACAGAGGCTAACTTTAAGTTCAAAATCAAGACATAGGGTAGAAAAATGAGCAAATAAAAGAAAAAAATATGATTTCAGTAGGAATGAATGTTGCTCATTTGTTCTTTTGTTCGGTAGTTTTTTTTTGGTTGCATTCTCAATTCATTTATCAATGTTTTCTCTCTTTTATTGATATATTTGTTTAGAGATAAAATTTTCCCCTAATTACCACTTTGGCCACATACCACTAATTTTGCAATATTGTTTCATTGTTGTCATTTCTTTAAGAAAATTATTGTTTCTAAGATTTGTCTTTTGATAATGCTAAATCAAGGCCAAAAGTTAGCAATTTTATAGAAGAATCTAGGTATTCTGACTCAAAGTCCAAAGTTGTTTCTCAGCTTTTCTGAAATATTTGTTGGGTTTCCTTTCCTTATATTCAGTTAAATTTTTCTTTCCTATAGTATTAATTTAGTAATTTCAGTTCCCCTGTAGCCAAGGAAAGAAAGGCTATTTATCCATTCAAATTGAAAATACATGGGCATTTTGCATGGTAAACAGTGTAAACACTTGATATGACATCTCAATGCTGCATTTCATGTACTCTTATAAGCTGGGGATAAAAAAGACTTACTGAAGTACTCACTGTCCTCAAGGAATTTGCATGTTATAAAGGAAAACCACATTTCTATATTTAAGAATATATAAAGTGGAATGTATCTGTAATAAATGCAAGGTATCTTAGATGTCATATCACAAGGTGTTAGGGAAAGGGATCATATGGAAGATAAATTTTGAACTGCTTTTTGCAGGAAGCTAAGGATACAAAGAATGAATTCTAGGTACTAGAAGTATCTTGAACAAAGATGCAGAAATGGAAAATGGAATTCCATGTGTAAGGAAGCCAAAAGTCCAGTCTATCAAGAACATAGAGGGAAGGAAAGGAATAATATATCAGACATGGAGGGTAGTTTATAAGCAAGTTTTCAGGATTTGTAACTGCCAGATTCTGTAAAGAATCGTTTATTTGAACATGGAAGTAATAGGGAGGTCCTGGGCTTATTCAACAAGGTAGTTGTATGTTCAGAATTGTGCTATTGAAAATTCACTTTGATAGCTATGTTCAGGATAGAAGAGAGGAGAGATCTGAGGCATGGATATAATTTAAAAATTAGTTGCAATATTCAAGTTCTGAGATGATAATGCTCTGGACTGAAGCTATCAATAAAAGGCCAATGAGAATAGATGTAAGAAGTGTTGTGGGATCAAAAAGAATGGCAAAGTGGTTGGATTTCTTGGATAAAGGATAATGAGATAGTGATGAAACTAAAGCTATAGACTTGAATGACTAGAAGGATGTTGCTGTCCTTGACAGAGATAGGGAAGTTCAGAAAAAGGATGTTTTTGAGGGAAGTATATTTTAGTCTTGTCAAGTTTAAGATGTTTATAGAAAAGTTAGCCATGACAACATTGTCTATGATTTTAAAAGAAGGAGAACTCCCTGGAGACCATTTGTGAAGCAAGCAGGCAATTATGATTAGCCACATTTTAAAGGTATTAGCCCTTGTGAGAAGCTAATGATTTAATGAAGGGCTTATAAATATGTAGAAGGGACATTATTCTTCTGGGAACCAAGATGGCAGAGTAAGCAGTAAATCATTGTAGCTGTCCCATATTCACATCCAAACAACCATAAAATAGCTCCTCAGAATAAATCCTGGAACAGCAGAGAGACAGGATGGAGCAGTCTTTAGTCTGGAGACTTGGAAGATCAATAAGAAAAATTCATCTCACTCAGGTGAAAAGGGAGCCCAGCCCAAAAGAGAAAGGATCTGGGCAAGCCAGCAGCAAGCCCCACCTCAGCAAAGCTGTCAGAGTTCCTGAGCCCCATTGTGGTGGGTGCCAAAACCAGAACCTCCTGTGTGTTGTATCATAACCAGGGGAATCTGTAGACTCCAGTTCTTAGGACCACTGTCATTCAGTAGAGTTTAGGACAATCAAGCATCTCCCAGCTCATAAAGAAAGTAGGCCAGACCTCCATTTGCTTCAGGACAGCCTAGGGCAAACAGGCACCCTTTAGCATCCAGACTTCCCCATGGGCTTCAGTGTAGCCATGGAGAAATGCTCCAAATACCCACTAGACCTGAGCACATGCCAGACACACTACAAGGACTCTGAGTTAGCATCAAGTAAGGTTTCAGATTTCTCCAGTCTCCAGCAGCACCAGCCCCCTGCACCGCCACATAGATACCCTTAACACAACATCAGATATAAGGGTCACGCCATGGACTTTAGGCAACATCAGTGGAGCACCAGGTAAGTGACCAGGTCCTCTGGCCCCTGATACAAGAAGCCTAAGACAGAGTCACTTCCATTCTGGGAAGAGAGATTAAATTTAAAAGGAAAAAAAAGGCCCCAAAAAGATGAGCATAAAAGAAACAATAGCAACAAAGAATCTGACCACAGAATGGTATTATGGTGATGAGGAAGACCAAGACACAAACTCAGAAGAGGACAAAAATGTCAAAATAAAAAAAAAAAAACTAAGGTAGAAACTTCAAAGAAAAAATGGGTAGTGGTCTCTAGGCAAGAAAGAACTTATAGAAGAGCTCAAAAAAGAGCCTAAAATCATAAAAGAAGGGTAGAAGGAAAATCGGGAAAAGAATGAAAATGGTGCAAGAGAATTCTGAAAAAAAAAAGTCAACAGCTTGGAAAATTGCTTAAAAAAGTAGAATTGGCCAAATGGAAAAGTAGATACAACAGTACACTGAACAAATTAATTTCTTAAAGAATACAATTTACCAAATGGAAAAAAAAGTATGAAAAGTAAGAAAAACAATACCTTAAAAGTTAGAATTGGACAAATGGAAGCTAATGAATCTAAGAGAAACAAAGAATCAATTAAACAAAATCAAAATAATAAAACTAAACAAAATGGAAGTACCTCATGGAAAATTTAGAAAATAGACCTGGAAAAGAGATTCAAGAGAGATGATAGCAGAATTATTGGATTATCTGAAAGCCAGTATCAAAAGAAGGATCTGGACAGCATCTTTCAAGAAATTATCAAATCATGATGTTCTAGAACCAGAGAGTAAAATGGGCATTGAAAGAATCCATTGATGAGGGGAATGGCAGGGCCAAGATGGCAGAGTAGAAAGATGAACTGGCTTTAGCAATTCCCCTTATAGTCCACAAAATACTTGTAAAAATGACTCTAAACAAATTATAGAGCAGCAGAAGCCACAAAACAACAAAGTGAAAGAGATTTCCAAGACAGCCTGGAAAGCAAACAGGAAAGGTCTATCACACTAGGGTCAGAGCACAGTGCAGCCCAGTCTTGTCCATGTCACAGGACAGGATTGGAGTAGGCTTCAGAGCACAAAATCACAGGTAGCGGCTGCATATCCCATATTTAGCAACCTACAAACAGCAAAGACAGCTTCAAAAGTCAGTGAGAAAGCTCTTTCACCTGGGTGAGGGTGTGTGCTATCTGGCTCCACTCCCAGGCCCAGGGCAGCAGCACTGTCCACTTTTGGAGCCCTTGGTCTAAAGACCTTGGGGGACTTGAGAGGCTTATCTGGGTCTCAGTCCTGAATGGTGGTCCTGGCATGAGGAGGAATGCTCCAGACTGGGAGAGTAGTAAACTTGTCTTTCTTGATTTTGCCACCTTTGAGGAACTGAGAACTTACAGGTCCCTAGAGTATTCATTCCACTTGACAAAGTACTCAAAAGTCAAGTAATTGACTGGGAAAATACCCAAAAAAGGGAAAAAATAAGACTATAGAATGTTGCTTTCTTGGTGAAAATGTATTTTCTTCCATCCTTTTAGAAGAGGAACAACAAATCATCCCATCAGAGGAAGACATCAAAGTCAAGGCTTCTACATCCAAAGTCTCTCAAAAAATATGCAATAGTCTCAGGTCATGAAAGAGCTCAAAAAGGATTTTGAAAAGAAAGTAAGAAAGGTAGAGAAAAAATTGGGAAGAGAAAGGAGAGCGAAGCAAGAAAAGCATGAAAAGTGAGTCAGCAGCTTGTTAAAGGAGACCCAAAAAAATGCCAAAGAAAAAAAATACCTTTAATAGGAAACTAATCCAAATGGGAAGGAGGTCCAAAAAGCCAGTGAGGAGAAACAAGCTTTAAAAAGCAGAACTGGTCAAATGGAAAAGGACGTTCAAAAACTCACTGAAGTAAATGGTTCTTTAAAAATTATAATAGAGCAGATGGAAGCTAATGACTTTATGAGAAACAAAGAAATTATTTTAAAAAATCCAAAAGAATGAAAAATAGAAGACAATATGAAATATCTCATTGGAAAAAACAACTGACACAAAGGCTACAGGGTGAACTGAATATGAAGGGAGAATACCTAAAAAATTTACTGTTGAATGGAGTGTAGGAGGAGTGAGAGAAAGGAAGAGGTAGACCGTAGGAAGTCATCTCACATAAAAGAGGGAAGAAATAGTTTTTGCCATGGCAGGGAAGAGGAGGGAAATAAAATGGAATAACTGAGCCTTACTCTCATGGGATTTGGCTTAATGAGGCAGTAACATTCAATCAGTTGAATATGGAAATCTATTATACCATGCAGGAAGGCAAGGGGGAAGGGAATAAGAGAGGGAAGGTAATAGAAGGGACAGCAAATTGGGGAAAGGGATAATCAGAAACTAACACTATTGTTGGAGGACAGGTCAAGGGAGAGAATGGATTAAATGAAGGGTAGGATAGGACAGAGTGAAATGTGGTTAGTCTTTTGCAACATAAATATTATGGAAATATTTTGCATTTTTATACATGCATGACCTATATTGAATTGGTTCCTTTCTCAGTGAGGATGGGTGGGGAGAGGAGGAGAGAATATGGAACTCAAAGCTTTAAGAATGAATGTTTAAAATTGTTGTAACATGCAACTGGAAATTAAGCTATACAGGCAATGGAGTATAAAAATCTATTTTGCCCTACAGGAAAACAGAGGAGAAGGGGAATAGAATAAGGTTGGGTAATGGAAAGGCAGACAGACTGGAGAAAGGGGTGGATGAAGTGCATGTTATCCTGTGGTAGGGGTTGGGAGAGATGGGGAGCAAATTTTGGATTCAAATTCTTATGGAAGTGAATGTTAAAAATTGAAAAATAAATAAATTATATTTTTAAAAAAAGAATCCACTGACCACCTCAGGAAAGAGACCTAAAGATAAAACCTCTAAAGAATAGTATAGTCAAATTTCACAATAACAGATTAAGAAAATAATATTAGAAGTGGCCAAGAAGAAAGAATTCAAATATTGAGGAGTCACAATCAAGATCACACAAAATCTTCTAGCTGCAAAATTAAAGCACTGAAAGTCAAGGAACATGATATTTTAGAAGTTAAGTGGGATAAAACTACAAACAAGAATCAGTTAACAGAAAAAATTAAGTACGATACAACAAGGGGTAAAAACAGCCATTCGATGAAATAGAGAAATTTCAAGTTTTCATAAGAAGAGAAGAATGAAACCAAATTTGAACTCCAATTTCAAGACTAAAGAGAAGAATAAACTGTTAAAAAGGAAAAAGGAAACAAGAGAGATTCAATACAAGAAAACTATTTATTTCCGTATATGGGAACATGATACTTGTAATTCTTAAAAGTTGTGTCACTAATAGTACAGCTAGAAGCAATGTACATAGAAAGGGTGTGCAGGTGTAAGGTGAATTTGAGGGAATGACATAAAAAGATTAAGGGATGAGAAAGAGCAGGTGCACAATGGATTCAGGAGGAAGAGGGAGATGGAATGGGGTAAATTATTTCGCATGAAGAAATGTTAAGATTCACTACAATGGAGGGGGATGTAGAAATTGGGTAATAGAAATCACTTAAACCTTACTCTCATCAGCATTTTCTCAAAAATGGAATGGTATACACAATCAGTTGAATATAGAAATCTATCTTACCCAGCAGGAAAGTAGAAGAGAAGGAGATTAAGCAAGAGTGAAGGTGCTGAGTGACAGAAGGGAGGAAGATCAGAGAAGGTGGTAGAAGCAAAACGCTGGTGATGAAGGAAAGGGTGAAAGGAGATAAAGGATAAACAGAAAGAAGAATAGGATAGAGGGAAATGCACATGTAGTGAGCATAACTGTGAATATGAATGGGATGAACTCTCCCATAAAACAGAAGCAGATAGCCGAGTGGGTAAAAACCCAGAATCCTAAGATACACTGTTTACAAGACATACACTTGAAGTAGAGAGACACACAGTTAAGAAACGGGGTTGGAGCAGACACTATTATACTTCAATTGAAGTAAAAAAAAAAAAAAAGCAGGGGCAGCAATCATTATCTCAGACAAAGCAGACATGTTAGAAGAGATAAGGAAGGAAACTACAAACTTGCTAAAATGTACCCTAGACAATGAAGCAATATTAATACTAAATATATGTGCACCAAGTGATACAGCATTTAGATTCTTAAAGGAGAAGTTAAATGAGTTTCAGAGAGAGACAGAAAAAACAGTTCCTCTTAGAACTCAAGAAATCCATGCAAAAATAAACAAACAATAAACTAAACTAATAGAATATTAGAAAAGTTACATATGACAGATCTTTGGAAAAAACTGAATGGAAACAAAAAGGAATGTACTTTTTTTTTTTCCTCAGCAGCACATGATAGCTACACAAATATTGATCATGTAATAGGACATAAAAACCTCCAAATTGAATGGAAAAAGGTAGAAGTAGTAAATATATTTTTACTATTATAATGAAACATAAATTACATTGAACAAAGGACAGTGGAAGTATGATTAATACTAATTGGAAACTTATAATTCCAATTGTAAAGAAAAAGTATGTAAAAAACAAATCAAAGAAGCAAGCAAAAATTTCATTAAACAGTATGACAATGAGACAACATATCAAAATTTATGGGATTCAATCAAAGCAGTACATAAGGGAAAATGTTTTTCTCTGAATTCTTACATTAACAAAATGGAAAAAAGAACAGATCAATGAATAAGGCATATAACGACAACAACAACAAAAACTAGAAAAAGAACATATTAAAAATTTTCAGTTAAGCAACCAGTTGAAAATTCTGAAAATCAGATGAGATTAATAAGATTCAAAAAAAATTTAATGAGTTAATGAGTAAATCTAAGAGCTAGTTTTATAAAAGCAAATAAACAAGAGAAGCCATTGAATGCCTATCTCCTTGCCTGAATTATGCCCAATTTTCCTGGGTAATTGTTCCTTGGTTTTATTCCAAGCTCCTTTGCCTTACAAATATCATATTTCAGTCCCTCCAATATTTTAATGTAGAAGCTGCAAGGTCCTGTTTGATCCTGACTGCAGTTACATGGTATTTGAATTGTGTCTTTCTGGCTACTTGCAGTATTTTCTTCTTTACTCGATAACTTCAGAATCTGGCAACAATATTCCTTGCTTTTTTTCAATTTGATATTTCTTTCATGAGGTGATTGATGGACTCTTTCTATCACTTTTTTGCACTCTGGATCTAGATCCAGGGCAATTTTCCTTGTTGATTTATTGGAAGATATCGTCCAAGCTATTTTTTCATCATGGCTTTCCAGTAGATCAATATTTCTTAGATTTTCTCTCCTAGATCTATTTTCCAGTGAGTTGTATGAGAAATTTCACATTTTCTGCTATTTTTTCATTATTTAGATTCTGTTTGACTGATTCTTGATTTCTTATGGAGTCATTAGTTCTACTTTCCCAGTTCTAATTTTTCATAGATTATTTTCTTCAGTTAACTTTTAATCTCATTTATCATTTATCCAGTTGTTCCACTTAGGTTTTGGATCTCTTTATCTCTTTGTCCAATTTTCTTTTTAAATTCTTCTGTGAATTATTTTCACACTTTCAAAATAATTAGCCAGTTTTTAACCTCTCTAATTTAATTTTTCAAATCCTTCTTGAGCTGTTCTAAGAATGTTCTTTTGGCTTCACACCAGTTCATATTCCCTTCTGAAGTTTCAGATGGGAGTACAGTCTCAATACTCAGCTCTTCAGTATTCATATTTTGGTCCATATGCCCATAATAAACTCCTATTCCTATGGTCTTTTCTCTTCTGGTTTGCTTCTTGCACATGATGATCCCCCCTTTTCCTAGCTTTTAGAGTAGATCTCTACTTCTGGAGTACAGGGGGCTCTGTCCCATGGTTCTTGTGCTTATATCTTGAGACTTTTTGTATAATGGACTCTGGTTCTTTCAGCTAGAAGCTAGAATGCTGCAGCTTACCTGGTGCTGAGCTGACTGGTGTGCCAAAGCACAGGCCAGGTGAAGTCTTTCTGAGTTTCCCCAGAGTTACCCTGGAGCTAGATGTGTTAAGTGTGGAGGAGGAGTTGTCTGGCCATAGAAGATCTCCTCTCCTGAGCACAGGCAGATTCAGTATTTGGTGAATTAGTGTTTGCACTAGTGTCTTCCCTATTCCCTGGCTGTGGTGAGGCATACCTGGGGTCCTGGTGTTGGCACTTACAGTCTCCACTCCCCTGAGGCTCAAGATCTCCTGGTTCACTGAAGTGGGGCTTTCTGAGATAGCTCTGGTCCTGCACTGGTCCCCTTCAGCAACAGGAAGAGGGAATCCCCTTTATGATTTTTCTGTCTTCTGTAGTTAAGAGGCTGTTTACCCCTTTGGCTGATCCTACTGTTCCAGAAATTCCTGCTCACTTCCACTGAACTGCTGTCCTAGGCTGATATGTTTGAGAATCTGCAGTGCTGCTGCTGTTTCAGATAGTCCAGGGCTTTCTGCTCTTCTTTGCTATGGTGGGGTCTGCACTGGTAAAACCTGTGCACTGTGCACTCTGTACTCCTCCAGTTACATGCCACAGATCCTTCCTGTCAAGCTTCCAAACTGTTCTTGGCTGGAAATCTGTCACATTCTTTCTCCTAGTAGCTCCTGCCATTCTAAAATTTGTTCAGATTCTCTTTATAGAAGTATCTTAAGGAGTTTGTCTTAGAACTTAGTTGAGTATGAGCTGTCACTCAGACATCTTGGATCTACCCCCTGTAATTTTTCTGATAGAAAGCAAGTCCTTTGTGGTCAAGGACTGTCTCATATTTGTATCAGTGTATATAAAAGTTAATATAATCATTAGCCCATTTATTTACAAATTTCCAATTGAATGACCTTCTGCAAAACAGTACATTTCAAATGTTTTTCCTAAAACTTTAAAATTTTTGATACCAAGCTTTGGAATTTCAAATCTCTCATTATTGATGCCATTGAAATAATAAATAAGAAGAGAATAAATACATCTGCTGAATTCCAAGCACTCAAACCAATTATTTCATTGGTTATAACTTGAAATGGAGGGAACTTAAGCACTCTAATGATCTTGACCATTGAATTGATTGAACCTGATCATCATAATACCTTGCAACATTACCAATTAAAGAATTGACACAGTATAAGTAAGTGGGCATCAAACATGGGAAAGGAACTAAAAGCCTCTATATTGAGATGATGTTTATATTAAATGTTTGTTTCAATCTTTTCAAAATTGTTGAATATTTTCATTGAATTTCCTGGTTTTGCGTCTGTCTGTCTCTGTCCATCTTGGTATCTATCACTTTCCAGGTCTGTGTCCCTCTATCGAGGTCTCTGTCTCTGTCTCTGTGTGTATGTTTATATGAGTGGGTACCCATTGTAGCCATATACAAACAAGAAAGATTAAACATTTTGACTCCTGACTGAGTGCTATAAATAATGGATAATAGAGAATGTTTTAATTTTGTAAGGCACATTTTTCATGTCATTCGTCCTGTATTTTAAACAGATCTTTTAATTATAATTTGACATCAAAATAATTTATCTGAAATTGCCATTATCTATAATTGTAACCCTTTCTTCAGTAGGAGTTTTCTTTAGGGAATGACTAATTTTTATAAGCCTTCACATTATGATTCATGCTGAGAAATAAGATTTGTTTTGGAGTTTTGTTTTCCTGAAAACAATAGCATATTGAGCACTGTCGAGTTTCTCCGAATCTCATTCTGTTACCTGCTCAGTGTGTTTTGGAAGTATGCTAAGATATATTTCATAATAAACATGAAATTCAAGGAAAATGTGTTATTTTTAAGTAAACTAATTATGAAATTATAGAATTGACTAAAGAAAGATTAGTGTTTTTGTTATTAAAATTAGAAAGCAATGGAGGGTGGAAAGAGAGAAAGGAAGAAGAATTCATCATGTATCAACTATATACCGGGCATTATGATACCCACTCTACAAATATCATCTCATTTGATCCTTTTGAAGCTATAATGAAAAAACTTATGTAGTAGATTAAAGACAGTTGTTTAGTAGAGAACTTTCTCAATTAAATTGACCTAGTCATTTGATGCATTATGTTTATTTAAAACATCACTAATGGCAGAGCCAAGATGGAAGAATAAAGAGAGGGAGTTGTCTGTTGTCTCCTAGATTCTCCTATAAACAAGTCTAAGATGATGTCTAAAAGAGTTCTTAAGGGACACAACCAACAAAAGTATTGTTTTTAAATTATTCTCCATCCCAAAATAACTTATAAAGTTGGCATAAAATGTCTCTCTTACAGGGGTGAAAGTGAAAGACAGTCTAGTGAAGGTCCTGCCCTGGTAAGTCATTGCCACCCCTTGTGGGTGACTTTATTCACAGCAGAAGTTTTTGCATCTCTTAGCACAGATAGTAAGGGAGACAGACAACTGGTTAGAAGTGATTACAAAGGAGGTGGCTACAGGACTCTGTTTTCTTCCCTATATAACATTACAGATTTCAAACACCTAGAGAAGAGAATAACTAGAAAATTATCTTGTGGCCACAGGTGAGCGGGGACCCTAGTCACAGTCTCAGATGAGAAAAGAATTCTGTGCTTTCTCACAGAGCAGAACACAGACAAGGAGAAGAGTGACCCCATCTCTCCTTATAGCATACTTTCCTGGAAGAACTAAAAACTTACAGATTCCCTAGAACTAGCTCTAAAAATTGTAACAAAAAAAAAAAGTAAAAAATTAAGACAGTGCCTCCTTCAACCTGAGAGCAAAGTCCAAATTTAACATAAAGTTGAAAGTCAAGAAAAGACATGAAAAATGAGCAAACAACAGCAACAAAAAGGAACATGGCCAAGAAAAGTTACTGTGATGGCAGGGAAAGTCAAAACACAAACTAAAAAAAAAGATAACAGAGTCAAAATAGGTACATGCAAAGCCTCAAAGATAAAATTAATTGGTTTTAAGTCCTCAAAAGATTACCTTGACCAGGTCAAAAAGAATTTGCAAAATCAAATGAGAGAGAGAGAGAGAGACAGAGAGAGACAGAGAGAGAGGGAGAGGGAGAGAGAGAGAGAGAAAGAATTGGGAAAAAGAAATAAGAATGACATAAGAAAATCATGAAAAAGGAGTCAATATCTGCATACAAGAGGTATAAATATAAAAGAAAAATACTATCTTAAAAGTAGGTCAAATGAAAGGAGAGGTACAAAAGTATACTAAAGAAAATAATCCCTTGACAATTAGAATTGGAGGGTGGAGCCAAGATGGCGGAGTAGAAAAACTCATGTATGCTAACTCCGAACCCACAGCCCATATATTTCCTGCAAGAAGGAATCCCCACAAATTCTGGAGCACTGCAAGGCATACAGAAACACAGTGGAAAAGATTTCTGTTCCAGAGAGCCCTGGAGAGCCGTCCCCAGGGGTCCGTCACGCTCAGGACAGTGGAGTCCACCCCTGTGCTACCCTGGCCGTGCGGCCCCAGAGAAGCACATCCAAGCAGTCTTTAGGGACGGAATCTCCAGTGGCTGGGAAGGTCCCTCCACCCACAGAATCCACAGGTCAGTGAGAGAGACATCTGGGCTAGCCGAGAGGGGAGCGGGGTGTCTCCATGATTCGGGCCCCCTCAGGAGGCAGTGGCAGAGGCAGTGGCAGAGGCAGCAGTAGAGGCCTGGGACTCCTGGAGCAAGCAGGAGCTCCATTACTGAAGGTCTCTGCATAAAGTCCCTGAGGGAATTGAGCCTGGGAGGCGGCCCTGCACCCACCCAAGCACCAGAACTTAAGCTCACATTGAATAGCAGCCACACGTGCCTTGGAAAGCCCATTTGAATCTCATACCCCAAGCACTAGCTGGGCGGATCTAGGTGGGGGTGGACAGGAATCTCAGAAGTCAAGTAACTGGTTGGGAAAATGCCCAGAAAAGGGAAGAAAAATAAGACTACAGAAAGCTACTTTGAGGGGGTACATATGTTCCCACCTTTCAATTCTGATGACGAGGAACTATTCTTACCATCAGGGAAAAATGTGGAGGTTGGGGCCTCTGTATCCCAGACATCCCAGGTGGATGTCCGGTGGGCTCAGGCCATGGAAGAGCTCAAAAAGGATTTTGAAAATCAAGTTAGACAGGTGGAGGAAAACCTGGGAAGAGAAATGAGAGAGATGCAAGAAAAGCATGAAAAACGGGTCAATGCCCTGCTAAAGGAGACCCAAAAAAATGCTGAAGAAAATAACACCTTGAAAAATAGGCTCACTCAATTGGCAAAAGAGGTTCAAAAAGCCAATGAGGAGAAGAATGCTTTCAAAAGGAGAATTAGCCAAATGGAAAGAGAGGTTCAAAAGCTCACTGAAGAAAATAGTTCTCTCAAAATTAGAATGGAACAGATGGAATAATGACTTTATGAGAAACCAAGAAATCACAAAACAAAACCAAAAGAATGAAAATATGGAAGAGAATGTGAAATATCTCATTGGAAAAACAACTGACCTGGAAAATAGAACCAGGAGAGACAATTTAAGAATTATGGGGCTACCTGAAAGCCATGATCAAAAATAGAGCCTAGACATCATCTTCCAAGAAATTATCGAGGAAAACTGCCCTGATATTCTACAACCAGAGGGCAAAATAAGTATTGAAAGAATCCATCGATCACAACCTGAAAGAGATCCAAAAAGAGAAATTCCTAGGAACATTGTGGCCAAATTCCAGAATTCCCAGGTCAAGGAGAAAATATTGCAAGCAGCTAGAAAGAAACCATTCCAGTATTGTGGAAATACAATCAGGATAACTCAAGATCTAGCAGCTTCTACATTAAGAGATTGAAGGGCATGGAATAGGATATTCCAGAAGTCAAAGGAACTAGGACTCAAACCAAGAATCACCTACCCAGCAAAACTGAGTATAATACTTCAGGGGAAAATATGGTCTTACAATGAAACCAAGGACTTTCAAGCATTCTTGATGAAAAGACCAGAGCTGGAAAGAAAATTTGACTTTCAAACACAAGAATGAGAAGAAGCATGAAAAAGTAAACAGCAAAGTGAAGTCATAAGGGACTTACCAAAAGTGAACTGTTTACATTCCTACATGGAAAGACAAACTCTTAAAACTTTTCAGTATCTGGGTAGTTCGTGGGACCACATACACACATATACACGTACACACACCTATGTACACGCATGCACGCACACACACATACACACATGCACGCATATACAGAGACAGAGAGCACAGAGTGAGTTGAATAGGATGGGACCATATCTTAAAAGAAATTAAGGTAAATGGTGAGAGAGAACTGTAGTGGGAGGAAAGATGGTGAAATGGAATGGGGTAAATTATATCTCATTCAAGAGGAAAGCAGGAGACTTTTTAGTGGAGGGAAAAAGAGGAGAGCTGAGAAAAAAACATAAAGTTTACCCTCATCACGTTCGACTAAAGGAAGGAATAAAATACACACTCATTTTGGTATGAAAACCTATCTTACAATACAGGAAAGTGGGGGAGAAGGAGATAAGCAAGGGGGGGGATGATGGTAGGGAGGGCAATGGGAGGAGGGAGCAATTTGAAGTCAACACTCTTGGGGAGGGACAGGATCAAAGACAGAATAGAAACAATGGGGGGCAGGATAGGATGGAGGGAAATACAGTTAGTCTTACACAATACGACGATTATCAAAGTCATTTGCAAAACTACACAGATAGGGCCTATATTGAATTGCCTGCCTTCCCAAAGGGAATGGGTGGGGAGTGAGGGATGGGGAGAATTTGGAACTCAAAGTTTTAGGAACAATTGTTTAGTATTGTTGTTGCTACTAGGAAATAAGAAATACAGTTAATGGGGAATAGAAAGTCATCTGGCCTTAAAGGACAAAAGAGAAGATGGGGAGAAGAGAAGGGAGTGATGATAGAAAAGAGGGCAGATTGGTGATAGGGAAAGTTAGATTGCTTGGTGTATTGGGGTGGGGGGAGGGGATAAAAAGGGGAGGAACTTTGGAACTCAAAATTTTGTGAAAATGAATGTAAAAAGTTAAATAAATAAATTTTTATTAAAAAAAAAAAACAATTAGAATTGGGCAAGTAGAAGATGATGACTCCATGAGACATCAAGAAACCATAAAAAAAAATCAAAGAAATGAAGACCAGAGCCAAGATGGCTTCATACAAGCAGGCACCTGCTGGAGTTCTCCCACCAACCCCCTCAAAAAACCTGTAAAATGACTCTAAACTAATTCTAGAGCATCAGAAGCCACAAGGATAGACTGAAGGAAATTTCTAGCCAAGACAATCTGGAAAATCAGGAAGGATCTATGGTATCAGTCTGGTAACTGAGCACAGTTCTTCAAGGGCTGCTCAGGGCATGGACAGAGCTGGAGCAAGCCTTAGGGGACTGAATCACTGGCAGTTGCTGTGGTTTCTAGAGTTCTCAATCCACAAATGCCAAAAATAGTTTCTGACATCAGTAGAAAGGGTCTTTCACCCGAGAAGGGAGCTTGGTATGACCTCAGTCCCAAGCACAGAACCAGCCCTGGCCCCAGCCCCAGCCCCAGCCTCAACTTTAACCCTATGGTGGCAGTAGCCTCTGATGAAAGCAAAGGCTGCTTCTGGAGCCCTCCACTAAACAAAGACCTCAAAAGTCAACTAATTGGCTAGTAAAAATGATCAAACAAAGTAAAAGAAATTGACTATTGATTGTTACTTAATTGATGAAGATGTATTTTCTTATGTCATCAGTGACATGGAAGTTCAAAACACACAACAAGAAGAAGATAACAAAGTCAAAGTTCCCGTATCTAAAATCTTCAAAAACTATGAGTTGATCTCAGGCTATGGAAGTACTCAAAAAGGATTTTGAAAATCAAGTAAGAGAAGTAGAGGAAAAATTGGGAAGAAAAGTAAGAGTAATACAAGAAAATCATTAAAAATGAGTAACCAGTTTGCTAAAGGAAACAAAAAAATTTGGTGAATTAAAAAAAAACAACTTTAAAATTAGACTATCACAAATGGCAAAAGAGGTTCAAAAAGTCAATGAGAAGAAGAATGCCTTAAAAAACAGAATTGGCTAAAGAGAAAAAGAGGTACAAAAGCTCACTGAAGAAAATAAGTCCTTCAAAATTAGAATGGAACAAATGGAAGCAAATGACTTTATGAGAAATCAAGAAATTCTAAAACAGAACCAAAAGAACAAAAAAAATAAATAAAAGACAGCCTGAAGTATTTCATTGGAAAAACAAGTGAACTCAAAATAGATTCAGGAGAGGTAATTTAAAATTATTGCACTACCTAAAAGTCATGATCAACAAAAGAACCTAGATATCATCTTTCAAGAAATTGTCAAGGAAAACTGCCCTGATATTCTAGAACCAGAAGGTAAGATAGAAATGGAAAGAATCCACCAATCACCTCCTGAAAGAAGTCCCAAAAGGCAAACTTCTAGCGATATTGTAGCCAAATTCCAGAGTTCCTCAGTCAAGGAGAAAATATTAGAAGCAGCCAGAAAGGAACAATTCAGGTATTGTGGAAACACGGCAAGATAACACAAGATTTAGTAGCTTCTACCCTAAGGGTTCAAGGGGATTAAAATATGATATTGAAGAGTTCAAAGAAGATAGGATTAAAACCAAGAATCACTTACCCAGCAAAACTGAATTTGCTATCTCAGGGGAAAAATTGAACTTCAATTAAATGGAGGAACTCCAAGAATTCCTGTTGGAAAGACCAGAGCAAAGAAAATTTGACTGTCTAATACAAAATCAAAGAAGAATGGAAAGGTAAACAAGAAATAGAAATCATAAGGGACTTATTAAAGTTGAACTGTTTACAATCCCACATGGAAAGATAATATTTGTAACTCATGAAGTCTTTCTCAGTATTAGGATAGTGGGAGGAAATATATGTGTGTGTGTGTATGTATGTATTCATATGTATATATGTAGATGTAAATGTGTGTATATATTGATGTGTATATATGTGTATGTATGTGCATGCGTATGTATATGTAAGGACAGAGGGGGACAGAGAGAGAGAGAGAGAGAGAGAGAGAGAGAGAGAGAGAGAGCGAGCAATGGGTGAGCTTAATACGAAGGAAAGATATCTAAAAGAGAAAATTAAGTGTTGAGAGGATGTACTAGGAGAAAAAGAAAAGGAAAGGTGGAATGTAGTAAATCATCTCACATAAAAGAGGCAAGAAAGAGCTTTTACAATGTTGGGGAACAAGGAGAATATGCGATCAATTCAATATAGGTCATACATGTGTAACCATGCAAAGCTCTTTCATAATGTTTGTGTTGTAAAAGACTAACCACATTTCCTTCTGTCCTATCCCACCCTCCATTTATTCCATTCTTTCCCTTGACCTGTCCTCCCACAATAGTGTTTGTTTCTATTATCCCTTTCTCCAATTTGTGGCCTCTTCTATTATCTTTCATCACCTATCTCCTTCTCCCTTGCCTTCCTGCAGAGTAAAATAGATTTCCATATACAATTGAGTGTGTGTTATTCCCTCCTTAAGCCAAATAACATGAGAGTAAGGATCAATTATTTTCTTTCATCTCCCCCCTATTGTCCTCCATTGTAGAAGTTTTCTTCCCTCCTTAATGTGAGATCATTTGCTATATTCTACCTCTCCCTTTCTCTTACTCCTAGTACATTCCATTTAATAGTAAATTTTGTTTTTTTAGGTATTCTCCCTTCATATTCAGCTCATCATTTGGCCTGTATGTGTGTGTGTACACATACATACACATACACATATATACACACATGTACATATACACACATACATAATAAACATACACATACATACCTATACACACCTACATGTACATATATTCCATCTAACTTCCCTAATACTGAAAAAGGTTTCATGAGTTACAAATTACATCTTTCCATGTAGGAATGTAAACAGTTCAACTTTAATGAGTTCCTTAAACCTTCTCTTTCCTGTTTACCTTTTCCTGTTTTTCTTGGTTCTTGTATTTTAAAATTAAATTTTCTATTCAGCTCTGGTGTTTTCAAGAAGAATGCTTGGAAGTCCTCTATTTCATTGAAATTCCATTTTCCCCTGAAATATTATACTCAGTTTTCCTGGGTATGTGATTCTTGGTTTTAATCCTATCTCCTTTGACCTCTGGAATATGATATTCTGAGCCCTTCAATCTCTTAGTGTAGAAGATGCTCAATCCTGTGTTATCCTGATTGTATTTACATAATACTTGAATTGTTTCTTTCTGGCTGGTTGTAAATTTTCTTCTTCACCTGGGAACTCTGGAATTTGGTTATATTATCCCTCCAGGTTTTCCTTTTGGGACATTCTTTCAGGAGGTGACCAGTGACATTTCTATTTTACCCTCTGGTTCTAGACTGTAAGGGCAGTTTTCCTTGATAATTTGTTAGACGATGATGATGTCTAGGCTCATTTTTTGATCATGGTTTTCAGGTAGACCAATAATTTTTAAATTATCTCTCCTGGATCTCTTTTTCAGGTCAGTTGTTTTTCCAATGAGATATTTCACACTGTCTTCCTTTTTTTCATTCTTTTGATTTTGCTTTATAGTTTCTCAGTTCTCATAAAGTCATTAGTTTCCATCTTCTTCATTTTAATGTTCTTTAAAAATTAGAATGAAGCAGATGGAAGCTAATGAAATTCAACATTTTATGGAAGTGAATGTTGAAAACTGAAAATAAATTTTAAAAAAAGAAAATCACATGAATGAAAATAATAGAAGGAAATATTAATATTTCATGGAAAAACAATTGCCTAGAAAATACATCAAGCAAAGGCATTTAAGCATTATCAAAAAACCTGAGGGCCATCATTGAAAAAAGGTACTTAGATATCATATTTCATGAAAGTATCATGGAAAATTTTCCTGATACTCTGAAACTAGAACTTATAATAGAAACTGCAAGAATCCATTGATCACATCCTGAAAGAGATTCCAAAATGAAAAAAATGTCTGGAATATTATAACCAAATTTCAGGGTTTCCAGGTTAAAAGAAAATATTGGTAATAACTAGAACAAGCAATTCAATCATCCTAACATCACAATCAGTATAACACAAGATTTAATAGTGTCTACATTAACATACCAGATGATTTGGAAAATGATATTCTGGAAGGCAAAAGAGCTAGTATTAGAACCAAGAATCAATAAGCCAGCAGAGTTGAGTATAATCCTTCAGAGAAAAAAAAACAGTATTTAATGAAATAGAATACTTTCAAGCATTCCTGATAAAAATACCAGGGTTATGTAACAAATGTTAGTTACATATACAAGACTCAAGAGGATCATTAAAAGATAAGCAGGAAAGAGAAAGCATGAGGAATTCAATAAGGTTAAACTGTTTCTATTTCTATGTGGGAAAATGATACATGTAATTCCTAAGAATTTTATCACTATTAAGGCAGTTAGAATAAATATACCTAGACAGGGTGCACATATATGAGTTGACTATGATGGGATGATATAAAAAAGTAAAATTAAGGAATGAGAAAGAGGGATGTATTGGGAGAAGGTGAAAAGATGTAGAATGGGGTTGATTATATCACAAAAGAGGCAAGAAGGAACTTTTATAGTGGAAGAGAAGATGAGGAAGATGACATTCAATTTTGAACTTTACTCTCTTCATCCATTTCCTCAAACAAGGAATAAAACACTTAGTTGGGTATAGAAATCCATCTCACCTTACAAGGAAGTAGGAGGAGAAGGGGATGAGAGGTGGTATGATGGAAAGGATTGTTGACTGGGGGAGGAAGTACTTAGAAGCAAAATGCTTTTGAGGATGAACAGGGTAAAAGGAAAGAGAAAGAAAGGTAAAAGGAGGGGAAATAAGATAGAGGAAAATAGTAAACATACTAAAATTGCATCAGATTTCTCTAATTAAGGCCTTATTTCTCAAGTATATAGGAAACTGAGTCAAATTTATAAGAGTACAAGTCATTGTCCCTTTGATTGATTGTAAGAGGAAGTGAACAGGCTGAACAGATGAAATCAAAACTATATAATCATAAAAAATGCTCTAAAGTACTATTGATTAGAGTAATGCAAATTAAAACAACTATGAGTAACTGCCTCATACTTATCAGATTGGTTAATATGATAGCAAAGAAAAATTACAGATGCTAGAGGGAATGCAGAAAAACTGGTGCAGTAAAGCACCATTGGATTTGTAAACTGATGCAACGATTCTGGAGAGCTATTTTGAACTACTTCTAAAGTGCAATTGTGTATACCATTTGATTCAGCAGTACCACTACTAAGTCTGTATCCCAT
This sequence comes from Bettongia penicillata ogilbyi, assembly GCA_023548195.1. Classification (NCBI taxonomy): domain Eukaryota; kingdom Metazoa; phylum Chordata; class Mammalia; order Diprotodontia; family Potoroidae; genus Bettongia; species Bettongia penicillata. The sequence continues at coordinate 10,016,369 of JAJHZJ010000514.1, read as the reverse complement.
AGATATAAAAACACAAGTAAACTGACCTAAATGTACAGAAATATTTAAAGGAGCTCTTTTAGCAGTGGCAAAGAATTGGAAATTGAAAGGATACCTGTCAATTGATAAATGGCTGAAGAAGAAGAAGCGGCACATGATATGAATAGTCATATTCATAGCAATACAGTTATCTAAGGATAATTCCAAAAGAATTATGATGAAAAATGTTTTCTATCTCAAGATAAATAACTGATGGAGTTTGAATACAGGTCAAAGCATATTTTTAAATTTCATTTTTCTTAGTATTTTTTGGCCCATGATTTTTTTCACAGTATGACTAGTATGGAAATACGTTTTCCATTACTGAACGTGAATAACCTACACTAATTTTTTGCCTTCTCAGTGTGGGAAAAAGAGAGAAGAAGAGAAAAAAATTGGAACTGAAAATTTAAAAAAAATGTCAAATTATTTTTACATGTAATTGAAAAACCTAAAATGACTAATTTAAAATCATCAAGTAGCCATGCATAATATTGAGTACTTATTATTTCTTCTCCAAAGATGCTGAGGATATTGGATCATTTGATATTGGGAGTTCTGAGCTGCAGTCAGCGAAATCAATAAAGTGAGTTCACTGTTATGAGGCACTGCTGAGGCATGGGACTTCCTGCCTGGGGAAGGCCAAACCAGTCCAGTTCAGCAAAATACAGATGAGGTCAGAGCTTCCATTCTGATCAGCCATGACATGGAGAACTACTGCATTGTCAGCCTAGGAACAATATTTCTTTACTGAGAATAGCAATATATTAAGCACTGGAGTATTTCTGCAAACTCATTCTGTTCCTTCTCTTTGGAATGTGGAGAAAGAACCAAGTATAGTTTACAAAAAACCTGGTATTAGAAGAAAACTACACAAGTTTCAGAGAAACTAAGATGAGGTATTAGTATTGACTTAATGAGGTGTATTGTGTTTGTCATTAAAATTAGAATGTGAATGAGGAGGGTAGAGGGGGAAGAAATAATGATTAAGCACCTACTCTGTGCTAGGCACTGTGATAACTGCTTCACAAATATTATCTCAGATCCTCCTCTAAAGATTTATTCTAATCTCTCTCATAATATAATTGAAATAGTTCTGCCTATGTTAGGAGAGTGTAAATTTTTCAAGTATGACCAAAATAGAAAATAAAAGCCTTGATTATGGATCTGCTACCCAGTAAGATAACTTGTGTTCATTTTCAAAAGATTTACCACCCAAAATATTGGAAGGTGTTGGTACATCTTTGGTCCACAGAAACTCTGGAACATCAGCTACTCAATTTAAAAATGGGTTGCTATATGTGGGGAGACTTCTAATGCAGAAAGAATATGTCTCTTTGAAATTAAAAAAAGTATTTTCAATTCTTTACAACAGCTTGTTGAGTTTCTTGGAGAGAGGAAACAATGAAAATTACAACTAACTTCAGAAACTTAAGAACAAACCAAGAGCAAGGCAAATTTGACATTCAATATACTGGGAAATATTTTCATAATCAGATGTTATTTAAGTATGTATTCTGAATCATAGCAATCACTTTTGTTATGTCTCAGAGTTTGTTCTCTGTGGGGTAGTGAGGACAAGGAAAGCTGAAGGCACAAACAGATAAAAAAGATCCTTTAATATATTACCATCATCGAAATTGGAGAGGAAATAAGCAAAACAAACAAATAAACCAGAAACAGATAAAATTCAGTGTTATTATTTTTTCATTATTATTATTTTGTAGGGAGAGAATTATGTACCAGATGATGTTATATATGACTTCTATCAACAATTTTAGAGCAAGTAATAAGATACATAAACTATACTCAAGGTACTCTACCAATCTTCTTCTGAGCAAATATGATCCTGATGACTAAATCAGATACCAATAAAGCATAGACCAAATGACCAATTAATTAATAGTAAATATTCATAGATATATTTTATACAAATTATTACAATAAAGCCTAATGAAGCATATCCATATTTATTCATTATTATTAAATTATTATTATAATTATTAAAATGTGGCTTTACCTGGGCATAGGAGGATAATATAGAGTTAAAAAACAAATACAATAATTAGTATCTATAAAATAAAATTATAGTACTAGTTCCTATAAAATTAGTATCTGTAAAAATGACAAAATCATGTTGCTGTTTCAGTAGAAACAAACATTACTCAATGAAATACAGAACTAAATGAAGTGATAAAAAGCAAACAACTGAAAGCAACAAAGATATTTTCCAAGGGCAGGAATAATGCTGAAAATGAAGAAAATCAGATTTTTCCAAAAAAGGATGAAATTTGAAAAGAAAAATTTGAAAAAATTTTGAAAATTTGAAAAGACAGTAAGTGTCTTGTTAGGGAGCAATGTGGTGGTTTACTTTGAAAACCCTGATGAGCCAACAAAATATCATGATGATAAATGACTTCAGCAAATTGGCAGAATAGAAAGCAAATCAACAAAAGTCATCATCAATCTTTACATTTGCTTAGAAAACTCCAAAGAGAAAGAAGTCATATAAAGAAAATTTTGATTTTAAACATAAAAATCATGATATATTTCTTAAATCATGAAGGAAATATATAAATATGCTTCAATTTTCGTGGAAATGAATAATCTCCTAAAAATGGGTTGGTATTACATCTTTTTTAGTCAATGTAAAAGCTTTAAATTATTAAATTATTGTACTACCCAAATTATTTACAGATTGAGCAATTCTAATAAAATCATCAAGAGATAATTTAAATCATGATGCATTTTTTCAGATTCATATAGATAAACTAAAAATTACTAGCCCTAAAAATTAAGATGGTTTGTTTCTCCACATCTAGAATTACAGTAAAAGGGAATAATTTTGAAAACTATCTGGTACTGCATTACAACCAGAAAAACTGGTTGGTGGGATAGCACATCTTAGAAGAAAAGCTATATAAGAGACTGATATTTAATTAACCAAATTCACAGGCTACTAGAAATTACACCAATCAATATGGTGAAAAAATAGAGTAAAAGGAGAATCTTATAACTTAAACTGCTCTAACTTACCTTTGGCATCTGGGTATTCTCTTATTATCTCCTTACTTATCTTGGGTTTCAGTTCACAATAAATAGTTCTTGTTTTGGCATATAGGTCAAGGATTATTTAAGCAAATTAAAGTTGAATATTTCTGAGTCCTCTCCACTGTCTATTATCATTTTTCCATTGATACTAAAAAACTGTCCCTTTCCTTCATTGAATTTCCTTTTTTCATTCAAAATATTTTTAAAATGCTATAGTCTTATAATTGCTTCCTCTGATTTTGACAGTATGTTCTCATCTTTAACTCTCTTTACACCATTCTTATAATTGCACTGTTACTATGTTCATCATAAATTATCTACCCTTCCATTCTATGCATAAAATGTAGACGTGTATTGAGAGGGGTTAGGGAGCTGAACATATTCCTATGCTTTCCCATTGATCTTTCTTTTTAGAAAATTCCCCATTTTCTTCATATGGATTATTTTAATCTTTAGAATTTCATTTTTCAAACCATCCCCATTCTTTTTCAGTGACTTTGGAAAAATTTAAGGTATGTGAACCTACTAAGCTTTCTACTAATCCAAATAATACTGCTTTCCTTTATTTGGATACACATTAATACGTGACTAATTGTCCTATCTTTTTTGCCATGATTTTTAAAATAGAAAAGTAACCACTGTGTCTCTTCTTTTACAAGGGTTTTAGGATTTCTGCTTCAACAAATACTTTCATGATCTTTATTGGTAACAATGAGGAAAGTCTTATATTTCGAGTAATTGCATCCTTTATATTTTACGAGATTAAATACAACTCAATTCAACAGTCTTTTATTAAGCATCTACAATACGTAAAGTACAAAGCAAAAATGAGACTGTCTATTCTTTCAGGAGCTTACAATCTACTAGGAGAATAAACCATTACATATACACACAACAATACATATATAAGTATATACATATATATGTATATATAAAATATAGTATGTACACAGATTCCATATGTCAATATACACATATGTGCATGTGCAAATATATGTGTATATGTAGGTATATGTGTGTATTGTATATACAGAGCAGCTCAAAAGAAACATGAGATGCACACATTTAGACTCCAAATGTTCACATAGACTATTTCTACTCAACCTGTAGTAGAGTCTTATAAGTTCATGTTGGTCTGATCAGCCACAGTCAGATACATAGTACCTTAACCCCAATGTGATGATGTCATTTTGGTTCTTTTTGAGATTGAATTTCAACAAGCAACCAAAAAACAAACCATATTTAAGGAAATGTAAAGTCATTTTTAGAAAGAATGAACATTAATAATTAGAAGGATCAGAAAATATCTCCTGCAGGTGATAGTTCCTTATTGTGTTTTGAATTTTAATTCCAAGTAGGTGGGGACAGTGGAAAGGCAGGGAAATAATAGAAGAAATGCCATATCTGAATCTGAATCTAGATCAGCAAGCATACACAAATATGCATATTTAAGTATTTTATACATGCATGTGTGTTTTACAAAACATACATGAATATACAAGTATTTATACATACATGAACAGAAACACAATCATATTTGCATATACATGAAAACATACATACACATGTATACAAAACATGCGTGCAAACATCCATACATGTGCACATAGATGACACATACATACATTCAATTTCTTTGCCTTTTTTGGTAACGATCTGGGTAGCCTAGTGTCTCTAATCATTACATCCTTTCATTTTAGTGATTAAATACAATTCAATTCAGAAAAAATTTATTAAGCATTTACAATATGGCATCATGGTATTGGATATACAGAGTAAAAAAAATGAAATCATCTTTGCTATTAGGAACTTACATTCTGATGGGAGGTTATAATATGTACAGAAGTTATTGAATATCTAAAAAGTATATTCAAAGATCTATTTGTACGTATATATACATATATACATATTCATGCACATATAGATATATCAATCTATCTATATCTACAAATAGATACAGCTAATGAAATAACTCAATTTTTTTAGAAATGTACTAATATAGCTCCATTTTGGATGGGTTTGAAAGAAAAAATACAAGTAGATTGGAATATGAATTAAAATATTTAAATATTCTAAGTGAGAGATATTAAGGATATGAGTTAAGATAGAGATTTTGTGTCAGGAGAAAAGTGAACAGATGCAAGACCTGTTGTGGAGGTTGGATGATGCAAATTTCAGAATCTGTTATGCTCTTTTCCCATATTTTGGTAACAGATAAGAGGAGTTGGGATAAAGAATGAGCTGGAGGGAGATATTCAATTACTTCTGACTTGTGAATATTTTGGGGGGATGGTGAGGCAGTCTCCCATGACAGGAAACAGGGACTTGTCTCTGGTGACAGTGCTGCTCCTGGAAGGAAGGACCTCCCTGACACTGTCAGACTCCATCAGCAGACAATAGTGAGAGAAGGAACAGATTGGGCACTATTTTCTGACCTTGTGGCACAGACAAGCAGTTAATGTTATCTGAGTATATTGGGGACAGATTTTGAAGGCACCAGTTTAAAAAAAATAAACAGATGATGAGTATCTTCTACTTTAGGGGCTAATTGCAACCCAACAAAGATCTCCCCCACCCCCAACACACAAATAACTTTTTTTTCATAACTCCAGGAAGAGATAGATATCCTGTCTTCCTCAGAATCTGGCTAACCCAGGGTCTTTGGAATTGCTAAGTATAATTTAAACTCTATACTCTTATAACTACAGTTAATTGTTAAACTGCATCAGTGAGTGTTTTGGATACAACATCAGGGTGGAGACTAAGAAAACTTCAGAATAAAGTTTTAAAATATTTGTCTTACCAGTTTAATTTGTCTGAGGTTTCATATTCAAAGGGAAAAGAAACATTATTTATTTATTTTAACATTTTTTTCCTGAACAGAGGGAAATTGCCTTCACCATAGTATCTCTGAGATGAGTAGAGGCTAGTATCGGTAAGGAAGCCATTTATTGGCATTGTCAGGCACTCCTGCATCACAAGATTTAGTGAGTATGAAAAACAAACAAAAACTATCAATAAAAACAAAACAACCTCCTCCAGAAGGGAGGAGACCAAGTGAGTATGTAGAGGGTGGTAATGAATGGAGGAGGAGGAGTAAAAAATGATTTTATATGGCACTTTAAATGTTACAAAACACTTCACATCTATTATTACATTTGATTGTCACAACAACCTTATGGGGAAGATGCTATTATTTTCTTTACAGATGAGAAAACAAAAACTAAGACAGGCTTAAGCCCTGCCTTGCCCAGGGTCTAATAAGTGTCTGAGGAAGAATTTAAACTCAAGGCTTCCTGACGTAAAGTCTGTCTACCATACTAACCACTGTATTATATACTAGCATCCTAGAATGTGACAGATGGAGGGATAATTGAGTCCCAGGGAATCTAAGTGTACACATCGATGTGAGAGTAAAAATAAATGGCAATTCTGCCCACTTGTTTACTTGCCTAGCAGGTATACACTGGAAACACAAAATTACTGAGATGAAAGGATTCCAATATTTCTGAAGTTCAATTTATACCTGTAAATAATGCCTACAGCTACATCCATGGCAAGTGGTTACAACTTGTGTTCAAGGCTTTTGTTGGCGTCATGAAAGATGGTCTATTCAAAATCAAAATAAATGAATTCTCTGTGTTAACAGAAGAAGAAATAGAATAGTTGGATCTCCTTTTTTTAGAAAAAAGAAATTCAATAAGCCATCAATGAATATCATGAGAAAAATCCTTTGCTTCAGGCAGATTTACTAGTGAATTCAAGGAAGACTTAAACCTAATTCTATATAAACTATTTGAAAAATGGATAAAGAAAGAGTCCTACAGAATTCATTCCATGACACAAATATGGTTTTTATACATAAACCAGGGAAAACAAAATAGAAAGAAAGTCATAGAAGAATTTCCCTAATAAATATTCATGAAAAAATTTAAATAAAATACCGTAAGGAGATTTCCAGCAATATTTCACAAGGATCATACACTATGATCACGTGAGGTTTGTTCCATAAATGAAGATTTGGTTCAACATTAAAAATTGGGGGGAGGAGCCAAGATGGTTGAATGAGAGCAACGACTCACCTAAGCTCTTGGACAAACTCCTTCAGATACCTCTCAAAGGAGAATCTGACCAAATTTTGGAAGTGCAGAATCCAGTGGGAGACAGACTGTGATGGATTCGGAGCCCAGGTTAGACTGGAAGGTCCACGGGAGGGATCTGTTCCAGTGGGGTGAGCCCACAGCGCACAGCACAGCCGGCCAGTGCAGCAGACTGGAAGAGACCTGAGAAACCTGAGAGTGGGGGCGGAACCAGAGGAGCGGCACCAAGGGCGGGAGACAAGCCGAACCGAGCCAGTGAGAGCTGCTGAGTGCCAGATATCAGCGCAGCAGCTCCTGAGACCTTCAGCCCCAAGATTAAACTTCGGTAAGTCACCTACTAGAACTTCCGGAAGCCAGAATGGCAGAGTGATCAGTAAATGTTCTCTCCTCCCCCCTTGATGACCATGAAAGAACCATAAAGTATTTCCCAGAAAAATCCTAGATCAGTGGAAACAGCAAAGGGGCCAATAGTCTCATAACACCTAAGGCTAGGAAAATAGCTAAGGGGGATTACTCCTAGTGTGATGGAGGCAAACCTGAAGGACAGAGGACCCAAGGCAGGCAAGCTTCAGCACCAGGAGAAAAGCTCCAGGAGGGGTGGGAACATGCATTAGCATCTAAGCATTCCTCAGCACTCCAGGGGAAATAGAAAGACAATAGGGCAGCTGGGTCACCATTCCCTGAGCTTGCCTTTGCCTCAGTTCAGCTGAGGAGATCTCCTGTGACCAGACCACTCCTCACCCACACTTAACAAGCTAACCCTAGGGTTGATCAGGGAAACAAAAAAAGAAAAACCTGCTTTTAACTTTTTCACACATCAGCTCAACACAAAGTTCTGCAGCTTCGGACTGAAAGAACGAGAAGCCACAACACTTAATCAACATCATAAACAAGAAAAAGCAGAAGGGCAAAAAAAACATAGAATCTTTCTATGGGGATAAGGACCAAAACATAAACACCAAAGAGGTCAGAGCTGAGACTGTACTTCCATCTGAAACTTCAGAAGCGACTATGAACTGCTCGCAAGCACAAGCAGCTCTCCTGAAACAGCTGAAGAAAGAAATAGAAGAAAAACTGACCAATGATTTTAAAATTATGAAAAAAAGAATTCACTGATGAGAACATCTCTTTGAAAAGGTAAATTGAAGAAATGGAAAAGGAAGCTCAAAAATTAGCTAGAGAAAATAACTTCCTAAAAGGAACAGTTGATCAAACAGAAAAGAAACCAAAAACCTAATTGGGAAAATTGGTCAAATGGAAAAGGAAGCACAAAACCTAACTGGGAAAATTGGTCAAATGGAAAAGGTAGTACAAAAATTAACTGGAGAAAATAACTCCTTAAAAGGAAAAATTGGACAGATAGAAAAGGAGATGCAAAAGTTAACTGAAGAAAATATTTTGATAAAGATTAGAATCAGACAAGTAGAAGCTAATGACTCAATGAGACAGCAAGAATCAAACAAAATCTAAAGAATGAAAAGATAGAAGAAAATGTAAAATACCTAATTGGAAAAACAACTGACCTGAAAATAGATCCAGGAGAGAAAACTTAAGAATTATTGGCCTGCCAGAAACCCATGATGAAGAAAAGAGTCTGGACAATATCTTCCAGGAAATCATCAAGGAAAGCTGCCCAGAAGTGCTAGATTCAGAGGGCAAAATAGTCATCGAAAGAATCCACCGTTCCCCTCCCGAAAGGGATCCCAAACTCAAAACCCCAAGAAATATTGTTGCCAAATACCAGAGCTACCAAGTGAAGGAGAAAATACTACAAAATATTAGGAAAATTATCAGAATCATAGGCCCATATCTATAACAAAAACAATAAAATCACAATATTATATCAATAAATGCAGAAAAAGCCTTTGATAAAATACAATACTCATTTATTTTCATAACAATTGAAAGCATAGGAATCAATTGTTTCTTTCTTAAATTGATTAGTGGTATCTACCTACAATCATTTGCGAGCATTATCTTTAATAAGGATAAAATAGAAATTTTCCCAATAATGTCAGGCATGGAGCAAAAACATCCATTATCACTATTTTTGAATATTGCATTAGAAATTTAAGCTATAAGAATAAATCAAGAAAAGGAAATTGAAGGAGTAAAATTGAGAATGAGGAAACAAATCTGCCACTCTTTGTAGATGACATGGTATACTTTTAGAAAACATTTATTATTTATTTTTAGTTGACAAAATTCACTTTTATGAGAGATTTTGAGTTCAAACTTTTCCCCCTTCATCCCATACTCCCTTCTCAAGAGAGCATGGAATCTGACATTCATATTCAAAATATTTCCACGATAGTTTTGTTGTGAAAGAAGAATCATAACAAAAGAAAAAAATAGGAGAAAGAAAAAAAAGCAAAAAAGAAGAAAATATTATGCTTTTATCTGAATTCAGACTCCATAGTTCCTTCTCTTGATGTAGACATTATTTTGCATCATGAGTCTTATCACTGTATTACTGAGAAAAGTTAAGTCTATCAAAGTTGGTCATTACGCAGTGCTACTATTACTGTGTACAATGTTCTCATGGTTAGGCACACTTCATTCAGCATCAATTCATGGAAATCTTTCCAGGTTTTTTTCTGAAATCCACCTGCTTTTCATTTCTTATGGAACAATAATATACCATTACATTCATATGCCACAACTTATCCAACCATTCTTCAATTGATTGGCAGACTCTTAGTTTCTAATTCTTGGCCACCACAAAAAAGGCAGCTATAAATGTTTTCTTTTTCAAATATTAGTCCGTTTTCCTTTTTTATAATCTCTTTGAAGTACACCTAGTCGCGATGATCAAAGGATATACACAGTTTTAAAGCACTTTGAGCATAGTTCAAAATTATTCTCCAGAATAGTTGGATCAGTTTAAAACTCTACCAACAATAAATTAGTGTTTTAATTTTCCCACATGTTCTCCAAAATAAATCATTTTCCTATTTTGTCATGTTAACCAATATGTGAGGTGTGATGTGGTACCTCAGTCATGTTTCAATTTGCATTTCTTTAATCAGTGATTATGCGTTTTAATATGACTATAGATAGTTTTAATTTTTCCATCTGAAAATTCCTGTTCTTAACTTTTGACCATTTATCAACTGAGGAATGATTTGTATTCTTATAAATTTGACTCAGTTCTCTCTCTCTCTCTCTCTCTCTCTCTCTCTCTCTCTCATATATATATATATATATATATATATATATATATATATATATATATATATATATTTGAGAAATGAGGCCTTCATCAGAGACTCTGGCTGTAAAAAATTGCTTCACATCTTTCTATTTCTCTTCTAATTTTGGTTGCATTGGCTTTGTTTGCACAAAAATGTCAATTTAATGTAATCAAAATTATCTATTTTGCATTTCAGAACATTCTCTATCTCTTGTTTTGTCATTAATTATTCCCTTCTCCATAGATCTGACAGGCAAACTATTTCTTACACTCCTTATTTGCATATACTATCATCCTCTGTGTCTAAATCATCTACCCATTTTGACCTTATCTTGATATATGGTATAAGATTTTGGTCTATGCCTAGTATCTGCCATACTATTTTCCAGTTTCCCATGCAGGTTTTGTCAAATAGTGAGTTTTTATCCCAGAAGCTATAGACTTTGAGTTTGTCAAACAGTAGATTACTACAGTCATTAGCTACTGTGAATTTAACCTATTTCATTGATCCACTACTCTATTTCTTAGCCAGTACCAAGAAGTTTTAATGATTGTGGCTGTATAATACAGGTATAGATTTGGTATAGCTAGGCCATTTCCCCTTGAATTTCTTTTCATTAATTCCCTTGATATTCTGAAACTTTTGTCCTTCTAGAAGAAGTAATTTTTTCTATCTCCATAAAATATTTTGGTAGTTTGGTGTAGCATTGTATATTTAAATTCATTTAGATACAATTGTCTTTTTTATTATATTAGCTTGGACTACCAATGAACAACTGATATTTTCCCAATTATAAAATTTAACTTTATTTGTGTGAAATGTGCTTTGTATCCTATAGTTTCTGGGTTTGTCTTTTGTCAGGTAGACTCCAAAATATTTTAGATATGATGGTATACTTAGAGAACCCTAGAGAATCAACTAAAAACATCACTGAAACAACAACTTCAGCAAAGTTTCAGGATACAAAATAAACCCACATAAATCATAAGGATTTCTTTTTATTGCAAAAAAAAAAACCCAGCAGGAAGAGAAATTCCATTTAAAATAAGTACAGAAAATATAAAATATTTGTTAACCTACTTGCCAAGACAAATCCCAGAACCAGAGGAACACAATTAAACATATGTTTCAAATAAATAAAATTAGATCTAAACAATTTTCTCATTGATAAAAATGGTACCTCCAGAGAAAGAACTCTGAGAAAAAGTTGTTTTTTTTTTTAACTGTCCTTACCCTTTTTTTTTTTTTACAGCATAGCTAATATGAAAGTTTGTTTTTAATCATTTCAAATGTGCCATGGGAATCATATTGCTTGTCATTTCATTTGGAGGGGAGTGGCTAGAAAGAGGAAGATAATTCAGAGCTCTAATGTCTTTTTTAAAATAAATCTCTCAATTTTTTTTTTGATTTTCAAGAGAAATATCTATATCTCTAATGGCATTATTTCTTAACAGAATCCCTAGGGAGGGAACTTGAAATCATATCAAACCCATATCATTAATAAGCTCCAGAAAGTATTTTGTCAGGAAAAGCAGTATATAGAAACTATTTCAAAATATTTCAGGAGTAATTACATGGGAAAGGGGCAGCTAGGTGGTACAGGGAGAGAGTAGGCCTGGAGTGAGCAAGACTCATCTTTGTAAGTTCAAATCTGACTTCAGACTCTTATTAGCTATGTGACCCAGAGCAAGTTAGGTAATCTTGTTTGCCTTAGTTGTTCATCTACAAAATGGACTAGACAAAGAAATGGTAAACCACTCCAGTATCTTTACCAGTAAAACCCCAAATGAAGTAATGAAGAATTTGACATGACTAAATAATAACAAATCGCATTAGAGAGAAATTAGATATCCTCATCTTGGTCAACAAAAGGAAGAAATTATGAAGTTACAATGTGGTGGATTTTGACTCTGCACCATCAGTTTTAAACAGGTACAAGATTTAAAGCTATCAATGAAATATATTGCTTCAAGAAGCAGTAAATTTTACCATAAGTGGAGGGAATCAAGCATTGGCTGGATGTCTACTTGGACACAAGGTAGAAGGGAGTGACTGCTTGAGACTTGTGTTTGATTGAAGGCCCTCTAAGGTCTCTTTCAGATTTCAGAATCAATGATTCCCAAACCCTAGATTCACACAAACCCAGAAATTCAATTTCTTTTATTTTTTTCTCTTTTTTTGCCCAATGTTTGTGCTTTCCAATTTTGTTAGCATTTTATCCCAAGGAAATTAAAATGGAAAGAAATAAAGCAGCATGAGCTTAATCATACTATGGGAAAACAGTTCCTCTTTTTCATCACATTGTGGAAGAAGGTGTGTGTGTATATCCGTGTGTATGTGTTCATGTATATGAGTTTGTGAAAAAATATGAACTTGTAGGCAAATTAATCTTAAAGCAATGAAGTGAATGTCATTAAAAAATGAGTGGGGAGGAGGTGAGTGTCCACTATGAATGTGTCAGTGACCAAAAAATTTTAATGACATATGATAGTCCGCCATCCTGTACTCAGAATTTCTTTTTTTAAATATTATTTTAGACTCAAATGCCAGAACACAAATATAGAATAAAAATAAAGAAAAAATGTCATAAATTTAATATTGGAACCTAAATACAAAGAAAGAAAAAAAAGTCATATGCATACCAGAACATACGTGAGGATTCAAAATATGTGACAATACATTTTCATTTCAAGAATGCCTATATGATAAATACAACACTTTGTGTTGAGAACTGTCCATCTTTTCTTTGGTTCCTTATAAATTTTCCTTTGTTCTCTGCTGTGTACTTTTTACTTTATTCTCTCTCCCCACCCAGGAGGCTATAATTAAGTGTGGATATGTTTCTCTATAGCTTACATATGCATATATGTATATGTATTTATATGCAAATACATACATACACACATTTATATAGACATATACTTTCCCAAACTAATTCTACTCCTGATCTGTATTTTTTTATTTGTGCATATCTCTTCTTTCCTATTCCTCCTGCCTCCTCTCCTTTATTTCTATGCACTACCTTGCCTGTCAATTACTTACCTACCCCTCTCTAAGGATCCCTCCTGTATCCTCCCATTCCCATAAATCTAAAGACCCTGCTAGACCCACCTTTTACTATTGCCTCGCTCGCCCCTCCAAAAATCTCTCCCTTGTCCTCTCCCCATTCCCTATGCCCCAACCATTTTATTTCTTCTCAATTTATACTTTATACTCTTCTAATACATAATACACACATATGTATGTATATATACATATATATATACACATACATATGTACGTATGGATGTATTATTTCCTCTTAAACCCATTCCCAATGAAAGTAGGTTAGCAGAGCTACCAGCCTTCCTTCCCCATGTAACTCCTCTGTATTGATTTTCCTCTTGTACCTCATTTATAAAAAATAATTACTCTTTTTAGTTGTTCCTAAATGGTTTTCCTTTTAAAGCTTGTATCATACTCAGGTTTACCCCAAACTTTATTACAAGCTACCCAATTATTAATAAAATCTTAGACATACATTTTACATATATAAAAAGTAAATTGTCTGTCCTTATTGAATCCCTTTTAATCAGTCTTTGATATGTACCTTATATTTATCTTAGGTCTTGTATGTCAAATTTTCTAAATTCAGTTTTGTTTTGTTTTGTTTTTTAACAAAGTCTTGAAAGTTTGACAATTGGTCAAATGTCTATTTTTTCATCCAGGATTATGATTAACTTTCCTCAGTGTGATATTTTCAGCTCAAGCCCCAGTTTTTTGCTCTTCAATGTATAGTTTTCCAAGACCTGTGATCCTTTAATGTCTCTGCTGCTAGGTCTTATGTGATTTCTAATTGCCATACCATTGTATTTAGATTGTTTTATTCTCATTGCTTTTGATAACTGATCCATGAGCTGTGGCTTTTGGAATTTGGCTATGATATTCCTATGATATGAATTTTCCTAATAGGATCTCTTTTAAGTGGTGATTGATAGATTTTTTTTCTGTTTCTATTTTCTCCCCTTGTTATGATACTTCAGGATAATTTTCTTTAATTATTTCTTGTATTATTGTATCAAGATTCTTTTCTTTGGATCATAACTTTTAGTTAGCCCAATTATTTCTATGTATTCTCTTCTTGATCTGTTCTCCAAATCTGTTGTTTTTCTTATGTTTTAATTTCTCTTCTATTTTTTCATTAATCATATTTTGTTCAATTATTTCTTGACCTTCTATAATTTCCCTGGTTTCACCTTACTGATTTCTAATTTCCAAGGTGTCATTTTCTTCTTTAATATTCTGAATCTCCTTTTCTAATTGGTTGACTTTTCTTTCATGATCTTATTTTTATTGAATTATTCTTATTTTTTTCCCTCTGTCTCTGTCATTTAATTTTTAAATTCTTTTCTCACATCTTCATTGAATTATTTTTGGGCAGGTGACCATTTGATATTACTCTTTGGGGGATTCTTTAGTCCAATATCCTCCTCTGAAGATGAACTCTGCTCTTCTCTATTTTATAATAGTTTTCTACAGCTGGATTATTTCTCCTTTGTCTGTGTATTTTAGTGGTAATAGCTTAATGTTTCTAATCACCTTTAGCCCGGGGCATGAGGCACAGTGTCTCTTGCCACAGATCTTCAGTTCTCCCCTCTAGCTTGGAACCAAAACCAAATCTCAATTTCCTGTAAGTGCCCACAACCAGAGACTTTCTACCCTACTGTTTCCGCACTCACTGGATTTGTGTTGGTTCATTATCACTCTTGCTGTTTGCAGCACAGCTGAGTCTGGTGTTCCTTGTCAGCAGAAGTTCCCAGGCTCAGATACCCAATTTCCCTCACTAGCTGGGGGTGAAAGTCCCCAAGACTGGGACCAAGGTAGACTCTCAAATCAATGAACCCCAGAGTTTGCTGCATCTCATTTAAGGGGACCCTACCTGGAGCTGTTTACTCTTCCCTGGGTCCAAACCTTGTCCTGGAATTTTTCTCCTGATCTCAAATTGTCCCAGGAAGACCCTTGCTGTGTCCCTATTCTTATTTATTTTTACCCATACTTTGTTCACCCTAAGGTGCTATTTTATCTCTTTTGTGGGGGGGAAATCTTAAGAGCTTGGAATTTTCTGACCTATTCTGTCATTTTCCTAAGCTCAGAATTTCTAAGCCCATAAAAATAACCTTATAAAATTTTCTCATATTTGTCTGACAATCATTGATTTCACCTCTGAAATTATCAAACCAAGAATTATAAACTGATGTGTACACTTGGAGGGAATTGTTGCTAACTGGGGTAAATTACAAAGAAAGGAAATAAGACAGGCTATGTGAGTTTGGAAGAAAACAGCAGAAAGCATAAAAGACAGTGAATTCTCTATTTGTATTTTCCAAACTAAAATGCAAAAGAACACAATTTCAAGAAATGTTAGTTATAAAAGGCCCCAATGGCCATCCAGATGTGCAGAAACTGAACTTTGATATAGCACAGTCTTATGGTGACTCTCAGTTCTCTTCAGCAATTGGTTTATTCCCACTTACCTTAGAAGATTGTTTAATAATAGAGCATAATAGCTTTTACTTTCATTAGGTGTTTCTTTTTTCCTGTTGGTCAATTTCCCTTTTAAAAAATCATCTAATTTTCTCTTGTTATAACTCTTTATATGATGACAATTAGTTTCTTCCCTGATATTTTTCTTATTCTTGAAAAATTTGCAGAATATTCTACTTTATTCCAACCAGCTTTTATTCTCCTCTGCCTTCAGTCTCCACTGGATCAAACAGTAGTCAAGGGATAGCCAACTACAAAGGAAAACTTTATTAAAATGTGTGCCAGCCACTATATAACTTACATTTCACAACTGATCACAAAGTGGCAGGAAGTCTAACAGCCTACCCCAGTGTCAAAATGTTATAGTCAGCAGATCTTACGCTCAGAATTCTGAGAATGGCAAAGAGAACCAAAATGACAGAACTAGAACAGAAGGTGTAATTGACACCATGGCATCAAGCTAAAGTCAAAACAAGGAATGTACAACAAAACTGTAAAACAAAAATAATATTTCTCTCTGCAGAAAATCTTGCCCCACTCCACCTCATCTTCCATTCAGTTATTAACATGACTTTCATAAGGTAAAGGCCAGATCATTCCATACTTCCCCCACTAAATACACTCAAGTAATTTCTTATTGCTTATAACTTCAAACATAAACCCCTGTTTATATCATTAAAATCTGTTCACAACCTTGTCTCTTTCTATCTTGACAGTATACTCATGCATTTCTCTTTTCTATGACCTCTTTACTCCAACCAAAGCTCTTTTACTACTCCTTCCACACAATGCTTTATTTTATATCTCTGTATTGGTTCTAACTGTCCTGCATCCCTGGAATACTATCCCTCACCTCTGCTTCTGAGAATCCTTGGCTTCTTTCATTTCTCTAATCAAACAACAGCTCACCTAGTAGAAAGTAGAACATTACTGAAATTCCTTTGGCGCCAACCTCAGGACTCTTTCCACCATATCTGATTATTTCTTGATTTTCTAAGTTTTAGAGTCATAGTAATGGAGCTCAAAGGTACCTTACCATCAAATCCAATCCCTCAGTTTCTAGATGAGGAAACTGAGGCTAGGTATTAGGCTTATCTAAAGTCAAACAAGTAGGAAATATAAGTTTTGAGTAAATTCTTTGCTAAATATGTAAATATCTAGGTGCTATTCACCAAACCAATGTAGATATTTCAAAGTCTTTAGTTCACATATGTATATGAAGTATATGAAATATAAATATATATAAATTTATTTGTGTATTGTATGTGTAGTACAATCTATATACACATTATATACACATATGTGTAGACACAATGCAATATTAAGAAATGTATAAGAAATTATTTTAATGAAGAAATGGAAAAGAAAAAAATAATAATCAGAAAAGAAAAACTTAAATCTTCAATGGTAAAATTCACCAGAGAGAGAGAGAGAGAGAGAGAGAGAGAGAGAGAGAGAGAGAGAGAAAGAGAGAGACAGAGAGAGAGAGAGAGAGAGAGAGAGAGAGAGAGAGAGAGACAAAATTGTCACTGCAAATGCACAAAAGTGAAGGACAACTTAGAAGGAAAGCAAAAAAAAAGAAAAAATGCTCACTATGTAAACAAAACCTATTGAACTCCAAGAAAGGATGCATAGAGATAATTTAAAAAATCATTCATTTTTCAAAAGAATGATATTTTTCTGAGTTTTATTTTACAACATAACTAACAAGAATATATATTTTGCTTGATTACATATATATATATAAATATATATATATATATATATATATATATATATATATATATATATATATATATCCTATATAAATTTGCTTACCATCTCAAGGAGAGAGAAAGGGAGGGAAGGAAAGTGAGAATTTGGAACTTCACACTTAAAAGAAATGCAGGTTAGAAGGTGTTTTTACATGTCATTGGGGAAAAAAACAAAATTTGTTTTAAAAATGACACAACAAAAAACCTTAATACCATAATGAAGGAAATAAAAGTGTAAAACTGACCAGAAATTCTGAATATAGAAAATGATATTCCAATTGAAAGAATACAATAATCACCTCCAGAAGAAAAGGCTGCAAAATCCAAGACATATATTACCAATACAACTCAGAAACAACTAGTTCTACAAGCCATCAGGAGAAAGACTTCAAATAAAAAAAGGGACATTTGAATAATGCAAGACTATTTTGTACAAGAAGAAAATGGAAGTATATATTCTGAAAAACAATGATGCTCAGGATGCAATTTTGAAAATCTGTGCTGAACCATACAAATGAAAGATGTTAAATAGAAAAGAAAGGTTTGAAACATAATTAGATGGGAAATTAGAACTGAAGAGATTATTTGATTTTTGTAAGACACCAAACAACAGAAATAGAGAAAGAATGAGGAATGCATCAGAAAAAGATAGCAATAGAAACAGTGACAATAGAGACCAGCGAAACACTTTTTTTTCTAAATGTACATAAGTAAAGAGAGACAAAGGTGAAAACCTGTTAATAATGAAGAGGCAGAAGGTATTGTGGACGCAACCTGACAACACACAGCCTACAGGTGACTGCTTCTTTTGTGGGACTACACAGCAGAATGTACATAAATGGGGAGAAGGGGAGCAGGAGGATAGAGAGGAGCAAGTAATATATTGACCTGTGGTCTCAGAAAGAGAGCTTACATGGGAGTGTGTGAAGAGAATGGAAGAAAGACTGAAAAGGGAGAAGAAAGAAAGCAAAACTTACCTTGGACATGAGAGTGAATCCCATTGATTAATGCCTCTTTGAGAAAGAGAGATAGATGAAGGGAGCTGAGGTCCATATACTGGATGGGTCCTATTAGATTTAGTGCTTGAAGTGTACTTTAGACCAAAAAAAAAAATCAAGTGGTGGGGCATATAATCAATGGCATGGTGGAATGAGACCATAGCATAAGAAAATGCCCTATATGACAACTCTAAAAGCATTGTTTGGAAAATGAGACAAAATGGAAAAAGGGTATCCTTAGAGTAAGTAGTGGTGGAAAGTTATTAGAAGGGAGAACATAGAGTGGATATGTTGAAAGCTTTGACTGCATGAAAAATACAGAGAAAAGAGAAAAACAAACAATCATGGGTTCATGAACCAGAGAAAAAAAGGTGTAAAAAGAAAGAGAAGATGAACAATGCAAAGAATAAGAGAAATCTTTGTGTGTGTGTGTGTGTGTGTGTGTGTGTGTGTGTGTGTGTGTGTGTGTGAAGGGGCACAAGAAGTCAGATATAAAAATTTAAAAACTAAGAAACCAGATTTTCTGAAGGAAAAGGGATGAAGGGGTGTATTGATAATTCATTTTTGCATATTGTTAACATAATTTTGCTTCTAAATGGGAAGATCTCCATCCATTAATGGACCTGTTCATTAAGGGGAGTTGGATTAGGGAAGATTTGTAGGAAGGTCCACACATTTTTTTAATGAGGCACTGGTTCCCAAGGGTTATTATGCCCTCTGGGTCTAAAAAAATGTTTAAATACTCTGTGATGAGGTTCTACTTTGGGGCTTACTCTTTGGAAGTATTTGCTTGGCCACAAAAGACTCTGGGCAGCTCCTAAGGAGCCCTATGCTTTGAAAACCCAAATGTTGGTGCTTCTTTCTCTAGTAACTGTATATATGTATTGATCAGACAGTTGGGTATATCTGTTGATTTATGATGTATGTATTGCTTGTGTCAGACAGTTGGAAACCATGTCTGTTGATTTTGATTTCTTTGTATATTCTCTGAAGTTCAGGGTGCTGACTTTTTCCCCTGAACTAAGTGAATGATATATGTGCTTTAATAAAGTATTTGTTGACCCCTAAAAAGTTGTTTTCCTTTTATAAAAGCAGATCAAAGAACCTGCACTGCAGATCTTCTTGTGTATGTTGGGGTCCTTTCTTTTTCAAGGGAGATAATCAAATGAGAAAAGGTCTAATGGATGCGGGAGGGAGAAAGCCAGTGGGAACAGAGTCACTTAAAAAATGATAAAAGCAAAGTAATTAAAGAAGCATAATAATATGTTTATCCCAAAAGAGGGAATGTGAAAATGAAAAGCTTTTGCACAGGCAACATTACTATATCTTGGATGAGAAGGGAAGTTTCAAATAGCTAAAAATCTTTTTATCAAATTCCTCTGATAAACTTTGGTATCTAAGTTATATAAACAATAAATACATATGACTAGTTGTAATTTCACAACAAATAAACGATTGCACTACTCAAAAACTCACAAACCTATGATAAAAATCTTCAGATGAATAATAATGTAAGAAATGTAAATTAAATCAACTGGAATGGTTCACCTCATCCTGGAAATTGAATTGTCAAAAATGACAAAAAATGTCAACAGTCAACGTTGAAGTATTCTAGAATGATAGGCATACTAATGAATTTTCAGTGGAGCTATGAAATAGTACTTTGTAAAGCGATTTGGAATCATGCAAATTAAGACATTTCAATCAAATATTCATATCTTTTGAAACAAAGGCTCCATTACTGAGATAACATCCCAAGAAAGTCATAGATCAGACTTAAAAAATCCATACAAATTCCAAAACATTTATAGTAGAACTTTTTGTAGTAACTATGAATTGGAAACAAAGTAGATGCCTATCAATTTGGGAACAACTAAACAAATCATGGTACATGAATGTAATGAGATTACTGTGACAGTGGAAATTATATGTGATGAATAAATAGAAGCATCTATATGATTTGTTACAGAGGAAAGTAAGCAGAGCCAAGAAAACAATATACACAGTAACTACAGCAATGTAAATGGAAAGAATTACACATAAAAAAAAATCAAAAATAAATTTAACAAAATTATAAAGATTAAGAGGGTCTCAAATGAAGAGATATCAAAAGAAATTACCACACTTATCCCCTCAAGAAGACGGGTATTGCACATATTTTTAGACTTTTTCATGTATTGATAAGTTGTAGTGTTTTTTCCCTCTCCAAAAATATTATGTTTCACATAGAATATCTCTCTGAGAGGGGAAAGGAAAGGAAAACATGAGATACCAATGTAGCACCAACATGATATTCACGACACCTATGGTGGCCATGAATATCACAGCACGATTCTGAATCACTAAATACAACAGACTCTCCACACAGAAAACAGAGCCAAAACATTTATTCAGACACCAGAAAGCCAAATCCATCATAGCATCAAAAATCTATACACAACAATGTTGCAGAGAACAACACTAGCCCCAAGCCTTCCTTCATCTAGGTTTCCCACAAACCAGCTCCATTAAAGAAATCACAAGTAGGTTACCTTAAAATCAGAAACAAGTCCTTTCACTCACACTAGCCAGCTGCCTGCTTGACTGCATCCTTCCTGGCTCTGATCAATTCCTTCTCAGACCTGCTCTAGCTCTGCCTCCTCCTACCCATTCAGCAAACTCCTCCCACCACAGACTTCATGTAACTTAGGCTTCCACGTGGCTTAAGTAGGTCACATGGGCCTACTAATGAATGGGACAAATTTTCCATTTAAATTATCATTACACAAGGTGAGATAAAATAACAGAAACATTAACAAAAATTTATTTTTTCAGTTGTATTAGGCCATCAAAATTTAAATAATTATAACTTAAATTGTCTGAATATAGGGGACAGGGAAAAATGATAAGGAAATTGATTCACACTAGGAATTTTTTCAAAAGAAATTTCCAAGATGATCCAAGTATCTCCATGTTCTTCTTTAATTATGGGGAAGAGAAAATTAGGTAAAACATTTAGGTATGTTCCATATAGATGAATTTGACACAGATCACATTGTGATGGCATTTCTTATATAACAGTCCAGATCATCTCACTCAGACCCTCCCTCTTTGCATGGACAGGCAAGATTATCATGGTAGAGAATATGATGAAAAGAACATAGGGTCCAATTGACCTTGTTGGGTCTTGAAATACCTGGAACTGAATCTTGAATCTGATGTATTTTCCACATTATGTGACCTTGCATGACATGCTTCAACTCTGTGAGCTTAATTTTCTTCTTCTGCAAAATAGGCAAAATAACCTAGTAACTAGTAATTTACTTAGATTTTGGGAAAATGTCTGACAAAATATATCATGTTAGTGGCACAGAAAACATGCAGATAAAGGTTAGACAATAGTAAAATGCTGTGGCTTCAGTACTGTTAGAAGGCACAGACCCAAAGAGTAGGCATTAAAGTTTTCAAGTAAAATTAGAAAAAGGTCTCTAGTCAGATGTTCAGGGAATTATATATGACCCAATGCTATTAAATATTTTTTATCAATATTTTGGATAAAGGTATATGGAATAGGCTTATAAAATACTAAAATTAGATAGCTAGAAAATATAACTAATATACCTGATGAAAGTTGTAATATACAAAAATTTTGGTAGGCTAAAACCTTGGATCATGTCAAAATGAAATATATTAATGATTAATGTAAATTATCTTTCTTGGACTGGAGTATAGCCACCTCTCATAGGCTCAATCCTGCTATTGATCAGACTAGGAGCTTTGACTTGCTCCATTTCTGACCTGGGATCCCTAACCTCCTTAATGCCTAACTATATTTTTTGTAGATTTAGCAAAGACACCTGCTCAGTATCTATATGTCTAAGTCAGTGTCTAAAACTGATCGATTTAAATCTACTGAAGCACAGAACACTGAAACAAAAGTGATCTATTAACCTCAGCCCCCTTGTACCATATATAGTGGCATAAGCCACTATATTCTAAACATTTGAACTAAAGAAAAAACAACTTTACAAGTGCATCATGAGCAAGATGTTATGAAATGATTAGATGGCATTTTGTTTAGTAAAAAAATCCAAAAAAGCATATGGCAAGTCCAAGGTACTCAATAGTGCACCGCCATTAGAGAAAAGACATGTAATAGTAAAAAAAAAATAATAACTAGTAATTGTAGGCTATATTAAGAAAAGAATAACCTCTATCATTATGGGAGCAATGGTCCCTCAAGATTCTGATCTGGTGAGAACTGATCAGGAGCATTATGTTTATTTCTAAATTTAAGAAAGACTTTGATAATTAAAAAAAAAATTAAGGAGGAAATTATAAAAATATGAAATATTTTTAAGTACACTTCTGAGGAAGCAATAAAATTAGGGTTGTTCTGCTTGGTCCCAGAAAAAAATGGAAAAAAATGAGTAGAGTAGAAATGACCGAGAAGAAAATTTGGATTTTATTTTTAAAAAAACTTGCTAAGATTTTCAAGTGTCCCCAAAGCATGAAGAGATGTTATTGGGACAACTTATTTTACAGGATTTTTGTAATATTTAAAAGAGAAAATATGCGTATTTGATAGTACTTAAGAACTTTTAAAAAGGCATAACCATATAGTGAACAGAGAAAGAGATTTTTAATCAAAGTATCTGAATTTAAATTCTAATTCTTCCATTTACTCTATAAGTAAATATGTCTTTAGACAAGTCAGTTATAGTTATTGGACCTCAATTTCCTCATTTGTCTAATTAATAGGCTAGGGTGAGTGATGTCTAAGGTCCTTTTAAGTTCTCAGTCTATAAGATTATGAATTATAAATTGCTATATAAAATGCAAATTAATCTTTTATACCCACTGACTTATTCACTATGTGCTGATAGTTTGAATTAAATTCAAAGGCATGACAAGATTCAGAGTGGTTTAAGAAATTTTAAACTATGTCTTTTATATTCTATTTACCAAAGCTAAAAAGCGGTCAGGTATACCACAGGAAAATTTCAATAACAAGATTTAAACAAAAGTGTTTGCCCATCAGTACAATAATTCATTTAATAAAATTTATTAAACAGCTAATTTATTCAATGTACCGTGAAATGTACTTGAGGAATTAAAATACCAGCGGCACAGAATTCCTGCCCTCATTGAGTTTGCACAATAAAGACACTATAAAATAAAAAGAAAATGCTTAAGAGTAAGAGTAGAAGAATGTGCTATTCCAGGTCCAAGAAAAGAAAGATCATTTTGAAATGGGAAGATCAAAAAAAGCTTTATGGAATTTAATGTAACATTTAATTAGAAATCTCATCTCCTAAGCATTTCACTTCATAAGACTTTACAGTAAACAAGAAATCAAATATGACCCCCTTTTGGCCTTGTGCTATGACAGCCCATCAATCATGAATATTTATTGTCTCATAAAAGACAGTAAGGCCTGTACTAATCATACATGCAGATCCCCTTTGACTTTTCTGGGATAATACTACCCCGACTGAATATAGTATTCTGGAAATGGTCATAATTAAGTCTCTCAGTTCAGATATAGTAAGTTTCACTCAATGAGACATAGGCCTAGCCATTACCAAACTCTTATTGATTGGTAGGTGGTAAAATGCTTTGCAAGGTGGCAAAGAATTGAGAAAGTAACTAAAGTCTTTAAGTCAGAATTGTAAACAAATAAAAATATAATGGGGAAGATGAATGGATATGATTTTGAAGGCAAGCCTGGTCATGCTGGGAGCCTTGGGGCTCTTATTTTTAGTTGTACAAAATGAGATCCTCCATTGATTGGGGGAAAATTCATGAGTCTGTTACACATAATCCAACTCCTCAGACACATACTATCATATTTACCTGCAAACTAACCACTGTGAAAAGACTGATGTATATGAGGGTTTCTCCCTCCAAAGTGCAACATTAATTAGTCTAGTTTTTTTGATTGTTTTCATCATTTTGAGGATCTTTTTTCCCCTAAGATGTAGCAAAATAGGTGACTGATTGTCTTAGGAGCAAGCCAAAGCTACAATTACGACTAATTGGACACAGTTTCCTAGTAGCTGCTGGTCATATGAAGCTGGTTTCTTTAGGGCAAAGAAAACGTCACCCACATGAGATCAGGGTCCTTCAGATCTGGTGTTAAGTCCCAAAGTTATACCATTAACTGTCATTCTGACCATACATTTCCATATGGAAATGAGGATGTCCAGGTAATGTATGCATATTGCATATCATTTTTATATTAGAGCTAAGTAAACTTCTTAATTTTTCAGTGAGCTTTAAGTTATTTATTTTCTAACCCATACCAGGGTCAGATCTATCCTTAAAAGTCATGACAATACTGACTTAACTGTACTTGTTTAAAAACCTTATAATTATATCTATTACTAAATGACATTTATCAACCTTATCATCATTATCTTTTGCTTTTATGTTATTCTATAATTATTTATTCTGTTCCCAATGTTTGACTAGGTGCCCTGCCAATAGGAGGAACAGACACTAATTTCCTTCAAGCTGTATACAATGTAAGGCAGATGTGAAAACTCATGGAGGCAGAGTGGGACAAAGGTAGTTCGGTAAAGAATGATGCATTTGAAGATAGTAGTTTACATTCTTGGATCCATCACTTAAGTAGATGAAGGAAATAATAATGTAGATATTAATTACTATGATGAAGAGGAAGAAGAGGAAAAAGAACCACAGAGGAAGCAATATTATTGACATTCTTAAGACAAAGAAGAGAAAAAATCAGCACAAGAAAGAATTAAAAAACAAGCAACTGTAGAAATTTGATTAGTGATTATAAATGCAGTAAGTATTGGGAAAAGAGGGGAATCTCTATGGTGAAATAAAACTGGAACTTTAAGACTTTAATTTATGTATTCTTCAATTAAAGCATATATGCACTGCCTTCTAAGTAAAAGATATTCCATTAGGTGTTTGACACAATAAAAATGATTCATAAAATACGGTCACAGATTAGAAAATATTTGTAAAGTGGCAAGCTAAGCAATACAAACAAATGTGTGTACAATAAGTTAGAATATGTTGGACAATTGTGGTGGCAACCTGGGGCAAATCTAAGTTATTTCTAAAGAAATATATTCCACAAAATGGTTACATTAGAAAACTGATTATTATGGGAGTCAAATGATAAGAATAAAATCAAACATGACTTTAAGAATTCCAGAAAAGTTGAGTGGAGAAAAGGTGGTATCTCTAACTTTAGTCATGGAAAAGGTCCTTCCAGCAAGAAATATTATAACTACTCATGCCCACTGTGTGTGTTTTTCCCATACATCTTTCTTGTGTCTTAAACAATATTCATCATAGTTCTTTGGCCAAAAACATTTATCAACTAGTAGTCATCCTTCTAGAGATGAAACCTTTTTTCTTCCCCTCAAGTCATAGAAGGTCTAGAAATTTATGAAAGAGAAGCGTATACTTTGGTAGAATCTTTTAAAATGATATGATTTAGATGAGGTTTGAATGTTTCTTATCTAAAGGATAGCCTCTATTGTTTCAGCAATTCTCAATATTAGAGTATTAGGTTGTTTTATGCAATAGTTGCAATCTTCATTAGTGGAAGTACAATCATACCAATTGAATCAAATTTCCTTGGAGTATGGCATAATTGTATATCTCCTAATTCCATATAGAAGGTCAATATTTTAATTTTTAAAAAGTCCAATTTTCTGCCCTCCAGTACCAGGAGAGTAGGGGACACCTGAGATGAATACCTTAATTTCCTCTTTAAGTGGTTTTATATATTCCCTCTAACATAGCAGTTCATATTTCCTCTTATTTCAATGCTTTAAAAAATGAAAGATATAAATACTAGGAATATGATTTGCTAAAAAATCAAACATTTATATTATTTCAGACATGCATGTGGTATTAGAATATGATTGTCAGGAGCTTAGAAGAATTGGGTATCACTGCAAAAATCCTGAATTCTATGATATCCTTCTTTAATATGGTAATAAAAATTCAACAAGCATTAAGTACCTACTATGTCTGCTGAAACAAACAGTGCAAGCTCCCTGGGAGTCGGATCTATCTTCGACCTTTCTTTGCTATTCCAGTGCTTTGCATTTTCTGACTCATATAGGTGATTAATAGGTGTTTATTGAATGTTTTATTAAGTGCCCTGGCTATGAATTTTGAGAGACTGAGTTGTTATGTGTATAACAAAGTTGCAAGAGCATTTTTCCTGAGAAAGGGCCCAGTTGTGGTTGCATAACAATACTTCAAAGGAAACCTAGTCAGGATAGTTGTATTATTTTATTCACCTTCCTTTCAGCAACACATGTGTAGGAGAAAATACTACAGATGGTGAGAGTCATGTAAAGGTGAGAGCTGGTCCAGCACAATTAGAATATGATAAAGGGACTTGAAATTTAAGAAAAGTAGACAGTAGTAAAGAGTTGAACTGGCACACCATTGTGCAAACATGGGAAAATAAGACAGCATTATTAGTGAAGGGGAGATGGCCTGGAAGAGAATGGAGAAGTCAACGTTTTAGATATCATAGGGTAGAGAGTGAATTTAAAAAAAAAAAGATAGAGGGACATATGAAAAGCAAACATAATATGGTTGCATATGGGTATCTGGGAATTCCTGAAGATAAAGGTGGTACTTATATGAGTGATGGCAAGGTCAAGAACATAACCATCTCTGTGTAGCTAAGGTGGGGTCACTTTTGGGCAAAGGGTAGATTGTCATCCCTGCTCCTTGCTACCTTCTTAAAATTAGCAAAGTTTGTACTTCTTAATTAAATTTAAGTATTAGAAATAATCTACACCTTAAATGGACTTTCGTGAGATGAACTGATAAAATTGATGGATATAGATTCTCTATGAAAATCCAATTCTAATGGTATTTCATATTTAAATAGCTCTTCAAAATTTACAAAAAATCATCTGGTTAGGTTAGTAGTGCATATGCTAGGATCTTGATTTATAAGGAAGTAGAATGGTGTTCCCTATAGTTAAATCCATTGCCTAAGGTCACAGAGCTTTCAGTAGACTACCTCAGGAAGAAATGGGTCAGTCCTTTTTTGGTCTTCAAAGTTCTAAAAACAGTAGAGAAACACTTTGTGTTTACATTGTACAGAGGATTCTTGTTTAAGTGCATATCAGTGCAGATGTGCAGGTGACTTTTAAAGTATCTTCCAGCTCACAGACACTGTGATTATAAAGTCATGATCAAATCATGACCAGAACCTAAATCTTCTGACTCCTAGACAATGATACAACCTTTATACAATGATGCCTCTGAAATGAAGAACCTGAAGTTGAGCAAACATAGCTCCTAGATTGGTCTGAACATTGCATATCAAAACTCTGTTTGTGTTTTCCATATCTAGAAACTCAGTACCTGAATGAATTACATATGGAAATTTTGCTTTTTCATACATTCAAGTGATATATATATATATATATTTTTTTTCTTTGTGAAAGGTTCTTTTTTCGCTTCCTTTTATCCATGTTTAAATATACTTTTGAAACCATAAAATATAACACAGAGGCAGTACACATAACCATTACATATCTTCTCATCAAATCCCTTTTCTTATCCATATATGAACTTATTTAGAATTCCATTAGCATCTTCATCTATTTGAGACACTAGTTCCATTTTAATTAGCCATCTGAATTTGGCAATGCTGCTAGGGAAAACAGCTTTGGTTTTATTTTATTACCAATCTCAGAAGGGTAATACTAATTAGGAGATAAATGAAGGTTTTACTGTGAGGTACCATCATAAAACATTTCAAACAGGTCATAATCCTAAATGCAATTTGGGAATATCTTCTCTACTGTTTGGAAAATGATTTACTGATGTGTAAAATCATAGTTTCTATCCTTTAAAATGCTTTATCAGAAGTCACAAAGCCTCAATATTATGCCATAGAGTAAAAAGGATAGAAAATGTGAGTTATGTGATTAACTGTATTATTGTAATTCATTTCAGTTTGTGGAGGCCTAAGAAGTTAGCAGTGTGCCGGTATTTCATACAGTTGCCCTTATCATTTGCCGCAGGAAAGATATTCCATTGATGAACTAATATTTTTATAGCACAGTTATATTTAGTTAACATTTATATATAGTTTTATATATATATATAATTATATATAACTATATATACATATAACTATATATAGTTTATATATATAACTATATATAACTATATATATTATATATAGTTAACTATATATAGTTAACATTTACTAATGGAAATGATGACTAACTGTGGCCTTGCCCAGAAATTGGCCTAAGAAATCACCAATTAGGTAGCTTAAACATGCCCAAGTATATTGTGTTTCAACATTTATGAAGATTTTGTACTGACTTGTTTATTATTGTACTTGCATGTCTGTGGATTTAGATTTTTTGAGAAACCTTTATAAAATGCTAATGCACCCAATCTGCCCTCCTTGGGGCTAGTTTAAAAGAGAGAGCTGGGATAGCAGGTACTCCTCCACTACAGGAATCAAAAGACATCACCCATACAATTTTACCATTTTATCTCAAAGTCCTGTGGGAACAGGTGAGTGATGAAGTAGCAGGTGTGGATACATTGGGAGCTGTGGTCACAAACCTGCACATAGGCGACCCAGGCCATAGGGTCGTTTCTCACTGGAAGCAGCAGTGGGACTTGTCAGGTCCCTGAGTGCCTGAGTAACCTTTTAAGGATCACACTTCTCACTTCCTCGTGTGAGGAAGGGGGCTAGAAAAGGTGCGCTAAAAATTGTCTGCTTACCCCAGCCCTGGTCTGAATATTACAGCAGGCAGAGAATCCCACTCTGGTCTAAACACAAAGGAAAATATATAAAATGTACAAAAATATCTGCAAAGATGATTCCTCTCACCATCAGCACATGGAACGTGTGACAGACAACACAAAATCCAGGAGACCTG
The DNA here is from genome assembly GCA_023548195.1 of Bettongia penicillata ogilbyi. Classification (NCBI taxonomy): domain Eukaryota; kingdom Metazoa; phylum Chordata; class Mammalia; order Diprotodontia; family Potoroidae; genus Bettongia; species Bettongia penicillata. The sequence goes on along the minus strand of JAJHZJ010000514.1, from coordinate 9,986,827 downwards.
AATGATGAACTGCTCTTATTGCAAGAGAACTTAACAGGTATCACATCTAACTAGCAGCCCTGAGTGAAAGAAGACTGGTAAATGAAGGCCAGCTTACTGAAGTTGGAGCTGGATACACATTTTTTGAAGTGATCACAGTAAAGTGGAGCGCCATGAAAATGATGTAGGTTTCACAATGAAAACTAATCTAGTCAGCAAGTTGGTATGCTTGCCAAAAGGAGTGAATGACAGGCTCATGACAATGCAATTGCCACTTGCAGCAAAACACCATGCCACCATTGTCAGTGCCTATGCTCACACCATGACAAACACTGATGAGGTCAAAGAAAAATTTTATGAAGACCTAGAGATGCTTATCATCAATGTGCGAAAAGAATACAAGGTTATAATGCTGGGAGACTTTAATACCAGAGTAGGCTCAGACTTACAGACTTAGCAGGGAGTTCTAGGGAGGAATGGAGTTGGAAACAATAACAGCAATGGTCATTTACTGCTGAAGACTCATGCATCACATGACCTTCTCATCACAAACACTGTTTTCCATTTACCTAAACGCAATAAAATTTCATGGATGCACCGTCGCAGCAAACACTAGTATCAAATAGATTATTTGATTGTAAGGAGAAGAGACAAACAAGATGTGAGAGTGACAAAGGCAATGTGTGGTGCAGAGTGCTGGACTGATCATAGACTTATCCTTTCAAAGCGAAATATCCACATTCATCAAAACTGCCACCCTAAGGCAAAATGACTACCAGAAGAATTAATGTCAACAAATTAGAGCTCTTTTCTGAGTGTGAATAGTTTGTTGCTAACTTGCAGGGAAAGGTGGAAACCTATGCTGCATCACAACTACTTAGTGCTGATGGAGCCACATTGATCAGTGATAAGGTGGGGGACCATTGCTCATATAAAAGTTGACTGAAGTTTTTCTGGTTATATAGCAACAGGTTATCCTCTGGGAGTTCAAGGATACCTCCATTCTCCATCTCTATAAAAGTAGATGGAAAGAATTGTCCTGTGACAATCACAGGGCTGGTTTCTCCCTTAGTCATTGCTGGCAAAATCCTCCTTAATAGGCTGATGCTTCACGTGGAAGATGGTCATATACTTGAAAACCAGTGTGGCTTCAGAAAGGGTCAAGGAACAGTCAATATGGTGTTTGCTGCCCAACAACTCTAGGAAAAACGCCAGGAGCGGAACAGAGGTCTGTACACAACATTTGTAGATCTAACCAAGGCCTTTGACACTGTTAGTCATGAGGGCTTATGAAAAATTTTGTCAAAATTTGGTTGCCTGGAGAAGTTCATCAGTGTTGTACATCAATTTCATGATGGCAAGTTTGCCAGGGTTCTGGATAGTGGACAATGTTCTTGTGCCTTCTCAGTCACCAATGGAGTGCAACAGGACTGTGTGGTTGCCCTCATGATTTTGAGCATGATGTTTTCAGCCATGATGTCAAATGCTTTCAATGAGGATGAACATGGCATTATAACCTTGTATTCTTTTCGCACATTGATGCCATAGTAGCATATGTCAACTACCGTAATGATGGTAAGTTCTTTAATATGAAAAGACTACAAGCCAAGACCAAAGTTAGGGAGTGCTGGTGCATGATTTTCTGTTTTCAGATGATTGTGCCCTCAATGCAGGCTCTGAAGCTGGTATACAACAAAGTACAGATCAATCCTCTGCTGCCTGTGCTAATTGTGGCCTAATAATTAATACCAAGTAATCACAAGTGCTCAGTCACTATCACACCATCCATATGTGGAACCAGGGGTTATAATAAATGGAGAAGTTTTGAATACTGTGGATAAGTTCACTTACCTTGGTAGTATATGAGGTATATATACCTTGGTACGTATAAGACTGACTACCAGTGAAGGTCTACAGAGCTATCGTGCTGACCTCATTGTTGCATGCCTGTGAAACATGGACAGTCTACCAGTGTCATGCCAGGAAACTGAATCGATTCCATTGGAACTGCCACAGGAATTCTGATTCCAAGGATCACCTGGCAGGATAAGGTACCAGAAACTGAAGTCCTTGCTTGAGCTGAACTGCCAAGCATTCCAACTTTGCTTCAGAGAGTGCAACTCCAGTGGGCTGGCCACATTGTTCGAATGGAAAATGTACACTTGCCAAAAAGACTATTTTATGGAGAACTCATATGGGGCAAGTGATCATATGGTGGTCAGAAGAAATGATACAATAACACTCTCAAGGTCTTTCTCAAGAACTTTGGATTTGACTGTGCAACATGGGAGGTACTGGCACAGGACAACTCAGCATGACGTGGCCACATCAGTAAAGTTGCTGTGCTCCATGAGGAAAGTAGAATTGAGACAGCACAAAGGAAACACAAGATCTACAAATTTGGAATATCCACCTCAAATATTCACACAGACTATCTGTGCCCAAACTGGGGTAGAGCATTCCAAGCTTTCATTGGTCTGATCAGACACAGGCAGACACACTGAAACTTCACTTTATTACAGTGATGTCATTTTGTTCCTTTTTGAGAACAAAGGACAAAGATCAACCAACCAACACATTAACTTAAGTTTATTTTACCCAAGTGGGGAAGAACTGTTTCCATTATGGCAGGCAACAAGATTGAAAAAAAATTATTTCTTCTTTAGAAAATTAAAATACATTCAGAAAATTACAAAATTTTGAGTTAAGCAATTCACTAGTCTTCAGGTCTTAACCATACCTTAAAATGGAGAAGTTTTGAATACTGTGAATAAGTTCACTTACCTGGGTAGTGTACTTTCTAGAGAGGTACACATTGACAATGAAGTTGATGCACGCATTGCCAGAGCTATCTCAGTGTTTGGGATACTGAAAGGAAAAGTTTGGGAGAAAAGAGGTACAAGGCTGACTACCAGTGCCATGCCAGGAAACTGAATCGATTCCATTGGAACTGCCATAGGAATTTTGATTCTGAATATCACCTGGCAGGATAAGGTACCAGAAACTGAAGTCCTTGCTTGAGCTGAACTGCCAAGCATTCCAACTATGCTTCAGAGAGTGCAACTTCAATGGACTGGCCACATTGTTCAAATGGAAAATGTACACTTGCCAAAAACACTGTTTTATGGAGAACTCATATGGGGCATGGCACTGGTAGACTGTCCATGTTTCATAGGCATACAACAATGAGGTCAGCACAATGGTTCTGTAGTCCTTCATTTTGGTAGTCACAGTATTCAAAACTTCTCCATTTGTTAAATTCCATGGTTTCACATATGGATGGTGCAGTGGTGGCTGATGGAGCACCTGTGTTTTTTGGTGTTAATTATTAGGCCAAAATTAGCACAGACAGCAGAGAATTGATCCATATTTTGTTGCATCTCAGCTTCAGAGTCTACATTGAGTGCACAATCATCTGCAAACAGAAAATCATGCACCTGTAACACTCCTTACACTTTGGTCTTGGCTTGATGCTGTGTTCATCTTCATTGAAAGCATTTGACATCATGGCTGAAAACATCATGCTAAAAAGCATGAGAGCAAGCACACAGCCCTGTTTCACTCCACTGGTGACTGGAAAGGCACAAGAACTTTGTGCACTGTCCAGAACCCTGACAAGCATGCCATCATGAAATTGATGTATAACACTGAAGAACTTCTCCAGGCAACCAAATTTTGACATAATTTTCCATGAGCCCTCATGACTAACAGTATCAAAAGCCTGGTGTGAGGCATGGGGGGTAGACAAGTTGCCCTAAACATTATCTGCTTACTCAACTGTGACTGATTACTGCGGCTGGTGGGGAATCCCACTATGCAGTTGAAACACAAGATAGGCATTACTCATGGTATAAAAGAAAGAGAGGATAGTCTCCTTTGGGTGGTAAGTGTGTCCTTTGGAATGTGTGGTGCAAGTGAACATTAGAACACCACAGACCCTGCATCCTCTAAGAATCCTCCAAAGGTATGCATTCTGAATCCAAATTCTCATGATGCTTCTCATTATGTGGGCAGTAGCACAACAGCCAAACCTACTACACTTGATTTGTGATACTTTCTATGTCATTGTCTAACAGTTAAAAAAGCAATAAATTGTGCATCTTTGCTGGATGCATTCATTATCTATCCCAGACCACTAGTGTTTCATTCTATGTTTCTTATGTTTGCATTTGCTCAATAGATTGCAGAAGCCAACATTCCTACAATTGCTCAGAAATTGCATACCTCACCATGGCAGTATTATAACAAAAGAAAGCTAGTGCTTAAATAAAGTGAGAACCATATTGTACAAGATACTAAATTTCACTGGCATCAAAAAGTGTTAGGATTACTACAGTATTTGAAGTCACTGTGGCATATGGTACCTGGCATGTTTAAAAATGTTAGACATTTTAATTTGGGGCAAAATTTCACTACAGAAGAGATTTCTTTATTGCTTTTTTTTTTAAATTGGCTCATTTCCTTTAACTGAAGTATGTCAATAATGTCCAAGTTAATTTAACTGAATTGTCATGTATAGTACATGACTTCTTTTTATAAATTGAGCTGACATTTACATCACATGACAGGAAAAATGATGTCTAGAAGCAATTCCTTAATCAATCAGTAAGGATTTATTAAGTGCTTGATATATCAGGAAATATGCCTAGATGTCTGGGTTACGGAGACACAAGGAAAACAGTCATAACCCTTAATAAACTTCTATTCTATCATCTCATCTTATTTGTCCACATAGAAGCACATGCAGAATGTGTATTACAAGATAGAAGATGATTTTGGGAAGTAGAGAACTACTAGTTAAAGCAAGGAGTCTGGGGGCTATCCAAATAAATCATGTCAAAATTGGTGCTTAAGTTAAATCTTGAAGTAAACCAGGGTTTCCAAGATATAAAGGTGAGGCATGAACACATTCAATTCATGAAGCATTTATCATGTATAAGGGACTGATTTAATCCTCCTTTATCATCAAATGAGAACTGGGAGTTGTCATAAAACCAGAAAAGGGGCCATTCTAATGGCCATTTTGCTTGCCATCTCAAACTAGAAAAGGTACATAGGTATAAGAGCAAAGCAGAAGTGAGAGAAAGAATATAGTGTATGAAGAAATGCATGAAAGCCAGTTCAGTAGGAGTATAAAGCTCAGAAATGATATTAATATATGATGAGGCTTCAAATGTGGTTCGGGGCCAAATTTGGCTATAAATTAGAGAAGCTCCTGGATTAGAAATGGAATCATTCCAATTTTTCTATCTCCTTTTGTACGTATACCTAAGGAACACAAAAATAGACATGGACTTGCTGGTTGGACTTCTCTCTTTTTGATGCTCATGAAATTTGTCCACTTTGTCTACTCAACATTACTCTGTAGAGACTCCTGAGCAACAGTGTCTAATATAGTGCTGGGTACAGGGTTGGCTCTCAATTAATGTTTTGATAGATAATTTGAATTGACATTCCAATACATGGGGGGAAGAATTCAATGCCCTAAAGAGTTAGAATGTTTTTCTGGAATTCACACAGCTATTCATTTTCAAGGTTCAGTTTAGTCTCTGATTCTTGCGCTTGCATTGTGCTTCTGGATTTCAATGTTTTCCCATAGACGAGAAAGTCCTAGATTTTAGACTTCATAAATATCTTCACAACATATTTCCCCAATTTACCTCATTAACACATTTTATCCCCACATGGCCCTACTCTCAATTTCCTTCTGTCTTCCTTGGTAATAGATATATTTATTTATTAACCCCAGCCCATACTTTTCTTCTATTTCCTAGGCTAATTATCTACTGAATGTTACAGGGAGTGTTTAGACTGATTCCGTATGCTTCTATTAAGTGACTTTCTTCAGACACATTCATTTATTTTGGGGCTCCACCCAGGTTTTTCTTTGCTGGTTCAAACTCTTCTCTTCCCATCCTCCCCTTTCTCCTCACCTTCAAATTACCCTTTCCACCCATATTTACATACTATTGCATCTGGAAAAGATAATTTATCCCAACCTTTTAATTTTAAAGATGAGGAAATTGAGACTCAGAGAAGTTAAAAGACTTGTCCATTTACTTGACTAAATGGCAAAGCCGCTGAAACCCATTTCCTTACCTCAAATTTCTAACACATTAATGCTTGTGAAACCCCAGTATTGCCCATTTTGTGGCATAGGATTCATCACATTGGCCCCTATTTCCTGTACTAGCATTCCTGAAACCTGACTGCTTACAGGAAAGTACAGGAAAGCCTGTCATGTTTTTTTTGTTTGTTTGTTTTGTTTTTTAAGGCAGAGCACATCAATCTTTATATTGATGCTCTAGGGATTTCTCCCAGTGAAGCATAAAGCTGTTCAGTGGATAAGGCTTTGGGTGGTAGGAGATTAATGCAGGATCATAGAAATGGTTTATATATCACCTTTAAAGTAATTGATTGTTTGGTTTGAGAAAATAACATCACATTGCCCTCTGTGAACTGGGACTTCAGTTTTGTTGCACCATTTCCTTTGTTTTTGTTTTGTTTTTAAGAATGAAGGTTATTTATTATGTCCCAATAACAAAGATCCCCTCATATCCTGTTGCTAGCAGCTGCTTTGTGAATGAAGCCTAGTGAGTAGGTGGAAATAGCAATTCTTATGAAGTCAAGTCTCTTTCCAAAAACAAATTGCACTTAGTTTGATAGGCTTTCTGGGAGCCAAAAGAAACACTGGAGTAATACAACCTTCCCTTTTTCCAACTTCCACCCCCTTCCCTAAACTGTGAGTTTGGTTTGATACAGATAAACATATTCAAGGAGCCTCCTAAATATTCCACAAAGCATCTAACCTCTGGCAACATTTCTCAATACAAGTTACATTCTCTTTTCCTTAACTTGCTTTCTACTCCAATGGCCAATACGACTCACACATTTCCCTTTTAGTATCAATGTCACCACCATCTTCTTCTTATCTACATAAAAATCTTCTTAAATGCTAAGAATACAAAAGAGCCCAAACTTTGCCATTTCCTGATGTTAATTATACAATCAAATATTTTATCCTTAACTTTTTCAAGGGTTTTGCTATTAGTAGCATGTTGGCTTTTAATTCCAGGTCTTTCCAGCGGCACTGTCATATGTCATAGGACCTTGAATAAGCCAATGAAATTTGCTGAGCCTTAGTACCTTCATCTGTAAAACAAAGTGAATGTCTGTCTTCATATATGAAGCCTGTGTTATATACCGTGTAAGCCATTATTGGGAGACCATTCTCCTATTTGTAACATTGTTGCCTTAACTAATCTACAGCTAGAAGTCTTTTATTCATTTCTAATTTCTGAATACTGCTGTGATCTCTCATTAATAAAAGAACACAGATAGATAAAAAGATTTATTTTTGCCACACACTATCCTAAATGCTAGCTAAAAAATACAAAAATTGTGACGTTTTTCTTTGAAGGACTTCATATTTGAATAGAGGAATACAAAACATTTGGGGAAGCGGTAGGTAGAGAATGAAGTTTTACTTTGAGTTATCACAAGGAGAGTCATTTTCATAAATGCCCTTTCCAAGAGCAATGCTACTATATATGTAAGGATAAAAATGTTTCAATCACTTAAGAAGGGAAGGGGAAAGGAGGAAATAAGCACTTATATGGATCTTACTGTGTGTCAGGTACCATGCTAAACATTTTACAAGGATAATCTTATTTAACTATTTTAAAAGTTTCTCAAGACTACTCATAACCAGAGCAGGAGAAAACTAAGTAAATTAACTTTTTCCAGGGATGAAGGCCATGGTAGATTCTTGAGGTCTGCTAGAAAGAGCACTTGCATAGGTAGGAAGACATAGGGCAACAGTGATGGAAGGGGAGTTGGCAATTAGACCTAGACTTGTAGTCACATCATATCATAAGCACTCATGATTCTTTCCCAAACCATTCTTCGATAGAATCAAATCTCTTTCCTACCGTTATTGCATTTGTCATTCTGAACATCAAACTTCTTTTTCTGGTAGTTCTATCTCATTCTAGCTAAATGGTGAGACAAACTATTCCCTCTTCTTTAAATTTAGTCAGAGAAACTGTGCCAAATATGTATGTGTACCCTAGCATCCCTGACATTCTGTGCTTGGTTACTCCATCCCACTGAAGCATACCGTATGCCTTAGTTGATGGGATTTGGTAGTTGCTGTGCCAAATATGATTTATCACTTAGAGGCTGAACTTCTTCTGATGTTTTTCTCCCTAATTCCCCCAAACTACAATACCTTTGTACTTTTTGGTCTTCACCCAGTACCTCTTCCTCCTTCCCTGTTTTCAGCTTTCTTGTCTTTGCTGCCTTCCCTGGTAGATTATAAACTGCTTGAAGGCAGGATCTGTCTTGTTTTTGCTATTAATATTCATATCTCCAACACTACACACATAGTCTAGAATATAATAGAAATTAATAAATGCCTCTTGATTGATCAATGAGTTAGCCTTTTTAATATTTTTAACCATCATTCACATGTATTAAGAGAAATAATTGTGTTAACTGGCACAGTAAATTCTCAATTTATGTTTAAAAAGCATCCCCCTCTTAGGGAAGGTGATTATGCAAATCAGAAATAAAGTGACAAAGTGAAGAAACTGTGTTGGATGCAAATTAGACTTACTTTAGAGAAAATTTTTCTTACCACAGAACACAGCAAGGTATACTTTCAGGAAAAAAAACATTGACTTGACATTTAAAATTGAAAGAATTCAAAAATGCATTACGGGAAAAATACTTAATATGATTAAGAATGTACTATAGCTGGGAAATGCAGAGGCGTTTTTCCAGCTTCCTGCATTGGCAGTGTCTGAAGTAACTAAACATTTAAAGACTTACGTGAATAACATATCCTTTTATTTAGTTTGCTCTTTGCAGTCAAGTAAAAACAAAAACCAAAACTAACAGCACTGCAGTGTTTTAATATAATGAGATAAAAGTGGGATGCTAGAAGGCAAAGATGCATGGATCATACATAAATAATCTGTTCTTTCATTATACTGAGTTTCTGGTTTGGAAAGCCATCTATGAGAAGCCAGATCATCAGACACTAGCTGTGTTACTCTGAGAAAGAAACTTAATTTCCCTGAGCAGTAATTCCTCATCTATAAAAGAAGGGACTTGGGCATGCTTGTCTCTAAGGTCCCTCCAGTTCTAAATCTATGAGACTATTATCATAACAATTATATATGCTTTAGTGGTACAGAAGTGTTAAGGAGTTGCCTAAGATATGTATGAATGTATATCTATATCTATATCTATATATCTATATCTATCTATCTATCTAGAATTAAGTGATTTGCTTGAGATCATTAAGCTAGTAAGTATGAGAGGCAGAACTGAGGCTAGGTTTCCTTGACCATAAATCTAGCACCATGTCCCCTCAGTCTCTCACATATGTAAGAGTAGTGTTGACATCTATCTTTACAAGGAACTTTATCACTGTATTTGCATATTCTATGGTGATATTACAATATTAGTCAATAATATCTATAACTTTGAAGAGACTGACTAAGGAAGTGATGTCATTAAACAAATAGAAGGTGACAGGAAACTTAATTTTATATATTTCATTTTTTCCAATTACATTATAAAAACAGTTTTAACATTGCTTTTTTTTAAATTTTAAGTCACCAATTCCCTCCCTCTCACCCATCTATCTCCCCTCCTTGAGAGAACAAGTAAGTGGATTTATATTATACATGTGCAGTTGTACAAAACAAATTTACATATAAATCATGTGAAAGAAAACAAAGATCAAAAAAAAGCCATGAAAAAAATAATATGCTTCAATCTGCATTCAGACTCCATCAGTAATTTCTCTAGAGTTGGGAAGCATTTTTAATGTAAATCTTTTGGAATTATCTTGGAACTTGGTATTATTGATAAGAATGGCTAATCACAACTGATCATTATATAATAGGCATGATGTTCTTCTGGTTCTGCTCATTTCACTTTACAACAGTTATGTAAATTTTTCCATATTTTTTTCTACAAGCATCCTGCTCATTTTTTCCCTTTGTATCCCAATATTCCATCACTGTGATATATCACAATTGTTTGGTCATTTCCCAACTGATTTCAATTTCCAATTCATTATCACCATAAAAAGAATTACTGTGAATATTATTTTATGTATATTCATCCTTTGCCTTTTAAAAATTATTTCTTTGGAATACAGATTTAGCAGTGGTATTGCTCAGTGAAAGGAATGCCCCCTTTTATCTCCTTCTGCTAGATTTTGTTAGTAATATATCAAAATGTAGATGATTTCTTTGAGTTTAATCTATATCCTGAAACTTTGTTGAAGTTGCTAATTATTTCAAGCAGTTTTTTTCAGTTGATTCTCTAAATATATATATATATGTATATATATATACATATATATATATATATATATATATATATACACCACTATATCATCTACGAAGAGTGATAGTTTTGTTTCCCCATTGTCTATTCTAATCCCTTCAATTTGCTTTCCTTCTCTTATTGCTATAGTTAGTATTTCCAATGCAATACTGAATAATAATGGTGATAATGGACATCTTTGTTTGACTGTTGACAAGAAACATTTAATTTTTAGTGCTGTCTCACCCATAGGCTTGTACAGTGCATAGCACCTACTTTGATGTTTATTGAATTCAGTTGAATATGAAAGTTTCCAGTGATTAATTAAGATTTAAGATTTTCACATTTCCTTGGCAATTTCCTGGTTGAGAACAGTGACCCCTTTCACAGGTAAAGTGTTAGACATGCTCATACGCTAAAGTCTGCTGGGGTTTTTGTTTGTTTTGGTCTTCCTTTTGAACTACTGTTTTGGGATACTATACATGTACACTCCACCAAGTGGCATTCAACATCTGATATATACCAGGTCACTCTAAAGTAAAAATAAATACGTCCTCCCATTCTATAGTCTTTCTCCAGTGTCGAAGGCTCATATTTAAATCTAAGAGTAGTAACAGAATTAAAATTCATTGTTATTTCAGTGTTTGGAGAACCTACTGGACTATTCAATCATTCACTCTGTCTCTTTCCCTCCGACATTGTCTCTGTCTTCCAGACTCTCTCTCTGTCTGTCTCTATCTCTCTCTTTCTCAGTCTCTGTTTCTATCTTTGTCTCTCTCTCTCTGCTTTTGTCTGTCCAGGTCACTCTGTCCCTGTCACTCTTTTTGTTTGTTTCTCTTTTCCTCATCATTGCCATGGGAACAAATGTTCCCAACCCTTTGTTACTAGATACTAAATAGATACCTAGATACTTAATATCTTAGATAATAAATAGATACTTAGATACTAAATAGTCTTGGCCTCAGATACCACAGTGGGGAAGAGAAAAGGAATAGATTCAAATCTGATCATGATCCAGCTTACCATATATCATTTCATCAGAATATGGTTCTACAGAGATTGTTACAGAACTTTTAATTGCCTACTAAGAAATCTGATGTTTATAACTTTGTCAGACTATGTCTGAGAACATGGACACACCCACATACAGAGGGAGGGAGTGAAGAAGAGAGAGAGAGAGAGAGAGAGAGAGAGAGACAGAGACAGAGAGACAGAGAGAGAGACAGAGAAAGAGAAAATACTCACTTGACCCCATTTCCTTCAATATATCTTTTCCTTAGGCAAAATCAATGTACATTAGGGGTTAGAGTTCCCAAGTCATTATGCCTTGCCCTTTGAAAAATAATATTCTTTTAAAGTTAGCATAAAATGTTACCAACCCTCCCCCTTGATGACCTCCCTTTAAAACTAGCATTAGCAGACTACCATCCTTTCCCTCTTGTATCTATTCCAAATCCTCACTTTATTTGTATTTCATGTATCATATAATATAGAGGGAAGATAACACAATAAAATAAATGAAAGCCTAGATATTTTATCCAATCTTATGATCTCTCAAAACTTCTCAAAATAAAAATTATATAAAAAGGCAAAGTAATTGCATTTGTTTCCACAATTGTTTCCACAAGCTGAAAGCAAGAATCTGTTTTTTTTAAAGAACCTGAAGAATTAACAACAGACAAGGTAATCTCTAACCCATAAACCATTCACTCAGCTCTCTCCTCTCTCTCTCTCTCTCTCTCTCTCTCTCTCTCCATATATATATATATATATATATATATATATATATATATATATATATATATATATCTTCCATTTTCCACAAGAGAGTATCACAGCACTCACTGGTTTGTGTCCTGTAATACATTCAGCAATTACCTTGCTGTTTCTGTAGTCACTGCCAGAATAGCCTGTTCCCCTAGGAGTTATTTTATACAGGAACAAAGCCTAGTAAAAAAAATGAATAAATAATTCCCATTTTGTTGGGAGAAGATAAGATATATTTTCTTTCTAGTCTTTGGTGGTTCCATCATTGAAGGGGAAGGAGACAGACAAAATAAACAATAGGGAGATAGAAAGAAGGGAAAATTCCAATGATCTCAAATTGAATGAAACTCAGTTAAAAACCTGGAGTACAAATTGAGAAATTACCTGAGAAGGTATTAATAACAGAAAAGAAGACAGCCTTTAGTATATCCAAATGACTCCAGATATCTATAAATAAATATCAAATTAATTAACAACTGATCAGTCAGATAGATCTGTGAATTCACAATATCCGGAATATTTCACAAGAGAAATAAGATGTGGAAGCATATTTTGCAGCCAACATAGCAGTAATAATTGGTCAAATTTTAAAAATTTAAGGCCAAGGTTTTGAGTCTCTTCAAATAAATAAAGACAGAATTACTCATTTGAGAATATAAATACAAAGAAGTGAAGGAAAATCTGTTTTAAGAAAAAGAAGCAAGAATGATCACTATGCATTCAAAATATTAATCTTGAAGATAGCATGTGCAGAGAGAATTTAAGGATTATAGTTCACAAAGTAGATTTTAACAAGTTAAAAAAAGCTAATTCAAGAAATAATATAATAAACTGCATAGAATTATTGAAGAATGAAAACAAATTACTAATCTCAAGAATTCACAGATAACCACCACAAAAATATGAAACAGGAGAGAAGGAAATGGAGAGTAATTGAAAGCTGCTTCATCTGGTAGTTATATACATCATAATGAAAATTCACACATTCCGTATATATATATATTTATATATATATATATGGATATGTTATGTATTTATATATGTACACATAGATTATATGCACACATTATATACATATAATATATGTACATTGTACCAATACACATGTATACATATAGATGTGTATACATTCCCATGTATATACAAAAGCGCTGTTTTTCAGTAGTTTCTATCATGTCTGACTTTTTTTTGCCAAATTTCGGGTTTCTTGTAAAAGACACTGGAGTGATTTGTCATTTCCTTCTCTAACTCATTTTACAGATGAAGAAACTGAGGCAAACAGGATTAAGTAACTTCCCTAGGGTCACATAAGGACTGTTTAAGCCCAGATAGGTCTTCTTGACTTCAAGTCTTGTATATATGCATGCATATACATATGTTATGTATACATGCACATATGCATATTTTTGTGAATATGAATTTAAAATAAGTATATATGCACACAAATGCAATTTCACTTGATGGTATCATCACTTCATATGAATTCAACTATATTTTATTGTGATAACCCTGATATCTACTTAGCTAGTCATAACCTCTCAGAAGTCTTACATTTCCAACTGCCTGTTGTGCAACACAAATTGGATGAAACATAGGCCTCTTAAGTGCAAAATGTGTGAAATTGAATTTTATTTTTCCCAACAAATCATTTCCTTTCTTAACTACTCTATCACTGTTAAGGACATCACCATCACCATCACACATGGTTACAAAAACCTAAGTGTCATTCTTTACTCTCAATATTAGACCCTGTACTCTCAATCTTTATATGCAATCTATTGCTAAGGCTTGCCAATTTTAATGTCATAAGATCTCTTATATATGGCCCCTTCTCTCCTATGACACTTCATTTCACACATCATCATCTCACACCTAGAATATTACAGTAGGCTCCTGGTTGATTTCCTTTCTACAAGTCTCTCTCTATTCCAATCTATCCTCTACCTATCAGTGAACTTTTCATTATAGCCTTTACAATCCCCCAATTGATGGTTCAGTGGATAGAGCACTGGACCTAGAGTAAAGAAGATCTGTGTTTGAATCCAGCTTTAGATATTTACCAGTGACCTTCCTCATTCAAAACAAAGTCAAGTACAATTCATGTTATCTTTTCTCTGATATCATCATCCTCTTTGAAAATGAAAGAACACAACTTCCTAGTTGTTCCACCTTGGACAAGTCATTTAACCTCTGTCAGCCTGATGTGCAAAATGGGGAAAATGATAGCACTCATTTCACATGGTTGTTGTGAAAATCAAATGACATTATATTCTAAAGCACTTAGCATGTTGTCTGATGCATAATAGACACCTAATAAATGCTGATTTTTTCTTCCCTTCCAATTCAATAAAATCCAGGGACTCTTTATCACCTCCATGATTAAATATATATATATATATATATATATATATATATATATATATATATATATAGTTTTTTTGTTTGCTGTTCAAAGGCCTTCATAACTTTCTACCATCCTCAAACACACAAACTCTGTCTCTATCTCTGTCTCTGTCTCCATCTCCCCCTCTCTCTCTCTCTCTCTCTCTCTCTCTCTCTCCCTCTCTCTCTCCCCCTCTCTCTCTCCCTGTCTCTATGTCTCTCTGTCTCTCTCTCTGTCCCTCTGTCTCTGTCTCTGTCTCTCTGTCTCTGTCTCTGTCTCTCTCTCTCCTAATCTTCTTATGTCTAATCGCCATCATGTACTCTGTCTTCCACTGATTCTGACTTCTGTTTGGTCTTTACATGAAAACTTTCATCTACTGACTCAGGGAATCTACTGGCTGTCCCACTTGCATTGAAAGTTCTCCCTACTTATGTCTGCCTACTTTCTTTCCTGACTTACTTCTGGTCCCCTCTTTAATTTCACCTTATATAAGAAGACTTTCCTAGTCCCCTTAATCGTAGTAACTTTCATGTCTTCATTATTTCTGATTTCTCTTCCATATTTATTTTTTATTTTAGTACAGAGTTGTTTGCATTTTCCCTCCCCCATTAGATGGTGAGTACCTTGAGAACAGGGACTACTTTTTGCTTTTCCTTGCCTACCTAGGGCTTAGTACAATGTCTGGCACTTAACTATGGTGCTTAAAAATGTTTCTTGACGGACATATATTATATATTCCTATCTAGAGAGAGAGAGAGAGAGAGAGAGAGAGAGAGAGCCTGTATAGTGATTAGGGAAATTATAAATTAACAAACATTATCTATGTTTTATGTAACTTCTTATTAATTCTATTAAACATTTCTCATTTATATTTTAATGTGGTTTAGCAGTATTTGGGAGTTTTGAGGACCTGCAGACCATGAGCTTTACATCTCCAGTTTATAGCATTAGGATATAAATCACAAACCTCTTATATAACCATCACTCACCTTCCAATAGTATTTTCTTGTTCATATTAGAGTAAAAAAAGTATATAGTAATAACAATTCATATGTACATAGTACCTTAGAGTATATGGAGTACATCACATATTATTCCATGATGATCCATACAACTGCCTTTTGATGTTTTTATTATAAATGTCACCACGGTTTAGATGAGGAAAATGAGGTTGAGTAAAAGTGACTTGTGTAGCATCCTCTACCTTGTATTTCAAGCAGCATATGAACTCAGGTCTTCTTGACTCCCATGCCATAACATTTGACTATGCCATCTAAATGGCCTCAGAATGAGTTATTGTTATCATTAACAGATAGAAATTCTGATTAGAACTTAGTACTTTCCACTTATAAAGCAGGACAACATAGGAAAGGGTTGCATCATATAGACATGTATGGTAAGTGGCCCATTGGAAGCTATGCTCACACTTAGGATTTTGTCCAATCAATGGAAGTAACTGGGCACACAGAGGTTGAGGTTTACAAAGTTTTGTCCTCACAGTAAAAGGTTGGTTACCTCAGTTTGACATATAAAGAAAGTTGGGTGCAGGGAACAAAGCCTGTGCATCCCTGTAGTTTCCGCAATGGAAACTTTGAATGATAGCTTTTGGTAAAGCTTTGGGCAAAGCACATTTCATCTGCATGTGTCCTCAGATAAGAGACTCCTAAATACAGTGAAGTCATGCTGCTCAGGTTGTCCTGTATATTTGATAGACTCAGTCTTCTAAAGGAAGAACAGGAAAGACCTGGAGAGGGCCAGGTTCTTGGAAAGAAGAAAACCCTTTTACTCAATGACTTGCCAGTGTTTCCATTATCATACTTAGGTAGATTTGGGGTATGTACTCTCTTATTCCCCAAAAGCTTCTTTTTTAATTAATTTTATTTATTTTCAGTGTTCTACAATCACCACCACATAACTTATATTTTTTCCCCTCCTTTCCTCCCTAACTCCCCCCTCGCTCCTCGAAACAACATACAATTTTATATAGGTTCTACACATACATTCCTATTAAATACATTTTCACTATAGTTATGCTGAGTAGAAGGATCAAAATAAATGGGAGAAGTCATATAACAAACCAAAACAAAATATACACGCAAAAAATGATCTGCTACATTTTGCAATTGAATTCCATAGTACTTCATCTGGATGTGGAAGGCATTGGGAATTTTTTAAGTCCTTGCATTGCAATGAAGCACTGAGTCTACCAGAAAAATTCCTTGCACACTGTGGTGGCTGCTATGTACAAAGTTTTCCTGGTTCTGCTCCTTTCACTCAGTATCTGTTCGTATAAGTCTTTCCGGGCCTCTCTGAAGTCTTCCTGTTCATCATTTCTTATAGCCCAATAGCATCCCATTCCATTCACATACCATAACTTATTCAGCCATTCCCCAAGTGGTGGGCATTCCCTTGATTTCCAGTTTCCCAAAAGCTTCTAATGTGATCTTAGCTATGTGTTCAGCTCTCTCATGATCTTTCCCAAGTCATTTTTGCCTGGAAGATTAATTTTTAACAATTATGTAATAAAAAGGTGTGTTTCTGAACCATAACAAGCGAAGTCAATGAAATCATCCTTAATCTCCAACCTTAGTCAGTTATGAATGGGATCCCAAGTGCCCAGGTTTTAGTAATATTCTTAATCCTTTCAATTAGGTGCTAATGGGCAGATCTATATCAGATAAGAAGTTGTAATACGGCTCTATTACTCACTTCCCTATATGTGAACAAATCTCCCCTGCTCAACAACCTACATAAAAAAATAAAACTTCTACATGAATGCAATTTATTACCCTTGACTAATGAACTTCTTCTGTCCCAAAGCAGAGAATCACAACTGTATGAAGTGCAACGGGCTCTCTGTGGTGGTAGTCAATCACCTTTCATTTGAGGTCTTCAGACCAAGTCTACAAAGCTACCAGCTGTACAGCATATAGACTGGAGAGGTATATGGAGTGTGCAAGAGGACTAGCACCTCTGGTATAAGGGCTTGGTGAGCCCTTTTCAGGGCTTTTTATCTACTTCACTTGTGACTTCAAGAAACTAGCATGCAGATCCACTATACCCAGGGAAACCATCTTGGCAGATAGGCTAAACCAGATTGAGGGTAACTGACAGGTCTCAAACGCATACTGAGTTAAGGGGATATCTACCTACAAGCATAAGAAGATTTTCCCCAAGGGAATGGACAGATGAAAATAAAATGTTCCAATGGCCATGAAGGCAACTAAAGCAGGCACTGGGGAATTCTTAGAGCTTGGTGAGACATTGGAGATTCCAAGGTTGTCCACTGCATCTCAGACCATTGTAAGTCACCCTGAATTTTGCCTTGTCACTGGACTTCCATGTCTCAGGAAGGAAGAGTGAGGTTGATAACATTATGCTACTCTGCCTCACTTAAATTCAAGGCACAAACAAATCATTACATTGCCCATGATGTCCTTGGTCCTCTTTGAAAAACAGACAAACAACAACAGACAAGACTGGCAAGAGAGAGGGGAAGTGTTCTTGAGGCAAGAAAAAGTTGTGGATAAGACTCTTGTTCAGATATGACTTTTACTAGAAGGCTTCCGGTTACGAGATTCTGATTCTGTATGTAACCCTGCCTCACAGCTATGAGGTAAATTTACTTGATAGAACCTGGATTTAGAATGATTCTGTACTTTCAAAGAAGATTCCTGCTTAAATCCCATTAGTGAGCAGAACTCTCTAGCCACAGCCTCAGATTTTAACTTCTAATCTTATAATAAAAAAGGGCCTTATCTCTTAAGTATCTCCCATTGCTCTCCCAAACCCTCCTGTCAAAAATAGAGGACATCAGATAACTTTGATCTGTCGTAGATATTCATAAAAGTAATATTAAAATCTTAGAAAATGTAATCTAATAAAATTTAGAATACACACAGGATTAAGTACAAGTAAAGTGGGAGTGGGGTAGAAACTGTCCTTTCTTTCTTTCTTTCTCTCTTTTTTCCTCTCTTCCTCTCTTTCTCTTTTTCTTTCTTTCTTTCTTGTTTTTCCTCAGCATTCCTGCTATTGGAGTAAGTGCCTGATAATATCCCTTTCCCCTTTACATGTGGCACAGTATTCTTGAATAGGACACATCTCAGAGCTCTGAAGAAATCAAACAAAAACTTCAGGTGGCCTTGTCAGTAACTTCCATGGTGCCATTGCTGTCATTATCCTCCTGTCTCTTCTCCTCTTTCGTCATGTCCCCCACGTAACAGTTAATGAGAATTTCCTGCCCCACCCCCCATACACATGCAAGAACTGATTTCAATAGTTTACTCTCTTTACAAACTTGGAAAAAACTATAAATCCTAGAAGTCATTGTGACCAGCCCCATCCCTTGCTCTGGTTAGTTCCATATCAAGATGAGTATCCTGACAGGGAGGTGCTGCAAGACTTGAAAAATATGCTAAGATATTGGAAATTGATTGGTAATTGCATAAGATTTCTGAAAGGAAAGTCAGATGATCAAAGCAAACAGGGTGCCTGTTTTGGCCTATCCTTAGTTCATGTGGAAGTCAATTTGCAATTTAAAGCTACAAGTTATTTGTTCATGAGTCCTGTGTTTCCACTCAGAAATGTTTCTGCATAGAAAATTTGAATAACTATGGACTGGTTAATAGCCAGCCTGTTGACTATCTCATATTTACACCTCAGCATAAGAAAACTAAATCTTCTTCTATTCTATCCCTTATGTATTGCACCTTTTAACACCTCCCAGAAAACTGATGCTATTAATGAATCCCATCCAAAGTGTTCCAGAGCCACCAGCTTTAGGAGGACTAAATGTTACAAGAAATAAAAATTAAACAGGAGAAAAATAGCTGTGTCTGACTGAAGACATTGAATATGAAGATGGAAGAAGAATTTGGGATGGCTAACAAATATATTTAAAGCCTTAATGTTGGAAAAGTACTTTACAAGCACTGTATTTTAGTTATTCCTTTTATAATAGAATGGTGGGAAAAATGGCTATCAAATTAATTTGTATAATTTACCAAGAGGCAACACTGAGCTATGATTTATCAATTTTCAAAGACATAATCAAATTAATGTATTAACAAAAGTTTTTAAAATATAAGCTTGATTTTGTTTGCAAAGGATATCACTTTCATAAGTCAATATCATATTCTAGTCCTTTGCTATGATGATTCAGAATATTATTTCTCATATGCAGCTAAGACTGAAGATAATTTGTAAGAAATTGGGCCTAATCTGTATTGATCAATGTTACGCTGAGTCAGTTATTTTCTAAAATTGATTTTGTCACTTATATTTCTTATTTTCTCACAGAAATATTGCACAAAAAATGTCTACTTGACATACTTGGACTTTGGAATTTCAGCTAAGTTAATACTATAATTATATTTAACTTTATTTTTATCCACAAGCAAAAATGGAAAACTAGTGATTTCTTTATGTCAAAATCTGTATGAGAGGACAGGATGGAGAACATAGAAAGTTGGCCTCAAAGCTAAACAATACCTGGTTTCAGGCCCATTTTTGATGCATAATAGCTATGTGACCCTGGGCAAATCACCAGTGCTCCAGTCAACTCTCTTTGGACTATACAATGTTAAAAGATACCTGTCCACATTTTTCAATTGATTTTTCTCCTCTCAGAGTTCTCTATACCAATAGAACCATAGCTTCAATTCTTACATGTGTCCTGAAATGTGAATGGAACTTTAATAGTTAATTAATAAAAATAAACCCAGAGGTTCAAACTGATTAAAGCATACTTACTTTGAGATTAAATGTGAGGGAGATATTGGTTAGTCACATATGAAAACATGTCCAGCATAGCCAAAGAGGACATTTGTTCACATTAAGACATTTATGAATAAGGGATGCTTGTACCTTTTCTTTATCTTTCTTCACAAAGCTTTATAAATGATCTCATTCTCTAAACTGGAGTCCTACATCTTACCACTGATAAGAAATTCAAGTGATGAGAGAAAATTGTTTGTCTCTTTTGGTCCCTTTATTGTTGTAATTTTTTTTACAATTCAGATTTCTCACAGACGGCAAAAACTAGAATATATTTTTTTAAATGTTGATTCGTTTCCCATTTTTCAGAAGTAATACCTTGTTTAAACAGGTCACTCTAGAGCTACTATAATCTCCTATATTTTCTCCTACTTTTATACTTCCAATTTGATGTTGATTTAACCTTTATTTCAAATTGTCAACCATCTGACTATGCAAATAGTGATTCACAAATGATTCCCATAATACTAATCCATCTTTGGAAAACACTGTGAGTTTCCTTTGTTTCTTCTATCCTTATTTTCTTCTTTCATTAAAAAACAGTGATATTCTTTGGTGCTTGGCATGTCCAATGCCTTCAAAAAGTGTTTGTTTTTTTTATTTCACTGAAACATAATTGGTGGCAGAGGAGTCTGGTCTTGTTTCTGATTAGAAGGACTTGATATGTGAATGAGTGCCCCGCTCTTCTTTGGAAGAGAATGTGTTCACTCTCATTATCTTCCTTGCCTAGGCACCTACATCTGTAGAACCTACTGTCACACCTAGAGGTTACATCTATTCTGCCCAGTATCACTATCACTATGCAATAATCTTCCATTGATGCGTAAGAAGACGTAGTTATAAAATGGGATAATATTATAATCTACCTCCCAGGGTCATTAGGGAGATAAAATGTGATAAAACTTGTAAAGGACTTAGCACAGTGCCGGGCACATAGGTTCTATATAAATGCTAAGTTGTTTTTTGTTGCTGTTCTGGTTGTTATCCTACATAAGTCACTTAGTGGCCCTGAACCTGAGGATTATAGTTTCCTCACCTATAAAACATGCCCTGTAAAGCTGTTTCCCTTTACTGCAATCCAATAATTACCAAGATAGTCATTCTCATCATCAAAATTACATGAGGTCTGAGAAACTGAGATAGTATTTCAAATTTGCAGCCAAATTCTTATACCATGCTTATTATATCTTCTGGACGTGCATCATCTTCTACCATGATGGAATACAGAAAAACAAGCCAGCGATGAATATGAGTCTTTCAGCACTCTAAATATGACAAAATGTGTTCCAAACTTTAACTGATCATATTCTAGAATCAATCACTTTATCTCTGGCATTTTTGTGAGCATAGCATGAAACTATCTTTCAACAGGTAGAAATCTTGAGTATGAGATCACCAATCAAATGGTAGTTTTCCCAATCTGGGGCTGGAAAACTCCAATTTTCTTCTGTCCCATAAACATTGTCTTTTAGAGTGGCCATCTGTTGAGATGAATATTCTCTTTCCATATTATCATTTTCTGTCCATCTTAGTTCTGTCTCTCCCCAGTCCATTCCATAAAAGACTTTGTACGATCAATTCTACCATTTACAAATTTTCTTTCATCCTAGATCTCTTCCTATAACTTTTTTTTTCATCTTCTGGCACCCTTCAAAATCTAGCTTCCTCCAGAAGACACTGTCTATCTGTCTACTCTCTCCACTTCTGGGTTCTCTTTCGTTCATATTACCAGAATTCCTTGATAAAGAATAGGAAACATAATATCCTTGATTAATCCTAGTATTTTCAGGTCATATATTTGAAAGCATCACTTTTCAATCTTTCTACTTTCATGCTCACTCTACCCATCTATATCATGTTGTCCAAATTCTTATCAGTTACATCTGGATTCACTCTTTTCTAATGGAGTCCATTGATTAACTCACATTCTTTATTTTATCCTTCATACCATTCATACATGGAATCATTGGTTACAACAAATGGAAAAGTTTTGAATGCTTGGATAAGTTCACTTACCTTGGTAGCATACTTTCCAGAGATGTACACACTGACAATGAGGTTGATGCATGCATTGCCAGAGCTAGCTCAGTGTTTGGAAGGCTCTGAAGAAAAGTTTGGAAGAAAAGAGGTATTAGACTGACTACCAAATTGAAGGTCTACAAGTCATTGTGCTGGCCTCATTGTTATATACTTAAGAAACATGGTCAGTCTACCAGTGTCATGCCAGGAAACTGAATTGATTCCATTGGAACTCCCTTAGAAAGATTCTGAGGATCACTTGGCAGGATAAGGTACCAGACAATGAAGTCCTTACTCGAGATGAACTGCCAAGTATTCAAACTATGCTTCAGAGAGTGCAACTCTGATAGGCTGGACACATCATTTAAATGACAAATGTACCCTTGCCAAAAAGACTATTTTATGGAGAACTTGAGCGGAGCAGGTGATCACATGGTGGCCAGAAGAAACAATATAAGGACATTCAAGGTCTCTCTCAAGAACTTTGAATCTGACTGTGCCACATGGGAGACACTGGCACAGGACTGCTCTGCATGTCATGCCCCCATAAGAAATGTGCTGTGTTCTTTGAACAAAGCAGAATTGAGACAGCACAAAGTAAATGCAGAAAGCACAAATTTGGGATATCCACCCCAAATATTCACATGGACTATCTGTGCCCAAACTATGGTAGAACATTCCGAGCTCATATTGGTCTGATCAGCCACAGTCCAACACACTGAAATTTCACTTTACAATGGGTGAAGTTATTTTGGTCCTCTTCAAAGATGAAGGACAACAATCATCCTCTGCCCTAATTTTCAACAGATTCTGTGTGCATTTTGATATTTCCAAACCATGGGCACCTGCCTTCCCCACTCTCATTAGAAAGTAAGCTGCTTTCAAGTGGAGATTGCTTCATTTATTGCATCTATATCCTCAATGCCTTTGCCAGTGTCTGGATTATACAAGGTACATAAAATGTTTGTTGATTGATTTATCCCCCTGATTCCTATAAGCTATGCGCCCATTTCTTCTTAGATACTCCATGATGTGGTCACAGTTTATTTCTTACTATGCTCCTCATCTGTTACCTCTATGGTCTTGATGTTTGAAATTCTTTTCCCGGACCAAAATCTTCTGGCCTTCCACCTTTTATGTGCTGCACTCTCCCAAACTGATTCTTCAAAATTTTCACTGTCTTATCCTCCAAATCTTGTCTTCCCATTTCATCACCCTTGCTCTGTCCCAACTTCTTTCCCTTCATGTAGTTTCGCGCCTATAATGATCTATTTCAGCTACATGTCATAGTCTACCTTCGAATAACTTGCCCCCAAATCAAGTTGCCACTTATATATTGCCAAACCAAAGATACCTTATGCCTTCTAAGCTTTTCCTTAAATGCTTTCAAGAACTGCTGGTAAAATCAAACCGTCATGTTGGCTAGGTCCATTACAAATGTGTGTTAGCTAACCTCTGCTGGAGCCATGGTGCTACACAAATTCTCTTATTCTTCCATAACTGACTCTCCATGATACTCTTTTTTGATAGAGGCAGAATAGTATTTTGTGAATGTTTGCCAACTGTGTGGAATAAGTATTAGAAAGAGGAATAATTTCTTGCAAGGAAACCAATTAGGAGATTACTGTTTGAACTCAATTGAAAGGGGATAAGGACCTAAATTGGTTTAGTAGTTGTTTGATAGGAGAAAAGCATATCTGAAGGATAGATTTAAAAGATGCAGTTGTGGTTGTTCTTCTTTATCCTTAATTTTCTAAGAGGACCAAGACATCAGGGAGGTATTGCCATGACATGCAAGTGAATTGAATTTGACTGAAGGAGGGGCGTGCAGAATCACCAGCCTTACTTTTTTTCTCCTGAGCCATTTGGTGGCATTGGATGCAGTGAGAGACCTTGATATTTTAAAGCTAAGGCTTTGACTGAATCACCCATTCAGAGATTAAAGCTAGTAAGAAATGAGGCAGAGAATGGGCTTATTTACCTAGTGGGAAAAAAAAAATCAATCTGGAAGGGGAAGAGCCTCAGGGTTTCTGGCCAAAACAGAAACAATTGCTATTTACATTCACTCTGAGCCAATCAGGGTCCAAACAACGACCAAAAAGGCTTGACATGGGACAGTCATAGTAAGATTGACAACACTTGCCAAGTGATTAACTGTGAGGGTTCAAGACAAGAGAAGAGAAGATTACCTGCAGGGTTTGAATTTGGGTGAGGAAAGAGATGATGATATCTATGTGGGACATAAGGTTCAGAGAAGCATGGTACAATGGATACAGAGTTGACCTTGGGGTGAGAATAACCTGACCTAAATTGGTTTCTGACACCTATTGTCTGTGGGACCCTCGACAAATTACTTTGCCTCTAAGAACTCCATTAATTGTGTAATATCATAAGCTGTAGAGAAATAATTGTTTATGAATTTTTAAAAATAGTTTATTCACTAGGGAGCTCTTTATGAATAGTTAGACTATCCATGTTCAAATTCCTCCTGTGATATTTACTGTTTAAATGACCTGGAACAAGTCGCTTAAACTTTATGGGTCATAGTTTCCTCATCTGTAAAATCATGTAATTGACTATAGGGTCTCTGAAGACCCTTCTAGCTGTAGTTTAACGATCATATGTCCCTATATTTCTATCAGAGGGACAGTACAAGCCTAACGTCCAGGACACATTAGAGCTGGATATGTAGACTTGGGAATTGTATGCATAAATATTATAAGTGAACCTATGGGAGCTAAAGCAGTCTTAAAAGAAGATGCTGTTAGTAGATAGATATGAGAACCTAGATCAGAGCCTAGGACCATGTTCTAACCTAGTTCATTTAAGGATGAAAAGAAGGTGGAGGTGATAAGACCATTTTAAAAAGACTGGCATAAGAATGAAAGATGTAGAAATGGATGCAAATGACTTTTTCTTAAGAATTGGGCTGTGAAAGAGTGAATAAACATAGGATTATAGCTCAAAAGAAACATGTGTAAACAAAGATTTTTTTCCCAGGTTGATGTAAAACTAAGCTTGTTTCTACATGGTAGAAAAGAAACCAGTGAAGAAGGAGAATCTGAGAGTAAGAGAAATAAAGGTTCCAATTGCTTTGGCAATCTTCTAAAGGAAATGAGAGGATGAAACAAAAACTTTAGTAGAGGGTCTATTATTGCAAAGGGTAAGCCCTACTTCTTAGATATTGAAGGAAAGAAGAAAATAATGAAAGATGAAGAGAGGTATTAGAGTATGGAGTTGAAAAAAAAGAGGATGCTAGGAACAAATGGAAACACTTTTCTCAGTAGAATTTTAGAAATTTGAAGGGAGAGCAAAAGATTTACAATAGTCAATGTGGAGAATATGAGAGTGACTCAGAAAAGAACACAAAGAATACTGTATACTTCATAGCAATAAGGGTCCTGTGGAGATTAGAAATCACACATTTTTAGCTAAATTATTCAGCATGGTTAAATGACTTTTTCTAACAGTGTTCTTGTAGCATGAAAAGAACAGATGGAGAGGTAGCTCAGGCAACACATGACAGGAGATTGGGAAACAAGAGGATGAATGATCCAAGTAGCCAAGAGTGATTTTTTAATTGGTCAATCAGTGTCATAACTATGAAGGGGGCGATTTCTAGAAGCACATAAATCTTAATAACAAAGAGTAACAATATAAGGATGGGTCACAATTTTTTACATGGGAGGCAAGGCCCTCAGTGATTATAGAGTAGATCAGAATGCTACATATAAAGGACTGGGTTTGCTGGAATATTTTGAGTATTTATGATGCCTGAGACATATTTACAATGCATGATTAATACTAATACTTACATTTAGATGTAACATGAATAATTTAAAATTTTGATAAGTTTTTTTAAGGTCACCTTTTAAAATGTGTGTATGTATGTGTGTGCATATATACTATGTACATTATGTGTATATCAAGTAGAGATGTGTTATCTCTTATTCAGGAGAGGTCTTGAGACAGAAGTGTGCTAATGTGAAAAAAATAAGGAAGAGAGAGAGTGAGAGAGAAAAGAGAGAGAGAGAGAGAGAGAGAGAAAGAGAGAGAGAAATAGAGAGATAGAGACAGAAAGAGAGACAGAGAGGGAAAAGAAAAAGAGAGAAGTTAGGAAATTCTGCACCGTTGGACACAAAGACTGCACATTTGTATATTTCTGGGCTGGATTTCATTGTCACATGACTTTTGATAAACCTTAACTTTCAGAAACAAGGTTTATGAAATAGTTCCATTAAAATCAGCCCCTCAAATCATTCCCTCCTCTGTCTTCCAAAGGTTCAAAAATGATTTCCAATGCTTGCCTACAGTGTTTTTCCAAAAATAATAAGATGTTTAACCTCAACCAGTTGGATATATTTTTTGTAAATGAGAAATGCACTTTCCTTTCTCTTAATCAGGACATTGCCAAACATTTCCTAATGAGTATGAATAAGTTGTAAAATGGATGAGTGCATTGAAGTGGTGCCTCTTTTCAAGGCTGATTAAAGGTAAATTATTGCTGAGTTTTCTGTGCTGGGAAACAACCAAGAGTCATTCATCAACAAATATACATTAATCAAAAGCCTACAGGGTATATGCCACTATGCCAGAAGCATCCATCCTTGAATAAAATAAAACAGTGGAGGAGTCAACAATACAGACACTGAGAAGTAAAGCTTTTGTCACAAGTGCAAAGCTTTGGAATACAGCCTCATCTTGCCTTGATCATTGAATTAACACCGAAGTCTCATCTGAAACTCATTCCATTTTGCCTTTCATGTCTTCACTGAGGTCAGTGGTTTAAAATTGTTGGTACCTTTTCCCCCTTCAATTTATATTGCCCTTACCTGACAGGGGGTGGGAACAACATTCAATTACTCCCTCACTTTTATGGAAAAAAATAAGCAATAAAAACCTTGAAATTATTAAGCCAGAAAAAAATATTCAGTGATGGGATAAGAGTTATTGCTGTAAAGGAGGCCTGAGGACCATGTCAGTATTTTGGAATGAACTTAATGGCAATTCAACCCACCTGATATATTCATATTGCAACCAAAATCTTTATATTTCCTTGGTAATTCTGGTGAATGTCCTGCTTTCCCTTTTTATGTTTGTCATTTGGACCAACAACATTTCCACAGTCTTTTTTCAGGTTATGCTTCTTAAGCAGCATTTGAGATTCAAAGTCTCTAGGTTTTGCTCCCTAAGCCTCCATCCTGCCTCCAATTGCCAGAATCATGTCCCTTGCAATTATCATGAATATGTGCCTTCTCACTTTTGTCACTTTTGTAAAGACCAGAGGTTACCAAGGCTTTAGAAATTGACATTTGTCTTAATTTTAATTCGTGGGGTTTACAAAGTTTGACAACTTTCTGAGTTTTGCAGTTTGAATCTTTTTTTTTTTAATTCAAGTTGCAATTTTACTATTCTTTCTTCCTCAGAGGTCTAGTGACAAGTTTGTAACTGCAAGTTTGCCCCTATATTGGGATCTATAACAAACAATGTCACTAAAGAATGTTCTGTTCAACCTGGATACCTCATCAAGCGGCAGCTAAGTAGTACAGTGGATCAAGTGTTGGGTATAAAATGAAGAAGGCATGAGTTTAAATCCACTCTCGGAAACTTATTAGCAATATGAATATGGCAACATCAAAGATATTCCAAATGTATAATGTCAATAATAATGGCATTTGACTTAGATGATCATTGTGAGGATTAAATGAAATGATATTCTTAAAGCCCTTAGAAAAATGTCTGGTAATAGTACATGCTTAATAAATGCTTGTTGCCATCTTTTATCCCACCTGTCTTTCAAAAGATCAAAATCTAGGAGGACAAATGTATTTTGAGTAAATATTGACTGATGATTTGCTAATTTTTAACCAATCAAGCACAGGAGAAGAGAGAAATAATTTATCTGACTATATTTAATTTTGTAAGGATTAAAATTTATATGAATACAAGTCATTACTCAACTGATAAATGGTTTAAGGATATGAACTGTCAGTTCTGAGCAGAAGAAATTTGGATTGTGTATATCTATTGAATCAGTTTTCTAGATATTGATTAGATAAATACAAATGAAACTATTCGGAAATTCTACCTTACACCTAAGAGAATAACAGAGGACAAAAAAAGAAAATGATAAATATTGGAGGAACTATGAAAATAAGTACATTGGTGCCCTTTGCTGACCTGTGAATGGGAATTAATTTTCAATCTGAAAAGTAATTTGAAGTTATTTATGAAAAGTTACAAAACTATCTGTGTCTTTGACTTAGCTATACCACTGTCAGGCCTATACTCAAAAACGAACAAAGAAAGAGGAAAAAGGCATACATGTGTGTATGTATATATGTACGTGTATATATGTGTGTATGTATGTATGTGTATGTATAAAATGTATGTGCATATATGCTTACATGTGTATGCATATATGTTTATGTATATATGTATGCATGTGCATATATGCATACATATGTGTATATATGTGTGTATGTGTGTACATGTGCATATGGATACACTTAGATAAGTTAAATTAGGTTAAGTTAAGGAAAACTGTGGCCACTGTTCTTCCTTTCCATCAATGCTGCAACCAGCTCAGCTTAATGGTAAATTTGAAAGTCATCAGTCTTAGAGCCAGCAAAACTAATTCCTTGAAAAATGCCCTAAACTTCACTTTCTTTAAGTAGAAAAAGGTACCTTTTCTTATTGTAAGGACCAACTCTTCTTTGTGCAATATTCACTGACTGCAATTTTCTCTCCTACTCAGACTTTCTTCTGAAAATGCTTTTATGCAATCAAAAATATTTATTGATTATCTACTACTTGCCAAGGACAGTGTTGTGGCCTGATGGTGGAATCTTTCTGTCAATTAGCCCACTGGTAATATAAATTAAGAGTTGAAATAGTGTAGACATTGAAGTCAGGCAGTCATTTAGTTGAGGTTTAGGAATACAAAGAAAGGAAAAAAAAATCACATCTGCTCTCCAAGAGCTTGAATTCTAATAAGAGAGCCACCATATAAATAACTATGCACATAAAACATATATACAGTAAAAGTGAAAGGTAATCTCTGAGCGAAGAGATTACATGGAATGGGGGGAAGGGAGACAGGAAAAATTCTCTTCTAGAATGTGAGGTTTAAGATGAATTTTGAAGGAATCCAAGAATTAGAAATAAGGAGAGAGTGAATTCCAGAAAAGGGGAAAATACAGTGTGAATGCATGAATTAGGGAACTGGAGTGTCCTGTATGAAAAACAAGTAATCGTTTTATTTGGCTCAGATTATATATGGAGGAAAGTAAAGTATAAGAATACTGGGAAGGTAGAAAGAGTTCTTAGCATGAAAATATTTAAATGTCAAATTCTACTATATTATTGAAACTATTCTTTAAAAAACATAGTGTACTATGCTTTTCTATTTATTTTCACTTGGTTCTCATGGGAAACTTATTAAAGGGTACTTGATTCAGTGAAATGCTTGGGGTCTACTAGCCTTGTGAAAATATGGATCAAAATACGGATCAATATGGAAGGCATAAAGTGCAGAGAATGGATATGGATAAATGGCAAAGGCATCTTTAAAGTGTTGGGATGCATAGGACTTTATGTTTGAAAACTCTTTTTAGTTCTGATTTAAAAATTTAAAGAGGATTTAATTTCATTGAAGTTGTTTCTTTAAGAGTTTACAGTGCTGTTCTTGAGTGGTTTAATTTGAACAACACAACTGGGGAAAGCAATTTGTATTATTGAAAAATACCTCTGGGGGAAAAAATGAGAAAGAGAAAATCAGAACCACCTTTAGTTCAAAACATTACAAGGCAACTTCTTGACCATTTTCATAGGATGGATCATTCTCATAGAGCAAACCCAACATGAGAGGTGGAGGTGAGTGAAGGAAGAAGCCTCTGGGAGCTAGAGAACTCCATTCAGCCTGCTATTGCAATGTTATTGTATTGTCATCCATTAACAAGCAGGTAATTAAAAAGCAGAGCTTATTTTCCTTGTCACAGATAAAGTGTTAGTCATATGGTCTCAGACGTGACTTATTACTCACAGAGCTTATTAATTAAGTTGCCAGCTTATTAAAATTAACTGATAGTGTAAGAACATTTGTTAGGGTCAATTGCTATGTCAGCTACCCTGACAACAATATTCTTATTAAGCTGATGATTTCTACAGATCACAGTTTGGTCCTGTTACTGCAGGTATTGGGTCCACTCTGAATACCACATTTGGTGAGCTTTAATGTCTACATCACCTGCCTCTGACATTAATTCATGTAGTTTATATGATTGTGAGTAGGCATCAAGATTACTGATGGAACAAAACGCTGCAAAATATACATCTTGTTAATTAGTAAAAACCAAATGTTTATGAGAATAAATGTCATTTTCACAAAGATCTGCTTACTAATTAGTCTACAATGATAAAATGATAAAAATCTTTAAGGATAACATATATCAAGAATATCACAAATTTTAAAGGCTTATATGTATTTGTCTATTATCAAGATGGTCATCTATGTCTCTTTTTGTGTACAAAATACAAGAAAAATATATTTGCAATATATCTCTGTTAAATACTGCTACTTGTACTTTCTGATCTAGTTATAAATAATGAGTGTACTCTATCTCTATCAATTAATCGATCTCTATATATTATCTATGTTTATCTATGACTATCTATCTATATCTATTATCTACCTATTGATGTTTATCTATCTATGTTTATCTATCTATCATCTATCTATCTATCTATCTATCTATCTATCTATCTATCTATCTATCTATCTATCTATCTATCTATCTATCTATAGCTGTGGCTAGCCATTCTAGATTTGACGACTACTTGGCAAGACACTGATGTCCTCTCTGAAGCTGAACTGCCAAATACTCAAACTCTACTGCAGAAAGCACAACATGGATGGGCTAGCCACAAAGCTGGAATGTCAAATGCATATTTACCTAAAGCCTTTGCAAGGTAAATGCTTATGTGGAGGTCAAAAGAAGCTATACAAGTACATTCTCAAGAGCTCTCTGAAGATCTTTATTATATACTGTGAGACACAGAAAACTGGCACAAAACTGCCCAGCACGTCTCAGAGACAAGGTATTGTGCTCTATGAGCAAAGTAGAAATGCAGTAGCACAAAAGAAACATGGGCTGCACAAATCTAGAGACATCTTCTCATCAGATGTTCACATGAAGTATTTGTGCCCAACATGTGGGAGAAGTTTCTGAGCTCATATTGGGCTGATTAGCCATGACCCCAGCACTGTGATTTCATTGATCCTCTGAGTACAAGGGACAAAACAAAAACAACATAGTCATGTGGGGCATTTTTGGTAAAGGCATTGAAATGGAATAGGGCAATTCTCCTCATTCTATGTAAATCCTATATCTACTCTTCTACAATGGACTGAACCAGGAAAAGAAGATCTTATTGTCTTTACTGTTAATTGATAATAAAAAATAATTTAATTCAATTGACAAGAAAAATATGTTAAGAATTCTTCTCCATATAAATATCTCCCATGAATATGCCAAAATTTTATAAAATCTTTGAAAGATATCCTGAGAGATTACCTTGTTCTTTCTTTGACTTTGTAATAATAATAGGTTTAAATGAGGTATAAATTATATATAATATAATATATAATATTAAAAATGAGGTATGAAACAGGGAGACATGCACATCAAAGATCTCTGTCTCTTTCATGGAAGAGATTCTGCCCAGAGCTCAAATGAACAGAAATTATTTTTTAATTTTCTATGCATTATACATAATTCTATTATTAATTTATTTTAAACTTAAATACTAGAACAAATACAAAATGAGAAATTTGTAAAAAAGCATTGCCATGTGCAAAGCAGCATGGTAGAGAGGATTAAATATATACAGGAATAACTTTTCATTTCAAGAAAGCCTATATTATAAATACTATCCTTTGTGTTCAGAGATGTCCATATTTTTTTACTTCCTTTTTCTTTTGTTCTTAGCTGTGAACTTTTTACTCTGTTCTCCCCACCCCCCTTTTCCATACCTCCAACAAGAAGGCTACAATTAAGCTTGGATTAGATTTACATGATACATCATTTTTTGCATCAATACCTAGAAAATTACAGAAGATCCTAAACGACATTCACAAACACATAGAGGCATTTGGTAAAATTATCCACAAACCAAGTGGATGAAAAAAGCTTATTGCCCAAACTTTGATACACATTCAGACTGACAAACTAAAGCTTATCTTGCTTGAAAAACACTGAGAGTAGATATTGAATCAAGAAAACAGAATTGAAGAAAATAATAGGTTAGACGTCCTTTGAGAAATTGGACAATTCTTCTTTTATTAATTACTTAAAAAGTCACTATCTTTTCCGAATATGTCATTCTCTTTCTCCAGAAAGCCTGTCATAAATATTTTAAATGAAAACAAGAACAAATCATAATTGGCCAAATTGATCAACATATAGACACTTTTCTTGACTTTCTTCTGTTCACCACCTATGGTGATCTTATCAGCTTAAATGTATTGAATTACTATAACTTTGTAGATGAGCTTCACATCTTTTTCCAGTTCTAACATCATTCTTGATTTCTAATATGGCATCTTCTACTTCTTATTAGGAATCTCAAACTGAATGTCCTATAGACATCTTAAACTCAACATATTCATAACTGAATTCTTTACATTTCTCCCCAAATCCTCCCTTCTTCTTATTTAACTATTATTATCAAGGGCACTACCATGGTCCCAGTCCCTGGCTCAAAAATCAAAGTGTTGTCTTCAGCTACTCTATTTCATCACTCCTCCCCTCCATAACCTATATATTGCCAAGACAGATTAAATCCCTGTTCCTTTCTTTGACAGTGCCATCCTGGTCCAGGCCCTCATCACCTCATGCCTGTATATTAAAATACATTCCATTTGTCCTTCCTGCCTCAATACTTCCCCACTCTAGTTTATCTTCCATTCAGCAATCAAAGTGTTCTTTCTAAAATTCAGGTCTGATTATGTCATATAAACTCCTTCTCCTAATAAATTCAGATGGCTCCATATTATTCCCAGAATCTGAACCCTCTGTTTGGTTTGTAAACCTCTTCATAATTTGACTATCTTTTTAAAAAAGTTTTATTATACTTTGCTCTATTTACTCAATGATCCACCAACATTGATCTTCTTGATATTTCTTGTTCATGACATTGAACCTGCCAACTTTACCTATTTTTCTTTCCTGCCTGAAATTCTCTCTCCACCTGCACTTCATAGCTTCTCTGACTTCCTTTAAGTCTCAACTGCAAGCTCATCTTCTATAAAAAGTCTTTCTTGTCTCTTCCTAATGTTAATTTTCATATTGAGATCATTGCCAATTTACTTTAGATCTTATTTCATACAGTTGTTTGCATGTTATCACCCTCCCTCTATTAGATTGTGAGCTCCTTGAAAGTAAGAATCATTTTGGTCTCTCCCTGTCTGTCCTTGGCATGATGTCTGGCACATAAGAAAAGTTTAATAAGTGTTCACAGATGCTCTAACAAAGATCACATCTGAAAACATATGTTATATTCCACAACCTAAAGATAGCTACTTCTCCATCATAAAAATGGAAATATAGTTTCTTGATTTTGCCATGTTTGGTTTCTATGAACAGTTTTTTTCTTTCCATTAATATTGTTGGAGTCATTATGCATATCATTTTCTTGGTTCTGCTTATTTTATTCTGCATCAGTTTGAGTATTTTCCTTTGTTTTTCTGAATCTTTCATGATCATATTTTTTTTTGGAGCAGTAATATCTTATTATATTTATTTATCACATTTTTAACCATTCCTGTATTTCCTTGAACTTATAGTGAATTTAAGAAATTATATCTTTTAACATAGCATGTCCAAAATAGAACCCCCAATCCTCATTCTGCCTCTTAATTTCCGTATTTATTTTAAATCCCCCACCATCCTTCATTGATAGGTTCTTAACCTCAAAGTCAGCCAAGATCCTATATTTTTTTTAGCCCTGATGGCCCATAAATGGTGAAAATTTATCAGTTCCTTCTCTCCAATGACTCTTTTATTGTCTTATATTATTGTTTGCTTATTCTTTGTTTTCAAAATGACTAATGACATTGTGGGGGGTGCATTAACTTGCTCATGAATTGGACTTAAGTGAGGCAGAATTGCAAAGAGTAGTCAGCGTCTCTCTCTTTCAGAGTCATTGAAGTTCAGTGGCAGAACAAAATGCAAGATGATTGGTGACTTGTCCAGGATATAGGAGAAGATGATGACCTTGGAGTCTTTGATGCCCATCCATCTCTAAGTGCTCCACATCATCTGCCTCCACGTGCAGCTGCCTTCATGGCCACTGGAACAAGTTGTTCTCCTTCACTCATTCTTCCTGAGGAAGTTTTCACATACTTGGGTATATATTCCTCTAAATCACCTATAAGTTTGAGACCTGTTGGTTACCTCCATCTGCTGAGATGGTTTATCAGGGCATGGCCACCGTGCATGTTACAGTTTCTTAGATTCTCCTATATACTCATGTGATTATCACCCTATTTAAAGTCTTTATCACCTCTCATCTTTACTTAGTTCCTCTCTCAACAATTGAAAATAGCTTCCTAATTGTTTTGCCCTGTTTCCCATTTCTCTCATCTCATAGCTGCCAGATTTATAATCCTAAAGCCTGGTTCAGGCCCCGTAACTCCCCTTCTCAAGAAACTTCATTGACTCTCTCTCACCTCTGGGATCAAATACAAAAACTTCTCTAAGGACAAGGACTGTTCTGACTCTAGGGACTGTCTGTTTTTCTTATTCCCCATCCAGTGCCTGGAACATAGTAGTAACTTAATAAAATGTTTATTGAGTTGAATTGAAATTCCCATCATTTAAACACTAGTAGGTTCCTCTTATGTGGCAAAGCACTTAGAACTAATTCTGTGCCAGGTAACATTTACATGGCATGGGGTCCACTGCTTTTAAAAAGATGATACTTTCTGGGTTATATGGCAAAATATTATCCCCTGGGAGTTCAAAGATGTCTTAATTATCCATCTCTATAATGGAAAGGGAAATAGGTTGTCTGTTGACAATCAGGGAAGGGGAAGATCACTATTTGAAGGAGAAGGTAGGGAAGATAAGCATTATAGTCATGGAGAACAGCTAAAGAAAATGTCCAGAATTTAGAGATGGAGTGTCTTAATCCTGAAATAGCAAGAAGGCCAGTGTCATTTGGTCAAAGAGTACAGGACGGAGAGTAAAGTGTAAGAGAACTAGGAAGTTAGGAGATGGGTGTCTCATAAAGGACCTTGAGCAGCACGTAATATATTTTGTATTTGATTCTGGAGGTAATAGGGAGCCGCAGGAGTTTAATGATATGGTCAAAACCATGAGTTATATGGTCAGACATGTCCTTTATCACTTTGGTGGTTGATCAAAGGATAGTTTTGGGTAGACAGTATATAAATATCTCTGTGTGTACATCTATGGGGGGAGGGAGGGAGAGAGAAAAGGAGGGAGAGAGAGAAAATGTAACAAAGTACAAAGTGATGAAATAGTTAAACATGAGATGGTTTGGAAATGGGACACTGGCATTTGAGGGAACTAGGAAAAGTTTCATATTGAAACAGTTGTTTAAACTGTTGCTGTTTGTTCTCTATTTTTGAAGAAGACCAATGATGTCATGGGTAATATATTGACTTATTCAAGAACTGGATTTAAATAAGGCAGAGTTGCACATGGTCATCAGCCTTGCTCTTTCTTCCTGAGTTATCAAAGTCCATTGACAGGACAAAAGTCAAGGTGGCTGTCAATGGTCCAGGATTCAGTGGATGACCTTGGCAACTTTGATGTCTGACCAAGCACTAAGCACTCCATGCCACCTGCTTCCACCACATTCATCTGCTCATTCTGCCTGAGGAAGTTTATACTGTGTCTGCAAGGAAGAAAGTGAATTTATGAGATAGAGATAACAGGGAGTGAATTCTAGGCATAAAGGACAAAAGTGTAGACATGAAAGTTGGGCGTATTCTCTTTACTAACAAAAAGGAGGACAATTTGACTGGCTCATAGAGTTGAGGAGGGGGTGAAATGTTCAATGAAGTTGGAAAGATAGGTAGAACCAAATTGCAAAATACTTATAAAATCTAAATAGAGGGCATTATATTGGATCCTAGAGGTAATAGGGAGCCACTGGAATTGATTAAGTAGGGTCTCAATCTGAAGTAAAGAACATTGCAAAAACAGCAAAAACTAGAGTCTTCTAATTGAGATGAGGGAAAAGCAATCCAAAGTCACCAGAGAGCACCTTAGCAAAGGAGTGCACAAGGACAGAGAAGAAACCAGGTTAAATACATTTCAGTAGGGAAGGAATCTCAGGGGAGGCACAGCCTGGAAAAGCTGCTACATAAGTTGCTTTACACAGCAACCAGAAAAACATAGGAAAAAACTGAAGAAAGTTGGAGAGATGAGATGACAGTAGGCTTAGGTTCCAGAAGCAGCAATAGGGACATTGGTTTGGACCTCCTCCAATCAGAGAATCAGTTGAGATCAAAGTCAGGTAGCGCCTTGTGATATTTGCATTCAACACTTTTTTTAAACTAGTTTTGATTGCCCTCAAATAAGGATCATGCGAAGTCAGCAGCGACATTCAACCAGTGGAATGGCACCTTAACAGAGCCTAGGATTCTTGAAGGCAAAAACAATGAGGAGTATATTCCAGGCAAAAGAAAAAGTCTCAGAAAAGCATGAGGACTGGACATACAAGGCCAACATAAAAAAAGGAGCAGGTCAGTGTGACTGGACTATCATATGGATAAATGGGAAGAACGTAAAATGAATTAGTTTAAAAAGGTATGAGATACCCTGATTCTGGAGAACCTTAAATAATTGGCTAACAAGTTTTATACCTTATCCCAACAGCAATAAAAAGCTATTGAATGTTGTTGAAAAGGGCATGCCATGGTCAAATGTCATTTAGGAAAATTGTTTGAAACCTAAATGGCAAATAGATTGGAGAGGATAAGAATAGAAGCTATAATAACATGATCATGTTATTAAAGTCCTTTTAATTCTACAAAGGAACATAAGAATTATTAGCTTATCTTCTATTGCAAGATTGTACATTTCTTAGTGAACTATATCATCTGTTTATATATTAATTTAGTAAACAGGTAAAAGAGGACCCTTTATAATGACTGATGAGGAGGGTAGAAGAATGGGTTACCTAACTTACAATTTGAATTTCTGTTTCTACGATTCTATGAAATATGACTGGTTCAAAAATAATGAGCCTGTCCAACAGATCTAATATGATTTTCTTTTCTGTCTTTTCAGGGACAATTCAATTTTTGAAAGCTCCTCCCTAAAGAATTTAATGTCAATCTCAATATTCCTATAAAATATAATCTTCACATCCAAGACACTGGATAGAGTTCTTGAATTGTAAAATTGCAGGAAACAAGCAAGCTTTACTTGATGTTCCATAAGAATAAGCAGCAAATCAGAAGAGCAGTAAAATGAGGGTAGCAAAAAATTACTGAAAGTTTTCTTTGTATTAGGCATTGGTAAAATAGGCAGATAGGTAGGTCAGTGGTCAGAACACTAGGCCTGGAGTCAGGAAGATTTGACTTAAAGATCTGAATTAAAATTCAACCTCAGATATATACTAGCTGTGTGACTTGGGAAAATTGATTAATCTTTATTTGCCTTCATCCAGTGGCAAAGGAAATGGCAAAGTATCTATCTTTGCCAAGAAAATCCCAAAGTACATGGGGTCATGAAGAGTTGGACAGCATTAAACAACCACAAAAACTGGTTAAATGGTCAAGTGACAAGTTCTTTAAGGCTATACATGCATACATGTATCAATACACATGTATGCATTTATTTAACACACAAAATTTTTCTGGGCAAAGTTAATCCCAAAACTCATGTAGCAAAATGGTATAGGAAAAAACAAAATGAATAAAACACTTAGAGATTGAAAAGGACTTTTAAATTACAAACATTTTTACTATAATGTCCTTAGGCATGCATAACATTCTGAATTCCTTTGGAAAAATAGTATTTTAATTAACAAGGCAAAGACTGACATTATGAAAGTTTGCAGTTGTTTAAACAATTAGCAGTACTGTTAAATAAGCACTTCTATTATCCTTTTGTAGCCCTGGTGACTTTCTAATAGTTATGGACAAAATGAATAAATAACAAATAGGTTTGGGAAAGATGTTGCTAATGATTCTAATAATTTTTAATGATTTTGATTTTCCCAAGCTACTTTGGAAAAATCTATTTTTTCAGTTCAAAAGAATGCACCTGCCATATTGATTGACTGACTGCCTTAGCAGCAATGAGTAAAGAAGAGATTTCATTAGAGTATCCTCTAGAATATGTTCTTATGAATTCAATTAGTTTTTTTTTTTCTTTTTAGTTTTAAAAGAGGCAACATACTGAGAGGTGAGAAACCTAGCAGGTTCTTTGGATCATTATCTGGCTGCTTTAGAAATGTCCTTCATTTAAAGAAATCTGTGTCATTTTAGGCAACTCATTTCTTCTTCTGTTCCTCAGTTTCCTCCTTTGTAAAGGAGAGGCCCCAAGGATAACCCTAGACATAACCTCTCAACATTGACCTGGGCATCCTCTCAAGTACTGATACAGAGACCACATTGAATGACTGAACTGGGCCCAGCACAGTACATGGGGTTGAGGGCAGGGGAAGGTATGGAGCCAGTCCTCTTTCCCAGACTCTTTGATGTTTACTCTGAAATGCTTTTGTCTATATTTTAATAGGTGGCATAGGCTTTTGGAACTACTGTGTTCCTGTCCTGGCAGGCCAGCTTTGGCTTTAGAGAAACCAGAGGCCCTAGTTTGTTTCTAAGTCAGATAGTTACTGATTGGTAGAGGAGTGTATAGGGGTGTGCCCAGGTTAAGAATCCCTTATCTAAATAACAATTATTTTTCTATATTGTAAGATTGCATAGCATTTTAATCAGAGACTCATGATAACCTTGTGAGTTGGGTGCCATAGCAATTATTAACTCAATTTTGGAGATGAAGAAATCTGAGACTTTAGAAGAATGAAATGGCTTACCTTGTACTATAATTGCCAGGGGTGAGGTTAGGGCCTAGCACAGCCCAATCTCATCACAGCAGACAATCCTTTCTCTCCCTCTATGACTCATAGCATCCTAGGCCTATCATCCTCAGAATTTCCCCTTGCACTTCCCAAGTTACTATCCAAGACACCTGACTTGGAGTGTCTAGTGTGTAGCATAGTGACAAAGGCAGACTTCGTGACCAGGGACATCAGGTCTTCTGTGCTTTTATCTTTCTATTCCTGCATAGACATTGTGCCCTAGAGTGCTTCAGACACCACTGCAGGCAAGTATACAGGTCTAAGACCTGCTCAGAAGTCAGGAGAAAGCAATACCTCTGTCTTTTTCAATACTTGGCAGAGAGGGCAGAGAGATGTTGATCAGAATTGCTCTCTGGGATACACCCAGCCTACTCACCTAAATTGGTGTCTGTGGCAGGTATCTCCTGAAGGAATTACCTATTGTTATGACTAGGAGATGCTATGGTGATCCCTGGGGCAATGCCCTAGAAGATGCCAGGGACTATGCCTGTGACAGTGTTTGGGGCATTGAGAGTATGGTGCCTAAGACTGGAATGTACCACAGCAAAGCAAGAAAGACACTTGGAATACCTCTGCAGGGGCTCAGTGGTCTGGGACCATCATAATTAGATGAGGGTAAAAAGCTGTCCAGGTGCTTTAGACCAGAGTGTTCAGGGCAAAATGATGAGCAGGAATGGGTGGAGGCAATGGAGTTTTGACTGGGGACATGCAGATGCCAGTGCCTAAGTATTTAGAACAAGCATGAGGAAGGGAATGAAGGTAGGGTCTTATTGTAGCTCTGCTCTAAATTCACTGAGAATTTAAAGGAGAGGAAGAGGAGGAACAGGTCAAAGAACAGGAGGATGGAGTGGAGAAGACAAGCTCACCTGCCCATCAATAAACATTCATTCTATTGAATGACTGTTAATA
This sequence comes from Bettongia penicillata ogilbyi, assembly GCA_023548195.1. Taxonomy (NCBI): domain Eukaryota; kingdom Metazoa; phylum Chordata; class Mammalia; order Diprotodontia; family Potoroidae; genus Bettongia; species Bettongia penicillata. The sequence goes on along the minus strand of JAJHZJ010000514.1, from coordinate 9,946,527 downwards.
AGTCAGGCACTGTGCAAAGAAGACAGCAAACAAAAGGACAAAGGCACGTAAGAGACAGTTCCTTCACTCTTTAGTGTCACAGTCCAATGGGAAGAAAATATGGGAACAATTGCAGTTAAACAAACCATTTAATTGCCGAAACTGGAGACAGCAACAAAGGGAAGGCAAGATTGCATTAACCATAAGTCTGTGAGGTATGCATTGCAGTTGGATTTATGACAAAAGAAATGGGCATGTATGTGGAATTCCTATATAGGTGCAAGGAGTTCACAATTCATACAGAAGCTTGCATAATTATAAGGTACAACAAGGTTGGGGGAGGGAGTCTCAAGGGGAGGAGTAAAAGGCAATCCCTTCCCAAAGGAGTTGCATGGGAAGAGGAAAGAAGAAGTAAGGATGGGAAAGGATTAATCCCCTCCCAAAGGGGAGGATTAAAGCAAAAGAAAGGGAGGGGGAAGATAAGTAAGTGGGATAGAAAAAGGAGCATTCTTTTTTCCTTGGAAACTGCTAGACTATGAAGACAGGTTGATCTGCTTATCTACAAGAGTCCCAGCTACACAGTCAGGTGCAGACTGACTGGCACCTGTCTTTGTAGCTGGTTAGGTAGTGGTACAAACAACAAATTATGCCATTCCAGGAAGGGCTTAGTCCTTGACATGTTCAGGGTCTCCTATATACCCCAGGTCCAGTATGGTAACTGGGCAGAAGGCAGTTTAATTTGGCTTCAAAGCAAGTACCACTGGAACACAATTCTGTTCCTTTAGATAACTGATTTAGAACTGAGGCTCTTAGAAGTTCAATAACTTGCCCAGCCCTATGCATTTTGTTAGTATGCCTCCTAAAGAAAATTTGAACCCAGGTGTTTCTCACTCTAAATCCAGTGACCTCTCCATTTCACTATTACCCTTAATAGCCTGTGTGACCTGAGTCTAGTCAATTAACCATTCTTGATTTCATTTTCTTCCTCCACAAAATGAACAGACTCAAGTGTTTAAGTTAATGTTCAGTTCAAAATCTATGATCTTTGTCTTTCCTCCATCTTTGAGACCCTAGAAGGATGCCATTTGTTCCCAGACCGGGTCCATCTACCTTCAAGAGGACATACCCTGGGGCCCTGACCCTGAAGGAGTTAAGTACCCAGTTTATTTGCAACATCTGAGTCCTAGTGTGGTCCAAGCAGGACCTCTGTTTGCCTCAATTTTCTCAACCCTAAAATAAGGATAATACTACCTTCCTCTCAGAGTGGTTGTAAGGATCAAATAAGGTATTTGTAAAGTACTTCGCATAATGCCTGGCACACAGTACTGTATAAATGCATATTCTCTTCCCTAGTCATTTTCCCTTTAGCAGGAAAAAAACATGAGGTGGTAGAAACTAAGTAGCACAGAAGACTTAAAACTCCTTTGTTTTGAAAGCACATGTATTTTGGATTGTATAGTTCTTATTGTGAAAGTTAGTTGAATACCAATTATCTCAGTTGTCTCAATAGTCACAGTCATAAAATGGATGTTTTAGTTCGAATGTTGTTTTGACCCTTAAGAATCTATGACTGTACCAAGAAAGAAACAGGAGAATTTGCAATTTCACATCCTCCTACCTGCCCTTTTTTGATATAGGAAAACACCTTGGGACATTCAATGCTTGTAGAATCCTTTCCCTGAGTTTACAGAGCAATCAATCAATGCGTCAACATTTATTAAGTACCTACTATACGGTCCCAATCATGAGGGCATTGTCAAAATCTAGCAGAGAATCCGGAACCCTAGGAAAAAAGGTTTTAATGAAAAACTGAAAAATTCCACAGGCAGCAGAGATTCTGAACAGAAGGCACTTAACTTGAAATGCCCCAGATCAATAGTGTTTATTTGAGCATTGGCAGTTATAGCTGATGACCAGCTGTAGATAAGCCTGGGAAAGAATAAATTATACAAAGATCTTCCACCAGGGAATGAACAGCATGGGGCTACTAAGTAGTAGTCAGTAGATGTGGACATTTATGAAGAGTATTAGTTACAATGCATTTATGGCTTCTATAATATCTCAAGTAACTATTAAACTTTAATTTTGACAAAATCAGAGGTCTCCTCTGGGTTTGTGAAAGTAATTTGAAGATACTTTGATTAGATACTAATTTTCCTTTTCTGCCTTATGGAAAAAAAAAGCATGTTTATTTCTTTCAAGTGATATGTGCAATGGTTGAATGTAAATATTGCATTGTCCCTTGTAAACTGAGTTTCTTAGAGGATGGCATGAGAAAGTTTTTATGAAATTTATATAAATATAATGATTTTAATTATTTTTACAGATCCTAGAAATGTGAATTGTCCCCTTCCTTTTATTTTTTTAATCCACCAGCCATGAAGAATGAAAGCTTTTTGGTGAAGGATGCACAACTCACATTTATAACACTTCTCTTAGCAATCAGTAGGTGATTATTGTAATCTCAAAGAATGCATCATAACTTCATGAACTTTAGCAATGAAACATGATAAAACTTTGTGAATATACATATTAAATGTTTAAAATCTGTAAATGGACTTGACTTCATTTTGTATACACAGTAAAAATTTATCATTTATGGAGCTACTACAAGGTTAAGTAACTGGCCTACGATCATAGATCCAGTATATGTCAAGGGCAAGGATTGAAGTCATGTCTTCCTATCTGGTGATGCCACATCTCACAGGATAAATACGTTTGCAAAGCTAAAAATATCCTGATGTATCTTAGACCTCTTGTCTATCTAAAATTTCTAGTGATTTGTTCTCATAAAAAGACAAACAAAAAAAACCAAACTAGTATCTCTTAGTACTAAGTGATAGTATAGTCTTCCAATTGCGTAGCTAGGTTATTTATTTAAATAACAATACCTTTAAAAAATTCACTGTAAGTGAGTATCTGAAAAAACCTTAGCCTAAAAGAGCCAGAGCCTCCTCTTGAATCCGGGGCCATCTCCAATCATCCTGATGAGTACCTGGTCATTAGATCCAGTTGTCTCTGAAGGAGAAAGTGAGGTTGGTAACATTGCACAGCCCTCCTTCCCTCACTCAAATCAAAGTGAAGTGCATGTCATGCCATCATTTCCCTGATGTCATGATCCTCTTTAAAAACAAAAGATAAACATGATATTGATAAAATTTGTCTTTATAACAGTTATTTCCCTGACTTCCCACAGATTGAGACTTTTTTAAAAATTTATTTTAAACAAATAAGAATGGGAAGAAAAAGCATGTACACAGCAGAATGCAAGAGAGGATTCAGTATAAAACTAATTTCCATTTCTAGAAAATATATATAATAAATGCCACAAATTGTTTTCAAAGATGTATGGCTTTTCTTTATTTTCATGTAAGTTTTATTTTGTTCTATCCAGTGTTCTTTTTACTTTATTTTCCCTTCCTTCCACCCTCCTCCCTAAATAAGGCTACAATTTAGCACAGATATATATATATATATATATATGTGTGTGTGTGTGTGTGTGTGTGTGTATGTATACACATATACATACATACACATATAGTTGTGTGTATGTAAATGTATATACACACACATATATATAACTGCATGCATACATACACACATATATACATATATAATGTTCTCTATCTCTTTTGGGATGATAAATTCTTCCCTTAGCCGTAGTTCTGACAGGTAAGCTATTCCTTGCTCTTCTAATTTGCTTATATTATCACCATTTGTGGCTAAATCACATACCCATTTTGACCTTATCTTAGTATACAGTGTAAGATTTGGGGCTATGCCTGGTTCCTGTCATTTTATTTTCCAGTTTTTCCAGCAGATTTTGCCAAATAGTGAGTTCTTATCCCAGAAATTGGAAACTTTGGGTTAATTAAATAGTAAATTACTATAATTATTGGTTATTGTGTCTTCTGTACCTAACAATCCATTGATCCAACACTTTTATTTCTTAGCCAATACCAAAGAGTTCTGATGATTGCTGTTTTATAATATAATTTTAGAGTTAGTACATCTAGGTCACCTTCCTTTGGATTTTTTCCCATTGATTTCTTTTATGTTCTTAATCTTTTGTTCTTCCAGATGAATTTTATTATTATATTCCTCATTTATAAAATGATTTTTGATAGTTTGATAAGTGTCCACTGCATAGGTATACTAATTTAGACAGAATTGTCATTTTTCTTATATTAGCTTGTCAATCCTGGACAATTGATGTTTTCCCAGTTGTTTAGGTCTGATTTTATTTGTGTGATAATGTTTTGTAATCATGCTCATATAGTTCCTGGGTTTGTCTTGGCTGGTAAGACTCCCAAATATATTTTTTTCTCTACAATTATTTTTTAGCTGTTGCTACTGGACTTTGTTGGCCATATAAAGAAATATTGATGATTTATGTGGGTTTATTTTATAACCTGATACTTTGATAAAGTTATTAATTGTTTCAAGTAATTTTCTAAGTTGATTCTCCAGGATTCTCCAAGTATATTATCATATCATCTGCGAAGAGTAATAGTTTTATTTCCTCATTGCCTATTCTAATTTCTTCAATTTCATTTTCTTCTCTTCTTGTGAGAGCTAGTATTTCCAATATAATATTGAATAAGATTGGTGATAATGGACATCTTTGTTTCAGTCCTGATCTTACTGGAAAAGTTTCTAGCTTATTTCCATTATATATGTTTGCTGACGCTTTTAGATAAACACTCATCATTTTATGGAAAAATCAATTTATTCCTATGCTCTATAATGTTTGTAATAGGAATGGGTTCTATAGTTAATCAGAAATTTTTTCTGCATCTGTTGAGATAATCAAATGGTTTCTCTTAGCTTTGCTATTGATATGGTCAATTATACTGATAGCTTTCCTAGTATTGAATGAGTCCTGCTTTCTTCTTATGAATCCCAATTATTTCCACTTATAAATCCCCGGATGATAGTGTGTCACATTGCTGATAAGTTGCTATAATCTCTTCACTAATATTTTACTTAAAATTTTTGCATCAATATTTATTAGAGAAATAGGTCTATAATTTTCTTTCTCTGTTTTGGCTCTTCCTCATTTAGGTATCAGCAGTGTATTTATGTCATAAAAAGAATTTGGTAAAAGTTCTTTGTCTTTTTTTCCAAATAGTTTATATGGTATTGGAAATCATTTTTCTTTTCTTTTTTTTAAATATAAATTTATTTATTTAACTTTTTGCATTCATTTTCTTTTTTAAAAAATATTTATTTATTTATTTAACTTTTTACATTCATTTTCACAAAATTTTGGGTTCCAAATCTTCTCCCCTTTTCTCCCCTCCCCCACCCCAATATACCAAGCAATCTAATTTTCCCTGTCACGAATCTGCCCTCTCTTCTATCATCACTCCCTTTTCTTCTCCCCATCTTCTCTTTTGTCCTGTAGGGCCAGATGACTTTCTATTCTCCATTAACTGTATTTCTTATTTCCTAGTAGCAACAACAATATATAAAAGTTGTTCCTAAATCTTTGAGTTCCAAATTCTCCCCATCCCTACCTCCCCACCCATTCCCTTTGGGAAGGCAGGCAATTCAATATAGGCCCTATCTCTGTAGTTTTGCAAATGACTTCGATAATAGTTGTGTTGTGTAAGACTAACTGTATTTCCCTCCATCCTATCTGCCCCCCATTGTTTCTATTCTGTCTTTTGAGCCTGTCCCTCCCCAAGAGTGTTGACTTCAAATTGCTCCCTCATTCCATTGCCCTCCCTCCCATCATCCCCCCGACCCTGCTTATCTCCTTCTCCCCCATTTTCCTGTGTTGTAAGATAGGTTTTCATACCAAAATGAGTGTGCATTTTATTCCTTCCTTTAGTCAAATGTGATGAGGGTAAACCATGTTTTTTTCTCAGCTCTCCTCTTTCTCCCTCCACTGAAAATTCTCCTGCTTGCCTCTTGAATGAGATATAAATTTACCCCATTCCATTTCACCCTCTCTCCTCCTACTACATTTCTCTCTCACTGTTTATCTTAATTTCTTTTAAGATATAGTCCCATCCTATTCAATTCACTCTGTGCTCTCTGTTTCTGTGCGTGCATGTGTGTATGTGTGTGCGCATGCACGTATGTGTGTGTATGTGTGTGTGTGTGTGGTCCCACCAACTACCCAGATACTGAAAAGTTTTAAGAGTTACAAATATTGTCTTTTCATGTAGGAATTTCAACAGTTCACTTATGGTAAGTCCCTTATGACTTGTCTTTGCTGTTTACTTTTTCATGCTTCTTCTCATTCTTGTGTTTGAAAGTCAAATTTTCTTTTCAGCTCTGGTCTTTTCATCAAGAATGTTTGAAAGTCCTCTGTTTCATTGAAAGACCATATTTTCCCCTGAAGTATTATACTCAGTTTTGCTGGGTAGGTGATTCTTGGTTAGAGTCCTAGTTCCTTTGACTTCTGGAATATCCTATTCCATTCCCTTTGATCCCTTAATGTGAAAGCTGCTAGATCTTGTGTTATCCTGATTGTATTTCCATAATACTGGAATTGTTTCTTTCTAGCTGCTTGCAAGATTTTTTCCTTGACCTGGGAATTCTGGAATTTGGCCACAATGTTCCTAGGAGTTTCTGTTTTTGGATCTCTTTCAGGCGGTGATTGCTGAATTCCTTCAATACTTATTTTGCCCTCTGGTTGTAGAATCTCAAGGCAGTTTTCCTTGATAATTTCATGAAGGATGATGTCTAGGCTCTTTTTTTGATCTTGGCTTTCAGGTAGTCCCATAATTCTTAAATTGTCTCTCCTGGATCTATTTTCCAGGTCAGTTGTTTTTCCCATGAGATATTTCACATTCTCTTCCATTTTTTCATTCTTTTGGTTTTGTTTTGTGATTTCTTGGTTTCTCAGAAAGTCATTAGCCTCTATCTGTTCTATTATAATGTTGAGAGAACTATTTTCTTCAGTGAGATTTTGAACCTCTTTTTCCGTTTGGCTAATTCTGCTTTTGAAAGCATTCTTCTCCTCATTGGCTTTTTGAACCTCTTTTGCCAATTGAGTGAGCCTATTTTTCAAGGTGTTATTTTCTTCAGCATTTTTTTGGGTCTCCTTTAGCAGGGCATTGACCTGTTTTTCATGCTTTTCTTTCATCTCTGTCATTTCTCTTCCCAGTTTTTCCTCCACCTGTCTAACTTGATTTTCAAAATCCTTTTTGAGCTCTTCCATGGCCTGAGCCCACTGGACATCACCTAGGGTGTCTGGGATTCAGAGGCCTCAACCTCCACATCTTTCCCTGATGGTAAGAATTGTTCCTCCTCAACAGAAGTGAAAGGCAGGAACATCTGTCCTCCAAGAAAGTAGCTTTCTATGGTCTTATTATTCTTCCCTTTTCTGGGCATTTTCCCAGCCAGTTACTTGACTTCTGAGATTCCTCTCCATCCCTGCCTATATCCTCCCAGCTAGTGCTTGCGGTCTGAGATTCAGATGCTCCTCCCCAGCCTCAGGGCTTTCAGTGGAGTCCCCGGCTGATATTCAATGTGAGCTTAAATTCTCATGCTCAGGTCGGGGCAGGGCTTCCTCCCAGACTCAGTTCCCTCAGGGAGTTCATGCCGAGACCTTTGATAATGGTCCTGAGCTCCTGCCTGCTTGGGGAGTCCCGGGCCACCACTGCCTCTGCTGCTGCCTCTCGAGGGGGCCTGAGTCGCGGAGACACCCCGTTCCCCTCTCAGCCAGCCCAGAAATCTCTGACCTGTAGCGCCTGTGGGTGGAGGGACCTTTGCAACTGCTGGAGGTTCCATCCCTGAAGCTTGATCAGATCTGCTCCTCTGGGGCCACGTGGCCAGGGCAGCACAGGGGTGGGCGACTGTCCGAGGAGTGACAGACCCCTGGGAACAGCTTCCCAGGTCTCTCTGGAATGGAAATCTCTTCCACTGTGTTTCTGCATGGCTTGTCCTGCTCCAGAATTTGTGGGGAGTTCTTTTTACAGGAAATTTATGGGCTGTGGGTTCGGAGCTAGCATATGTGAATCTTTCTACTCCACCATCATGGCTCCTCCCCTGGAAATCATTTTTCTATAAATGTTTGCTATGTTTACTTATAAATCCATCTGATCCTGGAGATTATTATTTTTTTTTAGGCATTTCATTGATGGGTTGCTTAATTTCTTTTTTTTTTCTGAAATGCAATTAAGTATATTTCCTCTTGTGTTAATCTGGGTAATTTATATTTTTGCAACTGTTCATTTTGATTGGCAGATTTATTGCCATAGAGTTGAACAAAATAGCTACTGATTATTGCTTTAATTTCCTCTTCATTGATGGTGAATCAATTCTTTTCGTTTTTGATACTGGTAATTTGTTTTTCTTCTTTCATTTTTAAATCATGTTAACCAAAAAGTTTGTTTTCTTGTTTTTGCCCATAAAACCAGATCTTACCTTTATTTATTAATTCAATAGTTTTCTTACTTTCAATTTTATTATTCCCTCCTTTGATTTTCAGGCTTTATAATTTGATATATAATTGGGGGTATGTAATTCATTCTTTTGCTAACTTTTTTAGTTGTGTGCCCAATTTACTGAACTCCTCTTTTCTCTACTTTATTCATGTGAGCATTTAGGGATGTAAACTTTCAAGCTTTGCCTGCATTTCTTAAATGTTGTTATGTGGTTTTGTTATTGTCATTCACTTTGATGTAACTATTAATTGCTTCGTTGATTTGTTGTTTCACCCACTCACTCTTTATGATTAGAGTAATTAGCTTCCAATTAATTATTAGCCTATCTTTCCATGGCCCTTTATTATATGTAATTTTTATTGCATCATGTTGTGAAAACAATGCATTCAATACTTCTGTTTTTACCATTGAATTGTGAGCTTTTTATACACTAATTTATGGTTAGTTTCTGTGTATGGTCAATATTCTGTGCCATGTCCTCCTGAGAAAAAAGGTATAGTCCTTTCTATCCCTTTTCTTCAGAGGTCTATCATCGCTAACTTTTCTAAAATTCTGTTCATCTCCTTAACTTCTTTCTTGTTTATTTTGTAATTTGATTTATCTAGTTCTGAAAGGAGGAAGTTGAGACCCCCCACTAATATGGTTTTGCTATTTCCTCCTCTAACTCACTTAACTTCTCTAAGAATGTGGATGCTATATCATTTGGTACATATATGTTTGTTTTGATATTAATTCATTGTCTATGGTATTTTTTAACAAGATGAAGTTTCCTTCCTTATCTTTTAAAGTAAGATTTGTTTTTGTTTTTGCTTTGTCTGAGAACAGGATTATGCTGTGTGTTTTATTTTTCTTTTTTTAACTTCAGCTGAAGCATTATATATTCTGCTCTAGGCTTTTGCCTTTACTCACTACTTCAAATGTGTTTCCTATAAATAGCATACTATAGAATTATGTGTGTTTTTTCCACTTTGCTATCTGCTTTCATTTTGTGAGAGAGTTCATCCCACTCACATTCACTCTTACAGTTACTAACTGTATTTTCCTCTATTTTATGCATCTCCTGTCTATACTTTTCTCTCTTCATTCACCTTGTCCTTCCTTCAGTGTGGAAGGTGTATCATCACAAGCATCAGGAGTTTTCCACAGCTGTTTTCAGTGATACTTCTAGGGGTCTGTCAATTTTCAGTTCTTCCAAAGTGGTATGATCAAAAGAGAAGTATTTAATCATTTCCTGGCCTATGCTATTCTCTGTGAATGACCACAAGCACTCTTTTCTGCCTTGGAACAATGAGGAGGATTCCCTTTCCACATCAACCACAAGCTCCACCATGCCAATGCTCCTTGTCATCCCAAGACCACCTTCCAGGATGGCAACACAGATGCAAGCAGGGCAAAGCAAGAGAATCCTGCCTTAGCACCAGCAGACATCCCTGCAATCCCCTTTTGATCCATCACTTTACTCCCCCACTATCTGTGGGCCAAGAGCTCTGGAAGTATTTCTTTCTGTTGCTGCTGCCACCACTATTGCCTCCACTGCCCTGTGGCTGGACTCAGACTGAGCTAATTTCTTATGAAGATCCTGACAGATCTTTCCTTCTGACCTTCAAAATTGTCTTTGGTGTTTGTGAGTCTGGAAACTACCACAGTCCCTTGAGTACTGCTCCAGGTTGGTAAGGGTGTGGGGGTTGGGGGGGGGTGGAGAGGGCTCAGTCTATGCTGGTGCAGTCAGCCAGTCTGGTACAACAGACCTTTCCTATTGACCTTCCAGGCTGTCTTGGGCTGGAAATTTTCCCTCTGTCATTTTGTGAGTTCTGCTGCTCTAGAATTTGCTTAGAGTTATTTCTACAGGTATTTGGAGGAATTTGAAGGAGAGCTCAAGAAAGTCCCTGCTTTTACTCTACCATCTTGGCTCCACCCCTGTACAACCACTCCATCTGACTATGTATGCACTTTCAAATTGCTCTAATAGTAATACAGTTCTCAAGAGTTAAAAGTATCATTTTCCCATGTAGGTATGTAAACAATTTAACATTATTGAAATCCATGTTATTTGTTTGTTTGCTTTTCCCTTCCTGTTTATCTTTTTATGCTTCTCTTGAGTCTTGTGTTTCAAGATCAAATTTTCTGTTCTGGTCTTTTAATCAGTAAAGTTTGATAGTCCCTAATTACATTGAATGTTCATCTTTTTGCCTGAAAAGGTATGCTCAATTTTACTAGGTAGTTGATTCTTGGAATTCAAGCTCCTTTGCCTTCCAGAATATCATCTTCCAAGGTCCCTGATTTTTTTAATGTAAAAGCTGCTAATTCCTGTGTAATCCTGATTGTTGCTCCATGATATTCAGATTGTTTGTTTCTGGCTGCTTGCAGTATTTTTTCCTTGACCTGATAATTTCAGAATTTGGTTACAATATCCCTTGGAGTTTCTATATTGGGATTTCTTTTAGGAGGTAATCATTGGATTCGTTTGATTTCTATTTTATCCTCTCGTTCTAGGACCTGAGGGCAGTTTTCTTTGATATTCTTTTGCAACATAATGTCTGGGCTCTTTTAATGATCATGGTTTTCAGATCGTCCAATAATTTTTTAAATTAACTTGCCTGAATCTATTTTCTAGGTCTGCTGTTTTCCCAATGAGTTATTTTATATTTTTTCGTTCTTCTGACTTTTTAACTGACTCTTAATATGTCATAGAGTCACGAGTTCCACTTGCCCAATTCTAATTTTTAGGGAATTATTTTCTTCACTTAGCTTTTGTATCTCCTTTTACATTTGTCTAATTCTACTTTTTAAGGGGTTCTTTTCATCCATAGAATTTTTTTTTTTATTTAGCCAATTGTATTTTTTAAGGAATTGTCCTCTTTCGTCAATTTCCTTTTGAAAGCTGTTGACCGTCTTGCATATCTTTCATTTCTTTTCCTAATTTTTCCTTGACATCTGTTGTCTGATTTTTAAAATTCTTTTTGAGCTCTTCTAAGAAGACTTTTATTCCTGAGACCAATTCATCTTCTCCTCTGAGATTTTGCATGTAAGCATTTTGACATTGTTGTCCTCTTCTGAGTTTATGTTTTGATCTTCCCTGTTGCCATAGTAGTTTTTTATGGACAGAGCTGTTTTTTTTTTCTTTTTGCTCATTTGGAAACCTATTTTGTGACTTTAAAGTTGAACTCTTCTCCTGGGGTACAGGGAGTAATGTTCCAGGCTTCTTGTGCTGAGGACCAGGGTCCTAATCACTGGCTTACTGAATAAGGGTCTCTTAAACTGGTAGTTTGCCCACTGGGCTGGGGTGGTCTAGCCAAATTGTGCCTGTTGCAATGTGGGTCTGGGGCTGACAGTTACATTCTGTGCTGTGGATGGAGGCTCAACAGCTGGCCTACTGTGCCATCACCATATTGAGCCAGGGCTGAGAGGCCTTAGTTGCTGAACTATGGTATGGCTGAGAGCCTTCTGCTGACTTTCCTGAATATCATCTGCAGTGGGCTGCACTTCCTCTTAACCCAGATATAGCTTTCCTGATATCTTTTAAGTTATCTTAATCTGGAAAGTTGTTTCACTCGAATGTTTTGTGGGTTCTGTCACTCCAGAATCCTTTTAGAAGCTTGATTTAATGTTATTCTTTAGGAAAACTGAGGAGTGCTCAGACAGCTTCTTGGCTTCTCTTTGCCATATTGGCTCTGCTTCTAATATTTATGCTTTTAAAAGCAGTTTTCCAAAACTACTTTTAAAATATTTTCATTTAAAGATATATTACCTCTATTTAGGACCTCATTTCAACATTTCAATACATGAACTCTTATTTCATCACTTTGAGTATTCCCCCAATGACATATGTAGCAATTCCAGTCTAGTTTCATTCTGGTCATAAAACTCATCACCTTGTGGTCAAGCTGATAATGAACTTCTCTGAGTTTACCTAACCTGATACTTAAACAGTATATAATTAGTCCCTCACTGGGTCTGAACATGAAGCCTTGATAGAAACTACTTAACTTTGTACACAAATTCCACAATTTGCAAGACCTTCCAGAATCACCACCACATCTAAAAAATGTATTAGAGTAAAACTTTAGAATTGCATAGTATGTCAAAACCTTGCTTATGCAATTAAAAATGTCAGATTTGATTGTGCCAAAAGGCATCATTAGGCTTTACTGCAGACTCCACACATGTCGGTCACCTTTACACCTTTAACTCCTTGACATCTGAGACTATTTTTACCTTACCATATATCCCTAGCACTTAACAGTGTATCTGACATATAGGAGATCATTAATAAAAGCTTGATGACTTGACATGTTGTTTATTAATTCCCCCAAATCACACTGACTAAACAAATTATAATACATGAATATAATGGAGCATTATTTTTCATGAAAAAACAAATTTGAATAATTCAAAGAAGTATGCGAGGATTTATATTAACTGATGTAGAGTGAGCAGTACTAATGTTAATGAAATAAGAGCAAAGGAAATTGAACACTGTGTAATTATGTTGAACTAGATTTGTGTCAAAATATTTTGGAAAATGTGCCTCCGTCTTCTCTTTACAGAGTTTGGAACTCTAAATCCATGGAATATTGTATACTATCAGACCCCTTTTTTGTGTATTATGGAATTTGCTGAACTACTTTATTTGTCTTTCTTTTTAAATCATCCATATACAGGAGGTTTTGCTGGTATAAGTAGGAGGCAGGTATATATTGAGAAATGATGAGGACACTACAATTAAAGATATTAATGAAATAAGATTACTTTTGAATCTCCAAAATAATAAAAAGACAAAGATGTTATAAGTAGAAATGGACAATTGATTTTCTATTTTTTTAAACTGAAATCTGTAAAGAGAGATCAATGGTCTTATCAAGGAGTACATAATTGAAGAATATTATTAAAAAAAAGATCACATTACTGCATTTCATTTCATCCCACATATAGTCAGGAACCCAACATACTTGTGTTTGTGACATTCAGTTTTGCTTGCTAGAATGGAAATACTTCTACAAATGATTCTTATGACTGTCCTTTACTCAGATTATTCAGTAAAACAACTTTAATTTCCAAATGAAAAGAGTATTGTGTTAATGCAAATATAGGAAGGTTTAGGCTACCAAAAATGAGGGGAGATGCCAAACAAATATGAGGGGGGTCTGGAGGTATGGACCTAGGAGAGTCTGTTGAGGTTCTAAATGGAGTTGGGTGCCCTTATTTCTGTGTAATGAGCCTAGGCACAGAGGAAAGAGAATAAAGAATGTGGAACTTGAGACTGATATTAGTTCTTTTATTCTTTTTGGAGTGAGGGAGGTCAGACTCTTAGGGAATTAAAAGCTAGGTGGTATTCTCTTTCTGATAGCTGGAAGGGGGTTTGGACTTTTATTGCTGTACTTATTCTGACAGGGTAACTCGGATTTTTTAAATTCCCTGGGGCTTCTTTTATCTAAATAGGGAGGTTCCTGGGGTCATTACACTTACATGGTTGATAAACTCTATTAGTTGAGATTGAATTTTTCTTTTCCACAGTATGGCAAATAAAGTTGATCCTATCAGAGTCAATAGAATATTGTGCTGTGATAAGAATTGGTGAAGCAGATAAAGGAAAATAAGGCCTTCTCTGAGAGCTCTTTATTGAGGCAAACAGTGTATTGAAGTGGAAAAACCAGTAACTTTCAATTTAGAAGTCCCAAAATTTTATGCATGAGATTTCACTGAAGGGCAAAAAGATTAACTGATTTCCTCCATGTGAGAATTTGGGCAAATCTCTGGCTCTCTTCCAGTCTTTTCCACGAAAAGGTACCAGTTATGCCTATACTTGTAACACAAATTTAGCTCATAAGGTTGTAGTGAGGAAAGCATTTTACATATCATTAAGCATTAGTAAAGTGAAATCTTATTAATATTGAGGGCCAGCATGACACAGTAGAGAGGGAGTTGACAGTGAGTTCACAAGAGAAGCAAAGATTAGTGTAGGATTAATGAGTGAAGCCATGGACACTGCTGAGTTCACTAAGAGAGATGATGCAAACTGAGAATAGGTTCTAGTCAAATTTAGGGGCTTAGACATTGATGATTATCCACTGACAATGAGAAGGAGCAGCTAAACCTATAGAAGAGAGATCAGTGACATTACTATCCCCTATTGTCTAGGCTCTCACCTGTGGCTCCAAAAAAAACTGTATCATGTGCAATGGCCACGACCCAGTAAAATCATCTCAGCAGACAAGCTAAACCAGGTTGAAGGAAATCAATAGACCTTAAACCCAGTAGTGAGTTATGGGGATGTCTACCCCAGGCATGTGAAGATTTCTCTGGACAGAGCATCCTCCGGGAGGATGAGAGCAATTTGTTCCCAAGTCTATGAAGGGACTGAAAACAGGTATTGTGGAATGCTTAGAGATTAGTGAGACATCAAAGATGTCAAGGTCATTCACTGTAATTTGGGTCATCACCAGTTGCCTTAACATTTATCCTGTCACTAGACTTCAATGACTCAAGAAGATAGAGTGAGGCTGATGATACGCAATCCTGACTCACTTAAATCCAATTTGTGAGCAAGTCAAGACACCACTTGTGATGTCTTTGGTCTTCAAAGATGAAGGATCATTACTGCCATAACCAACAACAAAATTGTCCAGTGTATGATATACCAGCAGGGGTGGGCAAAGTATAACCTGAGGATCGAATCTGACTACCTGCCAGTCACAAAGGCGACTTGCTATAGGAAAGGCTTGTATGTGGGCCACTAGCCATATATAATTATTGAACTTTTATAGTGTTGATGTTTGTTAGCATACCCGTACAAGTTTAGAATCTTCATGTCAGCAGGATAATGTCTGTCTTAAACTTTTGATCTTTCCCTAGGACCTGCTCCAGTAGACTTATAGCACAAATATACATAATAAATATTTGACTTGGAAACTAAAGATATATGCCTTTGATTAGAGTAGAAAACTCTTTTTCTATTAAAAGTGAACTTTTTTTTTTTAACAATTATCACTCCCACCACCTCTTATCATTTAAGTTTCTTTTTTTCTTCAATTGCCTCAGCAGGTCTTCCATTTAATGACTCATTGTCAGTCATTTTTGGTGACCCTTATATAGTTGTTCACAAAGGATTATTGACCCAAGTACTCGTGGAGACCAGTTACCTCATAAATTAAAATTTTGAAGAACGGCAAACCTTCGATATGCCATTAGGCCTAGATGATATACTCTTCCCAACTTTATTACTTTGTATTTCTATTCCCCTCCCCTAGTTTGTCTAGGCATATAGATAGTAACTGATTTTAACAATAGTACTAACCACCAATTTTCTCCTAGAAGTACCAGAGTTTTATGAATAACAAGAGATTTCTGAGTCATCATATCTGTGGAAGGTACATTCAAATATCATTTACTATCTGATCAATTACATATTCAGCTACATCTTCAAGCATTAATTAATTTTTTCTACATGGGAAAACTTCATACAACACAACTTGGTTGATTTAAGTCTCTTCCCCACCAAAATAGCAAATTAAAGACCAAGAACGTAAATATTATGGCTTCCATATTTTAATTGTTATTCTGAAAATAAGCAAAAATAAATGAAACTCTGAACTATATCTCATGCCATTTTGTGCTCTAGTCTCTTCTCAGTTCAAAATCCTTAAAATTCTTAATGACCAACATGTGGTAATATTTGCAGTTGGCTCATCACATTTCAGCCTTAGTGCAATCTTTTTTGTGCTCTTTTTTCCTTCCCTTTTTGTTTTCCTTCCTTCCCTCCTTCCTTTCTTACTTCTTTTCTTTCTTTGTCCTCCCCTTTTTCTTCCTTCTTCCCTTTCCTTCTCTCTCTCTCTCTCTCTCTCTCTCTCTCTCTGTCTCTCTCTCTCTCCCTCTCTCTCTGTCTCTCTCTTTGTCTCTCTCTCTCTTTCTCTCTCTCTCTCTCTCTCTCTCTCTCTCTCTCTCTCTCTCTCTCTCTCTCTCTCTCTCTCTCTCTTTCTCTCTCTCTCTCTCTCTCTGACTTGGATTTTTTTGATCACCCTGCCTCTGGTCATTATACCCTTCTCCCTGAACATGCAGGGCTTACTTGCTCTTCTTGTATTGTATTATTTTTTGAAGCTGATGCTTGTTGTACTTCTTTGTAATAAATTTTGTCATTTAGGGGAATATTTACTATGTCAATGGAAATGAATTAGCATGAAGAAAAAGGCCTGCATTGTAAACAATGAGTCATGACACACACAAAAGAAATATTCCCCAAAGAATTAACCTAAGAATCTGCTCAAGGTCAATGAGGACAAGTTCTTAGACATAGTAAGCTACAATATATTGGCATAATTGTGTATAAAAAAAATCAAAGAAATATTAAGAAAAGCAAAAGAGTTAAGTGGCCAGGTAAGCAGACCATGAGATAATAGATACATGTGAGTGTCCATTAGTCAAAAATCTAGGATTTGGGGTTGAATCCCTATAGAAGATTTATAGATGGGTATGTCCAGGAATCAGATAGAATGAGAAAATATGAAGGTGTTGTATTTTTTACCATTGAAGAGAGTTCTCAGAGAACAGATGCAAGTTTATAGATAAGTAATCTGAGCACCAAAGATGTTGATTGGCTTGCCAGTGGTCACACTTTTAGTAACTTATTGAACTAAGAATTAAATCAAGATATTTTAACTCTAAATTAAATGCTCATTAAAAGGAACCTCAGAGACCATGTACTTCAACTCCTTGATTCTGTAGGTGAGGGAACTGAGCTCTGTGAAGATGAAAGTGATTTTTCCAAGGTCACTGGGTAGAAAGTAATACTATTTAATGAGCTAGGTAGCACAGTGGGTAGAATGCTGCATTAGGAATGCTGCATTAGGAACCAGGAAGATCTGAATCTAAATCCTGCCTGAGACCCTTAGGGACTGTCTAACTCTAAGCAAATCACCTAAGCTCTTTCATTTTCAATTTCTTTGTATGTAAACTATGAGGATATAATAAAAATACATTCCTCATAGGGTTCTTGTGAAAATTAAATGAGATAACACATATAGAACATATTGTAAATTTTAAGGCACTTTATATATGCTAACCATTATTAGCTATTATTTTTTTGACTTTTAAACTCTCATCTAGAAATAGGTTCTTGGTCCCAAGAATGTTCTTTTCCACTATGTATGTTTCCAGTAATAAATTAATGAATTACCATCTCTTTCCAGATGCTGTCCAGTGATCATAATACCTATTCCCAAATTCCAACTGGAAGTTCGGGGGTACACAAGATTGACTTGCTGTGGCTGACTCCTTGACTTGGTGACAAGAATGTATATCTCTCAGAATCCCAGTACAGTCTATTGTCTACTGAACCATTTTGTATTTCTGTCATAAAGTTCCAAGGATGTTTATTTGAGCATTGACAGTGATATATTTGGTATTTCTGTCCCTTCAGCTTTATATTAAGATATCCTCTTACATTATATATTTTTCCATGACTTTCACAGTACATCATGAATTAATGGTCTGAAATATTTCACAGGAGTCAATTTAATTGTGGAATCTTAGACCTAAAAGGGACTTTGGAGACGATTCAGTTCAATACTCTCCTTTATAGATGATTAAACTGAAGTTCACAGAGGTTAAATACAAGCCCAAAGTGACACAGGTAATAAGTAGAAGAGCTGGGCTTTGAACATAAGTTCACCTTGGTGTATGGAATAATATACTAAACTTTAGTGCTAAAACATGGAGGATTAGTATTCAAATTCTGACACTACTACTTACTCAATGTCTGTTTGCCCTGAGGCAACTCATTCATCTGTTAAATGAGGAAAGTAGACTTGGTGACCTCTAATGAGCATTTCATCTCTAAATCTATGATCATATGGCTCCAAATCTAGCCCAGTTTCCATTGCACCAAGAATGATGTTATTACTTTGATTAAATCATACTGCATCATATGATTTAGAGTTGGAGTTTTCCTCCGGGCTCTAGAAAGTGGGAGGCTACTTAGGAGAAAGCAGGGAAATTCAAAGTAAAAATCAGAATTATGTAAAATAAATGGGGAAAAAATGATACTGATCTTATTAGAGGGCTCTGTTTGTGAAAATCAAATCTCAGAACTTTGTAAGTTATCACTTCTGCTCAGAATGTATGAATTCCTGAGGAAAATTCCAGCTCTAAATCTTAAAATTAGCTCTGGTTTTCATTTCCAAATAAAGTAGCTATGGATGATATTTTCAGGATGAAGCTCTTCGTGAAGACCTGATGAAAGAATAAAATAATGAGTTCTGATCCTAGCAGTACCACTAGTTGGCCACTTACCAGCTTGCCAACCTTCCTGGAATTTAGGGTTCCTTTTCATTCTCAATTCACTGAGACATATAATTTTTTGATAATATAGTATACAGTTTAAAAAAAAAAACAAACCTCTTGTTGTTGTGTTTGTTACTGAGTTGTGAGCAACTTAGGACTTGGACAATTGAGCATGAAGAATTGACCTGTTATTCTCATCCTAAAACCAAACAAGACAACGAAAAACTCAAACTCGAGTGTTTGAGAACAGTGACTGTTTTTGGATTATGACTTTATTTCCCCAGTACTGAGTACAAAGCTTAGAATTTTATAGTGGTTTTTAAAATACTATTGCTTAATCAACTCTTCTTAAGACATAAGTTGCAAAAACTATTACTTTTTAGAACATTTGTCATGAATTAATAATTAGACACACAGTTGATGGTCCTTGGGAATATGAAGGGGATCAGTTTTTCCTCAACTTCATTAATTTGAGACTAAAGAAACTCCTGAAGATTGTTTATTTATGTTTAACCTATAAAGAGTAAAGATTATTAGTACTCATGTACTGGTAACAACAACTGAGTTTAGTGAAAATATACCACTAATCTGTTTGGAATTCATTGAGAATAAAGGAGTGTTACCACCCCTAGCAAAGTCCCTGATGAAATATTGAATTCGCTTAAAGTAAGGTCTATGAGTGTGCCCTCAGGGTGAGGGCTGATGGTGGTGATAATGTATTTATATGAGAGAGTGAAGGAAGCAGGACTGTGGTTAATAGGGGTACTGCCACAAAGCCTTTTTCTGTTTCATTAAGAATTTGTGTCTCCTCTCCAAAAATCAATCCTGGGATTAATTGACTCTTACAACAATGACTGGGAAAGAAGAAATGGTTGAGTACATTAATTGGATGAATTAACATTAATTCAATATTTTAATAGAAGTTTGTGTTTGCCAATTCTTTCTTCAGATACACTCAAACATTTCTTGTTTGAGAACAATAGAGATAGGGAATAAATCTTACATGCTGTTAATTTCATAATTGGTAGAATTATCATTACTTAAATATTGACTTAGCTTTTGTGCTGCTTGTGTCGATTACTTCAATCCTTTGAAGTAGATGTTGATAGGTTAAGTTTTGAACTCTCTCAATTTAGTTAAGCATATAATCACAATCTTGTTTTTCCTCTTTCCACTTCTATTTCAGAAAAGAATATAAAACTTAAGAGAACTAAGAAAAAAATATGGAAGGCTAAAACATTATGTAATAGAGAAAATGCAGCCAACACTAGTGGTAAAAGGAGGCATTCAACCAAGAATAAAAATGACATTGCATTGTTGATAAATAACTGAGAATGATTTCATAATTCCTTCCATGATATAATGAAATTATATTTCCAAGAATATGAAAACTGTCTTATTTTCCATACATTCTGACAGACATAATAATTTATTAATTTTTGAGATTAATTTTCACAACCAAATCTTACTAACAAGATCACTATCATTTTCTCTCATTTACTCTACACAATTCTGGTTTTCATTTGAATTTTCCATTTTTTTCCTGTTTTATAACGTTTTATGTTTTCCAATCTTCCACTCTGTGGAGCCAAGTAGAACTGTTGCATTGAAATAGCCCCAAAGTTTAGTTCTAAACCTTTCTTGGCAAATGAAGTCTTGTTTTAGGTAATTTATGGAAAGGAATGACATTTTTGTTTCATGTATATATCAGTATGTGTGTGTGTAAACGCATACAACACATATACATACCTAAAGTTTGTACATATACACACATATACAAACATGTAATATATTCATAACTATATACATATACACACATATACATATGTGAATATGTGTGTATGTGTGTTCATAAATATGTATGTGCATATGCACCTATACATCATGTAATTTGCATATATCCATATGAAAGTATGACATGTATTCACATCCATATATACATGCATGTATACATGTACATGTTATATATAGTATATGTATGTGTGTACACATATATGTATATATATGCATGTGTGTGTATCCACAAAAAACTTAAACAAATATGTACATATGTATGAAAATGTGGAAATACTAAGTAACTTGAGGAAGAGTTAGGGTGGTCCTAGTGGCTAGAAGTAAGAGAAAATGTCTTATGCAAAAGATAGCATTTGAGTTGAACTGTGGAGGAAGTTATGGATTCTAAGAGTGAGAGGTATGCTGGAAATGTTTTGCAGGTATAGGGACATCTTGTGCAAAGCCATGAAGATATGAGACAAAATGTGAAGTAACATAAATGGCTGAAGGGGAGTGATACTCAATATCCATCCTCCATTAGATTGCAAACTCCCTGAGGGCAAGAACTATCCTTTATCACCTTTTGTATCTCTAGGCCTTTACACAATTTCTGGTACATATATGTTCTTAATAGAAGTGTACTGAGTTGAGTTGGGTCTGAAAATGTAGGCTAAAGTCAGATTGTAAAGAACTTCCAAGGTCAAACATAAGAGGTTTGTTTTGTTTTATCCTAGAGGCCAGTGGTTACCACTGAAATTGCTGTTGTTTTCTGTTTGCTTTAATTCAAAGAACAGCATGAGATCTGCATTTTAGAAATATTCTCTTGGCAGTCATGTAAAGATGGAGAGGTGGACAGTTAAAGAAGTAGATGGTGGAGTGAGACTAATTAGGATGCCATTCCAAAAGCCTGAAGGCAAGATGATGAGGGCCTCACAAAAGGTGATGCATAGGTGAGAATAAAGAAGGGCAGATGTGAGAAGGAATGTGGAGATAGAATTAAGAAAGCAGTATTTTATCAAACACGAGTAAGAATAAAGTATTAATAAGTATTCAAACATCATGAACCTAGGCAACTATAAGGAAGGCAGTATCCTTGACAAAAATAGGAATGGGTTGGGTATGAAAGAAAATTCGTTCTATTTAGTATGGATTTGAGTTTGAGATGCCTACAGGCATAAAGTTGAAATGCCTCATAGGCAGTTGGTGATTTTGCAAAAGGCAAGTTCATATAGGGCAGAGAGCTAGTCTTAGAATTAAGAAGAAATTGATTTTGATACATGATTCCTTTGTGACCATGGGAAAGTCATTTAATTTCTCAAAGATACCAGGCAACTTGTGAAAAATAAATTTTAAAATCATTACAAATTCAGTGGGGTAAACAATACACAAAAGGAAACTAAAACAAAAGGAGAAAGGGTCAGGTATTTTTTTTAAAGTCTTAAGCATGTTAGAGACTACAGTTTTGACTCATTTTCTAAATCAAAATAGTCTTTTTCAAATAGTTACTAATTTGTTCATCATTTAAAATATTTTATTTATTTTAAAATATTTCATGGACTTTCAGAAGGTTGATTTTAGTGGCTAGTTATTTTTAATGTAGAGTTGTTTAGTTTTGTTTAAGTTGCAATATAAATTCATTTATCTATGTTGTCTCTACAGAAAACAAACATATCTAAATACAAAACTTTCCCCTTAAATATTGCTTTGGTTGAATGTCAATAATTTTTTTGTTGCCTAATCACTGCCATTTTATTTAATGACATTTTATACTGTTCCTATGATTTCCTCTTTAACTCATGATATAACACCCATTCCTAATAAAACATTGGAGAGTACAGAAATGACTGGAGTTTTCCTTAATAGTAATATCTATCTAAAATCATCAAGTATTATCTACAGTAATGAGAAGTTAAAAGTTTATCAGTCCAATCAGTGATGACACAAGGATCCTCATTATTACCACTATTATTAAGTATTGTACTAGAATAACAAAATTCCTCTGGAAAAACAAAGGTCAAGAATATCAAGAGAATCAATTTTAATAAATATAAAGAAATCTGGCCTAGCTGTATAAGATTTCAAAATGTATTTTAAAGCAGTAATTATCAAAACAGTCTGGTATTCGCTAAGAAATACAGTAATGGGTCAGTGGAATATATTAGAAATATAATACATGGTATCAAGTGATCATAGAAATTTAATGTTTCATAAATCTAAAGATCCAAGTTTTGGGACAAAAATTCACTATTGAATAAAAACAACTAGGGGAACTAGAAATCAATATGGCAGAAACTAAGTATAGACCAACATCTCATTCCATACACCAAAATAAGGTCAAAATGGGAACATGATTTAGTTGAACCATAAATAAATTAGGAGAACAACAAATACTTTTATAGATAAAGGAAAACTTTTATACCAAACAATATATAGAGGACATTAAAAAAAGGAAAATATATAGATAGTTTTGATTATATAAAATTTAAAGATTTGCACAAATATATCCACTACAACAAAATTGGAAATAAAGGAGAAAACAGGGTATTTTGTACAAAAATATCTCTGATATAAGCCTTATTTCTCAAATACATAGAGATCATCCCCCAATTATTAAATGATCAAGTATATTAATGGGCTCTTTTTCAAAGAAAATAAAGTATATTTATACTCATATTAAAATGTTCTAAATCACTATTGATTAGAAAAATGGAAATTAAAACTACTCTGAGGTATAATCTCATACCCATAAGATTGGCTAATATGACAAAAAAGAGGAAAAATGATAAATGTTGTAGAGGAATTGAGGAAATCAGGACACTAATCCCCTGTTTGTGGAGTTCTGAACTGATCCACTCATTCTAGAGAGCAATTTGAAGCTATGCCCAAACGGATATAAAACTGTGCATCCCCTTTCATCTAGCAATATCCCTACTAGTTCTGTATTCAAGCAATTAAAACATTGGAGGGGGTGAGAATGTATTTGTACGAAACATACTTATAACTGCTCTTTTTGTGGTGGCTAAGAATGGGATATTGAGAGGATACACATCAATTGGAAAATGGATGAACAAATTATGGTATATGATTGTGACAGAATATTATTGTGCCATATGAAATGACAGGCAGTATGATTTTGGAAAAAACCTGGAAATACTTGTGTGAACTGATGCAAAGTGAAGTAAGGAGAACCAGGAGAACATTGTACATAATAACTACAGTATTTTATGATGAAATCTACGAATGACTTAGCTATTCACAGCAATATGGTGATCCAAGACAATAGACTCAGTTCAGATGTCACTTCCTCCACAGAAAGTTACTTAATCTCCTAGTCAGAAGTAATGCAATATCCCAAATTCCCATGCACTTAGCACCTTTCAGCTTTAATATCCTGTTATCCAATTATTTGTATAATTTATATATATAATATATATATATTTGTATACTGTTATCTTCTCTACTAAATGATATACTGCTCAAGGGCAAATACTTTGTCTCTGACTTCCTTGTCACCTAGTATTACCAATAATACTTTATTATTAACATACACTGTACAAAATAAATAATGAATGATGATGAATAGATGGGTGGATGGTAGATGGAGAAATCTAAATAGAAGGAAGTCAAAACCAGTAAATCAAAGAGCACTATCATCTCTCTTTTGTTCAGTGTTTCAAATCTTGGACATGAAGACTGATGTAAAGAATAATGCTGATTCAATTTGTAGATGATTCAAATATGGGGGATAGAATTAATACACTGGATGAGAAAATCAGTATTTTTAAAGTTCTTTCTAGGGTCTGACACTGTCACTATTTATTTCTTCTAGGATAAAATACACACTCCTCTATTTGACATTTAAAGGTTTTCAGAATCTGGCTCTTTCCAGATTGATGGAATACCCATTATGTTCCCCTCCCCCTCCCACTAATTGTATTCAATATTCTGCTTCTACAGAAGTTAATCCCCATGTCTAAAATGTTCTTTCTCCTCAGTTATACTTACTGGAATTTTTGGCTTCCCTCAAATTTTCACAATCTGATAAAGTCTTTCCTCACTTTCCATTTATTGATATCTCCACTACCAAAACACTTTACATCTATTTTCTAATTAGTGAGGTTCTACACTTTCTCTTTCTGTGTAAAACCAGATACATCTGTACATCCTGGTTCTAATGTACTCTTGAGGAGATAGATTGTGACTTTCTGTAATGCTATCAGCTCAAGACACCATTCCAGTGTCTTCCCTCTCTCCAATATAAGCAACCGGTGATTAGAAATCAAGTTCCATTTAACTACATAATATCAATTTGCTTTCACAAAATTATATTTACTATAAAAATGTTCCAAAAATGAATTTCAAATATTTCTTCTCCATACTAACATCTGAGGTAATATTCTCCCCTATACTACCTTGATCTTTGTGGAGAGGTACTCAAACTTAAAGTTTCTGCATAGCATTGTTCAAACCAAGTTTTCTTTCATATGGTCTCTAGGTGAGCCCTAACTCAGCTGTACCTGGACTAGGTTGTCTAGAGCCTTGTTTCTGCAGTGGCAGGTGGCAAAATTAAACACAGATTCTTAGACCTGTAGTGACTCTCCATTCTGATCTTTTGAAGGTTCTAAGGTCATAAAAGTCTCCAATATTCCTTCACTTAAATGCAGGAAGATCAGAAACAACAGTCACAGATGCTATAGCAAGGCCAGGTACTCACAGGTCATATTAAGGCAACCCCAATGGGGATAGGAAGAGGTCCAAGATCTCTTGTCACTCAGAAGTATTCAACATCCTCTGCCTCCACATTTCTCAGCAGTCAGTCAGAAAAGGGCCAGATCAAGAAACTGTACTTTGCTGGTTAGTGTACTTTAAAGGCCCCCAATTCTGGCAATCAATCAAAAGATATCTATTCACCAGGTAGTTAATGGTCTGGAATCAGAGAAAACCTTTGTATCATCCAAAGCCCATGTCAGGATTCCATCATCAGTCCCTTGTTATAATCATAGGTACATACATATAATTATAGACATACACATAAATGTGTGTTGGTATAATATCTGTATGTACATGGACATCTATACCTATTCCTCAAGTAGAATCTAGGTTTCTTGAAACAAGAATTATACAATTTGGCATAAAATAGATATTTAATAGATGCTTTGAGGAGGAATAAATGGATTAATGAATTATAAGTTCATTAAAAACAGGACTGTCATTTTTTGGTTTCTCGTTAATATTCTTAGGTCCTTAGTATATCCCTTAGACACAGTAAATAAATAAATGTTTTTTTTAAATGTAACAACAGAGTAAGTAAAGTTCTATATTTTTTCTTTTAATAAAAAATCAGTTACAGAATGGAGAAAAAACTAGCTTATTGTCCATTGATGTGAGGAAAAGTTGGTGATATGGCTTTTGTATTCAAGAAATCAAATATCATCGAGCAATTTATTTACAAATTCATGCTGTGTACCCTAAGTTAAGGTACCCTAAGGTGTAGAAGGCAAATAAACTTAAGATTAGCAATGGTGATTGGATTTTGGAGAGCAAATGAAAAAGAAACTTTAGAATGGGTCTTATCAGGGACCATATGACATTGAGCAAGCAGAAAAAAAAAAAAAACCAAACAACAAGATCTCAGTCTCTCCAAGGATCTTGAGGTTTATTTAATTTAGGGAGTACTTACATTGTCTCCATGCTTTACATTAGCATGCTTTGTCCTTGGGCCATGAAGAAGGGATCACACAGCACCACGTTTAGTCCAGGAAGACATCAGCTGCAGAGAGAGTCAAAGGGAAATTGATAGTTTTCTTCTGGGTCTTGTCATCACAAACTGTTCCTATATATCCACTTACTAAATGTCAGGGATTGTCCTAAATGCTTGGGATATAAATAAAGGCAAAAAAACCCCACCAAAAGCCAACAAATGAAAAAACTAAAATGGTCCTACTCTTAAGGAGAAGCATTGTCTTATAAAAAAGTGTCAAATTCCTTTTCTGGATCTCAGTTTCCTTATCTGTAAAATTAAAAAAAAGTGATGGTCTAGATGATCCCCACAGGTGCCTTTAAGCTCTAGCAATCTAGGATTACAATACAGCACGCTAAGTACTTACAGTAGCACTAATTGGTGTATAGTGCCTTGTGTGTCCATATAAATAAATGATGTTTCAAGTGATCTGGGGACTTAAGTTTATATCTAAGAGAATTAGGAGATGGAAAACAATCTGAAGGTCCTCCTTTCCTCTTAAGTCTCTCCAATGGTTTGGATTTCAACTGCTTTGCCAATAATTGGCTCCTAATGCTTCCTTCAATCAATAATTGCTATCAGATTTTCTTAATTTCTTTTCTTGACCCCTACCACTGCTTCTCTGATTTGCTTGCACTCTCTCAATTCTCACTCACTGCACTCTTGTACAGTGGAGATGGCACACAAGGTATTTTACCTAGTGTCAGTTTGGCACAGTGCAATTGAGATAGATGTCTTAGAATGCTAGAGCTGGAAATGACTTTAGAAAGCATGTATCTCAAATTCATCATTTTACAGCCAAGGAAATTGCATTCAAGGACATTTAAGGTCTTTCTCAAGATCGTAAAGTAAATTCACTGAACATTAAGGACTAGGGCACAGACTTCTAATTTTTAGTCCAATCTCTTTTTGTTTGTTTTTTTGGTGCACATTGAATATTCCAGATACAGAACCAGTGGAGGAGATGATCAGCAAAACTGGGGGGAGGGGCCCAGCTCAAAAGACTTTTAGATCCACTTATAATCAATCCATTTAGCAATATGAGTTTTCCCATAATATCTGCTCCTACTTTTAATCTAATGTCCACATTTAATCCACATTTTAATTTAATCTAACATCTGTACTTCAATTTATAATTCTGAAATTCTTGGACTAGCTATGGCATCTAGAAAACTGGGAGCTACTCTTATATGAGAGAGATTCTATTTAAATTTTCCCATAATTTCAGAGGGTTCATATAATTTTCTATTAATGTGTATATGGGATTGAGGTGACTTTCATTTTCCTGTTTATATCTTCTTTGTACATAATTGTGTGTTATCTCTCCCTGCCATTAGAATATGAAGGCATGCAGTGTTTTTGCCTTTCTTTTCAGCCCCACTGCTTAACACAGTGCTTGCAACCTGGTACACACCTAATAAATGGTTACTTACTGGTTGAAGGAATAAAGAAATTACTCATATGGGATACATATCCAGGTTTTAATGAGTTAAGTCTGGGATTGCAATGGGAGTAGAAATCTCTCTGTGTCTCTCAGATAGAAGAACAATGATATGATCTTTACTTTATTGCCTTTCATGATGATTTATAAAGATCTGATAACCTTTCTAATTTCAGCAAGTTTGGTTAATTTGTCTGCTATACAAAAAATTCTCATTAATTTTTATTCAAAATATAGACCTGGGGTCTCCTAATATAAAACATCCCCTCTCAAAGTATTAAGAAATTATTTTTTTCTAATTATCCAAATCTCAGGAAACCATTTCTTTTTCATGGAAGCAGAATGGAATGAGAGAAAAAAACAGCATACTGAAAACAGTGTCAAGAGGCTTATTGAAATCTCAGATCTTCCTGAACTATGAGACTTTCAGAATTTCAATCAAATTCTTTGACCTTTACTTCCCTCTGACAAATGGGTATGGTAATAATTGCACTAAGTTCATCATTGCATGTTCAAAGTCAAATGGGATATATACATGAACAAATATAACTATAAAGTGATCAAAAAATTATAATGATTATTATCAGTACATAATTTGGTAGAACATTATATTTTGATAAGTATTTCATTGCCAAAAATGTACAAGAAGGAACAATTTTGTTGAGATATGCTATGTAGTCTGTTATGAAGTCTTACCAGTATCTCTTATTTCCTTTATTTTTTCAAGAGAGCTTTGTCTTTTGAAGTAACTACTAGAAACTTATTCTGGTGTATGAGCTATATTTTGGACTGAGGAAAGCTGGATAAACCTCATCAGGTTTCAAGAGTACCATAAAAGGCTGAAACAAACACTTACTAAATTATCTTCCAATGGTCTGGATGATTTCCCAAAGTTGTTTATTCACTGTCAGGCCTGAGAATCCAGCTCAAGAAAACCTGACTCAGCTAATTTCCTTCAAATGAAAAGGAACACATAAGCTACTCAAGAAAAAAAAAGGTGGAGACCATTTTTAAGAGGGTTAACACTGAAGAAAGTTTGAGAGAAAAATGTTTGTCAGCTTGAATTGAACTTTCTTAAGCTCTCCACTCTCCCTGCATTCCCACCAAACTCTAATGACAGTACCTTTAACTTCAGTCCATTCCTTATATTTCCCCATGTCTCTGAGTTTACTCCAACATTCTTTTTCCCTATTATAGTATCAGAATCCTAAACCATCATTCCAAGTCCAGCTTGTATCATTTTCTCCATGAAGATAGTTTTGGAGAAAGGCATTGTTGAATTTGGGAGAGTTTCATAGTAAAATATCTTGCCTGTTGCTTATACCCTTTGTGATAACATACTCCCTTCTGGAACTATCTTGTGTTCTATTTACTTATGCTTATGTTGTTTCCCTCATTAGAATTTGAGTTCTTTGTGGAGAAGGACCATATTACTTTCATCTTTGAATTCTAAATGTTTAGAACAGTGATTAGCATATAACAGACCATCTTAGCTTATCAATGCAGAATATTAATTGTTAGAAGAAAATTCCTCTTTTTTGACAATTTTAAGGTTCATTTTTCATTTTTCAATCTTGTAAAGAAAACATGAAAAATAAAGTATTTTCTGCTTACTTCATTTGTCTGAAAATATTTGTTTATTATAGATACTGGAAATTAAATCCTAGCTAACTGCCACAGTGTTCCAAGGAATCAAATGAATTTTTATAAGATATTAAGTCCAAACTTCATTATGTATATAAATATACATGGTTCTTTTCAAATTTTCCTTCCCATGTTTTTAGTAGCATGACAGCTTATACTTACGCAGCACTTCAATTACTTTAAAGTTCTAAGCTCATGACATTCCTTTGAAACACATAGTCTAAGTGTCATTTCTGTTCTTATGTCCAATGATCTATAACCAAATACTCTTTAACATCATACAAACTATTTAATTTTTCCGCTCTCAGTTTCCCTATTTTCAAAATTAATGAAATAGACTAAATGATTCTTAGATTGCTTTCTGGATCTAAATCTTGACCATTCCATTTATTCTGTTCACTTTGAATAAAATGTATCCTGTTCAAGCCAAATTGCAACTGTAAGTACCATCCAACTAAATTTCAATGATACCTCTTGTTCTTTCCTTGTATTATTTTCTGCTGTAGGCTTCTCCAAAAGAATTCAGAAGTAGAGACACTGAGTAATATTGTTACATGCCCTGGAAAGATATCAGAGCTATGTTATTTGTAACCTGTCAAACGTTACCTTCCAACAACTCTTAAGAAGGAAGTTTTCAACCATTACTATCTTCCTCTTACCACTCTATGATTGGATATTGGATGACTTTATACCTGATTCCATCCAGGTATCTATAGCATAATCCCCTTAGAAAACAATAACCTGCCTCTTTTGAAATATGCCAGTTCTCTCCACTTATAGAAAAAACCTAATTCCTCTTATTTGGCTCTCAATGTTTGATGGGGCATCTTTCCTTTCTTCTATAAGTCATACTCTCCTGCCCTCCAAACTTCTCATGTAAGAAAGAATTTCCTTCCACCTCTTTACAACTTTTTTGTTTGTTTTCCATTAAAGCATTTTTCCCATTCTTTCAAGGGAAAACAGTGTTCTCTCTGATTTTCTGGAAACTCAAAATGTATTTCTGCATCTGTTTTGTGTTCTTCTCAAGGGAAGAACTCAACTTTCACTCTGTGCATACTTGGTGGGGAGGGGATAATTAGTACTGACAGGAACACAAACACACCATACTCTTTGCAGATTACCTGGAATGTTCCTTCCTCTGATCTCTTTACATCAAAATCCTGCTTTCTTCATTTTTTCCATATTGTTTCCCCTGACACATTACCTGTGTCATCCCTCCCCCTACGTCAAAGTGTCCTCTCCTTCCTCATCTCTTCTTTAGAGCACTCTATCTTGGGTTATGCTTTCTTCAATCACTGTCTCCCTCACAGCACTCTATTCTTCTGCATGTCATCCTTCCCCTGTAAATCATCAGTTTTGTATTGGCAGGAATTATGTCACTTATGCAGCAATCCTATGTGTAACTTAAGCAGCGGAGAGACCAAATAAATATCAAAAAAAAAATAGAATGGAAGAGGTAGGAATGAACTTGAGATCATTGGATTATGAAACAACAGACTGAAAACTTGAAATAGCCTTAAAAGTCATCTAGTTCAACTCAATTATCTTGTAGATGAGGCTCTGAGATGTTGGAGAAGCTGTGAATTGACCAAGGTAACACACAGAATCATGATTAGATTTCAGGTCCTCTGACTCCATATGCATTATGTTTTCCATTATCCCATTATACTTTTCAATAAATAGCATAATTTTGGTAGGTGGTAATGGCTAGAAGACAGGAATGATTAGGCTGCTATAGGTATTCAAAAAATAGAGAAGTTACATGGAGCCCAGAAATATCTTCATGAAGAAAATGATATAAGCTGGACTTGAAATGATGGTTTAGTATTCTGATACTATAATAGGGAAAAGAATGTTGGAGTAAATTCATAGACATGGGGAAATATAAGGAATGGACTGAAGATAAAGGTATTGTCATTACAGTTTGGTGGGAATGCAGGGAGAATAGAGAGCATAAGAAAGTTCAATTCAAGGTTACAAACATTTTTCTCTCAAACTTTGCTAATCCTCTTAAAAATAGTCTCCACCTTTTTGTTCTCTTGAGTAGTTTATGAGTTTCCTGTTTATTTGAAGGAAATGAGCTGACTCTCAATGATATTGTGCTGTTTTCCATCTCCCTAGAGTACTCAGAATCATAGGATCATAAACAGATCTGGAATAACCCTCAAGTGTGAGCACATCCTACTTATTTATTTTGCGGATGAGGTAACTGATTTCTAGATATTGTCACCTGTCTTGCCCAGTATCACAGACAAAGCAATTGCCTGGGGTGGAAAATTAGCAATATAGTCAACTGATTAGTAGTTCCTTATCCCTGACCACATCTTTTCCCCTCTTGGGTCTCATACCATTTTTTTAGACCTTTCTAATATACTTATTATGACATATATATATATATATATATATATATATATATATATACACATGTACACATATATATGCACACAGGTATACATACATATGGATATAATTGTTATGTATATGTATATATATGTATGTATGTATCTTTTATGTATCAGCAAAAGTGATTTGCTAAGAAATAATATGAAAGATACCATGCAGGAGAGGTATCATCATAAACAAAGCCATACTATTCATGCAATCAAAGTAAAGTATAAGTGATGGAAGCCTGAGAAGTGCAATCCATAAGATAATATTAAGAAATATTTTTAACTGGAAGAAATTCTTCAGCATATTGACTGAAGAAACTATGGATCATTCCATGGAGGATATAGACAAAATGTATAGGATGAGAAGGCATGGAAGAATTATGATCTGCACTTTTGGAAGTAATTGTCACATGGATCCATTTTAGCTTTAAAGTAAGAAGTGAAATGTGTTATCCATGCCTCTACAACCAAATCCCTTATAAGAATCTAATCTCTGGAGAAAGTAGTGTCATGTCTGAACCTTGTATCTCTTTGATGCATTCTCAACACAATATTTTTTTGAGAACCATGAAGTGTCATAGAAATATGAGATACAATTATTAGAAGACAACATGGTAGAATGCAAAGAACACTATGTGGGAAATTATGGAAACATAGGTTACTCATTTTTGCCCTGTCACTAACATCCTAAGTGAGGTTTTGGAAGTCACATTACTCATGTGAGATGCATATTGCTCACCTGTAAAACAGAATATTGGACTACAATCAGGGGTGGGAAACATGGCCTTGTAGCCATGTGTGACCCTCTTGGTCCTCAAGTTAGGTCCTTTTTCTCAATCCAAATGGCCATAGTTGAGGACTGAGAGGGCCACTTCTGACTGTGAGGCTGCAGGTTCCCCACTCCTGCCTAGATTATTTTAAAGTTCATGTTCTACCACCTCTCATGGATTTTTTGCAGAAATCTTGTTCTCACCAAATCTAGGTACTTCTGAGATATGAGAAGGAAGTGGCCTGATAGTGAAAGTCATTTCTAGGATTCTAAGTGATGAACAAAGAAACTTATATACAGGTAGACTCTATTATTTAGGAAATTAAAATCCAAGAACTTTATGTAATCGAAGAAATTGTTCAACAATTCTGAAAAATATTATGAAAAAGTGTTATTATGAGCTACACTTGGGTAGAAGACAATATTATTAAATAGTAATGCCTGTGCTAAAGAATTCTTATTTCTTAATTATACTATGCATAATGAACGTGAAACATTTTTTCAAAACAATTAATTCCTCAAATCATAGTGATTTTAAATGTCTTGAGATTTCAAATGAAATTGAAAAAAAAGTAACTTTTTCCATGAGTCTCAGTGATTCTGTTCAGGTTTTTTTTTTTCCTATAAGATAAAGTCCTTTAGAAAATAATCTTTCTTCTGAATTCATAGGTAGCTGTAGTTTAGAATACACAATCTGGTGCTACCCTATGGCGTCCTTCATATATTTATTTCTTGTTACTTAGACTAAAGGATTCTCAAGAATAGTGACCTTGTATGACAAATGTGGTTCTACTATCTAAACTGGGAAGAACCAAAACAGAGAATGAAAATTATAAACCAATTTTCCTAATGAATATAGACGTAAAAAAATTAAATAAGATATAAACAAAAAGATTACAGCAATTTATCATCAGAATAATACATTATGATCAGGCAGGAATTATACCAGGAATGCAGGGCTGGTTCAATATTAGAAAAACCATGATGTTATTGATCATATCAACAACAAAACTAATAGAAATCACACAATTATCTCAATAGGTGCAGAAAAAGTTTATGACAAAATACAAAACCCATTCCTATTGAAAATACTGGAAAGGATAAGAATAAATGGAGTCTTTGTTAAAATAATAAGTATTATCTACCTAAAACCACCAGCAAGCACTATATGTAATGGGACAATCTAGATGCATTACCAGTAAGATCAGTGGTGAAACAAGGATGTCCATTATCACCACTGTTATTCAGCATGGTACTGAAAATATTAGCTTCAGTCATAAGAGCAGAAAAACAAATTTAAGGAATTAGAATAGGCAAAGCAGAAACTAAACTATCATTCTTTGCAGACAATATAATGATGTACTTAGAGAATCCTGGAGAAACAAGTAAAAATGTACTTGAAATAATAAACAACTTTGGCAAAGTTGCCGGTTACAAAATAAACCCACATAAATCATCACATTTTTAACATATATTACTAACAAAGCCCAACAGCAAGAGATAAAAAGAGAAATCCTATTTAAAGTTACAGTAGCCACTATAAAATATTTGAGAGTCTACCTGCCAAAACAAACCCAGGGATTATATGAACACAATTACAAAACACTTTTTACATGGATAAAGTCAGATATAAGTACTTGGAAAAACATCAGTTGCTCATGGGTAGGCTGAATTAACATAATAAAAATGGCAATTCTACCTAAATTAATTTACTTATTCAGTACCATAACAATCAGACTACCAAAAATTATTTTCTTGAATTAGAAAAAAATAATATCAAAGTTCATCTGGAAGAACAAAACGTCCAGAATATCAAGGGAATTAATGAAAAGAAATGCTACGGAAGGTGGCCTACCCATACTAGATCTCAAATTGTGTAATAAAGTCTCAATCATAAGACCACTTGATACTGGCTATGAAATAGAGTGGTAGATCAGAGGAATATGTTAGGTACTCAAGACATAGTAGTCAATGAACATAGGAGTCTACTGTTTAATAAACCCAAGGAGCCCAACTTCTGGGATAAGAACTCATTGACAAAAACTGCTGGGAAAAATGCATAATAGTGTGGTAGAAACTGGGCATAGACCAATATCTGATATTACACACTGGAATAAAGTCCAAATGGGTAGATAATTTAGATA
Source organism: Bettongia penicillata ogilbyi (assembly GCA_023548195.1). NCBI lineage: Eukaryota > Metazoa > Chordata > Mammalia > Diprotodontia > Potoroidae > Bettongia > Bettongia penicillata. The sequence goes on along the minus strand of JAJHZJ010000514.1, from coordinate 9,911,970 downwards.
TAAAGGCTGAAACTATAAACAAGCTAAGGGATCAAGGGATAGTGGATTTGTCAGACTTATGAATAATTGATAAATTTAAGATCAAACAAGAGATAGAGAACATTATGAATTGGAAAATGAATAATTTTATTATTTAATAAAATATTAAATATTTTGTCCTAGGCTGCTTATATCCCATTGTGACAATGTAATCACTTCTCAAACTACCTCATATTCTATCTATATATATGTATGCTGTTCCCCCAATAGAATGTAATCTCCTTGTGGGGAGGGAGTATGTAACTTTTATCTTTGAATTGTAATTGCTTAGAATGGTAGGTAATTAATAAGTGTTTATTTATTGAGTGATCAATGTAGAATATTATTTGTTAAAAGAAAATTCCTCTTTTTTTATGTCTTGCTTTTCATTTTTCAGTGGTAAGAAGTGAAACACTATCTTACTGAGTGCATATGTACAAATACTCAGCTAAAAAATATGAAAAGATGGTTCTTACTTTAAAGGAGAAAAAAACATAATTTAAATTGGAGCTGAAAGCATGTGGGATGTGGGAGAGTTGAGGCACATGAGATGTGAATGGTGGCAGAGTTGGGAGAAAAAAAAAGGATAACTGCTTTGGGCCCTTCAGCAAAATGGGAATTCTGTAAGTGATTTAACAGTGGGAAAAAGCCACAGAAGTTCAGGCAAAAATTAGCTGAAGCACTATGGCAAAATCCTGGGAGTAGGAATTAGAATGTGACTATTTCTTTGACAGCAAGTTTTTATGAGGTGTTTCATCTGTACGTACAGATTTTCATCTGACTTTATATTTATTAAAGTATACATGTGATCGGAGTCATGAAAGAAGGTTTCTAATATTATTTATGAGTTATTATTCTCCATTAATAGCACTTAATATCAGGCTAACCATTTAAAATGCACCCAATAAGTGTTTAGGAAGTTTACTTGTAGAGATTAGAACCAAGATGGTACAATAAAGGCAGTGATTCTTCTGAGCTCTCCTCCAAATGCCTTTAAAAATGACTCAAATTCTGGAGCATCAGAACCCACAAAAAGATGGAATGAAACAAATGTCTAGTCCAAGACAACCTGAAACATTGGCATGAAGGTCTATTGCACCTGGTTGAGGGAGGAGTGCAGTTCAGCACAGGCTGGCACAGAACAGACAGGGCCCCAGCAAAGCCAGAGCAGATCTTGAGCAACTGAATCACTCACAGCAAGGACAGTTTCCAGACTTCTCAGTCCAAAGACAGGAAAGACAACTTAGAAGGTCTGCAGAAAAGATCTATCACAACTGGATAAGACTAGAGCTCAGCCCTTGTCCAAACATATCAGGAGAAGGTCTTGGGAGTGACTGAATTGACAGCAGCAGCAGTGCAACTGACTCTTTCTGGAACTCAGTCCATAGACTTTAAGCGGGTGAAACAACTGTTCAGAAGGATATTGCAGATGTCTTTTTCTTAGCACTAAGGCAGGAATGTTTCTTTACCCATACTCAGAACTGGGTCACAGTCTTGGTTGGCATGCCCAGAGTGAGAAGGATAACTAGCATAGCAGAGCTTGAAGCCACAGTGGAAGGGGACCCTTCTCACAATTCCAGGGCAGAAAAGAGTGCTTGTGGTCACTCACAGACCAGAGCATAGGCCAGGAGAGTAGTAAAAACACCTTTCCTTAGATCATACAACTTGGCAAAACTGAAAGCTTAAAGATCCCAAGAAGTAATTCTGAAAAATGTTGCACAAAACCCCTGAATCTTGGGACAGTGAGATCATCCACCCTGGAAACAAAGTCTCACTTTAGCAAAGTGTTAACAGCTAAGAAATAGGCTGAGAAAACTAGCAAATGGAAAAAAAAATTCTGATCATAGAAAGTGACCACAGTGACAAGAAAGATCAAAACACACACTCAGAAGAAGATAACAAAATCAAAGCTACATTCAAAACCTCCAAGAAAAATATGAATTTGTCTCACAGCATGGAAGAATTCAGAAAGAATTTTGAAAATCAAGGGAGGTAATGGAAAAAATGGGAAGAGAAATGAGAGTTAGGCAAGAAAATCTTGAAAAGCAAGTCAACAATTTGGTAAAAGAGGCACAAAAAATAGTGAAGAAAATCACATCTTAAAAAACTGACTAGACTAAATGAAAAAGAAGTATAAAAAGTTAATGAAGTGAAGAATGCCATAAAAAGAAGAATTAGCCAAGTGGAAAAGGAGTTCCAAAAGTTCACTGAAGAAAATAATTCTTTAAAAATTAGAATGGAGCAAATGGAAGCTTGATGACTTTATGAGAAATCAAGAAATGATCAAACAAAACCAAAAGAATGTAAAAATATAAAACACTCTGAAAAATCTCATTGTAAAAACAACTGAACTGGAAAATAGATCCAGGAGAGATAATTTCAAAATTATTGGACTGATTGAAAGGCATGATCTTTAAAAAAAAAGCCCAGAAATCATGTTTCAAGAATTATCATGGAAAACTGCCCTGATATGGTAGAATAAGAAGATAAAATAGAAATAGAAAGAATTCAATCACATACTTCAAGCAATTCTGAAAGGAAAATGCCCAGGAATATTATAGCCAAATTCAAGAGTTCCTAGGTCAAGGAGTAAATTTTGTAAGCAGCCAGAAAGAAACATGTTAAGCATGATGGAGCCACAGTCAGGATAACACAAGATTTAGCAGTTTCTACTCTTTAAGGTTTCAAGAGATTGGATATGATATTCTGGTGGTCAAAGGAGCAAAAATCACAACCAAAAATCATCTATTGACTAATAAATTGACTGTAATTCTTCGTGGGGGGCAGGGGAACAGAATGGACACTCAATGAGATAGAGGATTTTCAAGCATTCTTGTTGAAAAGACAAGAAATGAATAGAAAAATTTGGCTTACAAGACTTAATAGAAGTATAAAAAGGTAAACAGGAAAGGGAAATCACGAGGGATTTATCAAGGTTAAAGTGTTTACATTCCTACATGGGAAGATTATATTTATAACTCATAAGACCTTTCTCATTATTAAAGTTGTTATTTAAAAGAGGAGTTTTCTTTGAGGAATGGAGAAAAGCCAGATGGGAAATAACTGATATTTTCTTAAAGGATCAGCAATTTATCAATTTATTCAATTAGATGCCAAAATCTATTCTTATTCAGAGTGATAAAATGATTCTTTTTTGATTCTTTAACTTGGAAAATCACTTTTTATAATCAGAATTCTGCTCTTCAGAATTGATGTACATCTTAATTCTTATTTCCTGTTATTCCTCTACTCTATAAAAATAATGAGGGAATCTTACCTGAAGGCTAACTACAGGGTCAGCCAATAAGTCTGTCAATAAACATTGATATTAATGATGTACCAGTCACTGTCCTAAACACTGGGAATGCAAATAAAGACTATAAGAATCTTAGTATTCAAGGATCTCACATTTTAATGTAAGAGGTAAAATATAAATAGGTAGATACGTACAAGGTATTAACAGAGTAGATTGAAGTTAGTGTGAAAAGGGAGGCAAAAGCAGCAACAATGAAAGCCCTCTTGATCAAAGTGACATTTAAAGTGAGTCCTGAAGGATGAAAGAGATTCCAAAAGTCAAAGGTAAAAAGGAAATCCATCCAGGCACTTTTTTAGCACAGCATAGAAAATAGGGCAGCAGATTAAAAACCTATTTTCCAGTGTAGCTTCTGTTCACCTGTTTTATTCCCAGAGGGATGAGATGTTTTTTTGTCTAACAAGAGGGATGACAGATTTTTTTTTTCTTGACTAGTATAGTCTGACAGGATTTAATCAGCCATTCTCAAAAGCACAAGATTTGCTCAATATTTGTCATTTTCATGTCAACAAATGCTTGGGCTGATCTGACATCCCATTCAGCAGATGCCATCTACTTGTTTATGGGAGTTTGATCCTGAAGTCCACATTTAAAGACTTGAGATTTCATCTTCACTAGATGCATCACATTCCTTCTTGTGTGATAATTCACACACACACACACACACACACACACACACACACACACACACAAAGTTAATGGATTAAAAGTTGGAATGGACCATAGAAATCACCTACTGCAGTACTCTCCTGAGACAGATGAAAAAGCTGAAGTCCTGACAGATGAAAGGAATTATCAAGGTTTACACACCCAGGAAGAAAAAAAATTGCTTCCATGTCTCCATTTAAAGAGGAATATAAAGGCCAACTCATTTGTTTCCTATGAGCTGCACTCCTTGAAATCAACTTCATCATCATCATGCCTCTGTCTGGGTACTTTTCTCCCATCCTTGCTTTTCAGTTTCCTTTTGATTGTTGTATTCCAACATTAGACTGTAAGCTCCTTGAGGGTGGAAATTGTGCTTTTCTCTTTGAATACACAACATTTAGCACAATGCTTTACACATATAAAACACTCAACAAATGTTTATTGTGTTATAGAATTTGAATACAGATCCTCAGAATCCACATCCACTAGGGTAAAGCCAATCATGGCAGCACACCTGAGGACTGCTGTTGTGAATGATTTCAAAGGTCTAATTACATAGTATAATGAACTCTCTATATTAAGGATGTTGCTATTGTTATGACATATATATATATATATATATATATATATATGTAAAATGATTGATTGATTGAATATGTTTTACTTTAAGATGTTGCTACGAATACCATGCTTTACTTCGTTAAACAATGTTTAGTTTGTTACTGAATAAAGTATGCAAGTAAAGTCCTTTTTTCCCCCAAATTACCACATTATTCACCCCTAGTCCACAGTAAGAACAAGGACCTTAATCAACATCAAGGGTCCAAGTAAAGTCCTCTTTCATCTTAAATTGAAGTTGGCTTCGAAGTCCCAAGGCTCTTTCTCTGTGAACTGACCACTCCTGACTTTCACCTGGATTCACATGTAGGCAGCTCTCTATTGCTTCATATCTCTGCTCAGGGGTTCTGCTCCACTCAGCAGCTTCTGTCTCTAGGAAAACAAAGCTCAGCAGCACAACATTACTAACACACACCACCAATACCATTATCTCAATTCACTCATAAAGATCAACAGACAGGACTTCCTCCTGGCTCTCAGAGGTCTTTATATCAGTATTCTTCTTCTCAGTGCTGGCTCTCTTCATGGTTGCTTCTCTGTGCTCTGACTTTCTTTATATACAGTTCTACTCAGCATCTGATTGACTAAAGCCTACATGTATCTGATTGGTTAAAGCCCACTGTGCATGTCTGATTGGCTATAATTCTCTCTACTATACATACATACATATATATACATATACATATACATAATTTCTAGTCAAAGATTCTTGCTTGATTCAATGCAAGTCAAGATTTAATCGGAGGCTCTTGATTGTCTAAAACAGAAATAGCAAAAGATCCTACTTTGCTTGCCATTATCAGTAGTCTTTTTCCTGCTACATACTACCTCTATACTTTGTACCAATTTAATTTTATAGTGACAAAACGGCTACTCACAACTATTGCACTAGTTACAACCAACTGGACATGTCAAAAAGGAAACCAGAAAGTAACAGCTAGCACAAATGGTCAAATTCAGTGATGCTGTGTAGGTCAAATTCTTGGTAAATGCAACTATCCACACTGATAACACTAGCATGTTTCCAGTAACAAACTGTTGGCCAACACATTTGAAATATTAATTAAAACAAGGCAAATCTCCCTATAAAGAAAAAAAAGCCTACAGTAAATATTTCCAACTAGAGTTGATGGCTTAATTCTTTGAACTAAGATTCAGTATGGATCATATTCCCCTTAAATAAATATTAATCCAATGGGTAATATGTAACAAATAAATGTACCAAATACAGGGGAAGGGAATTAGCTTTTATAAAGAACCTGTTATATACTAGGCACTGAGATATGTGCTTTATAAATATTATTGCATTTGAACTTAACAGCAATCCCGTGAGGTAGATACCATTCTTATTGCCAATTTGCAGTTGAGGAAACTGAGGCAAATAGAGGTTAAATGACTTGTCAAGGATCACACAGATAGCAAGTGTCTGAAGTCTGATTTGAACTCAGGTCTTTCTGATTCTGGGACCAGCATTCTATCCATTTCATTGCCTCATTTTCTAAGAGTTCATTTTTATGTAATATATTGAAATTACATATTACTCTAAGGTTTAAAAAGTTTTTTCACAATAACCTTGAGGGATAGATGGTGCAAGATATTTTCTGTATTGTGCCAGTGAGAAAACCAGTGTTCCCTGCTGAGAAGCAGGCTGGAAAGAGAAAAGGACAGAGACCCTAAGTTTGAGTACTACTCCCACTAGTTACTGTGTCATTTGATATATAATGTGAGCTTACCTCACTGAGCCCTTGTGTCCTAATGTACAACATGGGAAATTAACACCACTAACTTCAAAGGCTATAGAAAGTGGTTTGTAAATGTCAAAGTTTTTGTTGTTCCTGTTGTTATTGTATCTGACTTACCAACATTTATAAAGCTGGTGTGTTATAAGGGTTATGGTTGAGCCCAGGACTGCAAAGTCCCAATTGTTAATCCACTCATTTCATGAAATAGTCAGCACAATTTAATTCCAGTACAATAAGAAATTTGAGCAGTCTTGATATTTGCTAAAACTTTCAAGGGGCAGTTTTTGGAGGTAGAAGAAACTGCAAAAGTACGCTTAGGGAATTGTTGGACAGGCATTTCCTTTGAGTCCAAATGCCTTTTTTGTGACTTCTCCGACCAAAGACTCCATACTGGACAATAATTTCTCATATATGTTGACTCTCCCTTTTAAAATGAAAGCATTTGAGGGCAGGGATTATTTGCCCTCTTCTGTTGAAGTCAAGTCAGTAATTGTTGACTAAATATATACTATGCATCAGGCATTGTGTTAAATGCTATTCAAATTTCCAGGAATTAATATAATAACTCTCACTTAAAAAACTCTTAATTTTTTTCTTCCACTCATCAATGAGATCACAAATCAATCTATTACTGCATCAAAATACTGAGGAAGGAAAGGGAAAAACAATTGAAATAGAATCATTCCCACATAAGGAGCACTAGAAAGGTAAAGGATCACATGAAGTGCTAGAGAGGTGGGAAAAAAGGTAGAGAAATGAAAAGAGAAAAAGGAAAGCTAAAGAGAAACTTTCATAAATTTGCCTGCACCCCATTTCATATACAGCTATCATTCATATTGTGAATGAATAAACAGAATTTACAACACAGTAAGACAATATAATATACATATATACATATACATGTGCACATATGTCTATATTGAGTGTGTGTTGGAGGAGAGAAAAAAATAATATATAGGTGAGAGGAGCCCAGAAAGAGGTCTTTGGGGGATTTTATGATCAGATAAGATGATCTGAAAGGAAATAAAACTTTCAATTTTTACAAAATTAGCATGGATCAAGGGTTGAATTTTGAACTTTGGAATATCACACTCTAGATGAGAGCTCTGGGTTTCATGAAGAAACTAGCACCCTAAAAAACAAAATAAAGCAACCAAAAACAAAAAAAACACAGTTGAATGGAAAACTTTCTTCAAGTTTTTTAAAAAAAAAAGTCTAGGCTGGATCATTTAATTTTCCTCGTTGGAAAATTCAAATAACATATGGTAACATTCAATTCTTGTTGGCTGGTTATTGGATCTTCCAGAACAGCACTGTTCATTTGCATTACCAGGCCAGGATAGCATAATAAATCATTTTAATGTACTCTTTGAGTGTTAAAGAACAACAGACATCATTTAATCCAACCTTCTGTCTAGCACAGGAATCCTCTGTAAAATAGCCCTGAAAGAAGGTCCTCTAGTCTTCCTTTAAGAAGGAAATTGACAAGCCAGAACAAGCCCAAAGGAAACTGATGAGGATTAGGAGGAGTACCAGTTATGTGAAGAATACTTCAATAAATGGAATATATTTAACCTGGTTGAAAGAGATGTCTCTAGTATCTGAAAAACATTATATTTGTATAGTGCTTTACTGATAACAAATACTTTCACATTTTGATGTCTTTTTCTCCTTACAAAAACACTGCCATAGGACAGGTAAAACCACTTTACAGATGAAGAAAGAGAGACAGAGATGATCAATAACTTGCCCATATTCACAGCATGAATTGCAGGAACAGAACTGAAAAATAGTTTCTGGACTCCAAGTCTAAAATAGTGGCCTTTACACCATGTTGTATCAGTTACCTTCAATTGAAGGCATGTTGTTAACACCATTAGCAGAAATGTCATCATCACTGACATTTAAACCAAAACCAGTTTTTAAAGTTTACTGTGCTCTGTAAACATCATATTAGGTAAAAATTTTCAACCAGAATTACATGTCACATAAAATAATAATGCAAAAAAACCAAAATTATTTTCAATGCCTTCAGCCTTTTATTTCTATAAAATGGTTAACTATCATTTATATTTTCTTTTCAGTACTTAAATATATACCAAATGAGTTATATGTAACTCCATAGTTATATCTTTATATCTATTTATAGACAGATGTGTATCTCTACCTTAATCTATTTTTCTATGTACGTACGTACATATTATGTACATTTTCTATGTACATACACATCTATTATTTATGACTCTGCCATCTCATTATGTACCTAATTTGTCATGTTTTATATTTATCATAGCTCTCCAGTACAATATTGTGAAATTTAAAGGTAGATGAAATGCAATGTGAAATAATCTGCTCTCAAATGAACTATTTACTTTCCTCAAGAAGATAAAGGTTAATGTTTGATTGTCTGTCCACACCCACAAGTTTTCTTCCTAGAATCATCGACCTGTAGAATCTCACAACTTGGAAAAACAAACAAACTTACAACGATCTTCTAGTTCATCTCCCATTTCATTTTATAGATGAGGACACTAAGTCTCATAGTGTTTACCGAAAGTTACTTAGCTAGTCAGCAGCAATTCTGTGTCATCAGAAATTCAATGAGATTTAATGGATAGAGCGCTAGTATTGGCATCACAAAATATGTGCTCAGATCTGCTGTCTAAATCTTACCTAAAGCACCTCAGATAAGTCACAAACTGTTAGGTTCTCAGTTCCCATATTTGTATTATTATAGGATATGACTAAACATAACATGTCATTTGAAGAAATTTTGTTTTTAAAAGATTTGAATTTCATATTATACATGTTATCAATACTTCTGTTCTCATAATCATTGATTTAAAAATGTAATGGATATTAGAAGGCATCTAATCAAAATTCCTTGTTTTGTAGATGAGGAAACTGAGGTCTAGAAATGTGAAGAGGATTCCTTAAATTCACACAGGTAAGTAGTGGCACAGCTGGAAATCAAATTGATATCTTCTATTTCCAGGTATACCACTCTCTCCTCTACTCCATGCTGAAGTTTCAATTATAAATTTCCAGGACCATGTCGATATTACTTCGAAAATATCATGGGCAAGGAAACTTTAGAAACCTATATCCATTAATGATAGTTATTTTTTAACTCTGTATTGAAAGTGTTCTAGCATATTGACTCTGCCTTAGAGGAAAAACAAAAATCCCATACACACTTATTACTCTGATTTTCTGACTAACTGGATTTGGGAACTGTCATCTGGAAAACATTAATATAACTTTGAACAGAGTAAACCAAATTCCCAGGAGGCAGTTTATTTCCAGTGTTCTCAATCTGTCAGAGGAAAGAAGAGCCATTGCCAAGCATCATACAAATCATGTTTGGCTAGTAGGTCATGACAGTGAAGTCTCATATACCACTGACCTTCACACAGTCTGGTTTAGTCCTTCATTGCTAAAGGCCGAAAGTCCAGAGGTCAATGGGCAGTATCTGTACTATCTCAGTGGCACAATCTTGCATATTAAATTTGTCTACATAATTTGATAAAAAGCCCTGGATTGTAGTTCTATCTCATATTCAGGCCCTCTAGAAAAGATAATCTAGGTTTAAAGTTATGTTGTAGTTTAACATTTGGTCAAAATAATAGTTTGTGAAACCCCACTTGTGTATAAGCTCAAAGCAAAGACATTTTATGAAATGCATCAGCAAGAAAATTAATAATAGAATATTCATCTCAGAAGCCTGGGCAGATTTGACCATCAATTTAGAAAATGCATCACTGTAGGAAAGTACATATGAAAAGGTATCACAAATAGGGCTACACAAATAGCAAATATATGTGGCTGGGGGCAGGCACTTGAAAGTGTATCTCATACCTCTGATATTACTCTATCCATGTCATCAACATCCTCTCATGATGCCTTTATTCTGTTCCTTCTGGAACTACTCCCTATTTGGTGCCTCTCTTTGACTTTGATGACACATCATGTCATTATGCTCATGCCCTCCCTTTCCCTACTCCCTACAAAGTACATAAATTTCTGCTGCTTTCCACCATTCTGTGTCTTTCTTGGGCATCCCACTTAGGAAAACAATGATAGTGGTCTCTTGGTGGTCATTAGGTATTGGATCCCTGCTACTTGTTTCTCAAGTTCATCTCTTCACAATACTTCCAACCATCTATCAGTTGGAACTAGGAAGTTTGTCACTGACAAGGATAGTATGACAGTTCCTCAACCTTAGCCAGATGTCAAGATGGTAGGCCAAACTAAATCATCTAGAGCAAAAAACAGGCAGTTTTATCAGAAAAAGATTGGATTTTCTCAACTCCTTGTAACTAGGAGTGAAGTGTGTTTTTTAGACCCAGGTAAGTATTTGAAAAAGGATTAGAACTTTCTCTCTCTGTGACTGGACCAGCTGTTTCCTAAGATAGCTTCTCTGACATTTAACACAGTTTTTTCTCCTTTTTCAATCAACCTGATTGGCCTGAAATTCTCTGATGTAACTTCCTGCTTGGAGAATCTAAGATGATACCAATCACCAAACCCTGATGCCTGACTGATCAGACATGTTTCTATATGAAGATAAGCGAGGCCAAATCAAGAGAAACTAAATGCCCTTTTATCCCTGTTGTATAGCCTTGCTTTGTCAGGTAAAAGTAATCCACTTCCTGACTTAAATGTTCAATGATTTGTGAATGCCTCATACAACATACCATTGAACCTGAAATCAGATGGTGCTGATTTTCCAGCCATATCTATAACACTGTCTTACCTGGAATGCAAGTGAATTTGAGCCAGAACCACATAAGTGAATTAACCATGAACATTGATTCTACTCAACTATCATGAATCTCTACTTAATACTTTTTTACAATAAAACAATCTGGCTTTAGTTGCATACATTAGTCCCTGAAAAATATCACCATTTCCCTTATCTACAGATTTCAAATTCAATGTGTCACAAAATAAACTTTTTGTTTTCCCCAAACTTTGCACTGCTGCCTAACTTTTCCATGACCCTTCTGTGCAAAAAAAAAAAGCAAACTTGAAATCTCAATCACTTTTCAATCATTCTTCTATACTTTCCTATCTAGCCAAGCAGTTTGTCATCATCTTGTCAACTTTCTATATGAACTATATACCTTGGATCCATAGCCCTTTTCCAACCCCTGTTACTATCATCCTTGTTCATTCTCACTTAGACTAGTATCCATCATTTTCTATGAATCATTTGTTTTGAAATATCTATTAATATATAACTAGACTATCTCAAATGATCTAGAGACCATATTCCCTTTTGTCATTAGTATCTTCACTGTTGATTTATCTACATATACTCAAAGTCTTTAATACACACCCATGTACACACACAAACACACATGTGCACACACATTTGTGCAAACCTTTACTGGCCGAGTATGAGATGTATTATGTTAACATGTTAGGGGTTAGGAATAACTCTAGTCTGCAATTCATCCATTAAATTCTCATGTTTCTTTCGTTCTATTACTTTGGTATCCTATACCATGGAGACAGTTGAAATTACTTCATCTCTTGGGCATTATTTCTAATTTTGAGAATTTGGGGAGATTGGATCAGAGAATATGTCTAAGTTTTCATCTTGTTGATCATGTGACCCCTCCTACTGTACATTCATGCACAATATCTATTTTCAATAAATATTCATTTGATGATGATGTTCCCATTCCATACTTTGGTAAATGTATCATACGTAGTTTCTTTATTAACTAGGTAGCAACTCATCCCTCCAGAACAACTGAGTAATAGAATTTCAGTATAAGAATGAATCTAAAGGCCATCCAACCATGCAACCTGATTTTCTCCATTCATCTTCATGCCAAGCCTTTTTTTCTATCTTTTACCTAACTCTCCATCTCCTAACATAGGCCCCTATGCTCAATCTGGCGATAGTTCTCCATTAATAGCTCAACCTGAAACCACAACATGATGTCTTTCTGGACATTTTCATGCCAAGTAATGTTTCTGCCTCTGTCTGGCTTCATAGTTGCCACCCTGAAGTTTTGTGTTATTTCTGTTTAGAGGTCTTCATAATTAGATACAAACTCAGAGGATAATAACTTTAAAACATCAATTAGCAAAATATGAAAGAAAAATGAATTGAATACAAACTCAAGAAGAATTCCTAGAAGTTCTAAAGTAAGACAAAAATAGAGAGAGCTAATAAACAATTTTAAAAATCAAACAATGATGGTAGAGGAAGAATTGGGGAAAATGAAACTATGCAAGAAAATTATAAAGAGAAATTTAACAGCTTGGTAAAAGAGGTATAAAAATGCTGGAGATTATAATTCCTTAGAAATCAAAATTGGCTAAGGGGTAAGAAGTGTAAAACTCTGAATAAAAAGAAAACAACTACTTAAAAATTAACATTGGCCAAGTGGAAGCCAATGACGTCAGAAGAAATAAAAATCAATAACAAAAACAAATCCTACAGACAGGAAAATAGAAGAAAATAGTAATTCTCATAGAATAAATAACTGAGCTACAAATAGATCAAGGAGATTTAATTTCATAACTAAAGAGAACCTGAAATCCATGAGAAAAAACATAACTGCCCAGTTATCTTAAGACCAGAAAGCAAAGAAGAAATTGAAAGAATGTACCACTCACCTCCTGAAGTAGAAATCAGAAAAAAAAATCCTCAGGGATATTATAGCCAAAATACAGAGCTACCAAATAAAGGAGAAAAAACTAGAAGAAGCCAGAAATAAAAATTCAAACACCGTGAAGCCACTGTCAGGATCATATGAGATTTAACAAATTCCACATTAAAGAAGCAGAGGCCTTAGGATATAATATTCTGAAGGGCAAAGGATGTAGGATTACAACCAAGGATAAACTACCCTAAAAAACTGGGTACAAATTGACAGGGGAAAATGGCCATCTAATGCAATGGAGAATTTTCAGAAATTCCACATGAAAAGACTAGAGGTAAATGACCATTTTGACATTAAAATGTAAGATGCAAGAGATATATACAAAAGTAAATATGTGAGAAACAGGGGATTAAGCAAGGTGAGACTGTTTGCATTCTACATAGGAAGATAACATATCATCACTAGGGAAATAAGATGACATCCACTTAGAGGGACTAGGTGTGATTCTCTTATGTTGAGTTGATTTCAAAAGAAGAAAGAAATGGTTATAATGAGGGATGTACTGGGAGAAGTAGAAAAGCAGAGGAAGAATGGGGTAAATAATCTTATATAAATGAGGCACATAAGGAACAGATTATACAATGGAGTGAAGAATTAAGGTGGTGGATAGCTGATAATGGAACCTAAATCTCATCTGTACTGGTTCAAGGAGGTAAGGACATACATATACTTACAATTAATTGGATTCAGAAATTCATCTTACTTAATAGAGAAATATGATGGGAAGAAGCTAAGAAAAAAAGGCAGAATAAGAAGGAGAAAAGATTAAGGAAAGTATTGCTCAGAAGCAGAATAGACTCTTAAAGTTAAAAAAATAGGATAGTTAAAAATAAGAAAATAGTATGGAGAAAAACATATAACCATGATGATGTTTTTAAATGATTCATATGTAATATTCTTAACTAACACTCTGGAGGCCTTCTTTTGTTTCTTCTATTAACAACATTCAACTACTCAGATGTCCATCTGAGATGCTTCATCCTCATTACATAAGTGGCCAATGCCCTTATCCAGTCATGTGCACCTCGATGATGTCTGTCATACCACTTCTGATGTCCAAGTAGTCCTAGGTAATATACATTATAATTTATTTATAGTTATCAGCACATAGTCATCATTTATAGTCATATATCTTCCATTTGTGGCACAGTAGATAGAGTACTGGTCTTGGAGTCAGGAAGACCTAAGTTCAAATCCAGCCTCAGAAACTCCTAGCTATGTGACCTTGGACATGTCACTTAACTTTTATTTCACACTAGAGAAGAAAATGAAAAAAAAAACAATGTCTTTATCAAGAAAATCCCATGAACAGAGATCCATAGGGTCATGAAGAGTCAGACATGACAAAAATGACAGGACAACAACAAAATCTTCCATTACCTTTTGAAACTATTCTATTTTTTATTATTCTGTGGTGGTCACATATACCATTTTCATAGTAATATAGTAATATTATCAGAAGTTTATTGGTGTCAAAAGGATATATTGAAAGGAGTTTAGCATCTTGGAATTATAAAAAGATCTATAAAATGTTCCAAATGAAGGATTCAACCTCCCCCTAATTTTTAATTCAGAGCTTAAATAATTTTCCATCTTCAGTACCTGTCCATAGTTCATGTACTGATAGAGTAACACATGAGATGTAAATAGATAGACAGAAATATAGATGATCAATATAGAGATAATGTAATTATAAACTATATAATTCATTTTGTTTTCTGATATAAATGAAGAGTCCAAACTCTTTTTGATGACTAATTATTTGACTGGGAATGGAATTATTCTCAAATTTTTGGAAACAATCCTATTAGTTACAAGCAGAGACAACTTAGGAACTTCACCAACAACGTAAAATAACATTTGTATTTGTATTTTCACCATATTTTTCTTCAATTTATATTCATAAGTGAAAGTAATACACTTTAAAATTTGTTGTAGAGAGGACAATCAACTGTTCTTTTTGTTAAAAAAGAAAATATAAAAATAAAAAATTATAAAGCAATAGTAGAAGCTGACTGAAATACTACTGAAGAAATGCAAAAATTGTCCCTCTTTGGAATGCTGTGTTCTAATTCTTCCTTCTCCTCTGTCTTGCTGACCTGATATTGTATTATTCCATACCCCAGCTGCTCTTTGAGGCTTTTTGTGAAGCTACGTGTGAAGTTTATACTTTGATGTGTATATGCAGGCAAGAGAGCACTGTCCTAAAGATGTGGGGAGTAAGTTGTGGTACAGGTTTCTTGCACATAATACACATGTTGTAGTTATAGATAGATGTCTATCTGTGCACATACAGGAATGTATATTATATATATAGAGAGAGCAACAATGTGTTTATTATATATTATGTAATATATAATACTGTGTGCCAAAATAATTATGTGCCAAATAATAATTTTAAGGGGTGTGTGTGTGTGTGTGTGCATGTGTGTGTGTGTATGCTGAGGCATATTTCTCAACAAAAAAAAATCTACCTTCTTAATACGGGTTAAATAAATGCAATAGATAGAATACAGGGCCTAAAGTCAAGAAAACCAGAAGTCCCATTTCATATCTCTTAACCTCTGTTTGCTTCAGTTTCCTCATCCACAAAATGGGGGCAATAAAAGCATCTATCTCCCAGAGTTGTTGTGAGGTTGGAATAAAATAATAATTATAAAGTTCTTAGCATAATGTCTAACATATAATATGGATGTAAAGACAGATTATGCACATGTAGATGGATAGATAGATAGATTATAATGATGAGATTTCATTTATACCAGTAATGCAAGTTTGGTTGAACATTATGAAAACTATAAGCATGATTATTCATTTTAGCAACATAAACAAAAAAGGTGACCTGATTATATGAACAGATGCAGAACAAGTTGTTTTAAAAAAACAACAAAATGCAACATATTCTAATTTTAAAAAATCAAAATGTGAATGAATGGATTTTTTTTAACAAAATAAATAGTATCTATTCAAACCCAAAATCACCATTAACAATTATGATGACTATGGTAAGAATAATATCTTAACCCTTCCTTTCTCCCTCTATGCAATTTACGCTACTTTCTCCTAAAAAAACATTGAACCTAATATCAAGTTTTGGTTGACTCAGAGGAATAGGATGACTCTCACAACTCATTTCATTTTTTTTGAAAAGGAGGAGGGAGGTAAAGAAAGCAAAATAATTAAAATAGTTCAGAGGTAAACAAAATATAAATGGCCATAATTTTAATATGAAGAAAATTCACCCCTAAAACAGAAAAGAATTAAAGATAATATAAAAAGCATTATACAAAATTTCAAGTACAAGAACCACAACTGAAGCATAGAATCACAAAGTTAATATAAGAGGCTAAAGAAAAATCTATTTACTTTAGTTAGAATTCATATTAGAAAAGGTAATGGCAAAAACAGACTTGATTTAGAGAGGTAAACAAGAAATGGCATTATGCTAAAACAACACCAGAGATAATGAATACATATAAATAAGAACACATGTGCATGGGATAGCATAAAATCTAAATATTTAAATAAATTAAAATAATTTACAAATATAAACAGGCAAAAAAAAGTTTTAAGAGTGAAGACCTTAATGTTTTTTTCATAACTATGCAAATCAAAACATAAACAATTAAAAGAGGCTGGAATAGAATTTTTAAAAAGTTGCATGATAAAGACCTCTTATAATTAATAAATCAAAATAGAAAAAATACATATTTATCATGTATTGGGATGTCTACAAAAAATATACATGTATGAAGGCAAAAAAATATTGTAAAATGTAGAAGAGTAGAGACTTCAAATTTGCTAAGACCACAATGAAATAATAATTATAGTAAATAAAGGACTCTCTCAGAATAATTCATAAGTGACCCCCTCCAAAAATAATGACAGGAGATGGATCTACAAAACAAAATTCCTTCAAGTATTCAAATAATTAATTTAAAAAGTATATATAGCCTTAGGCAAATATACTCAAGGGTGGAGTTTTATCAAATTTCTTCTATAATACAAATATGATCTTAGTACCCAAACCAAGTACAGTGAACACAGTAAACTAAAACTATACATTAACATCTATAAGAAACAGTGAGGCAAAAATTTGAGTAAAATATGAGCAATGAGATTATAGCAATACATAACAAAGAGTATATGCAATATGACAAGATTAGATTTATATCAGGAATACAGGATTGATTAAATATTAGGAAAACTAAAGATAATGGATCATGCTAATAACAATAACAACAGTCACATTATGTCAATATATGAATAAAATAATTAGAAAGACCATCAATTCCTCTTAAAAAATAATAGAAAACAAAAATAGACTTTTCCTCAATATGATAAGAAGCATCTCTTTAATCAATTACTCACCATTATATGTAATCAGGAAATAATAAGACATTTCAGTCAAAACAAAATATAAGAATATTCATTATCAACAGTACTATTTCATATCTAGAAATTCTATCGATAATAATAAAACATAGAAAAGGAATTGATGTAACAATCATAGACCAAGAGAAAATATACTTGTTCCAAGGAATGAGGTAGTTAGAGAGTCTTAAAAAGTCAAAATAAAAACAAATAAATAAATACAGCAAATATTTAAAGGTTAACATAAGTCCATATGCATTATCAGAATTTCCGTTAATTATCTATAAAATCTAGCAAGATTTGAAAAGGAAACTCCATTTAAATAACTATGATGTGCGTGGAATATTTGAGAATCTGCCTGCCATGTGCACACAGTGATTACATGAATACAACTTCAAATTTTTTTTTGCAAAAATATAAACTTTAATAATTGAAGAAATATTAATTGTTAATGGGTAGGGCAAAGCAATTCAACAAAAATGACCATACCACCTATATTAACTTATTTATTCAATAGTATATCAGTCAAAAGGTTTTAATTCAATTCTATACCCATGAAATAGATAGAGCCTCCAAAGTGTTCTGAATGTGTACACACATGTGTATATTTATATGTTTATATATCCAAATGAAGTACAGTGGAACCATAGTTCATGTTGAATCAAGGATGAAATAAAAAGCTTTTTTATTGGTTGATAAAATGAATAGTAGAAGAGTTATGAATGATATTCTTGACTCTCCTCAAAATTACAAAGTAATTGCACTGTTTGATTACAAAATTTGTAGCGTAAACACTTTACCATGTCAACAAGCAATCATGACTTCATGAAACTTATGTGAAAACTAGATCTATTACAAGAAAAATGAAGATGTATGCGTAACCAAAATCAGATCAAAGAGCTCACAATCCATTAAAATGTTTCCACATTTATGACAGTACAACAAAGGAAGAAGAAACTAGAAATCTCCTCAAAGAGAGTGGGATGGAAAGGGGGAAGACATAGTAATGGTGGAGAAAAGACAACCATCCTCCTCAAGGGGAGGAGCAAGTCTATGACAAAAGGAACATTTTTTTCCTTAGATCCACTAGACCATGAAGATTTAATGGTCTCTTTATCTTCAAGGGTCTCAGATGCACAAGAAGTTTCTCAGCCTAGTGCAGACTAACTAGCACCTGTCTTGACTCCCAAGGCCACACAGGAAGTCTACCTTGGGATGCAAACAACAAATTATGTCACTTCATCATGGTGGAGTGTGGGCAATATTTCATCCTTGGTACATTCAAGGCCTTCTACACACTCTGGCTACAGTGTTTCTGAAAAACATAGCAACTTAAAAAGTCAAGTTCAGGGGACTCCTTTTTGTTCCTTAATAACAGTAGGGAATAAAGCATGAAGGGAACGCAATCATTTTCCTTTTTTGATGCAAACATGATTTCATCCCTCTTTTAAAAAGTCATTCTTAAAGATGGCAGAGTGATCCATAATTGCTCTCTCCCTTGCCTTGTTGCCCTTGATGAGCCCAGAGAATATCTCCCCAGGAAAAAAAAATGCTGAAACACCTGGAAAAATGGGAACAGAAAAAGGGGTAAACAGATTCTCAGTCTCTGAAGCTAGAAAGATCACTAAGGAGGATTTCTCTTGTTGTGACCAAAGATTACCAGTGCAGGATCAGAGCTGTCCCAGACAGCTCCACCTCAACAAGCCAGGAGAAGACCTTGAACCCCAGAGGGTGAAACTCAGCAGCTGCCAACCTCAGGGTCCCAGGTGAGCCTCAGCACCCCAGTGAAATTGGGAAGACACTAACTCAGACAACTGAGCTTGCCTATGCTCTAGCTCAGAAGAGGAACCTCTAGCATCCAGACCACCCCTCTTCCACACTTAATGAGTTAGCTCCAGGGTAACTTTGGGGAAAACTCAAAAAGACCTCCCCTGATCTTTGTTTTCAGAGACCAACCAGTGCAGCACCAGGGAAGCTGCAGCATTTTGGTTTCTAGCTGAAAGAACCAGAGGTCACAACAAACAAAGCCTCAAATTTTAAGCATAAAAATTGAGGGACAGAATTCCCTGTACTACAGATGCAGAGATCTACTTTAAAAGCCAGGAAAAGGGTTATTATCATAAGTAAGAAGCAAAGAAGAAAAGAAAAGACCACAGAATCTTTCTATGGGGACAAGGACCAAAATACAAATACCAAAGAGGTCAGCATTGAGACTTTGCTCCCATCTGAACCTTCAGAAGGGAATATGAACTGGTCTGAAGTACAAAGAACCTTCTTGGAAGAGCTCTGGAAGGATTTTAAAACCCAAATTAGAGAAAGAGAAGAAAAACTGAACAATAATTTTAAAAATATGAAAAAAGAATTCACTGAGTTGAACAACTCCTTAAAAAAGAAAATTGGACAAATGGAAAAGTAAATACAAAAACTAACTGGAGAAAATAAGTCCTTAAAAGGAGCAATTAGAAAGATGGAAAAGGGGATGCAAAAGTTAATTGAAGAAAACAATTTAATAAAAAAAAATAGAATTAGGTAAGTAGAAGGTAGTGAATATATATGAGACATCAAGAATCAGTCAAACAGAAACTAAACAGTGAAAAGATAGAAGAAAATGTAAAATATCTGACTGGAAAAACCACTGATGGAGAATATAGATCCAGGAGAGAAAATCTAAAAAATTATTGGTCTACCTGGAAGCCATGATAAAAAAAAAGAGCCTGGACAATATCATCCAAGAAATCCTTGAGGAAAATTGCCCAGAAGTCCTAGACTCAGAGGGCAAAATAGTCATCAAAAGAATCCACCATTCACCTCCTGAAAGGGACCCCAAACTAAAAACACTAAGGAATATCTTTGCCAAATCCCAGACTATCAAGTGAAGGAGAAAATGCTGCAGGCAGAAAGAAAGAAACCATTCAAATAGTGAGGAGCTACAGTCAGGATCACATAGGACCTTGCAGCTTCTATAGTAAGAGATCAAAGGAATATATAGATATATAGATATAGATATATCTATCTATCTACACACACATATATACATATATATGTATGTATGTATATATATGCATACATACATACATATATATATATATATATATATATATAATATTCTGAAAGGCAAAGGAGCTGGGACTACAACCAAGGATCAATTACCCAGCAAAGTTGAGCATAATATCTCAGGCAAGGAGATGGATATTCTATGAAATAAGGGATTTACAGGCCTTCCTGAACTCAGTAGAAAATTTGATCTTCAAACACAGGTGTCAAAAGAGGCATAAAACAGTAAGCAAGGGGAAAAAAATCTTGTTACATAATATGTGGAAACTGTTTACATCCCTAAAAGGGAAGATGGTACTTGTTAATCTTGAGAATTGTATATTTATGATGAAATGTAAAAGAGATATACATAGAGAGAGGAAATGGGTATAAATTAAATGATGTGATGACAACAAATGTGAATTAAGGGTGCAAAGGAATTATAATGGGAGATGTGAAAAGGAGAAGACAGAAAAAAATTAATTCCATAACAGGAAGAGGCATAAAAATGTATTACAGTAGAGGGAAAGAAGAGAGGGAGATGAGCATTGTTTGAGAGGTACTCTCATTTGATTGGATTCAAGGAGGGTACAACAAGCTCAGTTAAGTATAGAATTACAATTAGTTCTATAGGCAGTAGGATAGGAAGGGGTAAAGAAAAGGGATGGGATGCTAAAAGGGAGAGAAGTTGCAAGGGAAAAGGGGATTAAAAGGGAGGGGGTCTGAAAGAAGGGAGGGAAGACTGAGGGACTTAGTGGTTAAACATTAGAACTGTATTGTGGAGGGGAAGGAGAAGGGAGAATTAAATGCATAAAAACAAGGGGAAAGGGAATGGAGGAAAAGACAGAGATAGTAATCATAACTGTGAATGTGAATGCAATGATCTCTCCAACAAAATGGAGACAAATAGGTAAAATGGGTTAAAAGCCATAATCCAATAATATGGTGTTGACATTAAGCACAATTGAAATGGGGGTATACACACAGGGTAAAGGTAAATGGATGGAGCAGAATATTTTGTGGTTCAGCTAGTATAAAAAAAAAAAGCAGAGGTAGCAATCCTAATTTCAGACAAAGCAAAAGCAGAAATTGATCTAATCAAAAGAGATAAGGAAGGAAACCATACCCCGCTAAAAGGCACCATAGACAATGAAACAATATCATTACTAAACATATATGTTCCAAGTGGTATAACATCCAAATTCTTAGAGGAGAAAAGAGAATTATAGGAAGAAAAAGACATCAAAAGTATACCAGTGGGGGACCTCAGCCTCCCCTTGCTTTAAACTTGATAAGTCTAACCTCAAAATAAACAAGACAGAAGTTAAGGAGGTGAATAAAACTCTGGATAAAGTAGATATGATAGATTTCTGGATAAAAAGGAATATACCTTTTTCTCAGTGCAACATGGCCCATATACCACAATTGACCATGTACTATGCCATAAAAACCTCACAATCCAGAACAGAAAGGCAGAGAGAGTCAATGCATCCTTCTCAGATCATAATGCAATAAAAATTATTTGTAATCAAAGGCCATGGAAAGATAAGTAAAAAACTAATTGGAAACTAAACAATCTAATCCTAAAGAATAAGTGAGTTAAACAACAAATTATAGAAACTATCAACAACTTCATTCAAGAGAATGACAGTAATGATACAACGTGCCACATTTTATGGGATACTGCAAAAGCAGTTCTTAGGGGAAGTTTTATATCTTTGAATGCCTCCATGAATAAAGTAGAGAAAGAGGAGATCAATGAATTGGGCATACAGCTGAAAAAAAGCTAGGAAAACAATGAACTGAAAATCCCCAAGTGAATATTAAATTAGAAATATCAAAAACCAAAGAAGAGATTAATAAAATTGACATTAAGAAAAACTATTGGACTAATAAATAAAGCTGGGAGTTGGTTTTATAAAAAAAATAAAATTGATAAACTTTTGGTCAACTTGATTTAAAAAATAAAGAAAAGAACAAAATTATCAATATCAAAAAGGAAATGGGTGAATTCACCTCCAGTGAGGAGAAAATTGAAACAATAATTAGAAATTACTTTGCCCAACTGTATACCCATAAATTTGACAATATAAATGAAATGGATCATTATTTTAATAGAAAAAAATTGCCCAAACTAAGAGAAGAGGAAGTTGAATACTTGAATGACCCCATCTCAGTAAAGAAAATTGAATAAGCCATCAGTGAAATCTCTAGGACCAGATGGATTCACAAGTGAATCCAAGAGAATAATACATTATGATCATGTGGGATTCATGCCAGGAATGCAAGGCTGGTTCCGTATTAGGAAAAACTATCAGCACTCTTGACCATATCAACAACAAAATTAACAAAAACCAAATGTTTATCTCAATTGATGCAGAAAAGCTTTGACAAAACACAACAGCAATTCCTATCGAAAACACTGAAGAACAAAGGAATAAATGTTTCTTTCCATAAAATAATAAGCAGTATCTCCCTAAGACCTTCCGCAAGCATTATATGCAATGGGAATAAGCTAGAAGCATTTCCAATAAGATCAGGGGTGAAACAAGGATATCCAATATCACCATTGTTATTCAGTATGGTACTAGAAATGTTAGCTGTAGCAATGAGAAGAAAAAGAACTTTAAGGAATTAAAATAGGCAAAAAAGAAACTAAGAAGAAACAAAGAAGAAACTCTTTGCAGAAGATATACTCAAGGACCCGACCCCAGCCTCTGGGACAAGAACTCACTGTTTCACAAAAATTGCTGGGAAAATCAGGTAACAGTGTGGTGGAACCTAGACATAGACCATTGCCTGACACCATACATAAGAATAAAGTCCAAATGGGTACGTGATCTAGGTATAAAGATTGATAATATAAACAAATTAGTGGAGGAAGATTTATGGAGAAGGGAAGAATTTTTGACTAAACAAGAGATAGAAAACATTATGAAGTGCAAAATGGATAATTTTGATTATATTAAATTGAAAAGATTTTGTGCAAACAAACCCAATGCAACCAAGATTAGGAGGGAAGCAGAAAACTGGGAAAGAATTTTTGCAACTAGTTTCTATGATAAAGACTTCATTTCTAAAATATGTAGAGAACTGAGTCAAATATACAAGAATATAAGTCATTTCCCAATTGATACATAGTCAAAGTATATGAACATGCAGTTTTCAGAGGAAGAACTTAAAGCTATCTATAATCATGTGAAAAAATTCTCTAAATCACTTTTGATTAGAGAGATGCAAATCAAAACAACTCTGAGGTACCACATCACACCTATCAGATTGGCTGACATGACACAACAGGATGATGATAAATATTGGAGAAGATGTGGGAGAGTTGGAACACTAATTCGTTGTTGGTGGAACTGTGAGCTGATCCAACCATTCTGGAGAGAAATTTGGAACTATGCACAAAGGGCTATAAAAATGTGCATACCCTTTGACTCAGCAATACCACTTCTAGGACTGTATACCCAAGAGATAATAAAAATTGGAAAGGGTCTCACATGTACAAAAATATTTATAGCAGCACACTTTGTGGTGGCCAAAAACCAGAAATCAAGGGGATGCCCATCAATTGGGGAATGACTGAGTAAATTATGGTATATGAATGTATTGTAATACTATTATTGTGCTATAAGAAATGATGAACAGGAGGACTTCAGAGAGGCCTGGAAAGACTTATATGAACTGATGCTGAGAGAAAGGAGCAGAACCAGGGTAACTTATACACACCAACAACCACAGTGTGTGAGGATTTTTTCTGGTAGACTTAGAACTTCATTTCAATGCAAGGACTTAAAAAATTCCCAGTGGTCTCTTAAGGCAAAATGCCCTTCATATTCAGAGAAAGAACTATGGAATTCGATCACAGAATGCTGCAGATCATTTTCTTTTGTATTACGTTTTGGTTTGTTTTATGGTTTCTCCCATTCATTTTAATTCTTCTATGCAACATGTCTAAGGTGAAAATGTATTTAATAGGAATATATGTGTAGAACCTATATAAAATTGTGTGCTGTGTTGCGGGGGGATGAGGAAGCAGGGGAGGAGGGAGAGGGAGGAGGAGAAAAATTTATATTAAATGGAATTGATTGTAGAACACTGAAAACAAATAACATTTAAAAAAGTCATTCTATATATTAATAAAACATTAGTACACAAAAGACAACTTCAAATATTGGCTTATTATATATTAATGTACTTTATACAAAGAATTCATAACAAATTTACAAAAAACTTACAAAAACAGATTAGATTGACTGAGAAAAAAAGAGACTGGGTGAAGAGCTAAACAGTGCAAGCAATACAAAGAGTAACTTATTAATTCAGTAATTATTGAACAAACAACTCAAGACACCATATATATTGTCTTCATTGTTTGCCTCAAAGCCTTTGACTCAGTTCTACACTTAATGGATTACAAAAAAAAGTCACAAACAAAAATAAGCTCAAGAATAGTGACAATCCTAGAATATTTGATGCCGCCATGAAAAACAGTTCTCTAAAACATAATTATTCTAATAAGGTCAAGAATAATAAATATCAAACATGATAATTTCCAAGGAGTAAATATAATTTTACTTTGGTTCTGTCTAGGCTTAAAGCAATTATCATTATTCCTGATTAGAACTAAGTATGGTTTTCAAATCAGATAGGAAGACTAAAATATGTAATTATTCACTTAATATACATCAATGAAATTAATTTTATAAATGCACTAAAAACAAATTAAACAGGTCCTTCACCTCATGAAAATGTTCTCCAACAATAACAAAATGTCATTAGGCTGCGATGACCAATTCAGTGTATATTATGGAAGAAGAGAAAATGAAGGATTTAAAACTGAATCAGAAAGTAAACTCAAAACATTGGATAATGGTTTATGCCACAAAATTTTATAGAATGTAAATAAAGACTATCTCTTGATGCAGTCTAGAAGGAAACTAAGTTCCAAGAGTGGACTCAAAAGACAATCCATGAATATAAACTATAATCTATTGATGAAGAAATATGAAAGAAATGGTGGAGATTGGCAGATTTGTTTCTCAGAAGGAAAGAAATTATGATGTTTCTTCAGTTATCAGAATTTGGAGAAAAATAAACCTTATGAAGTCTGAAAAGCAAATTCTGTGATCATGTAGTGGAAACTGTGTAAAATAACACACACTAAAGTTTGCAAAAATTTAGCAAATACACAGAATACACAGAGGAACAGGATTAAGTGGATAAAACTATGATTGATATTATATTTTATGAATTATGATTATCAGACTACAAATCCCCATTTTATAAACACAAGTCCCAAAATATATTTGAGAACTGAGCAAAAAACCAAACCATAACTGTACGAGAACTAGAAAATAATTACAGACAGTTGTTTCTCAAAGCCGGCAGTGATCCATAACAATGTAAGAGTGACATATTTAATAGATAATATGATATGAAATGCATATAAACTACATGTAAAGAAAATCTTCCAAAATCAAGAGGTCATGCAGGAAAATACAGAACACTTTGGGGACAGGAAACAATATATGTTTTCATTCATCCTGCTTGTGGTTGGAGTTGTCCTGAAGGTGCTTTCAGGAAGGCAGTCATTTTATCCACTCACGTAATTGTCCACAGAAATACAAAGTAGTAATAGCATGCTTGTTATTGTTTAGAAATTTTAGTCATGTCTGACTCTGTGACCCCTTTGGGTATTTTCTTATCGAAGATACTGGGGTGATTTGCTATTTCCTTCTCCAACTCTTTTACAGATGAGGAAACTGAGGCAAACAAGATTAAGTAACTAGTCCAAGATCACACAACTAATACAATCTGAAGTCAAATTTGAACTCAGGTCTTCCTGACGGCAGGCTCAACACTTTTTTCACTGTGCCACCTAGACACCCAAATAATAGCAGATAACATGAGAAAACAGGGACATTAACGTTGAATTGTTTATAACCTTTGATTCAGCATTACCACTATTAGGCCTAGGCATAAAAGTAATCAAAGAAAGA
The DNA here is from genome assembly GCA_023548195.1 of Bettongia penicillata ogilbyi. Classification (NCBI taxonomy): domain Eukaryota; kingdom Metazoa; phylum Chordata; class Mammalia; order Diprotodontia; family Potoroidae; genus Bettongia; species Bettongia penicillata. The sequence continues at coordinate 9,885,536 of JAJHZJ010000514.1, read as the reverse complement.
GGGAAAGTATCCATACATATACAAAATTTTATGGCAGCTTTTTTTGTGGTATCAACGAGATAGAAACTAAGAAAATTAGTGAATGAAATGGATATATGATATACTATAATAATGTATTTTAAGAATTGATAAATCAGGCAGTTTAAAAAAATATGGGAAACATATGAATTAATGTAGAGAAAAGTGAATAGAAATCGTGGGATAATTTCTACATTAACAACACTATTGTAAAGGCAAATACATTTTTAAAAACTTAAGAGTAAGAACTCTGACCAGTGAAATTACCAATAATTCCAGAAGGCCCAGGATGAAATAGAAAATACATCTCCTGACAGAGAGGAGGAGGTGTTCTCAGGGTAAAGACTGATACATAATTTTTATTGGATATGGATAATGCAGAAATTTATTTTCCTTGATGCTCCATATTTGTTTCTCAAATGTGTTTCTCTTTTCAGTGAAAGTGAGGAGATGAATATTAAAAAATAGATATCTGCTAATAAAATGAAAATTAATTAAAATTGAAATAATGAGTCAAATTTAGAATCACTAACAAATATCATACATATCTACATAAATCATCAACATTTCTTTATGCTAATATAAAACACAATAGGAATATTTAAATAGAGAAAATCCACTCAAGATCACTGTAAATATATCATTTATTTGGAAATCTACCAAGATAAAAACAGTCACCATATGAATGCATATGAATTGTAGACCTAAATGATTATAGAAATATTACTTATTCATGGGTAGGTCATGACAATAACATTAAAATGGTAATATTACCTAAACTGATTTACTAATTTGGTGATAATCAAAACAAATTACCAAAGGATTAATTTTTAGAGTATGAAGAAATAATAACAGAATTCATCTGAAGGAACAAAAGGTCAAGAATCACAAAGGTAATGAAAAAAGTAGCACTGAAATAACCCTAGAAGTTGCAGATCACACACTATATCACAAAATAGTAACCTTCAAGTTTCTTTGTGCTAGTTCAAAAACAGGGGAAGTAATCAGTGGAACAGATTATTAATCCCACAACATAAAGAAGCAAAAGAACATAGTAGTATAGTATTAGATAAATGTGAAGAACCCAGCTACTGATGAAAGGATTATAATTTGGTCAACCTTTCCCCAATTGATAGCATGCACTTAAGTTCTAGTTCTTTGAGACTATGAAACAGTTGTGATATATATTTTTTCTACATATGTGACCTATTCTATCTTTGATGTAGAAGTTCAGTAGTTGTGTTGCTGGGTCAAAGGATATGTTAGATTAATCCATTATATGGATAGTTTCCAGGAGAATTTGATATCAGTGAGATCAATTTATAGCTCAAATTCATAGTTCAAAATGTGTCCATTTACTTCATTTTTCTTTTCTTCTCATTTTTGACAATATTATTAGTTGTATTCAAAATTCTATAATAATTAGTGATTTAGAGGTTCTTTACTACAATTGATATTTTGATAAATTTCTAGATTCCTATGAACTTGTATGAAGAAAGTATATGTATTTTAACCAACCTTTGTTCTTCTTTGTAAATATATGTATTATATATATATACAAATATATGCACACATATATGCGCATATTTGCAAGTGCATATATATGTATATGTGTACATATGTATATATATATATATATATATATATACATGTATATATGCATATGTGCGTTTATTTCATTTGAAAACATCTTCATGAGATGAGGTTCATTCTCTTCACCAAACTTCCAAAAGCGGTCATGACACAAAAAAAGTGTGAAGAACTGCTGTTCTAAACTGATCCTCTTATTCTTGAAAAAGTTAGGCATTACTGTATTGGTGAATCTTACATAACTTAACAATACAAAGCTGGAAAAGTGTTATGAAACTTTCAACCAGATTAGAAAAGCGTGAGGCCGTTAGTCCCAAAGTTGATGTTGTCTTGGTAGTCAGTCATTCAGGAAACCCAATGATCCAACTAATTTTATTTTTCCTAGTTTTTTGGTTAAAAACAAACAAAAAAAGAATCCTTGATTTGATACAAGAAGAACACTTAACACTCCTTAATTTTCAGTGGTTTTATTGAATACCAACTAGTGATAGAAGTTATCAGTCTCCATATTGTGTTAAGCAGTCATATTTGCTCAGGATATCTCTTCTAGATCCAGCAATTTCCTATCACCACCCCCTCAAGGGTATGCATTCCCAAGGAGTTTCCTCCACATAGATCAAAGCAGATGCTTTATTGGATGCTCTATTAGAGCTGAGGAATCTGTCTTTCCATGAGAAGTGAGAGATGTCATTGAATAGGTACTTTAAACTAGAGGTGATAAAGTTTCAAAAATTATACCTGCTTCAATGCTTCCCATAATATATGGTCTCTCTAGTTTTATGCCACTCTTTTTTATGTAAATAAAGACATGGTTTTGCCCTAAATAATTTTTTTCATTATAAGCCCTCTCCTTCTTCATTTTCAATAATATAAGTGAATAAATAAATAATGCCAAATAAAAAATGACACACCCATCTATATAGAGAAAAGTTAATCAGTTAACACTTTGCTAGGCTATTTGTGTCTCCCCTCTTATATATGAGTGAGCATATCACCTATACAACCCCAAGATAGAGAGTGGAGGTTCTAACCACCTTCATAGAGGTTATAAATCCTCTCTTAAGACAATAATCCAATGAAATTCTCCAGACACTTGCTAGATAATAATAGGCACAAATACTTTCCACGTCAATTGTCCTTGTATTTTCACTTCTAAAACAAGTCAAGAAGTTCTTCTTTTTTTCTCACTTTTTATATAGATAAGTTTTCTTTCTCCTGAGACAAGATTGCCTTAGCACTCAGCATCATAGATAGGATTCAGCATTTCCCCATCTTCTAATATGCAGTACATCAGGGAACATTCTGTTGTCAAATGGTCACATCAACAAATTATTGTAGACAAAGATGCCGAAGCCCATTGTTGTGGAAACGGAGCAGCAGACGTTTTGCTCTTCAACAATCTCCATCCTGGAACTTCCTAAAAAGGATGGAGCATCTCTGTTACTCATTAGAGATAGAGCTTTTCTTATTTTAAAATGGAAATCTGAACAATCATTTTTGGAGTGGCCACACCATCTCACCATTACCCCAGCTAGATTTTAACCAGCTTCCTTTTTCCCTTCCTATGGTCTGGCCCTATGCCCTATCCAATAAACTCTAGTGGCTCACTATCCAGTGCCAAATATAAATTCTTCCATTTGGCTTTTAAAGCCCTTCTCTATACTTGATTTCCCCTACCTTTCCAGTCTTCTTAACACCTTACTACTATGCACTCTGTTATCCAGTAACATAGGCTTCCTTGTTTTCTTTGATTACAATTCTTTATATCAAAAACTTCAAGGGCTTTCTCTTACTGTCTCCTACTCTACTTTTTCTTTGATTCCCTGTATTGCTTTAAGACTCAGCTGAAGTCCCCCCTTCTGCTAGAAGCAGCTCCTAGTTCTTAATAATAGTGCCTTACCTCTGAGACTAATGTTGATTAATACTTGTTTGACTATAGTTTGTGGCATGTTGTCTCTTTCATTAGTCTGTGAACTCCCATAGAGCAGGAACCGTTTTTGTTTGTTTTTTATGTGGTTTTGTTTGTCTGTTACCTTTCTTTGTACCCCCTGCACATATCACAGTGCCTGACATAGAGGCATTTAATAAATTCTAGTTCTTTCATAGACTGCCTTTAAGAGACAGGGTTAACACGTTTGGAAAGGCATTTGCTACCATGTGAGAAATTTAAATGTGCGTAGAGAAAAATGATTTTCTCCTCTTCATTCAAAAGGCTCTCACTTAAATTTCTGTAGTAATTAACCCTAATTTCTAAAGGCCATACAAAAAGAGAATTCAAATTCAACAGTCAAGCACAGGTCTCCCACCACCGGGAGGTTATTTCCTCTACCCTGGGGAGAAGGGGCCAGGTTATAGGTAAATGATGACATGTGTAAGGAGGAGAAAGATGCCAGACCTCCTGACCAGGAACTACTTCCACAAAACTCATTTAGTTTTTAGGAATATCGAGAAATGACAAATGAATCTACCAATCTACTATCCAGTCAGTTTTTACTCTTTGTGCTTACAAGCTCAACTGCCATCAAGTACCATGGGAAATAAAATGAAAACCTACAGAACATAAAATCACAAAATTCTAATTCTGAAACAGCTAAGTATATATTCAAATGAAAGAATGGCATTGTTTAAATTATTTATAATTTATTTATTCTAAGGAATAAAATACATATGCAAAACAAACCACTACAGACTTGTTAAAATTGATTGAACAACCAAGTTTTCCAGACATGGAATAAAAAAAAAAAATTCTGAAAGGATTCAGTTGCCAGTGAAAAATAAAGTGATGTCCAACATTTGGAGAAAGAAAAAAAAAATAAGACTTGCTTATCTTTCTTTTCTATTTGGTGAAGAACAGGATCTTAGGACTGTGATTGAAAACAAATCTGTGGAGATAGGGTTGTATAGTCCACTAAGTATTAAGATTTCTAAAAAAATAAGTACACTTCAATTATTTTACATCAATATTATAAAATTTTGGGTTTCAAATTCTCTCCCTCCATCCAGTTCCCCCACACATATGTGAAGTAATGCAAAGCATGTTTTCATATTAGCCATATAGAAAAAAAAGCAAGAGAAATAGAGTGAAAATGAATGGTTCAATCTGTGCTTAGAATTCATCAGTTCTTTCTTGGGATATCGATAGTATTTTTTTAGTCATTTGGAATTGTGTGAGTGATTTTGTTGATTAGAAGATCTAAATCTTTTGCAGCTGATCATGATTACAATATTACTGTTACTGTATACAATGTTCTGTTGGTTCTGCTGACTTCACTTTGTGTCATTTTCTATTAGTCTTCTTTTTTTTCTTCCTCTAAAACGTCCTTCATCATTTTTATAACACCATAGTATTCCATCAAATCATATAGGGCAATTTGTACAGACATTCCAAAATGATGGGCATCTGCTCAATGTTCAATTCTTTGCTATCACAAAAAAGAGTGACTATAAAATTTTTGTGCATATAGGTTCTTTTTTCTCTTTCTTTAATCTCTTTGGGATAAAGATCCAGAAGTGGACTTTTTGGGTCAGAAAGCAAGCACAGTTTTACAACTTTGGTACATAGTGCCAAACTGTCTCCAGAATGGTTGGACCAGTAAGAATTTGGGAATTTTGTTGTAATTTATGGTGAGTTTTTGGTATTTCATTCAGTTCTAACATTTTTCTAAGAATAGGCAAGAGTTTCTCTCTTTTTTCTTTCCCTCTCCCCCCCACACACCCTCATGTACATATAAAATATAATAAAGGGTATAATAACAAATGCTAATAGGTATTATATAAAAAGAAATATACACATAATACAGTTCTGTATATATATAGAGAGATAAACATATATATATATATATAATATACAGACACATACACACACACGCACACACATGCTTATCTAGAAACAATCATATATTAAGTGAGGCAACCTTACCATAATGCAGTAGTGTTAAATCTTGGCATGCTGTATATTGACTTAAAAAAACAGAATTTCACATTATCTATATTGTACTGTATTTTTATTTATTTGGTTAATACATCCCAATTACATTTTAATATGATTTCTGGGCATTCTTGAGTGTTTCAGACTGTGTTTGAGGAAGCTTTCCCTCTGACACACACTAGTTGTGTGACTGTGGGCAAATCATTTACCTTTTCAGTACTCTAGGTATCTGGCAAAGACTCTAAAGTGAAGCCCACTTGTAGATCTAGATTACTTAGAAGAGTACATTTTCTTATCAGTAGTTCACTGTCATTATAAAATAACAAGTTTAGATGTACACATGCACATACACACACATACACATCATACTCCCATACACAGACATTCCAGAGTATGTATACATGTAGCATATATTTGTTTGCCTATACTTATATCTCAGAGAGAAAATGGCAAATAGTTATAAAATACTACTGCCTTCTTTATAGAGTGCAAAAAGGATACTTTCATTTCAAAGACTTTAAATATCAGTGTTATTTAGTTCAAACAAGCTCCCTCCTGAAAACATCTGGAAATTAAGGAGGAGAAGCAGAGAGTGCAAAGGGAGCTATTTTTAATACAGAATAATCATTTCTAATTAACTGCAGCTGTCAATGTATTCAAAACCCTAAAATCAATAATAGAGAAAGACAATTTTCTATTCAGCATCAGTGGAGAGAAACATCTGAATTATGACCCTTTTTCATTTACTATTATATGAAATAAATAACATTTTATGCTAATATTTCTCATTTAGAGCCATAGTTATATAACAATCTATTAAAAAGACAAGACAAACATTCATGGGGGAAAGACCTAGAAAGATTAGTGATCATGTATTTTAACCTACTCATTTTACAAATGAGGTAACTGAGAACTGGAAAAGTCAAGATGTTCTATACTGGTGCTACAGAGTAGAACCGGGATTTGAACCCTGACTCCAAAAACCAAGTGTTCTTTTCATTGTACTTTGATGCCTCCCAAAACTATTTCTCTATTGGAATGTTATTTTATCTTCTTACTTTTTTTTATATTAAGGCCTTTTCATATTCCCATATACTACTTGTAGAATTTAATTTAATTCAAGAAATAGTTATTTTCCTGTAAGGTAAACAGGAGATTCTGAATACATATACAAACAGGACCTCCAAGGGCAGTTTAGGTGGCACAGCCAATAGAGTGCTGGGCCTGGAGTCAGGAAGACTCATCTTTCTGAGTTCAAATCCAAGCTTAGACACTTACTAACTGTATGACCCCAGACAAATCACTCAATCCTGTTTACCTCAATTTCCTCATTTAGGGTAAACTGCTCCAGAATCTTTGCCTCAGATGGAGTCCCAAGTGTCAGATGTAACTGAAAAAGAAAACAACTGAACAATAATGACTAACAGTATGCTGTTGTCTTGTTTTTCCTTCTCGATGCTGAAGAATGTGTTCCTGGATGAAGGGGAAAATATGGAGTTATTTGTGACAGCTGGTGTGATTTTTAAAGGTAGCACATGCTTTATCCCCTTTAAAAATCAATGTCAGAATAAAAGGACCATTTCTTCTCTGTTGGAACAGTCTTTTCTTCCTCCACCTTGGGGCCATGCACTTTTTGGAAGTTACAGAGTCTATAAAAACATGGATCAGATGCTACACAGAGGATCAGATGCTACACAGAGGATCAGATGCAATTTTTTGCATTCAATTCCTCCCTCTCAATACCAACCCTACACACACACACACACACATGCACACATGCACACACATGCACACACAGACATACACGCACGCACAGACATGCACGCACACACACATGCATGCACACACAGAGCAACAGCAACAAAGATTTTGAATGACTTATGATTTATGCTCTATAGTAGGCAACATTGGGTTATCATTCAGCCTCAAGTACTATATATATATACATGATGGAAAATTTCTATGAAAGGTAACATTTTGTGCTTCAGCTTGCCCACCTGTGTAAAGTATGTGTGCTACCCATATAGGTTATATATCTCTGAATGTATTAACTAAATAGAGCTAAATGGAAAGTACTGGTATGAGTATTGATATGTATCTATGGGATTGTACCCACCCTTCCTTGGGGACATTTCATTGCCTGCTTAAAGGTAAGAAGGCTTGCTTCACTAACATAACAGCAGTTTAATATTGTTTTCTTTTAAGGGATAGGTTTTTTGTTTCTGGGATAATTCTTATATTCTCTTTAGAGTTACTCTTTATGTGTTGACACCCCAGATATACTGTGCTTACATTTAAATGTGCTTTCTTGGTTTCTTTTTGCTTGGGTCTATGCCAAATGCCTAGCAAGTGTTTAATGTGTATTGAATCTCCTTTTCTATATATCTATGAAGAAATTAGAGTCTCTTTTACTATATTTATTTATTTTTAGTTTTCTACTTTCATTTCTGTAAGATTTGGGGTTCTAAATTTTCTCTTCCCTCTCCTCCCCAAGATAGCATATACAGGCTACACAAATATACATATATATGCACATACATACATATATTATACATATATATTAATATTCAATATATTTCCACATTAGTCATGTTCTAAAGAAGAATTAGAACCAAGGGGAAAAGACACAACAATAAAGAAGAAAAAGAGCAAATAGTATGCCTGATATCCTTTGACCATTTATCAACTGGGGAATGGCTTGTATTCCTATAGTTTTGATTTGGTTCTTTATATATTTTAGGGATGAGACCTTTATCAGAAACACTGGATGTAATTTTTTTTTCCTCAGCTTTCTGCTTCCCCCCTAATCTTGGTTGCATTGGCTTTGTTTGTGCATAAACTTTTTAATTTAACATAATCAAAATTACCCATCTTGCATTTCATAATGTTCCCTATCACTTGTTTGGTCATAATTTCTTTCATTACCCATAGATCTAACAAGTAAACTACTCCTTGCTCTCCAAATTTTCTTAAAATGTCACCCTTTATATCTAAATCTGGTCACCATTTTGACTTTATTTTGACTAAAATTTTGGTCTATGCCTAGTTTCCATCATACCATTTCCATTTTTTTTCCAGCAGATTTTTGTCCCAGAAACTAGCATTTTGGGGTATATTAAACAATAAATTATTATATTTACTGAATACTGTGCCTTGTGTGCCTAATCTGTTCCACCTAATCTATCACTCTATTTCTCAGCCAGTACCGAGACATTTTGAGGATTGCTGTTTTATAATATAATTTTTAGATCTAATATGCGGAAGCTATCTTCCCTTGCATTTCTTTTTATTAATTTCCTCGATATTCTGGAACTTACATTCTTCCTGGATGAATTTTGTTATTTTTTTCTAGCTCTATAAAATAATTTTTAAGTTTGATTAATATGCCACTGAATAAGTAATTTAATTTAGGAAGAAATGTCATTTTTATTTTATTAGCTCAATCTACCCATGAACAACTGATATTTTTCCAATTATTTAGCTCTTTTGTAATGTTGTTCATATAGTTCCTCGTATTGTTTGGCAGGTAGACTACCAAATATTTTATGTTGTCTTCAGTTATTTTAAAATGGAATATTTTTTCCATCCATTGTTTGTCTTTGTTTTATATATATATATATATATATATATATATATATATATATATATAAATGTAGATGATTGATGTACATTTATTTTATGTCTTGCAATGTTACTAAAGTTGTTTATTTCAAGTAAATTTAGATATCATTAATACTGAATAAGGCAATGAAGACAATATCAAGCATCCATTATAATAATTTCTACATATCAGAAGTTTCTTCCACAAAAATATTAATAATGGATAGGAAAGTTCAAATACTGATATTCTGGAGGTTCTTTAACTTTCACAAGCATACATGAAGAGAATACAAAGCACTATTCCTCTCAGTTTACAACAATAATTTTTAAGTGGGGATACCTATCGATTGGGGAATACCTGAAAAAGTTGTGGTATGCAATTGGGATGGAGTAATATATAAGAAATAATGAACTCAACGATCTTCGAAAAATACAAAATGACTTGCATGACATAAAGGAGAGTGAAAAGAACAGAATCAAGAGAATATTATATGCAGTAACAGTTATATTGTTTTAAGAATAACTTTGAGCAAATAACTCATTGTGACTATTACAAATACCCAAATTAACTACCAAGAACATATGAAAGACGACACTATCTGCAGTGAGAAAAAGAATTGTTAAATAGAAGCATATATATATATATATATAAGGATTTTACACACACACACACACACTCACACACACAGATTTGTGTCTAATAATAGTAATGTCTAGGGTGGGGAGAGGGGAAAAGAAAATAAAAATAAATTTGCCTAATAACTGTAATATATTTAAAAGAAATAGTAAGTTGTACATAATACATTTAGAGTTTCATGTACAATCGTCTTTTTTTATTATACTATGTGATGGAACTGCTTATTTTGTTCCATAAATTTAAAATAAAATAAATAAAACTAACAGAAATAATCTTGTAAAGTCTTCAATGATATATACTAGGAGAAATATATCAGATAAAAACTTGCCAATGATACCCATTACTATTATTATGGAAATCCAATGGGATAAGCATTCCCTGCGAAGAGGTATTTTATATGTTGCTGTTTCTTTTTGACAAATTTTTGGTTTCATCAAGTCCTAAAGCACCTTCTCAACCTCATTCTTTGTCTGAATCTCTGTTTCTGTCAGTCTTCTTGTATCTGTCTGTCCAGATAACTATAGCCATAGAAGCCATAGTTACAACTACAGAGATGAAAATATATAGGTATTAGTATATGTATGCGTGCCATATGTTAGTATGTGTATATATATATATATATTATATATATATATATATATATTCATGTTTTGGAAATCTAGAATAATTTCGAAGCATGAATGAAGCATTTCTTTTTGGAGGATACTCTTTAAGGTAGCATTTCCACAATGAAGGCAAACACTATTAAAACTAATCCACACAGAATGAAACTAACGGAATCTTGTGTTCTCTACATCTCTCAGTAAATTATTTATATGATGATTTTCTCTTTTTCCAGGACTATGTTAAAAGTCTTTTCAGCATGGTAGAACCTAAGAGAACTTACACTATGTTGGTAAAGTCTTTGTATAACATGCTATTCTATATCTCTGGAAGGGATAGAACAGTCTAAACAATACATGCTACCACAAAACTTTTCCAAAGCAAACACTTGAAAAGAGAACTTTGCATGATGAAAACATACTATCTACAAGAGATGTCACATTTACTAGACTTTGAATCATAAAATCTTTCAGAGAGAAAATCAGAAAAAAGTAATCAGGTGCCCAGTAGTCATGCTACATGCCAGTTCTCCTTTACCCTTGCTCTAACTTCATCTATTAATTTCAGAGACAAATAGCTGTTATCCAAAAGTGGACAACACTGGAGAAGGGACATGGTTAAGAATACCTTCTGAGAACATAAGGAGAACATTTTCCTAGGAAGTGACAGGATGGATCTCCTTTAGAGGAGACTTTCTGTTTTCTCAAGGCAAGTTTGAGTTGTGGCAGAATCTTTATTGTATAAATGAAGGAATTAAATTTAAATAAGAACACAGAGTTCCATAAAACTAAGAAATAAGCAAGTGAATTAGTCATTACTTGCTGATGGATTTCTTATTACCCCAGTAGTAGAGATGATGCCACATTTGTAATAAATTCAAAAAAATTAATTTTGGGATAGTGTTAAATTATTACTAAAGATAAATGGTTATTGAATCATATTTCATTGTCTTATAAATTTCCCCTACAAATATGGGCATAATTGTGTTAATTCTTTATGGTTTTGTTTTTTGGATGACACATCAATTCACTTTGAAAAATGTTTTCCTAGCATCTCCTGGCTAGGGGAAAATAAAGCACAACACTAACTCCAGTGGCAACTAAAATTACACATGAATCAAAACTGATGGATTCTCATCAAAATAATATATATTGAAATGGAAAATGATCTATTTAAGAGGGGATGTAATGCTCACTTTATTGTCCTTAAATTTTGACTAAGTAAAGCATGAGTTGTTTGGGGCAATAATGAGGTAGTAATGAAGCCAATTGCTTTAGTTATACTTCTACAGAAATTTCTGTGGAAAACATTTCTACAGGAAAAAGGTCAGGCTTTTTTCTTCATAGATTTGTTTAGGTTAGATCCATAGATCTTAGCTATAGATACTTAGATACTTAGATCTAAGATACTTAGATACTTAGATATAGTAATACTTAGATACTTAGATATAGTAATAGATACTTAGATATAGTAATCCATAGATACTTAGATATAGTAATCTTAAAAAGGTAGGTTAGAAAGGACTAAGGACTTCATATAGCTCAATATTGTTTCTAGGACAGGTGGAAGGAGGAAGAAACTTTTGAAAAGAAGTATTGCCCACAAAAAAATGAGTCAGCTATGTATGTCATCTTAATACTTGAAGAAAATAATTTAGTGTATTCCTCCAGTAGATTATCAGCTCCATGAGGAAGAAAACTGGGTCTATATAGTTTTTCTGCAGTGTACTCAACATTGTTTTTTCATTTATTATTTATTATCATATATTATTATTATATTATTTATTATCATCATGAATGAGCTCAGATACCATTTGTGAAGGAAATCCCTAGTGTTTAGGGATTCTATCCACTGGTGCAGTTTGGAAACTTATTAGTTCTTGAGAGTTCCCTGGCATACTTAGAGGTTAAGTACCTTGCTTATCATGATGCACCTCTCATGTATCAGTAGTACAGTTTGTATCCAGATTTTTCTTACTTCAGTGAAGAAGTACTGCCACTTACTGTTGCACATAGAGAATGCTCAGTATTTTTTATTTAAACTTTATCATAAATCTGTTTGACAGACTCAGACTCCAACTAAATAATGAAATACCATTTCACAATAATAATAGTAGTGTCACTACTAACTGTAATGATAATAGACAACTTAAAATAGTGCTTTAATATTGGCAAAGTACTTTATTAATATAATTTCATTTGACCTCAAGGGAAAATACTTTTACCAAAGTTAGCAAATGTCTCTTAGGAAAATCATAAAAAAATTCATTTATATATTCATTCTCTCTTTTTAAAAGTATTACAGTTTTCTCCATGAAAAATATTACACTATACACTCTACAGTACAAGCATATTGTCAAGTTATATTCTGTACTTTCTAAGAGTTTATGATCTAACAGGGGGAATGAGACATATAGATTTTTTAAAAATCTATGATACCAAGTTGGTTGTGACAAAAACAAGAAAAACAATAGGAATAAGTTATTTCTGAGGAATGCAGAAGGAGTTATGAGGGATATCAGGTAAGGCTTTATGGATGAAGTTTTATTGAAGTACACTTTAAAGGACAGGGAAGTAGTTTGATAAGAAAATGGAAAGAATATTTCAGGTAGAAATGGTAGCCCAGTTAAAGATGCTAGATAACAAGCTTTTAACAGCCTACTATATTTCAGAAACTTTGGTTTGATGTATGCTTTAAAAATATTGTCTCATTTTATACTTGCAATGATATTAGATATTATGGATGCTTGGTGATTATATAAGGTATGAGTAAGAGAATGAGTATGTGTGTGTGTGTGTGTGTGTGTGCGTATGTGTGCATCAGCCTTGGATAACATTTTTAGAAAAAAATGAACATGTGCTAGACCATAAAAGCAAAAATTCAAAAAATATAGAGAAGGCAAAAATGTAAGGGGAGATTCATTCAATAGAACATTGCAACTAAAAAATCTGAAGATTTTGAACAAGATAGAAGTTCTAAAGGTAAAGTGGAAAAAAATCAAAGAAGATAAAATCAAAATTTAAAAAAATGAACTGGCAAATGAATTAGGATGCACTTTCTTTTAAAATACCTCAAAAAATAAACTACATATTTTATATTAAAAAAAATAAAACTAAACTACCAAATCTAAAATGAAAAAGAAAATTTAACAACATATGAACAAGTGAAATTCTTAGAAAGTATTTTTGATAATGCATTGCAATAAAGGCTTATAACTTAAAATGATATAACTTAAATATTAAGGTATATATCCATTTTAGTATGTTGTCTGACAATTTTTTTATTTTTTCTCAATTATATTTAAACAAAATTTTTACATTTTTTTAAAATTTTGAGTTCCACCTTTTTTACATCTCTCCCATCCTTCCATCTTGCCTCAAGGAAACAAGCAATTTGATACTAATTATACAGATGCAACCATGCAAAATGTTTTCATATTAGACATGTTGCAAAAGCAAACACAGCAAAAAAGAAAAGAAATAAATTTAAAAAGCATGTTTCAATTTTCATTCAGACTTCATCAATTCTTTCTTTTTAGGTAGAAAACATTTTTCATCTCAAGTCCTTTTGTCTTGGATCTTTGTATTTCTGAAAATAGCTAAGTTATTTACAGTTGATTGTTGCACAATAACATTGTATGGTGTTAGTGAGTACAGTGTTCTTCTGATTCTGCTCATTTCACTTTCCATCAGTTCATGGAAGTCTTTCCAGGCTTTGTTGAAATAATCTTGATCCTCATTTCTTATATCACAATGTGACATGGTAAAAGTTTGGGAGACATAATTTCTGGGTAATTAATAATCAATTTTATTAATTATGATTAAATATGATTAATTATGATAGCTAGTAAAAGAGATGATAATTTGACTTTCCCTCATAAATCAAAAAATGAATCATGGAGGTATCAACAAAATACAACATTCATTTCTATTAAAAACAATAGAAAGCAAAGGAATACATGGTGTTTTATTTTAAATAAGTACTATTTATCTAAAATCATCAGCAGGCATTATCTGTAATGAAAGTAAGCTAGAAGGATTTCCAGTAAGATCAAGGGTGACAGAAGGATTCTCACTATCATTGCTATTATGCAGTATTATTCTAGAAATGTTATCTATAGGAATAAGACAAGAAAAATAAATTAAGGGAAGTAGAATAGGAAAAGTGGCAAAAAAAACTATCACTCTTTCCAGGTGATATGATGAGAATTTTAGAAAGTCAATGAAAATGGTGGAAATAATTAACAAGTTCAGCAAAGTTGCCACTCAAGTCATCAGCATTTTTATATATTACCAACAGAAAACCACTCAAGTCATCAGCATTTTTATATATTACCAACAGAGTCCCTCAGGAAGAGATAGAAAAATAAATTTCACTTAAAACAACTGCAAACAATATAAAATACTTGAGAGTCTACCTGCCAAGAAAAAGATAGGAACTACATAAACACAGTCATAAAACATTTTAATGCAAATAATATCAAGTAGAAGAAACTGGAGAAATACTAAATACTCATGGATAGGCTGAGTCAATATAATAAAAGTGAGAATTCTACCTAAATTTATTTATTCAGTGGCACAGATACACAGTAATAGAAAATAAAATTTAGAAAAAGTTGAATTAAAAATATTAAATTCCATCCATTATAACACCTATTAAGCGCAAGACGTTCAATCACAATTTGGGGACACAAGTCAGAAATGAAATAGTGCCTATTTTCAAGAAGCTGAAATCAAATCAATACCACTATCAACACTGCCAGCAACAATGACAACTTTAAAATAGAAGTTGCTTGGATTAGAGGAAAGAGTGCTGGATTTGGATTTAGGATACCTATATTTGAATCCTGCTTCTTGCTCTTGTTATCTGTATGATTCTAGGGAAATCATTCAATATTCTGGGACCCATTCCCTTATCTATAAAAGTTGGGACTTGGAATAGATGTCTAAAATTTCTTTAATCATCTTAAATCAATGATCCTATGACCACTTTTCATTTAAACTTTATATAAGTCCTTAAGTTAAACCTTGCGCCTAGAACTTAACAGGCATTTAACAAATCATGAATGAATGAAGCAAAGTACTGGACATCTTCAGAACTGTTGTAGATAATTTGGTTCTTTGATTAGACTATATTTACTGAAAGTGACATAGATGAATTTCTTAATGCCAAAAAGTTATCTCCCATGAGACAATAACTTAAAAGTTATCATTAAGGATAAAGGGATGATAATCAGGCCACAAACAGTCTCTTGTGTGTATCCCTATCATGTCAATACCTTGGCTGTACTAAGATGCAGAGCATGACTAACTCAGAACCTGAGGGTAAGATATTCAATTACTTTGATAAGATATATATTGACTAAGTCCCATAAAACCATTCCATGAGGTAGTAAAAGTATTCCATAAACAAAGGAAGCAGATAATCAGGCATAGAGAGCATAAATGGTCCATATTGAATTTGCCTGAGGTCTCAGAAGTTTCACTACCTTTTTCTTCCTGGTCCTAGATATGTCCTTATGTACTCTTTATCCAAAGGACCTAAGGTTGGGAATCTGATCAGTTCTAGTGATGAATAGATTATTTCAAACTCTCTTAGGTCTGTTTCATAATGTCTTGGTTAATTAGGAGAAAACTCACATTACAAGGAATAGACAGCAAAGCTTAGGGGAACACTACAAAGAATTATAGTCAAGATTTGCAGCAGAAGTTCTTAGCTGTTTGCTTTACATTTTCATTTAGAGAACTTGAAGATAAAATGAATGCTATTTGTAGATTTAAAGTATCCCTCATAATTTGCTGTCATATCTATTTAAAAGAAAAATCTGAGTAATGATAAGTAGCTTTCTATTATCAACACTAAAATTCCCAACATTTAAATAAATTTTCCAGAGACATGTTAGATATTTTACTTTCAGTCCAATTCTTTCCACTCTCCTTTTCCACCACTAACCTCAAAATACATTGTCAGGGGTTGAGTATAATGTCTTCTGGGAAAACATTTCCAGATACAATTATGGCTGCATTTGTGTTATTGAACATGTAGCTGAAAACACCTTCAAAATGCAATTATTAAACACTGGCCATCAAGTCTCCTAGAACTGATACTGGCATTCACTTCTCCATCCCCTGCTACAAATTGATCAATTACTATGTGATGTATATTTGGAACAAAACATCTCTTCTGAGTTAAGGATAAGTGTTGTGCAATGTGAGCAAATACATCCTCACCATCACTAATGGCATCTGATATGGTTTCTTCAATGGAGGTACCTTGCCTGAAAATAATGATTCATGATCTTCTTCTCTCTCTTTCCTGAGACTCCTTTCAGTCATTCTTTCTCCACTGATTTTCAAGTGAGCTAAAGGATATTTTAGAGAAGTGTTTGCATGAAGTGAAAGTGTTCTAGGACCTGATAACTGGCCATCCAGTAAAGTTAAAAGTCAGGCACAAGCAGATACCAGAGGCAGTACAGAACTACCAGTCTGGGGCTAATCCATTGTCTACCCCAACTGCAGAGCCCTCTCTTGTTTAGTTAACTGCCTTAGAATCATAGTCCAGTTGAAATTCAGAAACTCCTTTCTTTGGTATATCTTTTATGTCCTATTTAATTTTTTCTATACCATCTATATTTGTTTCTCTTTTATTGAACCATGTTTTTATGATCAACATACAGAAATCCATCAGTTAATATTTCAGTGGTTTGTTGTTTTTTTGTTTCTTTGACTTAGGAAAAAAGCATCTTCTAACTCTGTGCTGGTGCATACTGTCACTACCCATTTCTTTATTCCTAATTTCAAGCATATTTTCCATTACTTTTACTTGCTGCTTTCAGTTACTGTGTTGATAACAAGGTTAGATTGTCAAGAAAGTTCTTAGGAATCTCTTACTGACAGAGTGCATATTCCTTTCCAAACCATGTATCTTCCTTTAACACAAATAGCAAAATACATTTTTACAAGAAAGCCTGACTGGGTGAACACATTTTCATAGATAGCATATTCAGGACCAGTAAGAGAAGGTCTGACATTGAACACCCATTGGCCTTCATGATTGTGGGAAGCACATTTATCGAGTGATCAATTTTACCACAGCTAGCCAACATTTCTATTATAGAATGCCGTTGATGTTTCTTACAAGATAAAAAAGAAATCTTTTTCATAGGCAGTTAGTCAAATTAGAGCACTTTTTCCTCACTATTAATTCATTATTGGTGTTGCAAAGGGAGACCCTACTTGCATCTATTTCTCTGTGAACTAGTATTATGGAGTTTTAGTACAAGTTAACTTGAAGACAACAATATTGTTGTTTCCATCAAAACTCTTTAAAAAACTCAGGGTATTAACATCTTTGGATTTGTCCGTGAAGACTGTTCCATCTCACCACATTCTCAAAATCTATTATTTGACTTTCTCCAGAAATGTTCTGTAATGATAATTTAAATGGGAAGATCTTTCCCATTCATTAATAGGCCCATGTGATCTGCATGGGTCATACTGAAGCCTGGGTCACATGGAAGCCTGAGTAACATGAGCATGCATCATATAGAGCCTGTGGTGGGAGGAGTTTGCTGAATGAGTGAAACAGAAAGGGTGGATCAGGAAGACGTAGAACTAGAGCAGAACTGAAAAGAAATTGGTGAGAATTTAGTCAGAGCTAGGAAGGATGTAAGCAAGCAGGCAGCTGGCTAGCATGAGTGAAATGGCCTGCTTGTGATTTGTTTAATGAAGCTGGTTTGTGGGAAACCTAACAGGGGGAAGGCTTGAGGATGGTATTGTTCTCTGCATTGTTATTGTGTATAGATTTTTGTTACTAGGATGGATTTGGCTTTCTGGTGTCTGAATAAAGTTTTGGTTCTGTCTTTCATATGGAGAATCTGCTGTATATTGCAATTCAGAATTGTGCCAGGATATTTATGATTGCCATAAGCACTGTGAATATTACATTGGCACTACACTTTCAAAGAACAAAATAAGCTTTTCCCCTTTCCACTGTTGCCACTCAACAGTGTGTTCTCCCAGGTCAACAATCCCACAGTATTATGGCCATAGACTGGCAAAGATGACACGTGATAGAAAGGTGAACTGGTGCTTCTGGACCTTAATTCTTCTTAATGCATAAATAACAGAAGTCATGGAGCATGGACAGAGCTACTATTCCTGCTTTTGGCACATGACTCAGTGTGAAAGTTTTGGAAAGATTGGGAAAAACAGGAGTTCCTTTATTGAACATCAAGTAGGAAGAATTCCTGAATTAGTAGCATATTAAAGGAGAATAATTTAAAATTTGATGCTTCTCTTCCTTGTTTTACTTCTGGCAAGATTATTCCATCCTATCCTGTGAGAGGTTTAGGAAGGACTTCAGATATCTATAGAATGGCAATTGTAAGCTTAAGGCCTGATCAAGCCTGGGACTTGATAACAAAGCCTAAGTTTTCTCTTCTTCGTGCTATTTTTCTCTATCATACGTGTGACTAAACAGTGGTCTTGAGATGAACATTTCCAGTGTTGGCAATATGTTGTAAATTTGATAGGCCCAGAGGATGTGGGCCTATCATAGCTGACTAATTGCCTTGGTCCTTTGGTCAGAGCTGCATCAGGTCCTAAGCCCAGTCTTGTTCTTTCTACTCATAGAGGTCCAACATAACATCAAAATATCAGCGACAAAGTAAAATATGTCCAACAATGGCTGATCAGACTCATAACTGGAAATTGTCACCATTAAGAGTAAGAGCTTATCCCCTGAATGGGTTTGCCAGAAACTGTAAGTCTGGAGATAGCTATTTAAAAATGTAAAATTTGGTATCAATTTAACTATAATAGAATTTAACTATAAGATAAAATGCTTTAAGTTGCAATGGTTTTAAAATGATTAAATATTTTGACAAAATATAATAGCATTATAAGTTTCTCTATCTTGTTTAAAGTCTTTCTGCTGACATGTTTTTGGATCTTGTGTTCATTAGATATATCTCATATGAAGGAAATAAGTAACTGTAACTTCTTGCTTGGTTCATGTTATATGAGTGCAATTTTACACACACACACACACACACATATGTGAAGATCCTAGATATGAACCCACCCTTAGTTATAAATAATTTTCCACAGGTCTATAGTGTAGAAGAAGAGGCCTAAAGAGTCAGAATATGAGAAAATTCATCTAATCCTACTCATTAAAGACCAGGCTCACCCCAGTCTGAAACTGGTCACTATACAGATGCATCTGGATCTTAATTATGAAGGAAAGGGCAGAGTACTCAGACCTTTGGACATTTTTCCAACATATACATGTTTGTTTTCATGACAAATCAAACTTCATGTAATTCTTTCAATTAATTTTTGATAGGATACACCAATTCACTGGAAATATTTTTCTAGGTAATTTAATGTCTCAAGGGGCATTATCCAGATCCTTAGTTAAGTCTAGAGAATATAGTGAGATCTTCATTATCTTTTGATAAGAAAAATTAGGAAAAGAGACATCTCTATTATTAGCAACCTATCCAAGATTGATTCAGAGCTCATGCTCTATCCATTGCCTCTCATTCCATATTTGTTACCAAATGACCTATGCAGATATCATCCTTCATAGGCCTCATTTTATACATCTATAACAAAGGAAGTTTGCAATAGATGATAGCTAAGATCTCTGACAGTTACTAAATTAGGTATTTTTAAAAGATTAAGTCCTATTAAATCTCTTTCAGATTACATGATTTTACCTACCCCTTGTGAATCAGTCACTATTTCAACTCAAGGTGCTATCTATAAGTTAATTACCCCATACTAAGGAAATTGATTCTTAGACTGGTCAAATACCCAGGACTACTTAGTACTGTACTATCGAATTCTGATGAAGGTGAATAAAAAGCATTCCTAAAGATAAATGAAAAGTTTAATAGATAATTGAAACTATATAACTATTTTATGTAGGAAAATGTAATTACTGAATTGGAATTAAGCCAAGTCTATGCATTAACTCTCCTTGATTTAATAAGGATGCCAAGGGATAGCTCTTCTATGCATGTGGTCAGGACTTTGGCTTTACATCATATCTAGAATAGCATCTAAGATAACATTAATTTAATCTGAAATTAGGTTTGCTTGATGTTTTAATTTGCCAAAGTGTCCTTAATTATTAATGCAATATTTCAGCTAACAATGACTACCTATTACTAGGAGTAGTACAACTGTCAAAAGCCAAACCTACACTTATTAATTACTGTGGACTCATTCCCCACGAGCATGCCTTAGTGCATACTTCTATGATTATATGAAAAATGATTTTAGAAAAGAAAACAAATCCAACACATTCTGATATCTATTGGAGGGTAGTAAGGTTGTTTTATGCAATACCCAGAATATACTTTAAAAATCCAATTTAAAATATAATGCAATGATAAAAAATGTTGCATTTCAAGACATTCTAGAATGTGCATTCAGAAATGAAGTATTCCTTAGGCTGAGGTAGGAGAGATTCCTCTGAGTAGCTCCCTTTGAACACAAATGAGTTCATGATCATCTCTCAGCAGGATAAAGTAACTCTTATCTAGACTTGCTGATTTGCAAATGAGGCAAGCAGGGCATGAAGACTTTGATTTTAATTAATGTAACAGTTAGGGGTCCCTCTCACACATGTATCCCTTGAAAATCTAAATCGTATTTGAGGCACTCTGTGGAACACACCCCCTCAAACTGATAGGTCATGATTCCCCACCAATGTATTTACTTTGTTAACCAACCAAAGGACACAGCAGCTCAAAGAAAAAATAAAGAAAAAAAGAAAGAAGCAAGATCAAAACTAAATCTAAGTAAAAATCTAATTAAATTGTTTAAAAAATTGAGTGATAAGAAAATAATCTCCTATTTGCCCACAGAGTAACACTCCAACATATTATTTATGGGTACCAGGCTATCATACCTAAGTAAAATTGACCCCTGAGTATGCTTAGGCAAAACTTGGGTAAGGTCTGCAAGACCTTGTACAAAGTATCATTCAAAGCCTTGTTTCCTCAGACAAGCTCTTTCCCAAGCATGTTCTTTCTAAGACCACATCCCCATGCCTTTTTGTTTAAACCTATTCTTTTATTTTGTTTGCCATATCATTGCTGGGCTAACTACTGAACCCACATATTCTCTCCATTAATCAAAACCACATGTAAGCCCTGTTGTCTAATACTCCATGTTCTTCCTTGGGTAAACCCATATTGGCTCAGCTGCCTTGTAAGCAGTCCATGGGACCCTGAAAGTACCAAGAATCCAATGATCTCCAAATCTATAAATCTTAAAAATGCACTGCTTGTTGCAATCTCAGTAGCCTTGGTATATATGTAGGCATCAAAAAAGAGATGAAAACATGTAGAAATTGAATGTCCAGAGAAGATATATAGTTCTCACTTATTACAAAACATATGGCTAGGGATCTTGTGTGCAGCAACACATACTCCAGGAATCTGAATGATTAAGGTACAAGTATGGCAGGCATGCAAGTAAGTACTTTTGACTAGTGTGCCTATCTGGGCAGGGAAATATGTACCTTCAGCGGTGGAGAATTCTGATGTTCTCTAGTGATGTTTTTTCTTCAGCATAATATTTATCTTATCGGGGCAGCTAGGTGGTTCAGTGGATAGAGCACCAGTGCAGGAGTCAGGAGGACCTGAGTTCAAATCTCACTATCTGTGTGACCTTGGGCAAGTCACTTAACCTCAATTGCCTCATCCTGAGTCATCTCCAGTCATCGTGATGAATATCTGCTCACTGGATTCAGATGGCTGTGAAAGAGCAGTGAGGCTGGTGACCTGCACAGCCTTCCCTCACTCAAAACAAAGTCAAGTGCAAATCATGTCATCATTTCTCTGATGGCATGGTGTTCTTCAGCAATGAAGGATGAACACACATTTATCTTATCTCCACTCTCCAGTGTATACCATGCCCTTAGTATTACTGGCCCCAAAATTTGTCTTTCTATTTGTAGTAACAAGGGCAGTTAGGTGACTGACCTAGAAAGCTGACCCTGAAGTCAGAAAGACTTGAGTTCAAATATGGCCTCAGACCCTTACTAGCTATGTAACACTGCACAGGTTGCTTAGCCCTGTTTACCTCAGCTTCCTTTTCTGTAAAATTAGGTGGAAAGGTAAATGGCAAACCCCTCCAATATCTTGGCCAAGATAATCCCAAATAGAGTCATGGAGAGTTGGAATCCATTGAAATGACTCAGCAACAGTATCCATAGTGACATCTCTGATAATCATGCTCTCATTGTTTCCAGCTATTCTTCTCTTTTAGGGCCATTTATTATTCTAGGCTACCATCTGCTGAGATGCTAGGAAAGATCTCTCTTAAAACAGTGTTGGGTTAAAGGTCTTTGTTTAGACTGAATCAAGTAAAAATAGCAGAAGCACTTACATTAAGATAAAGCCTATTATATTTTTATTATTTTTTCCGGATGGTGATTTCAATCTTTTTAACTTTGTAAATTAAATTATCTGGCTTGAAAAGATAAAAACTCCTCTAAATATCTGACTATATGCTTAGATCTACAACAAAAATAGGGGCTCCTCTAAAATCCCATTATATTTTCTGTTTGATATGCATATGAACCTAGAAGAGATAATGAGTTGGATGAGCATAGGTTTACGTTCCTGTCTGTCTATGTATCTATGTATCTATGTATCTATCTATCTGTCTGTCTGTCTGTCTATCTGTCTGTCTGTCTAGTCTGCCACTATCAACACTGATGACTTGAGGATGTAATAAAGCTATCAGAAATAATATTACTTTCTTTATATAATTAAATGCTATAGACAGCCAGATAAATAGATAGATAATAGATAGATTGATCGATGGATGGAGGATGAATAGACAGACATAAAAATATAGTATGTGTGTGTGTGTGTTCCCATCTCATGTGCAGTATTTCTTATTGATGACACAAAATATCTCTTGTTCTCTAGGAGCTCACAGTCTAGTAAAAGAAAATCTATATTTAAAAATAAATATAGAATTTAGCCTGAGTCTATAGTAATGAAAAATGTTCAAGTATTTGATTTTTTTACCTGATGGTATATGATTTCAATATATATTTTTCAACATTTCCCTTTCCCAAAGTAAAATGATAAGCAAATAACCAGTAAGATAGGTAAGGCATTATTTTTGGTCCAACCTTTTCTTGAAACAAAGTTGAATGGGTTAGTACCTCTCCTGCCCTTGAGTTTCTAGAAGCTTTGAGTAGCCAAGTTGCAAAATAATTTCAGAAAGTAATTTGATCATGAAAACAGTTAATGGGACCTAAATTGCCTAAGAATATTTGAAATTTATCATAAAACATTAGAGTTGCTTATAGACTATCATTACTTCATTTTTTTTTCATTTAATAGGCCAGAAAAAAATGAAATTTTTCTCATTCTAATAAGACAAAAAGAACTTAGCTAATAATATGTCTGACAGTAGAAAGAACCCTAGGTTCCTCACTTTGAAATCAATGCTTTCTTTGCTTTACTCCATGTCTTACTTCTAAAGAGAATAAATGCCCTTATGGTTCCTTGGAAAATTTTAATGACAAACAATAAGCCTGCCACCAAAAATGCAGAACAAAGGAAGAAAGGAGGTTTGGAGACACTATTTAGTCTGCCATGTTTACTTTTGAAATTTTATGTTTTCCAGACTGGCTGCTCTATTGTCCGATGATTTGTCTAAGTACTACATTTTTTCCTTACTTACTCTGATGATGGTTGGAAGTATCCCAGGCAAGTGCTCAGTTGGATCTCTTGTGATGAATAGAAATTCCTGATAAATGACATGAAGGAAGCAGCACACTGTACAATATTCCCAACAATGCACCCTGTGATTAGAATGAGATGATGTGCCAATACGGTACCTACCAAGTCAAATGACTTGGGCTTCCTTAAACAAAATGGATCAGTTGCACTCATGCTGGGCTTTTGTTAAAGTCATGGCAGTCATTCAGAGATGACTTATAAATAGTCAGAAATTGACTGAGATTTACAGCTCTTGCAACAGAACAAGATACAATTCAAAGGCTTTTTACTTTGCAGTCACTAAAAAGAGAATACTATCTCAGCTTATATATGTAACAAAGAAGAAAGCAAAGGGGGTTTGGAAATACTAGAATTTGGGATATAGGATGGAGACACTGAAACTGTCTAGTGTCCCACATGGCAGGATGCAAGTGTTTAACACCAACTATTACATTTCAGAACTGGAAAACTGAAGAACGGTATCCTGTATTGAAAAAGTGAGTATATTGACAGGAGGCTGAAGAAAGGGAGGTGTCAAACCCACAGGTGGGCTGCATAACACTCCAGAGTGTGGTCTGAACAAGAATAAAATATAATTGAGAAATATTTAACAAAATCAATAAAAATACAATAAAACATAGATCACATCACATTTTACAACTAAGTCAATATAAGGTCCACAGGGATTCTTGTGTATAAATTAATGGTCTTTATTTCAGTTGGAGTTTGATGGCACTAATCTAGTTCAATCCCCATTATTTTATAGAGGAGGAAAATGAATCTCTGAGGGAGAAATAATTTTCCAAAGATCCTTCCAATTTTCCAAAACTTCAACAAGTCTGTTAATTCCCTCCAATGTTATATTGCAACCTAGCCATACTTACCTTTCATATGTAACTCCTGTCTATGTCCTCATGGAAGTCTTTGTAACAGTAAGAAAAATGCAATTTGTTTGTTTGTTTTCTTTTTGCAGTTGTTTCCTCTGTTCAGGCTAAATTGTGAGCATCTAAGGGTTCATTCTACTTTAAGCCCTGATGGTTCACAGCTCTGCTGAGTCCTGTGGGTTTCATGCCTATTGATTCTGAGTCTGAGGGGACCAAGTCTTCTTTATATATACTGGGAGGTTGATTTTAGTTTAGAGGTTCACTTTTGAGATGGATCTTGTGATTACCTGGTCAAAACTCTGAGTGATCATATGCTCAGACCCCTTGGCTGCTCAGATGTAAAGGATCTCTAGATCCAGGGATGTATGTAAAGTGTATAGCTATAGTGCTTTGATTTAGGCAGTAGAGGCCTGTCTGTTGGTTTTTATTTCTCTGTATTTTTTCTGTTTGTTGAATAGATAGAAGGTCTGATAGCTTTAGATATGTATAAGATAAAAAGGAGTGTCTAGAAGCATCTGGTTGAACTAATTAAAATGATTGTTGACCCCTCAAAAGTTGTCTTTCTTTTTACAAATGCAGATTTAAGAACCTGGGATATACCCCCCCTGTGTATGTCGGGGTGTTTACTGATACAATCTTCCACAGATGGCCAAGGCTACATTCGTCATCATCATCATCATCATCATCAATCACAGTAGTCTTCATTATTGCTTAAAGAGTTCTTTAATTTTTACAGAGCACTTTCACCATATCAAAATTTTAAGGTAGATAGTGTAATTTTTATTATCATCCTTATTTTACGGATTAGAAAACCCAAGAACAGAAAGGTTAAGCAATCTTCTGGTAATAAATATTAAAGCTGGGACTCAAATCCTAGTCCTTTGACTCCAGACCTAATATTATTTTCACTAAATGCTAGATTCCTGGAAAGGAAATTGAATAACCAAATTCCACAAATACATTTTTTTTACTTGTCTATAAGGTACAAAAGGATAATTTTGGATTGACATGAAAAGTGTTCTCTTCATGCCTCAATCAAGTAACTACTATTTATGTTCAATGTGTAAACTGGTTTCCTTCCTAAAAGAGAAGGAAATGGAATTCAAGGCATTGATTTTACGATGTGTGAATGAGACCCATGATGTAGAAATGGAAGGGGTCAATGATGTATTCATTTTACCACTGAAAACCATGAGCTCCAGGAAAATTAAGTGACTTCCTAAATTCACATTGGCAGCGAATACGAGAGGTAAGTTATAAACTCAGAGTCTCTAAATACATAGTAAGTCAACTTTTCCCTTTATCATCCTGCCTCACTCAACTAAGGATTTAATGAATATTTCATTTTTTTGTTTTTGTTTTAAGTAACAGTTAAGTGATGCCATTATTTTGTGTGAAAAAGCCTGAAGCTTAATAACCTGACCCTCTGTCACCACATTGGAACCAAGCCCAGCTTTAACATAAAGTTCACAATCAAGAGTGCAAAAATGAGTAAACAACAACAGCAAAATATGAACTGGAGACATGTCCAGCAAGATTTCCTGACATAGGTAAAACTAATTTTTCAAAATGAAATGAAAGTGGTAGAGGTAGAATTAGAGGGAAGGAATTAGCACACACCTGGTGAGTGTAGTAGCAAAGGGGAAGGGACACTGGTAGAGATGCAGAATCCCTGATTTCAGTTTAGGGTAGAAAGGACATATATAGTTTGTAGTCACAAAAGGGACCCCAGCAAGTAAGATAATTTGCAAGACAACATGACTAGGGGCTCTAGACCTAGAATAGGAGTGGAGAGGAGAGTCCAAGTTTAAGCCCTGGGACAAACTTTGGAAAATAATAGTAAGAAAGACTGGAGACTTGGGACATCATTCCTCATATCTCTGGACTAGAACTTGATTACACTAATACCTGCCATAAATAAATAAAATTTTAAAAAATGGGTAAACAAAGAAGAAAGAATCCAACCATAGATAGCTACTATGAAAATAGAGATGATCTGGGTTCATATGCAGAGGAAGATAATGGAGCTAAAAAAACCATTCCTTTTCAATGAGAAATGTCAAATGGCCCCAAACAGAAAAGGAGTTCTTGGATGAACTTAGAAAAAGACTTTAAAAAATCAAATAAGAGAGTCTGAGCAAAAATTTAAAAAATAACAGCAACCTAAGAAAATATGGATATTTTCTTGAAAAGTAAGTATACCAACTTGAAATAGAGAACCAAAAACTTAAGGAAGAAAATAATTTCATGAAAACTAGAATTGGATAAAAGGAAACTAATGACATTCTAAGACATCAAGAAATCATAAAATAAAATCAAAAGAATGAAAAAAAATAAAAGAGAATATGAAACATCTCATCAAAAAAACAACTGATCTGGAGAACATATCACAGAGAAATAATGTAAGAATGGTTAAACTCCCTGACAATTATGATAAAAATGATTTTATTATTACAATTTACAATTACAATATTACAAGAAATTATCAAGAAAAATTGCCCTGAATTTCTATAGCAGGGGTGGTGAACCTGTAGCCTCAAGGCCACATGTGGCACTCTGGGTCCTCAAGTGTAGCCTTTTAATGGAATCTGAACTTCAAAGAACAAGTCTCCTTAATACAAGGATTTGTCTCTAAAACTTGAACTCAGTCAAAAGACTGTACCCCAGGACCTAGGAGGTAACATGTTGCCTTGAGGTGACAGGTTCCCACCCCTGTTCTAAAGCAAGAAAGCAAAGTAGAAATAGAAAAAACAATGTCCATCATCAATAAATACCTGAAAGAGATCCCAGGGGAAAAACTTAAAGAAATATCATGGTCAAGTTTCAAAGCTCCTAGGTTAAAGAGGAAATATTGGAAGTAATAAGAATAAAGAAAATTAAATATCATAGAGTTAACATAAGGATTCACAAGACCTAGCGGCTGCTATGTTGAAGAACCACACCTCTTGGAATTCTATATTTCATAGAGCAAAAGAGCTGGGTTTATGACCAAGGGTATCTTACCTAGCAAAGTAAAGTTTAATCCTGAATGAAAAGAAATAATGGATGTTTAACGAACTGAAAGTTGTTCAGGTATTTGTAACAAAAACAGCAGAACTTAAGGGAAAACTCAACATATAACATCCAGGAGAAATATAATATAAACAGTAAAAACCAACTACAAAAGACTCAATAAGGTCAAATTATTTACTTCTTACATGTGAAAATATTATCAGTTATTTTATAACTGCCATTTCTGGGGGTAGTTAAAAAGAAAGACAGGCAGAGCTGAGTATGATGGGGTGATTCTAAAAAAATAAAACTGTGTAGGGAGAGATAAAAGGGAGTAATTATCCATACAAATGAAGCATAAAAGCCTGGGATCTTGCTGAGGTGATTCCTTTTGGCCCTTCCCCGAGGTGATGCCCACTCAGGCCTCAGGCCCCATTGCACAGCACCTTCAGCGCTTTTTTCCCCTAAGAGAAGTGCCTGCCTTACTTAGTGGGACAATTAGAGTGCATGTCCCATTCTCTGTCAGACCTCATTCAGATTAAAGAGAAACTGGGGAGATATTTGGAAGACCCCACTAAGTTTGCTGAGGGTTTTAGGGACATACTTCAATAATTCCAGTTTTCTTGGGGTGATTTGCATGTCCTCTTCTCCATCTGTTGTACCACTGAGAAGAGGACAGTCTGGGAACAAGCCTAAAAGTTTGAGGATTGTTTGGCTAGTGATGACCCCACAAATATCCCCCAGGAGCAGCTGCTGTTCCCACTAGTGGCCCAGGATGGGGTTATCAACAGTGAGGGTAGAAGAAAGTGAGACCATATGGTAATTTGCCTGATAGGAGACCTGAGAACTGCATTTCAAAAGCAAATAAATTTCTAAAAAGTTAAGGCAATTACTCAGGGAGAAAAGGAAAACTCTGCAACTTTTCAAGACCAGCATACAAAAAGCATACAAATTTGGATCCTGACTCTTTAGTAGGATGTATTTTAGCATGTATTTTATTATTATTCAATCTGCTCCAGATATTAGGAGGAAACTGCAGAAATTGGCAATGGAACCCCAAACCCTTCATGCCCAATTACTGGAGATGGCCTTTGGAATCTTTAACAACAGAGACTTAGTTAAGTCAGAGGAAAGAAAAAGAAGGAAAAAGGTTAGAGACTGAATATATTCAATTGTTGGTTGTTGCCATGGCCAGGAGAAGACCGAGGGAGTGCTCCTCGAGGGTGCCCCCTTGGAGGAAGCCTGGCTACTTGAGCAGTGGGAAAATCTGCTTTCCATGCCACAAGGAGGGTCACTGATCCAAGGAGTGCCCCTCCAGGGTACCCCTCCAAAGGGAGCCACAGGAACTGACATCTGTGTAACTGTGTCTATGTGACACAGGAGGGCCATTGGAGGAAGGATTGTCCTCAAGTTTGGAAAAGTGGTAGAGCTGCTTCTCGGTACCCTGTCTTCTAGTCTTCTCAAAGCTTAGAAGGAAAGGAAAACCTGGGACCTGGCAATGCTCCCACTTTCTCCAACTCTCATGCCATGCCCTGGGCAAAAATCAAGGATGAAGGTAAGGTTACCCACGTTAGCATGGCTGAGTTCTCAGTTTTAACCAATTACACTGGCCCTACCTGCCCCTCGACCAGCCGGGTCCTGGGCATGAATGGGGACATTAAGGAATGTCTCCAGACATACCCCTTCCCTGTCTATTTGAGGATTGGTTATTTAAATGCTCCTTCCTTATGAAATTTAAAATGGATATTATTTCTCCCTGGGCCCCTAGGTCGAGAGATCTCTGTTAGGTTACTGGGCAGAATAGCTTGCCTAGTAACAGTTTCCTTCTATTGTTAAGCCCCTGTCAAAATGTTATTCTCCTTTGGTTTAATATCTGATGATTGTTAACAGTCACTTTTTGTTTAGTCCATTTGCATGGTAACCACCTGTGCCCCACCTAATGTTAGACCCCCATTACCAGGTAACCACCTTCTGCTGAGCACCCCCCTTCCTGACAACTATGACAACCAGTCTGTGATTGGATCCCTCTCCTGGCACCTCTCCTCTGTTGGGGTCTTTTACCTAGCAGTACCCTGACAAAACCTTCTGTTTTGAGGGTTCTTGCCTAGTAGTCAGCCCTCCCCTCTTGCTCTGTCAGAACCCTGTTTGTTGTGGAAACCATAAGGCTGTACCAAGTAGTGCCAAAATGCTTAAAATGCACTCACCCACCTCAGTTCGGGGCTGTCTCCTCTGGGTCTCTACATGAGGCAGCCACTAGACTGGCTAATAAATGACACTCTCGAAATTTTCAATTAATTTTGCCTGTGACTTATTAATTCGGTCCATTTCAAAATCCTCTTGCCCTGTCCCTTTGTTGGGAAGGGAGCTGATGGTGAAACTGGGGAGTCGGTTTTCTTTAGTTAAACCTCCATCTCCTTTTTCCCTGTTCACCAGATCTCCCTATGTTTGCTTGAAAGTGTGAGAGACAGTCGGGTCAACTGTTTGGGATCTGGGAATTCCTGAGCTAGTTACTTCTGCCATCTTAGCCATTGTTAGCCTCACAGACCCTAAGGTGTTCCCCCATGGAAGTCAATATCTAAACTCAAGACTTGGGAAGGATTACAATTATTCATTGCCACTCAGAGCTCTGACTCGCTTCCTATAGAGTGGGATCCAAAACTGGTCAGTGCTTTTGAGACTTTGAAAACTAAACCTAATCTAGAAAAATCTTTTTCTCTGTATGCTGATGAAAGGAGAGGACTTTGAGAGTCTTAAATCATTCCTTAACACCCGACCCCAGGTCAGTTGATGTTTTTATTTACTCAAAATATGCTTTCCATATTCTACATGCCTATGGAGCAATTTGGAAAGAAAGGGGATATCTGACAGAAAAGACCTCCCTTATCAAATATGCCTTGCCATAGTCATCTTTAATTCTGTCCAGAAAAATTGTCTTTTATGCCAGGGAAATTGTAATTTCTCTATATGCCATTTGTACCTGTTTGGTCTGTGTTTGCCTAACCTTCATGCCAGGGTTGTCTCCATCACAGTTGAAGCCATCAACTTCCAGATGACTCCTAAGGCTACATATCTTTTGAACAGGACCCAACGAGGCAGGGACAATTCGACAGTTCTACATTCCTTGCTAGCTGGAAGCAGTTTTAGAAGATGAGACCTTCATCCCTTAGAGTTTGGGTCACATTTGTTTGAGGGGGGAATGATGGGGTACAGACTCTGGGAACCTCCTTGAACTCTCCTTGAATCTTCCCACTCAATGTGGCTTTTCATACTCAGATCTGTTACCCTTAAGGCCCTCCATTGTCTGTTACCTCTGGATTGCACCCCCCTTCCCACCTAAGCCCTCTATTGTCTGATACCTCCCAATTGCCTCTAGCTGTTTCCCATCCTTGATTGCATAACTAGTTACCCCAATCTCTTCAAGATATTCCGTAAACTCTCCTCCCAGATGACTAGACCACCTCTATATCTTTCCCACAGTCCATCTGTGTATAAGCTCCATATCATCTCTGTGAAGGTACCCAGATTCAAACCAGCTCTGATTCTGTCTAGCTAGATTTTATCTGGCCCACTTGTCAATGCAAGCATCACAAATGGTTAGGCTTCACCAATATGGTGAACCTTTAATAAAGTTTGTGTTACTTGGGCTGAAAAAAAGAGAAAAAGAAAAATAGATAAAAGAGTTCTACCAAAATCCTTTTATTATGCAAATATGATGCTAATACATAAAACATAGAAAACAAAAACAGAGAAAGAAAACTATAGACAATTCCCTTACTGAATATTGAAGCAAAAGAAAATTAAAACAAAATACTGTGTGGTACAGACAACCACCCCAAATAATGCTGGAGTCAGGGTTCTAGTACAGAAAGGACTTTTTATTCTTTTTTCTGATAAAAGGGCACAGTCTCTGGTTGCTCAAATAGCAGTATTTCCTCCTTGGCTGAGTACTCTGGATGTACAATCTCACCGCTTAACCATGACAGCTACTCTCCAATAGCATCACCAAGACTGACATGGATTTTGGGAAATGGAAACTTACCAGGGGCTACTGAGACTTAAGATGACATGTAGAAACTTAACAAAAGGGGGAAAGTCCTTCTAGTCTTCAACTGAGGAAAATACACTATAGGCCATCTCCCACAATTCTGCCCCCCCAACCCCATTCTTTTCTCATACCTTTGTAGTATCCTCACCTAAATCCAATCAATATCTCCTCACATTCTGTAGAGAGCCCTCAAAGTTTGAAAGAGCCCCTTATCAAGACTTCCCCTCCTCCAAGAGGGGACTTGAGAAATTAAGTGCTATATTGTTTTCAGGTGCATGTCCTTGAATTCGGGTGTTGAAGTTCCAGGAATCAGGGCCCCTGCTATACAGGATAACATTCTGACGAAGAGGCTTTGAGGCTTCCCTTTCTATTTGTCACAATCTGTTCTGTTTCATGCCTCAATTGCTACCCCTATGGATTTTTACTATTTAAGTACCCTGACCCCTAATTTATTGGCTCAGTATGTCTAGAATAAACTCAGCTTGTTCAGACTGCGGTGTCCCGCCTGTCTTTTCATCCTCACTCTGTGAGCCCCGTAACTGCCCTGGACCTGCTGGGTTGGGGTGGCCACAGCAACATTCTTTCCCCTATGAATTCTTCCCCTCATCTACGTCCCCTTTTTAATAATTTGTGAAGGGAGCAAAGCTGATTGACACATTGACAAATTACAAGGGGGCAGTCCCCTTTCGTAAGTACAGATACAGAGTTTCAAAATAAAAAGGTAGATCAATGACCTGTCCATTTAGAGGTTCTATCACATACAGCCATCTGGAGAGGAACATCATGTGAATCAGTTTTCTGGTCTGGATGCTCATTCAGGTCATCTTCAGCACAATATCTCAGCATCTTCTTCCCTTTATCTTCTTGTAGATTGTCATTCCTATCACTCTTACAAAATCAAAATTGAAACTTTGGCTAATTGTCATGTTTGAGAAATCCACATTAGAACCCAGTTTTTTAATATTTTGCATTAATTCACTATGCGTTTCCCCATCAGGAGGATGAGATTTCACTAAGGAGGCAATAACAGGCTCCAGTACTTACACAAATACAATAAATAACCATTTGTAACACAGTACATATCACCTTATAAAATAATTTCAACTTCTGTTCATGTGATGCTTCCTTTAAAGCATTTAAAATATAGAACAGAAACCAGTCTTTCTTTTAACATTTAACAACTGAGACAAAAATAATAATGACTATGTATGCTAAGCTCACAGGCCCTCAATCCTATTACTAACAATTACAGGACTATAACTTATTGTTGTTCATCAAAAATCCTAAGCATAATAGCTTATTTTAGACTTATCTCATATCTGATATTTTGCTTATGAAACTTTTGATTATAGGAAATTGCCACTGAGTAGGGATATTGCAGGAAAACAACATCTCCCTAATTTCATGTCAATTCCAGGCAGAAGTATATTGTCAACTGGCATTCAGTCAAACTTAAAGTCTGCCAGGTGTCAGTGGGGAAATTGAGTCAGGAGAATCCTACCTATACCTTTTGTTAATTTCTAATGAGGCACTGGTTCTCAAGTGTTGTGAGACCTATGGCTCTGAAACGTGTATGTATACTCTGAGGTGAGATTTTGTTTTGGGACTTACTAATTTGAAGTGTTTGTTTAGCCAGATGAGACTCTGGGTAGCTGCTAAAGAGTCCTCAGCTTTGAAAACCCAAATGTTGGTGCTTCTCTCTCTGGTAACTATGTATTGCTTATGGTAAGACAGTTGGAAGCCCAGTCCATTGGTTTTTATTTCTCTGTTTATATTTTCTTTGAAGTTCAGGGTGCTGATTTTTTCCCCTAAATTAACTGAGTGATGTATGTGCTTGATTACATTGCTGACCCCTCAAATGTTGCTTTCCTTTTAGAAAAGCAGATCTAAAAACCTGTACATCAGGCTCTCCTGTGTATGTTGGGAGTTTTGTTGTTACAAAGATCCAGTGTGTTGAGATGAGTTGCAAGCTAGAGTTCAAAGATGAGGTGACCTGCAAAAAAAAATGACCCTCCAATTTATTTTTTTCCAGAGGTAGAGACAATGGGTGCTATATAATGAATATTGTGTCATATGTGATTGAGTAAGTTAATTTTTCTGAACAGCTCTCTTTTTCTCTCTTTCCTTCTGGCTGTTATCTAGCCTTGCTAAGTTGGAGAAGGGGGAGAGATATATTTGAAAATGAAGATGATAAATAGAAATAAAAATAAAAGATATCAGAAACACTAAAACTATAATAATTTCAAAAGCATAAAATGGTCGTAAGCATAAAATGCACAAAAGTTAGAACTTTGAACTCAAACCATTTCCAAAAAGCTTAGATTTTTTTTTTCATTTCAGATGTATGTGAATACCTCTCACTGACTGATGTTGATATTCCATTTATTCCCAGGAAGCTCTGCTGATCCTTTTCATTCAACCACTTTGATGAGTTGCAGGTGTTTATAAATTACAATAGAGAAAACCCTGTTACTACCTGTGGAGAAATACCCCTTCAAGTCCCAAATCTTATATTATCTATTGCATTGACCTAGCTAATGTTTGCTGAATAACTGAGTGAATTATATCATGTCCATGTAGTCAGAGAAACTCTGTTTCTTTTCCAAATGTTTACCCGTTAGGTTTAAATATACTACAAAACAAAATAGATTTTAAAATACCTATCAGTATACAATTTCTGGAAATGGTGGAATGTGTTTCTTGCCCTAGTAAATTCTCTACAGTTACTGTCAAACAATGATTAAGTAGCTGATGTAACAAAAAGGAGAATGTATCTATAAAAGCATGTGATCAATGTCTATAAAATGCATATTGGAATTCTTCACTATCCTTAATAGGCAGTAAAAACAATTTTTGCAATTATTCTATTTCTGTCTTGACTTTAAGATATTTATGGGATTCTAAGCAAAGTAATATGCCTGTTAGTTCACATGTGACATTACATAAATCACAATTTAGAACCCAAGAATATAATTTATGGGAAAATGATAGGTTAATCTACATCAATACCCCATGAGATATGGGTAGTTATTATTAACCAATAATCATGTTTCCAATATTACAATTTAAAATAGGCACATTTAGAACAGCAACTATGAAATAGATAGACACAGAGATGTCTATGCGTTATCAATGCATCTGAAAATGTATAATTTAAACGAGAATATGAGAGTTTTCTATAGGGAGATTCATATAAGCTTCAAAGATATAGGTATAAGGAGACCAAGTAATACTCCATAGGTCCATAGTTTGCTGGGATTCAATTGTCTTTGACTTTTACTCATCTTTCTATTTTGTTTAGGTTCCTTTTATTTTTACCTTTTGCTTCCACTTTTGCTCTGAACACATTTCTGCCCTTGCTTGTACAAGATATGACCCTTTAAGAAAAGAAATGATCTAGCTTGGGATCATATACTGTAGGATTTAGTCTCAGTCTTTCAAATCTAAGGGAACCAATTCAAATCCTACTTGGTCCAAGAAACCCTCATGATCTCCCTGATTTATGGCACTTGTCACTAATACCACACATATTAGCATTTGATTTTGTATTGTGCTAGCTTATCAGAACTAAATTAGTAAAATTATGTTATGATTATGTGCCATGATAAAATCCAATTCAGTAAATATGTTCAGCCTCTTATATGAGTAATTATTTTAGTAGGTAAAAGAACAAAATAGAGATATAGTTTGGTAGGAAGGTAGGTAGGTAGGCAAGCAGATAAATAGATAGAAAATAGATAAAACATATTGAGATGAAATATATAGTAAAATGCATGCATGAGCATTTGCAAAAAGTCACAATATTCACAACCAAG
Source organism: Bettongia penicillata ogilbyi (assembly GCA_023548195.1). Lineage (NCBI taxonomy): Eukaryota > Metazoa > Chordata > Mammalia > Diprotodontia > Potoroidae > Bettongia > Bettongia penicillata. The sequence continues at coordinate 9,849,666 of JAJHZJ010000514.1, read as the reverse complement.
GTATTGATTAGAATTAGTTCTCATTTTCTCTCATGACTTGAGTATTGAAGAAGCAAGAAATTCTAAGAGGTAGAAATGAGGAAAGAATGCATTTTCAGATGGCAGTCATATTTTGGAAAGTCACAGAAGTTGAAAATAAAATAAAAACTGGGGAAATAAGTTACTTTATTTGGCTAAAGGATATGGTACACAAAATGGAATAACTATGAAAGTTGTTAGAAGTCATATTGTGAAGGATTTTAGAAACAGCTTAAGGTATATGCAGATTATGCTATTTATATAGATTTTAGTTATTTCATTAAATATTTCCAAATATAAAAAGATTTTGAAGTTCATTTTATTTTTCTATTATCAAGCAATTAATCAAAAAATATTTATTAAGTACTTATTATGTGCCAGGCACTGTGAAAAATGCAGGACACATAAAAGGAGGTAAAAGTTAGCCCTTGCCTTCAAGGATCTCACAATCTCACAAGATAGGCAATATACAAATTTATGCAGTACAAAGAGGAAAAATAACAGAGGGTAGGCATTAGAATCAAGGATGTGGGGAAAGGCTTCCAGGAAAAGATTTGATTTTAGTTGAAACTTAATAGAAGTTAGGAAACACAGTGAACATAATTAAATAGGAAAAGCATTCCAGACATAGGGGATAGTCAGAGAAAATGCCCAGAGCCTAGAAATTGAATGTATCCTTCATGGAACTGCCAAAAGGTCAGTATCACTGCATCAAAGAATACATAGTGGGGAGTAATGCATGAGAAAACTGGAAAGATAAGAGAGGGCTAGGTTATGAAGGGTTCTGAATGACAAACATAGTAGTTTGTATTCATTCCTGGAGGCAACATGGGGATACTGGAGATTATTGAGTAGGAAAGTAATATAGTTGAAAGTGTTGCTGCAGAATGGGTTGAAAAAATTGAGCCAACACTATTACCACTACCATTCCCTTATGCTTTTCTGTTAATGAGTGAACTTCTCTTTGGCTATATTTTTGTATAACAACTCATGGTTATATACCAGGTTTATTTTCCTTACAACCACAGTGCCAAGATGAAGTATGAAAATATCCCCAATATTATCCCCATTTTACCAATAAGGAAAAAGCAACTCAGAAAGGAAGTGACTTGCTCTGATTCATACATCTATCAAACTCAAAATTAGGATACAGTTTTATTTTTTTTTTCTTAACTCCAAGTCCAGCATTCTTTCCTCTAAATTGCAGCTTACAGTTTTTGAATTCAGGTAATATCTAGTCGTTATTAAAGCATCTGATTTTCTGAGAATTTTACATTTTTTTTATTATTCATTGAATTAAAATTAGAGAAAATTTACTTTGTGGTAAGTCTAAAGAATATCTTATAATTTTGTGGAATTCAAAGATACCTTGTTGCTCAGCCTAAATCTAATTCAACACTGCCTCAGCTACCTTACTATTCTTATTAAAGATTTGAAAAAGAATAATATTTCATGCATAATTCCAAATACTCTTGATAAAGGAGTAGCCTCATAAGTAGGAGAACTAGGTGAATTTTTGGCATCCCAGTTTCGATGATGAATGGGTAGAAGACTGTGTGTTGAAAAGCACATATAATGTCCTAAGCCTTTTGGTTCAGGCTACCCATGAACAATTCATATTTCTCCGTTTGTTTAGCTCTGCATTTGTGTGAAGAGGGCTTTATAACTGTATTCTTATAACAGCTGTGTTTGTCTGGCAGGAAGATTTCCAAATATTTTATATTTTCTGCAGATATTTTAAATGGAATTTCTCTTTTATCTCTTCCTACTGGGTTGTGTTGGTGATATATAGAAATGCTGATGACTTAAATGGGTTTATTTTATATACTACAACCTTGATAAAGTTGTCAATTGTTTCAATTAATTTTGTTGTGATTGTGGTTGATTCACCAAGGTTCTTTATATATACATCATACTATCTGCAGAGAGTTATAGTTTTGTTTCCTCGTTGTCTGCCTTTATTTTTTTTACATTTCCTTTTCTTGTCTTATTACTAGAGCTAGCATTTCTAATATCATATTGAAAAATAGTGGTTATAAGGGACATCCTTGCTTCACCCTTGATCTAACTGAGACAGCTTCCATTTTATGATTGTTGTAGATAATGTTTGCTTTGGGTTTTAGAGAAAAAATGCTTATCATTTAAAGAAAGGCTCTGTTTAGTTCTACAATTTCTGATGTGTTTATTTTTAAACAGGGATGAATATGGTAGTTTACCAAAAGCTGTTCTGAATGTATTGAGATAATCTTATGATTTTTGTTGTTTTTGATATTTTCCATTATGCTGATAGTTTTCTTAATATTGAACCAGCCCTGCATTTCCACTACAAATCCCACCTGGTCATAGCGTATGTGGTCTTTGCTATATATTGTTGTAATCTCCCTGATAGTATTATCTTTAATATTTTTCAACAATATTCAGTAAGGAAATTTGTCTATAATTTTCTTTATCTGTTTTTTGCTCTCCATGGTTTATATATTACCACCATATTTGTGTCATAAGAAGATTTTGTAGGACTCTTTCACTATTTTTTTCAAATGGTTTGTATGGTTTTTGGATTAATTGTTCCTTAAATGTATGGTAGAATTCAATTGTCAATCCTGTAAGTTACCCTAAAAACAGTAAGACATCCTGGAAGCTTTTTGAGATGAAGAGTAACATGGTTAGATATGTTTTAAAAAGATTATTTTGTTCACTCTGTGAATGAAAGGTTGAAGAATGAAGAAATTGGATAAAAAAGACTAATCAGAAAAGTGTTAAATAAATCCAAGAAAAAGGTAATGAAGGCCTGAACTAGCATGGAACTCTGCAAGTATAGAGAAAAATTTGAGATGTACTTGATGTAGATTTTTGCAGCTGAATGTAGGTGTGAGTGAAAGAAAACAAAAAGGTTGTTACTCAGAAGTTGCAAATCTGAAAGAATGGAAACATGATTTTGGATAATTTCAGGGATGATTGGAGAATTGTGGTGGGAGATGATCACTCCTTTGGTGACATGTGAGTTTGAGATATCTATGAAACCTAACATTGAAAATGTCTGCTCAGCAGTTACTGATGTATGATGTCATTTCAGAAGAGTCTAAGACTGGATAGAGAGATTGATGAATTATCTGTGTGAAATAATTGAGCCTATGGAAAGGAATATGGCCACAAAAAGAGAAAAGAAGAGGTACAGAAGAGCACCCTTGTTTAAGGGCTGGAAAGAGAATGATTACCCAACAAATGAGACCAAAAATAAATGTACAGGTGAAATTTAAGGAGGGGAAGGCACCAGAAAAATCCAACTTATGTGGTACTATTAATGATTATATCAGGTGGGATGCCAAAATGGGGTCCCTGGATGTTCCAGGAATATGATAGTACTGGGAAATTTTCGCAGGGTTTGGGGAAAGCGATACCTGAAGTAAAACAATCTGATAAAGAAAACAAGCTTTAAATAACTTTTTTTTGTTCATTCCTGTGACTTTTATTGATGATAAGTGTAATGGTTGTAGGGAAAGGAAGGCTCCAATGTAAACATGATAGCCATGTCCTTTAATTATATGAAAACTTGTAAAAAAATAGGAAAGGTGATCCAGAGTCTAGCAAAAGGCCTTGTTTTAGGTCTCACTCTTCCTTACATGTAATCATGAGATCTATTATATAAGTACACAAACTTGGCAATAACATCAAGAGTATTTGAAAAGAACATAAAACCATAATAACTGATTTAGAAATCAGAACAAAGAGGAATGATTTTGAAATAATAGGCTATCTATTCCTAGATGTCATTTCTAGTTTTGGGGAAAATATTAATCTTGGAAGTTTTTAAGTGGCAGTTTCTACATTTGAAAGCTGACTACAGCACCATTACAGCTATATGTTACTTCATAAAATAGATGGGGCTTCTGAAAAGTTGCATAAGATGTATTCTGTTTAGCTGATCTATATTTTTCGACAAATAATTTTAGGGACTGATTACCTTCATTTCTGAAAGATTTTCTATCTGCAGGGAACCATTAGAATTAAGTATTAGAAGCATAGAAGATTACATTATGATCAAAGATCTCAGTTTAGAAGCAATCAATTCAATCTGCTCATTTCATAGATGTGGAAACTGAGGTATAGGGGGGCCAGGATGATTGCATAGGTTGTAAAATGAAAACCAGGAAGTTTTGGAATCCAAGTCATCTGACTTGAGAGACAGCGCTCCTTCTACTGGGTAACATATTGAATCCTCTTATCCCCTCACTTATGATGAGGAAACTGAGGTCAGAGAAATGAGATGAGTTTTTATGCAGTTCAATATTTAGCAGTAGAGGCAGCATGACATAATGAATTGAGAACCAGATATAGAAAAAAACTCACTTTGAATCCCACCTCAGATATTTCTTAGCTTTGTGAATAAAGGTGAGACATTTCATCTCTCAGAGCATCAGTTTTCTCATCTGTAAAATGAGAATAACGTTATAGCACCTCTGCTTAATGGTTTTTGAGACTCAAATTAGAGAACATCCTATGTAAACATCAGTTATAATTATTATCATTATATGAAACATCTTCTCAGTGAACATTGCTTTTCACATTGTTATTGTTTATGTTATCATAATGTTCTTATTCTGATTCTGTATAATATTCTGGTCCATGAACTGATCTGTCACCTGCTCTTACTCTTTCATGTTTAATGCTTTATGCACTTTTCCAAAAGCTGCCTAAATTAGTAATTTTTGTAGTTGAATAAATGAATTAGATTGAGCTCATGGCCAATGCCTTCCATCAGACTTCCGTTGCTTCTCACCTATAAATTTGTAGCACCCTCTGTTTTCTTGTCTCAGGTCTTATCCATTTCTAATCCATACTACATAAAATCGAAAATAAAATGATTTTTCTACAAAGAAGGAATAATAATCTTACTCCCGTACTCAATAAACTATAATGGTTTCCTATTGATTTTAGGATAAAATATACACCTCTCTGTCCTTTAAAACCTTTAAAAATGTAAGCTCAACCTTCTAATCCAAATGCATTGAACACTATTCCCTTTCCTGCATGCTGCAGTACTGCAGTATAGGTGTTCTACACGTTCTTCATAAATGGCATTTTTATTTTCCATCCTCTTTTCTTCATAAGATACTGGTTTGTTTTGTTTTGCTTTGTTTTTCTACAACTTATTATCTTGCATCTCTCCATATATATGTGTGTACATGGGAAAAATAAAATCTATTTAATGTTTAGCAAGACACACCCTGATTGTTACAATGATAGATAGATTTAGATTGGTCTTTGGATGTTGAGTATGAAATACTTATTGTATAGAAGAGGAAACTGAGACACAGAGAAGTTAATTGAATTGACCAGAGTCACATAGATTATAAATGTCTGAGATATGATTTAAACATAGTCTTTCTGATTCCAAGACTTCTGTGCTCTTTACTCCTGTTATCATAGTTCATCAAAACAAGTAGAGATCTTATATGTTAGTGAGAAGACAGTCCATGAAATCATAGGATATTAATCTCTCAAGGTCATTATTAGGTGGTTGTATCGATTGTGATTAATAGAATTGTATATGATTGGTGGTAGTAAATATGTAATGTGTACTTCTTAATTGGTGTCCTTATGATGATGTCAAAATCTACAAAGACAGAGAAATGAGCAAATCTAATGAGGTGAAATTTGATTCTGACAAATGCAAGATCCTTCACCTAGATAGAAAATAAATCTGCTGCATAAGTCCAGAATAAGGGAGGTATTGATAAAGAATAGTTTGTATGAAAATGTTCCAAGGCTTTTGTTATTACCATTGTTCAGTTTTTTCTCAGTCATCTTCAGCTCTCTATGCCCCAATTTAAAGTTATTTTGGCAAACATACTGTAGTAGTTTTCCATTCCCTTCTGCAGCTCATTTTACAGAGGAGGAAACTGAGGCTAATAGGTTTAAGGGACTTGTCAAGGTCACAGAGCTAGTAACTAAGTTCATATTTGAACTCAGGAAGATGAGTCTTCCTGATGCCAGACCAGATACTCTATCCACTATGCTAGATAGCTCCCCATTCAAAAGGGTTTTACTGGGCTACAAATTCAAAGAAGTGAAAAATGTGCCATTGCATTCTGCAATAATCCTAGTCTGAATTAGCACCATGACATCCTCATCACAAGTGAAGTCACATTTCCACTACAATATCTTATAAAGACTGCATTGGGACAATGTGCTCATTTTGACTAATAAAAGTTTTATAGAGGATATTGACAAAATGGAGCACATGCCAGAAGAAGGAACAATATTCAAGGGTCTCTCTTGCCAAAAAAAAAAGAAAAAAAAATTAGATTTGTTCAGTTTGACCCCACGGGACAGATCTAAGACAATGGAAATTTCAGAGAAACAGATTTTACTTATATGTGGAAAACTTTGCAGGCAATTAGAGCTATTGAAAGTACAATAGGCTGCTTATAGAGGTAATGGTTTCCCACTCATTGTAATTCTTCAATCAAAAGATGAATAGCCAGTTAAGGCAATGAAGAATGGAGAACTGTTCATCTGTGGACTGATAAAATTACCCACATATAATGTCTCTTACAACTTTGATTTCCTGTGTCTTTTTATTATTTTTAAATGCAAGATATAGCATGGCATAGTGGATAAAAGATTAAACTCGGAGACATCAAGACTTGAGTTCAAGTCTCAATTCTAACACATACCGTGTGCTACTCTGCAACTCACCTAAATTGTTAGTGCACTAGGAAACTTTCTAAAACTGTAAATTGTAGAGAAGGCATCACGCTATATTAGTAGAGGGAATTCTCTATACAAGTGGAACCACATATCCAGTCAATCCCTACTCTTATGTGCTACATTGTGTTAATGTATGCAATATCTGTTGTCTCAAAAGTTCTCAGTCTATGCGGTTTTATAAATCAATCAATTTTATCATCTAAAATTGAATCTTAATGTCTTTTAAAATAGGGCTCTAAATGTTGGAACATGAATAGAATAATTAATTAATAATAATTAATTAGCTTTCTTTTTAGAAGTTTCAAATGGATCAGAAACAGTAATTGGAAAGACTAAGAATCCATAGGCTTATAAATGTTCAAAGAAAGGCAACAATCCTGTAACCCTCCCTGGATACTTAAGCTACTTCAAATAGACTAAAATAGAAAGTTTTATTTAATAAAGGAAGGAAACAATTCCAGAAACTATTATCTTATATGACAAGTTTAAAGTCAAACCCAAGGTGAGATAACAAAAAGATTTGTCCCCCTGAATAGCTATGGGATACCTCAATTTCCATTTAGGTACATGGGATTTGAATTTTGGTTATAGCTGTCATCCATCTCCACTTATGAAGAGAATTGCCTAAACTTTTTCTATTGTGTTTGCTATTCATTCTTCCAAGAGTATCTTTTGCAAGAAACATGATAACCAGGCAATAAAGTGCAAATATTCTGATAAGAAAATTTTCTTTTGCACTGACTTCTTAAGAGCATCTAATTGGCCATGGTCAATACCAGAGCAGTTTAAAACAATTGCATAATTCTCTATGTAAGGATAATATAGAAACACAATAACTCATTACTGAAGGTCAAATATTACAGAAACATCTGTTCAGAAGAAACTAATGTTCAACTAAAGATTTACATAAATCCACAGCTAATAGGATCTGATAATCACAATCTTGCTTCCATTGCTTTTAGTTCTTAGTCATTTTTCAATCAATTAAAGAAGTCTTCATGGGAAAACCTTTTCTCATACCTTACCCCTGATTCACTTATGACTATTTTGTCAGATTACAGTATAATCTAGATCAGTGGTATCAAAATAAAATAGAAATGGGACCTCTGAACCATACATAAGAATACCTGAAAGCAGAACATTGATTTAGGAAGCTAGCTCTTACCATTATCTATATTCCACTGTATTTTATTTAATTTGTAAAATATTTCCAAGTTATATTTTAATCTTTTTTGAGTGACAATCAAGGGTGGTGTTGTTTCAGTGAGGAAAGCAGGCTACCTGCTTGGTAGCTTTGAGCTGGATTATTTTTTTTTCTAATAGAGATTTGATTTTAATTCTGGAGTTCTTCACATTTTTGTGTCATGGATCCCTTTGGCAAAGTGCTGAAGTTCTAAGACTCTTTAGAATATATATATATATTCTATATATAATAAAATACATAGGATTGCAATGGAAAATTTTGAATGCAACTGACCTTGCCTGATCCCAGGGCTGCAAATTATTGCTTTAGGACAAATGAAACAAGTTAAGGGAGAACTATCAAAAGCAATTAAAAAAAGATAAGTGCTCTGTTCTGACCAGATGTCACCACTCCTATGCCTTTCTCTGCCTTCTCTATGGACTTTAGGTTATTATGCGAAACAACTTACATAAATGTTTCCCTGAGGCTGTGTCCTCCATGGGACTCCCTTCTGGTTGCAATGCATTTAACCCTGCCTGCCCCTGACCCTCTTGGGCACTCCTGTATCCTGGTGCTACATAGTAGCCCCAAATAGCAATTCTCTAGCTTCAGTTAGAAGACCCTAGGTTTTGCTGCTTGGCAGTCTTCTTTATTTAAATCCAATTTATTAAAATATAATTATCATTCTTTTAAGTTGGCAGAATTTAGTTTAAGAATCTTGTATTATCCTTATGATAAGAGAACTATTGTCCCTCTATAAGGGATATGGATTATGTCATTTTTGAAGCCTAAAAACACATTGCATCAAGACTATATGTGGAGGACAAAAAAGATGTTTCATCAGCTACACAATATCAAATGCTTAACTTCAATAATCTTGGAGAATTAATCATTTCCATTTGCTTGAAACATAAATAATAATATCACTGCCATCTGGAGATAATTGTGAAAACTTCTTTGAAACTTGCTACTGCTATAAACTTGATCCAGTCACTTAACTTACTGGGGTTTCAGTTTCCCCATCTATAAAATATGAGGGCTAGATAAGATGACCTCCAAGTTACATTCTAGCTCTGGATCCATGATTGTGTGATTCACAATTATAAAGATCAGTAGTTCAAATAAATTATCTAAAGACTATTAAGATTATCTTTAAAGGAGAGGGAAACTGAATAAAAGCACATCTGGTTATTATATGATATATGTTTTGATTATATATCAGATATATATCATATGATTATATATGAAATATGTTGCATATATATCATATGTATTATGTCATTATTATCAACAATGATTAGACCATTACTTGAGTACAAGGATGTTACTGTTGTTGTTTATCCTGCCTTCTTGAAGACCAATGACATCACAAAGACAATGGCTTCACTTGCCCTTGCATTGTATTTAAGTGAGTACAATATCTAGCTCTGAATGCAGTAGCTAGTGAAGGACATGAAAATTTTGGAAAATTGTAATCAGAAGTTTGGAAAGGCTAACTGATTTTTAATTGCTCAGCTTATAAAAGAGAAAGCAAATGATAAAATTAATGTTAGTACTCTACAAAACTATGGTATATGAAAAAGATAGTTTTCCATATCCTTTGACAATAGAATAAGAAAATAGCCATACAGTGAATGACATATTTCAATGAGATAGAATTTCTCCTCCAATTATAGTATTGTGGAGCTGGGAGGAGTCTTCAGTATTATTTAATTCAAAACCTCTTTTATGGACCAGGAAAGTGAGGACCAGAGAAGTAAAGTATATTTATCCAAGATCACAGAGTGAGTTGAGGCATATGTGTAGTCAGCAATCTAGTCATACTTTCTCAGAGTAAGCACATTTCCCCTCTCAGAGTCTGACATCTCTCCTTAGAAGCTGGGAGTGTCTTTCTCTAAAACTAGAGGTTTAAGCCCCCAGTGTTTGCTTATCTCACTGTAATCATCCGATATAAATCCCCAGTTCCATTTAACCAATCAACATCAGTTAGATTTTGAAAAGACATACTTCAAAAATGTACCAAGATCAAAAGTACTGACATCTCCTCTCTCCCATCACATAACTATATACCCTTTTGTAAGCCACTTGAAAACTGAAGTCAATCACTAAATTTCTATGTATAATCTAAACCTCTAAACAGCATTGTAATGGTAAGCAAAGTCATAGCTTTTGCTCTTTTTATTTTAGACAATCAAGTGCCTCTGATTGAATCTTGCAGAAAAGAAGACATCTGAGAGTTTGGGAGGAGACCTCCAAGATTTGAGAGAGGAGACCTCCTTCTCTCTGTTGAACTGTGTTGATTTCTCAGATAGAAGGATTTTCTTTTGGTCTGTGTTAATTTCTCAGACAGAAGTCCTGGGTCTTTGTTTTCTCAGAGGTAGAAGCTGAGGAGTGGAGCAAAACCCATGAGTTGAGACGTAGAGCAGGAACAGAGAGTGGCCTAGGGGTAAATCGAGGCAAGAGTCAGGAGTCTACAGAGGAAGAGCCATGGGACATGGATATCAGCCTCCAGTTAAGATGAAAAAGGACTTAACTTGGACACTTGATATTAAGAAGATTGTTCTTACTGTGACCTAGGGGTGAATGGTGTGACATTTTGAAAAAGGACTTTACTTAGATAATTGCTATTGGTTTAGGGTGTATATATTATTCCTATATAGATAAACACACATGTATATGTGTATGTGTGTATATGTACATATGCACATACACATATGTGTACATGTATACATATATGCATGTGTGTGTTGGGTAATAAGTTTTACTTAAGGATGTTACTATGAATGTCATGCTTTATTGAACAATGCTTTGATTGTTGTTAAATAAATAGAGAGTTCATTATACTATGTGATTAGACCATTGAAATCTTTCACAGCAGCAGTCCTCAAGTGTGCTGACTGCTGTGATTGGCTTTACATACATTTCCCTTACATGTTGTCATAAATACATGCTTCCAGAAGTGAATTCTTCCACATGAGTAATTGCATTAACACCCACATCATGCTTTTAATAAAATATACAGTGTATATAATAATCACCCTTATAATACTTACAATTGTGTAGATAGGATACATAGATCTACTATGACTTATCTATGAATCTAATTATCTATTTATTGACATAATAAATTTCAAATGAATAGTACAGATAAGAAATGGAAGAGAAATTTAGGGGGATGAGAGAAATATCAATGTGCACTAGATTTTAATTTATTGAGTAAGGACTCCAAAGAATGATACAATCTCACAATTAAAACAAATTCAACGTTTATCCCTTAAAACACATACCAGATTAGACTTGATCTCTACAATATATCAAAGATATGCTTATTCAGCCTTTTCTAATAAATGTCCAGAGGCAACTTATTTTACTGTTGGATAGATCTATTTCTTACAAAGATGCTCCTTATTTCAATATGGGATATCGCTATTTGTATCTCTTGTCTACCACTCTAAATTCTGCCTCTGAAATTTAATGCCTCTCCCCTAAGAACCTTTCAACCACTGGAAGACACTTATGGCATCCCTTTGTGAATCCTTTATACTTCAACTAACAATCCCTAGTTTCTCTAAGTAATTTTCATGTGGTGTGCCTTTCAATCCTGTTCATTTTTTTTTTTTAGAAATTCAAGTTTATCCTTTTAAAAATATTGTATTTTTAATTTATTAAAAAGCAAGCACTTCCATAACATGTTATAATAAAAAGGATGATTGTATATGAAACTGCAAATCTATTATGCGCAACTTGCTATTCCTTTTAAATACATAATAAAGTTATCATGCTTTTTTCTTTTTTCTTCTTTATCCCTAAAGATGGCTACCATTATATACAAATAAATATATATATGTATTCTATTCTATTTATATTCTATTTATGTCTATTCTATAGATATAAATCATGCAATCATTTATAATCAAATATAATCATTCTTAATACAACTCCTATTTATCACTTCTTTGGATGCAGATAGCATCTTCCTTTCATATGTCCTTTGTAGCTAATGTGGGTATATATTGTAGTCAAAATGACTTATTTGCTCAGTTTTTCTTAAAACAATATTACTGTTACTATATATAGCCTTCTCTTGGTTCTGCTCTTTGTACTCATCATGATTTAATGTAAGTCTATCCATACTTTCCTGAGATCATGAAGCTCATCATTTCTTATAGTATAGTAGTATTGCACCACAATCATATACCACAACTTGTTCAGCCATTCCCCAGTAGACTCAAAGTTATAATGTGGGATTATGTACCAATTATATTGTGTGCCAACTGTTGAACTGATAAGAGTTGGACCTTGGAGGGACATGTAAGCAAAGGTGTGGAAGCATAAAACATCATGACCAGGTTCATGGTTTGTGAAGAGAGCTATCTTGGCTAAAGTAGAAAATTCATGTTGGGAAAGAGTAAAAATTATATTTGGTAAAAACAAAGAAGATGTGAGGATAGGTACAGAAGAAATATACTAGGGATCACCTATTAATCTGTGAGTTGAGTGTCTTTAAAAGTTAGAAGGCTCAGGGGAGGAGCCAAGATGGTGGAGTAGAAAGACTCACGTATGCTAGCTCTGAACCCATAGCCCATAAATTTCCTGTAAAAAGAACTCCCCACAAATTCTGGAGCAGTGAAAGTCACACAGCAATGTAGTGGAGGAGATTTCTGTTCTAGAGAGCCTTGAAAAACTGCCACCAAAGGTTCGTAGCACACCGGACAGCAGAGCCCAGCCCTGCACTGCCCTGACCACACGGCCGGAGAGGAGCAGATCCAAGCAGGCTTCAGGGAGGGAACCTCCGGCTGCCCTGAAAGTCCCTCCACCCACAGGTTCTACAGGTCAGTGAGAGAGACTTCTGAGCTGGTGGAGAGGGGAGCGGGTGTCTCCATAACTCAGACACCCTCGGGAGGCAGCGGCAGAGGCAGTGGGGGCCAGGGACTACAGGAGCAGGAAGGATCTCAGATCCATTACTGAAGGTCTCCGCATAAACCCCCAGAGGGAAATGAGACTGGGAGGCAGCCCTGCCCCCACCCGAGCACCAGAACTTAAGCTCACATTGAATATCAGCTTTGCCCGCTGCTGAAAGCCCTGAGGCTGGGGAGCAGCATTTGAATCTCAGAGCCCAACCACTAGCTGGGTGGGTATAAGCAGGGGTGGAGACGAATCTCAGAAGTCAAGGAACTGGCTGGTAAAATGCCCAGAAAATGGAAAAAAAAATAAGACCATAGAAGGCTACTTTCTTGGTGAACAGATGTTTCTGCCTTTCATTTCTGATGAGGAGGAACAATGCTTACCATCAGGGAAAGACATAGAAGTCAAAGGTTCTGAATCCCAAACATCCGAAAGAGATATCCAATGGGATCAGGACATGGAAGAGCTCAAAAAGGATTTTGAAAATCAAGTTAGACAGGTGGAGGAAAAACTGGGAAGAGAAATGAGAGAGATGCAAGAAAATCATGAAAAAATGGGCAATACCTTGGTAAAGGAGACCTAAAAAAATGCTGAAGAAAATAACACCTTGAAAAATAGGCTAACTCAATTGGCAAAAGAGGATCAAAAAGCCAGTGAAGAGAAGAATGCTTTCAAAAGCAGAATTAATTAGCCAAATGGAAAAAGAGGTTGAAAAACTCACTGAAGAAAATAGTTCTCTCAAAATTAGAATGGAACAGATGGAGGCTAATGACTTCATGAGAAACAAAGAAATCACCAAACAAAACCAAAAGAATGAAAAAATGGAAGAGAATGTGAAATATCTCATTGGAAAAACAACTGACCTGGAAAATAGATCCAGGAGAGACAATTTAAAAATTATGGGACTACCTGAAAGCCATGATCAAAAAAAAGAGCCTAGACATCATCTTTCATGAAATTATCAAGAAAAACTGCCCTGAGATTCGAGAACCAGAGGGCAAAATAAGTATTGAAGGAATTCAACGATCACCGCCTGAAAGAGATTGAAAAAGAAAAACTCCTAGGAACATTGTGGCCAAATTCCAGAATTGCCAGGTGAAGGAGAAAATATTGCAAGCAGCTAGAAAGAAACAATTTAAGTATTGTGGAAATAAACTCAGGATAACACAAGATCTAGCAGCTTCCACATTAAGGGATCGAAGGGCATGGAATAGGATATTCCAGAAGTCAAAGGAACTAGGACGCAAACCAAGAATCACCCACCCAGCAAAAACTGAGTATAATACTTCAGGGGAAAACATGGTCTTTCAATGAAACAGAGGACTTTCAAGTATTCTTGATGAAAAGACCAGAGCTGAAAAGAAAATTTGACTTTCAAACACAAGAAAGAGAAGAAGCATGAAAAAGTAAAAAGCAAAGAGAAGCCATAAGGGACTTACCAAAGGTGAACCGTTTACATTCCTACATGGAAAGACAATATTTGTAACTCTTAAAACTTTTCAGTATCTGGGTAGTTGGTGGGACCACACATACATACACACACACGTACATGTGTGCGCATGCACACACATACACACATGCATGCACATACAGAGACAGAGAGCACACAGTGAATTGAATAGGATGGGACCATATTTTAAAAGAAATTAAGGTAAACGGTGAGAGAGAAATGTAGTGGGAGGAGAGAGGGTGAAATGGATTGGGGTAAATTATATCTTATTCAAGAGGCAAGCAGGAGAACCTTTGGTGGAGGGAAAAAGAGGAGAGCTGAGAAAAGAACATGAAGTTCACCCTCATCACATTCGACTAAAGGAAGGCATAAAATGCACACTCTTTTCAGTATAGAGACCTATCTTACAATACAGGAAAGTGGGGGGAGAAGGAGATAAGGGGGGGATGATTGGAGGGAGGGCAATGGGAGGAGGGAGCAATTTGAAGTCAACACTCTTGGGGAGGGACAGGATCAAAAGACAGAATAGAAGCTCTCCTTCAGAGAAAGAACTGATGGAGTCAATAGCATATTATTTTTCACCTTTTGTGGTATGCTTTTTTCTTTCACAACATAAATATGGAACTGTCTTTTGCATTATTGCACATATCAAATTGTTTACTGTCTCAGGGAGGGAATAGGAGAGGGAGAGAGGAAAGAACCAAAAAATGTTTTACATGTAATTGGGAAAAATAAAATATTATTTAAAAAAATCGAGCTCCTGCTATATCTGAGATAGAATATAGACTCCTCACCTTATCATTTAAGGTCTTCTAAAACCAAGCACCAACCTACTTTGCCAATATTAATCTCATATTATTTCCTCTCATTCTAATCAAAGTAACTCCTACTTGTTCCTGATTTCCACATTCCAGTTTCATTTCTGTGTATTCAAACAAATTGTCCTTATGCCTCAAATGTACTTCCCTCTAATCTCCACCTCTCAAAATATTTATTCTATGTCCATTCTGAGGTTTTGGGCCCCCATTTTCAGGAAGTTATTTCTCAAGCTACCTTTTATTTATGTTGCTATTAACACTTTCATTGTTCCCTATCACAGTAGAATATAAGCTCTTTGAAGGAAAGAACTGCATGATATTGTCTTTATATCCCCAGAAATGATCACATTAGGAAATAAATAAATATTTGTTGGATGAAGTGAATTTCAAGACTATAATCAAATACATTTTTTTATTTTTTTAAATAAATTTATTTATTTAACATTTTTACATTCATTTTCACAAAATTTCGGGTTCCAAATTTTCTCCCCATTTGTCCCCTCCCACCACCCCAATACACTGAGCATTCTAATTTCCCCTGTCACCAATCTGCCCTCTCTTCTAGCATCCCTCCCTTCCCTTGTACCCATCTTCTCTTTTGTCCTGTAGGGCCAGATGACTTTCTATTCCCCATTCCCTGTATTTCTTATTTCCTAGTAGCAAGAACAATATTCAACAGTTGTTCCTAAAACTTTGAGTTCCAACTTCTCCCCATCACTCCCTCCCCACTCATTCCCTTTGGGAAGGCAGGCAATTCAACATGGGTCATATCTGTGTAGTTTTGCAAATGACTTCGATAATAGTCATGTTGTGTAAGACTAACATTTCCCTTCATCCTATCCTGCCCCCCACTGCTTCTATTCTCTCTTTTGATCCTGTCTCTCCCCGATTGTTGATTTCAAATTGCTCCCTCCTCCCTTTGCCCTCCCTTCCTTCATCCCCCCCACCCTGCTTATCCCCTTCTCCCCGACTTTCCTATATTGTAAGATAGGTTTTCATACCAAAATGAGTGTGCATTTTATTCCTTCCTTTAGTCGAATGTGATGAGAGTAAACTACATGTTTTTGTCTCAGCTCTCCTCTTTGTCCCTCTGCTAAAAAGTCTCTTGCCTGCCTCTTCTATGAGAGATAATTTGCCTGATTCCATTTCACCCTCCCTCCTCCCAATACATTTCTCTCTCACTGTTTACTTTCATTATTTAAAGATATGATCCCATCCTATTCAATTCACTCTATGCGCTCTGTCTCTGTGTGTGCATGCATGCATGTGTGTGTGTGTGTGTGTGTGTGTGTGTGTGTGTGTGTAATCCCACCAACTACCCAGATACTGAAAAGTTTTAAGACTTACAAATATTCTTTCCATGTAGGAATGTAAACAGTTCACCTTTGGTAAGTCCCTTATGACTTCTCTTTGCTTTTTACTTTTTCATGTTTCTTCTCTTTCTTGTGTTTGAAAGTCAAATTTTCTTTTCAGCTCTGGTCTTTTCATCAAGAATACTTGAAAGTCCTCTGTTTCATTGAAAGACCATGTTTTCCCCTGAAGTATTATACTCAGTTTTGCTGGGTGGGTGATTCTTGGTTTGCGTCCTAGTTCCTTTGACTTCTGGAATATCCTATTCCATGCCCTTCGATCCCTTAATGTGGAAGCTGCTAGATCTTGTGTTATCCTGAGTTTATTTCCACAATACTTGAATTGTTTCTTTCTAGCTGCTTACAAGATTTTCTCCTTCACCTGGCAATTCTGGAATTTAGCCACAATGTTCCTAGGAGTTTTTCTTTTTCAATCTCTTTCAGGTGGTGATCGCTGAATTCCTTCAATACTTATTTTGCCCTCTGGTTCTAGAATATCAGGGCAGTTTTCCTTGATAATTTCATGAAAGAATTGATGTCTAGGCTCTTTTTTTGATCATGGCTTTCAGGTAGTCCCATAATTTTTAAATTGTCTCTCCTGGATCTTTTTCCAGGTCAGTTGTTTTTCCAATGAGATATTTCACATTCTCTTCCATTTTTTCATTCTTTTGGTTTTGTTTGGTGATTTCTTTGTTTCTCATGAAGTCATTAGCCTCCATCTGTTCCATTCTAATTTTGAGAGAACTGTTTTCTTCAGTGAGCTTTTGGACCTCCTTTTCCTTTTGACTAACTCTGCTTTTGAAAGCATTCTTCTATTCACTGGCTTTTTGAACCTCTTTTGCCAATTGAGTGAGACTATTTTTCAAGGTGTTATTTACTTCAGCAGTTTTTTGGGTCTCCTTTAGCAAGGTGTTGTCCCGTTTTTCATGCCTTTCTTGCATCTCTCTCATTTCTCTTCCAATTTTTTCTTCCACCTCTCTCACTTGATTTTGAAAAACCTTTTTGAGCTCTTCCATGTCCTGAACCCATTGAATATTTATTTTGGATGTTTGGGATACAGAACCCTTGACTTCTATGTCTTTCCCTGATGGTAAGCATTGTTCTTCCTCATCAGAAAGGAATGGTGGAGATATCTATTAACTAAGAAAGTAACCTTCTATGGTCTTATTTTTTTTTTCCCTTTTCTGGGCATTTTCCCATCCAGTTACTTGACTTCTGAGATTCCTCTCCACCCCTGCCTTGCCTCCAGATCTGCCCAGCTACTGCTTGGGGTCTGAGATTCAAATGCTGCTCCCCAGCCTCAGGGTTTTTGGCAGGGTCATGGCTGCTATTCTGCTTGAGATTAAGTTCAGTTGCTCAGGTGGGGGCAGGGCCGCCACACTGGGGCTCTGTTCCCTCTGGGGGTTTATGCAGATACCTTCAATAATGGATCTGAGCTCTTGTCTGCTTTGGGAGCCCCTGTCTGCTGCTGCCTTTTCTGCTGCCTCCCAAGGAGGCCTGAGTTATGGAGACACCCGCTCCCCTCTCGGCCAGCCAAACAGGCTCTCTCACTGACCTTTGGTGTCTGCCTTTGGAGGGACCTGCGTGGCCGCTGGAGATTCTGTCCCTGAAGACTGCTCAGATCTGCTCTGCTTAGTGCTGCAGCCAGGGCAGGGCTGGGCTCTGCTCTGGGTCCAGTGTGCAACGGACCTTTGATGTCTGTTTTTCAGGTCTCCCTGAAACAGAAATATCCTTCACTCCATTGTTGTGTGGCTTCCATTGCTACAGAATTTGTTGGGAGTTCTTCTTTACAGTTATTTTTTGGGCTGTGGGTTAGGAGCTCGCATATGTGAATCTTTCTACTTTCATTTCTTGCATGAAGTTATTGATCATTTATATGATATGGTGTTTTACCCACTCATTCTTTAGGATTAAATTATTTAGTTTCCAATTAATTTTTTTGGTCCATAATTCCACTGCCCTTTATTACACATAATTTTATTGCCTCATTATCTGAAAAGTATTCATTAACTATTTATAACTTTCTGCATTGTATTATGAGGTTTTTATGCTCTAACATTTGGTCCAATTTTGTGAATGTGCCATGTACAGCTGATTAAAAAGGTATATTCTTTTCTATCATCTTTCAGTTTTCTCCAGAAATCTATCATATCTACCTTTTCCAGAATTCTGTTTACCTCCTTGCTTATTTATTTTGAGGCTGTATTTATCAAGTTTTGAGATGGAGAGGTTGAGGTCCCCCACTAGTATAGTTTTGCTTTCTATTTCTTCCTCCAACTCCCTTAACTTCTCCTTCAAGTATTTGGATGCTATAGCACTTGGTACATGTATGTTTAGTAATAATATTACTTATTTTTCTCTGGTGCCTTTAAGAAGGATATAGTGTCCTTCTTTATCTCTTTTGATTATATTTTTGCTTTTGTTTTGTCCAAGATTAGAATTGCTGCCTCTTATTTTTTAAATTCAGTTTAAACACTATATATTCTACTCCAGTCTTTTACCATTACCATTTGTGTATCCCCTTTTTCAAATATGTTTCTTTTAAACAACATTTTGTAGAATTATGGCTTTCAATTGATTCTGTTATCCACCTCCATTTTATGGGACAGTTCATCCCATTCACTTTCACAGTTGTGATTGTTAGCTGTGTTTTTCCTTTATCCTATACCCCCCCAAGTACACTTTTATTCATCCCTTCCTCTCCCTAAAGAGTTTTACTTTTCAACACTGCTTCCCCCAATCTTCCCTCCCTTCTATTAGTTTCCCTTCCTTTTCTTTCCCTTTTCCCTTACTACTTCTTCCCTCTCTTCTAACCACCCCCTCCCTTTTCTTTCCATTTTCTCATCCTACTGCCTGTCAGGCAAGTTAAATTTCTGTACGTAACCAAATCTGAGTGAGAGTATAGCTCAAACAATACTCATCTCCTTCTCTTCTAACCTTCTACTATAATATGTTTTTCTGCCTCTTCATGTGATATAATTTACCCTTTTCTGCCTCCTCCTTTCCTTTTCTCCTTTCACACCTATTAATTAGGGTTTTATCATCACATCTGCTATTTTACACCCACTCCATCTATTTATGTATATGTCTTTTAAATGTCAAAATAAATATAGAACTCTCAAGATTGGTAACTCTCATTCTCCCATATAGGGATGTGTTTGCCCAAATTGAATAAGAAGCTCATTTTTTTTCCGGTTTACATTTTTGCGTCTCTCTTGATTCTTGTATTTCAAGATAAAATTTTCTACTGAGCTCTGTCTTTTCATCAGAAGGGTCTGAAAATCTCTTATTTCACTTAATATCCATCTCATTTCCTGATAGATTATGCTCAATTTTGCCTAGTAATTCATCCTCGGTTGTAGTCCAAGCTCCTTGTCTTATGGAATATCATACCCTAATTCTTCCAATATTTTTGTGTAGACACTACATGTTTCTGTGTGATCCTGACTGTAGTTCCTTGATATTTGAATTTTTCTTTCTAATTGCTTTCAGTATTTTCTTCTTGATCTGATAATTCTGGAATTTAACAACAATATTCCTTGGTGTTATCAATTTGGGTACTCTTTCAGGAGGTGATAAGTTGATTGTTTTGATCACTATTATGACCTCTGGATCTAGACCTCAGACCAATTTTCTTGCATGATATCTTGGATGATACCATCTAGGGTCTTCTTCTTTATCATGGCTTTCCATTAGACCAGTAATTCTTAATTTTCTTCCCTGGATCTATTTTCCAGGTCAGTTTTTTTCCCATTTTCTTTATTTTTTTTCATTTTTTATATTTTGTTTGACTGATTCTTGATGCCTCATAGAGTCATTAGCTTCTATTTGCCCAATTCTAATTTTTAACAAATTGTTTTCTTCAGTTAGCTTTTGTACCTTCTATTCCACTTGTCCAATTTTTCCTTTTAAAGGTTTACTTTCTCCAGTTAGATTTTGTACTTCCTTACACATTTGGACAAATTTAATTCTTAAAGAGATGATTGTATTTTAAAATAATTCATTATTTTTCTTCTACCTCTCTAATCTGGCTTTAAAATTCTTCTTGAGGTATTTCAAGAATGTTCTTTGAGCTTGAGACCAGCTTATATTCTCCTTTTAAGGTTTCAGATGTGGGTATAATGTCAATGCTGACTCTTCTGATTTTGTATTTTGAACTTCCCTGTTCCTGTAATGATTCTATACTCTTTGCTTTTCTAATTTGCTTCTTAGTCATAGTGAATTCAGCTGTTCCTGGATTTTAAAATAGATCTCTGCTTCTGGAGCACAAAAGGCTGTGTCCCATGTTTCTTGCGCTGGGAGGTAGAGACCTGGTTACTGACTTTGTGTGCTGTGACCCTTGGTTCTTCAGCTAGAAGCTAAATAATGCTGCTGTTGAGCTGGCTTGTGTGTACCAGAGTCAAGGCCAGGTGAAGTCGATATGAATTTCCCTAGTATTACACTGAAGTTCATGGAATAAGGTGCTGGGTAGGGGTAGACTGGCCACTAGAGTTCTCCTCCTCCCCTAGAGCATAGTGAATGCTCAGTGTCTGGTGAATCCCATCCTCACTGATGTCTGTCTAATTCCTTTGGCATTCCTATGCCTGGGATACTGTTGTTAGCGCTTACTGGGTCCACACCCCTAGGGCTCTTGGGTTGGAAATCTGCAACACTCTTTCTCCTATTTGATTTTGCCACTCTAAAATTGTTCAGATTCACTTTTTAGAAGTATCTGAAGGAATTTGTGGAAGAACTCAGGTGAGTCACTACTTTAGCTCTGCTAACTTGGCTCCACCCCTTCACAATTATTTTCACACTGTAATCTCCCCCATCCCTTTTGACTGCACCTTCTTTTTAAAGTAAGACATGGATTATATCATTACATTTGATAACTATTATCATCCACAGTGTGGGAAGAAGGAACTCTCCTCCCAATAAGAAACCCCAAATCTGGGATCACTTATTTAGTGTATAAAACAGATATTGAGTATAGGACAACTACTTATTTCATCCTTTCCAAAATAAATACTAAAATTGCAAGATTCATAAGTCAATATTGATAAATTCCTAAAATATGAAATTTCTTCTGGTGGTGATCACATCTTCTGCCCTTGGAAACATTGTTGTAGAGATCATGTCATTCTTGGAAACCAATACCTGTACCCAGAAGCTCCTAAACTTTTGAGCTCATAATATAGCTGCCAAGACTGAAATGCTTAACTTTGTGATCCCTGATCATTGTTTATTCACCTACATTGAAGGAAGTGAACACACAGAGTAGAAGATGAACAATCTTATTTGGGGTCCATTGCCAGCTCACATAGGCAAGCAAATGTTCTATTTGTCATGTGAAGGCAGACATTGATTCTGAGATAGAAAAGAGAAGAAATCTCTTTTTCTCTCAGTGAAAGTCTAAAGAGGAAGCAGTCTAAGTCTCAAATGACATGCTACAAAGAGAGACCAAAACAGATACAGAGACAACAACAGAGAAAGAAATAATATTCACTCTTTTTAAAGTCTACTGGGTAGGCTATTCTTCCTGGTTCAGTGGGAAATATTTTGTTTCATTCTCAGTCACAAAGATAAATGACACCAAATATGTGTCTTTTATCACATGTGACCTTTTTTAAAAGTCAAGGAGCAGGACTCATATAGGAGACTAAAAGTAAGGGTGGGGGAGGTATATTTTGCATTAATTAATACCATTATGTTAGCAAAATTTCCCATAGCATAATCCCTTATATAGAGTCATAAATGGTAACAATAACTACATAGTTTCAATAAGTTGAGTTGCTTTTGGAAGAATAATCATCGAAGTCTGATTTGAAAGAAAACATCTGTAGTCTATAGACACAGAGTAGTCCATTAATCATTTCTCATGATCTTACCAATTCCCTTGGAAAAATGGAAGGAAAATGTTTCTTCTCATTAATGTCATAAGTTCCCTTTTCTGATCAACACCAAACGTCCCCAACAATTTGAAATTAAGGTCTAAGCTTGGTTAATATTTTCTATCACTTTTGCAAAGGTCATCGAGGAAAAAGTCATAAACTCCTCAGTGGAATAAACAGCCAGAACCAACAATATGACTTTATCTTAGGCTGAATTTTATGTTCTGTGCAACAGACCTTAAAGAATTCCTTATTTAGCTATTAGGCAACAGATGTAGTTAACGGACAGATTTCTGAACTGAATCAGACAAGAAAGCCTCCAGGTAACACTTGAAAGGCTTACAGAATGGTATGTGTTCATTTGAACAGAAGTGTGCTGTTATTCCTTTAAAGAGTGCTCCTGCCCACAATCCTTCCAAACATTGGGAGATTGATAACAGTAATGCTGGAGTGGTGACTGGATTGAACTATATTCATCTGCTCAGCATTCTATGGCCACCTGCTCTTCATCTCAGCTTTAGAATTAGGATTTAAAGAATTCTCCATTTTAGCAAGAACACAGGTTCAATCTCAGACTTTTGAGAAGCTCTATTGATAGTATTAAACACAAACACAGACACACACACACACCCTTAAAATTATTCCACAAGCTCCATTTGGTATAAATTGCTAACTGTAGCATTGTACTTGCTAATTATTATCAAACTTATCTCCACGTTTATTTCAGGTTACTAAAGTACCCTCTTCTACTCACTCTACGTGTCTCTTACAGATCAAGTACAACCCAGTGAGGAAGGGTTTCTTTAAAAAGAAATTTAAAAGTCTTCACCTCTGTAAAGTAAGTAAAGAGACGATTGAAACAGTCATCCCCATTGTTCAAAATGAGAGAAAATAAACGGATTGTAGCAGGCTGATCAGAATGTTATCAGGATACAGGGGGTCCTAAAAGGTCTTTTGGGACATGGGGTATTTGCTTATATATGCATTTTCAGGTATTTTGAAACACGTAGGAATATAGATGTGAATCACAAAATTTTCTTTGTTCCTTAGGAAACTGCATTTTGTCTAGGGAAATACATTGACTGCCTAATATGTACAAGCTAGTGATGAATGAATTAAAAATATAAAAACATATTGATTAAATTTAATGAAAACCAAATATAAAAAAATAAGTTAACACTGCCTACGTTGGATCAGTTGATATGAAACCGTCCTATGAGGCAATTTAGTTATTCTATTTATTATTCTCTCTTTCTATTGCGTTTCTCAGTGTATGTAGGGAAGGGAGGGCAAAGGGGGACCCAGATAGTTAATAAATATAATGATAATGATAAAATCACATTTAATAATTAAAGAATAATAAATAAGTACAGGGATGTTCAATTGTCATGGTTAGACAATACTGACATAGTAAAATTATCTTACTACATAATTTAATTTAAAGATTTAATTCTATAGCAAACTTCCAAAAGTATCCTTTATAAATCTAGAAGAAAATAATAACAATTCATTTGGAGTAGTAGGATGCCTCATGGGAAATAAAGGAATCTCAGGGAAAATAATGGAAAATAAAATAAAGTGAGAAACTTCAAAATCTCAAATTAAACTATAAAAAATTAATAACACAATTATTGGATATGGTGTAAAGGAGAAAATAAAAACTATTTATCTAATCAAAATTAGATAAATCCAAGGTGATTCACTTGGAGAAGAGATTTCTATTTAACATATACTTTTGAAAAATTTGAAAAGTAGTAAAGCTCAGATTAGACTTACATGGACAGCTACTTTATAAAGTCTGTGATGATAACCAAATAACCAAGGTAGCAAACAAATGTTGAAGACAACAAGCTGTTTCTCAGTTGATAAATAGTTAAAGAAACCAATAACTCTCAAATCAAGAATTGCATACTCTTAAGAACCACATGGAAGAATGACCTAAGTCTCAATTAAGAAAAGAAATACAAGTCAAATTACTCTGAGGTTTGCCCTCACAAACCTCACAGAAAGCTAGAACAATAAGAAAAGTCAAAGGAAATATAGGCAAAGACATTAATATAATATTGGTGGAGACACAAGTTGGTTTAAAAAGAAAGAAAAAAAGAAGTTTTCTAGAAAGCAATTTGGCATTTTGAAATTGTGCTAAGAATCTGATTAAAATGTCCATAAACTTTGACTGAAACTCCACTGGTAGATGTCATAGTGTGTATCAAAGTGGACCTTTGATTCAAGAAGAGCTGAGTTCAAATACAGGATCAGATACTGACTGTGTAACCCTGGGAAAGTCACTTTAACTCTGCCTCAATTTCCTCATCTTGAAAAAAAGGATATTTCCTACTTCCCAGGAATTTTGTGAGGATAAAATGAGATATTTATAGAGGGCTTTGCAAAACTTAACCACTATAAAAATGGGAACTATTATATGTTTTCATTTTATTTTACTAAAACTAATTAATTTATTAATTAATTTTATTGAAATTAATTATTAAAATTATACATTTACTTTTATAAGATTTTGATTTCCAGATTTTTTCTCCCTCTTTCTTTTCCTCTTTCCCAAAGATGCTATACAATCTGATATAAGCTATACTTGTACAATTGTGTTACATACATTTCCACATTAGTCATGTTTTGAAAGAATCAGAACAAAAGGGAAAAAGCACAAGAAAGAAGAAAAATGGAAAATATCGAGGTTTGATCTGCATTCAGATGCCATAGTTCTTTCTTTGGATGTGAATAGCATATTCCATCTTGACTCTTGGAATTGTCTTAGATCATAGTATTGCTGAGAAGAGCTAAGTTTATCAGAGTTAGTCATCACACAGTGTTGCCATTACTGTGTACAATGTTCTCTGGTTTTTCTCACTTAGCATCAGATCATACAAGTCTTTCCAGTTTTTTTCCTGAAAACCACATGCTCATCTTTTTTTATAGAATAATGGTATCCCATTACATTTATATACCACAACTTGTTTACCTCTTCCCCTATTTGATAGGCATCCCCTCAATTTCTAGTTCTTGGCCACCACCATAAGATCTGCTATAAATATTTTGGTACATGTGGGTCCTTTTCCCTTTTTAATTATCTCTTTTGGATACAGACCTAGTAGTGGTATTGATGGATCAAAGAGTATGCACAGTTTTATAGTCCTTTGAGAATAGTTCCAAATTGCTCTCCAGAATGGTTGGCTCAGTTTAAAACTCCACCAACAAAGCATTAGTGTTACAATTTTCCCACATCTCCTGCAACATTTATCAGTAACCAATCTGATAGATGAGAGGCGATGCCTCAGGTCATTTTAATTTGCATTTTATTAATTAGTAGTAAGTAAGAAAATTTTTAGATATTGCTATAGTTTTAATTTCATCCTCTTTAAACTGCCTGTTCTTATCCTTTGACCATTTCTCACTGGGAAATGACTTTTATTCTTAAAGATTTGACTCAGCTCTCTATATATTTTAGAAATGAGGCCTTTTTCAGAGATACAGACTATAAAAAATGTCTCCCATCTTTCTGCTTCTCTTCTAATTTTGACTGAATTGGTTTTGTTTGTGCAAAAACATTTTACATTAATGTAAACTAAATTAGCAATATTGTATTTGATAGCATTCTCTGTCTCCTGTTTGGTTATAAATTCTTCCCTTCTCTATAGAATTTGACAGGTAAACTATTCCTTGCTCTCCTGATTTGCTTGTGGTATCACCCTTTATGTCCAGATCATGTATTCATTTTGACCTGATCTTGGAATATGTTATATCATGATAGCCTATGCCTAGTTTCTGGCATACTATTTTCCAGTTTCCCCAGAAGTCTCTGTCAAATAATGAGTTCTTATCCCAGAAGGATTCTTGGGATTTATCAAACAGTATAATCATTGTATAATCAAACTATAATCATTGACTCCTTGTATACTTCACCTATTTCATGGAGCCACCTCTCTATTTCTTAGCCAGCATCAAATAGTTTTGATAATTGATACTTTATAATGCAGTTTTTAATGTTGTGTGGCTAGGCCACCTTCCTTTGCATTTCTTTTCACTAATTTCCTTGATTTTTTTTTTTACCTTTGTTCTTCCAGGTGAATTTAGTTATTTCTTCCAGCTCTGTAAAATGATTTTTTTGTTTGTTTGATTAGTATGGCCTGAATAGATAAATCAATTTAAGTACAATTGTCATTTTCATTATAGTAGCCAGGAGCAACTGACATTTTTCCAATTATTGATGTCTGAATATATTTTTGTAATAAATATTGTGTGATGGTGCTCATATCATTCCTTGGTGTGTGCTAGCAGGTAGACTCCCAAATGTTTTATATTATCCATAGTTGTTTTGAATAAGATTTCTCTTTCTATCTCTTCCTGCTTGGCCTTGTTAGCAATACATAGAAATATCAATGATTTAAGTGAGTGTATTTTTTATCCTGAAACTATGTTAAAGTGGTTAATTATTTCAACTATTTTTTTAGTGGATTCTCCAAATAGGTCATCATATCATCTGTAAACAGGAATAGCTTTATTTCCTCATTGCCTACTCTAATTCCTTCCATTTCTTTTTTTCTCTTATTACTAAAGATAACATTTTAGTGCAATATTGTAGCTGTTGTTGCTGTTGCAAATGCTCTTCATAAATGAAGGATCAAGAACAACAAAATAAATCAAGGATATCACTGATATAAACAAGAGTGATATTGTCAAAATAAGTGTAATCACACTTTCTGAAGTAGTAAGGAACTGCAAACAAAATGGATACCCCTAGACTGTGAATGGTTAAAGAAACTGTAGAACACAAATGTCATATCGTGACATTATGACTTGAGAAATTAGGAGTATAGAGAAAAAGCAAAAGATGTGAGCTATTGAAAAATTAAGTAATGAGAACTAGGAAAACTACTATTGACTGCAACATTGTAACTAGTACTACAAAATCAAATGAGATAACAAAGGAAGTGCTTAGCACAGTGTCCAGCACAGAGTAAGTGCTATATATGTATATATACATGCATGCATATATATACACACATGTATATATGTATATATGTGTATATGTATACACACATGTACATATGTTTGTACTTGTTTCCTTTTCCATCTCCACTCTTCCACCCAAGACCATCATAGTAACAACAATGCAAATGACAAAACAAAAACAAAAGTAAAAATAACTACATATAATATATTATTGTATTTTTATTATTATTATTAATATTATTATTATGTGTATATATATAATACAAACTGAATGCTTTGAAATTAGGATGACCAAGATTGGCCCCGAAGAAGACATATGAGACGAGACAGGCCAGTCATACTCTGAGAATGGCAGATAATAGATATCAAGATCAGATGCTATTGTTTTCTACCTGAGGCAGAGAAAGACAGAGTGAAGCTCCCAATACATTACATGAACGCTCTATGAAAGATTTGTGGAAAGCCTTTGTTAGAAATCACATAGGATGAAAATGCATGAAAGAATTATTCATTATGTCAAAGTGGGATATTTATACCACTTAGATTAAGGATCTAGCCAAGAATATAAAAAAAGCCCATTTAAAATTTATTCAAAGATGGGAGAATATTTTAATTCTGTCAATACTATGAAGTTTTATTCTTATCGTTGCTGCTGCTACTGTTTTTTACCGAAATAGGAAGAACAAAATCTACTCAGACCTTGCCTGGACCTCAAATAAGAACATAATGGTGCTGATTGTAGTGGAGGGATATTTTAATGCCAAAGTAGTCATAGCTTTCTTCAAATATATGTCATTGGCATATATCTGAAAGACAAAAAGTCTATACAAAGAGAAGAATAAAATTAGAGATTAATATATTAACGAAAGAATGGCATACAAGAATAGTTTCCATGGACCTAATTTTCACGGTTCGTAAGCAAATCACTTAATCTCTTGATGCCTTGGATTATATATTCTAAGACTAAAAATTAAGGACAAGTTGTTGATCTACCTGACTGGAGGGAGTTTCCTAACCCAATGAAGTTTTACTATTGCTTTTTAACAGTAGGACAAGAGATCAAAGAAACCCTTAGACGCATGGCTCTCTGAAAAATTTAGCTCAAAAATAGAGTTTGAGCCTATATGGAGTTTGAAAAATAAGAAGTTATAAAATGGCATACTTCTCAGCGTTTCTGACATCTAACATGACTATGAAAAAGCAATAAACTCCTAGGCTCCCTCTTAGCTAAATCAGTAATTTATTCTTATGGTTAAAATCCTCTAACCTGAGAGGAGTAATTAGGAAAAGTCATATATACATACATGCATACATATACATACACATGCAAGTGTGTGAATATTTATGTACATATGTGTATTCTATATTCCATAATATATTCCATAAAATATGTGAAACAGTACATATCTGGATATAGTGGTTTACTCAGAATTTTTTTATTTCAAAAATTTTGTGGAATTCAATAGCATTTCAGTAGTTTGGGAAAGTCCTGAGTCATGGAAAGATAGACACACCTAATGTTACTAAAACTGAATAATTTTTCCAAAAGATATTTAAATAAATAAAGCCTATGTGATATCTTAGCCAAGGAATGAAATTATTTGAATTCATGTTCATAAAGAGGCTAAACAACATATTCAGAGTATATCCTAGTCATGACAAAAACAAATTTATCATGAACAGCTCAAGAGGATATGTCACTGGATTTGGAGTAAGGAAGTGGGGTCCAACCTTGCCTTACAGGATAACTTTTTGTGTTTCTTGGAGTCTCTGTTTCCTTAGCATACAGTGAGATCAGTGTCAATGATTTTCAAGTTTCAAATATACAATTCTACAATTCAGACATTTTGCAAATAATACAAGTAGGGTAAATTTAATGTACTGCTTTGAATTTAGCTATTACCCATATTTAGACAAATGTTAGATGTCCAAACATTTTTAGCATCTTGAATGAGGATTTCTTGGTAAACAATTAGAATTTTAAAAAAAATGCAGCCTGGAGAAAATTTCTTCTGTATAATTAATTCTCCCTATGAGAAAACTAAAGCATGTATATGTGAGCAATCAAAGATTTGTAGACCTGGAATTCAAGTCCAGGGCTGTAACAAAACTGCCATTTCTCTACAAGTATGTGTGTATGTGTGTGTGTGTGTGTGTGTGTTTTCATTAGCCCTACTAGTGGTTAACCTGAAAAATCACTTCATATTTCAAAGCATAACTATTAATACCTCTTTGTTTCTTGCCCTATTTGCAGATGATGCAACTGTCTTTCATGAAATTAATTTTAAAAAATGCAAACTCAAAAAATATTCCCTCTACTTACCAGCAAGTATCAGAGTTAATAATTAATTCCATCAAATCAAAATTTGTAGTCATGCATCTTTCTATGGACCTACATTGTTTGATCTCCACTAAATTTGAATTAAAGCAAGAGACAGGATCTTGGAAACTATTGAGAATAAAAAAAATCCTTTTCCATTTCAGCTTTATTATACCCAACTATGCAAATTTATTTTTATAGAACTGAAATAAAAACTCCTACTGTGGTCAACTCTCTAACTGTAATGACTAGAAAAGATTTAGAAAATTAAGATGCATATGTTTCCTCAAATTATGTTTTTCTTTCAAACAATGTCAATCAAGTTACCCATCTTTTTAATCCCCCAATAAAATTGCTATTTTTATTTTGGATAAAACAAAAGGGGCAGAACGTTAGCAGATACCATAGGAGAGCACATGTTGACCTTTTATACTATCATTATTACTAGTCCTTTCGAGTTGCCACAAGTGATGTTGGCACTCCCTCTTAGACGAATATATAAGACAACATGAAAAGGAAAGAGAGAATGAAGTAACAGAAAACTTGTGCCTCAAATCTATACACAATTTATGGGACAGAGAAAATCATATTGCCATCAGAAATAGCAGTCTCCAACAAAAAATGTTTTTATTCAGGTTTAAATTCACATGCCTTCAAAAATCTTGGGAACAAAATCACTTTGCTGCTTTTAATATATGGCTAAAAATCTCAAAATTCTCACAAGAAAAAGAGTTAATGGACTGTTTAGGGATAATTATAAATTAAGCTCTTTCATTGGAGTTTCATAATATAAAAAGGATAGTTCTTAAATTTGAAAAGTTGGAAGTGAGTATAGTAATGTTCAAAAGTCCAGTTTCACATTACATATACATATGTGTCTATGGATATATACACATACACACATCTATGAATTCGCACATATACCCTATAAGTGAAGACTGGTGGTTGAGAGTAACTGTTGGTAGAGAAAGGGCTACTACCCTGAAAACTGAATAAATTTGTTTTGTTTTCTAAGATGGTAGAATGAGGAGAAATGGATGAAAACTATAAAGGCAAAATTTGGGTTAATATGACAAAAAGTTTCCTAATACTTAGATCGGGAATGTGTTACTTTAGACATCTGATAAATACTTGTTTTGTTGATTGCTTTATAAGAAAAAAATTTCTTAGCACTGAATAAAGATCAAACCTGAACAAGAATCCTTTCTAGAGTATAGTGAATAGGAGTCAGCCTTTCCTTGAACATTTTCCATGAGGGGTAAGCCAATATCTCCTAAGGTAAGCAGATTTTGTATAATCATACTGGTGGCCCATTTTTTCTTCTTTCACGCCCAAATTTGCCCCTTTGCAAATTCCTTTCATGACTCCCACTTCTCATTTTAGGGATAAATAAATGAATATGAATTTCTTTGGAGTTTTGTTCTTTTCTTAAATCATCTTCCTTTTTCTAGGTAAAATATTTCTAATTTTTTCAATTGATTCACATATGACATGACATTGAATACATTAATCAAAGGGGTCAACTTCCTTTAAATGGTCCACGGTCTATTAACATTTTTCCTAAAATATGGTGCCCAGAACTTAATACAAAGCTCCAGTTGGGGTCTGACCAAGACAGAGTACACCATGACTATTGTCATCTGATTGCTATTTCTTAATGAAGCTCAGAATTGCCTAAGCTTTTTCTTCTTGCTGTTGTCTCAGCATATTTCAGATATACAATGAAAAATGCACCTTTCTTTTAGCCATCATCCCTACAGATGGGAGACTGGAGAAGTGACTTAAAGAAACAAAACAGCCACACTACAAAAACAACTTACCTTCCAAGAATGGTTAACATTGTAACCCAATTCTGTTGCAGAATGAATCAGACTAGCTAATTTCTGGGGTCCCTTCCAAGTCCAAAAATAGACTATAATTCTCCAAAAATGTATAATGTTTCAAAACTTTTGGGACAGAAATTTTCTCCACCAATAGGGATAAACAGCCCACTTTTGAACTAGTAAGATCAGAACTAGCAATAATATAGTTTTTATTACATCATCACAACAGCTCTGAGATAGGTGCTATAACCCTCACAGGAAAATTGAGACATAAAATATCTTACCATTTTTCACACACAATAAGTGCTGGAGTCTGGATTTGGATTCAGTCTTGCTGTCTCCAAGGCCTATGCTCTATCCACTGCTCCTAGCAAGCTCTAAGGAGTTGACTAAAGCACAGAAATTAAGTGACATGCATGGGATCATGCTCCAAAGTGTCTATAAAGGGACTTCAACCCAAATTTTCTTGATTATCTCCAAACTTGGAACACTAACAATTTCACCATATTTTGTTAGAGAATATTGCTAACTTACATTTGTAAAGCAAATGTTCACAATGTTTTTCTTCTTTGCACTGTCCTTGGGACATTGAAAAGGTGACTTATTCTTCTTTAATAGATTAAAAAATTAAATTGTCTTAATTGACATTTGAAATCACAAATATAGCATTCAAATCCAAGACTTTTAGCTCTCCAGTTCAACACTTATCAATACAATATTCTTCCTCTCACTAGTCTAAGGAGAACCATTTCATAGGATAATATTTTCTTTGTGTTTTAGGCCTGCACAAATACCTACTCAGTTATTATTCTCATCTAATGAATGGCAATTAGGCTTCAAACATTATCATGGAGAGCATTTCAAGCTTGCCAAAATGACAAGATCAGCATGACATGATCCTGTCTCTATTAACGGTAGTATTCTTTTCCCCCTCTAATTTGAATTCAAGTTAGATATACCCTTAATAAGGCTCCATTGAGTGTATTTCAAATAGAGGGTTTTTTTTTTACTTTTATAGTTCTGAGAAAGTAATTTTCCACTTGATTTGATACTACCTAAAGGATCAGGACAGTTGATATAGTGAGTATATTGTACAGGGTACAATGGAAAGAGCACTGGATCTAAAGCCGGAGGTCCTAAATTCAAAGCCCACCTTTGTGAGTTACTACCTAAGTGACCCACCCTGAATTCACTTGATCTCCCTGGGTCTCAATTTTCACATATGCAAAATG
Organism: Bettongia penicillata ogilbyi; assembly: GCA_023548195.1. Taxonomy (NCBI): domain Eukaryota; kingdom Metazoa; phylum Chordata; class Mammalia; order Diprotodontia; family Potoroidae; genus Bettongia; species Bettongia penicillata. The sequence goes on along the minus strand of JAJHZJ010000514.1, from coordinate 9,817,019 downwards.
GGGGTGGGGAATGAGTTGGACTAGATGGTTTCTCAATTTTCTATTCTAAAAGATGTGCAGAAATGGAGACAAAAAGATGAAGCAGAGACACTTAATTAAATGTAAACAGAGCTACTTTGTTAAAGGTTTCTGATTTTTTAAAAATGAGTATAAAAGTTGTTTTAATTCTCTCTCTCTCTTTCTCTCTCTCTCTCTCTCTCTCTCTCTCTCTCTCTCTCTCTCTCTCTCTCTCTCTCTCTCTCTCTCTCTCTCTCTCTCTCTCTCTCTCTCTTTCTCTCCTCTCTTTTCTAACCACCACCTTAGAGTAGTTCCCCTGACCATATAATCTATAAAATTTATAAATATGCTACATGATGGGAGCACATTGCCAAATATGGTCTTGACAAGAGTTTGAAGCAGGGCTTTGAAATTAAGATCTCTGATTCTAAAATCAGTATGTATGTACAAGTATTTACATGCAATGTATATAGACATGCATAGCATTTATACATGTATTTATCTAAAGATATATGATTACATGAAGGGCAATTTATGAGTACAAGTGAATAGCTTTCTTTTTCTTTCCATGAAGTCAGAATAGAATTCAGACCAATGTGAAGGATATAAACAGGCAGTTTGCAGAGAAAGAAATTAAAGTTATTTATAATAATATTAAAAAAGACTCTAAATCACTATTGATCAGAGAGATGAAAATCAAAACAATTTTGAGGTACTACATCACACCTATAAGATTAGCTAACAGGAAGATGATAAATGTTGGAGAACATTTGGGAGAGTTGGAATACTACTTCATTGTTTGTGGAGTTGTGAGCTGATCCACTCATCCTGGAGATCAAGGTTAAACTATGCCCAAAAGGCTACATAAATATTCATGTCTTTTGCCCCAGCAAAATCACTTTGAGGCTGCATTCCAAAGAGATCATAAAAATGGGGGAAAAGGTCCCACATATAGAAAAATATTTATTGTAGTTCTCTTTGTGGTGGCCAAGACCTGGAAATTGAGGGAATGCCCATCAATTGGGGAATGGCTGAACCAGTTGTGGTATATGAATGTAATGGAATACTATAAGAAATGATGAACTGGAGGACTTCAGTGAAACCTGTAGAAACTTATATGAACTGATGCGGAGGGAAATGAACAGAACCAGAAGAAGATTATGCACAGTAACAGCTACAGTGTGGGAGGATTAAGCCCTTCACAGCAATGCAAGGACCTAAATTATTTCCAAAGGACTTTTGAGACAAAGTGCCATCCACATCCAGAGAAAGGATTATGGAACTGGAATAGAGAATGAAAGCAGACTGTTTTCTCTTTTGTTATGTTTTGTTTTGGTTTTTCTCATGTTTTCTCCCATTCATTTTAATTATTCTATGCAACATGACTAATGTGTAAATGTGTTTAGCAAGAATGTATGTGTAGAATCTATATAGGATTGCAAGCCATTTTGGAGATGGAGGGGATAGGGAGGGGGAGTTAAGACTTATGGAAGTGATTGTTGAAAACTGAAAACAAATAAATCAATTACATTTTTATAAAGAGCTGAAATCAGTGATGAATGAATGAATGATTGAATGAATGAAAAAGAAGCTAAGTGATACTAGGTGAAACTCAATGAATATAAAGAATGATCATCCTTGACCTCAAGAAACTTTCATTCTAAAAGGGAAATTCCCCCAAAAAAAGAAATAAAAGGGGAATCCCACATAGAGAAGAGAATGGTGGGAATAGAAGACGATTTTTGTCTGGAGTTATAGGAATAGTGAATAGATTAATAGGAGAATCAAACTCCCCTTTCCAGAGATAACAGGTTGTTCTGCTCAGAGAAGAAGGTGTAAGACCCTGTAGAAACAGAATTACTTTAGTGTCGGCAAAAGGCAAAATGGTCTGGTGAGCAGCAAGACAGCAAATGAATTGTGGTCTTGTCTGTGGTCAGTTGTATGTAGTGGGGTAAGTAAATTTGCATTCACTTACTTAGCCACACATAAGATTTCAGGATAGGACTTCCATAACTGAGTGGATTACCCAAGGATCATGAACCTGATCTCTGAAAGTCATGTTGTAAGGGTGCAGAGCCATTTGGGGAGAAGCTGGTCATGAAATGGCCAATTATGAAAAAATGTATATAAAGCAGTTTACACACCTCAAAGCACCATAAAAAAATCATCTACGGTTTTTAAAATTTATTTTATTTTTAATTTGTTGAATAAAAATTCATTTCCATAATATAATGGTTGTTGTCCTTCATCTTCAAAGAGGAACAAAATGACATCACCATTGTAAAGTGGAATTTCAGTGTGTCCAACTGTGGCTGATCAGACCAATATGAGCTCTGAATATTTTATCACAAGTTGCGCACAGATAGTCCATAAGAATATATGGAGTGGATATCCTGAATTAGCATATCCTGCGTTTATTTTGTGCTGTCTCAATTCTGCTTTGCTCAAAGAGCACAGCACCTTTTCTTACGTGGGCACGCCATGCTGAGCAATTCTGTGCTAGTGTCTCCCATGTTGCACAGTCAAATCCAAAGTTCTTGAGAGAGTGTCTGTATCGTTTTTTTTCTGGCCACCATGTGATCCCCTGCCCCATGCAAGTTCTCCATAAAATAGTCTTTTTGGCAGGCGTACATTTTGCATTCGAAGAACGTGGCTAGCTCATGAAGCTGCGCTCTCTAAAGCATAGTTTGAATACTTGACAGTTCAACTCAAGCAAGCACTTCAGTGTCTGTTAACTTGTCCTGCCAGGTTGTCCTCAGAATCTTCCTAAGACAGTTCAAATGGAAGCGAATTCAGTTCCCTGGCATGATGCTGGTAGAATGTTCATGTTTCACAAGCACATAGCAATGAGGTCAGCACAATGGCTCTGTAGACCTTCAATTTGGTAGTCAGTCTGATACCTCATCTCTCCCAAACCTTTCTTCAGAGCCTCCCAAACACTGAGCTAGCTCTGGCAATGTGTGCATCAACCTCATTGTCAGTGTGTACCCTGAAAAGTACACTACCAAAATAAGTGAACTTATCCACAGCATTGTTGTATCCGATGGTTGCACGTATGGATGGTGTGGTGGTGGCTGATGGAGTGCCTGTGATTTTTTTTGGTGTTAATTATTAGTCTATAATATAATACAATAAAAAGATGAATGTACATGAAACTGCAAATTCACTATGCAGTTTGCTATTCCTTTCAAATATACAGAAAAATTATCATGTGCATTTCTATTGCTTTTCTTTTTCTCTTCCCTTCCCCTGCTCTAGAGAAGAGATGGTTACCATTAGATACAAATATGTAAAATAATTCTGTACATACTTCTAATTACCAATTCTTTCTCTGGATGAAGATGTCAGGTTTCTTCATGTGTCCTTTATGGTTAATGTGGGTATTAACAACAGACAAAATACCTTATTTGCTCAAAGTCATTCTTAACACAATACCATTGTTACTGTATACAGTGTTATCTTGGTTCTGCTCATTTCTCTTTTCATTATTTCATGCAAGTCTATTCATGTTTTTTTTCAAAGATAATCGAGCTCATCATTTCTTATAACATAGTAGTATTTCATCAGAATCATATCCCACAACTTTTTTTAGCCATTCCCCAATTCCTGGGCATCCTTGAAATTTCCATTTCTTTACCATCGCAAAGACAGCTGCTATGAATATTTTAGAACATATAGGTTCTTCACCTTTTTTCTTTAGTCATCTGTAGAAAAAGATCAAGTAGTGGAATTACTAGATAAGTCTTGAGCATAATTCCAGGTTGTTCTCCAAAATATTTCTAATATTTTATAATTCCACCAACATTGAATTAGTGTCCCAATTTTTCTACTTCCTCTTCAACATTTTCCCCTCCTGGAATTTAATTTTTATTTTTACATTCTGATGTTTATTTATTTATTTTTAGTTTTCAACATTCATTTCAACAAAATTTTGAGTTTAAAATTTTCTCGCCATCTCTCCCCTCTACTTACCTCAAAACACTCTGCATTCTGATTACCCCTTCCCCCAATCTGCCCTCCCTTCTATCATATCTCTCCCTTCCCTTCTCCTCATATTCTCTATTTTCTTGTGGGGCAAGATAGATTTCTATGCCCCATTACCTGTATTTCTTATTTTCCAGTTGGATGCAAGAACAATTCTCAACATTTGTTCCTAAAACTTTGAGTTCCAACTTTTCTCCCTTCCTCCTTTCCCACCCATCCCCACTGAGAAGGCAAGTAATTCAATATAGGCTATATATGTGTAGCTTTGCAAAACACTTCCAAAATATTCATGTTGTGTAAGACTAACCATATTTCTCTCCATCCTATCCTGCCCCCCATTAATTCTATTCTCTCTTTTGACCTTTGTAATTACTCCCTTCTCCCATTTGCCCTCCTTTCTATCATCCACCCACATTTATCCACTTCTCCCCTAATTTCCTGTAGTGTAAGATAAATTTTCATACCAAATTTAGTGTGCATGTTATTCCCTCTTAAGCCAAATGTGATGAGTAAGCTTCATTTTTTCCTTCTCACCTCCCCCCTTTTCCCTTCCATTGAAAAAGGTTTTTTTTACCTTTTTTGATTAGATAAATGTATATTAAAAACAACCTTGTGTTATCATTTTTACACCTATTAGATTGGTTAAAATACCAGGGGCAGGGTGGGGCCATGATGGAGGAGTAGAAAGACAGACATGTAAAAGCTCTCCCCATAGCCCATTAAATATCTGTGAAAAAATGACTCTAAACAAATTCTAGAGCCACAGAAGTCACAAAACAACGGAGGAATAATAAATTCTCACCTCAAAATCTTAAGTGTGTACACTTGTCAAATACCCTTGTCAAATATTTATTTGTTTGTGTATATTGAATGTCAACTCAATTCTGTTGATCTGTCTACTTCTCAACCAGTACCAGATATTTTTGTTAATTACTGCATCATAATACAGTTAAATCCATCTGTTGTAATGTGATGATAGTTATTTGTATGGTTCTAACCCTTACTTGACTTACCATAGGGAGATATATGCTCACCAAGGGTTCATATAATTATGATGAAGGATATCCTCTTCTTGAGGCAAGACAGAGCAACTCCAAGTATATGGTGAGATTCTTAAGATGCTTCTATTAATAAAAGTCATTATGCTAATTGTTTCAAGTCCCAGAATATTATAGTGTCTTTTCAAATACATGAGGACTTAAATTAGATAAGCCTGATCATCCAGAGAAGAGAGAAAAAAATGATTAAAAAGGCCCACTCAAACAGTGACATGCAATTGAATGTATAGCTCAACAACACTCTTTCATTAAGTGCTACATTTGTGCCAAGCTCTCCACTAAGTGTTGAAAATACAAAAAAGGCAAACATGTAATTCCTGTCCTTATGAAGTTCACATTCTAATGGGGAAGGCAATATACAAACAGCTGTTTATGCAAAAGATATAGTCAATCTAAGTGGGAAGTATTCTCAGAGAGAAGGTTCCAGCATGAGGGCAGGAAGGGAAGCCAAGAGAGACTTCTTGGAAAATGTAGGAACCAGCCAAACCAGGAGACAAACAAAGAGGGAGAATATTCCAGATATAGGGCACAGGCCAAGGAAAATGTTCATTTGGGGAATGAAATAAAATATAAAGAAGAGCAGGGCCATTAGTGATGGATCATAGAGTATATGAAAGGAAGGAAAATGTAGAAAGAATTGATAGGGAGGAAGGGACCACAAGTCAAACTTTGGATTTTATATTTGATCCTGGAGGAACTAGGGAGCCACCTGAGTTTGTTGGGAGAGTGGGATGGGGACATGGTAAGTCCTGTGCTCACGGGGACATGATCAGTCCTGTGCTCACTTTAGCAGCTAAATGGAGAAGCTAGGGACCTGAAGCAGTTTTGTTTTTTTTTAAGTAAGAGTAGATAGCTAGGTCATTCAGTAGATAAAGTAGGTAACATGGAGTTAGGAAGACTTGTAATCAAGTATGATTTCAGATCTTTCTACTGGTATGAATCTGGGTAAAACATTTAACCTGTATCTGCCTCAATTTACTCATCCATAACATGGGGATAATAATAGCACCCATGCCCCAGGCTTGTTGTGAGGGGAAAATAAGAAAATTATAAAATACTCTGCCAACTTTAAAATCCTATATTAATGTTAGCTGTTACTAAGAATAATAATAACAAAGAAAAGAGAGGGTTTCAGATCTCAGCTGAAAGGTTCAGGTGCTCTTCCTGCTTTGTATGACCTGGATGCAGAGTTATTGCTATTTCAATTTCTTTCCATTCCCCCACCCCATGCCTTCACACTTAAACTTTCAAATAATTAAAACAGAGACAGACAGCAACGTGAGATGGAATACTGCCTGTGCCAAATGTGACTCAGATGGAGTGCTTTTGGTAACAATTCCAGATTCTTCTAAGACTGTTATTAAAATATGAACTGATTTTGCAGAATCCTAGCTGCAAATTTCTAAATTACTTTGGTCTCAGGGAAAGTACTGAAAACTAGAGAGCCTGCTTTTCTTTAGCAAAAGTGACCTGCTGTGTGAACCAGTATAACATGACACTGTCCCTGGTTGGAAAGAAAAGAAGGGGTTCTTGGGTAACTCAGTCTTTCAGATCAGATAAAGACATCTCTTTTTGCACCTATCATTGTTGCCACGTTATAAAGTGGTACCAAGACAGTGAAGTAGTCGTTTCTTATTTGACATGGCAATGATATTTGGGTTAAGAGAAAAATATTCTGAGTGACTCTTAATCACTTGGATTAACCACTTGTCTTAGAGGTAAAGTAGTTGGTTCTATGTACGCTGTAAGGGTTAAAGCTGATTTGGAAGAAAGCACTTTGCATTTGATATCAGAAATTTGGAGTTTGAATCCTGGCTCTCCCCCTTAGAAGCACTATGACTTTAGGTATTACTCAATCTCCTTGGCACTCAGCTTCCAAAGTTTTTAAACCAGAGAGTTAGATTTTCTGAACTTGAATATCCATTTCAGCACTGGCTTTCTGTGATGGTGTGTTTATTTTTAGCATCTGGCTGAAACCTTGTATCAATGACTTCGTTCCTTCTTATGATCATGTAAAGAGACAGAGGAAAGTAGAGGTTAAACTTCTGCAGATTTAACATTATCATCATATTTTTTTTCTTTTAAAAAACTAAGTTTATTTAATTAGCTAGTACTGATAGAGACATACGTCTGTCCTGGCTATTATTTTTGTTTTGCAGCCAATCGGCTCAAAAGCCAGAACATTTGGTTAATACTTTTTCACCACTGTAATGATTTCTTCCTGATATGCACATTCTACTAAGAGGGACATCCATTAATACTTCAGTGCAATACATTATGACCCTTGTCACTGAATTCCCTAAAGAAACTAAATGTTTGTGTGGAATACCTAGCTTCTCCAAGATGTTTCATTTAGGCCATAGTCACATATAATTCTAAGGCCAGAGCAAAGAATTGATCTAAGAGGAATATAAGCAGTGAGTGGATAACCTATAGATTAGGCACAAGAGTCACAAATCTGAGCCCTCGATAGAATTCCATCACTTGTCATGATGTACAGTTACCTAGTGATCTCTTTATAAGAGAGAATTTAGATATAAACTTATAGAGTATAGAATATATGACTATTTTTCAGTGACATATTACTAGTTTTTGAGTCTCAAGTACTCTGAATTTTATGGACTCTGAATATACTTTTAATTATATTATAGTGGAAAAGACCATACACAAGAAAGAAAAGACTCCTTGCCTTGATACTTACTAATTATATGACATCATCACCCTATCTCTAGCCATTGTTTCTTCATCTGTAAAATTGGGATGATGTTGTTGTGCTACACATGGTTTCTTTGAAGAAGTTCTAAAGTATGAATTATTGTATCTTAGAGTTTGTAATATTAATATCAGGGTTTTAGGTTATTCATACTTGGCTCTTCTGGGAATATAAAGTAAATGTGGTCCTGGAATCATGGGGGAAAATGAAAACTTCTAATGTCCTTAGTTCCAGGGCTATTCATCCATTAAAAATCATTGATAGAAAAATTGATAATTAATAAATATGTTGTACACATAAAAGAATGAAATATACTCACTTTTCAAAAGACTACTGCATTCCATGGAATTTCCATGTAACAAGAGCCTACTCTATATTAAGGTAATATTATCTTTTGTTTTCTCCCCTTGCCACTGAGAAATCCATTATACCAGAATTCTGCTGGAGATTTCTAGGAACTTTCTAAAGATAGAAAATATATCATGGAGATGATTTTATGATTCCTATTTTAAGTCAACATATATATATATATATATATATATATATATATATATATATGTATGTATGTATAAAATAAGATTTGGGGGGTTGAATTCTCTGCTTCAAAAATTGGTTATAGGGGCATAATCACAACTCCCTCCACCCCTTTCAAATTCAGCTAATATGTAAAGTAGGGGGCAACCAGTGTTTCAGTGAATATTGTTCCTGGAGTCGGGAAGACCCGAGTTCAAATCCAGCCTCAGACACTTTCTAGCCATGTGACACTGAACAAGCCACTTAATATCTCACTGCCTGAAAAAAATGAATCCACTGGAGAAGGAAATGGCAAAACAATCCAGTATCTTTGATAAGAACATGCCAAATGCTATCATGCAGGGTCTGAGCAACAATATGTAACTTGGTCAACCCATAAGATCATTCGGTGTCAATTTCTGCATTTTCTCCTTGAAACAGATGATAATTAGAACTGCCATTTATATAACACCTTAAAGATTGTAACCCATTTTACAAAGATAATCTTTTTTGAAATTCAAGATAGACCTGTAAGGTAGATGTTATTATTATCCCTATTATATGTGATTGTGGGTAAACAGAGGCTCCAAAAGATCAAGTGACTTGCCCATTGATACATTGAGAGTAAAGGTCTGAGGCAAGATCTGACCTCTGCCCTTCCCAATTCTGCAGTACAGTACTCTACCCATGACACAACACTACATTTCAACTGAATGTTATTTTCTCCATTTTCCAGATCAAAAACATGAGAAGTGACTTTCCTAAGTTCATGATGATAGTGACAGATCTGAGATATGAACCCCTGCTTTCTGACTTCAAACACAGGTTTAAGACATTGTTTCTGCCCTAAGAGGGGCACACAATGAGGAGGTTTAATTACAGTGAATGAGAGATTCAGTGTAGTTGTTTTGCTTTGTTTTTGACGGGATGAAGTAATTTTAAGTTCCTTCACTGGAAACTTCCTTTTAACCAAGTCTATGCTTCCTCCTTCCCTCCAGAATATATATTTTACTTTACTTCAAAAAGTACAAAACTTCTCCCTCTCCCCTTTCTCCTTCTCTCTCTCTCTCTCTCTCTCTCTCTCTCTCTCTCTCTCTCTCTCTCTCTCTCTCTCTCTCTCTCTCTCAACAAGCAAAGTGTGCACAGTGTTAAGTAATGAAACAGCATTGTCCTGCAGAGTTCTGTTCAGGCATTGAAAATGTGTTTGTTAATGACAAGAACAGATTCCAACAACTGCAGCTTCTTGGTGGTAATGCTTTGAGTTACAGTTCAGAAACTGAAAGCAAATGAAGCTTGATGACCACCCTCTCCAGTGGGCTGAGGATGGCCTGGCCTCTTGCACTAACAAAAGCCATCATCACCCTCTGATTCCAATTTTATGATTTCCCCCTGAGCAAATAATACTGTTTGAAGCCAAATGCTTCTCTGAGTATGGACTGCTTCTCTGTCTTTCAGAGAAACAGCTGCATGGGCTTTAGAAGATGCCAGACCCTATAACAAATAGAAAGGACAGATTTTCCATGACTTATTTTGTAACAAAATTGTTGACATTTTTAACCATGTGTTGCCATTTTCCATTTAAATACAACTCATTTCAAGCAAGGACAGCCCTGGGAAAGAGTCAAGTGATTGCCAGGGAGTGTTCAGTTACATAACATGTTGATTCATGATCTCTGCTTCATAGTCTGTGGCAGGATACTACATAAGATGGAAGGAAGGTCAGATCTGCTTCAAAAATTAGGGCTGGCCCTGGGGAAAATGCTAAAATCTGAAAAAATTGCCTTTGGCAGACATGTAACTAGCTGAAGCTATGCCAGATGAGTGTTGACAGACGCTGCCAAGGATAGTGTGACCCACATGAGTGTGTTTGAGGAGAGACATGTAAAGGTATAGAGAAAAATCCAAATAAGTCAGGGTGAGGGATGGGGAGGGGAGCACATCAGTGCTGAGGGTAGGTGGCAGGGAGATCCCTTGTTTATGGCAAAACCTTATTCACCTTATCTTTACTATGACTCTTATCTGTCATGCCCATCTTCCCCTACTTTCAGCACCTTTCTCTTCATCTTAGAGTATTTTGGATGCATAATTACATACTGAGGACATAATATTCTAAGCACACTTGACTCAGTCTAGCTATTTTCCCCATATGTGTTCTCTTTTGTACCACTTCTGCCCTCTTTATGAACAAATACAGGATTGTGAGGTGAGGGCATTATTGTGTGGTGTCCAACTGCACAAGATGGTGAAAAGCAGTTTATTATAGTAATATTTATAAATTGTTCCCATCTTTTGCATTTTTCAAAATTTCCAAATTTGACCTATATCCAAGTTAAATACATAGTCCAAGCTCCTTGTTTTGAAGATAATATAGTTTTAATTGTATCAGGTCCCAGCATATGACATAATGTCCTAGAAGAGATTTGCAACTTTTCATGTATACTTTGTACTAAATATCCATGCAGAAAAAGGGGGTAGTGTTTACTGCCCATATGACATTCTTTGGGATGGAAATCTATAGAAGTTGTTCCATCACTGTTTACATATTGAAAAGATAGGTTAACTCTGTAATAAATTCTATTTAAAATCAAATAGGAGAGAGAAACATATTTAATTCCTTTCAGGAAATTGTAAAATTCCATCACTGGCCCCATGATTCCAATGGAAATGGAGACCCATCTTTTCATTGCCAACATTTGACTGGTATTGCCATATGACATTGAGACATGGAATTCAAGGGACTCCAGAGAAGTAAAAAGAAAGAAGAAAGAAGGAAGAAGATTAACAAGAAGAAGCAGTTGAAGACGAAGAAGACATTTAGAAGACAATAGACAGGTCCATGTTGGGGTTATGTGGGCTATAACATAACTAAATAGAAACATCAAAAGAGAACAGGAATGAATGATTTCAAAGAGTTATATAACAGTAAGAGAAGACAGACTAGTCACAAGGCCATGGTGAAGGATGACAGGTGAATGGCTTCAGTGATGCATTGGTACCCTCAAACAGTTAAGAAAAATAAAGAAAGACTCCTAGAAGATTGACAAGTTTTGGGGAGGGCATGAACATGAGACATGAAGAATGGGAAGGTATAGACAGATTATGATCTGCTCCATTCAAGGGAACTATCAAATCAATGAGATCACATATTCATTAGAGAATGATTCATGGTATTAATTCTTCTAGAAGTATGTTTATTTTAATGAGGGAAGGGGAGCCTGAAAGAAAAATACTTCAAAACTTGTAGGTGAGGGAGTATATAAATATGTGTATGGATCCTTCCCCATATTCCTAAAATTTGAACATGAATAGGGTCAGAAGAGAGAGCATCAGGAAGGACCTCAGTGATAATTTAGTACATTTTCACATTTCTTGGATAAAGGAACTGAGGTCCCCCAAAGAAGTTTACTCAAGGTCATTGCTGGAGTCCTTTTGACTCTAAAGGTAGTGTCCTTTCTATTTCATTGTCCTGGCCAAGTTTTTCAAAGGTAAAATAATTTAGTGTGGCAGTTGGTGGGAAATATTTTGGCTAGTGGCTTTTCCTTTTCCTCCTGACATTTAACCCAATTCTCAGACTACCTGTTATTCTTACCATAACCTTGATAAAATTGGTAATACATTATAAATCTCACCCTCCTAGAATTTCAATTTTCTTCTCTCACTCTTCTCCTACTTTGTTACTTTTATATTTCCTTTGGGCAGAGCACATCACTTAAATCCAATTCACTTGCACACCATGGTATCACCTCCCTGGTGTCACGATCCTCTTTGAGAATGAAGGACAAATAATAACAATGCTTTTATTTCAACTCTATCACTTCAGGAATCTACTACATGCAAGTGCAATAGTGGGACAGCTAGGTGGTGCAGTGGATAGAGCCCCAGTGCAGGAGTCAGGAAGACCTGAGTTCAATTCTTACCTCATACGCTTGATACTCACTAGCTGTGTGACCTTGTGCAAGTCACTTAACCCCAACTGCCTCATCCTGGGTCATCTCCAGTCATCCTGATGAATATCTGGTCACTGGATTCAGATGTTTCTGGAGGAGAAGTGAGCCTGGTGACCTGCGCAGCCCTCCCTCACTCAAAACCAAGTCAAGTGCAAGTCATGCAATTATTTCTTTGATGGCATGGTCTTCTTCAGGCAACAAAGGATGAACACATACATGCAAGTGACATAGAATGACATTGTGAATATCAGGACAGAGTTAAAAACATTTCCTGACCTCAAGGAAATTATATTGGATCCTCATGTATCTTAATAAGTCATCCACTACCCAAAGTAGCATACAAAAGAATCATTTAGACATTTTACAAATGAGGAAACTGAGGCAAGCAAGGTTAAGTAACTTGCCCAAGGTGAAACAACTACGAAGTTCCTGAAACGAGATTTGAATTCTGGTCTTCTTGACTTGAGGCCCAGCACTCTATTCACCGTGCAACAAAGTTGCTACTCCGCTTGTCAAAAATACTTGGAAGCTGTCCCTGGGTCCCTGTCCATTACTATGTGAGCATTCCTCTTATCTTTGCCAGAACCACTTCCCAGCCATTCCTAGACCATGCCATTTTAACTGTATCTGCTCTTGTAACTTCAGTTATGTCTTGTCCTGCCCCTATTAGAATGTAAGCTCCCAAAAAACAGACTGCTTATTTTTGCCTACTTATTTCTGTATCACCAGTTCTTAACAACAATGACTGGTGCATGGTAAATTTTAATAAATGCTTTATAAATTTTCTCTCCATTCATTGGGGCAGGGAAATGCCTGGGAATTCTGTCTGGGTCTTTTTAATGTTTATTACCCATCAGTAGAAAATCATGCTATTGAATGAACAAAAACACATTTTAATGGCTTATTGTGTGCAAAACACTGTACAAATAAAGTATATAAATAGAAAAATATATAAATAGAAAAGAAGTATAGTAGTTAGTCTCAAGGAGTTCTCATTTCAATAGGCAAAAGAACACACTTAGGAGATTTCAACTCATATCAGATGGAAAGCCCAATTAGGTTGCAATGACAAACAGATAGTGAAGAATCTTCTTTATGGTTCTTTATGGAACATGCCACACAAGCATGACATCATGAAATTGACATATAATGCTGATGAACTTCTCTGGGCAACAAAATTTTAACATAATTTTTTCATTAGCCCTCACGACTAGCAGTATCAAGTCTTGGTCAGATCTACAAATGTTGTACGGTATATAGTTCAGTGGTAGAGTTTCTCAATGCAGATCAAGAGGTCCCCAGTTCAATTCCGGGTGCCCCCTTAAAAGGTGCCTTTTTTTCTGGTCTGCAATAGCTATGCCCACTGAGGAGGCAGAGGTTATAACACCTGCAAAAGGAACTGTCCAGTTTCATATACACAAAGTATTATCATATTCATTCTCCCTACTTGCCTTCTTTCCTGCCAATGGTTGTATGGGGCCTAGCTAATATCAAAGAGAAGATCAAGGAAGGGGAAAGCTAATATTCCTGAAGCTCGAGGGTTCACTCTGTTGTGGCAGTTGGTCATGGGTTGGGATTTGTTGTGGTTGGGATGGCAGCTTCTTTCTCTTTGAGGTTGTATCACTTAATGATGGATATAAAGGCTTGACTGGAAGCAAAGTCAGTCATCTAAGGGTCCTGAAAATCCTCTGGGTTATGGTTTCCATGTAACTCAAGAAGAGAATGTGGTTAAGGTGTTGAAAATTATTTTTTCATCTCCACCTGCCTGGAACTCCACTCCCTCACAACGTCCTAGGATGCACATTCCCTGTTCCTAGCAAAAAAGATGGAAATATAATCTCATGGAGGACTGAAAGATCTGGGCATGGCAGTCTCTAAAGCACCTTAGAGAAAAATGCACCCTCTACAAATAAATTTCCCCTACACCCATACTAGCAGCTTGGACAAAGCTTCAGACATACCAAAACGGTTATAAACCTCTTCTTTGGCACATGCATGATCATAAGTATATTCACAGAGAAAATCTAATCTGTCTCATACATCCATCATCATAAATGATGAACAAATGACAAGACATTTATTAAGTATTGCTGTTTGAAAAGCACCATGCTAAGTGCTATGAATACAAATGGGAAACATTTAAAAAATTGAGTAGTCTTATGAAAATTCAAAAATATTGACTTGAGAATACATGATATTTCTTTTCATAAGATTTAACTTCCTAAGTTTACTTGCCTTGAATTAAAATGTAATTGAGTTACTGAAGGAAAATTTTAGTTTCCATCTATTTGCATGAGGACTAAACTAGCTTTGGAAAATTCACTCACCATCACTGAAGAGAAGAGAGGTACCAGTTACAGGTACCTGATACCAACAGCAATTTGTTTTAATCTATTTATACATGATATGCTTTATATTAGAATTAAGGGAGCAGTTATTTCTTCCTACTTTGATTCTGATTGAGACTAAGGACTTGCATAGAGATATTTTTGACCTATAAAACCAGTAGAATATATTCATATTATTTGAGTTTTGTTCCCTTTAATAGATGGTTCAAGGGATTGTTTCAATATACTACCTACCATATTTAAATCTAGGTCATTCATTAGTTCATATTTGAATTGCTTAACCTCCTCAATACCACAAGGGTCTTGGTAACCAGAGTGAGAAATGTTTAGCTGTATGAGGGCCATTTATGACCATTATCATGCTAATGACATTATTTTAATTTTATATTGACTTATTTTGCTTTTACATAATCTTAATTTTCAAAAATATCCCTCCTATTTCCCTTACTGTACAAACAATTCTTAGAAACAAAAAGTAAAAATGAATAAGAAAAATATATTGATACATCAGTCAAGTCTGACAGTAAATACAATGCTCCATAGCTAGAGGCTGCTGCTTCTTTAATGAAGTGAGGAAGGTCAAACTTTTTTTCTTTCAGTGCAGAATTGAAGATTATAATTAGATCGTGTTTAATTGAATTTAATTCCTTTTTTTTCTATTTCCATTATGTTGCAGTAATTCTGCATATTGTTTTCTTGGTATTGTTTATCTCACCTTGTTATCAGTCCATAAAATTAATCTCACTTCTTCATACTCTTCATATTTATTTCTTCTTAAGGTTCAGTAACATTCCATTATATTCAGGAACCACAGTTTTTTAGTCAGTCCCTGACCAATGAACATGTGCTTTGTTAAACTAAGAAATTCAAAATAGTTTACAATAATGACATAGATGATAGCATAGTTTTCTTGTCATCAGTAGAAAGTACATGAAAGTTGCACATGAACACTGATGATTTCTGTTCTCTGCTTAGTGAATAAGGTCTTGATTATTCCACTTCGATCCTTAGACTTCCAATTAAATCTATTTCCTTGTTAATGAAAAGGAAGCATTAATTAATTTAGAATCTCAATAGTGAATTATATCTGCAAACTGTGTTGCCTCTTTATTATGGATTTCATTTTAATATTTAAAAAAAGATACTGGGTCAAAAAAGGGATGAGTTCTTTTGAAAAGATTAATTTCTTACTGAGTTCATAGAAGATTGCTTTTGAATTCCAATATTTAACCCAAAATTGAAATTGCATTAGAAATTTTTTTCTGCCCTGTCCAATTGATAAATCAATACTGAGCTTCTATCTTGGAATGTAAAATTGAAAAATGCCCCTGCCACTTCATGAGAGGATCTCATAATCCAGCAGATAAAATTACACACAATATTAGAAGGACCAACACAATGCTATGGGAGACACTTGACATAAACTCACCTCCCATAATTGCAGTAAATAAGGGGATTTTTCCTCATGGTCTCCGAGGTGCCCTTCCAGCTTTAAAAGTATGATCCTGATCCTACTTTTTATAACCCTTTGAAAGTCACATAGCCTCTTTTAACCACAATTTCCCTAAGAATAAAAGGAGCTAATAAAATATGAGAGCACTTTATTAATCTTACAAATCTATAGAAATATATTCATTCTTATGTGTGAAGAGATTATTCCTTTGCAAAACAATTAGCCTGACCTGTGTGATGCAAGTTATCTTAGAAGGAAAACACTGCTATTGTAGTTTGTTATTATTTTTAAGCTGTAGGTGCCTACTTCAGTTATTCTCACAGCTTCTGTTTCCTTGAGTTTGAGTGTCACTGTTAGTCAGTTGACTTTTCAGTTTTTATTGTCCCAATTAGGGAAACTATTTTTCAAGCCTATGCTTTATGACAGGGCTCTCCTGGAAGAATCCTCTTGTTTTCACGAGTGCTAAGAAAGCTTCATTGGGAGGAGTTAGAATGAGGCTAGACCAGACAAAGATAGCACTTTAGTCAGTTCGATATTTTGACAAGAGCAACTGGGCTTTGACAAAAACAACTTTTATTTGCTTTTGAAGATGAGCTTTTTTGTTGATGAAGGACAGCTCACTAGTAAAAAGAAAAGAGATCTTTTTCCTCTATCAAGAACCTTAGAACTCAGCAGAATAATAAACCCAGAGCTGTGAGCAAACTGCTGAGAAATATGAAGTTTATTGTGCTTTATTTACTAAAATAAGATCAAAATCAAAGCTACCTAGTTCAGGGAAGATTGAAAATGGATATCCTTGATAATGAAAGTCATGGTAACCTAGGCTAAGGAATGATTTTATTGTATTAGGATGGACTCTCCCTAGCATGGGTAACACTTCTATAAACAAACAGGGATTTGGGCACTCCATTCAGAATTGAATAAAGTTTGAGTAGGAAGGAACCTTAGAGTTTTATTGCATAATTCAATCCTTTATTTTATAGTTGAGAACTAAGACCCAGAGATAGGAAGTGACTTGTTGAGAAATAGTGAGCAATAAGTGCAGATTTTTTCAAAGTGTGAAGAGATATATAGCATCAGCAATATGAAGAATTTAGATCTCTTTCATGAACTCAAAGGTAATGGAAAATGTGAGAACTTGTAAAATGGAGTAAGCACCCAGAGTAGAAGGTGCTTCATATATCATTCAATCTGTTCCTATAGAGGAGTTGTCTCTGGTATTGACTATTCAAGAAAAGCAATTCTGGACATATGGTCCATCCAATAGATATTTGTTCTTCAAAATGATTAAGAGAATATGAAGGCCTTCAGGTAGTAGAATTCCATATCTTCCTTCAGGAACCTGTATTGATGATTTCACTTTTTTCTCTGTATTCCAAGAGCTTAGAACATTGCCTCACACAAAGTAAATGCTTAATTAATCCTTGTTGATTAACTTATTGAGTCAAGTACTCCACTTTAGAGGTGAGGCTACAGTATGTGTCTAGTAAAGTGATATTAGCTGATTTTTTTGTAACACTTTAAGGCTTGATAATTGCCTTTTATTTAAATTGAGTTTCATAAATACCCTATGAGGAAGATACCATAGATGCATTTTCCATTTTATAGATAAGGAAACTGAGAGTCAACATTGTGTATTCATAAGCACACAGATATAAAAATGTCAGAAACAGGATATGAATTCACTTCTTTTGAATTGTTATCTAGCACTCTGTCTACTACACATAGGAGAGAAGTTAGAAAAGTTAAGTTGAGGACTGTGAATGATCTTTCACTGTCATGCCAAAATATGGTTTATTATTTTTAATTTTTAAAAAATGAGAAGTCAATGAAGAATTTTGGATAGAGATTTGAAGAAAAATTGAATAAACACTTCATTTCTAAAGACAACCTTGTCAGAGAAGACTTCTTTCCATCCATCAGTTGGGGAAAGGCTGAACAAGTTGTTGTATACGATTGTGACAGAATACTATTACGCTATAAGAAATGATGAGCAAGATGCTCTCAGAAAAAACCTGGAAACACCTACATGAACTGATGCAATGTGAAAATAGCAGAAACAGAGGAACATTGTACACAGTAATAGCAATATTGCATGATGATCTACCATTAATAACTTAGCTCTTCTCAGCAATACAATGATCCAAGAGAATTCTGAAGGACTTATGATGAAAAGTACTGTCCATCTCCAGAAAAAGAACTGATGGAGCTTGAATGCAAACCAAAGACACTTTTTCTTTATTTATTTTCTTTTTTTTTCTATGTGTTTCCTTTCACAAGATGATTTACATGGAAATGCGTTTTATATGACTACATATGTATGACCTGTATCAAAGCTTTTGTACTGTCAACAAGGAGGGGAGAAGAGGTAAAGAAGGGGAGAATTTGGAATTCAAAATTTTGAAAAAATAATAAAATCATTTTACATGTAATTTGAGGAAAATAAAATATCAAATTAAAATAATTATTCAACAGTAAAAGAAAAATCCTCCTCTCCTTTCCTTTTTTTATTCCTAGAAAAGTTATAAAGATATTGCTATTGCTGTGCATGTCCATTGCCCATGATTTCATTTTCCAAGATTTTTGCAATTGTTTTCATTCCTTATGCCATTCCTGACTAGATCCCTAATTAGAACTCAAATCCCACATATAAGGAATTAGGATTATATCATTTGCTTATAATTTTCTAATAATTTAAGGGGGAAAACTAAAATTCAATATACCTTTCCATGTTCTGGAGATTATTAATGTACTGAAATTTAACTCCTTATGATATATATATATATATATATATATATATATATATATATATATATATCTCATTTAGGGTGGAGAAATCTGTTCAAAGAAAGATTTCCATCTTCCCTAAAATCGCAAATAGATATTTCCCCTCCTCCCTTTCACACGTGCGTGCACACACACACACACACACATTTTCATAACAAATAATCTCCATAGCCTTTTTCCAGAGTCTGATTCCTCAACCAAAGGATAGATCAATAAAAAAGTCAAGAGAAAAGAAGTGATTGCAAAGTGTTTCAAGAAATCTCTTTGAAGCATGCAAGTAGAAAGAAAATAAAAAGATCACAAGAAACTCTCCATTGGACATTTAAGAAATTCATATGCAAGTAATCTTCAGAGGAGAATCCATACACCTATTAGAAGAGAGCTAAATTTGCAGCCTAATTAATTTCTCTTCTAACATGAAATACTTATGACAATTAATGTCTTCTGTACATGAAAGAATATTGATCTATATTATGTATTCATATATATATATATAGATAGACAGATGTGTATGTATATATACATGCATAACACATGTGTGTATGTGTGCATGTGTATGTGTATATACATGCAAACTTGCATGCATAAACAAATGGACTCTGGCTGCCTTTTGTTACCTACAAGGACTGGGATCATGGCTGCTAAAGGAGAAACAGAGAGAACCACAAGAGAGAAACAGAACCAGACTGTGCTTTGAGTTAAGAACCTAGGTAAGTAAACAAAATATAAAGATGGGAAAGACTGATCAAAACTACATAAAATGTTTAGTAGGATTCAATCTGTATATAGGAACTATTCTGGAAAGTCTAAAACCTTCAAATCTTGCAATATGTCTGTTAAAATAGCCATAACAATGTTGAATTTGATCATATCTTTTATTCATATTAAGGAGAGAATATTGGATACATAACAATTTATAATTCAATTCAACAAACACATTAAATGCCTTATTAATTACAAGGCATTGTACTAGGCACCCAGGATACAACAGTTGAAAACAATACTTTCTGACCTAAAGGAACTAATGATCTTCTAGGGAAAATATGATTGTATACAAACAAATTTAATACAGATTAATACAAAAAAGTGAAAGATGCAAAGGAGAAATTCAAATGTTCCCTGACAATTTGGAAGATGGAAGGAGAAGATTTAGCTGTAGAAATCACAGAGATTCAGAAATGAGGGAGTTCTTACCCAATCCCACCACATGGCTGACCTGTCTCCCATTCCCTCATCACTAAAAGAAAAATATCAGAGGTGTAGATGATGAAGATGAGGAGCATTCCAGGCTTAGAGAAAGTTCAAGATAAGGTGGCCAAAGGTACCACAAGATCAAGGAAGAGCTAGTAGTGCAACTTTTCTGGAATATAGAGTTAAGAAAGGCCCTAAGGTGAATTAATATGAAAATGTGTGGTAATCAAAACATGAGTGGAACTTGAATGCCAAAGTTTATGATTTATCTTCAAGGCATTAGGGATCTATTGTTTTTATGCATTGATTTACTTGTTTGTTTTGTTTTAGTAGGCCTGGACACTGTATCAAATGGAAATTAAAATTAGAGAGGAATAAATTGGAAATCCATGTCTCTGGTCTATATGACTCCCACAAATCCCAACGTGAAAATCTAGGTGGTAGTCTAGATTCATACAAAATATTGTGATGCATTTGCAATATCCAATGTTTTGTCATCAGTATGATCTTCCCAGCATGTGAGTTGTTATTTGGTAATAAGTTCAGTGAGTGAACTCATCCAGGCAACTAAGGTATCACTTAGACAATTGCAATAATAAAGTCTTAATGACCCCTTGGTGGCTTCTTATGGTAAATGGGATTTTTTTTTTGCATGGTCTTCAGAAACATTTAGATGATTTTATGGGACAAACTTTCAAAAATACATTCTTACTTATAATTTTAATCCAGAATATGACCTTTTATTAAATTTGATTCAATGATGCCCTTTTATTTGTTTAGCTTTTTGTGTTAGCAATATAAAGGAGGAGCTCAATGGATGGCTCAGTGGAGCCTAGGGCAGGCACATTGTTCAATAAGACAGCATGCATAGATGAGTCACTAGCCAGCTATAAGCAAGATCCCTATATTTGTTAGATTTCATATAAATAGCTCAGTGGAAATCTTGACCATAACATCAAGCATGAGTTTTATAGGAAATATAAATATTAACCTGTCAGACAATCAATGGTAAGGAAAGGGGGATCTTTAAATAGTCAAATATAAAAAGACACATTTTATGAATGGAAATTCCCTGTATTAATTTCAATTCTTAGAATTTTGACGATTCAGCTAGCTTCCCTGCGGACTTCATCCTTTTCATTTTGACAATTTAACTTTACCCTAAGGAAGCCAATAAGATTCCATGTTCCTGATTTCTTTCTGGTCTCTTTGTTTAATTGCATGTGCTAAAATCTTACAGTATGACCAATTTACTCTTCCCACCTTTTTAATAATATATTATTTTCCCAAATACTTATAAATACAATTTTAACATACATCAAAAATATGAGTTCCAAATTTTTCCCTTTATCCCTCACTTCCCACTTGCCTAAGATGGCAGGTAATTTGATATGTTATATATGTGCCACCATGTAGAACATATTCGTTCCTCCCATCATCTTTTCTTATTGACAGGACATCAGAAAGAAACAGCTTTTCCATTAGGATAAGATTAGTAGTCAGACAGTTGAATGGTTAAATTACCAAATAGTAAATAAGGTTTGTGAGTACAAATCTCTTGATATCTTGTTGAGGCAGAAAGTTATAGAAAGATGGAAAAGAAAAACCTCCTTGGAAGTCAGGTCATGACAATAACCCCAGTTCCCGGAAATGGTGTTGATGATGTAATTTATAAGTTGTTTGATGCTGTGAAAAATCAGCAAAGCACAAAACAAGGCAGGTGCTTACTTCAACTATGATCTTTGAAGAGTTTGCTCTGATAGTTTGGGATGGTTTTTAAGGATTAGAATTAGAACAACATGTACTTCTTCCCACAAATAAACTGTGAAATGAGGCTTGTATGTGTGTGTTTTTTTTTTTTTATTCCAGTTTCTGAGCCAGTGCTTCAAGGTGCCAGTCGAGTTAAGAAGTAACATTATTTGTATCATTGTCAAGGTGTAAATATGATAGAAAAAATGGTTTCCAAAGTGCGCTGGAACCAAGTTCACAGTCGGAAGAAAAAATTTCCCTGATTAACATTTTTTGTAAACAAAACACATTTTTGGAGTGCATCACTTTGTAAGTGACTGCCAAAGATTAGAAAATGTTATTTTAGAGTTTTTCCTAAAGTTCTGTTGTCATAAGCAGAACCAGTCACTTCTTAAAATACAAATGGCTAACTCAATAGAGTCAGTAGAGTAATAACAGTAAATATAATTTGAAACAATTTCAAAATACTTTTGGCAGATGTATGCTTCCAATACCAAAAGTGTTCCCTTTCCTGGGATTTTTCATATTCTAAGAACTATCTCCCCCCTTTTCGAACATGGGGGATTGGACTAAGAATCAGAAAGTACAAGGCTCAATTTTTGCCTCACACACTAGCTGTGTGATTTTGGACAGGTCTCATCATCTCATAAAATTATTATTTCTTCATCTTTAAAATGTAAGTACTAATATTTACCTCATAGAATTGTGATGATCAAATGAGATGATATAGTTATTTGAAAACTTTGAATTGCAGTATTATTAGTTTTTATTATCGCATTATTATTTTATCTGGGTTTCAGAGAGTTCCTCAATTTTCTTTCAAGCTACCTTTTGGGGGAAAGGGGATAATGGACCATAATTTTATTTATTAATACATCTTCTTCATTTACTTGTTTTTATATGTTTCTGAATGAACAATTCATTTTGTCTCCCTCCTTTTCCACCTCCATGGAAAAGAAATGTAAAACAATTTTATAATAAATATAGATAATCAACAAAAACAAATTCCTACACTTACCATGTTTAAAAATACATGTCTCCTTCTGAATCTTAGGTTTATCATCCCCTCTTTGAAAGGAAAAAAAGTATCATGTTTCATCATTGATCTTCTGAACTTGTATTCAATCATTGCATTGACCTATCATTTCATCATTGTAGAGTCATCCTGTCAAGCAATTTGTTCTACCAAATCTAATTAGAATTTTCTGAGCAATGTTAATATTAGTGCTGTTATATTTTTATTTAACATCACATGGGCTATTTCAAAGAGAGATGAGTTTTGTAAAAATGATATTTCAATCAAGATAATAGAATATAAATTCATATTATATATATATATATATATAATTGCTGAAATCATTTTTACATTCCAGAAGCAAAAATATATTCTAGGGATATCCACCTCATCCTGTTCCCAAATTATTTTTTCCCTTTGTACAGTCCTCTACATTTTTAAAGCCTTTCATTTGATGTAGCTTGGGATATTATAAGTATTTTAATGGGGGTACTTTTAAATACTCTTAAACTTTTATGAATAAATGTTATTTCCATATGAGAGTGGACAGCATTTGGGTCTGGGAAAATATTTCTTTTTTCCAAAAATGTTACTTTGGTTCAATTCTCTAAAATATTTTACTTTTGGTATTTGTAGTGTGGAAATTTCTCCTCTCTCAGCTCATAAGATTGGGGATTTTTCAAGCAAAATTCTAGCCACCAGGTGGTGCCTTGCTAAGCCTTTGGTACATGCTAAATATTTGCAATGTTCAAAGATATTTTCATACTTTCCACCATTTATTTTTTGTAGTTTATTGAGGTTATGTACAACTTGCAATCTGTCCTCAGGCTCCAGATGAAGAACCTGGGCTTAAATTTTTGTGTCCTGAGTCCAGCTTGTTAAGAGCTCTGACTTAGAGTTCTAAGAGATTTATTGCTGAGCTTTCAATATGACAAGCTATATAGTAAACTAGGAAAATTATTATTTCAAATTTATCTTGTTTACCCATGATACTTTGGATGTGTTCACCTCCATTAGTCAATGAGATCTTTGTGAATAGGTACCATTTTTTTCTCTTCTTTAATTTATATCTGCCTCCTAGCACTAAGTGTGGTACCTCACACATAGTAGGTGTTTAATTAATATTTGGTGACTGACAGATATGGATATCAAAACTATTGTATCATTTTGAGACAAATATAATTTATCTGAGTAGAGAAAGAAGATGAAAATTTAGTTGAATTTTGTCTTTTTTTCTGGATCTTCATTCAGATTATATCTGACTACCATGGATATTCCTCAGGGTTCTTTCTGGGATATTTTGTTTTCTCTTTCTTTATGCCATTTTGCTTACATCTCATAGACTCAATCATTACAATACTAATGATTTTCAGATTTTATTATCCAGTCCAAACCTCTCTCTCAGCCTCTAGACTTCAATCTTCAATGATGGAAAATCCTGAACTTAATATTGCATAAACATCTGAAACTTAACATTCAAAATACTTCCTCCAAAATCAACCTTCTTGTTAAAGCAGAGTTCTTAACAAACTTGACTCAGGACACAAATATTAAAGTCTAGATTCTAAAACTAGGATCTGAGAATAGATTGCAAGTAGTTCATGATCTTAGTACATTACAAAAAAAATGGTGGAAAGTATGAAAACATCCTTGCACACTGTAAATATTTACAGTATACTGCTGTCAAAGATGCAACCATCTTTCCCAGTCACCTAGGCTCTCAATCTAGGTGTCATTCTCAACTCCTCAATCTCTTCCCCTGTCTATATTCAATATGTTACCAAGTCCTATTGATTTCACTTCTGTAATATCTCTCATACGTGCCTTCTTCTCTCCTTTGTCTCTGCCATTAACCTGGTGCAAACCCTCATTACTTCATGCCTGAATTATTGTAATAGCCTGATAGTTGGTTTCCTTGCCACAGGACTCTCTCAACTCCAGGTCATCCTTTGCTCTTCAGTTAAATGGATCTTCTCAAAAGCTTGCCCATATCAGTCTCTTCCTCTCCAATCCAATAAACTCCAATGGTTCCTTGTTACTTCCACGATTAAATGCAAAAACTATCTCTTTACATTCAAAGCCATTCATACTCTAGCCCCATTCTGTCTTTCCAGTCTTCTTACACTTTACTTATCTCCATGCTCTCTATAATCCATTGATATTGACTACCTTGGTATTTATAACACAAGATACTCCATGTCTTGATTATATGGATTTTCACTGGCTGTCACACATGCCAAGAATTCTTTTTCTCTTTCTGTGAGCTTCCTGAATTCCTGACTCTCTTTAAGGCTCACATGAAATCTCACCTTTTAGAAACAACAACAAAAACAGCAACTTTTCTGGAACCCCCCCTTATTTTTAGTGCCTTTTCATTGTTCTTTTCTGCAGTTTGTTCTGTAGATACCTTATTTGTACATAAATGTTTGTATGTTGTCTTCTTCATTAGACTGAAACCTTCTGGAGATCAGAGATTCTTTGTTTCTTTGTATCCCTGATATTCAAAACAATATCTGATGTTTTAATTGTCTAACTGAAGCAGGAAGTGACAGATAATATAGATGCTGTTGAGGAATAGTTTCAAATGAACAAAGGAACAGATTGAGATGAAAGAATCAGAGAAATTACGCAGCAGATTGATTAGGTTGACTGTAAGTTTGTGGCTTAGTGATTTCAGTAGAATGTCACTCTATTAATCTCATAACTGAAAACATTGATTCAACATAAAAGCTAGGAAGTTCAGTGAACAATTTTTGAACAGAAAAAGATTACTCTGATCCCCAAATTCCAATCTTTAATAAAGGAAAGCTGAGACAGACTCAGCTGTTTTAATTTATTAGGAAGATCAATGATCCCTAAGAAACTGGATCCAAGACTCCCCTGAAGTCATAGAACACTTCTGCAAATATTTATAAGAATGAGAGAGCACTGCAAATGGAATAAAGTGGTAGAATTCTTTGATTGGTCAGTTCCAAAAGGAGGAAGTCCACATGATTGGTCAAAGGAAAATGTCAATTAATCATCAAAGTGTAATCATCAGACTTTCTACATGTCATCAATCACAATAGTTTAATCAATGACTAAGGCACAGAATTCTAGGACTTCCTATTTGCAAAAAAATAACAAAATTGGAAACATATTCTAGAACACAACATCTCTTAGAGCACAGCAAATCTACGTTAACATAGATTACTACAGGTCTATAAATCCTTATAGTATAAACCTACTTTATAAATCATTTAAAAACAATATAATCATTACTAAATGAATACTATCATAAATATATTATAGGCAATCAATCCCAATCTTCAGGATTCCTGTTCTAGCATTTAAACCTAATTATATCCTATTTTTCTTATTTGTAGACAATCGCTGATACTCATAAATCACAATGAACTAAGTAGATATTGATGAAATTGACTAGGACTATTATTTTTATAATACAGAAGTTCATAATTATAGAGATCTAAATTTCAGTGAGTGTGTATATATATATGTGTGTGTGTATATATATTCCCTTTGTTTTCACTCATGTACCTCCTTGCCAGGTTTCTGTGTATATCTAGATATTCTGGGTAGATGTACTATGTATATCTACTCTTTCCGTAGATGTTGAGTGCATTGATGGAAAAGTATAACCTCTTTATCTGTGGATTATGATATACATTTCATTTATGCATTTGCTTTAATATATATGCATAAGTTCATAATATAATTTTACTGCTAATTTCCCCTATTGTTGAGTAAATGGTTATACTTGAGATCAACAATTATCACCGTTGTAAGAAACTGGTTGTATAAATAAAAACATTTAATTCAGCCTCACTGAAGTGGCTGAAGTACAAAAATGGTAAGTAACAGAAACACATTTCCTCACATCAATATTACTCCTAAAATGTTCAGATTTGTGGATAATAATGTGATGGTGGTTCTTCTCTAAAACTTAGGACAGATAGGAATGAAAAAGCTAGCATATGGAGCAAGTAGGTACAATTCCTCAACCTGGAAATCATGCTTTCTTCCATTTAGGAAATAAGATAATGGATTTAAGATGAGACAACATTATGATAGGGTAAAAATATTTCTTTGAAAATCTCAAATTTTATACTAATTTTCTTCATTTATTTTGTTGGTCACATGGTATGAAGTTGTCCATATGAACTTCAAATACTTTAACATTTTTTTCTATACTTGATCTTTCTTACATATTTGCAGGAAATTAGGTCATGAGTGTTGAACTGAGTACAAAGTTCTGTAATAATTAAAAAAGAAAGTATATGTGGTTTAAGAAAACTTTGGGCACTCTTCAATTATTACTGAATTGTATGCTTTAACACTGTAGGAATTTTGGCACACCAATTTTGTTCTTTATAGATTATTTGAAGTAATATAAGCTGCAAATGTTCCTTTCTTACTTATTTTTAGTTTAGTATTATGGAACAAACATAATTACCAGTGATACATAGAACTGACAACAGAAGCAAGTTTTGGTTATTTGTCACCAAATGTGAAACCAAAGTGACACTTTCCAAATGACAATAAAATTAGTGATCCATACAATATTAAATGCTCATAATGTATGAAAAAATAAAGAAGAGAACAAAAGAGTCATGAATTGTTCATTATAAGAATTCAGTTAGAAGACAGAAAGAGAGGGTCAGGATTATTTTTATAGCATTCAAAATGGAAACTAAATTCTTCAACCAAAATCAATTTGTCTAAAAATTGATGAGATTTATAACAGTATTATGTTCCCTGTGTGTGTGTTTGTATGTGGGTGTGGGGGGGGTGTATGTGTGTGAGTGTAAGGGAGAAATAATGTACATATAACACATAGAGAGCTGAACTTGGAGTTAATATGACATGAGTCCATATCATCTTCTGATAAACTTAGTTTGTCACTCAAAAGATTCCATATAATTATATGATTATTTAAACAAAGGGAATGCAGCCTAGGAATATGTGTCCCAGTTAACCAGAAGAAAGCATACCTTAGCAAATCTGTAGGTGATCTTGATCCTCAGTGTGCTAGAGTGGGCAAACAAGAACACCAGGACTCTCCTATCAGCCTTGGCACTTTGTTCAGTTAACATAGCTGGGGAACTGGCAGACCCAAGTTCTGAGAACCACCAAGTGCTTCAGAGTAGCCCTGGGGAAATAGATAGCTACAAATGACCAAGCCACCATGTGCTTCAGCAGAGTCCCAGGGAAAGAGATAGATATCAACCCTACAGGTGCATAAGCAAACAGGCAGCTCTCAGCCACAACCATCCAGCCCTGCTTCAGCATAGTCCCAGGCAAACAGTCAGCCTGCAGAGAGGCCTGACCACCACATGCTTAAGTGTAGATATGGGGATACTCAGAAACTTCCCTCAGGCCCTCAGCACAGGCCATATACCACCACGAGGACACCAGTTCAACACCTCATAAGTGGCCTTCAGTGCAGGACCAGACATGAGGATCCCTGTGGGCTTCAGGGAAACATCAGTGAAGTATCAGTGTAAATAGCCAGGGCCTATTGTCACTAGCACAAGAAGCCTGAGACAATGCCACTAGCACATTGGGAGCAGAGCTCAAAAAAGGAGGAAAAGGCCAAAAATAATTTTTAGAAAAGGATGCACAGAAACCAACAACAAAATTATGACAAGGAAGACCAAGGCACAAATTCAAAAAAGTACAGAAAGGTCAAGCATTTATGGGCAAAAGCCCAAAGAAAAATGGGAAGTGGTCTTAAGTCCAGAAAGATGTCATGGAGGTGCTCAAAAAGAAGCTTAAAAATCATATAAGAGAGATGGAAGAAAAACTGGGAAAAGACATGAGAGTGATGTAAGAGAATTATGAAAAAGTCAACAGCTTGGAAAATGTTTACAAAGTAGAAATGGCCAAATGGAAGGGGAGACACAAAATTCCACTGAAGAAAACAATTCCTTGGGGGGCAGAGCCAAGATGGTGGAGTAGAAAGACTCATGTATGCTAGCTCTGAACCCACGGCCCATATATTTCCTGCAAGAAGAACTCCCCACAAGTTCTGGATCACTGCAAGGCACTCAGAAACACAGTGGAAAAGATCTCCGTTCCAGAGAGCCTTGGAGAGCCGTCCCCAGGGTGCGTTGCGCCCCAAAAAGTGGAGCCCACCCATGTGCTGCCCTGGCCGCGTGGCCAAAAGGAGCAGATCCAAGCAGGCTTCAGGGACGGAATCTCAGGTGGCCGGGAAGGTCCTTCCGCCCACAGACGCTACAGGTCAGTGAGAGAGACATCTGGGCTGGCTGAGAGGGGAGAGGGGTGTCTCCGTGAATCGGGCCCCCTCGAGAGGAAGCAGTGGAGGGAGCGGCAGAGGAAGCGGCAGAGGCAGCAGCTGTGGCTTCGGACAGCAGGAAGCAGCAGGTAGAAGTTCAGGGCCATTCCCGAAAATCTCTGCATAAAACCTCTGAGGGAAATGAGCCTGGGAGGTGGCAGTGCCCCCACCTGCTCCACTGCTGAAGGTCTCTGCATAAAGCCCCTGAGGGAACTGAGCCTGGGAGGCCAACCTGCCCCCACCCGAGCACCAGAACCTAAGCTCACATTGAATAGCAGCTGCGCCTGCCACAGAAAGCCCATTTGAATCTCAGACCACAAGCAGTAGCTGGGAGGATCTAGGCGGGGGTGGACAGGAATCTCAGAACTCAAGTAACTGGCTGGGAAAATGTCCAGAAAAGGGAAGAAAAATAAAACTATAGAGAGCTACTTTGAGGGGGTACAGATGTTCCCACCTTTCAATTCTGATGACGAGGAAATATTCTTACCATCAGGGAAAGACGTGGAGGTCGGGACCTCTGTATCCAAGACATCCCAGGTGGATGTCCGATGGCCTCAGGCCATGGAAGAGCTCAAAAACGATTTTGAAAATCAACTTAGACAGGAGGAGAAAAAACTGGAAGAGAAGTGAGGAGATGCAAGAAAAGCATGAAAAATGGGTCAATATCTTGGTAAAGGAGACCCAAAAAAATGCTGAAGAAAATAACACCTCGGAAAATAGGCTAACTCAATTGGCAAATGAGGTTCAAAAAGCCAATGAGGAGAAGAATGCTTTCAAAAGAAGAATTAACCAAATGGGAAAAGAGCTTCAAAAGCTCACTGAAGATAATAGTTCTCTCAAAATTAGAATGGAACAGATGGAGGCTAATGACTTTCTGATAAACCAAGAAATCACAAAAAAAAAAAAAAAAGAATGAAAAAATGTAAGAGAATGTGAAATATCCCATTGGAAAAATAACTGACCTGGAAAATAGATCCAGGGAGACAATCTAAAAATTATGGGACTACCTGAAAGCCATGATCAAAAAAAGAGCCTAGACGTCATCTTTCATGAAATTATCAAGGAAAACTGCCCTGACATTCTAGAACCAGAGGGCAAAATAAGTATTGAAGGAATCCATCAATCACCACCTGAAAGAGATCCAAAAAGAGAAACTCCTAGGAACGTTATGGCCAAATTCCAGAATTGCCAGATGAAGGAAAAAATATTGCAAGCAGCCAGAAAGAAACAATCCCAGTATTGTGGAAATACAATCAGGATAACACAAGATCTAGCAGCTTCTATATTAAGGGATCAAAGGGCGTGGAATAGGATATTTCAGAAGTCAAAGGAACTAGGACTCAAACCAAGAATCACCTACCCAGCAAAACTGAGTATAATACTTCAAGGTAAAATATGGTCCTTCAATGAAACAGAGGACTTTCAAGCATTCTTGATGAAAAGACCAGAGCTGAAAAGAAAATTTGACTTTCAGACACAAGAATGAGAAGAAGTATGAAAAAGTAAACAGCAAAGAGAAGTCATAAGGGACTTACCAAAGGTGAACTGTTTACATTCCTACATGGAAAGACAATATTTGTAACTCTTAAAATTTTTCAGTATCTGGGTACTTGGTGGGACCACACACATACACACATACACCCCGACACACACACATGTACATGCGTGCACTCACACACACATACACACAAGCATGCCCACACAGAGACAGAGAGCACAGAGTAAATTGAATAGGATGGGACCATATCTTAAAAGAAATTAAGGTAAATGGTGAGAGAGAAATGTAGTAGGAGGAGAGAGGGTGAAATGGAATGGGGTTAATTATCTCTAATTCAAGAGGCAACCAGGAAACTTTTTAGTGGAGGGAAAAAGAGGAGAGTTGAGAGAAAAAAACAAGAAGTTAACCATCATCACATTCGACTAAAGGAAGGAATAAAATGCACACTCATCTTGGTATGAAAACATATCTTACAATACAGGAAAGTGGGGTAGAAGGAGATAAGCAAGGGGTGGGGATGATGGAATGGAAGCCAATGGGAGGAGCGAGCAATTTGAAGTCAACACTCGGGGAGGGACAGGATCAAAAGACAGAATAGAAACAATGGGGGGCAGGATATGATGGAGGGAAATAGAGTTAGTCTTGCACAACACGACTATTATGGAAGTCATTTTGCAAAACTACACAGATAGGGCCTATATTGAATGGCCTGCCTTCCCAAAGGGAATGGATGGGAAGGGAGGGATGGGGAGAATTTGGAACTCAAAGTTTTATGAACAACTCTTGAGTATTGTTGTTGTTACTAGGAAATAAGAAATACAGTTAATGGGGAATAGAAAGTCATCTGGCCCTACAGGACAAAAGAGAAGATGGGGACAAGAGAAGGGAGGGATGATAGAAGAGAGGGCAGATAGGTGATAGGGAAAATTAGATTGCTCAGTGTATTGGGGTGGGGGTAGGGGATAAAAGGGGAGAAAATTTGGAATTTTGTGCAAATGAATGTAAAAAGTTAAATAAACTTTTATTATAAAAAAAAGTTAAAAAAAAAAAAGAAAACAATTCCTTAAAAGTACTATTGGTCAAATGGAAAGGAAAGTACAAAAGTTAAGTAAGAAAACAATACCTTATGTTTACGAGCTCCGAAATCAAAGCCCATGGAATTGGTGTAGAAAGAGTCCCCCATAGATTCTGGGTGAGTGCAAGGTGTGCAGAGGCAGAGTGGAGGAGATTTCTGTTCCAGGGAGCCCTGAGGACCCATCCCCAGGGTCCGGCGCGCCCCGGAGAGTAAACCCGACCCCCAGCGCTGCCCTGGCCGAGGCCGCAGAGAAGCGGATCCGAGCAGGCTTCAGAGATGGAAGCTGAAGCAGCCGGGAAAGTACCTCCGCCCACAGAAGCAGGTCAGTGAGAGAGGCCGGGCTGAAGGAGAGGGGAAGCCGGGCGTCTCCATGACTCGGGCCCCCTCGGGAGGAAGCGGCGGCGGCAGGGACGGGGGCAGGAAGCGGCGGAGGCAGAGGCGTGGGCTGGGGCTGAGGCGGCAGCGGCCCAGGACTCAGGAATCCCCCAGCAGCAGGCAGGATCTTCATTACGGAAGATTCCCACATAAAACCTGACAGAGCTGAGCCTGGGAGACGGCCCTGCCCCCGCCCCGCTCTGTTGCTGAAGGCTTCTGCTCGGGACCCCCCGGGGAGCTGAGATTGGGAGGCGGGCCCCCCACCCCGCCCCCACCCGCTCCATTCTTGAGAGTCTCTGCATAAGGCCCCCCGAGGGATCAGAGTCTCGGGGGAAGCCCGGGCCCCACCCCAGCACCTGAACTAAAGCTCACTGATTGGCAGCCGTCAGGAGGAAAGCCCATTTAAATCTCAGAGGCCAAGCACTAGCTGGGCGGATCCAGGAGGGGGTTGAAAGGAATCTCAGAAGACAAGTTAACTGGCTGGGAAAATGCCTAGAAAAGGGAAGAAAAATAAGACTTTAGAGAGTTTTTTCCAACAAATGCAAATGATCCCGACCTTCGGATCTGACGAAGATGAGGACATATTCCTGCCATCAGGGAAAGACGTGGAGGGCAGGGCTTCAGTACCCCAGACACCCCAGGGGGGTGGTGGGTGGGCTCAGGCCCTGGAAGAGCTCAAAAAGGATTTTGAAAAGCAAGTTAGACAGGTGGAGGAAAAACTGGGAAGAGAAATGTCAGAGATGCAACAAAAGTATGAAAAAACAGGTCAATACCTTGGTAAAGGAGACCCAAAAAAATGCTGAGGAGATTAACACCTTGAAAAATAGGCTCACCCAATTGGCAAAGGAGGTTCAAAAAGCCAACGAGGAGAAGAATGCTTTCAAAAGCAGAATGAGCCAAATGGAAAAAGAGGCTCAAAAGCTCACTGAATTTAATAGCTCTCTCAAAATTAGAATGGAACAGATGGAGTCTAATGACTTTACGAGAAACCAAGAAATCACCAAACAAAACCAAAAGAACGAAAAAATGGAAGAGAATGTGAAATATCTCATGGGAAAAACAACTGACCTGGAAAATAGATCCAGGAGAGACAATTTAAAAATTATGGGACTACCTGAAACTCATGATCAAAAAAAGAGCCTAGACATCATCTTCCATGAAATTATCAAGGAAAACTGCCCTGACATTCTAGAACCAGAGGACAAAATAAGGATTGAAAGAATCCATCGATCACCACCTGAAAGAGATCCAAAAAGAGAAACTCCTAGGAACATTGTGGCCAAATTCCAGAACTCCCAGCTCAAGGAGAAAATCTTGCAAGCAGCTAGAAAGAAACAATTCCAGTACTGTGGAAATACAATCAGGATAACCCAAGATCTAGCAGCTTCTATATTAAGGGGTCGAAGGGCGTGGAATAGGATATTCCAGAAGGCAAAGGAACTAGGACTCAAACCAAGAATCACCTACCCAGCTAAACTGAGTATAATACTTCAAGGGGAAAATATGGTCTTTCAATGAAACAGAGGACTTTCAATCATTCTTGATGAAAAAACCAGAGCTGAAAAGAAAATTTGACTTTCAAACACAAGAATGAGAAGAAGCATGAAAAAGTAAACAGCAAAGAGAAGTCTTAAGGGACTTACCAGGAGTGAACTGTTTACATTCCTACATGGAAAGACAATATTTGTAACTCTTAAAACTTTTCAGTATCTGGGTAGTTGGTGGGACCACACATACACATGTACATGCATGCACACACATACACACATGCACACACATACAGAGATAGAGAGCACAGATTGAACTGAATAGGATGGGACCATATCTTAAAAGAAACTAGGGTAAATGGTGAGAGAGAAATGTAGGGGGAGGGAAAGGGAAGGGGGTAACTATATGTCATTTAAGAGGCAGGTAGTTTTTCTTAGTGGAGGGAAAAAGAGGAGAGCTGAGAAAAAAAACAAAAACAAAAACAAAAACAAGAAGTTTACCCTCATCACATTTGACTAAACGAAGGAGTGAAATGCACACTCATTTTGGTATGAAAACCTATCTTACAGTATAAGAAAGTGGGGGAGAAAGAGATATTGCAAGGGGGGGATGATGGAAGGGAGGGCAAAGGGAGGAGGGAGCAATTTGAAGTCAACACTTGGGGAGGGACAGGATCAAAAGACAGAAGAGAAACAATGAGGGGCAGGTTAGGAGGGATGGTAATCCAGTTAGTCTTACACAACACGACTATCAGGGAGGTCATTGGCAAAACTACACAGATATGGCCTATATTGAATTGCCTGCTGTCCCAAAGGGAATGGGTGGGGAGGGAGGGATGAGGAGAATTTGGAACTCAAAGTTTTAGGAACAAATGTTTAGTATTGTTGTTGCAACTAGGAAAGAAGACATACAGTTAAGGAGGAATAGAAAGTCATCTGGCCCTACAGGAGAAAAGAGAAGATGGAGACAAGAGAAGGGAGAGATGACAGAAGAGAGGGCAGATTGGAGATAGGGAAAATTAGATTGCTTGGGGTATTGGGGTGGGGGGAGGGGATAAAAGGGGAGAAAATTTGGAACCCAAAAATTTGTGAAAATGAATGTAAAAAATTTAAATAAATAAATAAATTAGAATTATAGAAATTAAAAAAAAAAAAAAAGAAAACAATACCTTAAAGATAGAATTGAATCAGTGGAAGACAATGACATTATGAGACATAAAGAATTAATCAAACATATTCAAAAGAATAAAATAAATGGATGAAAATGTAAACTACCTCAAGGGAAAAGCAACTGACCTGGAAAATAGATTGAGGAGAGACAATATTAGAATCATGGGATTACCTAAAAGTTATAATCAAAAGAAAGACCTGGACAGCATCTTTCAAGAAATTATTAAGAAAAACTGGACTAATGTCTTTGAACCAAAGGGCAAAATAGTCATTGAAAGAATCCAGCAATTGACTCAGGAAAGATATCTCAAAATATATGCCTCAAGGAACATTAAAGCCAAATTTTAGATCAGGTCAAGGGAAAAATTCTTCAAGTGGCAAGATAGAAACCATTCTAATGTAGTTGAATAGCACTCAGAATCATACAAGACCTAGCAGATACAACATTAAAGGACTGGAGGTTATTGAATGTTAAATTCTGGAGGGCAATAGAGATAGATCTAGAACCAAGAATGCAAAATTAAGCATAATATATCAAGGAATAAAATAGTCATTCGATGAAATAGAAAGATTTCAAGCCTTCATAAAGAGAAGACAAGAATTAAACTAAAAGGCATGAGAGCAAGCACACAACCTTGTTTTACTTCATTGGTGACTGGGAAAGCACAAGAGTATTGTCCACTATCCAGAACCTAGGCAAACATGCCATCATGAAATTGACTTCTTGATTATAGTGAAACAAAAACAGTCAAAGATTCTACATTGATTGGCCTCACAATGTGGGGACTAACAGAAGACAGGCCAGATCAGGGCAGTTGGTAGACAGAAGAAAAACTCTGGGGAGTTGGGAAAGGTGAAAATAGAGAAAGGATAAACAGGAGGAAGAATATGATGGAGGGAAATCCACAAGTAGTAATCATAACTGTGAATGGATTGTCTTTTGATCTGTTTCTACTTCCATAACTGCAATGAATATGGAATTTTTTTCATGATAGCAAATGTATAAACTATATTAAAATTTCCTACCATTTTATGAAGAAGGGAGAGAGGGAGAAAATGAGAAAAATAGACTGTGTTCAAAGTCCTATTTTCATTTTAAAAATTAAAAAATAGAAAGATTGTCATTAGATTTAAAAAAATATAAAGTGATACATAGATTCAAATAAGGATAGAAAAATAATACTCCCTTTCCTCCAGAGGAATAAAGGAAGACAATCAGGAAATAAGAAACATGAAGTCTCAGTATTTTCAGGTCATAAAACTATAGAAGCTCTTATATATACATGTATTTAGACAGTTAAGATAGATACATGGTCAATAAATAGATGTAGATATAGATAAAGATCATACCTATATCAGTATGTGAAGCAGTGCTAAATAATGATCATTATAAAAAGAAACCTGTTAATGTATAATAATCCCTCACTATGTCTATTTCATCAAAAATATGATTAAAATTTTCCGTTATAACAGCTGAACTACTAAGCTGTGTATTTAGATCTAAAAAGTTTCAGCTCAAAGGAATTCAAATATATATTTCCTACTTTGTTGCCTACTAACCAATGCATTTTTTTATTGGGAGAGCAATCCAATACTTGGAAATTTTTCCTAATAATATTTATTTTAGTATTCTTTGGACTTTGTTGGTACACTTGAAGAAATGGAGAGAACTTATTTTTTTTGTCTATGTGGCCAGTAGAAAGCTCTTATTTCAAGTTATATGAAGTTGATAAAGATATTTACAATCTCTTCAATAAACTTTAGTAAATAATGCATGACTACATAGTAAAATTAAAATAATTGATGTAAGTAGTTTGGTTTGCAATAGGATGTGATTTATACAGAAACATGGAAGCTTCTGAGTAGAACTCATAAGAAAAGTAAGTGGGAGGGAGATAAGCCAAGATGGTGGAGTGAAAGAAGGGACTTGTTGACCTCTCCCCCAAATCCCCCCAAATGGCTGTACAAAATGCCTCTCAAGAAATTCTAGAGATACAGAACTCACAAAAAAATAGAGTGAAACAAATCTCTAGCCCAAGACAGCCTGGAGGCTATATCACATCAGACTGGGAGTGAAGTACAGTCACACATGCTGGAGCAGGCCTCAGGGGACAAATTACTGGCAGCTGTGGTGGTTTCCAGATGTTTTAGCTCACAAACAGGAATGACAGCTTAGATGGTCAGTGGGAAAATTCTGTCAGACAAGGGCGGGGAGGGTTGCATTCCAACCCAGTCCCAGGGCAGTGGAGGTGTCTGCATTGGCAGCAGCAATACTTGCAGCTGCTTCTGGAGCTCTAGGCCAACAGACACCAAGGGATCAAGCTGCTGATACAAAAACTCTGAAGCCTAAGACAGTATACCCACCCCTAAACCTACCCCACTGGAAGCAGAGTCTTACCTTGACAAAAAGTTAAAAGGTCATGTATTTCAACAAGAAAAGGAGCAGACAGCATAAAAAACTCAGACTACAGAATCTCACTTTGGTGATGAAGATCAGAACATAACAACTAGAAGAAGACAACAAACTCAAAGCTCCTATATCAAACACCTCCAATAAAAATATGAATTGGTCACAGATCATGGAAGAGTTCAAAAAGGATTTTGAAGATCAAGTAAGAGAAGTAGAGGAAAACTTGGGAAGAGAAATGAGAGTAATGAAAAGAATATCATGAAAAATGAGTCAACCACTTTTGAAAGGAGATCCCAAAACATACTGAAGAAAATACCACCTTAAAAAATAGACTAACCCAATTGGCAAAAGAACTCCAAAAAGTCAACAGGGAGAAGAATGCCTTAAAAAGCAGAATTGGCATTCTTCTCGGGGGAGGGGCCAAGATGGCAGAGTAGAAAGACTCACTGTATGCTGACTCTGAAACCACAGCCCATAAATTTCCTGTAAAAAGAACTCCCCACAAATTCTGGAATAGAGCAAACCACGCGGGAACACAGTGGAGGAGATTTGCCTTCCAGAGAGCCCTGGAAAGCCATCCCCAGGGGTCCTTTGCACTCCGTACAGTGGAGCACGCCCCTGCACTGCCCTGGCTGCGAGGCCCAGAGAGGAGCAGAGACGAGCAGGCTTCAGGGACAGAACCTCCTGTGGCAGCAAAGGTCCCTCCACCCACAGGTGCTCCAGGTCAATGAAAGAGATGTCTGGGCTGGCCAAGAGGGGAGCAGATTGTATCCATAACTCAGGCCCCCTCGGGTGGCAGGGGCAGAGGCAATGGCAGAGCAGGCACCAGCTCCACTCCATTACTGAAAGCCGGCGCATAAATCCCCTGAGGGAACTGGGCCTGGGAGGCGGCCCTGACGCCACCAGAGCACCAGAACTTAAGTTCACATTGAATAGCAGCTAAGCCTGCCACAGAAAACCCTGAGGCTGGGGAGCAGCATTTGAATCTCAGACCCTAAGCACTAGTTGGGAGGAACTAGCGGGGGGTGGACAGGAATCTCAGAAGTCAAGTAACTGGCTGGGAAAATGCCCAGAAAAGGGAAGAAAAATAAGACTATAGAAAGCTACTTTGAGGGGGTACATATGTTCCCACCTTTCAATTCTGATGACGAGGAACTATTCTTACCATCAGGGAAAGATGTGGAGGTTGGGGCCTCTGTATCCCAGACATCCCAGGTGGATGTCTGGTGGGCTCAGGCCATGGAAGAGCTCAAAAAGGATTTTGAAAATCAAGTTAGACAGGTGGAGGAAAACCTGGGAAGAGAAATGAGAGAGATGCAAGAAAAGCATGAAAAACGGGTCAATGCCCTGCTAAAGGAGACCCAAAAAAATGCTGAAGAAAATAACACCTTGAAAAATGGGCTCATTCAATTGGCAAAAGAGGTTCAAAAAGCCAATGAGGAGAAGAATGCTTTCAAAAGCAGAATTAGCCAAATGGGAAAAGAGGTTCAAAAGCTCACTGAAGAAAATAGTTCTCTCAAAATTAGAATGGAACCGATGGAGGCTAATGACTTTCTGAGAAACCAAGAAATCACAAAACAAAACCAAAAGAATGAAAACATGGAAGAGAATGTGAAATATCTCATTGGAAAAACAACCGACCTGGAAAATAGATCCAGGAGAGACAATTTAAAAATTATGGGACTACCTGAAAACCATGATCAAAAAAAAGAGCCTAGACATCATCTTTCATGAAATTATCAAGAAAAACTGCCCTGACATTCCAGAATCAGAGGGCAAAATAAGTACTGAAGAAATCCATCAATCACCACCTGAAAGAGATCCAAAAAGAGAAACTCCTAGGAACGTTATGGCCAAATTCCAGAATTCCCATGTCAAGGAGAAAATATTGCAAGCAGCTAGAAAGAAACAATTCCAGTATTGTGGAAATACAATCAGGATAACACAAGATCTAGCAGCTTCTGCATTAAGGGATCGAAGGGCATGCAATAGGATATTCCAGAAGTCAAAGGAACTGGGACTCAAACCAAGAATCACCTACCCAGCAAAACAGTATAATATTTCAGCGGAAAACATGGTCCTTCAATGAAATAGAGGACTTTCAAGCATTCTTGATGAAAAGACCAGAGCTGAAAAGAAAATTTGATTTTCAAACATAAGAATGAGAAGAAGCATGAAAAAGTAAACAGCAAAGAGAAGTCATAAGGGACTTACCAAAGGTGAACTGTTTACATTCCTACATGGAAATACTCTTAAAATTTTTCAGTATCTGGGTAGTTGGTGGGAGCACAAACACACAAACATACACACACACACACATGCAAACGCTCATGTACATGTGTGCATGTGCACACATACAGAGACAGAGAGAACAGAGTGAATTGAATAGGATGGGACCATATCTTAAAAGAAATTAAGGTAAACGGTGAGAGAGAAATGTAGTGGGAGGAGAGAAGGTGAAATGGAATGGGGTAAATTATCTCTCATTCAAGAGGCAAGCAGGAGACTTTTTAGTGGAGGGAAAAGAGGGAAACTGAGAAAAAAAGCATTAAGCTCACCCTCATCACATTCAACTAAAGGAAGGAATAAAATGCACACTCATTTTGGTATGAAAACCTATCTTACAATACAGGAAAGTGGGGGGAGAAGGAGATAAGCAGGGTGGGGGGATGATGGAAGGGAGGGCAATGGGAGGAGGGAGCAATTTGAAGTCAATACTCTTGGGGAAAGACAGGATCAAAGACAGAAGAGAAACAATGGGGGGGCAGGATAGGATGGAGGGAA
The DNA here is from genome assembly GCA_023548195.1 of Bettongia penicillata ogilbyi. NCBI lineage: Eukaryota > Metazoa > Chordata > Mammalia > Diprotodontia > Potoroidae > Bettongia > Bettongia penicillata. Next base: position 9,777,170 of record JAJHZJ010000514.1, on the reverse strand, counting down.
ATAGAGTTAGTCCTTACACACCACGACTATTATTGAAGTCATTTGCAAAATTACACAGATATGTCCTATATTGAATTGCCTGCCTTCCCAAAGGGAATGGGTGGATGGCGAGAATTTGGAACTTAAACTTTAGGAACAACTGTTTAGTATTGTTCTTGCTACTAGGAAATAAGAAATACAGTTAATGGGGAATAGAAAGTCATCTGGCCCTACAGGACAAAGGAGAAGATGGGGACAAGAGAAGGGAGAGATGCTAGAAGAGAAGGAAGATTGGTGATAGGGAAAATTAGGATGCTTGGTGTATTGGGGTTAGGGGGACGGAATATGGGGAGAAAATTTGAAACCCAAAATTATGTGAAAATGAATGTAAAAAGTTAAATAAATTTTCAAAAAGCAAAAAAAAAAAACAAAAACAGAATTAGACAAATGGAAGAAAGTAGAAAAGGAAGTCCAAAAGCTCACTAAAGAAAATAATTTCTTCAAAATTAGAATGGAGCAGATAGAAACTAACGACTTCATGAGAAATCAAGAAATCATAAAACAGAGTCAAAAAACTGAAAAAAAAATAGAAGACTGTGAAAAATATCTCATTGCAAAAACAACTGACCCCGAAAATAGATCCAGGACAGATAATGTAAAAATTATTCGACTACCTGAAAGCCACAATCAAAAAAGGAGTCCAGACATCATCTTTCAAGAAATTATCAAGAAAAACTTTCCTGATATTCTAGAACCTATGAATATTGTAGACAAATTGCAGAGTTCCTAGGTCAAGGAGAAAATGTTGCAAGCAATCTGAAAGAAATAATTAAAGTACTGTGGAAATAAAATCAGTGTATCACAAGATCTAGTAGCTTCTATGTTGAGGGATATGAGAGCTTGGAATATGATATTCCAGAAGTCAGAGGAATTAGGATTACAAACAAGAATCACCTCCGGAGCTCTACTGAGTATAAAACTTCGGGGGAAAAATGGACATTGAGTGAAATAGAGGACTTTCAAGTATTCTTTTTTTTAATTGTTTTTCATTATTTTTTTAAAAATAAATTTATTTATTTAATTTTTACATTCATTTTCACAAAATTTTGAGTTCGAAAATTTCTTCCCATTTGTTCCCTCCACCAACCCAAATATGTCGAGCATTCTAATTTCCCCTATCACCGATCAGCCCTCTCTTCTATCATCCCTCCCTTCCCGTGTCCCCATCTTCTCTTTCATCCTGTAGGGCCAGATGACTTTCAGTTCCCCATTACCTATATTTCTTATTTCCTAGTAGCAAGAACAGTACTCAACAGTCGTTTCTAAAACTTTGAATTCCAACTTCCCTCCATCCCTCCACCCCCCACCCATTCCCTTTGGGAAGGCAGACAATTAAATATAGGCCATATCTGTGTAATTTTGCAAATGACTTCAATAATAGTCTTGTTGTGTAAGAATAAACTATATTTTCCTCCATCCTATCCTGCCCCCCCTTGCTTGTATTCTCTCTTTTGATCCTGTCTCTCCCCGATTGTTGACTTCAGATTGCTCCCCTCCTCCCATTGCCCTCCCTTCCATCATCCCCCCCACCCTGTTGATCCCCTTCTCCCCCACTTTCCTGTATTGTAAGATAGGTTTTTATACCAAAATGAGTGTGCATTTTATTTCTTCCTTTAGTTGAATTTGATGAGGGTAAACTTCAGGTTTTTCTCTCAGCTCTCCTCTTTTTCCCTCCACTAAAAAGTCTCCTGCCTGCCTCTTGAATGAGAGATAATTTACCCCATTCTATTTCTCCCTCTCTCCTCCCAATACATCTCTCTCACTGCTTCATTTTTTAAAGATATTATCACATCCTATTCAATTCACTCTATGCTCTCTGCCTCTGTGTATGCATGCATGTGTGTGTGTGCATGTGTGTGTGTATGTGTGTGTGTGTGTGTGTGTGTGCTCCCACCAACTACCCAGATACTGAAAAGTTTTCAGAGTTTTTCCATGTAGGAATGTAAACAGTTCACCTTTGGTAAGTCCCTTATGACTTCTCTTTGCTGTTTACTTTTTCATGCTTCTTCTCATTCTTATGTTTGAAAATCAAATTTTCTTTTCAGCTCTGGTGTTTTCATCAAGAATGCTTGAAAGTCCTCTATTTCATTGAAAGACCATGTTTTCCCCTGAAGTATTATACTCAGTTTTGCTGGGTAGGTGATTCTTGGTTTGAGTCCTAGTTCCTTTGACTTCTGGAATATCCTATTGCACACCCTTCGATCCCTTAATGCAGAAGCTGCTAGATCTTGTGTTATTCTGATTGCATTTCCACAATACTGGAATTGTTTATTTCTAGCTGCTTGCAATATTTTTTCCTTGACCTGGGAATTCTGGAATTTGGCCATAATGTTCCTAGGAGTTTCTCTTTTTGGATCTCTTTCAGGTGCTGATTGATGGATTTCTTCAATACTTATTTTGCCCTCTGATTCTGGAATGTCAGGGCAGTTTTCCTTGATAATTTCATGAAAGATGATGTCTAGGCTCTTTTTTTGATCATGGCTTTCAGGTAGTCCCATAATTTTTAAATTGTCTCCCCTGGATCTATTTTCCAGGTCAGTTGTTTTTCCAATGAGATATTTCACTTTCTCTTACATTTTTTCATTCTTTTGGTTTTTTTTTTTTTGTGATTTCTTGGTTTCTCATAAAGTCATTAGCCTCCATCTGTTCCATTCTAATTTTGAGAGAAGTATTTTCTTCAGTGAGCTTTTGAAGCTCTTTTTCCATTTGGCTAATTCTTCTTTTGAAAGCATTCTTCTCCTCATTGGCTCTTTGAACCTCTTTTGCCTATTGAGTGAGCCTATTTTTCAAGGTGTTATTTTCTTCTGCATTTTCTGGGGTCTCCTTTAGCAAGATATTGACCCATTTTTCATGCTTTTCTTGCATCTCTCTCATTTCTCTTCCCAGTTTTTCCTCCACCTGCCTAACTTGGTTTTCAAAATCCTTTTTGAGCTCTTCCATGGCCTGAGCCCATTGGATATCTATTTCAGATGTTTGGTATACAGAGGCTTTGACTTCTATGTCTTTCCCTGATGGTAAGCATTATTCTTCCTCATCCAAAAAGAAAGGAGGAAATATCTGTTCACCAAGAAAGTAACTTTCTATGGTCTTGTTTTTTTTTTCCTTTTTCTGGGCATTTTTCCCAGCCAGTTACTTGACTTCTGAGATTCCTCTCTACCCCTGCCTCACTAGTCCTTGGTGTCTCAGATTCAAATGCTGCTTCCCAGCCTCAGGCCTTTCAGAGAGGGTTGGGGCTGCTATTCAGTGGGATTAAGTTCAGGTTCTCAGGTGGGGGCAGGGCTGCCAGGAACGGCTCGGTTCCCTCAGGGGTTTTATGCAGAGACCTTCGTTAATGGATCCGGGTTCCTCTCTGCTCCAGGCGCCTCTGACCACTGCTTCCCCTGCTGCTTCTTCCTGAGGGGGCTGGAGTTATGGAGACACCCGCTCCCCTCTTGGCCAGCCAGGTAGGGTCTCTCACTGACCTGTAGCACCTGTGGGTTGAGGGACCTTCGTGGCAGCCAGAGATTCTGCCCCTGAAGCCTGCTCGGATCTGCTCCTCTTGGGGCCACGAGGCCAAGGCAGGGCTGGGCTCCACTCCAGGTCTGGTACACAACGGACCTTTGAGGTTGGTTTCTCAGGACTCTCTGGAACAGAAATCTCCTTGACTCCGTTGCTGCACAGCTTCCACTTCTCCAGAATTTGTTGGGAGTTCTTTTTACAGGTAATTTATGGGCTGTGGGTTCGGAGCTAGCATATGTGAATCTTTCTACTCCACCATCTTGGCTCCTCCCTTCAAGTATTCTTGATTAAAAGATCAGAGTAAAATAGAAAATTTGACTTTCAAATAAAAGAATTGAGAGAAACAATAAAAGACTAATCATGAGACTTATTAAAGTTGAACTCTTTATATTCTCACGTTCAAAGATGATATTTATAACTCACAAACCTTCTCAGTATTAGGGTAGTTGTAGGAAGTAAATGGAGAGAGAGAGAGAGAGAGAGAGAGAGAGAGAGAGAGAGAGAGAGAGAGAGAGAGAGAGAGAGAGCACAGGATGAACTGCATATGAAGGGATGTTATCTAAAAAATAAAATTAGTTGTTAGTGAGGAACATATTGGGAGGACAAAGAGAGAGATCAACTGGGATAAAAGAGGCAAGTAAATGTTTCATCGTGGAAGGCAAGAGGGAGGAGGTGAGAGGGAATGAGTGAACCTTACTCTCATTGGATTTGGCTTAAGGAGGGAATAACATACACATTCAATCAGGTATCTTACCCTACAGGAAAGTAAGGGGCGAACGAATAAGGGAGATGATGATAGAAGTGAAAGCTGATTGGGAGGAGTAGTACTGTTACTACTTTTGGTAGACAACCTAATAACTGTTCTCTCCCACTTTTGCAAACAATTTTGAAAAGGACAGGGTCAAAGGAGAAAATAGAGTAAGTGGGGGATTGGCTAGTATGGAGGGAAAAAAAGTTATTTTTCACAACATGGCTATTATGCATAAACCCACATGTATAACCTGTATTGACTTGCTTGCTTTCTCAATGACAGTTGATGTGGAGGGAAGAGGAAGATAATTTGGATCTCAAAGTTTCAAAAACAAATGCTAAAAATTGTTTTTACATGCAACCAGAAAATAAGATATACAAGCAATGGGGTATAGAGATTTATCTTGCTGTACAAGAAAGTAAAGGGGAAGGGGATAAAAGGGGCGTAATATAAAGGAAGGCAGACAGGGAGAAAGGGTGTTCAGAATGCATAACATCTTGGGGTTGGGAGACGGCAGAGAAAGGAAAAATTTTAGAAGTCAAAATCTTGCAAAAGTGTTGAACATTAAAAATAATTAAAAATAAATAGAATATACTGAGATTTGAAATTAGACGGTCATCTGACTTCAGTTGATTTAAGAGTATAGATTCAATTTATTTTCATAATTTCAATTTGTTCTTGTTTTGAATAAAGTTTACTTCTACTTACAAATAAAAAAAAATGATACATAAGTAGCATTATTTTCACCTGAGGCACAGTTGAATGATAGAGGTAGATAGCAGATACAATACTGAGCAAAATCATACTGAGTATCAGTATGATATGACTTGTTTCCTGGAAAAGAGAGAAGAGAGGATCATTGAGAGGCTCACTGGAACAATAATATACTTAGTGTGTGGTGATGGGATACAATGCAGGGTGGTGTGGTCTAGAGAAATAGCATGGCTTGCGGCAGAAGTTTCAAAATAGAGATAGGGGTGGAAGGGTGTTCTCAAACTTCAACATGCCAAGTACTTCAATGTTTCAATGAATCCATGACCTCATTTACAGTGAGTACTCCTTCCAGTGACTGATTACAACTCATACACATGTCCTCATCCTTTCTGATTCTTATTTGACTTCTCACATACTCTCATCAGATAATCTAATAAGCCTGCTCTTTTAATATTGCATGGCAACCAAGGTAGAATTCAGTTTATTCAACTTATATTTGCTAGGGACCTAGCACAAGAGACCCACCTCCTTTCCCAGGCATACAATTGACACATTTATCTACTTCTACACTAAAAGTAAACTATCTACACTAAAGTAAAGGGAGAGTTTAGTGAATGACTTTTTGTTCACAGATGATTGCACTCTCAATGCAACCTCTGAGGCTGAGACACAATAGAATTTGGATCAATTTTCTGTTCTACTTTTAGACTAACAGTTAACACCAAGAAGAGAGTGGTTCTCCAATAGCCAGCACTGCATCATCCACATATGGAGCCATCAGTTAAAGCATATGGAGAAATTTGTAATGCTGTGAATAAGTTCATTTACCTTGACAGTATACTTTCCAGGGTTGTCCACAGATATGATGAGGTTGATGCATGCATCACCAGAGCTAGCTCAGTGTTTGGGAGGGTTTGAATGAAAGGGTAAGAGAGTTATTAGGTTGCCTACCAAGCTGAAGGTGTATAGAGACATTGTGCTGACTTCATTGTTGTAGGCCTGTGAAACCTGGACAATATACCAGTGCCATGAAAGGAAACTGACTCATTCCATTTGAATTGTCTTATGAAGATTTTGAAGATTACCTAACATGATAAGATACTAGACACTGAGGTCTTTTCTCCACCTGAACTATTAAGCATTCAAATTCTACTGCAGAGAACATGACAGATGGGTTAGTCATGTTGCTCACATGCTGAATGTACATTTGCTTAAAAGACTATTTTATTCACATGAGGCAAAATGCTCAGAAGTGACAGAATAACACTCTCAACGTCTCTCTGAAGAACTTTGGAATCAATTGTGAGACATACAAATTACTGACACAGGAATTGCTTCCAAAGGGCATGCTCACATCAAACAAAGCACTGTGCTCTTTAAGCAAAGCAGAATTGAAAAAGAAACATAAAATGCACAAATTTTGAGAAATCTACACTGCAAAAGTTTATAATGAGCTATTTGTCCCTAATCCACAGTAGAACATTCTGAGCTAATAGTCTGATCAGTCACAATCAGACACAATTTATCTTGTACCCATCATGGTGATATCAATTTGGTCCTCTTGAAACATGGAGGACCACAGTCACCACTACTTTGAAAGTAATTGTTAATAATTTATTTCAACCTAATTAGGACCACAATGTGTTTCTCCTTTGCTCTTTGCATGACTTATTTTTTTTTTATTCAGCATAGATTGCAGTGTTCCATAAATGCCAGACATATGACATCACCAGAAAAATATCTCACAAGTTATATATAATTTCTGACATCTGATTTAACCAACTCTCTTGTCTATTCAGTTCAGGCATCAGTGTTGAAATCCATTGTTTCTAGAAGTACTGGTGATCTAATTCAGTTCACTGCCCATCCAACCACATTTTATTGTATGGTCAAAAGATTGGTAAACCATTGGCCAAAGGATTTGCCTCTTGTATTTGTATGGGTTTTAAGTTAAGAATATATTATATCTTTTCTAAATTTCAAGAACACTTTATTTAAAAATATAAAATAAAGTAATGCATGAGCTGTGCAAATGCAGATAGTGGACTGAATTTGACCCACATATTATAGTTTGCCAGCTCTTGGTGTGGACCGTATTCCTTCTTCATTTACTTTCTTGTGAGTGGATTATAAAGATAAATTTTTGAGCAAGCATGAATTTTTTTCTGGTATATTTATGGTGGTTGTTTATATATTTAGAATTGGAAGGATGTCAATCCCTTTAATTTGCAGATAAAGACCCAAAATTACACGGTTGGTGAGAACTGGAGATTGAACACAAGTGTTCTGAATTTTATTCTTTACTACATTTTTCTATGGTTGAATGTGTTCAACACAATTTCATGTGGTAGGAGATATCTCTGAGAAGACCATCACATATATGTTGGCACTGAATTTATCTATTGGTCCAATTAACCTCAGAATTTTTGGTATTAATTATTTATGGTGAAAATGACCTGATTTTCAATTATCTTTCAAAATGCTTCCATTGCCACAAACAAATCTATATAATTTTAGGCATTGGTTTGATGGTTCATGGTCAAAACATAGTTCTGCCTTGCCATATGCTCTTTATTCCATGTAACATAGTGTTGACTATATCAAACACTGAAATATAAGCTGATATGTAGAATTTGGGTCACATGTTATCATATATGCACAAAACTATATGTATAGTGTGGAAACATTTTTTTCATGAAAGTTTGCACACATACACATATCAAACATGGAATCAAATGTGGAATCAAATGTGGAAAAAAATATAAATCTCAGACAATTATATGACTCTCATGCTATAAATGTTGTTTTTGTAGTTATGCCTCTGAAATTCTATTTTGAAATTTCCCACTAAACTGATTCTTGGCTATTTTTTTCTCTTTGAGGAGGCATGATTTAATCTCAGTATCCTCAGCTAAAAATAACCTCTCCTTCTTCAATTTTTCCAGAAGCTGCTTATCTTGATCTCTTCCTCATCCCATTCTACCCTTTTCATGTGTTTTTTTTTTCAGTCGTGTCATGTCCTTGTCCCTCACTAGATTCTGAGCTCCTAGAAAACTGAGGTTATACCATTTTTGGGAGCTCATTTATGTAACCTCAGAGTCAGACACTTTACCTCTACTAAGCAATTAAAAAATAATTGCTGACTTGAACTAGATCGAATTGAATTTATTTGGTGCAGCTAACCTTCATAAAAGTTAAAGTGCCATGTATGTGATAAACTAATCTTTTTAAATGTTTCTCTTGATTGAGTTTAACATGTTGTTTTCTTCCATTTTGAGAGAGAGAGAGAGAAAGATAGAGAGAGAGAGGGAGCACGAGAAGAATTTGAAATCCTAGATTTTAAAGCTCTCTGAGGCGTGAGAATGATAGAAAAAATAATTCTTTTTTTTCTTTTAAATTTTATTTATTTATTTATTTAATTTTTTACATTCATTTTCAAAAATTTTTGGGTTCCAAATTTTCTCCCCTTTTATCCCCTCCCCCCACCCCAATACCCAAGCAATCTAATTTTCCCTATCTCCAATCTGCCCTCTCTTCTGTCATCCCTCCCTTCTCTTGTCTCCATCTTCTCTTTTCTCCTGTAGGGCCAGATGACTTTCTATTCCTCATTAACTGTATGTCTTCTTTCCTAGTTACAACAACAATATTAAACAGTTGTTCCTAAAACTTTGAGTTCCAAATTCTCCCCATCCCTCCCTCCCCACCTGTTCCCTTTGGGACGGCAGGCAATTCAATATAGGCCCTATCTGTGTAGTTTTGCAAATGACCTCCCTGATAGTCGTGTTGTGTAAGACTAACTGGATTACCATCCCTCCTAACCTGCCCCTCATTGTTTCTCTTCTGTCTCTTGATCCTGTCCCTCCCCAAGTGTTGACTTCAAATTGCTCCCTCCTCCCTTTGCCCTTCCCTCCATCATCCCCTCCCTTGCAATATCTCCTTCTCCCCCACTTTCTTATACTGTAAGATAGGTTTTCATACCAAAATGAGTGTGCATTTCACTCCTTCGTTTAGTCAAATGTGATGAGGGTAAACTTCTTGTTTTTGTTGTTTTTTTTTTTCTCAGCTCTCCTCTTTTTCCCTCCACTAAGAAAAACTCCTACCTGCCTCTTAAATGACATATAGTTACCCCCTTCCCTTTCCCTCTCTTTCCTCCCCCTACATTTCTCTCTCACCATTTACCTTAGTTTCTTTTAAGGTATGGTCCCATCCTATTCAGTTCAATCTGTGCTCTCTATCTCTGTATGTGTGTACATGTGTGTATGTGTGTGCATGCATGTACATGTGTATGTGTGGTCCCACCAACTACCCAGATACTGAAAAGTTTTAAGAGTTAGAAATATTGTCTTTCCCTGTATGAATGTAAACAGTTCACTTCTGGTAAGTCCCTTAAGACTTAGAAAAAATAATTCTAAAGAAAATATTTCTGTTGCATTCATAAGAATATTCAAAGTAAGAATCTACCAAGCTGATCATACTACCATGAATTTCAGAATCTGAAGCAATTTCCTTTGGATTAATTCTATTTCTTGACATAAATCAAAGTATTCTAAGGTGAGATTAGAAATCAGAAAGAAAAAAAGTCAAAGATATTGTAGAAGTGTACCTTTGAAATATTATATCCTGGGAGCATCTTGCAGTGATAGATGGGGCACTGGATTGGAGTCAGGGGGTGTGCGTTCAAATCCCACTTGAGATACTATTAATATTATATTTATAAAGTTTGTTAACTAATCAGTGCCTCAGTTGTCTGAAGCACATTACCTAAAATAGTACATTGTTTTACATTCAGGGGGTCATCATGAACATCAGATGAGGTGATGTATGTTAAGCATTTTGTTAAACTCTGTTAATAACAGAGTCTTTTGGTATCATTTAATTGCACAAAAGAATAGTTGGTTAAGTCTTGCCCTAACAGTCTAAAAGAGATTGTTACATTTGCAAGAGAGCATGGTTCATTTCCATAAAATAACTCACATGTTGAAAAACTCTTATTCAGTTGGCACATAGGTGGTGGAATAGATAGAGCTCTGGGACTGGAATTAGGAAAACATGAGTTCAAATCTCACTTTGGATATATACTGTGTGTCCCTGGTTAAATCATTTAACCTCTGTTTGCCTCAGTTTTCTTAGCTATAAAATGAGTAATAATAGCACCTCCCTCTTGGAGTTGTTTTGAGGATAAAATGAGATAATATGTATACAATTAAATATATGTTAGTTATTAATCAACATAGTTATGTAGTTACAAGGGATTATATTAGAAATCCAACTTTATTCATGAAACCTAGAAGGAAAAGAAAAATAATGCTGCATAACTTCAAAAAAAGAGGAGGATAACAAAGATGAATCAGAGGGGAAGGAGGAGAAGAAGCAATATCCTCATCATACAGGGTATAGGGACTACTCTGCATTCAGCAGGTCTTGCTTAAGTGAGAATCTTATTTCCCAGGGAGAAGGGAGCAGAGAAGACAGTTCAGTCCTTTCATGATAATGGAGTATTTAGCTATACTTATTTTCTTCTCAAAAGACTTTCACTATATTCAAGCAGGGAAGGCTTATATCACAGAAGAGCCATAAAATGTGTTACAGAAACAACACAAATACTATTCCCCTCTGGGAGGAGACACAAAGTGTGTGGGAGGAAATACTGGCAGGATGGTCACCATCTAAATTCAGCCTTAAGCTTGACGACTTAAAAAGAGAGTGTGAGGTACATTTTCTTTATTTTTCTTACCTCAGAATAGAACTGTTGAAAGCTAGATTTGGCTATTTATAAACAACTTATTGACCTTACTGGTTTTCTAAACTCAAGGGTATCTCCTCAGATTCACCTTAGAGAAGGCACTTGGTGGGAAATGCTACTATTTAATATTATATTCTCAGGTGGAAATGATATTTTATATATGTGTTGTGAGGTCCACACATGTCAAGGGGTTATTTCTCTTGCCCACCTTGTAGTATGGGGGTGTATGCCATTTGTGTGCCTTGAAGAGAGGCAGAATAGACATATGTCACATTTTTCTCCACCACCCCCTTTTCTACAAGGGAGACTTTACTTCCTGCCAGGAGGGGAAACAAACTGTTAGGGGTCACATACTGCCATTCTGCTATCATCCAAGATAGGTGGTAGCAGGCTAGAAATATATCAATCTATTCCCACTCAATATTATTAATCCAACAAATGTCAGTTTCAGATTCAATCTTGCTTCCAATCACTGTTCATTACTGTGAGAAAAGAGAATCTCAAGGTTTCTAACCAAGACTTGATCCCTTTCCCTAGAAATACCAGTTCCACAATGAATACGCAATCTCATTTATTTAAATTATTAGCAAAACAGGAATGAGAGAAAGTATGAAGAACAGGATGCATGTCAGACAAAACACAGTGAAGGAATTTCCCCATTGTGTGTGAATTAACTCATCTCAAAGGAGGGAAATAGTCTTAGAGCTTCCTCAAGGGAAAGTTATCTGAAGTCTCTAGTGTAGCAAGGTAGGGAATGGGAACACAATGGATGATCCCAACTCCTCTCATGTTGTCCCAGTCTTTTCCTTCAGCAAACTGAAGTGGAGCTGACCTCTTCCATCTTCCCTCTTGAAGCTGGAAGCTGGAAGTTCCCTTTATGACTACAGGCCTTAAAGCAATTTGAAACTAGAATAGACTTTGAACTAAATCAGTTCAATCCAAGAGTACTCAAAGAAATTAGAACTCTCTTCCTCTTGCCAATTTTGCCCTGCCACTCATGCAAGGAAGGTTATGATCTCCACAAATGAAGAAAAAGCCCCATGCCAATGGGCATTGGGACTGGGATTATATGTAATGCACCTGAACTGGAATGTAGATCCTGCCACTATAATTAAATATTCTCTTCTCATTCTCACCATATACCAATTTCATTTTCTTTCCCAAGAGATGAAATTTAATTGATTGAAAGCCTGCTGTAAATCTAAGTTGTCAGCTAAAGACAAAAAAAAATGATACCATTTTGTAGGCCCATTGGGTTATATCCGTGAACTACACCAGTTTCCTCACTCATAACCCTAGTCATTTCTTTATACATTCACAAACACTCCCCAAGTTTCTAATACCCCCAAACTGTTGCATATCAAAATGTAATGGCCTCTCAGATATCAAAAGAAATACTCCTGAAGAAATCAGAGAAAGACAAGCAGTAGGCTCTAGGGTTTACTAAATCACTTTTATATATTTACATATGTATGCTACTGTCTTTGACCCAAAAAGCTAATTGAAGGCATAAAGAGTGTCTTTTTTACCTTGATACCTTCAGAATCAAGCATATAATGGGAGCTCAATAAATGCTTATTGATTGATGAATCATTTCCCTGGTTTTGCTCAACAGAGGAAAATGTTTTTTTAATCTTCTATTTTTAACATCTTTTAACATAAATATATTACACTTTTCCTCTTGAAGTGACATTTATATCACTAAGTTTTTCAAAAATATCTGACAAATAACAGTTTAGAAAGGCATAAGTCATTATATCACAATGTCATCAGTAGTTTTACCTCTTCTGTCTAAATTTATCCACTTATCAATAACAAAAATATTTTTGTCTTAAAATATAAATCAATATTGCTAATAATTTCAAATACTACCTTTAGTGAATGAAATTATATTTGCTTGGCCTTAATTTAAAAAATGATATTCACACTTCATATGCATACAGTGGTGATGATGAAGAAATATTATTAAAGGGCTTTTTGTCTTTACTTGCTGCAATTAAACAAGTTTATGTAAAAGAAGGAGATAGTAGCAATTTTCAAATCAAATGTTTTAACACAATACAATTTAAAGATATATTAATCTGATGCTTACATGCTGAGAAATGAGTAGAAAAATATGAAAAGTTTTTATTTTCTATAATTAAACTATTATGTTGCTGTAAGAGCAGAACATTTTGTATACAGAGTAAAAACTCACTGCAATTCATTAACGTAGTATAGTATAGTCTGGAATCTGAGTTAAGTTGTTTATGTCAGCATTCCTTGACATTGCATGACATGATGATACACACAGTACAAAGTGTGCTTCTTGGGCATCTGTACCCAAGGCTGCAGTGAAGTTGTCTGAAGCTCTTGATTTTGAATTTATGTTTGGTCATTGCACATTGAGAAACCTTGTTACTGTTGCCAAATCTTTTAGGATCCTTACATTGAGTTATGTGAGCCTATATGGGGTCAGGACCCACAGTTTAAGAAGCACTGGTGTTTCCTATTCTTGTCCCCTTCTACCAGTTATTTTGACCCTCAAACTCATTACTTTTGACCTTCAAACCAAAATTGTTGCTTTGTACATTTTCATGATTTTCCCCCGAAATAGAATATATATTCCTTGAAAACAGAGATACCTTTTATTGATCTTATATCCTTAGTAGCTGGGACATTGTCTGTCAAGTAATAAGGACTGAACAGATGCATTTCAAAATTGAATTAAATTGCCCACAGAGGCTAAAATATGGAATCAATATGTCTAGTATTGGAACACACTCCAAATAATAGAAATTTAATGAGAGTCAGAATTTAGAATCCAAAAGCAATATGGCGTAATATACTCTATGCTGTTGAGGCAAGAGACTAACATGTAACGTAAGAGATCCATATCCCAGTTCATATTTTGTTGATACTATCAAATCTGGACTCAAACATTTACAAACTTTGTGACCCCCAAAACGTTGCTTAACCATGGTCTCCCTCAGTTTTCTCCTTATAAATAGGTACCACTTAGGGTTGAAGGTGTTAATAAATGCTTGTTTCCCCTCTCTTTCCTCTATGGACCATAAAGGTGTGACATGCTAAATCTCCAGATCTCTGTTTCTTCATTTGTAGCATTAATAAAAGGTTCGAAACTGAATATAATTCTTAAACTGGGATCCTCAAACTTAAATTATTATTGTCATTATATTTTATAATAATTAATTCATTACAAAAATTCTGAGAAGACATTCATAAGTTTGATCAGGCTGTCTCCAAATGAACCCATGGCACAGAAAAGGTCAAGTCCCTGAACAAGGTGATCTGCAAGTCTCTTTGCCACACAAATAGTCTGAGATTTCCCTTGGATGTGTTTCAAAAATTCAAATAATTATTCTTTCTTGTTTTATTCTCATAGTTAAACCCTTATTTACTTTAACCAACTTTTCCTTAGGCTGAAATAATTTCTTTATTTCTTTTTTTATTCTAAGAAAGCTTCCTAGCCTGAAGCTTTTTCCAGTATTTTCAAATATATGATGATAGTTTACTGATATAATCATGTGATTATGAGATGGAAAAGCAATTATCTAGCAGATTAAGATGAAACTCTAAGATTATTTGGATGCAATGATTTTTATTTTCTGATTCTGTGATAAAATTTATCATCCATGAATTCTATAGGAAGCCATGACCTGTGCTACAAAAAAACAGTTGAACTTAATATAATCTAAGAGTTGCAAAAGACTATTGAGCTCTTATAGTTCAATCTACAAGATGTACAAGGATTCCCCTGTGATATCACTTAAAAGTTGTCACTATATCAATACTGCAGTGTACATGTAGCCCTTCAATAGAATATAAATTCCTTGAGGGCGGAAATAGTTTAATTTTCGGATTTTATCTTTACCTCCAAAGTGTCTACTACAGTGTCTTGCATATATAATTGCTTAATAAAAGTCTTGGGAATCAAATTGAATTAAATCTAATTAAATCGGGAGCTGTTTTTTTCCTAGACCTCGAAAATTCATTCTACTTTGGGCAGCTTCCCTTGGTAACAAGATTTTTTGTCGTTATTTGTTTTTTTCCTTATACTGAGCTAAAATATGCTTCTATAATTTCCATTCTTTCCTCTTACCTCTGTACTCCAGAGCCAAGCAAATCAAGTTCAAGTCTCATTATGTGAAGGGGAAAATTACTAAATTCCTATTCTCATGGCACAGTTTCAATACCCTTTGTCATCTTGCTCATCTTTCTATGAATAAAATCTGATCAATGAAACTCAGTTTAAGGTTATGGTTCATGCCAAAGGAGAATTATAAATGAAAATCTTCTTTGGCAAAACAGATTGTCAAGTATTTCCTTATAGGTCTTGAAATTCAATGTGTCTTAAGATTCAGTCTTTACAATTGATTAAAATTTTCCCGAATTCAGGCCAAAACTAAAAGAACTGGATTACCTTTAAAAATTGTGAATGGGATATCAATTCATTGTGTCATCTGCTTTGGACATTTCACTTATAATTAGCTTTTCTGAGCATGTACATGCTCACATTTACCATTTTGATGAGTAATTTAGCCTTGCTTAGGATAAATGAGCTCTTTATTTTTGACGTTCTCAAATAATATGCTCTATATGCCCAGAAATGTAAATTTTCTTAAACTATAATGTATATTAATGCAATTTTTTCACTGTAAAATGTGCATAATGTTATTGATTTCTCTTTTAATTACTAATATCAGAATGCACTAGTTTCCCAAATTACTTTTCATATGAAAACCAAGGAAATTTCTGAACTCATCTTGGTAATCTGATAAATTAAAGTAGAAATCAATTAAGTTGCATATGTTGTGCACACTATATAATTGGTCTTCACTTGGGTTATACCAAAGATTGAAATGCTATAAAATTTGTGGCATAGCATGTCGTTTGATAAAACAAATTAGACTAGTTGCTCCTAAATTAGGAAAACACATCCATTAAAAGACATCAGCCTAACAACATTTCTTCAATGAATTCCTCCTTAATTTCCAAGGATCACCCCTGCCAGAAATTATCTTTTCCTTTTTATGCATTTTCATGCTATCTTATCTCTTTCCTATGTGCTGATAAAGACATATTTGTTATGATAATATAACTACATTCATACTAAAACAAATAAGGAATTTCATGAAGTGGTTATATTATTCAAATTTACATAGCATTTTTCCCTTGAACCAAAAGCAATGATCATATTTTGCATAATTTTAACTGTGCATACTACAAATGCCATTTCCTTGGGAGATTTATTAATCTTACTAAGTGGGATCTAACTGTCCTATATAACAGGGGATGTAACAAAGTTCTGTGAAAACAAATACTCTATACCATTAATTGTTTTTCTCTCTGATGTCCATCATAATGCCTTGCATTAATGCAAGTATTTAGAAAAGTGGCCAAAATATTTAATGAGATCTCTCATTAAGGAGGAGGAAGAAGAGAAAATCTATTTACCTCCCTCCTTCTTTCTAGTGTAATATTCATTACAAATTTGATGAGCATTTAATTATAATTGCCAACTATACACAAGATTTTGTGGTAACCAGAGGGTGTACATAGACAAAACACAGCAAAAAATATTTCCTGTCCTCAAGAAACTTACTTTTCTCCTGGAATCCTTCTCTTTCCTCCACTATGCTGGAGAGTTTATTTGGGGATGCCCTTATGATTCAGGATCAATCAAAGAGAACTTTATCATGTTTCCAAAATACTACCATGGCCTCAGTTACCTTTATGGATTTGTACAAAGCCCATGGAAATTACTCCATTGGCTATAGTTGATAATCACTCTGAGACCTTGACCCAGACACTTTCAGGCAAAATGGGACCATCTTACTAAATAAGTTTGTTAAAAGAACCCGAGGGAAAGATAAGTAAAATAAGTGCATAGTCATATATACATTACAAGGCACAATTGTACCAGGCTAAATAGTAAGCCTTAAGCATAGACTCCACATCAGAGAAGACTCATTTGATCCCAGTCACAATTTTCATCCCCATATGAAAGTATCCCTGGTAAGCCCAGTGTTTACTGAATGCCTTGTCAGGATAATGATGACCATTTGGAATTTCTATTATTTTGCCTGTAGGCTCAAGTATGTCTCCATTCTTAGAGTAATCAACAGAGGAATGGAGAAATAAGTATGGTTATAATAATGTCTGTAATGAAAGGAAAAGTTTTCCATACCCTTCCCCAGTCTCTGTCCACTCACATCAACATTGGGGATGGGGCAACAACTGTCTTTTTGTTTATGTTCAAGCTATAGAGTATGAAGTAAAGGGATTGATGGCTGCCTTCAAGGATATGAAAGCATAAACAGGAAACTTGGGTCAGAATTTTGTTTGTTTTTCTTTTGTAGACATTGTCTCCAATCTGGGCACCTTATTAGGTAAGGAATAAAGTAAAAGGAAGGCAAAATCCAGATAATCTAAGAATTTAAATGAAGTCTCTCCTCCAATCAGGATAAAAGAAAGTTTTTTTTGGTTGGTTCAATTTCTGTGCCAGTATAGTTTCCTTCTCTAGTTGTATCCTTTTTCATGTGCCATATTTCATAGGGATTCTTCCCCACAAGCAAAAAGATGGGAATTCATTGACTCTGAACTTTCCAATTGTTTTTGAATTAAAAACAAGAATGGTCGGTTTCTTTATTTACTGTGTAGGTTAAATGCTATCATGGATTTTATTAACTAGCTTATGTTGACCACATGGAAAGCTATGGGACTTGTGGAAACCTATTGGAAAGTTATTGGATTTACTTCAAAATATAAGAGAGCAGAAAGTGAAAATATCTGTATCTGTCTATGTATCTATATCTAGATAGATGGATATTTTTCTAAAAGTATAACCCTCTTGTATTTCATTATATCACATTACAGGCACACATACATACACATACACATCTATCACTCTAAAGAAAATACTTCCAATTTCTAGGTACTTTGTCAGTCAAAATTTTCTCCATATGAAACTAAGTAGCCCCTATCAATGACAAATTTCATTAGTTGGCCGCAGGATACAATTTAAAGCAATATCACTAAATGTAATAATATTTCTCCCATAAACTTCAAGACAGTCAAGTGGCAGAATAAATAGTGCTGTACTTAGAGTCAGAAAGATGAGTTCAAGCCTGGCCTCAGACACTTAGTAGACACCTTCGGCAAGCTATTTAACCTCTATATGTCTCAGTTTCCCCAACTGTAAAATGAAGATAATAATAGATTCTATCTTTCAAGTTTGTTATGAGACTCAATGGGATACTTGTAAATATGTATCATAGTGCTTGACATGTACTAGGCATTTCAGAAATCATTGTTCCCTTCTGCTTCTCCATCATACCACAAATACACACAGCCCCAGTGTGAGTGATAATATTTACAGTAGTATTTATTTGGCAATACATACATCTGGAACATGTGATAGAGGAACTTTGGGGAGATGTACAGGAAACACAAATGAATAAACCTAGTACATGGTGATGTATTCATATCTTTGGCATTGAAGAGCTACCAATATCTTTTTAGTGACGTTATAATAATGATCCACTATGTTTTCCTCCTCCTGACAATTGACTAGACATTGCCTCTCAGTTTCTTCCAGTTGAGTCTTAGAACTTTATTCCAGCAGCTGTTCAGTTATCCTGCTTTTTCAATGTCATTTAAGATGCTGCCCAACTTCTACTGCAGAGGTGGTAGTTAGTGAGCTCCACCCATCTACTGTCAACCATTTATTTCACCTACATCCACTGTTTATAGGGTGGAGGATAAGGGTGACTGTGCTTAGTACAGAAGGCAAATTCTCTTTCAACCAATTCTTTAAATATTTTTATGTGCTTTACTTATAATTTGCATGTGAAGTGTTATCTTCAGCACTATATGCTTACTCATCTGTTCTTTATTCCCTGGGAAAGTTGAAGTTTGGAAGCCTCTCCTCCCACTGAAGGGGAAAAAATAAAGTTCTCCTCATTTGATACTCTCACTCAATGGCTATGAAGTTCTTTAACTTAGATTGGTTACTCACTCAAAGGTGAAGCTTCCCAGGGTAGGATAATATATTGATCTGTTTTTACCTCGTTATCCTCTAATACATTATCTGATTTTCTCAGTTTAACTCTGTTGAATTGACCAGGAATCCATTTAGTTCTTAATGCATATCATATGCTCTGAACTGAGCACAGTGGTTCAATTGACTCAAATGGAAAGGAAGTTGTATGAAAACTATTTTAACCTTCCATATAATTTTCCTTTGCTTTATGCAAATAGTAAGGGCTAGACCTCCTAAATAAAAATGGAGGGGGTAGAGTCAGATGGCAGAGAAGAAAGATGGACCTACTCTTAGCCTTACCCCCAAAGCCCATAAAATACCGGTAAAAAATGACTCTAAACAAATTCTAGAGGTGTAGAAGCCAGAAAACAACAAAGAGAAAGAGATTTCCAGTCCAGGAGAGCCTGGAAGGTTGACAGGAAAGGTCTATTGCATCAGGCTGGGAGTGGAATGCAGGGCAACCTTGAGCATGCAGTGCAACCTTGGCCACATAACATGGCAGGGACAGGAGGGGAGCAGGCAGAATGCTGGGCATCAGCTGTGGATCCAAGATTTCTCACCCCACAAATACCAAAGATAGCTTCAAAGGTCAGGGAGAAACCTCTTTCACCTGAGCAAGAAGGGAGCAGGGTTCAGCACTAGCCTCAGGTCCAGGGTAGCAAAAGTCATTGCAGCACAGTATCCACTTTTGGAGCCACCAGGTAAAAGACCCTGGGAGAATGGAGCCACTGATCTGTATCTAAGCCTTGAGGGATCATCCTGGGATGAGAAGGAGTGCTGGCATGGTAGAGCTGGAGGCAGCTGTGGAGAGGGAACCCTACTTGCAGATCCTGGCAGAAAAGCTTGTGGTTCCTCCCAGACCAAAGCACAGGCCAGGAGAAAAGTTAAACTCTTCTCCCCTGATTGTCCCATCTTGGAAGAACTGAGAATTTACAGATCTCTAGAGTATACCTTTCACTTGACAAAGAAATCAAAAGTCAAGAAACTGGTTGGGAAAATGCCCAGAAAAGGGGAAAACATAAGACTATAGAAGGTTACATTTTGGTTAACAAGTATTTTCCTACATCATTTTGGATGAGGAAGAAAAAAGCTTACCATTAGAGGAGGACATCAAAGTCAAAACTTCTTCATCTCAAACCTCCAAAATAAATTTGCAATGGTCTCAGGTCATGGAAGAGCTCAACAAGGATTTTTAAAATTAAGAAAGAGAGGTGGGGGAAAGGAGCCAAGATGGAGGAGTAGAAAGACTCATGCATGTTAGCTCCAAACCTACAGCCCATTAATTTTCTGTAAAAAGAACTCCCCACAAATTCTGGATCAGTGCAAGCCATGGAGAAACGCAGGGGAGGAGATCCAGAGAACCCTAGAAAGCTGTCCACAGAGGTCCATCGCACTCCAGACGCAGAGCCCACCCCTGCGCTGCCCTGGCCACCCGGCCCCAGAGGAGCAGATCTGAGTAGGCTTCAGGGATGGAACCTCCAGCAGCTGCGAGGGTCCCTCCACCCACAGGCGCTACAAGTCAGGGAGAGACATTTCTGGGCTGACCGAGAGGGAGGTGGGGTGTCTCCATGACTCAGGCACCCTCGGGAGGCAGGGAAAGAGGCAGCGGCAGAGGCAGCAGTGGCCCGGGACTTCCCAAGCAGGCAGGACCTCAGGGCCATTACCGAAGGTCTCCGCATAAAGCCCTTGAGGGAACTGAGTCTGGGAGGCGGCCCTGCCCCCATCCCAGCACCAGAACTTAAGCTCACATTAAATAGCAGCCCCACCTGCCACAGAAAGACCATTTGAATTTCAGACCCCAAGCACTAGCTGAGCAGATCTAGGCAGGGGTGGACAGGAATCTCAGAAGTCAAGAAACTGGCTGGGAAAATGCCCAGAAAAGGGAAAAAAATAAGACCATGGAAAGCTACTTTCTTGGGGGACACATGTTCCCACCTTTCATTTCTGATGATGAGGAAAAATTTTTACCATCAGGGAAAGACGTGGAGGTTGGGGCCTCTGTATCCCAGACATCCCAGGTGGATGTCCGGTGGGCTCAGACCATGGAAGAGCTCAAAAAGGATTTTGAAAATCAAGTCAGACAGGTGGAGGAAAAACTGGGAAAAGAAATGAGAGAGATGCAAGAAAAGCATGAAAAACAGGTCAATACCTTGCTAAAGGAGATCCCAAAAAATGCAGAAGAAAATAACACCTTGAAAAATAGACTCACTCAATTGGCAAAAGAGGTTCAAAAAGCCAATGATGAAAAGAATGCTTTCAAAAGAAGAATTAGCCAAATGGAAAAAGAGCTTCAAAAGCTCACTGAAGAAAATAGTTTTCTCAAAATTAGAATGGAACAGATGGAGGCTAATGACTTTCTGAGAAACCAAGAAATCACAAAACAGAACCAAAAGAATGAAAAAATGCTAGATAATGTAAAATATCTCATTGGAAAATCAACTGACCAGGAAAACAGATCCAGGAGAGACAATTTAAAAATTATGGGACAACCTGAAAATCATAATCAAAAAAAGAGCCTAGACATCATCTTTCATGAAATTATCAAGGAAAACTGCCCTGATAGTCTACAACCAGAGGGCAAAATATGTATTCAGGGAATCCACCAATCACAGCCTGAAAGAGATCCAAAAAGAGAAACTCCTAGGAACATTGTGGCCAAATTCCAGAATTCCCAGGTCAAGGAGAATATATTGCAAGCAGCTAGAAAGAAACAATTTCAGTATTGTGGAAATACAATCAGGATAACACAAGATCCAGCAGCTTCTACATTAAGGGATCGAAGGGCATGGAATAGGATATTCCAGAAGTCAAAGGAACTAGGACGCAAACCAAGAATCACCCACCCAGCAAAACTGAGTATAATACTTCAGGGGAAAACATGGTCTTTCAATGAAACAGAGGACTTTCAAGTATTCTTGATGAAAAGACCAGAGCTGAAAAGAAAATTTGATTTTCAAACACAAAAATGAGAAGAAACATGAAAAAGTAAACAGCAAAGAGAGGTCATAAGGGACTTACCACAGGTGAACTGTTTACATTCCTACATGGAAAGACAATATTTGTAACTCTTAAAACTTTTCAATATCTGGGTAGTTGGTGGGACCACACACTCACACACACACACACACACACACACACACACACACGCACACATACACACATGTACATGCATGTGTGCACTCACACATACATGCACGCACATACAGAGACAGAGAGCACAAAGTGAATTGAATAAGATGGGGCCATATCTTAAAAGAAAATAAGGTAAACGGTGAGAGAGAAATGTAGTGGGAGGAGAGAAGGTGTAATGGAATGGGGTAAATTATCTGTCATTCAAAAGGCAAGGAGGAGACTTTTTAGTGGAGGGAAAAAAAGGAGGGATGAGAAAAAGACATGAAGTTTACCCTCATCACATTCGACTAAAGGAAAGAATAAAATGCACACTCATTTTGGTATGAAAACCTATCTTACAATACAAGAAAGCTCTGGATGGCAGCTACAGAATTGACCCCTCAAATGGGACCTCTTGAGGCAGGAACAGCTCTACATATATGGAAGAAGAGAACTTTGCCCCTTACCCCAATATTTTGAGCCCCATTTCTTCAAGGGGGAAATGATGGGGTGCTTGTGCTCAAGTCCTATCCTAAGATATTATTTTATGTGCTTATTTTGTGTGATCTCAATGATATTTCAAAGTTCTGTTGATACTATTTGCCTAAGGTATTGTTTTATATGCTTAATTTTCTGTTAGCCCTGCTAAAGTTCTGTTGATACTAGTTGATACCACCAACCTGACCTATGTAACAAACACGAAAGATTTTGGGGCTTCACATAATGGTAATTTAAATGGGGAGTTCATTCCCATTCTTTAAAAGACCCATGTGACCTATCTGGGTCACATGAAATTCCAAGTTATATGAAGCCTGTTGTGAGAGGAGCTTGCTGAATGGGTAGAACAGGAAGACATGTAGCTAGAGCAGACTTGAGAAAAAAATTTAGTCAGAGCAGTCAGAACTGAAGGCTACAGGCAAATCTGTAGCTGGCTGTGAATGTGAGAAGGGCATTTTGTTTAAGGGAAGCAAGTTTATGATTTGTTTAATGCAAGGCTACTTGTGATTTATTTAAGCAAATGGATTTATGGGATGCTGTTTCCACACCTAAATCCAATCAATAAATACCTCCTCACATTCTTTCCCCTGTGAATTCTTCCCTTCATCTATATCCCGTTTATATGGATATGAAAAGGGCACAAAGTTGATTAAAGCATTGACAAGTTACAAGGGGGCAGTCCCCTTGTTATAAGTACAGATACAGAGATTCAAAAGGAAAAGTTAAATCAATGAATTGTCCATTCAGAGGTTCTATCTCATATAGCAGTCCAGGGAGGAACATCATCTGATCCAGTTTTCTGGGCTGGATGCTCCTTAAGGCCATCTACAGCACAGCATCTCTGCATCTTCTTCTCTTTATCTTCTTGTAGAAATCCAGATGTCCACTCTCCTACAAAACTGACTTTAATACTATTTTAGGTGACCATTTCTAAGCTTTATACTCTTATCACGCTTGCAAAATCAAAATTGAAACACTGTCTATTTGTCATTTTTAGAAATTCACATTCGAACCCAGTTTTTATATTTTATATGAATTCACTATTCATTTCTCCCATCAGGAAGATGAGATTTCACTAAGGAGTCAGTAACAGCCTCCAGTACTTAAATAAATAAAATAAATAATCATGTTTAACACAGTACATATATCATAAAACAATCCCGACTTTTGGTCATGTGATGCTTCTTTTAAAGTATTTACAATATAGACCACAAATCATTCTTCTTTTAACATTTGCCAACTGAGACAAAAATGGTAATGACTATATATACTAGCCTCACAAGCTCTTGATCTGATTGTCTCCAAAGTATTATTAAGAATTAAAGGACCTTAACTTATTGTTGTTTGTCTAAAGTCCTAAGTCTAATAGCTTAATTTTAGATTTAACCTCAGATATTTCCCTAACAACAATCTATTATTTAATAGATCTGGTACTATGCTTACAAAACTTTTGATCATAGGAAGTTGTCATTAAGAGTATGGACATTGTAGGGAAACAGCATCTCTCTAACTTCATGTCAATTTCAGGAAGGGATAGATTGTCAACTGGCATTCAGCCAGGCTTAAAATCTGCCAGGTGTCAGGGGGAAATTGAATCAGGAGAACCCTACCTCAGCCCAGGCTGAAAAGTCACTCTTGCAACCTTCCCATGAGATCACCTTTCTGCAGTTCATACCAACATCTCACAGGCTTACTGGCATTATGGATCAACAGTTCAGACCACCTTTCTTGCTATTCATACTTGGAGTTAGACTCAGAAGAATAGTCAGTAAAGAGTTCCATAAAATCTTAAAATAGCAAGCTCCAATAATCAGTTTCAGATCAGGCTATAAATTTACATGGGATAAGGAACATCTTTTGAAGCAACATGTTCTAAGAGTTCCTGATTAAGTAACAATCACCATAAGTTATTGCTCCAGTAGATTTACATCTGTTTTCCAAACTACTCTGTCATTTTCTAACCATGCTCAGTGTAAAAGAGTGAGTTATGTGTATATAACTTCAAACACTAACTTAGATTTATGTTCATGAAATAAATTCAAATCAAAAGAGAAGCATTTAACTTTTCCATTAATGTAAAAACATTACCAGAGATTACTTGCCTCTAAGACACTTAGGCTGAAATTCTTTTCCCCAAACTAAAGATGTCTTTGATTTAGTCAGTAACTAATTCAGTCAATCATATTTACCCAAATGCTTTTTTAATCATTTTATAACAGGTAAAGACCCTATTTCAAGTTGGGACCTGTGCCCGCTACCCCAAAAGAGTTTTAGTTCCATTTGTCTAAAAGGACCCTGGAAAACCTCACTTTGAAAGCTCCTTGGATTTCCCCAAATGAATTGGCTCTTGAGAGGCCTATGAAGGCATATCACTATGCCCTATCAATCCAATTATCCATGTTACTGACCACTTCCATCAAGACCATGCCTGGAATCCCTAGACCACCAGGGGCCACTCTTCCTCATGCCTTTGTAGATAAGATAACAAATCTGAGTGATGGCTTCAGTTGAATTCATTTAAACAGAACCCAGAATGTTGTCTTTGGGTCCTCAAAAACTGTAAACATTATAGTTTACTTTAAGTCCCAATCTTGCTCTATGGAACAATGATACAACGTCACATTTATACTTTGGTTTGCTTTCCTTTACCTAATCATTCCTATATCTTTCACACCAGAGTACACATTTACCCAATTAATTAAAAACGGTAAGATTCCACTATTTGCAATATGCTTATATTTTAAATCTTAAATTTGTCCTAAAATCCAATCATTAGAGATTATTTATCACATAAACAAATTCCTGGTTTAGGAACTCCATATACAGTTTACAATTTACATAGAGGTTACAGATTTAACAAAGTGACGAGCTACACCACTTGGTTGACCATTTTAGACTCCTGAACCCCTAGGTGGGACTGGCACCACTCCTCTCCTTCAACAATAGAAAGAATTAACATCTCTTCTCTGAGCATCTCCAGTTCAGATTAGATCTTAAGAAGTTCTTCAGTAACGACTGGACTTCAAAAAGGAAGGGGGATGGGGCCAGAAGGCTTTTTGTCTCAAAAATTTTCATATTTGCCCATAAACTTCCCCTTACAAACAAACTTTTGTAAATGCTTGATTCGTAGAAAAAAACAATTTTAGTTAAAATTTCCTTCTTTACAACAAATATAAACTTTTAACATACTTAATACATCCTTAAATAGAAAAGGCTTGAAAATCACACCCATATAAAAATGCATATGTATTTTTTCCAAGGATTCTCATTTTCTCAATAGGAATTCTGCAAAATAGAAACTCTTACACAGAATTCATAACATTTTTTAATCATTAATTTAACAATGCAATTTCTAACATAGCAACATTTAGATTTACTTAAAAATCTGAAACTATTTAAATTTACTTAAAAACTTAAATAAGCCATTCAGCCGAATGCATTTCCACATCACCTTGCACAGTAATTCATCTCCTTACCACCACTTTGGCAAACTCTATCACCCTGATCAGATAGAGTCAACTCAAATTTAATTGAGCTATTATCAAATCAAGTTCCCCCATTTTTTTGTCTTCCTAAAAAACTTTCTCACACCCTCACCACTTACTAAAACCATCTGAAATGGACACATCTGGAACTATTCAAAGCTTATTCATCTTTCCAAGTCTCTCAATCCTATTAATCAGATTATTTAGTTCCTCCTCAGGTTAACTATAACTGTCTGCACTGTAATCTCATTTTAGCTTAAACAAAGCGAAAGTTAACTCTCCCATTATATAATAAACACCAGCACTTTCTTTTGTTTTCTCCGTTTATTTATTTACTTTTAGTTTTCCACATTCATTTCCACAATATTTTGAGTTCCAAATTTTCTCCTCATTTCTCCCCCTCCCACACCCCATAACACCTTACATTCTGATTACCCTTTCCCTCAATTTGCCCTCCCTTCTACCACACCCCTCCACATGTTCTCTCTTCTCTTGAAGGGCAAGATAGATTTCTATATCCCATTCCCTGCATTTCTCATTTCCCAGTTGTATGCAAAAACACTTCTCAACATTCGATTTTAATACTTTGAATTCCAACTTCTCTCCCTTCCTCCCTCCCCACTCATCCCCACTTAGAAGGCAAGCAATTCAATATAAGCTATATATGTGTAGTTTTGCAAAAGACTTCCATAATTGTCATGTTGTGTGAAACTATATTTCCCTCCATCCTATCCTGCCCCCTATTTATTCCATTCCCTTTTGACCTTGACCCTCCCCAAAAGTGTTTACTTCTAATTACTCCCCTCGTTCCATTTGGCCTGCCTTCTATCATTCCCCTCACCCTACTTGTCCTATTCTCCCCTACTTTCCTATAGTGCAGGATAGATTTTAATACCAAATTGAGGGAGAATGTTATACCCTTCTTAAGCCAAATGTGAAGAAAGTAAGCTTCACTTTTCTCCTCTCGCATCTTCCCTTTCTCCTCCATTGAAAATGCTTTTTCTTGCCTGTTTTATGAGAGATAATTTTCCACATGCCATTTCTCCCTTTCTCCTCCCAATATATTCCTCTCACCACTTAATTTTATTTTTACTATGTCATCCCTTCTTATTCAATTCACCTTGTGCTCTCTATCTATCCATCCATCCATCCATCTATCTATCTATCTATCTATCTATCTATCTATCTATCTATCTATCTATCTATCTATCTATCTATCTATCTATCTCTCTGTGTGTACAATTCCTCCAACTCCCCAAATATTGAGAAAAGTTTGAAGAGTTGCAATTATATTTCCATGTAGGAATGTAAAGAGTTCAACTTTAGAAAGTCCCTTATGATTTCTCTTTCATCTTTACCTTTTCGTGCTTCTGTTGATTCTTGTGTTTGGAAGTCAAATTTTCTATTTCGCTCTGGTCTTTTCATCAAGAATGCTTGAAAGTCCTCTATTTCATTGAATGACCATTTCTTTTCTCCTGAATTATTATACTCAGTTTTGCTAGGTAGGTGATTCTTGGTTTTAATCCTAGTTCCTTTGACTTTTGTAATATCGTATTTTAAGCCTTTTGTTCCCTTAATGAAGAAGGTGCTAGATCTTCTGTAAACCTGATTTTATTTCCACAATACTTCAATTTGTTTCTAGCTGCTTGCTCCTTTCAAATATCTATCAGGAGGTGATGGATGGATTCTTTCAATATTTATTTTGCCCTGTGGTTCTAGAATATCAGAGTAGTTTTCCTTGATAATTTCATGCAAGATGATGTCTAGGCTCTTTTCTTCATCATGACTTTCAGATAGCCCCTTAATTTTTAAATTGTCTCTCCTGAATCTATTTTCCAGGTCAGTTGTTTTTCCAATGAGATATTTCACATTGTCTTCATTTTTTTCATTCTTTTTGTTTTGTTTTATCATTTCTTGGTTTCTTACAAAGTCACAAGCTTCCATCTGCTCCATTCTCATTTTCAAGGAACTATTTTCTTCAGTGAGCTTTTGAACCTCCTTTTCCATTTTACTAATTCTGTTTGTTAAAGCATTCTTCTCCACATTGGCTTTTTGGACCTCTTTTGCTATTTGAGTTAGTCTATTTTTAAGGGTGTTATTTTCCTCAGCATTTTTTTGGGTCTCATTTAGCAAGCTGTTGACTCGCTCTTCATGATTTTCTCGTACTGCTCTTATTTCTCTTCCTAATTTTTCCTCCACCTCTCTTATTGATTTTCAAAATCCTTTTTGAGCTCTTTCATGGCCTGAGATCACTGCATATCTGCTTTGGAGATTTTGAATACAGAGACTCTTAGCCTAAGATCTTCCTCTGATGGCATGCATTACTCCTCATCTAAAAGGGTGGAAGAAAATACCTGCACACCAAGAAAGCAACCTTCTATTTTCTTATTCTTTTTCTCTTTTTTGGTCATTTTCCCAGCCAGTTACTTGATTTTTCAGTCCTTTGTGAAGTGGAGTGATCCTGTCCTTGTTGCATTACGTGGCCAAGGCTGGATTGGGCTCCATGGATTGTGCTCTGCTCCATGCCCGTGCAATAGACCTTTCCCATCAACTTTCCAGGCTACCTTGTGCTGGAAATATCTTTCACTCTGTTGTTTGATGGCTTCTGCTGTCCATTGTCATTTTTACAGGTATTTTATGGGCTGTGAGGGAAGAGCTAGAGTATGTGCATCTTGATCTTTTGATTAGCACCATTATTAGATCAAACAGTAAAACATCTCTCTCTCTCTCTCTCTCTCTCTCTCTCTCTCTCTCTCTCTCTCTCTCTCTCTCTCTCTCTCTCTCTCTCTTTCCCTCTCTCACCCACTCACTTCTCTGAGGCTGCTGTAATCAGGGAGGGAAGGAGAGGGGAAGATTAAAAGACAGTAGAATTCCAAGGGAAAGTCCTCTGGCTGACTTCATGGCTGCATTTACAATTTAACAAAACACTTCTCGAACACAGATACAAACACAGCACAGATAGAGCAATACAGATCCTCTCTTTTTAAGAAATAAACTAATTTTATATTACACTGGTCAAAATCCAACTATTCATGTCAATTTATTCTGACTGATTTCAAGCCAATTTCAAAAGGATCTTTCCCTGAATGTAGATTCTCCCTACTCCCTCTTTCTCTCTAGTATCTCTCCCGAGCAGACAGAGGAAGGAATACAGCCAGCATTCCTTCAAATGGGCTTCTGAAGGAATACCCAGAGGATTATTTATTCCCCCCCTTCCCTGGTACAATTCACTCCCCATCTTAGGACTTATACTCCAAAAGCCCCCAAAAGACTGGTTGTGCCTAAGATTCTGAGGCACACACAACAGTAATTAGCCACTTATTTTCCTGCTATTGCTCAGGTCCCTTACTTATGCACCTCCAGCTGTTCAATTCATTGTTTTAGCTCCATTCCTGTGTTCACAACAATTCCAAACAGTCCTGGAGAAGTTAGCAGTCAGGAGAGAGGAATCAGGCCTGTGGGCCACTGAAAAATCAGTGGACATGCTCCCATTCCCAACACGAAAAGTTCCATCCTAACCTTTCTGATGCTAACGATCCCACAATGAGCTGCCAAAAATTGTTAGAGAGTGAGAAACATGCTCCCCTTAAATAAAGAACAATATCTGTTGTGAAATCAGGAAAGCCTTTATTAATCTTTACGTCCATTACCCCTAAATGGATAGGTACCCTATCCCAGTAAGGTTACAGGAAGACTACCTTTAATAATTTCTCACAACGAAGTAATATCCCATTATAATCACATAACACATTTTTTTTTTTAGTTTTTCCCCAATCGATTGGAATACACTTACTATGTAATTCTTTGCCATTATGAAAAAAGTAACCTTTTTTTTTATTATTCTTGATCTCTTTTTAATACAGATTTAGAAGGGATATCATTGCATTAACAGTTATGAACTTTCTGGATATAGTTCAAAATTTCTATATACAATGGCTAGATCAATTTGTAACTTCCTCAATAGTGCATTAATGGGCCTATTTTTCCAGTAGCCCCTCCAATATGTTTTTTGACCTTTGCTGTCATCCCCACCTGACTATTGTATGTTACATGGAGTCTCGGAGTTGCTTTGATTTACATTTCTGTAATTGTTAGTGATTTGGAGCATCTTTTTTCTTCACATGTCTCTGTATATTTGGATCCCTCAGTAATAAATGTATATTTTTATCCTTTGACCACCTGATAATTGTAGAGTGACCCATTTGTAAGTGTTTATAGTTGCTCCTTATATATCCTGGCAATGAGTCATTTATTGGAGAAACGATGCAAAAAATTTCCTTATAACCTAGTCACCCTCTTATCTGCTCAGTGGTTTAGGGGAAAATGTTTTAATTTTATATTACCTTCTATCTCTTGTTTGGTAATGAACTTTTTCTATCTAAAGATCTAAAAGTGAACTGTTTCTTCTTTTTTCCTTTATTTTTCTTATGAGGTGACCTTTTATATATCTGGAGCTCTTTTTCATATATGATGTGAAGTCTTTGTATGAAGCTAATTGCTGCCAGACTACTTTCCAGTTTTCCCAGTAATTTTTGTTAAATAACACATCCTTATTGCAGTAGCTAAAGTCTTTGGGTTTATTGAACACTAGGATATGAGTTTCATCTGCTTCAGTATATAATGTACCTAATCTGTTTCACCAATCAATTTCTATTTCTTTTTACCAGTACCAAAAGGATTTGTAATATAATTTGTGATCTAGTACTGCTGTACTTTCTTAACTCACTATTTTTCCTATTATGTTTTCCTATTATTTCCCTTGAGATTCCCTTTGATTCTTCTAGGTATATTTGTTTATACTTTTCTACCTATATAAAGTAATCTTTTCAGGGTTAACTGATATTATACTCTATAAGTAAATTCATTTCTTCAGTATTCTCATTTGTGTAACATTTGCTTGGTTTGCCCAGGATCAATTAATTTCTCCACTTATTTAATTCTCTTATTTATTTCTGATAACAGTATTTTGTAGCAGTATTCCTATAAGCCTTTTGGGAAGTAGGCTCTCAAATACATTAAGGAATTATTTTAGTGGAATTTCTCTATATCTTACTCATGGATTTTATTAATAATATACAAAATACTATTGATCTATGTGACTTAAGTTAATTAGATAAAACAAGTAATTATAGTAAAATTTATATTGCATATTAAATGTTATTTTGGGGACATACAGAGATGCAAAGTTCATTGTTTGGGTCATTATGATTTAGTTCATTTCAGTTAAAAGCAACAAAAAAAGTTTTTGATACTTACAGAGATTTATTGAAAATTCTGAGATCATGAGGAGCTAGAAGCATGAGGTAAACCATGTGGAACAGAGACATTCAGAGTGATGAAAATGACATCTAAATAAAATTACAGCCCTGTTGCAAGGTCATTGTCTAATGACAAGAAAGGTATGACAATAGTTTATCTACAATGAGATGGAAAGTCAGCTGTTAAACTGAACCCACAGCCATGATAATCTTCAAAGGAAGTAAATACCTAACAAAGTTTCACTTGAAATTAGTCTACATATACTTGACAGATTCAAGAAGCAACTCCTTTTTTTCCCAGGCATTGATTAGCCTGATCCTCCATGTTCCTCCAACT
Source organism: Bettongia penicillata ogilbyi (assembly GCA_023548195.1). Taxonomy (NCBI): domain Eukaryota; kingdom Metazoa; phylum Chordata; class Mammalia; order Diprotodontia; family Potoroidae; genus Bettongia; species Bettongia penicillata. Next base: position 9,745,692 of record JAJHZJ010000514.1, on the reverse strand, counting down.
AAACTTTAGTTTAGACAGCTCCTAGACACCACTGGGGTGTTCTTGACAGAAAATATTTGCTAGTGAGCCATAAAAGGAAATATTGGTATAGAATTCTATTTAGTAGATTTCCTCAGTATCTTCTCTGGCAATGTCAGGTACTTAGAGGATTTGAAAGAATCACATTTGTATTCTAGATAGCAGAATATATTTTAGTACTCTACAATAATCATTTCCTAAAGCAATTCATGTAAAAACTTGAGATAATGATATGATAGGACTAACACATAGAGTACATGATACAGAATATATGGAACATAGAAGATATGATATAGATTATACCTACTAAGCAGTCCTGGAACAACTTAAGGTTTCTATGGGTTTATGGATTGTAAGAATAACTTTAAGAATGCATGTTTATGTATTACATATTCATATCTCATGTTCATCAAATGACATTCTAAATAACCAAAAGTTCTCCTCCCCAAAGGTCATTAACTCCATTGTTGAGGTCACCCAATTACTGAGTTTTTCCAGGAACACTCCACTATATGTTGGATTGTTTCAATGGAATTCACAAGGAAATTACTTGGTTTCCCTTCTACAGTGGTCTTATGATCTACCTTATATTCTTTTGTTAAATGTGTTTTAATGGTATGCATTGTACTTGAGGACAAGAGGTCCTGTGTCTAAAACATGATAAATTATGCCATGTTCTTAAGAAACTACAGTTGTTTTGTGGGTTGTTTCTTCGAGAAGGTCTTCATTGTCTATTTTATTGATTTGATCATTATACTGTCATCTGTGGGCATAGTGAATTAAGCAAACTTTACATACAACTTTCTGAGATTATAACAGAATTCCCCTGATCTATGTCTCACATGGCTAGAGTAGCTATGAAATTAGCTAATTTTTCATGACAGCTACAAAATTACATACTGAGGAAATATTACCGACTCTATTCATTAACAGAAATCATATTATTATCTCAATAGATACAGAAAAATTTTAGATAAAATGTAGCACCTATTACTATTAAAAAACTACTAGCAAGCATGGCAATAGGTAGAATTTTCCTTAAAATAATAAACAGTATCTATATAAAACTTTCAGCAAGCAATACATGTAATGGGGTTGAGCTAGAAGCATCCCCAGTAAGATTAGGGATAAAACATGGACACGTATTATCACCACTATTACTCAATATTAGAAATTTTAGCTTAGCAATAAGAGAAGAAAAAGAAATTGAAGGAATTAGAACAGGCAATGAGGAAATAAAACAATCACTCTGCTAATGATATGATGGCATACTTAGATAATCCTAGAGAGCCAACTAAAAATTATTTTAAACAATTCTCACCTTTAGAAAAGTTGCAGAATATAAGATAAAGCACTTAAATCATGAGTATTTCCATATATTACCAACAAAGCTAAGTAACAAGAGAGAAATTCCACTTAAAATAACTGTAGCCAATATAAAATATTTGGGAGTCTGCCTGCCAAGACAGGAACTATATTATCACAATTATAAAACACCTTTCATGAAAATAAGTCAGAATCTAAATAATTGGGAAGATATTAGTTGCTCATGGGTAGACCACCTTGATGAAAGAAAATAGACGATTCTACTTATACTAATTTACTTATTCTGTGCCACTCTATAAAACTACAAAAATTACTTTGTAAACCTAGAAAAAATAATAAAATCAATGTGTAAGTACAAGTACCAAGAATATTAAGAGAATTCATGAAAAAAATGCAAAGAAAAGTAGACTAGTTTTACCAAATCTAAAACCATGTTACAAAGTGGCAGTCATCAAAAATATATGGTACTGTCTAATAAAAAGAGTAGTGGATTGGTGGAATAGGTTAGTTACACAAGGCACAATAGACAGTGACTATAGTTATTTGTTTGATAAATGGAAAGACTCCAGTTTCTTGGATAAGAACTCACCTTTTGATAAACTACTGGGTGAACTAGAAAATAACACAGCAAAAACTAGGCATAAACCAACATTTTATATCTTATACAAAGATAAGGTCAAAATGGGTACATGATTTTGAGATAAAATGTGAAACCATAAGCAAATTAGGAGAGCAAAGCATAACTTAACCTGTCAGATCTATGGAGAAGAGAAGTATTTAAAACTTAGCAAAAGATAGAGAAAATTATGAAATTCAAAATGGATAATTTCCATCATATTGAATAGTTCTTCTGCAAACAGCCTCAATGTAAGTGTTTCTGATAAAGGTCTTATTTCTTAAATATATAGAGAAATGAGTCAATTTTATAAGAATACACATCATCCCCTAATTGATAAATGGTCAAAATATAAGAACAGACAGTTTTCAGATGAAAAAATTGAAGTCACCTAGAGTCATATAAAAATTTTGTAAATCTCTATTGATTAGAGAAATACAAATTAAAACAACTCTGAGGTATCTTTCAGACTGGTTAATGTAAAAGAAAAGAAAAATGAAAAATATTACAGAAGATGTGGGAAAATTGGGATAATACATTGTTGGTGGAGTTGGGAACTCTTCCAACCATTCTGGACAGCAATGTGGAACTATGCCCAAAGGGCTATGGAACTGCACATACCCTTTGATTCAACAATAACACTACTAGATCTGTTTCCCAAAGAGATCATCAAAAAGGGAAAAGGACCCACATGTTCAAAAATATTTAAATCAGTTCTTTTTTTGTGATGACCAAGAATTGGACAATGAGGGGATGAAAATCAATTGGAGAATGACTGAACAAGTTGAGGTATATAAATGCAATGTTATTCTATTTTGCGATAAGAAAAGATGAGCAGGTGGATTTCAAAAAAAAAAAAAACACAAAAGGCTTATATGAACTGATTCTGAGTGAAGTGAGCAGAACCAGGAGAACATTATTCACAGTAACTGCAACATTGTGTAAAGATCAATTATGATAAACTTAGCTCTTCTTAGCAATACAATGATCCCAGATAATTCCAAGACTCATGATCCAAGACTTCAAGACTCTTCCAGAGAAAGAACAGTGGAATCTGAATATGGATTGAGGCATACCCTTTTTTTATTTATAATGGTTTTCCCTTTCCTTCTGATTTTTTTCACAGCATGACTAATGCAGAAATGTGTTTAATATGAAAGGACATGTATAACCTATATCAGATTGCTTGTTGTCTTAGGAAAGGGGGAGTGAAGGGAGGGAAGGAGAAAAATTTGGAACTCAACTTTACAAAAATGAATGTTGAAAATTCTCTTTAGATGTAATTGGAAAAAATACTCTTAAGGGCATGAAAAAAAAAGAAAAGGAAAGAAAAAAAAGGCAGGGCAACCAATGCAGAGTGGAGTAAATCGAAAATATAAATTCTTCCCTCTATAAATTAGGAGTACACAAGCCCTCTATCCTACAGACCTTCAGAAGGGAGATAGTGTCACTCAAGCCTTGAATTAGCAACAAGGTGATTTGATTAGAGATGAGAAGCTTAATAGTGGCACCAACTATATGTCAGGCACAGTACTAAGCACTTTACAAATGTTATCTCATTTGATCCTCGCAACAACTCTGGGAGTTTGATGCTCTTGTTTTCTCCATTTTTACCAATGAAAATATTGTAAGACAGATCAAGTGATTTGAGTAGGGTCACAAACTTGTGTCTTGGGCCAGATTTGAACTTAGATATTTCTGACTCCAACTCAAGCACCTATATATATATATATATATATATATATATATATATATATACTGCATTATACCGCTTCTCTTTTGTGAAGTGTTTGATGCTTAGCTGTTAAGAAAACAAAGTTTACTGGCTAGTAGTTGGAGCTTTCAGAGGACCAAGATGACAAATTAAAAAGTGAACAAATAAAAAATAGAGACTTTTCCTACTAAATAAAATAGAACCATTGCAACAATTTTCTTAGGCAATATTAAAAATAGGCTTGACTATACCATAAGTCACAGATTATTACTGCATTAATAACATTTTCCCCTTCTATTTTGCAGTTGTGTTTCCTGCTTTTATTTATCTCTTAAGCTTCAGTGCCAACTTACCCAGAAAGCAAATATTCTTCTTTATTGTGAATTACCCAAGCTGCAGCATTTTTGCCTTCATATGGTACAGGGAGATAGGGCTGCCTTTTCATCTAGGAGATGTCAGTGCAGGAAAGCAGGTATAAAACCCATACTTCTGAGGTGAATAAATACAAGGGCATTGCTTTGTGGTATGATTCAACCTCAGGGACAACCCATACAGAACAATACAATCATAACTACCACAAGAGAAAAAGAAAGTCAACTTCAAAAGGATCTGTGATTTAGAAAGTATTTTTCATTTTTTTTAAAAAAAGGAAGTTTAACAAGCATATAAGCTACCATTTAAGGTAGTGTAGGAAAGATTGTGCTGGGCTTGGAATCAGGAATACCCACATTCAACGTCTCATCTCTAACACATAAAACTGTGTGACTCTGTCTAGGCCAATCATTTAATCTCTACTAACCTCAGATATGCCCTGAAGTCTTATTTGCTGAGATATACATATTTGCATAGATATACATATTTGCATAGATATACAGTTGGGGGAGAGATTCCCCTATAAGGAATTCCCCTCTGCCATTGAAGACTCTTTATATATTTGGATATTCATATAAGAATCTAGTTTTCTATTCCATCATTGAACAAGCTTTTGTTTGAAGTTTCAATTGTGTATCAAATTATTAATTAGATGTGAAGTAATAAATTTGACTATAATTTGATCATCAGGTGTTGTGGACTATGATAGATCCTGTGGTAACAACAAAGTAGTAACAAGTTAAAAATAATGCCTGGTATAGTGGATATTGTAAGATGGATGGAAAATGAGATGCTTAAGGTAGGGGAAAAGTCTCAAAATAATACATTGAGTGGAGGTTTGAACAAAGGACATCTGAAATAAAATGTTCTGTGGGATGGTTTATGAAAAAGATGGAAGAAGATAGCATTTAAGCTGGTATTTGAAGGAATTACATAGGTAGGAGGTGGGGGTTCATATGGGATTGGGCGGTATTCACTTGCTTCAGATACTGACAAATAAAAAGTATGCAACTCTATTTTTTAATACTAGGAAAAAAAGGTTTTAAAGACAAGGTGAAGGCTTCCTTAGAATTGTAATGGCTTTTACGTGACATGAAGTACTTACAACTGGGACAATTTCTCACCTTTCTGCATATTTCCTATTCTCTCAAAATCTAAGGACCTCATATTGTGGTGCTACCGTAATGTTAATGGGAGTTAAAAGATCTTCCTTGCCCATCAATGGGCCTCAGGTGGAGCCCATTAGAGAAAGCTTGATTAGAGGAGGTTTGTTTTGTAGGAAAGCCCAAACCTTTTATTAATTGCTATTGAGGAATTGGGTCAGGAGGGTTGTGCTCTCTGGCTCTGAAAAGTGTGTATAGGTGAGGTTTTATTTGGGGTCTTACTCTTTAGAAGAAGGTTCATGTGCCAGAGGAGACTCTGGGTAGTCATTAAGGAGCTATCCCTCCTCCCTTTTGAAAACCCAGATATTAGTGTTTCTCTGGGAACTATGTATGCATGTAATGATCAGTTGATCTCTCTGTTGATCTGTGATGTATGTATTGCATATGATCAGATCATTAGAAGCCCTGTCTGTTGGTCTTTATTTCTCTGATTGTATTTTCTTTATTGGTGTATGTGATTAAAGGAGATTGCTGACCGCTCAAAAGTTGCTTTCCTTTTAGAAGAGCAGATCTAAGAATCTGTGTTAGCAAGCCATCCTGGATGTGTCTTCCCACCTGCCATGAACAATTCCCCTTACAATGAAATGTGGTTCAATATGGAGAGTGCTTAGATAAGTCCAGGGTACTAAGTTTGATTTTAAACTATGGCATCCTTAGCTAGTAAGCAAAAGAAAGTTATATACCTACATGTTGCCTGAATTTTTTCATCTGTAAAATGGAATAGGTAGGTACTTCACAAGCTTGTTGTGACAAAAGTTTTTGTAAATCTTAAAAAAAATGCTGTTCAAATATTTACTACTGCATAGTTTACCATATATTTTGTCACATGGAAATTCTTGGGATTTTGTATTTATTTTTGATGTTGAATTTAAATGCAAATGTAACTTTTCTGTGGCCAAGAATTATTGTGATGTGAATTTAGATATTGTGTGGTTCCAATGAGATAATGTTAAGTGTTTTCCAAACCTTAATGAGCATTGTAAACATTATCTATTATTATGATTTGATACCCCAGATCAGAAACCCCAGTCCAGTGAATCATGAGTATTCTATAAGCCTCACAATAGAGGCATTTGGTGTCATAGTGAATGGGATGCTGGATTTAGAGTCAGGAAGTTCAAATTCTCCCTCAAACACACTATTTGTGAACTTGGACAATTCATAAGACCTCCTTCAGCCTCTTTTTTTTAATCTATAAAATGGAGATAATAATCTCTGACCTCCCAGAATTGTTAGGAAAATCAAGTTAGAATGTTTCTAAAGTATTTTATAAACATTAAAAGTGGTTAAAAAATTCTAGCAAATGTTGTTCAGTCATTTCAGTGGTGTCCAACTCTTTGTGACTCTAATTGGGGATTTCCTGGCAAAGATATTGGAGTAGTTTGCCATTCTCTTCTACAGCTCAATTTACAGATAAGGAAATTGAGGCAAAAAGAGTTAAACAATTTTCCCAGTGTCACATAACTAGTAAGTGTCTCAGGCCAGATTTAAATTTAGGAAAATGTATCTTCCTGAATGTAGGACCCACACTCTCCTGCATCACCCAACTATACCACTAATATGTTTAATGGATAAATTTCAGTTCTAATAGTGATTTTCCCAATAACCACCAAGCATCTCTGAGGGTTTGGGATTTCCTATTTTTAAATTAAGCATCTCTTCAGTTTTCTCTAATGGCTGAGTCTATGAAAAAAATATACACGATATCAAAGCCCAGGTGCCTTCAGAAGTAGCGGTAGGTTTATTCCTAGACTGTCACAAAGTGACTTGTGTGGCAGTCCACTTAACATCCCAGATTTTTTTCTTTATATTTATTCCTCCATCCTGAACTGTGCAGCCAGAACAGAAAACAATGTTCCAATTGTGGCCTGATCAGAGAAGAATACTATCAATGTCACTTCTTTCATTCTTAACAGAATGTCTCTCAATACCATCTAATTACAATTCTTATTACAATTCTTATTACAATTCTTGGTTGCTGCTTCATGCTATTATTCTTACTGAGCTTACAATGCACTAAACCCTCTACCTGTGTCAGTCAATCAATAAACACTTAAGTAGCACCCAGGATGTACCAGACACCATGTTAAGCAGTAGGAATACAATGAAATGAACAAAGACAAAACCTGCTCTCATGGAACTCACAGTTTGAAGGGGAAGAGGCCTTTTTTTCATATTAACTGTAGTCTAGGACTTGGCATGTTTTCCCCAACCTGTCATTTTGTATTTCATATTTTGAATACAGACACTTTAAGGACTTGAAATTTATCAACATTAAGTTTCATTCTCATTAGATTCAACTCCTCATTCTGACTGGTCAAAATATTTTTTAATCCCATTTCTGTCATCCAATATTTGGCTCCCAGATTTCTCTCATTTATAAATTTGAAGAGAATATCATTTATACTCTTTATCAAAGTCATTGATAAAAACGTTGAGCAGAATACATCCAAGGAGAGAAGAGCCCTGTGTGCTTCATTATCAATCTTTGCAATTGATCTTGGTCTGCTAATCAACACTCTTTGTGTGAAATCATTCAACCAGCTTTGAATCTACTGAATTATACTATCATCTAGCTAATGCACTTCTTTCTTGTTCAAGGAATATCATGAGACAATTTTTTTTCAAAATGTCTTGATGAAATATACTGCCTTCCACTGAGAATTATATTAACACTGTGAAAAAAGGAATGTTGCCAGCAGGCTTAATGGAGTCCAAATGATACAATGAAATAGGATAATTGATGTGGCTACGACTACAAAAGCAAAGGATCAAAGAAGACTGGAGTAAGAGGGACTTTGCAAAGAATAAGTCTATTGGCAGGGCTACATGCTATCTGAGGTGCTTTCCAAATCTGAGATTCAGTGATTTCCCATCCTTTTCCTATGCTAATTTGTCATCTGCTTTTAGAACTAGGCATCTAATATATCCAAGAATAGTTGCATTGGGGGAAAAAGTGTGTCTTTGCTTCCTCTCTTCTAACTCTTTTCTAAAACCCCTTGTAATCTTCCCTCCCTACCTCATCTTTAACTGAAGATAATCTCTCTAAATTTAGCAATGATGTCTTAATTGTTAAATCCTTTTGCATCTTTTTAATCCTCATCCTTCTTGTGCTTTGTATAGCATTTGATACTGTTGGCCATCTTCTCCTCCTTTATACCCTCCTTTCCTCTCCAGGTTTGCTTGATTCTGCTCTCTCTTGGTTCTCCTTATCTGAATTCTCCTTTTTCACTTACCTTTTATGTATCTCCATATCAGTCCTGCCCCATAAGTATGGGTACTTTTCCCTAGCTGATCTTCTATTTTACTCTATACTCTCCCATTTAGTGACCACATTGGTTTCCATTTCATTTGTGATTTTTATGGAGATATTTGTCCCATCTCTGCCTATTTTATGAGCTCCAGTTTTGCATAACCAGTTACTAGTTAGGCATTTTAAACTGAATGTTCCAGAAGCATCTAAACTTAAAATGTGCAAAACAGAACACATCATCTTCCCCCCAGAAAAAAACCTATTACTGAACTTTGTAGCTAGGTAGTACAGTGGAAGGTGGGCCTGGAGTCAGGAAGACTCATCTTCATCAGGTCAAATCTGACTTCAGACACTTTCTAGCTGTGAGGCCCTGGGCAAGTCACTTAACCCTATTTGTCTCAGTTTCCTCATCTGTAAAATGAACTAGAAAAGGAAATGGAAAACAAATCCACTCTCTTTGCCCCACCCCCCCCCCCCAAAAAAAACAACCTGAAATGGGGTCAAAAAGAATCAGAAAAAAATAAAAATAGCTCAACAATAAATTATTGAATTTTGGGGAGGAGCCAAGATGGCGGAGTAGAAAGACTCATGTATGCTAGCTCCAAATCCACAGCCCAGAAATTTCCTGTAAAAAGAACTCCACAAATTCTGGAGCAGAACAAGTGTGCACCAATGCAGTGGAGGAGATTTTTGCTCCAGAGAGCCCTGGAAAGCCATCCCCAGGGGTCCATCGCTCTCTGGACAGCAGAGCCCACCCCTGCGCTGCCCTGGGTGCATGGCCCCAGAGGAGCAGATCCAAGCAGCCTTCAGGGACGGAAACTCCAGCGGCTGCAAAGGTGCCTCCACCCAGAGGCGCTACAGGTCAGTGAGAGAGACTTCTAGGCTAGCCGAGAGGGGAGCAGGGTGTCTCCGTGACTCTGGCCCCCTTGGGAGGCAGCAGCAGAGGCAGTGGGGGCCTGGGATTCCCCAAGCAGGCAGAAGCTCCATTACCAAAGGTCTCTGAATAAACCCCCTGAGGGAACTGAGCCTGGGAGGTGGCCCTGCCCCCACCCAAGCACCAGAACTTGAGCTCACATTTAAAGGAGCCCCTCTCCCCGTGGAAAGCCCTGAGGCTGGGAAGTAGCATTTGAATCTCAGACCCCAAGCACTAGCTGAGCAGATCTAGGTGGGGGTGGAGAGGAATCTCAGAAGTCAAGTAACTGGCTGGGAAAATGCCCAGAAAAAGGAAGCAAAATAAGACCATAGAGAGCTACTTTCTTGGAGAAGAGATGTTCCTTCCTCCCTTCATTTCTGATGAAGAAGTACAATGGTTGCCATCAGGGAAAGATGTGGAGGTCGGGGCCTCTCTATCCCAGACGTCTGAGGTGGATGTCCAGTGGGTTCAGGCCATGGAAGAGCTCAAAAAGGATTTTGAAAATCAAGTTAGACAGGTGGAGTAAAAACTGGGAAGAGAAATGAGAGAGATACAAGAAAAGCATGAATACTTTGGTAAAGGAGACCCAAAAAAATGCTGAAGAAAATAACACCTTGAAAAAGAGGCTCACTCAATTGGCAAAAGAGGTTCAAAAAGTCAAGGAGGAGAGGAATGCTTTCCAAAGCAGAATTAGCCAAATGGAAAAAGAGGTTCAAAAGCTCACTGAAGAAAATAGTTCTCTCAAGATTAGAATGGAACAGATCGAGTCTAATGGCTTTCTGAGAAACCAAGAAATCTCAAAACAAAACCAAAAGAATGAAAAACTGGAAGATAATGTGCAATATCTCACTGGAAAAACAACTGACCTGGAAAATAGATCCAGGAGAGACAATTTAAAAATTATGGGACTACCTGAAAGCCATGATCAAAAAAAGAGCCTAGACATCATCTTTCATGAAATTATCAAGGAAAACTGCCCTGAGAATCTAGAACCAGAGGGCAAAATTAGTATTGAAGGAATCCATCAATCACCACCTGAAAGAGATCCAAAAACAGAAACTCCTAGGAACATTGTGGCAAAATTCCAGAATTCCCAGGTCAAGGAGAAAATATTGCAAGCAGCTAGAAAGAAACAATTCAAGTATTGTGGAAATACAATCAGGATAACACAAGATCTAGCAGCTTCCACATTAAGGGATCAAGGGGTGTGGAAGAGGATATTCCAGAAGTCAAAGGAACTAGGACTCAAACCAAGAATCACCTACCCAGAAAAACTGAGTATAATACGTCAGGGTAAATATGGTACTTCAATGAAACAGAGGACTTTCAAGCATTCTTGATGAAAAGACCAGAGCTGAAAAGAAAATTTGACTTTCAAACACAAGATGAGAAGAAGCATGAAAAAGTAAGCAGCAAAGAGAAGTCATAAGGGAATTACCAAAGGTGAACCGTTTACATTTCTACATGGAAAGAGAATATTTGTAACTCTTAAAACTTTTCAGTACCTGGATAGTTGGTGGGACCACACACAGACATACACACACACACGTGCACACACACATATGTGCATGCATGCACGCACACACACATACACACATGCACATACACACAGAGACAGAGAGCATAGAGTGAATTGATAGGATGGGACCATATCTTAAAAGAAATTAAGGTAAATGGTGAGAGAGAAATGTAGTGGGAGGAGAGAGGGTGAAATGGAATGGGGTAAATTATATCTCATTCAAGAGGCAAGCAGGAGACTTTTTAGCAGAGGGAAAAAGAGGAGAGATGAGAAAATACATGAAGTTTACCCTCATCACATTCGACTAAAGGAAGGAATAAAATGCACACTCATTTTGGTATGAAAACCTATCTTACAATACAGGAAAGTGGGGGAGAAGGAGATAAGCAGGGTGGGGGGATGATGGAAGGGAGGGCAATGGGAGGAGGGAGAAATTTGATGTCAACACTCTTGGGGAGAGACAGGGTCAAAAGACAGAATAGAAACAATGGGGGGCAGGATAGGATGGAGGGAAATACAGTTAGTCTTATAAAACATGACTATTATCGAAGTCATTTGCAAAATTACACGGGTATGGCTTATATGGAATTGCCTTCCTTCCCAAAGGGATTGGGTGGGGAGGGAGTGATGGAGAGAATTTGGAACTCAAAGTTTTAGGAACAACTGTTGAGTATTTTTGTGGTTGCTACTAGGAAACAAGAAATACAGTCAATGGGGAATAGAAAGTCATCTGGCCCTACAGGACAAAAGAGAAGATGGGGAGAAGAGAAGGGAGGGAGAATTGATGAGAGGGCAGATTGGAGATAGGGAAAATTAGAATGCTCGGTGTATTGGGGTGGGAGGAGGGGATAAATGGGGAGAAAATTTGGAACCCAAAATTTTGTGAAAATGAATATAAAAAATTATATAAATAAATTCAGATTAAAAAAATCCAAAAATATTAAAAAAAAGTTATTGAATTTTACTATTACTACTGATGACATCACCATACTTCTAGTCTCACAGGATATCAACCATGGTGTCTTCCACAGTTTCTCTTTCTCTCTCACTCTATATATGCAGTCATTTGTCAAATTTGGTCATTATTTTTCCGCAATTATATGTGTGTGTGTGTGTGTGTGTGTATTCCACAATCTTGCATGTGTGTATATACGTACATCTATACATTTATATATATACATATATACGTATATTTCCAATAAATTCCAACCATTCAACAAGGTGGGGAGCTACAGTTTTTGGCAATTAAAGCTCTTCACAACTTGGTCTTATCCTTCCCTTCAAGTGTTCCTGAATGGTGTTCCCTCTATGCATTCTATGATCTAGCCATCCTACTCTTCTTCCTGTCCCTCACGCTCCCTCCATCTTCCATCTTTATGTCTTTGTATTAGCTCTTCCACATGATTGAATTATTTTTCTGACAACCTTTGATTCATTCAGTTTCTGTATTCCTTTAAGATCCCGACTAAGGGCCAACTTGTCCAGGTGTTTTTTCTTGGTTTCCTCAGTTGATAGTTTCCTCAATTATATTTACTTATATTTTCTAATGAAAGCATGATGTCTTCTACTAGAATGATATCTTCCAAAGAGAAAGGACTGTGTTTCTTCTTTTTTCTTTGTATTCTCAATGTCTGGCACATAATCAGTTTTTAATCATTATTCACAGACCAATGAAAGGAAAAATAAACTCATTTAGTTGATAGTTTACTTTCTCCCTACTTGTTCCTCACCTAAATCCTTTCAGGCATAGTTTCTCCTCTTTCTGATTTTTGCTTCCCAATTTAAGAGTATATATATTTCTGACACACGCTACTCCAACATGTCCTTTTATTTAATATTTTTTCTTAATAATTTATATAATGTCCCCACTTTATTACAGATTCACCCTACAAATTCCCAAATTTGCATTTGTGGTCATTTTTGCTCCCTAGGTATACAATTTCTAGTTTATTTTATTCTCTGTACCTTTTGCATTTGGGAATAAATATATGTTTTCAAACTCATTCTGCTCAACCTTAATTAGATTCCATCCATCTCTGACCAAGATCATGATATGCCAATATCTTAGCCAGTGGTTTAGAAATACAAATTATGTTCCCTGACAAGGCATCAAAATCAGCTGATTAAACCTCATATCCTATTTTTTTTTTCTAAAGACCTTCACCTCATTTCATAGTAATGACAAAATATCACTCATGAACCTAAGGTCTTCCTTTCCTACCCTGAATTCCCATACCTCACAGTTGGTTATATTATATCAGAATTGATGTCTTGTAATAAGAACACATTCTCTAGGAATATGCAAAGTACATACTACCCATTCAGACTTTGTCAAACATGTCTACTTCTCTATGAAGTCCTTACTAGCATTTAAATTCAATATTACCAGGCTGCTTCCTGCCTTTCTGATCAGAGTCTTTATTCCCCTCCAAGCCCTCTACAATATAGCTACACTAACCTATTGACAGTTCTGAGAACATGATACTCTATCTTCCAACTCTATGCCTTTGCAAAGACTGCCCCCCACACCTGAACTGTGTTGCCTTCTTTCATTTTAAAAATTAATTTATTTTTAGTTCTAAACATTCACTTCCACAAGATTTTGACTTCCAATTTTTCCCCCCATCTCTCTCCTCTGCCCAGCCCCAAGACATCATGCTTTCTGATTACCCCTTCCCACAATTGGCCATCCCTTCTATCATACCTCTCCCTTCTCTCGTATCCTTCCCCTCTATTTTATTGTAGGGCAAGGTAGATTTCTATATCCCATTGCATATATGTCTTATTTCCAAGTTGCATGTTAAAGCAATTTTTACAATTATTTTTTAAAACTTAGAGTTTCAACTTCTCTCCCTTCCAACTTCCCCATCCATCCTCACTGAGAAGTCAAGCAATTCTATACATGTTATACATACAGAGCCATGTAAAACCCTTCCATATCAGTCATGATGTGAAAGACTAATTGTATTCCCCTCCATCCTATCCTGCCCCCTCATTTATTCTGTTTTCTCTTTTGACCCTTTCCCTCCTTAAAAGTTTACTTCTAGTTGCCCCCTCTTCCTATTTGTCCTCCATTCTATCATGCCCCCATATCCTGCTTGTACCCTTCGCTCCACTTTCCTGTAGTGTAAGATACATTTTCATACTAAATTGAGTGTTTTATTCCCTCCTTCAACCAAATCTGATGAGAGTAAGGTTCACTCTTTCCCTCTCAGCTCCCCCTCTTCTCCTTCATTGAAAGAACTTTTTCTTGCTTCATTTAAGTGAGAGATAATTTTACTCCATTCCATTTCTCCCTTTCTTCTACTCCCAATATATTCTTTCTCATTCCTTAATTTTATTTTTTAGATATGTACAACTTATCCTGTGCTCTCTATCTAGATGTATATAATTCCTTCGACTAGGTTAGTACTGAGAATTCTCAAGAGTGATAAATATTATCTTTCCATGTAGGAATGAAAACAGTTCAACTTTAGTAAGTCCCTTATGATTTATCTGTCTTATTTACCTTTTCATGCTTGTCTTGATTCTTGTATTGAAAAGTCAAAATTTCTACTCAGCTAGGGTTTTTTCATCAAGAATGTGTGAAAGTCCTCTATTTCAATAAATTCCCCTTTTCCCCCCAATGTACTATACTCAGTTTCCCTGGGGGGGTGATAATTGGTTTTAATGCTAGCTTCTTTGACCTCTGGAATATCATATTCCAAGCCCTATGATCCCTTAATGCAGAAGTTGCTAGATCTTGTGTTAACCTGATTATGTTTCCACATTACTCTAATTGCTTCCTTCTGATTTCTTGCAATATTTTCTCCTTGACCTGGGAACTCTGAAATTTGGCAAAAATATTCCTAGGAGTTTTCCTTTTGGGATCTCTTTCAGGATATGATCAATGGATTCTTTCAATGTATACTTTTAAGCTCTGGTTCTAGGATAGCAGGGCAGTTTTCCTTGATAATTTCTTGAAAGAGTATGTTGAGACTCTCTTTTTGATCATGACTTTCAAGTAGTCCAAACATTTTTAAATTGCTTTTCCTGGATCTATTTTCCAGTTGTTTTGCCAATGAGATATTTCACATTGTCTGCTATTATTTCATTCTTTTGGTTTTGTTTTACAATTTCTTGATTTCTCATAAAGGGATTAGCTTCCATCTGCTTTTTTGGATCTCTTTTGCCATTTGGGTTAGTCTATGTTTAAGAAATTACTTTCTTCAGCATTTTTGGGTTCCCCTTAGCAAACAGGTCTCATTTTTCATTAATTTTCTGCCTCACTCTCATTTATCTTCCAATTTTTTGCTCTGTTTCCTCTTACTTGACTTTCAAAATCCTGTTTGAGCTCTTTGATGGTCTGAGATCAATTCATATTTTTCTTGGAGGCAGAAGTTGTTACTTCATTGTCTTTTTCTGTTTGTGTATTTTGGTCTTTCTTGTCACCTAGGTAAGATTTTATAGTCTAATTCTGGTCTTTGCTCATTTCCCCAGCCATTTACTTGATTTTTGAGCTCTTTGTCAAGGTAGTTCTGTGCTTCCAGTGGGGTTTGAGGATATACTATCAGTCACTTGATAACCCCACAATCTGTCATACTAGAGCTCCAGAAACAGCTGCTGCCTCTGACCCTGATGCTGCTGTGGCTGCCACAGTGTTTTCCACTGACCTTCTAATTATCCATTGGCCTTTTGGGGTTGTGAATTATGGAAACTGACACCATTTCCAGGAATTCAGTCCCCCTGAGGCCTGCTCAAGTCCCATCTATGCTGGCACAGCCCATAGTGCACTATACTTTGATTCCAGCCTGGCAAGATAGATGCATCCTCTCAATCTTCTGGGCTATCTTAGGCTGGAGATTTGCTTCACTCATTGTTCTTTGAGTTCTGCAGTTCCAGAATTTCTTTAGAGCCATTTCTCCAGGTATTTGGCTGGGCATGAAGGGAGAGTTCTAGCAAGTCTTTGCTTCTACTTCTGCATCTTAGCTCCACTGCCTCCTCCTTTCTACTTCTTAGTTTTCTCGGTTTAAAACTTATCTCCAAGTTCACCTTCTGCAGGAAGACTTTCCCTGACCCCTCACATACTCATAATACCTTCCCCTCTGCCATTGCATTCAATTTTCTCTGTGTAGCTCTTATATATAGCTAATTATTTACATGCTGTCTCAATTATTATATATTCACTTTGAAGACAAGAACTCTTTGTTAATTTTGCCTTCTTTTAAATCACTATTGACAGAAAAGTGATTGCCTATTGTAAATAAAAATTGTTTGCTGACTGAATGACTGACTAGCATAGCCCTCAGGAAATCACCAGAAATAAGATTCAACTAGTGTTATTGTGCTTACCACTAGAATTTCCTCTCTCTTGAGCAAACTTGCAAATCTTCATCATCATTCTGTGGACCATGTGAAGATGCATCCCCACCAGAGAGGGTATATAGCCCCTCTGAGAGAGTTTTAAAGGTATTTTATAACTCCAAAGGTTTAATGGAGACTCCCTTGGTTTTATTACTCATTCTTCTACTATCCAGCCACAAGGAGAAGTTTAGATTTCTCCAGGCTTCCTTGGGTTCCTTTTTTGTCAAAGAACAGAAGAAATTCTCCATCCCCTTCACCTCTTTAAATAGGGAGACCAAACTACTATGAGTTAAGTTTATAGTTTTCTTCAAATAAATCCAACCTGGGCAGAGTCTAATCTTTGTGATATGTTGTTTTAGACACTTTGTTAATCTTTTATATAACTTTTACATCAATGTTCACTTTAGATATTGATCTACAGTTTTCTTTTTTTTTCTATTTTTAGTCTCACTATTTTATATATCACTATTATGCTCTGTCAAGAAGGAATTTGAATGTCCTTGCTTTATTATTTTTGCATATAGTTTATATAATATTGAAATTAATGGTTATATTAAAATTTGATATACATCACTTGTGATTTCATTTGTACTTGTTCCCACCCACTCCCATTTCAGAGTTGATTTATGGCTTATTCAATTTCTTCTGGGGTTATTATTTTTTTTCAATTTTTGCTCAGTTAGTTTGGACATTTTATATTTTGGTAAATAGCATTTATTAAATTTTAATGGTTGCTTTATTGACACACACACAGAATAATTCCTAGTGAAATCTATTATTTTATATTCATTTTTGCTGAGTCATTTTCTATTTTTAAATTTTTCAATGTATTTATTTTTAATTTTCAACATTCACTTCAATAAGCATTAAATTTTCTACCCCTCCCCCCAACATGACATGCAGTCTGATATGGGCACTACACATACATTCATATCAAACACATTTTCACATTAATTTTGTTGCATAGAAGAATTATTAGGTAGGTGGAGAAATCATGAGAAAGAAAGAACAAAACAAAATAAAATAAAACCAAAAAAATAGTCTATTTCACTCTGCATTCCAAGTCTATAGTCCTTTGTAATTGTTTCAGGTCTTTGCATTTCTGAGAAGGTCTAAGTCTATCAAAATCAGTCATTGCACATTGTGGCTATTTCTGTGAACAGTATTTTCCTAGTTCTGCTCACTTCACTCAGCATCAGTTCATTTAAGTCTTTCCAGAATTTTCTGAAGTCTTCCTGTTCATCATTTCTTATAGCACAATAATATTCCATTACATTCATATACCACAAATTATTCAGCCATTTCCTAATTGATTGACATGCCCTCAGTTGTTCATTCTTGGCTACCATGAAAAGAGCTACAATAAATATTTTTGTACTCATGGGCCATTTTCCCATTTCTATAATCTCTTTGGTATACAATCTTAGAAATGATATTGCTGGATTAAAGGGTATGCACATTTTACAGCCCTTTGGGAATAGTTTCTAATTGCTCTCCAGAATGGTTGCATCAACTCACAGCACCACCAACAATGAACTAGTATTCCAACATCTTCCAACATCTATATCATGTCCTTCATGTATCATTTTCCTCTTTTGTCATGTTAGCCAATCTGATTGGTGTGATGTTGTACTGCAGAGTTGTTTTGAATTGCATCTCTCTAATCAACAGTGATTCAAAGCATTTTATTTGAATATTGATAGCTTTAATTTTTTCCTCTGATAACTGCTAGGACATATGCTTTGACCATCTATCAGTTGGAGAATGATTTCCATTTTGTTAATTTGACTCAGGTCTCTATATACTTCAGAAATGAAACTTTTTTCAGAAACATTAGTTCCAAACATTCCCAGTTTTCTCCTTTCTTCCAAGTTTTGGTTGCATATACTTCATTTGTTCAAAACCTTTTTCAGTTAAATATAAGCAAAATTATCCATTTTGCTTTTCATAATGTTCTCTATCACGTTTTGTCATAAAGCCCTCTGTTCTCCATAAATCTGAGGGATAGAGTATTCCTCACTTCCCTAATTTGTTTATAGAATCTTAAATACTTATAATATCTTAAATCATGTAGCCATTTGGACTTTATTTTGGTATTTGGTGTGAGATGTGGTCTATGTTCACTTTCTGCCATAGTATTTCCCAGTTTTCACAGCTGTTTTTGTCAAACAGTGAATTCTTATCCTATGAGCTGGGGTCTTTGGATTTATCAAACAGCAGATTTCTATAATCATTTACTATTGTATCTTGTGTACCTAACATATTCCATCGATCTACCTCTCTGTTCATTAGACAACACCAAGAAGGTTTGATGATTGCTGCCTTATAATACAATTTAAGATCTGGTATGGCTTGGCTTCTTTCCCTACCATTTCTTTTCATTAATTCCCTTAATATTAGGGACCTTTTTTTCTTCCAGATGAATTTTCATATTATATTTTTTAGCTGGGTAAGACTTTATTTCTGTAAAAAGTGTTTTGTAAATGTGTTCATATATTCATATATATTGCTTGACAAGTAGACTCATAAATATTTCATAATGTCTAGAGTAAGTTTATGTGAAATTTATCTATCTGCTGCTGTTGGGCTTTCTTACTAATGTATAATCATTTATGTTTTATGTCAGTTTATTTTATATCTTTCAACTTTGCTAAAGTTGTTTATTATTTCAGGTAGTTTTTTACTTCATTCTTTAGGATTCCTTAAGTATATCATCATATCATCTGCAAATATTGACAGCTTAATTTTTCCTTTTTCTATTCTAACTTCTTTATGCTCTAATACATGGTCAATTTTGGTGTGTGTACCGTGTATCACTGAGAAAAAATATCTTTCCTCCTATCCTTATTCAATTTTCTCCAGAGATGTGTCATATCTACCTTATCAAGAGTTCTATTCACCTCCTTAACTTCTTTCTTGTTTATTTTGAAGTTAAATTTATCAAATTATTGTTACATTTAAAGTTAACATTTCTAGTTCCATACTGAATAACAGTGGTGATGATGGACATCCTTGTTTTACACCTGATCTTATTGGAAATGCTTCTAGCTTGTCCCCCATTCCATATAATGCTTGCTGAGAATTTTAGATAGAGTGCCAATTATCATTTTAAGGAAAACTCAGTTTATTCCTATGCAGTCTATTGTTTGTTTTTTTAACAGAGATGGTTGCTGTATTTTGTCAAAAAATTTGATACTGGTTATTTGGTTTTCTTCTTTTTTAAATCAAATTTATTAAATGTTAATCAATTCCATTGCTTTTTTTCATCAAACCGTCTCTTAGTTTTATTAGTTCAATAATTTTCTTATTTTCAAGTTTTATTAATCTCTCCTTTGGTTTCCAGAATTTCTAATTTGTTAATTGAAGATTTTAATTTGTTATTTTTCTAACTTTTTCAGTTGCATGCCCAATTCATTGATCTCCTCTTTCTCTATTTTATTCATGTAAGCATTCAGAGATATAAAACTTTCCCTAAAAACTGATTTTGCTGCATCTCATAAGTTTTGACAAGTTGTATCATTATTTGTCCTTATCTTGAATAAAATTATTGTTTCCATGATTTATTATTTGACTCACTCATGCTTTAGGATTAAATTATTTAGTTTCCAATTAATGTTCAGTGTATATTTCCATGGCCCTTTATTACATATAATTTTGTTGCATTATGATCTGAAAAGAATGCATTGACTGTGCCTTTCTGCACTGTATTGTCAAGTTTTTGTGCTCTATTACATGGCATATTTTGATGTGTGTGCCATACATCACTCAGAAAAAATATGATTCCATTCTATCCCCATTCAATTTTCTCCAGAGATCTATAATTTCTACCTTATCTAGAGTTGTATTCATATTCTTAACTTCTTTCTTTTTTTATTTTGAGGTTAGATTTATCAAATTCAGAGAAGGGAAGGTTGAGGTCCCCCACCAGTACAGTTTTTCTATTTCTTCGTGTATCTCCCTTAACTTCACCTATAAGAATTTTGATGCTTTACCACTTAATGCATAGATGTGGAGTTATGATATTACTTCATTGTCCACGGTGTTAAAAGGCAGAATATAATTTCTTTCCTTATCTCTTTTGATTAGATCAATTTTTGTGTTTGCTTTGTCTGAGATTAGAATTGCTAGACCTACTTTTTTTTTACTTTATCTGAAGCAAAATATGTGCTACTCCAGCCTTTTACCTTTATCCTGTGTGTGTCCACCTGTTTCAAATGTGTTTCTTGTAAACTAGATATTGTGGGATTGTTTTTTAATCTGCTCTATCTGCTTCCATTTTACGGGAGAGTTCATGCTATTTGTATTCAGAGTTATGATTCTTATCTGAATCTCTCCATTCTATCTCTCACCCGATTCATGCTTTTATTTCTCCCTTTTCCCTTACCCTCCTCAAAAGAGTTTTACCTTTGACTACTACCTCCCTCAACTTTCCCTCTTTTTTATCAGCCTAACTTCCTTTTCATTCCTTTTTTCCTTTACCACTTCTTCCATCCCTTCTAACCACTCCCTCCCCTTTATTGTCCCTTTCCTTTCCTAGAGTAGGGCAAGCTAGATTGCTATGCTTGACTGGGTATGTTATTCTCTTCTTGAATCAAATCTGATCAGAATAAAGTTCAAACACTCCTTCCCTTCTTTCCCTCAACTGTAATATGTATTGCTCCACTTCATGAGACGTTATTTACCCTTTTCTGCCTCCCCTTTCCTATTCTCCATTACAATCCCTTTGCACCCCTTAATTACATTTTTATCATCACATTAATTTATATTTATGCCTTCTATGTATATACCTTTAAATATCATAATAAAGATGCAGTTCTCAATATTTACAAGTATCATCCTCCCACAAAGTGATACAGTTTTTCCTTTTTGAATAATGCATTTTTTAAACTTCTGTTTGCCTTTTTATGCTTTTGTTGAGTATTGTGTTTGAAGATCAAATTTTCCATTGATCTCTGGCATTTTCATCATTCATCATTCATTGAATGTCCTGCTCCTTGCCTAAAAGATTATGTTCAGTTTTGTTGGGTAGTTGATCCTTGCTTGAAGTACAAGCCCCTTTGCCTTACGGAATATTACATCCTTATCCCTCCAGTCTTTCAATCGGGAAGATGCAAGGTCCTGTGTGATCTTCATTGTAGTTACCTGGTATTTGAATTGTATCTTTCTGGTTACTTGCAGTATTTTCTCCTTCACCTGATGATTCTGGAATTAGGCTATAATATTCCTTGGCATCTTCATTTGGGAGCTCTTTCATTGAGTGGTGGATTCTGTCATTGAGTATTTTGAACTCTGGTTCTAGGATCTTGGGGCAGTTTTCCTTTATAATTTCTTGGAAAATACTGTCCAGGCTTTTTCTTCTGTAATAATTTTCTGGTAGACCAATAATTCATAGATCTTCTTTCCTGGATCTATTTTCCAGGTCAGTTGATTTTACAGTAAGATATTTTACATTTTCTTCTATTTTTTCATTATTTAGGTTTTGACTTATTCTCAATGCTTCATGAATGAACTTCTAATTGCCCTTTTCTAATTTTTAACGAAATTATTTTCAGTTAGTTGTTTTCATGTTTTCTTCACCTCCTTTTCTATTGAGCCAATTTTAATTTTTAAGGAGTAATTTTCTCCAGTTAGGTTTCATGCCTTCTTTGTTTAAAATTAAATTATTTTATTTGTTTTCAGTGTTCTACCCTCACTTCCATATAAAATTTTTTGCCATCCCTTTCCCTCCTTCCCCCCTCTGTCTCCATTCCTTCCCTGACACAGCATACAATTTTATATAGGTTCCATATATACATTTCTATTAAAACATTTTCACTTAATTTTCACTGAGATGAAAACAGAAAAATTGCATAGAAAAAATTAAAATGGAAGGGAGAAATCATAAAACAAAATAAAACATAAAGCAAAAGAAGATGATCTGCTTCATTCTGCAATTGAATTCCATAATTCTTTCTCTGGATATGCAAGGTATTTTGCCTCAAGAGTCCATCAGGAATTTTTTAAGTCCTTACATTGCAATGAAGTACTAAGTCTACCAGAAGAATTCCACATACACTCTGATTGTTGCTTTGTACAAAGTTCTCCTGATTCTGCTCTTTTCACTCAGCATCAGTACATATAAGTCTTTTCAGACCTCCCTGAAGTCTTCCTGTTCATCATTTCTCATAGCACAATAGTATTTCATTGTAATCATATACCACAAGTCGTTCAGCTATTCCCCAATTCGTGGGCATCCCCTTGATTTCCAGTTTTTGGCCACTACAACAAGAGTTTCTATAAATATTTTTGTACCTGTAGGACTTTTTCCCATTTTTATGATCTCTTGGGAATACAGTCCTAGAAGCAATATTGCTGGGTCAAAAGGTATGTACATTATTGTAGCCCTTTGGGCATAGTTCCAAATTGCTCTCCATAATGGTTGGATCAGCTCATAGCTCCACCAACAATGAATTTGTGCTCATCCAGGAAAGATCTTTGCTCCCTTTCAGCCATAAGTGTTAGTACTCATCTTTTCTCTGGTACTATGACTCACACAAACATGTGGGCAATGGTGTTGCCAAATAGCACTCAGTTCTGTTCTGAGTTCTAACACAACAGTCCCTTGTAATATCTTCCTGACAACTTGCTGTCTTGGAGCAGAGATTAATAACAATGCACACAGCTGGTACTGCTTCTGCTTTTCATTCAGGCCTGTACACACTCCAGTGTCACTAAACTCTTCTTCCAACCTCCTAAGTTGTTTTACTGTAGAAACATGTCTCATCCTAACTTTTTGTTGGCTTTACCACTTAAGAATTCAATCTGAATCATTATTTTAAAGTTGTTTGGAAGGGATATCAGAACTCAACTGTAGTGCTTCCTCTATTCCGTCATCTTGGTCCTATCCCTCTTCTTCTGTTATGAATCAAACAATTTTAAAGATGTAAAGTCTTTCCTAAGAACTGCTTTGATTTTATGTCCAAAATGTTGGTATCTTATCTTATTGTCTTCATTAACTTAAATTGTCTATTACTTCTATGATTTGTTCTTTGAGCTTCTTATTTTGTAGAGTTGAGTTATTATTCTCCAAAAGATTTGTTATGCTTTTTTATCAGTGGTCCTCTATTAATGTAATTTTATTGCATTGTCATTATAAATGTGTGCATACATACATATATGTGTATTTATATTTATATTTATTTGTGTATATTTATAATGTATGTGTTTTCTGGATTTGTTTGTAAGGTTTTTGTGTCCTAATATATGATCCAAAAAATTCTAATCAGGTCATTAATTTCAATCTTGTTCATGTTTTGTGTTGCTCTGTCTTGCTCTATGTTAAATTTATCTGTGACTGAAAGAAGGGACAAAGAAGTTCCCTAGTGTTATAATTCAATTGTCTCTTTCTCCATTTACTTATTTAGTTGCTTTATTTTCTTTAACCATTTTTATGCTATGCCATTAAGTACATATATGTCAAGTATAGGAATAATTTATTTTATGTTATTTTTTAGTAGAAAGTATTTTCTTATTATCTTTTTATTTTCTACTTTTTTCTTGTTTCCTTATCTAAAATTATCATTTTTTCTATTCAACTGAAACATAATGCATTTTGCCTCAACCATTCTTATTAACTCTGTTAAAGTCTTTGTGTTTCAAGTATTAGTTTTGCTGTAAAGAACATATTATTACCTTTTTCTTTTTATATATTCTGTTATTCTCTTTCATTTTATGAGTAAACTGATCCGATTCACATTCACAGGTATGACAGTTAATTGTTTATTTCCCTTCATCCTATTTTCTTATTCTTATATATTTTTCTCTTATAATTGTGTACTCTTTCTTTACTTTTAAGCCCCTTTTCACTATCCGTTCTTCAAGCTTTACTTAGTGCTATCTGTCACAGCAAGCAAACTGGGTATTTTTGTTTTCTTTTTGGAATTTAATTGCCCAGGTTCAGGCAAAATTGTGAGCACCTGACAGCTCAGTCGCCTTTCAACATTGATAATTCACAGTTGTGTTGTCATGTAGGTTTTGTGCCTAGTGACTCTGAGTTAATAAGGAGTCTAGTCATTGTTTTATATATATATATGTATATGTATATGCATATACATACATACATACATATATATGTATATATAGATATATACGCATATATGCGTGTATATATGTATGTATCTATATATGTATATATGTATGTGTATGTATATATGTATGTATATACACATACATATATACGTATATATGTATGTATGTATGTATGTATATACATATATATATATATATACTGGGAGATTGGTATTTTACTTTGGGCATTCATTTATGAGGAGGATCTTGTGATTCCCTGGTCAAGACTCTGAGTAATCATATGTTCAGACCCCCTGATTCCTCAGATGTGAAGGCTCTCTTGATTCAGGTGTGTATGTAAAGCATATAGCAATATTGCTTAGATTCAGGCAGTAGAGTTCTATCTGTTGGCCTTTATTTCTATGCTATGTTTTCTCTGTATTTTCTCTGTTTGTATTTTCTGAATGTAAGTAAAAAGGACTTTTGACCACCTAAATAGCTATCTTTCACAGTAAAGCAGGTCTAAGAACCTATGCTAGCAGCCATGCTGGGTAAGCCAGTGTGCTAGCCTTTACACTATTTAATCTATTTCTGATTATGCACTCCATTTTATATTTCTCTTTACCCTCCTTCTATGCCTATCTATATCCCTGTTGAAATAAGTATATTATGTGACAATATCTGTATGTGATTTACTCTTCCTTCTTTTGACCAGTTTAGATGAAAGTGAAATTCAAATGATGCCTCTCACAATCCTTCCTTGTTTGTAGATAATTCTAATTGTGCATATTGTTTGCATCTCTCCTCCAGTTTTTCTTTCTAGTGTGTCTTTCTCACATCCATTTGCTTTTTTGTCTTTAACAACTTCAAACATAGTAAAACTATGTTTTTCTTATTGTATTTTAAAAACTCAATGATGCATTATGATTGGATTCTTAAAAAGACCCTTTTCTTCATCCTCCTCCATTAATAATTTTAAAAATGAATCTTTATAAAGTATCATTATATTATTCACTTCTATTTACCTTTTCATTCTTCAGGAATTGGGTTTAAAAATCATTTTCAGCTCTAGTGTTTTTTTTTAATCAACAATGTTTGAAAGTTCTCCATTTCATTGAAGATACATTTTTCCTTTATTAGATTATATTCTTTTTTTGGATGAGTTGTTTTTGGTTATAAATCTTTATCTTTTGCCTTTTGGAAGGTATTTTCATTTTCTCTTGTACTTTTATAATATATGTAACTTTTAACTTTCATATGATCCTGAATGAGGTTCCTAAATATTTGAACTGTTCTTTTATTTCTGACTCTTTGTAATGTGTTTTATTTTGGGTCCGAGAGGGTTAGAGGGAGCAGAGAGTATTGATTTTTGCAGTGACATTTCTGACAGTTTAATGTCATTTTATGGTATTTTTTCAGAAGATGTTTTGGGAATTCTTTGCATTTACACAATATTCTCTTGTTCTAATTGATGTGGCCACAATTTCTTTAACAATTGCTGGTAATATAAAATCCAGGTTATTTTCTATCATGAATTTCAGGTTTCCAATGATTTGTAAGTTATCTCTTTCTACTCATTTTCTAGATTAGTCATTTTTGAAAGTAAATACCACATATTTTCTCTATTTTCTCAATTTCTTTACTGTAATCATTATTATTTGTCTCTAGGATTGACTTCTATTTGATTTACTCTATTTTGGGGGGAACTTGATATTATGGTAAAGTTTTGTATCTTACATTAAACTTTCAATTCTTTGAACAAGTGTCTACTTCATAGCTCCCATTTCTTTTATAATGTGATTTTTTAAGCCAAAAAAATGCATTATTTCTTCTAGAAATTCTTGTTTTTCTTTTAGGATAGCTATTTTATTTGAAAAATTAAAGTTGTTTTTGAGTCATTCTCATTTGTAAGTCAGTATCTTTATCAAAGTAAAATCATAAAAGTTTCTTCTTCTATAATTCCTTCCTGAATAGAAGAGTCATGTTGGTTTTCTCTAATATATTCACTAACGGTCAGTCATTTTTTGCTATTTCTACTTATTTGCCACCTTTTCTGTGTTATGTATTGGGTTTATACTGACCTACAATATTTTAACATTCACATGTGTATGCCTGAGCTTCACAATTGTTTACCAACAAGTCATAGGACATGTGATGAGTGCTTCCTCGTGAAGAAGTGGAACAATGAAAAAAAATCTGAGGACATCTTAAAATGATCAGACTTCAGAGATAGTGTAATTTCAGAAACCCTGTAATGGAGAATGAAGGACAGTGCTCTGGAGTCAAACAATCTGATTCAAATCCAAGATTGCCCACATACCACTTGTATGAATTTGGGTAAGTCATTTCCCCTAGTTGACTTTTGGGGTCCTCATATACTATAGTGATTAAGATTATTTGAGACTCTTTCTCAGGTCCCTTTGCATCGTGAAATGCATGACCCTACGATCCTTTACATGTACAAACCCAATAAAATAAAGCACAATGCTTCCCCAAAGATGTGAAGTTAATTCATTTTCTTTAAACTTTCATATCTATAAAAAAGCAAATTTCTTTAAAAGAAATAAAATAGTAAATTGTATCAGTTGTGTGTGTCTTATTTTGAATGAAAATGTAATCTAATTCTTCAGATTTTTTTTTAATAAGGAGGAAAATAATATAAGTGCAAGGCATTCATTTTATGAGATTTGTGTGACAAAAGACAAAAATGAGCCAAAGTCAAATTTGACTGCTTTATAATTTTTTGTAACATACTAGTCCTGTTAGTGACTGAGTAACAGCTTTATAGGCAAGTTTTCTCCATGATCCATCATCTCCACCAGAAATTTAAGCACTGCCTCTGGACCTCCTTGCTTTCACAGATAATTTTTTTACCTTATCTCAGTGGTCACCATGCCTACCAATTCTCTGTCTACTATACCACCAAATGCAAACCATTCATCCATTGTCCCCTTTCCCAATCCCCCTTATGTGTTTTTCCCACATTAGACTAAAAACTCCTTGAAAACAATGACTATTTTGATTTCTTGTATTTGAATCCCTACCATTTAACAGAGTACCTGACCCATAGTAAGGATTTAATGCTCTCTCTCTCTCTCTCTCTCTCTCTCTCTCTCTCTCTCTCTCTCTCTCTCTCTCTCTCTCTCTCTCTCTCCCCATATCTATTCTGTTCTATTTTATTCTCTTCCCAGCAGACAAAATTGAGATCAAATAAGTCTTTGACTTCAGATAACAACACAATTACTAGAGAGGATTCAAACTGTAAGTGTAAGTTAAAATGAACTGTTGGTAGTCTCTGTTCATATTTATTGATATGCCCTAGTTCATTGACTTTCAAATAATTTATTTCAATTGCACGGAATGAAAAAAAGTATTGACCTGGTCCATCTAAACTTTGCCAGAGAAACAGAGTTGGATTTTGTTGCAGTAGATATTTTAATCTTCTGAGAGCAAAGGAAGTGTTTCACATGCACATCACTTTGTTGACTTCTGGGCAGGATGCCTATGAAAATGAAGAAATTCCAAGACTCAGTAGAAAAGATTAACTCTTCATATCTTCCAGAAATGTCTTCTAAAAAGTAACTATTTATAAATGCTCCTACTAAGGATCAGTGGATTTCATAATATGTATACATCCTGGGATGGGCTGAACAAATTAAGATGTGATTATAATGGGATTTTATTATATCATAAGAAATGATGGTGATAGTTTAAAAGTAACCTTGGAATACTTATATAAGGTGATGTAAAGTGAGGTGAGCATAAGCAGGAGAATAATTCTTATACCAGCAAGAGAATGAAACACAATTTAGAAAGAGGATGAAATGACTAGTAACTAATTTAGGCAATCAGCAAAAAAGCAAACTTCATACTTTCTGCAAGAGAAGTGAGAAGTAATGAATTCAAGGTGCATACACACACATACACACATTTTATATATATATATATATATATATAAAATGTGTGTGTATGTGTATATATGCATGCATGTGTGTTTTCATGTATATATATATATATTTAGATCTAAATCTAGATCTAGATTCTAATGTGGGAGTTTGCATCACTTGACTAGTATATTTGCTGCAATACTTTTTTTTTCCCTTTTTTTTTTCAATGAGAGAGAAGGAGCTTGGGAAGAAGAGAAAATGACTTTTTTGTAAATTAAGAAAATATAATTTTAAAAAGTTACGAGAATGGCATTCAACTCCTCTTATCTTCTCCATTATCTTTTTTACGTCTAATTTCTCCTTTTATTAGGGCCCCATGCATAAGGTTAGGAAGACTTGAGCTTCAATAGGTCCTCAGATGATTACTAGCTGTGAACTTGGGTAAATTGTTTTTGTCCTCTGTGTGTCTTGGGTTTCTCATCTGTAAAATGGGGACAATAATGGAATTTATCTCTTAGGGTTATTCTGAGGATTAAATGAGATAATTAGTTGCAAAGCACTTATCACAGTGCTTATATAGTAATATTTGCTGCTATAGTAGCAGTAGGAGGAGGAGGAGGAGGAGGAGTTGCTGTTCTTGTTACATCATGAGGTTGCATAGATGACATGTAGGAGGTGATATTGTTTTATTCCAAACAACCAAGGAATGCCTACAGCAAGAGACAAGGAATCAACCAGAAATAGTAGTGAGGGATAGAGCAGACTCATGGAGAAGGAGAGGATTACAAAGGGACATCCATTTCTAAAATATCAATAAACTAAAAAAATTCCAAGATTCTAAAAGTCATTTTTTTCTTTCTTTGGAGTCTTCTGACATAAACATTGAGCCTTACTGAAACCAACAAGCTGGTGCTATAGAAAGAGTGCTGATTTAGATTCGGGGAACCTGGGTTTACATCTTGTCTTTATTGTTTGCTGCGTTAGACCTTAGGCAACTCACAGATCTCTTTTGTCTCTAAGACTGATTTTATGAGAGGTTCCTTGGGGAACAGAGTTAGATGAAAAAACATAATTTTGAAGCTAAAATTTAAAAAAAAAGTTATGAAAACCATCACTAACCTTACGTGCCCAGGGCTTATTCTGTGAAATGTGCATATAAAATTAATGAATACATTTTTAAGCTCATTACCTTTCCTATGTCTGAATTCTTCCAAATAATTCTAGAATTTAAAGCATCTTCTGAGTTCATCTAGCCCAATGTTATACTACAATAACAATAATAGAAATAAGGAACAGTAAGAATAGCTAACATGTATATAATACTTTTGAGATTGCAAAGCAGTTTACTTACTATCTCATTTGACACAACAGACCTTCGATGCAGATGGTATTCATATTCTTCCCATTTTACAGTGATAAAAACTGAGGCTAACTTGTTAAGGGACTATCGTAAAGAAACACAGCTAATAACTCTCTCATCAGGATTTGAACTCAGGCCCTTCTATTTGAAAATCCAATACAAAGTTGTCAATCTGCTTCTGTCTGTATATACTCAATGTCAGAAAAATCACTACCTCACAATTTCACTATAGTTCAAAATATCAATAATTGTAGAAGTATTTCCTGAATATTCTTCCTCTTACTTTCACAGTATTCTTTGTTATGACCTCTGAAAACTAAAAGAATAAATATAATACATCTTCAACATGAAAGACCATCACTGCAAAATTAATCTCCCTTATAAATTGTCTTTCCTCTGGTCTTTGTAAGCATAGTTTTTTTCAGTTCCTATAATTTCGACTTTCCTTATTTTCCTGGTGATACTCTTCTGAACACACTTAACTTATGAATTATCACCTAAAATTAAAAAAAAACTGAATGTAATGCACTAGATTCAGTGGAAACCAGATATAATAGATCAGGAGTTCTTTAATTTTTTATTGTTTTTTCACACTCCTTAGAAAGTCTGGAGAAATCTATGGTGGATGGCTTTTCAGAATGGTTTGTTTTTAATTGTATAAAAATAAATATATAGAATTAAAAAGGAAACCAACTATATTAACATGCATTTATCAACTTTTCAAAAACTTTGTGAACCCCAGGTCAAGACCTCTGACAGAAAATAATCACCATGCTGTTCTAAGTGTTGTTTCAGTTAGCGTAGCCTAATAACATTTTTGCTTTTCCAGGCTTTCCATTCTGCATTGTTGATTCATTGGCTTTACATTGCACTAATTACACCCCCAGTTCATTTTTCACATTTTACCCATTCTTTACCAATATATTTCCTGCAACTTTGACCATTTTCTCTTTGGAATCACCATTTTCTGTGTTGCTGAATTTCTGCAATTTGCACTAGATTTCTCCAAACCTATATTCATTTCTCTGACATTGTTGCTTTATGTCCCTAATTATTCCTGTGAAAATTGCCCCCAAAAGCAGAGGGAGATTTCTACACAAGCTGTTAATGAGTACTCAGCACTTTCTTTAAATATACATAGCTCCCCTAAGGTAATTCCATGGGTTTTATGCAAGGTGTTGAGATATGTACTTAGCAGCTTTAGAAATGTCTCCTGAGCTAATGTCCAAGCTAACAATGAGGGAGAAGCTAGAATAATCTTGGGAAGGCTGTTATTGCCTGAGAGGAGAGAAGTTCATAATGGCCACCTTATTCAGTACCTGCAATATGCTTTATTAGTGTTGTTCGTATTAAAATACAAAATGCAATATCCCAGTTAATTTCTTAATTTCCCCCAATTTACACTTCCCTGCTGTTTATAAAGTGTACCCTTAGTCAACATTACATGTAAAAGAAATACTTCACTATATATTCCATCTGTCCTTTGTGATGCCAATTTGATTTTCATTAGGAGCCTAAGTTGGTGGCAGTAAGAGACTCTTAAGCTGTGTGTTTATCTGAGGAAAAAAGAACTTATCCCCTCAGTATTGGGAAAGACAAGAATACTCAGGAATTGGTATCGTATGGATCTAATACAAAATTGATTAACTATTTCGTGGATTAGTTTGTTGTCATGGTATCCCATAGACTTAGTCAGTCTCTAGTATTGGGGCAAAAGCTTGTAATCCTTGCCCTGAAGATATAAATGTAGAGTGGAAAGATGAGAAAGAAGGTGGACATGTGCAGGGGATGGAGGGGAGGTAAATGTTTCTGGTACTAAGATAAATTTGGAACCTTTCTGTTTGTTTCTTTTTAAGCAATTTGCAAATCTTTACACAGAGACAACCAGAGAAAATGTGTATATTCTTTCTGTGTATACGTTGTTTCCCTCTAGGAAATATAAGTTCCTTAAACTTAGGTATTGATTTGTATGCTCAGTTCCTGGTACATAATAGGTGTGCGTGTGAGTGTGTGTGTGTGTGTGTGTGTGTGTGTGTGTAAAGTTTATTTATTGACTGCTTAGTGTAGTAGAGAACAAAACATTCTTTTTGCTTCATAATATTCTTGAAATTTCTCAATCATTCTTTAGTTTGAATCCAAAATCCTTTTGAGCAAATCCTATTTGGACATGGGGTTAATTCCTTCCCCATCATATAGAATGGAATTAAGTTAAGATAATTTCTGGTCAAAGAATCCATTTAGAAGCTTCCCTGTATCCATGATGGAAATATATGTGATCTTTATAACTGAAGGAAGGTTATATGATTTGACAGGGGGGCAATAGTTGATTCCTCAAACCCTTCTGCACCAATTTCTCTACATCAACCCTTACCTTTTGTTAATCACATTTGGCAGATATGCTGCTAAATGTCTGAGAATATCAGAAAGATTGAGAAGTTAGGTTGCTGATCAAGTAAGACTCCTCAGTAAAAAGGAATATCTATTTTTCCAAATCTTCCAAAAGATTAATAAGTAACTGTTAGAAAAATGTATCTCCAATTCCCTGATTCCACTGGAGTTATTTTCTTCCTTTTATTCTTTCCTTATCCTTGTGCTAATCAAAATGTATAGCATTTAATCCAACAAGTATTTATCATTATGGAATATTATTTTATGCAATTTATTCCCAAATATTCTGCACGTAACGTATTGCTAGGGCTAATGGAAAATGATTACAGTTTAATCCCTGTCATTAGAAAGCTTACTATTTATTAGAGGAATATGACACATGTGCAGATATCTCATAAACGACATGATAATTTGGTACTACCCTTATCAAGCTGTGTGCTCTTTCCTCTACTGTTCAGGGCTTTTGGACTTTCATAAATAGTTCTTGGAAGAAGAAGTATACAAGTTAAGATGATGAACTGTGGTAGAAGGAGGAGGTGGTATATATAATCACTAGAACTAGATGAGAGATAAATGAGGAAAAATAGCAAGAAAGACAGTTCTGTTCTTTTCTATATCCTTGTCAATTAAATAATCAACGAGCAAGCAACCATGAGATACAGTCAAGCTTCCCACTAACGTTACAGTACCAAATGGAAAGTAATAAAATCCTGCCTCCATGCCCCATGTCATGAGGATCTTAGGACCACGTTCAGTGCCTCTGAGTGTATATCTAATTATCAAACCTACTAGGTGATGGGAATCATACATCATCTCTTCTGAAGTGAGCTGTTATCAAGGGCTAGACAAGCCTTTCTCAGAGAAGTTGGTCTCCTAATGTGCAACTTATCCCTCAAATTAAGCCCACAATAAAGCAATTCTCTCTTTTTGAAGATGTTATATGCACATATACACTTATATGTATATACATAAACATATAATTGCACACATATATGTATGCATAAGTATGTATGTTTGGATAGATGGATGCACTTCTGCTATGTATTTTACCGGTACACTTCCTTTCCCCTTCTGGAATGAGATATCCTCTTCTACTACACCAATTTCTATCCTTCACCTTCATTGTTTTTATCCTGATATCACACTATACCATCCTCTTCTAGCAAGTAGTTGACTTGTTTTTCATGATTTTCTATTCTTTTCTTGCATCACTCTCATTTCTCTTGCTAATTTTTGCTCTGCTTTTCTTATTTGATTTTCAAAAACTTTTTTGAGCTCTTCCATGGTCTAAGACCAATTCATATTTTTCTTGGAGGCTTTGGATATGATGAGGGCTGGAAGAAGGGGTGAGACACCCCACAAATACCAGGGCCCCAGAGGCAGATTACCTGGAAAGAATTCACAGATTCAAGCATTGTTAAGGTTAAACTAAAAATTTATCACACTTTTCAGCAGGCAAGAGTTCTTAGAGAACCTGCAACCTTAGAGGAGTACAAGTTAAGTTTATATAGTACATTCCACAGTAAAACATGAGACAAATATGCTAACTAGGTGTACTGGGGTGGGATTAGGGAGTGGTTAAAGAATGGTCAGTTTTTAAAGGAACATGCACTTTTGGTATCTTTTGTGCAGGTATTACACCCAGAGTTAATTGGGAAATATAGCCCAAGGAGTGGAGGTGTGGTTTTAGTCCTGAAAAGTCACTAAGTCACTAACTGTCAGGGCTGGCTCAGAAATACCAGGTTGCTCTCATCAATGTCTTGTTAGACAAGAAAGAGAGAATATGAATGTGTGAGTAGCGAATGCCTTTATGATCCAGTGCACAGCCCATTCAGCCAGTACACAACTGGTTTCAACCTAATAAGTTCTATAGATGCAGCAGGTTGCTGGATCAGGAAGGGTTGTTGGTTGTTGCTAGGGCAAGCTGTGTCTGTGAACTGGAGAGAAATCACCTGGGATAGAATTTGAGGCTAGGGAGAAATTGGATTTTTAAAGAAAAATATGATTTTAGAATTGGGGCCCAAGCACATGCACCATGTATCACATCAAATGTAGGAGCTTTGACTTTATTGTCTTCTGTTTGTATACTTTGGTCTTCCTTGTCACCGAAGTAAGATTCTATAGTTTGATTCATTTTTTTTGTTTTGTTTTTTGCTCATTTTCCCACTATTTACTTGACTTTTGGACTCTTTCTGAAGGTATTCTCTCCTTCCAGTAGGGGTGGGGGGTGTACTGTCAGCCACTCGATTCCCCCATAATCTGTGGACCTAGAGCTCTGGAGATAATCCCTGCTGCTGCCACTGCCCTTGCCCCTGCCCTTGTTGCTGTTGCTGCAAACTTCTCCTTCACTGGCTCCCCCAGCCCCTACAGCCCAGGGACTGAGGCCTGACCACACTACTCTCTCACAAAGGTCCCACAGGTTTTTTCCACTGACCTTCCAATTTGTCATTAGTGTTTTGGAGTTGTGAAGTCTGGAAACCACCACAGGTGTTTGAGATTCAATTCCCCCCAAGGCCTGATCAGGTCCCTTCTGTTCTGTCTTTGCTCTCCTCCAAGCTTGGTTGATAGATACTTCCAAGCATCCTTGCAAGCTGTCTTGGACTGGGGATTGACTTCACTCTATTATTCAGTCAGTTCTGCAGACCTAGAATTTGTTTATAGTCATTTTTAACAGATATTTGGTTGGGTTTGGGGGCACAGCACCAGCAAGTTCATACCTTTACACTACCATCTTGGCTCCACCCCACAATTCATATTTTTAATAAATATTAATTTTCCTTCATCTTAGAAAATTTCTTCTGAGTCATTTAGTTCCTCATCTCACAGTTAGTCAAACATTTGTTGAACAAACACCTATTATATGCTACTCATTGTGCTAAGCACTGCAGATACAAATAAATGTAAAAAAACTTCCTGCCACAAAGAACGCAGTTCAACATGGGATACAATCTAGAAGCAACTACGTTCAAAGAAAGGAATACAGGAATTAAGAGTGATATATATATATATATATATATATATATATATATATATATATATATATATATATATATATATATATATATATATAAGAGATGTACTTACAAGTAAAGATCAAAGGTTGAACAACCTTTGTGGCTGAGATGTGGTGGGATAGGTCACAGGAAATGAGTCAGCTGAAGAACTGAGTGGGTAGGGTAGCTGGAGCAGAATCTATTATGCTTCAGCTAAATTAAAAACAGAAGAGGTAGCAATCATGAAATGAAATAAAGCAAAAAGAAAAAATAAACATAATCAAAAGGGAATAGCAGGGAAATAATAACTCGCTAAAAGACACCATAGAGAATGAAGTTGGTTGGTTGCTGTCCTTCATCTTCGAAGAAGACCAAAATCACATCACCATGATAAAATGGAATTTCAGTGAGTCCAACTGTAGCTGATCAGACCAGTAGGAACTCGGAATATTCTACCACAGGTTGGGCACAGATAGCCTGTATGAGTATTTGAGGTGGATACCCCAAATTTGTGCATCCTGCATTTAATTTGTACTGTCTCAGTTCTGCTTTGCTTAAAGAGCACAGCACTCTTTCTGATGTGGGCATGCCATGATGAACAGTACTGTGTCAGTGTTTCCCATGTTACACAGTCAAATTCAAAGTTCTTGAGAGAGACCTTGAGAGTGTCCTTGTATTCTTTCTTCTGGCCATCATGTGATCGCCTGTTCCATGCAAGTTCTCCATAAAATAGTCTTTTTGACAAGTGTGCACTTTGCATTTGAACACTGTGGCCAGCCCATCAGAGTTGCACTCTCTGAAGCATAGTTTGAATACTTGGCAGTTCATCTCTAGCAAGGACTTCAGTGTCTGGTACCTCATCCTTTCAGGTGAACCTCAGAATCTTCTCAAGACAGTTCAAATGGAAGCAATTGAGTTTCTTGGCATGGAGCTGGGAGACCATCCATGTTTCAGAAGCATAAAATAATGAGGTCAGCACAATGGCTTTGTAGACCTTCAGTTCGGCAGTCAGTCTAATACCTCTTCTCTCCCAAACTTTTCTTCAGAGCCTCCCAAACACTGAACTACCTCCGGCAATTCATACATCAACCTCATTGTCAATGTGTATATCCCTGGAAAGTATACTACCAAAGTAAGGAAACTTATCCACAACATTAAAAATATCTCCATTTGTTGTAACCAATGGTTCCACGTATGGATGGTGTGGTGGTGGCTGATGGTGCATCAGTGTTTTCTTGGTGTTAATTATTAAACCAAAATTAGCACAAGCAACAGAAGATTGATCCATATTTCTCTGCATCTCAGCTTCAGAGACTGCATTGAGAGCACAATCATCTGAAAACAGAAAATTATGCACCAACACTCCCTCTACTTTGATCTTGACTTGTAGCCTTTGCAGATTGAAGAACCTGCCATGTTTATTGCCATCTTTATTGAAAGCATTTATCAACATGGCTGAAAACATCATGCTAAAAAACATTGGAGTGAGCACACAGTCCTATTTCACTCCATTTGTGACTGGGAAGGCACAAGAGCATTATCCATTATTTAGAAACTGAGCAAACATGCCATCATGAAATTAATGTACAATATTGATGAACTTCTCCTGCTACCAAATTTTGACATAACTTTTCATAAACCCTCATGACAAACAGTGATAAAGGCCTTGGTTGGATCTACAAATGTTGTGTACAGATCTCTGTTCTGTTACTGGCATTCCTCCTGGAGTTGTCAGGCAGCAAATACTTTATCGATTGTTCCTCAGCCCTTTCTGAAGTCATACTGACTCTCAGGTATATGACCATCTTCCAGGTGAAGAGTCAGTCTATTAAGGAGGACTCTAGGAAAAACTTTGCCAGCAATGACTAAGAGAGAGATCCCCCTGTTGATTGTCACAAGATAATCTATTTCCTTTACCCTTACAGAGGTGGGCAATGGAGGCATCCTTGAACCTCTTCTTGTCATATAATCTAGAAAATTTCAGTCAGCTTTTGTATGAGCAGTGGTTCCCCTACCTTGTAAATCTCAGCTAGAATAGAATCAGCACCAGGTGCTTTGCCACATGAAAGGAGCCTAATGACCATCCAAGCCTCTTCTTCAGTTGGAAGTTCAGCTAAGGAGAGACTGACTTCAACCTGATGTAAATGGTCAGTGGTCTCAACATTGATTGATGATGGTCTGTTGAGAAGTCTATGGAAATGTTCAACCCATCTATCTAGGATCATGTACTTATCACTAATCAATGTGGCTCCATCAGTACTGAATAGCTGTGATGCACCATAGGTTTTTGGTTCATAAATACCTTTCAGGGAATCATAAAAATGATTTGGATTGTTACTATCAGCATAAAACTGAATTTCATCTGCCTTCTTACTGAGCCAGGAATCCTGCATCTCTCTAAGCTTTGTTTGTACTTTTCTTTTGATGGAATTAAATGCTGCCTTCTTAGAGGGGGATGAACTATCCTGATGGTAAATCCTATGAAGTTCTCATTTTTCATTTAGCAGCTTCTAAATTTCCTCATCATTTTCATCAATTCAGTCTTGATGTTTGTGAGTGTTCTGATCCAGATGAGCAAATGCAGTGCTGTACATCAAATCTCTGAAAGTTGCCCACTCTTTTTCTGCTCCACTCTTGCCAACTGTGTGTTGGTTCAACTTTCCCTCCCAGCCAGCAACAAACTGTTCATGCTCAGAGAAGAACTCTAATTTGTTGACATTAATTCTTCTGGCAGTCGTTTTGCCTAGGGGGTGGAGTTTTCAATGAATGTAAATATTTAGCTTGGAAAGCATCAATCTATGATCAATCCAGCATTCTGTACCACACATTGCCTTTGTCACTCTCACATCTTGTCTGTCTCTTCTTAAAGTCACATAGTCTATTAGATACCAATGTTTGCTGTGAGGGTGCAACCATGGAGTTTTATTACATTTAGGTAAATGGAAGACAGTGTTGGTGAGGAGAAGATCATGTGATGCACAAGTCTTCAGCAGTAAATGGCCATTGCTGTTGCTGTTTCCAACTCCATTCCTCCGTAGGACTCCCTGCCAAGTCTGATAGTCTGAGTCTACTCTAGCATTAAAGTCTCCCAGAATTATAAACTTGTCCTCTTTTGGCACATTGACCATAAAGGTCTCTAGGTCTTCATAAAATACTTTGCTGTGAGCACAGGCACTAATGATGGTG
This sequence comes from Bettongia penicillata ogilbyi, assembly GCA_023548195.1. Lineage (NCBI taxonomy): Eukaryota > Metazoa > Chordata > Mammalia > Diprotodontia > Potoroidae > Bettongia > Bettongia penicillata. Next base: position 9,707,595 of record JAJHZJ010000514.1, on the reverse strand, counting down.
GCATGGCATTTTCCTGTGAGTGGCAATCACACTGTCATAAGCCTGTCATTCGTTCCTTTTGGCAAGCATGCCAGCTTGCTAATTACATTAGTTTCCATAGCAAAACCCATGCCAACTTCACGGTGCTCCCCTTCACTGTGCTCACTCCAGAAAAAGGTATATCCAGCTCCAACTTCAGTAAACTGACCTTCTTTAACTTTGTTTCACTCAGGCTGCTATTTAGATGCAATATTTGTTGAGTTGTCTTACAACAACAGTAGTTCTTTCAGGTCTACTGGATTTTGTGTTGTCTATTAGTGTGCATACTTCCATGTGCCAATAGTGAGTCAAATCACCTTGGCAGATGTTTTTGTACATTTGTACATTTTTTTTGTGTGTGTTTCAACCACATAGTGGGATTCCCTGCCTGCCATGGTAATCAGGCCAGGGTTGTTTAAGGAGACAATGCTTAGCTCACCTTTTCTAGCCCCCTTCCTCACACCAGGAGGTGAGCAGTGCAATCTTTAAAAGACTGCTCAGACCCCCAGGAGGTTGCCAAGTTACCCTGCTGCTTCCAGTGAGAAATGACTATATGACCTGGGTCGCCTGTGTGCAAGATTTTGACTATAGCTCCCAGTGTATCTGCACCTACTGCTTCATCACTTGCCTGTCACCACAGGAATTTGAGGCATAATAATTAAATGGTATGGGTGATGTCTTTTGATTCATGCTTAAATTGGATTTAAGTGAGACAGAGCTGCACGAAGTCATCAGCCTCACTCTCTCCTCCAGAGTCATCATATTCCAGCAGCAGGACAGAGTCAAGACAGCTGGCAATGGCTCAGGATGGAGTGGGTGATTGGCATTTTCAGTGTCTAACCAAGGTCTAAGTGTTCCACATCTCCTGCTTCATGTGCCTTCATGGCTGTTGGAACAAATTGTTCTCATCTGTCCATTCCACCAGAGGAAGTCTTCACATGCTTGTGGTAGACAACCCACTAACTCATCAATTGGTTTGAAAATTCTTGGTTACCCTCAACCTGGTCTGACCTATCTGCCAAAACAGTTTACCAGGGAGTGGCCAGTGTGCATGCTGCACTTCTTGGATTCTCTCAGGTGAAAGTTAGCTGGAACAGGTGGACACCAAAAGTTGAAAGAGCCCCAAAAAGTGCTTGGCAGCCATCATGCCAAAGGTACTGATCCTTTCTGAACACATCCTACACTCTACAATGAAGTATTATCAATATGAAATGTATGAGCATTAAGTGGTATAGCATGTAAATGCTTAAAGGAAAAGTTGAACAAGTTACAGGAGGATATTTACAGTAAAGTATACTAGTGGGGGAACCTCAATTTTCATCTCTGTGAGCTAGATAAATCTAACATAAAATAAATTAAAAAGAAGCTAAGAAGATAAACAGAATTTTAAAAAGCTAAATATGATAAACTTCTGAAATTTGATTGAGAATAGAAAGGAATATCGTTACCTTAGCTCATCCTCACAAAAATTGACCATGTATTAGAGTCATAGTGTAATAAACTGCATTTGGTAAAGATCTTGGAAAAATATATTAAAATTAATTGGAAACTAAATAATCTGATTTTAAAGAATGAGTGGCATAAGAAGAAAATATAGAAACAATCAATAATTTCATTAAAGAGAATAACAATGAGACAACATGCCATAATATCAGTGATGCCTTCAAAACCATCATACCTAGGGGAAAATTTATATCTCTAAATTTACACATCAATAAAAGATAAAAAGAGCTAATCAATCAATTGGGCATGTAACTAAAAAAAGAGAAAAAGGAACAAATTAAAAATTCCTAAATTAACATCAAAATGTCATAACTAAAAATCAAAGGATGTATTAATTAAATTGAAAGTAAAAAGAAACAATCATAAAAGTAGGAGATGATTTATTGGGGAAAACACCAAAATGGACAGATTTTTGGTTAACTGGATTTTTAAAAGAAAGAAAACATAATTACTAATTTCAAAAATGAAAATGATGTAGGCACAACCAGTGAAGATGAAATGAAAGCAATTATTAGAAATTGTTTTGCCTGGTTGTATGCCAGTAAAACTGAAATCTATGTGAAATGGATGGATAGTTAAAATGTCCAGATTAATATAAAATGAAACAGAATCCTTAAAAAAAACTTTGTCTTAGAAAAAATATTCTGGACAAACCATTAATAAGCTCCCTAAAGAAAAAAAAATACCTGTACCCAATAAGATTTATAAATGAATGCAACTAAATATTTAAGGAATAGTTAATCCCATTACTATATAAAGTATTTTTAAATAAAGAAGGAATTCTACCAAATTCCTTTCATTAGACAAATGTGGTTTGGTTCCTAAACCAAGAGAAACAAAGCCGGATAAAAATCATTATAGACTAATTTCCCTAATGAGAATAAATGCAAAATAAATGACTAGCAAGGATACTAAAGAAATATATCACAAAGATCATACACCATGAACAGTTGGGATTTATGCCAGGAATGTAGGACAGGCTACATATTTAGAAAGCTATAAACATCATTGATATGTTTGAGCATATCAATAATAAAAGGAACAAAAATTTCATGATATAAACAGTGCAGAAAATGTCTTGGACAAAATACAATACTCATTTCTATTAAAAACACTAGAAAGCATAGGAATCATGGGAGTCTTTCTTAAAATGTTAAGTAGTATCTATCTAAAACCAAGAGCAAGCAATATATTAGAAGCCTTCTCAATAAGAACAGGAGCAAAACAAAAATGTCGATTGTCATCACAATTATTTACTGATGTATTAAAAATGTTGGTACATCAATATCTCAAGAAAAAGAAATGGAAGAAATAAGACTAGATAAAGAGACCACAGAATTATCCCTCTTCACAAACAATATGGCAGTATACTTAAAGAACACTAGAGAGTCAACTAAAAAAGTATTTGAAACAATTAACAACTTTGGCAAAGTTTCAGGATATAAAATTAACTTAGAAAATCATCAGCATTTCTATATTTTGCCAACCAAACCCAGTAGGAAGGAATGGAAGAGAATTTCCATTCAAAAAACTGCAATCATCATAAAATACTTGAGAGTCTACATTTCAAGATATACCCAGGAGCTCTGTGAACAAAATTACAGAGCACTTTTCACGCAAAGACAAATCTAAACTATTAGAGAAATATTAATTACTCATGGATTGGCTGAGCCAATCAATATAATCAAAATTATACTTCTACCTAAATTTATTTACTTACTCAACCCCTTTCCAATCAAATAACCAAAGAATTATTTTATAGATACAGAAAATAATAATAAAATTCACCTGGAAAACAAAGCATCAAGAATATCAAGGGCACTGATTAAAATATTGTGAAGAGAGTTATTTAGACTTAAAGGGTACTATCATAAGTAAATTAGGGGAGAATGGAAAATTTCATTTTTGGTTCTTTAGACAAACTGCTATCTGCCCTCTTCATACCTTCATTTCAATGTAGATATGATTCATGATTTGGATTTTAATTAATGAACTTGCTCTTTGAGGTTTTATTCATTCTTGTTTCTACATATAGTATTGCCTCCAGCATTTCACCAACCTGGGAATGAAACTTTTACTTATTTATGTTTTGATGTCTTAATTTTTTCCTATGTTCCTTGTTGCTTATCTTTGAGAAACATTGTTCCCTTTCAGTTACTGCACAGACTTGTGAAGTTCAGCTGTTTTGTGGCCTCAGGCTCCTTATACTGAAGGATAATAGGGTTATTTAGACTCAGATTTCTCCAAATGAAGGGACGATTAGTCCCAAATGGCTATCAGTCTCCCTTTCCCTCAGACCTGATTGTATTTTTCCCTTATCAAGTGTTTTTGAGCACTATTATTGCCTAGAAAACAAACTGAATCTTTCCTCCCTTCCTTCCTTCATTGTCTATTCTTTTCCTTCTTTCTTTTCTGTGACTGTGCAAATCATGCTCTACCACATCTTCTAGGGTCAAGAAGTTTGAGAAAAATCAAAACCCCAAGGAATCTCTAAAAGAAGAGCATAATTCCCAAGCCTATTAATATACTTGTAACCAGTCTTTTCAGAGGTAGAGGTATTGAATGGGAACTTAAAGTGACAGTTTTCTGGAGTTACATCATGAAACATTTACCTTGAAAAGGGATTCTGTCATTTTTTGTTATTTATTCATTTTTAAAATCATTTTTATATGTTGAGTAATTCAATTATTTTTTATGTTTTTTAGATTTGGAGAAATTTTCAGAACTTGGTTGTTTGTCATCTTGCAGGTTACATGATCCTGAAGTTAGTTCTAGGTCTTTTAGTGCATGTGCATATAGATGGGTGCAAATTTGTTCTCATTCCTGCCCTTACCAAATAAAAATAAACAAGATATTATCAGGGTAGATTTGAGGCAATCTCAGAGGGAAGTTATTAGCATTAAGGGGCACCAGGAAGAGTTTTGTTTTGTTTTGTTTTTAAGAAAAAAGTCTTGGAGACAGAGCCAAGATGGCAGAATAGAAAGATGCATATACACTAGCTCTTACACCACAGCCCATAAAATAACTGTAAAGAAGAACTCTCAACAAATTCTAGAGCAGCATAAGCCACAGAACAACAGAGTACAGGAGATTTCTAGCCCAGAATCATCTGAAAGACCACGGGAAAGTTCTGTTGCACTGGAGCAGAGCCCAGTCCAGCCTTGGCCAAACAGCACCAGGAGGAGCATAATCGGGCAGGCTTCAGGGACAGAATGTCTAGCAGCAGCTCAGATCTCTCAACCCACAGGAGCTAACAGTCAGTGAGACAATTTTTTCAGCTGGCTGAGAAAGGAGCAGGGTATCCCCATAACTCAAGCCTCCTCAGGTGGAAACAGTGGAGGCAGCAGTGAACTGGGAGTTCCCAAGGCAGGCAGTAGCCTGCATCCATTGTTGAAGGTCTCACTGTAAAGCCCCTGAAGGAATTGAACCCTGTATTGCTTCCCTGCCTCCACTTAAGGAACTCATCTTAATCTCACACTGAATTGGCCCTGCCCTTGCCTAAAGCCCCTGAGGGATTGCAGCAGCTCATCTGAATATCAGCCCTCAGTGCTGGCTTGGTGGAACTGGAGGCAAGGTGGTTGTGGAGAGGAAACTCAGAAGTCAAATAACTGGCTGGGAAAATGGCCAAAAAAGGGGAAAAAATATGACCATAGAAGGTTACTTTCTTGGGGAATAAGTGTCTCCCCCCATCCTTCAGATGAGGAAGAACTGGGTATGCTGTCAGAGGAAGTCAAGGCCCCTGCCTTCAGGGCCTCCAAAAGGAACTTAAATTGTGATCAGGCGATAGAAGAGCTTGAAAAACCGGTTAGGAACTTACTAAAGGAGATCCAAAAAAAAAAAATGCTAAGAAAAATAACAGCTTTAAAAAGAGGCTAACTCAATTGGAAAAAGAGGTCCAAAAAGCCAATGAGGAGAAGAAGGCTTTAAAAAGCAGAATTAGCCAAATGGAGGAGAAGTTTCAAAAGCTCATTGAACAAAATAATTTGTTGAAAGAGAGAATTGAGTTCAGGGAAATGAATGACTATGAGATAAATCAAGCAGTTAGAAAATAAAACCAAAAGTTTGAAAAAAATAGAAGATAATGTGGAATATCTCATTGGAAAAATCACTGACTTGGAAAATAGATCCTGGAGAAACAATCTGAAAATTGTGGGACTACCTAAAAGCCATGATCAAAAAAAGAGCCTAGACATTGTCTTCCATGAAATTAGCAAGGAAAACTGCCCTGATGTTCTAGAACCAGAGAACAAAATAAATATTGAAAGATTCCACTGATCATCTCCTGAAAGAGGTCCAAAAGAGGAACTCCTAGGAATATTGTACCCAAATTTCAGAGTTTCCAGATCAAGGAGAAAATACTGTATGTAGCTAGAAAGAAACAATTTGAGTATTGTGGAAATACAATCAGGATACCACAGGATCTGGCAGCTTCAACATTAAGGGATCAAAGGGCTTGGTGTGGGACATTCCAGAGATCAAAGGAACTGGGATTGAAACCAAGAATCACCTACCCAGAAAATCTGACTATAATACTTAAAGGGAACAAATGGTCATTCAGTGATATAGAGGAGGCTCAATCATTCATATTGAGGAAAAGACCAGAGCTGTATAGAAAATTTAATTTTACAATACAAGAATCAAGAGAAGTATGAAAAGGTAAACAGGAAAGAAACATCATAAAAGATTTTCTAAAGCTGAACTGTTTACATTACTACATGGAAAGAAAATATTTATAACTCTTGAATCTTTTTCTCAGTATTTGAGTAGATGGAGAGATTGCACACACACACACACATACACACATAGAAGAGATGATATCCACATACAAAAAAAAATTTAAAAAAGTAAAAATTAAGGGGTGAGGGAGGAAAATACTGGGAGGAGAAAGGGAGAAATGGAACGGGGCAGGCTATAACTTATAAAAGAGATAAGAAAAATATTGTTCAATGGAGAAGAAAAGAGAGAGAAGGCGAGAGGGGAAAAGTGAAGCTACTCTCTCCACATATGGCTGAAGGAGGGAATAACATGCTCACTAAATTTGATATGCAAATCTATCTTACACCACAGGAAAGTAGGGGAGGAAGTGACAAGTTGGGTGAGTGGAATGATAGAAGGGAGAGCAAATGGTAGAACGGAGTTACTAGAAAAACACTTTCAAGAAGGGACAAGGTAAATTGATAGGGGAAAAATAAGGGGGGATAGAGTAGGCAGAGGGCAATATAGTTACTATTACACAACATAATCATTATGGAAGTCTTTTGCAAAATGACACATATTTAGTCTGTATTGAATTGCTTGCCTTCTCAGTGGGTTTGGGAGGGGAGCAGGGGAGGGAGAGAAGTTGGAATTGAAAGTATTAGCAATGAATGTTGAGAATTTTTATTGCATATAATAGGGAAATAAGAAATACAGATAGAAATTTATCTTGCCCTACAAGAAAAGAGAGAAGATGGGGATAAGGGAAGGGTGGGATGTGATAGAAGGGAAGGTACATTGAGGGAAGGAGTAATCAGAATGCAAGGTATTAGGAAGCGGGGAGAGGGGAGCGATGGGGAGAAATATTGGACATTTTACAAAGTAAGGTAAAAACAATTAGTATTAAAACAATTGACTGAATTGATTAGTGAGAATAAATCAGACATCTTTAGTTTGGGGAAAAAGAATTTTAGTCTAAATTTCCTACAGGAAGGTAACCTTGGGTAAAATTTAGCATTGATGGATAAGTTAAGGTTTAAATGGTAAATTTGATTTTTATGATTGCTATTTAATTAGGAATTAGAACATATATAGAAAAGCATGTAATCCACTTAAGATTTTCCTCAAAAGATATTCCTTAGCCAAAGTGAAATTATAATCATATTTGAAACCTGGCTACTAGACGTCGCTATTTTTAGATGCTATGGGACTATTAAGTGACTGTTCTTCTGAGTCTAACTCCTGAAATGAATAGCAAGAAAGGCAGTATGAGCCTCTAATCCATGAAGCCAGTAAGCCTGTGAGATGCTGTTATGAACTGCAAAAGGTGATCTCATGGGAAGGGTGGGAAAGTGGCTATTCAGTCTGGGCTGAGGTAGGATTCTCCTGATTCAGTTTCCCCTCTGACACCTGGAAGACTTTAAGCCTGACTGAATACAAGTGGACAATCTAATCCTGCCTGGAACTGACATGAAGTTGGGGAGATACTGTATCCGTGCAATGTCCCTCCTCCTGGTGGCAGTTTCCTATTGTCAGAAGGTTTGTAAGCTTAATTCCAGATCTATTAAATTATAGATTATTGATAGGGGAACATCTGAGGTTAAGTCTACAATTAAGCTATTAGGTTTAGGACTTTAGACCAACAACAATAAGTTAGGGTCCTTTAATTCCTAGTAACACTGTGGATACAGTTAGGTCAAGAGCTTGTGAAGTTAGCAACATAAATATTATCTGTGTCTCAGCTGGTTAATGTTTAAAAAAAAATTCTTTTGTGGTCCATTGTAAATGCTTTTGAAAGAAGTATCACCTGACCAAAAATTTGAATTGTTTTATCTGTTATAAATTGTGTTAAAAATGAAAATTAAAATTTTAAAATAAATAAAAGACTTAAGTAAAGGCAAAAAAGTCTCTTTTCTTCATTTGGTATTTTGTTTTCCCCCAATAACGTGTAAAAGCAAATTTTAACTTTCTTGTTTTCTTGAATTCAAAATTCCCTCTTCCTCCATTGAGAAGGCAAGCAATTTGTTGTAGATTATGTTGTGCAGTCATGCAAAACATACTTCTGTATTAGTCATGGTGTAAAAGAAAACATAGAGAAAAAACACTCAAGAGAAAGAAAGAAAAAATTATGCTTTAATCCATATTCAGACTCCATCAGTTCTTTCTCAATGGATGGATAGCATTCTTCTTCCAAAGTCCTTGAGAGTTAATTAAGTCATTCACAGTTGATCATCTTACAATATTCCTATTATTGTGTATTATTTTCTCCTGGTTCCACTCATTTCACTTTGCATCAATTCACAAAAGGCCTTCCAGGTTTCTCTGAGAGCATCTGGCTCAAGATTTCTTTATAGTATAGTAGTGTTTCATCACAATTATATTCCACAACTTGTTCAGCCATTCCCCTATTAGTGAGTCTCCCCTCAGTTTCCCATTCTTTGCCACCAGAAAAAAGCTGCTATAAATATTTTGTGTGTGTGTGTGTACACACACACACACACACACACACACACACATATATATATATATATATATATAGTTTTTATTTTTAAATCTCTTTTGGGACACAAATTCAGTAGTAGTATTACAAGGTCAAGGGGTATATATGATATTATAGCCATTTGGGGAGAGTTCCAATTGCTCTACATAATTAATCAGTTCACAACTCCACCAATAATGCCTTAATATTCAAATTTTCATTATCTGTCCCCTTAGCCAATCTAATAAATATGAGGTAGTACCTCAAAAATATTTTATTTTTAATTTCACTTATCAATATCAATTTTAAGCATTTTTATATGGCTTTAGATAGCTTTGATTTTTTTCATCTGAAAACTGTTCATATCTTTTGATTATGATCTAGAGAATGGATTTTAATTTAATAAATTTGACTCATTATATATTTGAGGAATAAGGCCCTTCTTAGAAGAACTTGCTTCACATATTTTAACAGTATTTTTCTCCATTCTATTTCCCCCTATTTATTCCATTCTCCCTATTCTTTCACCCTGTCACTCCTCAAAAGAGTTTTGTTTCTTATTACCATGTCCTCCAATATACAGTCCCTTCTACCAGCAACCTCCTTCTCCCAATCATCTTTTCCTCCTACTTCCTTGTAGTGTAAGTTAGATTTCTGTATCCGCTTATTATTCTGTCTTGGACCCAATTCTGATGACAGTAAGTTTCAAGTGTTCCCCACCATCTTCTCTATTTTCCTCTCTGTTGTAAAAGCTCTTTTTTGTTTCATTTATGTGAAATAGTTTACCCCATTTTACCTATCCTTTACCATTTTTTCCAGTGTACTCCTCTTTCTCACCTCTATGCTTTATTTTTTAGACATCATACCATCAGTCATATTCAGCTTACAACTGTGCCTCCTTCTCTCTGTCCATCTGTCTCTATGTCTGTGTCTCTTTCTCTCATATGTGTGTCCATATGTATATACTCTAATGTGCGTGTGCTTATATATATATATATATATATATGTATACTGTAATAACTAAAAAGCTCTTAAGAGTGACAACTATTATCTTTCCATGGAAGAATATAAATAGTTTAATCTTATGATTTCCCTTTTTATTTATGTTTTTATGCTTCTCTCCAGTCTTGTATATGGAAGTAAGATTTTCTACTCAGCTCTGGATCTTTCATCTGGAATGCTTGAAAGTCTTCTATTTCATTGAATGTACATCCCACTTTCCCCCTAAAGGATTATAGTCTCATTTTGATGTGTAGGTGATTCTTGGTTATGATCCTACATCCTTTGCCCTCTGGAATATCATATCGCAAACCCTCTGATTCTCTAACGTGGAAGCTGTTAAATCTTGTGTTATTTTGACTGTGGTGCCACAATGTTTGATTTTTTTTCTTCTTACTGCTTGTAATATTTTCCCCTTGGTCTGTGAACTTTGGAATTCAGCTATAATATTGCTGTGTGTTTTCATTTGGGGATTTTTTCAGGAGGTAACCAGTGGATTCCTTTAATTTCTATTTTTACACTCTGGTACTAGAATATTAGGACAATTTTCCCTAATAATTTCTTGAAAGATGATGTCTAGGCTATTTTTATCATGACTTTTACTCCGGTAGTTTTTAAATTATATACTGAATCCATTTTCTACATCAGTTACTTTTCTGATAAGATATTTCACATTGTGTTTTTTCATTCTTTGGTTTTTGTTTTGTTGTTTCTTGATGTCTCATGAAGTTAATAGGTTCCACTTGCTCAATTATAATTTTTAATGAATTATTTTCTTCAGTGAATTTTTGTACCTCTTTTTCCATTAAGCCAATTCTACTTTCTTTGGATGTAGGAATTTTGACTTTGTTATCTTCTTCTGAGTGTGTATTTTGATCTTCCTTGTCACCATAGTAACTGAGTTCAGAAATTTTTTCTGTTGTTTGCTCTTTCTCTAGCTTATTTCTTGACTTTTCATTCTTTGTTAAAGTAGGGCTCTGCTTCCAGGGTGCAGGCTGCACTGCCCCCAGTTCAGGGGTTTGTGCAGTTGTTTTCAGACACACTTAGGAATTTTAAGTTTTTAGGTCTTCCCAGGTAGTATTCTAAGGAGAGAAGAATTTTCTACTCTCTTGAACTCTTTTGATCTGTAAACAATCACAATCACTCTTTTCTGCTTTGGAAGTGTGAAGAGGGTCCCCACTATACTGCAACTACAAATGGTGTGCTAATGTTCCCCCTTGCCCTGGGACTGCCATCCAGGACTGTGATCTAGATCTGAGTATAGCTAAACAATAGAACCTTGTCCCCCAGTGCTAGAAAAGAGACCCATGAAATCTCCTTCTGACCAGTTGTTCGACCCCCTTACCATCTGTGTGCTGAGATTTCCAGAATTGGCCACTACTGTTGGTTTAGTTGGTTCCAAATACTGTTGCTGGTATGCTGGGGCTGGTCTCTGCTGCTGAGGACTATACTGGACTGTGTTCTACTCTCAACTGAGGCAGCCAACTTTTCTTGCTTGCCTTCCAAATTTTCTTTGGCTAGAAAATTGTCTCACCTCATTCTTTTGTTGGTTCTGCTACTCCAGAATTTGTTTTGATTAAATATTCTAAAAGTATTTGTAGGAGTTAGGCTAGTCCCTGACTTTTCCTTGCTATCTTGGTCCTAAGAAAAACTTCTTGAAAAAATTTGCTTGATAGTTGAGTGCTGAAGAAAGCCTGTGAAACTCAGAAGTAGTGATGAAGTAGAAAAATCTTTCAGTCCTAGGAGACAGGCAGTGAAAATATAATGATTTGGGGGGCTGTCTTTTGTGAGAAATAGAAAGAAGGCCAGCATTATTATGTTATCAATATGTGGAATGCAGTAATTGATAAGGATATTGAAAATATAGTAAATAATTGATTTATTTTTAGCTTTAAAAGCCAGGGAATTTTATATTTGATCATGAGAGAAATAGGGAGTCACTGGACTTTATGGGATTGATGGAGGTGATGATATGCTCAGACCTTTTTTAAGATGACTAATTGCTGTGAGGACAAATGAACTGAAGAGAGAAGTTTCATGAGGCAAGGAGAGAAATCATTTGAATATTAGAAAGACTGAGCAAAATGGAGGGGAGGAAGTCCTGTATGAGAGCATTGGCAATAATTGGATTTCAGAAAAAAAAATAGAAGGACTTACATGAAGTGATGCAAAGTGAAGTGAACAGATACAGAAAAATATTGTATGTGGTAATAGCAACATTGTACAATGATCAATTATGAATGATTTAGCTATCCTCAGCAATACAATGATCCAAGAAAATTCCAAAGGACTAATGATGAAAAATGCTATCTACATCCAGAGAAGGAACAGATAATGTATAAATACAGATCAAGGCATCTTATTTTTCATTTTATTTTTCACAGTCTTTTCCCTTTCAGTCACTTCATTCACAACATGCCTAATATGGAACTATGTTTCCCATGATTGCATATATATGACCTGTATCAAATTACTTATTATGTTAGGGCGGAAAGAATTGAGAGAGGGAGAAAATTTGCAACTCATTTTTTGACATGAATTGCTGCAGAGCTTAGCATGCAATTTAAACTGTGAAAATAGAATGTTGGCAATGTCAGAAGAGAGAAAGGGACATATAGAAAATATGTTGCAATGATAGAATTGACTGAATTTGACAAAACATTCAATGTGAGAAGATGATAAAATAAGGATTTTTTGCAGTGATATATTTACTCATTGGTCATTGAGAAAGGATTTTTAAATGAGAATATTTAAGTACTGTTGGTGTTTATGGTCTAAAACTGCTCTGATTCTTGTTATCTCTGATCTTTTTCTTTTATTCCACTACCATCACTGTAGTAGAAGGAAGATCCAAATAGACCTCAGGCCTGCTTTATATTTTCCTTTATTTTATAAGTTTTATGGCAAAATAATTTGCCAATAAGTATTCAAACTAATGCCTTTAAATATATTTAATTATGCTTTTAAACATCTTTAAATTCCTTTAAACATGTGATTAGCAAGGTTTGTCTCTGGAAATCAGGAGGAGTATCTCCAAGTTTGTACCTGACATTTTCTAGCATGTTAGAACCTGCATGAGGTTGTGATACCTAGATTGTGCCTGTCCTTCATTCTAGAAGAGGACCCTGAGATCAGGAAGATGATAGGACTTGCAGTTGACTTTGATTTCAGTGAGGGGGAGCAGTGCAAGGTCACCAACCTCACTTTCTGCTCCTGAACCATCTAGGTCCAGCAACCGATATTCATCAAGACTACCGAAAAAGGCCTAGGATACAATGAAAGACCCTGGCCATTTTAGGCTAAGCCTTTTTCAAATTCTGACTTTGAGTGAAATACACTCATTCAATGAACAGGCTTCTTTAAGTAGTTACTCAATGAATGTCTCCTTTACTCAAAAATAAATAAAACTGGATGGGGAAGACCCTTAGGATTTCTGGGTAAAAGAGAAACAGTTACTATTTAGTATTTACCTAGATACAACCTTTATAGTACCTTAACCTTCATGGACTCCATACTATATGAAGCTTGCATTTAACCATTTCCATTCCTCTAGGGAATTATAATTTTTAGGGAAATTTCAAGTAAATTATTTTTTTTGTTTGTTTGGGTTTTTTTTTTTTGGCATTTTTATTTTTTTGCTGTACTTAAGAATGATGTTTTATTTCCTGCCTCTGAAACATTGACAAATAGATCCCATGTATTTGTAATACATACTCTTGTTTCTTAAATCAGTAATATTTTTCAAATAATACCTGGGGTGCTATGTGCACCCAGTATGTAAGTACCCTCATTCTCTTGAAATTATTTTATATTTATTTATTTTTTGTTTTAAATTCACTTATTTGTATTCAGTTTTCTACAATCACTTTCATATAGCTTAGATTTTTTCCCCTCCCTTCTCCTCCCTCACCCACATTAACCCTTCCTCCCTATACCCTCGTTGAGACAGCAGGCAAACATATAGCTTCTACACATACATTCCTATTAAATGTATTTTCGCCTTATTCATGTTGTGCAGAAGAATTAAAATAAAAAGGAGAAACCATAAAACAAAACAAAACTAAACACAATATAATACAAGAGAAAATGGTTCACTTCATTCTGCAATTCATTTCCATAGTTCTTTCTCTGAATATGGAAGGCATTTTACCTCAAGAGTCCATTGGGAATTTTTTTACGACCTTGCATTGCTATGAAGGGCTAAGTCTACTACAAAAATTCCTTACACACTGTGGTTGGTTCTGTATAGAAAGTTCTCCAGATTTTGCTCCTTTCACTCAGCATCAGTTCATATAAGTCCTTCCAGGCCTCTCTGAAGTCTTCCTATTCATCATTTCTTATAGCACAATAGTATTCCATTGCATTCACTTACCACAACTTGTTCAACCATTCCCCAATTGATGGGCCTCCCCCTGATTTCCAGGTTTGACCATCACAAAGAGAACCATTATAAATATTTTTGTACATGTGAGACCCTTTTCCATTCTTATGATCTCTAGGGGATACAATCCTAGAAATGATATTGCTGGGTCAAAGGATATGAACATATTTGTAACACTTTGGGCACAGTTCCAAATTGTTCTCCAGTATGATTAGATCAACTCCCTGCTCCACCAATAATGAAATAGTGTTCCACCTCTTCCACATCTTCGCCAAAATTTACTATCTTCCTGTTTTATCATATTAGCTAATATGATAGGTGTAATGTGGTACCTCAGAGTTGTTTTCATTTGCATCTCTCATGAATAGTGATTTAGAGCATTTTTTCACATGTCTATAGATAATTTTAATTTCTTCCTCTGAAACTGCCTATTCATATAATTTGACCATTTATCAATTGGGGAATGACTTGAATTCTTGTACATTTCTCTCAGTTCTGTATATATTTTAGAAATGAGGTTTTTATCACAAACGTTGGTAGCAAAATTTTTTTTAAATATAAATTTATTTATTTAACTTTTTACATTCATTTTCACAAAATTTTGGGTTCCAAATTTTCTCTCCATTTGTCCCCTCCCCCCACCCCAATACACCGAGCATTCTATTTCCCCTATCACCAATCTGCCCTCTCTTCTATCATCCCTCCCTTCTCTTGTCTCCATCTTCCCTTTTTTCCTGTAGGGTCAGATGATTTTCTATTCCCTATTAGCTGTATTTCTTATTTCCTAGTAGCAAGAACAATACTAAACAGCTGTTCCTAAAACTTTGAGTTCCAAATTCTCCCCATCCCTCCCTCCCCACCCCGTTCCCTTTGGGAAGGCAGGCAATTCAATATAGGCCATATCTTTGTAGTTTTGCAAATGACTTCGATAATACTCGTGTTGTGTAAGACTAATTATATTTCCCTCCATCCTATCCTGCCACCATTGTTTCTATTCTCCCTTTTGATCCTGTCCCTCCCCAAGAGTGTTGACTTCAAATTGCTCCCTCCTTCCATTGCCCTCCCATCCATTGTCCCCCCCACCCTGCTGATCCCCTTTTTTCCCCACTTTCCTGTATTGTAAGATAGGTTTTCATACCAAAATAAGTGTACATTTTATTCCTTCCTTTAGTCGAATGTGATGAGGGTAAACTTCTTGTTTCTTTTTTCTCAGCTCTCCTCTTTTTCCCTCCACTAAAAAGTCTCCTGCTTGCCTCTTGAATGAGATATAATTTACCCCATTCGATTTCACCCTCTCTCCTCCAACTACATCTCTCTCATCATTTACCTTAATTTCTTTTAAGATATGATCCGATCCTATTCAATTTACTCTGTGCTCTCTGTGTGTGTGCATGTGTGTATGTGTGTGGTGCTCATGCACATATGTACATGTGTGTATGTGTGTGTATGTGTGTGTGTGTGTGGTCCCACCAACTACCCAGATACTGAAAAGTTTTAAGAGTTACAAATATTTTCTTTCCATGTAGGAATGTAAAGAGTTCACCTTTGGTAAGTCCCTTATGACTTCTCTTTGCTGTTTACTTTTTCATGCTTCTTCTCATTCTTGCGTTTGAAAGTCAAATTTTCTTTTCACTCTGTTCTTTTCATCAAGAATGCTTGAAAGTCCTCTGTTTCATTGAAAGACCATATTTTCCCCTGAAGTATTATACTCAGTTTTGCTGAGTAGGTGATTCTTGGTTTTAGTTCTAGCTCCTTTAACTTCTGGAATATCCTATTCCACACCCTTCGATCCCTTAACGTAGAAGCTGCTAGATCTTGTGTTATCCTGATTGTATTTCCACAATACTGGAATTGTTTCTTTCTAGCTGCTTGCAATATTTTCTCTTTGACCTGGGAATTCTGGAATTTGGCCACAATGTTCCTAGGAGTTTCTCTTTTTGGATCTCTTTAAGGCGGAGATTGATGGATTCCTTCAATACTTATTTTGCTCTCTGATTCTAGAATATCAGGGCAGTTTTTCTTGATAATTTCACGAAAGATGATGTCTAGGCTCTTTTTTTGATCACGGCTTTCAGGTTGTCGAAAAATTTTTAAATTTTCTCTACTGGATCTATTTTCCAGGTCAGTTGTTTTTCCAATGAGATATTTCACATTCTCTTCCATTTTTTCATTTCTTTTTTTTTGTGATTTCTTGGTTTCTCAGAAAGTCATTAGACTCCATCTGTTCCATTCTAATTTTGAGAGAACTATTTTCTTCACTGAGCTTTTGAACCTCTTTTTCCATTTAGCTAATTCTGCTTTTGAAAGCCTTCTTCTCCTCATTGGCTTTTTGAACCTCTTTTGCCAATTGAGTGAGCCTATTTTTCAAGGTATTATTTTCTTCAGCATCTTTTTGGGTCTCCTTTATCAAGGTATTGACCTGTTTTTCATGCTTTTCTTGCATCTCTCTCATTTCTCTTCCCAGTTTTTCCTCCACCTGTCTAACTTGATTTTCAAAATCCTTTTTGAGCTCTTCCATGACCTGAGCCCATTGGATATCTATTTCAGATGTTTGGGATACAGAGGCCTTGGCTTCTATGTCTTTCCCCGATGGTAAGCATTGTTCTTCCTCATCAGAAAGGAAAGGAGGAAACATCTGAGGCCCCGAGGGGGGCCTGAGTTATGGAGACACCCCTCTCCCCTCTCAGCCAGCCCAGAAGTCTCTCTCACTGACCTGTAGCGCCTGTGGGTGGAGGGACTTTCATGGCCGCCATAGGTTCCATCCCTGAAGCCTATTCGGATTTGCTCCTCTTGGGCCACTCGGCCAGGGCAGGGCTGGGCTCTGCTGTCGGGTTCACAACAGACCTTTGGGGATGGTTTTTCAGGGCTCTCTGGAACAGAAATCTCCTCCACTCCATTGCTGCTCAGCTTCCACTGCTCCAGAATTTGTGGGGCATTCTTTTTACAGGAAATTTATGGGTTGTGGGTTCAGAGCTAGCATATGTGAATCTTTCTACTCTGCCATCTTGGCTCCTCCACCTCTTTTTTTTTCTTGATTCATACATTTTATTTCATGATTATCAAATAAGGGACTAAACTGTTATATTAAGTAGGATAATTCTTATGGGTTTTTTTTCAATTTGACAGTCTTTTATTTTTTTTTCTAGTTGATATCTTCTTTTTTAAAATCATTAATTTATTTATTTTTGTTTCTAACATTCACTTCTACAAAATTTTGAGTTCCACATTTTCTCCCCATCTCTCCCCTCCCCACCCCAAAACTCAGAGCATTCTGATTACCCCTTCCACCAAACTTTCCTCCCTTCTAACATCCCTCTCTTCCCTTAGCTCCTTTTTCTCTTTTGTCCTGTAGGGCAAGATAAATTTCTATACCGCATTACCTGTATTTCTTATTTTTCATTTGTATACAGGAACAATACTCAACATTTGTTCCTAAAACTTTGAGTTCCAACTTCTCTTCCTTCCTCCCTCCCCATCCATCCCCACTGAGAAGGCAAGCAATTCACATAGGCTATATATGTAGTTTTGCAAGTGACTTCCATAATAGTCATGTTGTGTAACACTAACTATATACCCTCCATCTGATCCTGCCCCATATTTCTTCTATTCTCTCATTTCCACTTGTCCCTCACCAAGAGTGTTTACTTCTAATATTCCTTCCTCCCATTTGCCCTCCATTCCATCATCCACCCCCCAACCCTGCTTATCCCCTTCTCCCCTACTTTGCTGTATTGTAAGGCAGGTTTTCATACCAAATTGAGTGTATATGTTATTCCTTCCTAGAAACAAATGTGATGAGAGTAAGCTTCATTTTTTTCCCTTTCATCTCTCCCCTTTTTCACTCCATTGAAAAGGCTTTTTCTTGCCTCTTTTATGAGAGAAAATTTGTCCCATTCCATTTCTCCCTTTCTCTTCCCAATATATTCCGCTCTCACCCCTTAATTTTATTTTTTACATAGGATCCCTTCCTATTCAACTCACCCTGTGCTCTGTCTCTGTCTCTTTCTCTCCATAAATATGTGTGTATATGTGTGTGTGTGTGTGTGTGTGTGTGTGTGTAATCTCTCCAACTACCCAGATACTGAGAAATTGTCAAGAGTTACAAAGATCTTTCCATGTAGGAATGTAAACAGTTCAACTTTAGTAATTCCCTTATGATATCTCTTCCCTGTTTACCTTTTTATTCTTATCTTGATTCTTGTGTTTGAAAGTCAATATTTATTTTCACCTCCAGTCTTTTCATCAAGAATTCTTGAAAGTGTTCTATTTCATTGAAAGACCATTTTCCCCTCTGAAGTATTATACTCAGTTTTGCTGGGTAGGTGATTCTTGGTTTTAATACCAGTTCCATTCACTTCTAGAATATCATATTTCAAACCCTTCAGTCCCTTAATGTAAAAGATGTTAGATCTTGTGTTATCCTGATTGTATTTCCACAGTACTCAAATTATTTCCAACTGCTTGAAATATTTTCTACTTGACCTGGTAATTCTGGAATTTGGCTACAACGATGCTAGGAGTTTCTCTTTTTGTATCTCAGGAGGTGATTGGTGGACTCTTTCAATACTTATTTTGCCCTCTGGTTGTAGAATATCAGGTCACTTTTCCTTGATAATTTCATGAAAGATGATATCAAGGCTCTTCTTTTGATCATGGCTTTCAGGTAGTCTCATAATTTTTAAATTGTCTCTCCTGGATCTATTTTCCAGGTAAGTTGTTTTTCCCATGAGATATTTCACATTGTCTTCTATTTTTTCATTCTTTTGGTTTTGTTTTGTGATTTCTTGGTTTCTCATAAAGTCATTAGCTTCCATCTGTTCCATTCTAATTTTTAAAGAACTATTCTCTTCAGTGAGCTTTTGAATCTCCTTTTCCATTTGGCTAATTCTGCTTTTTAAAGCATTCTTTTCCTCATTGGCTTTTTGTACATCTTTTGCCAATTGAGTTAGCCTATTTTTCAAGGTATTATTTTCTTCAGCATCTTTTTGGTTCTCCTTTAGCAAGCTGTTGACTTGCTTTTCATGCTTTTCTTGCATCTCTCTCATTTCTCTTCCCAGTTTTTCCTCCACCTCTCTTACTTGAGTTTCAAAATCCTTTTGGAGCTCTTCCATGGCCTGAGACCATTGAATACTTATTTTGGATGTTCAGGATACAGAAGCTTTGATTATTATGTCTTTCCCTGATGGTAAGCATTGTTCTTCCTCATCCTCACCTGTTCACCAAGAAAGTAGCCTTCTATAGTCTTATTTTTCTCTTTTTTGGGTTTTTCCCAACCAATTACTTGACTTTTGGGTTTTTTGTCAAGAGAAGAGTATACTCTGGGGACTTGCAAGATCTCTGTTCCTCCATGGTGGCACAATCAAGCTTGCACAATGGTCTTTGAGCAACCAGAAACTTTTGTGCCCAAAATCTTGAGTAGTTGAATTTCCTTTCCACAACCACTTGACTCTAGTTCTGCCATGCCAACCCTCAGGGTTGTGATACAGATCAACTGCTCAAGTCTCCAGGGGCTTTATAATTAGGTCTTCAACAATGGATGCCTGCTGCTGCCTGCTGTGGCAGCTGTTGCCTGCTGAGGCCTGTGCCCCACCGCTACCTGGGGCAGGAGTTATGGGGGGACCATGCTCCCTTCTCAGCCACTTGAAAAAGCCCTCTCCCTGACCTTTGGTACCTGTGGGTTGAGCGATCTGTGAACCACAGCTGATGTCACTGGAGTTTCTGTCCCTGAGGCCTGCTCCAGTCCTCCTCCCTGCACTGCATGGTCAAGGTTGGGCTGTGCTCCACTCTATGTCCAGTGTGACATACCTTTCCCGTCAGCCTTCCAGGTCACCCTGGGCTGGAAATCTCCTCCACTCTGTTGTTCTGTGGCTTCTGCTGCTCTAGAATTAGTTGAGAGTCATTCTTTACAGGTATTTTATGGGCTGTGAGGGCATTCCAAAAATTATTTCCCAGTTTTCTGTTTCTCTCCTAGTTCTGGTTGTATTGGGTTTGTTTATCCAAAAATGTTTCAGTTTAATGTAATCAAAATTATCCATTTTGCACTTCATAATGTTCTCTATCTTTTGTTTGGTCAAAAATTTCTCCATTCTCAATAAATCTGACAAATACACTAATCCTTTCTCCACTAAGTTGTTTATAGTATCAGTCTTTATACCTAGGTCATGTATCCATTTGGACTTTATTCTTGCATACAGTGTCAGGCATTGGTCTATGTCCAGTTTCTGCCACACAGCTAATGAGTTTTCCAACCAGTTTTTGTCAGACAGTGAGTTCTTATCCTAGAAAACTTGGCTCCTTCAGTTTATCAAATAGAAAATCGCTACATTCATTGACTACTGTGTCTTGAGTACCTGAAATATTCCACTGGTCTACCACCTCTATTTCTTAGCCCATCCCAAGTGGTTTTGAAAATTGCTATTTTATAATACAATTTAAAATCTTATAGGGCTAGGCCACCTTCCCTAGCATTTCACTGCATTAGTTCCCTCAATATTCTGGATCTTTCTTTCTTCCAAATGAATTTTGACACTTTTTACAGCTCTAGAAAATTATCACTAATTTGCGCTAGTGTCTTCCTTATTTCTCCGATTGTGCTGAGGCAAGCCTGGGGTCATGGTGTTGATGCTTGTTGGCTCCATCCCTCTGGGGCTCAGGATCTCCTTCCAGTTTGTTGAAGTGGGGCTGTCCGGCACATTTTGATTCCTGCACTAGTCCCCTTCAGCCACAGCAAGAGGGACTCCCCTTCACCATATTCGTAGCCTTATGGACCAAGAGGCTGTTTACCCCTTCAGTTGATCCGACTGTTCCAGGATTTTTGCTGGGGAAATATTCTATGGGGTTTTCAAGGTCAACACAAGGATGGGTAGAGCATTTCTCTATCACTCCACTATCTTGGCTCCCAGAAGTTCAAGTAAGTGACTTGCAGACATTTAATCTGAGGGTAGATAGTCTCAGGAGCAGCTGCTGCAGTTACCTGGGATTCTGCGGTTCTCTCTCACTCAGTTTCACTGGTCTGACATCGTGGCCTGAAATGTTTGCGATTCTGCAGTGAGGCTGATGCTTCAGATTGTCCAGGGCTTCCTACTCAACTTTGCTATGGCAGGGTCCATGCTGGTAAAGCCTGTGTGCTGTGCACTCCTCCAACCCCATGCAACATATCCTTCCAGTTGACCTTCCAATCTGTCCTGGGTTGGAAATCTGCCACAGTCTGTCTCCTGTTGGATTCTGCCACTATAAATTTGTTCAGATTCTCTTTTTAGAGGTGTCTGAAGAAGTCTGTCACACCACCATCTTGGCTTTGCCCCCAAGTAAACTAGTTTAAATGGTGAAAAAGAACCTCCAAAGAGATATTTTTATTAAGCACGGGTTTTTGGATATTGTCTGTCAATAGAAGGGGAGGAGGAGATACAATTGTGGGAAAATCCAAGCTATGAATATCCCTTAATATAAAGAGTCCGAGGAGAATCTCCAAGCTGGATTAAAGACCCACTGAAGCATCTATCTATGGTTTGTAGGTAAGTAATTTCCTCAGAATTTAATAGTTTGTAAGCTTTGCAGTCTGGAGTCAGGGAATAATCTCAAAGAAAAAAATTCTTCCTGCTCTGAAAAACAAATGGAAAATATGTGGCATTATTATAACTTCATATAAAGTATATAAAACATCACCTCCATTAAAAAGCAAAATTTTGTGAGGTAGTCAGAGTGGTATTATATCTACTTTAAATTGAAGAAACTGAGTCATGGAGAGATCAAATCATTTATTAAATTCAACAGGTGTCAGGGCTAATCCAGGATTAGAATACATGTTTTTAAGTTCTCATCTTATACTTCTTCTATTAAACTACTATGTAGAAAACACACACACACAATCACTTTAAATGGACATTAGATGAGTTAAATTCTCATTGACAATGAGAAATCAAAAAATTCAGCTACTAAAATGAAGATCCCCCTTTTATTAGAACTGTGATTAATCATAGTACAAGCTCCTAGTTCAGTATTGACATGCATATTCGTAATTGCTACAGAGCTCCCCAACTGCAGGGACCAGTTTGTGCTGTCACTATTTTGACTAAACATCCATTGTATCTGGCTCACAGTGGATGTCTATGGCTCCTAGCACTAGGGTGTCTAGACACTCAAAATTACACTTGGATAAAAATAAACCAGAGTGAAAAGACATGTTCAATTCAAGAGGATCCTCATACTCAGTAGGTATTCTTACTAAGGCTGCATTTTTTTCCATGATAAATGAATTTGGTAATATATGCAGGGCTTTTGTCCAATCAGGAAAAATCAGGTACTAAAAAAATAAAAGAGTAACTTTATTAGAAATAAACAATTTCATAAAAGAGTTCAAAGAAGACTCATATATTTCCAAGTTCTTATACTTACTCTTCCCAGGTTGGTGTCATGCAGGATCACCTCTTCAAAGGTCTTGATATCAATTCCGTGGAATTCAAGAACCACTTTTGCAAAATACTGTATTTTACACAATATGGCTAACAAAATAGTTCCCACCAATTCAAGGAGCTAACATTCCACTGATATTAGGAAGTATATATAAAATATAAAGGAAGAATATGCAAAATCATTTCAGGAGAGGAGGAAAGTATATGATCAGGGGGTGAAGTCCAGGGAAACAACACAATAACAGATGTAGTACAGCCTCTCTATGTCCAGTTCAATACATTAAGCTTTTATTAAGTAGCTAACATGTTTCATACACTGCACTAAATGCTGGAGCTACAATTAATAAGAAGAAAGACAGTTCCCACTTCACCCTCAGTGATTAGGGTTTGGGTTAAGATGATCTGATGGGGGGGTAGAGAGAGAGCACACAAAAAGGGGCAGGAAAACAATGATTCCTCGAAAAAAATAGGAAATGCTGAAAAAGGGGTAAGTTTGTCAGAAGTGTATGTGTGTGTGTGTGGAGAGAGAGAGAGAGAGAGAGAGTGAGGGGGGAGTGATGATGGTAGATTGACAAGTTGTTCAATTGACACTTGATAATACAAGTTTGATGCTTAGGAGGAAGGCTATAGATAGATATATAGAAATTTTTGGTCTTCTACATGGAGATTATTGTTGAATACATAGAAACTGATGGAAACATCAAAAGTTTAGGATACAGAGAACATGTTAAGAAAGAAAAGAAGAGGATTCAGAGCAAAGTCTTGGGGTATACCTGCTCAGTGTGCAGGATGTGAATGATGATCCAGCAAACAAAAGAATTGGAAACAGTTTCATAAAAACCCAGGAAGAGATGATTTTTATGATTATATTACTGGTAGTAGCAAAGGAAGTAATAGCTAGCATTTACATAGTACTTTAAATTTACAAAGACCCCCTACATGTATTAGTTCATTTGAACATCATAGCAATCCTATAAGATAGGTGCTATTATCTCCATTTAAATATCAGGAAATTGAAACTGGGAGAGGTTAATTAACTTGTCCAATGTCACATAGCTAATAAGGGAGGCCATGATTCAAACTAAAGTTTTCTTTCTTCTAAGTCTAACAAGGAGAAAGACAGAAGTGAGGTAATAAAAGGAGGAGTGGGGTAATAAAAAATTGTAAAGGTTGTATTTGAAATCAGTCAAATACACAGTTCAAAAAGGATAAGTACTGAGACAAAACAACACCAGATTTGTCAATTAAAAGATTATTGGTAGTTTTGGCAATTGCTGGTTTTTCAGTGGTTTCTGTTTTGTTATGAAATCTGAAGATAGATTGCAAGGAATTAAGAAATGAGTAATGGAAGGAGTGGAAGCCATAAGTATAAAGAGGTTTTTATTTTCTTTTCAGTTTCTAGGACCAGATTTATAAAGACAAGACAGATATAGGATGATAGCTTCCAGGGAAGGTAATATGGGTAGGTAATTTTTTTAAGGATGTGGAGACTTAGACATGCATAGAGATAGCAGAAAAGGAACTACGGAAAGAAGAGAAAGAAACTAGAGAGAGCGAAAGGAATTTTAGGGGACTTAATAACTGATAGTCTGAAAAAGAGTTGAAATGGTAAGAAAATAAATCATTTGCAATCAATACAAGTATGCAAATGAAATATCTACTAAGGTTTTTGTTTCTATCTACATGTGTGAAGATATGATACTCTTACAAGGCAACAAATATAGGCAAGATAATTAATACTACCAGTCCCTTAGTAGAAAATTATATATGGACTAGAGCCTGAAGATTCCTATTAGAAAGAAAGTCTCATTTTCAGCACTGGATTGGCAGTGAAGTACTCTATTCATGGAGAAGGGTCTGGAATTGTTTACCAAAAGGAAAAAAAAGCATCTCATTTTTTCTCTGTGTTTTTCACTTCCCAGTAGGACCTTAATATGAGTAAAGTTTGGAGGGGTATGAGGTACCAGCATGTATTAAGTTCCTTCCATTTGCCAGGCTTACTGCTCAATAATTTACAAATATAACATTTGGTAATATTTTGATGATATTTGTAAGCAGAAGGGTTTATCTTTGTGTTCATTGGAAAGTCTGAACAACTTTGTGAAGGACTGAAATGACAGTTCTTCCATTTAAATGAAAGTAAAGAGAAAACTGTTTTTTGTGGGGGGAGGTGAGGTTATATTGAGGGAAGCATAAGAGGAAGGTGTTTGAATAAATATTTCATCCATTTTTTTCAGCTTGGCTAAGTGAATTTCTTGAAAAAATGCCCCTCATCATGATTAAATGGCCAAAATATAATAATAAATATATGATTAAAATTCTGCCAATAATAACAATGAACTCACTAGGAATTAGTTATAAAATACTGACACTAGGAGAGTCACAACCAAACTAAAGATTATTTCATTTGGAAATTCCCAGGTCTTATTCAGAAGCTCTTCTGATCAATTCCTTATATTGTATATTGTCTTTCTCATTTCCCTTCCAGAACCAAATACTTATTTGGATACTATTTAATATCGAAAATATACTACTTATCACTCCTAATCATCCAGGTATTTATTTGCTGTCCATATACATGATAATATTTTCTCAGGTGTCTTTCCTCACATTTACCCAGGTAAGAGCAGTAGATCTCAGAGACCAGCTGACAGTCTCCCCAATGACAACTCAGGAATTTGTTTTCCCATAATAAACTTTAAGTCTTTTGAAATGTGTTTTGTTTCTCAATGAAAGATATTTCTACTATAGAGATCAAATGAGGCAGCCATGATATAGTAGAAAGATAGTCCACAATGGAGTCAGGAAGATCTGGGTTCAAGTCAAACTTGTAAACTCAAGGACCATGGGGACCACATAAGGACCACATTGAAACTACCAATTCTTTCCCCCATTTCTTTAGGAATCTTTCTAAAGTTATAGTACAAGGAGGAATTGATGATCCTCCTTGATGGAAGAAGTTTCCCCTTGGAATCTTCCTTTCACTCGGTTAAATTATAAATTTGGACTCTGTGTGTGAGATATGTATTTATGTATATAAACATATAATAAAGTATATATACACATATATAAATGATATAATATCTTTAAATATTCATTTTGTATTTATATATGGAGGTTGTCCTTCATTCTCCAAGAGGACCAAAAGGACATCAGCATTATAAAGTGAAATTTCAATGTTCTATATATACACATGCTCTATATCATTGTTATTTCATATGGTATATTATGATCAAAAGGTAAAATTATTTTCCCAAGGATTAACTTCATTTGAAACAAAGTAAAAGAAAATATTCCTTTTCCCTAAGATGTCATTATTATTATTGCTGCAAAAGGGATAATTTTATAGCATAAAATGACATTTTAACACTAGAAAATCAATCCTTCATAAAACAAGTGACTTTCATTGAAATCTCTGGTTTGAAAAATATAGGTTTGATTTATTCTTAAAAGCTTATCACATTTGAATCTGCCTTCACAGAGAACATGGATTTAAAAGTCACAAGGCCCTTTAGCATCTATCTAATCTAAATCTCTCTTTTTATATATGAAGGAACAGCACAGAGGCTTAGGGAGATAAAATGACTTATACAAGGTGACACGTAGTAAGCATAAGAGATTACATTTGAACTTGCAGAATCTGTCCTTTAGACTTTTCTAGATAATATGACTTTCTGCCCTACTCCCCAACAGCCCTGAGGAGTGAAAATTAACTTTAAATACTTTAATTTAATCATTTGTTCATAGATACCATGATAATTTAACCATTCCTCATTTCTGTGAGTTATTTGTAGTAGAATTTAGAAATCAAACCCAAAATTCCAGAGATTTTCTTTTCTATTACAGGAATCATAATTATATTTGTTACCTCTATTCTGCAGTTCTGGGATCTCAGAGCTAACGGTAGAAATTTTTGAAAGATGAGACTCCAATTCTCAACCACGAAGGTTTTTGTTCCTTGTTTTGATAAGATTCAAGCATATCAGGGGCTCTTTTTGTTGGAAATCTTTAGACATCAGAAAAGCTAATAGAGGATAATTGTGTTTTGTCTATTAAAGAAAATGACTAATAGGATGACTTTTTGCAAAGGGAAGCTAAAAGTGAAAAATTGAGAAAAAAATAAAGATAGAAATGATGGTAAAGCAACATTTCATGATGATAAATGGGTATCTGGTACAGTGCTATCACATAAGGATGTCACAGCCTCCATGTCATGTGAGCTCTACAATTTTTTACATAAAGAGCAATGTAGAAGATCCAGGGATGAGGAGATGAGATCCAAGTTCTGGCTCTGAAATTTTCTAGTTATGTGACTATTGGTCAATCATTTAACCTAGTTCAGTGACAAGAATGATAAGTTTAGAGTCAGAGGACCTGGATTGTTCATGTATTACCTCTACCACTTGCTACTTTTGTTGCCTTGGATAAGTCACTTAAATAATTCAGATCTCAATTTACTTACTTATAAAATAAGGATACATAATGGATTTATTTATGGGAAAATATTTTGAAAGCTTTAAAGAATTATAGAAAGGAAAATTATTTTAAGTATGAAATATTTCAGAGAACAAAATTCAAAAGATTTATTTTCACTAATCTTTCCCCTATCTTGATATATAATTTCATCAGACTGAGAAAATTCCTGTGAAGAATTTCCTTCTTCTGATAAAGATCCCAACTTGTCTGCAACTTATTCTTAGAGAATAGTTTGGAGCATAGGGAGTTTAAGTAACTTGCCCACAGTCATAGGCAAAACTTAAAAGTTAGGTCATCTGACTCCAAGGCTAGTAGATATCTTCAAATTACATTGTTTCTCTTGAAATCATTCATGAAAGTGATATGGCATTTTAAGTATTTTAATATGATAGGAAGTATGATACAATGAATATGAATCCAGCTTATGTGCCCACACTTGTATATATACAAATATACATGCACATATATAGTCACATATGAACATATATTTGCATATGTATATATACTACAATTGCACATAATACATATAATTAATGCATGTATATATAGTAACGTGCATATATATGCACATGGCAACATATTGTATATATAGGGGTTTATACGCTTGCATGGATGTGTATGTGTGTACACATAAGTATGCATGCTCACAATATGTATGTGTATAGATGTACATATATACATATGCATGCATATGTGTGTATATATGTATGTCAAAATCTAAATTGCTGGAGGGCTCAAGAATAATTTCAGCCCTAATTTTTCCCAGTGAGCCTAAGCAGTGGCTATGGGGATCACTGGCAGGTGTACTTAGAACAGCAGTAGTTAAAAAGTTAAATTGGAAAAGGGAAGTGAAGGAATAAAAATGAAAGTCTTGAAAGTTTTTACTTCTCTCTGTAGATATTAAGAAAGTAACTTCTGAAATTATTTGCAACATATATTATCACTAAGGATAAGTCATCAAAAAAATCTCTAGTATTTTATCTGATATATTTCCTGAGTTTCAGTTAAAATGAATCTAGTCAGTCAACTGTTTAGTTATGTTCTATTGCATTGGGTTAAATGAACTATGTTTAATAGTGATGGAGGGGAATTTGCCCCCTTCCAGTAAAAGACCATTTCACCAGAACTAAGCATTCATAGTAAATAACTATAGATTTGAGGAGGTTAAAAAAAAGGAATGTCTTCATATTCCCCTCCTCCAAACCCCCATCTGTACTGTATTTATCAGACCTCAAAAGGAAAGTCACACTTTGAAGTTAAATCATAAGCAGATTGTTACACAAAATGTGTTTTAACCTAAACTCCAGGGAGGGATTTAAATTCCTTTAGCAAAAAATAGTCTTTCCTTTTTTTCTCCTTCAAATACCTCCTATCTGTGTGACTGTTTATTCCAAAGGGCATAAGAAGACTTTATCAACATCTTGGAACTGATCTTCACAGTGGGGCAAGGGCTACAACTGTGTTTTCATTTTCAGCCCAGCAGATTTAAATCACTTGAGAAAAATCAGGACAGGACTACTGCATAAAAAGGTGGGAATCGCCATAGTTAACCTAGTAAGAGCTTGTTCATAGAAAAAATGAAAAAGCAAGAATTGTTAAGTAAATAAACTTTAACTTTAATGCCCTTTCTATATCCCCAAGTAATTAATTATGGCTAAAGCAAGCCTCCTGCATCCTATACATCATCTATTTATTTATTTTCACCCTACTTGCATCCCTGAATTTGAACAAGGATGTCCCTCTTTTCAGGATTCCAAAAATCCCCCTAATTTTCTGTAGCTTCCATGTCCTTTTGACTTTCTAGAATTAAAAATATATATATGTATGTATATGTATATATGTATGTGTGTATATATGTATGTATACACATATATGCATGTAATTTAATGCATGTTTCATACACACACACACACACACACACTTAACTGGTGAAAACACCCCTTCCCGACCCTTTAGAATTTGTTTTTCCATCCCTCAAGTGAGGGAATCTGGGGCCAAGGCAAACAGATGCTTCTCATCTATCCTATTACCTGAATTATTTGCAAGTCATCTTGATGACAAACTGATTATGACTTAGGCAAGTCCATCCTACTTGTTTTCCTTCCAATTTCTAGTAAAAAATGAATCTTTTGTGTCTGGCAAGTTACCTTCAGTTGATGGAAGCCAAGGATTAAATAAATAGAATAGAAAATATGATATGCTATGATTTGACAATATGATATGTGTGATATATCACAAAAGATTCACTGCGATATAGTATGATATAATATATGAAATTATGTGCCATAATAAGAAATGATGGGATGGGATGAGATATGATATATTTGCCTGCCTATCATTACATTATTTTTTTAAAAGAAGTCCATCCTTTAGAACATAAGTTCTCAACATGGAGTCAAAGATTTTTAAAAATATATGTTGATATCCATATTTCAAATGTGATCAGTTTCCTTTGTAATCCCATGTATTTGATTTTACGTACCTTAGAGCAAGAGAATAGTAAATGCTTCTGTCATTGAAAAGTCTCAAATTAAACACACTTACAGCCTACCAACTTTGCAGGGGCCCTATCTCCTACTCATGTATTGATCTATGTGGGAGATATAAACCATTTTTATGACATAAATCCTTCTGTTAATCTAGCGAAGATTTTAAATGGCTTTTGATAATATCTTTTTTTAATTCACGAATAAAAAGCATCTCAATCACAACATTTCTAAAAATGAACTCATCATTTTATGATTTCCTAGCTTTGGAGGGAGAAGATGACAGATAAATGAGTGAGGAATTGAAAAGAACTTGAGCCAAATAAGGAGAGGAAAACCAAGCATACGACTTGGAGAAGCTGAGAGTAGTAAAGGGGATCAGAGACTGAGTATAAAGAAAAGAAATTTAGAAAAATTTGGGAGAAACTAAGCAAAATTTGAAGGAAAAATTCTAGGTCCAGACACTGGTAAGAAATCTCCTTCTGGATGTAAGAAAGGAGGGATCAAGAAAAATTAAACTTCTATATGATAACCAAGTAGAAATAAGGATGATTAAGAGGAATTAGAGAATAGATCTTCAAGAAGTCATCTTTAGAAGGAAAAGAAAGTATTTGGTAATCAAGTGAAGAAAAGTAAGAGAAAGTAAGTATAAGAACTAGTGGGTTACACAAATGGAAATAGTTATGGGTAGGAAAAATTTATGAAAAGATGAGTGTCTGATGCAAGGTTGAAGGGAAGTTGAGTATGGCCATAACTATGTAGTTGCTGAGAATTTGTGGACCTAATGTGGAGAATGAAATGCATACTTTTTGAAACGGTCAATGTTGGAACTTGCTTTGCCTAACAATGTGTGTTTATTGCAATAGTTTTGATTTTTCCCCCTCCTTACTTCCCCAAATAGATGGCAGAGAAAAAATCCTTGTTGATTTAAAATATAAAATAAAATTTAATAAAAAGGATCAAGGAAGGGATATAGTCTTTCTCGTGTAGTTAGGATCGTAATAATTGTTAGCCGAGAAGGTAGAGCCACTGAGCTCTTATTTTTATTCTGTTTTTCTGCAAAAGAGGATGACCTTCACAATGGAAATGGCAAAATAAAAGGAACTAATGGAGAACTGATAATTGGGATAGTAAAGAGAAAATAAGAGAACATATAACTGCCCTTGATAAATTCAAGTTACCTGTCCTCTAGGAAATGCACAACACTTGATGAAATGCATTGGTAAAAATGATTATGATATCCTAGAAGTAGTCAGAATACACTTCTGACTAGGGATTTTTGCAATTGGGCAAGATCTCTGGGACAACTTGCACAAAGTGCACATTCATCTGAATGAAGGGTGTTGGGATAAAGGATATCAGCATGAGACTTATTTAAAGAAAGATGCTATTAAGGGAGGAGGAGTACAGGACAAGGAAGGAGTCTACCATCTGCTATATTCCTATTTTAAGCAGATATTTATCTTCTTGGTGCATAGAATATCAAGTAACAGCACATGTTATCAGAATGTTCTACTTTCAGGACCCTGAACAAAGTGCCAGCTGCTCTACCCCTAAGTCTCTGGACCAAGGCAGAGTACAAGTGAATTTGTTATCTCTGTCATTCTAAATATTTTAAAGTGATTCTTTCAAAGAAAACTCCATGGAACATCTGGCACTTTTGTTGGTTCTATAATTTAAGAACTGGTTCTCTGATAAGCCTAGAGGAGGGGAAACAGCATTAGCCCAGGTACAAATTGGGTGGCAGAATAGAAGGCAAGCAAGATGAAAAAGGGGAGAAGGGAATTTAGGTGACAAGTAAGGGAAGCAGAAATAAAAGTAAGGTGTGTCAACTTTATTTACTTTGGCTCAGGCACAATATTGTCAGGTATATCCAGGAAAGTGAAAGTTCTCAGGAAAGTTTTGTTTTCTGGCAAATTCTATGTTGAATATCCCTGACTCTGGTGAATTAAATTTAATAGCTCATCATGTAAAAAAAATCAAAAAAAGTTGTCACCTGAAAATTAGCTGATTGACATGGCTAAGTTTCAGCTGTTACATAAAACTGTATAAAGTGATTTGATTGATTTTGTTAAAATTGCCAAATAGAAGTTTCACAGGAATGGAATTTGTCACCTTCTTTCCTACTAAATCATTAAAATTAATCAGTAATTCGGCTTATCTTATGTTACTAGATTAGCATGAAGCTCCTGCACTAGAATCTCATTCAGGCAATTTTTACCCTAGGAAAATAGATATAGTAGGTTCTATATGTATGCAACCTACGTTCTGGGTTAATAACCTAATTTACATGCACATGGGCATGTAATGTCAGGAACCCAGAAGGAGGCTACTACTTCTCCCTTTAGGAGGTGAGAGATCTCTAAAGTGTTGGAATTTTTTCATGTAATATAGCCAGCAGACCCCAAAAGATATGTTCCCCATTGACTGTCTGCCAATCTAATTTAATTAGCTTTTTTAAAAATAGGTATTTAGTGGTGGTATTATAAAAATAGAGTGTTGCACACTCTCTTCCTCAAATAGCATCATACCTTACCCAACATACATATATGAAATGCAAGGGAAAAGGGGTTCCAATTTAGGAAG
Organism: Bettongia penicillata ogilbyi; assembly: GCA_023548195.1. Classification (NCBI taxonomy): domain Eukaryota; kingdom Metazoa; phylum Chordata; class Mammalia; order Diprotodontia; family Potoroidae; genus Bettongia; species Bettongia penicillata. The sequence continues at coordinate 9,675,561 of JAJHZJ010000514.1, read as the reverse complement.
CTCATGTGGTAAAGTGTAAATCCACAGCTCTAGAGTGTCTCAACTCCTTTTCTCCTTTCATGAAGACATGCTGACTTTCTGCTTAGTTATGCCTTTCTGTGGTTCCCTGTAGAATCTTAAATCTGCCTTTCTGTAATATTTGTACTTTGTCCTGGACCCACAGTGCACATGCTATCATTTTTGGAGTGTTGCTAGCACACCAGTGGTAAGTCCAGGTCTTGCTAGATTCTAGAGTTTATAAGGTCATTCTCTTGTAAAAGTGAGTAAGAGAGAGGACAGAGACTCTCTTCTCCCCTCACCCTGAGCAATTTCTTCTCAAGGGTGTGGTTGAAGATCTTCAATCACTAGGTTGACCTACCATTGGCTTTCCATTGGCTTTCTGAATTCTGAATCACTTCATATCTTTATCTGAGCTTTACAAGTTGTGACCAACTGTTTCTTCTCAAATACCTACATGGGATTTTTGGCATTTCTTGTGTGACATCATTTGCTTTCATCCGTTAGTTTTAAGATATTTCGCTTACCTTTTGACTTAGCCCTCTGAATAAAACCTTTGATTCAGTAGACATATTTAGGCCTTTTTCACACTTTTTCCATCCCTCTGATTTGATTATTTCAGTTGAGGAATCTTGGGGGCCCTCTATAATTATTGAGGTAGATGTACAGAACACCCCTCTGACACTCATACAAGTTACTTCTGTAAGCATATTAGGTGAGGTGAATTTAGAAGCAGGTAGAATTTGTATTCGATCCCCATTTACTTTAGTGCTTGTACTTTTCTCTGTCCTTTTTAACACTTTGACACCCCTGAAAAATGAGGTGTCATACTGGTTCTTCCCTGTAGCTCTAGATCCTAGACAACGCCTCTTGGTCTTGACTCTTCACTTCTCAAGACTGCCCATAATGTATTCCATTCCTTTTAGACCCTCTACTCTGCGAGCTGAAAGGGTACCATATTTAGGACCTCTTAATAATGTGATACCACCTCCTACGTAAAACAATTTTTTTCACAAATTAAAATGCACATTTTTTATTATTAATCTTTTTATTAGATTATTATTTATTAGATATTATTTATTATTAATCTTTTATTATTAATCTTTATTAAAATAGAGAAACATTTTTTCTTAGAAAGTCCCACTTTCCTCATGCTTCTGTACTTCCACCATTCAAAGTCTCCTTGTTGTACATATTCCTTCTACGCAGTCAGATTTTCTTATCCTGTGCAATTCTTATGGATATTCTTCCATTAGACTTCAAGAGTGTCTGCTCAATGTAATAGAGAAATTTCTCTCAGTCTCTTAATATTTTATGTATATAAATGATACTTGTACTTTCCATCCATCTTTTGTGCTTCATGAAAAGCACAATGAAATTTTCAATCATATATGTAAAAGATTACATATGCAATATATACTATTGTTGTTTTATAGTACATACATACCATATCATTGGTTTGGGGCTACAATCTACTTCCAAACACTTTTGGTCTTTCCACATAATTATAATGTTGACACTTTAAGAGAATTTGACAGATCAATGAAACAAGATTGGCAAGTCATAGAAGGGGGATGGATCTCATTAACTTAAATTATACTATATACATGTTTGTCTGTGCCACCTCTGTCTATCATAATGCCTCCCTTGGCTCTAGAAAATGACTTTTACTTACTCTATGCCCCAAATAAATTATATTCCTTGCCTTCCATGATATTCTAAGTTTCCCTAGCTTTCCTGTTCCATCTCCCAGAAATCCTTTCACTTTCATCTAACTAGTGAATTTCTAGGGACTCTTTAAAGGAAAAATAATATGTTATCTACTCATGGAAATATTCTATGATCAAATCATTGCATGATATTTTATTTCCTCTTAGGGGACATGGTTCCATGTAGTTATACTCTCAATAACTATGAGGCCTCTTGTCATACATAGATCACCTATGTACACCATTCTTAGGTTCATGCATATGCTTGGATCTACATAACCTTGACTGCCTGGGTTTCTGCTCAACCAGTAATAGGCAGAATAGGAAACAGGTGAAATCCCTCCTTGTCAGTTCTAATTTCTTCATTTAATATATTCTCTCCACCCCACCCGGCTAGGTACTACTAATATTCATGTTCTTTTTGCCACCCAATATCAAAAGTGAGTCTCTAATCTGAGCAATGTAATGTGGAAGATAATTAGACTAGTTCTACTAGGTGAAATTTGCCAATACTAGTAGTAATAATAGGAAATTACAGAGAAGTAAATTTCAGCCCTGTTTAAGAAAAATACTTTCCAGTGGTTAAAGACATCCACATATAGAATGAGATCCTTGGGGCAGGGGTGGGATGGGTTATTCTTCAATAGAAGAACATAAGCAAAACCTGAATATGATTGGTGTGGTTGTACATTTTTCCTGGAGTCAGATAAATTGTGTCATGTGACCTCTGAGTTCCTGTGCAACTCGAAGATTTTGTGATTTAATAAATGTCTACACGTCTTCCCATCCTCCAAATGTGTTTTCTAGTGATGAGGAGGACATTCACTGTACTGTTTATAAGCAGACACAGATGACTGTGTTCAAGAAACAAAAATAAGATGGCAAGGGAAGATGGCCAGAGTGTTGGGGAAAGTATGTGTTTGAGTCAGCAAACCTGGGTTCAAACCCTGGCCTTTATACTTTATAGCAGTTAAATGATGAACAAGTTATTTAATCTCTTCTACCCACAGTTTCTTCATTTATTGAATGGCTATAATAATACATGCAATACCTACTTCCCAGGGTTGTCATAAAGAGCCAAGTGTAAGTTGGTGCTGTTAGCCTCAAATCTAAGTTGAACCAGTGTTCTTAACATTGTGATAGATATCTGAGGTAAGTATTTCCTCTTGGAGTTGTAAAAAAGAAAAAAAAAAACAAACTCACAATTGTTCACCATTACCAAAGTCAAAACTCCATGCAATGACATTCTGGACCTTTACAATTTTTCTCCAATCTGCTTTTTAGCTTCATTTTCCACTCCATACCTGTTTAAATGAGAGACAGTATGGAAAGCTGGATAACACTCAGAGCCAAGATTTGTGTTATTTTTGTGACATATATATGATTGTAAACAAGTTATTTAACCTCTGATTTTTCCATGGCACTTCACTAAGTATAAATTGCAGAGAAGGTGCTGATCTACATTGGGAGATAGAGTTTGCTCATCCGGCAGTTCCCTATAGAAATAAAATTGCAAATCCTCTCCCTATCCTTATAGATTTTGCCTCCTCTAGGGTCTTGCCTATCTAAATGACTAACCTCCTAAAATTTTCTTGCCCTTTCATACTTCTATTAACTTGCTTCCAGAAGTAGGTTCTCTAAGTATCCACTTAAGTTACCTTCTCACACATCTGACTGCACAAGCTCCCAGGATTTGACCCTCCATAAACAAGTCATTAATATAATTCCCCATATCTACACCTGAAAGATACACTGTCTAGCCCACAAAAAAGAAATTTTCTTCATCTTGTAATCTTAGGAATCTTTTAAAATTTACCCAACTTCTCCTCTTCCTTGAAATCTTCTCTTACTCAAAATCAATATTTTCCTTTTGAATGTTCTATATCCTATCTTATTCATTTTCATATTTTATGGATTAGCATACCACCTTTATGCCTCAATCTAGACAAAAATGTCATATCTCTATAGCCAAAATGCTTATGAGTCTAAAATGAGTGAGGTTGGTCCCCTTCCACTAGGCATACAGTCTAAATGGTTCGGACCATACTGTAAAGCATTACTACTTGTACCATAACTTCAGGTCTACAGGCAAGGTCTCAGAGATCTCCAATTCACCTGCACCACAAAATGAGGCATGAGCGTACCTTACCAAGGTCATTGCATATAGTAGGCAAACTAATAAACTGATTAGGAGAAGAGGCTAATTATGACTTTTTTCTTCTTCTTTGGGTCTCACACCTTTATTTATTTTATGTTATTTTTAGAGTGTGGCCTCATTTTTTTTTTTTGGAGATTCATGGGGCAAACACTTTTCTGTTCCTTTGTTGACCCTTTGATTAGAATCCCTTGTTGTCAAAATAATTCAAAAATCAGACCTACTTCTGTTCTGCTGGCTTACCCTGTCAAGTAAAATCTCTAGAGAATGATCTCCATACAAGTGAACACAGCAAGAGGGGCAATTAGGTGGGAAATTTCAGTAGTTATCTCTCACCAGAATGAAAGTACAAGCTTCTTATTTTCATTAAATGGCTCATCTGCTGCTTGCAAATCTTAGTGTTCCCCTGTCTGCCCACACAGCTTTTATGTCTGCTCAAGAGTTCTGCTCAGAGAGGCTATTCTTTTGGTGGTACAATATTTCTCAATGCAAATTGAATTAATGATTGAGTGAGTTAAATGAAAGAATGTGACTAAGATCTAAAATTAGATGTTTCTTTGCTTTTGACTTTCGATGTGGGCTGCCTGTAGCAAAAAATGACAACTTTATCTTCAATGAATGTTTACAGAGTGCCTTCCTTGAGAATAGGCCAAATGACGTAGGTTTTAAAGCATTCCAGAAAGGCTTCTGATTCAAAAGCCTTCCTGAACGCTGACCCAGACTCTGTCACTGTGATAGCTTATTATTAGAATATGTTTTTTTTTTCTTTTGGATAAGGCATTGAAGTCTCAGGATGTCCTTCTAAAAAATATAATTTTTTAGCCAAGATGGCAGAGTACCCTCCAAATGGCAGGGACCCTCCAAATACCTACAAAAATGACTCTAAACAAATTCTAGATCAGCAGAAGCCACAATAAGATGAAGTGAAACAAATTTCCAGCTCAAAATAACTTGGAATATTACAAAGAAGCATCTATTGTACCAGGGTGACAGAGGAGTGCAGTGCATCTCAGGCTGTGCCAGCCTAGAACAGATCCCAGCAAACCAAAATCAGGCATCAGTATGACTGAATCACAGGCAACTATGTGGTTTCCAGACTTTTCTGCCCACAGGCACCAAGGACCACTTAGAAGGTCAAGAGGAAAATCTTCCCCACCTGGATGAGAGTGGAGCACAGCCCAGCCCACAGCAAACCAAAAGCAGGTCTCAGTAGTGATTGAATCAGCAGTGGCAGTGACAACAGCTGCTTCTGGGGCTCTCAACCTACAGGAGATAAAGGGGTCAAACAAGACTTCATAAGATTACCAGGGGTCTTTTTGCTAGCACTGAGGAACGACATGAAGCCGCAGTGGAGAGGTGCCCTCCTTGCGGTGACTCACTGAGCAGAGCACAGAGCAGATAGTAATAAACACCTCTCTGTGGGTCACACCATCTTGGAAGAAATGAAAACTTGCAGGCCTTTAGAAGTATTTTTAAAAACAGATGTAGAAACCCTTGATGTTCACAAAAATTTAACTAATAGGCCAGGGAAATAAGCAGAAAAAAAAACTCTGACTATAGAAGTTATTATGGTGACAAGGAAGATAAAACACACATAGAAAATACCCTACAAAGTCAAAGTTCCTACATGCAAAGCCTCTAAGAAAAATATGAATTGGTCTTAGATCATGGAAGAGCTCAAAAAGGATTTTTAAAATCAAGTAAGGGAAGTGGAAGAAAAATAGGAAGAGAAATGAAAATAATGCAGCAAAATAATGAAAAATAAGTCAATAACTTGGTAGAGAAGACCTAAGAAATACTGAAGAAAATAACACCTTAAAAGCAAAGTAGACCAAAATGTAAAGGACTTCTACAAAGGCAATGAGGAGAATGCCTTAGAAAGCAGAAATAGACAAATGAAAAAATATCTCACTGAAGAAAATCATTCCTTAAAAATTAGAAGGTAGCAAATGGAAGGTAATAACTTTTGAGAAACCAAGAAACAATCAAGCAAAACCAAAAGAATGAAAAAATTAAAATGTGAACTATCTCATTTGGAAAAATAACTGAGATGGAAAATAGATCCAGAAGGGATAATTTTTAAATTATCGGAATACCTGCAAGTCATGATAGAAAAAAAAGAGCCTAGATATCACCTTTCAAGAAATTATCAAGGAAAACTACCCTGACATTCTAAAGCCAGAGGTAAAATAGAAATTAGAAGAATCTATCAACCGTCTACTGAAAGAGATACCGAAAGAAAAACTCCCAGGAATATTAAGCCAAATTCCAGACTTCATTTCAAGGAGAAAATATTGCAAGCAGCCAGAAAAAAATAGTTAATGTATTCTAGAGCCACAGTCAGGATAGAACAAGATTTAGCAACTTCTACATTAAAGAACCTGAGGGCTTTAAATTTGATATTCCAGACAGAAAAAAAAAAAAAGCTAGGATTATAACCAAGAATCGACTACTGGGGGGTGGGGTCAAGATAGCAGAGTAAAAAAGATACACATACTCTAACTCTTCCCACACAGCCCATAAAATACCTATAAAAAATGACTCTAAATAAATTATAGAGCAGCAGAAGCCACAAAAGGACAGAGTGAAAGAGATTTCCAGCCCAAGGTAGCCTAGAAGGAGGACAGGAAAGATCTATCACATGGAGTGTGGAGAGGAGCACAGCCCACAGAGCCCAGTCCAACCTTGGCCATGTGGTGCAGCAGGGACAGGAAGGGAACAGGCCTCTGGGACAGAATCCTCAGCAGCAGTAGGGGTTCTCAGATCCCTCTACAAACACCAAAAACACTTCAAAGGTCAGTGAAAGAGCTTTTCCTCCTGGGTGAGAAGGAAGCAGGATCCTCCCCTAGCCCTGGCCCCAGGCAGCAGCAGCATCCATTTTTGGAACCCTCAGCCTAAAGCTGCTGGAGAAACTGAGGTGCTCATCTGGGTCTCAGTCCTCAGTGGCTATCTTGGGGTGAGGAAGAGTGCTGACTGGTGTGGTAGAGCTGGTGGAGGCTCTGGAAAGGGAATTGTACTTGCAGATACAAAATCGTATCTCTCAGACCAAGAGAGGAGTAAATTTCTCTTTCTTAACTGAACCACCTTGGAGGAACTGAGAACTTACAGGTCCCCAGAGTATACCCTCCTCTTGACAAAGGACTGAAAAATCAAGTAACTGACTGGGAAAAAACCCAAGAAAGGGAAAAAAATTACACTACAGGAGGTAACTTTCTTGGTGAACAGGTATTTTCTTCTATCCTTTCAGGTGATAAAGAGCAATGCTTACCATCAGAGGCCTCCAAAAGAAATTTGCAATGGTCTCAAACCATTGGCAAATGGAAGAGCTCAAAAAGGATTTTGAAAATCAAGTAAGAGAGCGGGAGGAAAAATTGGGAAGAGAAATGAGAGCAATGCAAGAAAGTCACAAAAAGTGAGTTAACAGCTTGCTAAAGGAGACAAAAAAAATGCTGAAGAAAATAGTAGCTTTAAAAATAGGCTAACTCAATTGGCAAAATAGGTCCAAAAACCCAGTGAGGAGAAGAATGCTTTAAAAAACAGAATTAGCCAAATGGAAAAGGAGGTTCAAAAGCTCACTGAAGAAAATAGTGCTTTAAAAACTAGAATGGTGCAGATGGAAGCTAATGACTTTATGAGAAACCAAGAAATTACAAAAGAAAACCAAAAGAATGAAAAAAGTAGAAGATAATATGAAATATCTCATTGGAAAAACAATTGACCTGGGAAATAGATCCAGGAGTGACAATTTAAAAATTATGGGACTACCTGAAAGGTGTGATCAAAAAAGAGCCTAGACATCATCTTTCATGAAATTATCAAGGAAAACTTCCCTGATATTCTAGAACCAGAGGGCAAAAGAAATATTGAAAGAATCCACCAATGATCTCCTGAAAGAAACCTGAAAAGAGAAACTCCTACAAATATTGTAGCCAAATTTCAGAGTTCCCAGGTCAAGGAAAAAATATTGCAAGCAGCTAGGAAGAAATAATTTGAATATTGTGGAAGTACAATCAAGATCCTCGCATAGTATATCGTGGCATGAACGGGCTGATATTGACATCACCTTAGGGAATAACCACATTAAAGAAATATCAACTCACCGAGTTATCAAAATATGTAACTAAGAGTGACCATGCTGGCATACACCTGAATTAGGTTCCTGAAATCTCCTAAAGACTCAGTGATCTCCAGTAGGCAAATTTACCTCAGATCAAAATTCTGCCCCATTCCTCAAAGAAACTTTACATATTTAGATTTCTTCTGTTCAACGTATTTCTTGCCATATATTAGCTATTGTCTTGTGCTTTTGCCTTTGTAATGATCATTTGATCTAGATGATCCCAACCATGTAGATACATGAAAACTACTCTGCAGTGTTTGACTTTTAAACTAGGTTGTTTAGAGTACATTGCTAATGAATTCATGATCACAGATTTGGTACACGTGATTCAGTTAACTTTACCATCTTCCTGTAGTAATGCACTATACACAAAATGCCAGTCATTCATCTCAGAAATTGGAGTCAGAAGACAGTGGACAGGTTTTCCATATATCCATCATCACTACCAACAAGGTAAATAAAAATATGTGTCCTAGTGAATATGAATCAGTCATGTCATATTTGTATATATAAAGCAAAAAGTAACTTTAATTTTGGGAGAGAGGGGAGAGGTATCTTAATTTTGAATGTGTTGATACAGTATATCTATCTCTGTCCCCATTTCAATCTTTGTCTATACAACTCTCTCCCTATTTACCTACCTACATATAACAATGTCTAATTAAAGACAAAATTAATTATAAAATGGGCTCTAAAGACTATCTTTAGAAAAAATGCTTAAAAGGAGTTGCTCCAACATATACAATCAACACTTTTTTAATAACTAATTTAATCCCTTTTGATTGTTCTTTTATGGTTTGATAGCATTATATAATTTTTCCCCTGCTTCTTCATTTCATGAGATTATCAGGAGACCTGAGCACAATTAAAAGTCTCACCTTGGTTCCTAAGTTATTTCTAGCCTTTACTATGACAATTGATTGCACTGAGTCTCATTTCCCTCATATATAACATGAGGACATTTTAACTAAATGAATTTAGAAATCCCTTCTTTCTCTAACATTGTTTGCTGTTTGTCTTAATTTAAATGGATATAACACTAAGGTTATAATACAATATTGAAAAATATCAGTAAAGAATTGGGGGATATAAAGCTTACATTTGGGTTGTAAGTTTTTGGTTGTTCATAGATATATAATAGCAACAATGTTCATTATTACTAGATAGTAATAAGAATATTGATTCTGATGACAATGATATAATCATTATAATGAATTAAATAGCAGTGATAGAATTGTCATAAAATAATAAAACAATATTTTTATCTAATAGTTATACTACAAATTAAATTGAGTCCCTGTACTGAATATAAACACATGAATTTATGTGTATATAAATTGATATATATGTATATATATACACACACATCTACATGCATACATACAGACACTATCTAAATACTCTATATTTAAGCCACATTAGAAAAATATTTGACCCCTTTACACATATGCCTCTTTCCACAGCATTATTCACATCTGGAATGTATGTCCACTTTTGTGGCCTATTGAAAACACACCTGTCTTTCAGAGCCCAAATTAAATGCTCGCCCTTCCATAACTACTGCTTTCTCAACTAAAAATGAGATTTCATTCCTTGGAACTCATAAGCTACTTTACAAGATTATAGAATCACATGTACATACACACATATAAACCCACATATATGTATATATGTATACATACATTAGCATTAGCTGTTAGAATCAAATGACAATCATAGTTTTATTTTGAAACACAATTTCTAACATTTATGATCATAAAAGGTCAAAAAACACCCTCTTTTCTTGGCAGAAAAAAACAACAGTCACAGTCAGTATGACAAAGTTCTAAATTAAACACTCATGAACTTCATTTTGATAAGGACATATTCACTGATGTGCATATAAGGAAAATGCATTATTTCATAAATTGTTTTAACTGAAAGTATAGTTTTCCCTTTGCTTCAATGTTACTTTAAGAAATAGAAGAAAATGATATTTTTCAGAGTGCAAGGTCTTACCATAATCTTGTTCAAGGTCATTGCAACAATAATTTTTTTCCTATCCAAGCTTTTCATTGAAGTGTCCTTTAAGACACTGAAGAATTTTTTAAAAAATGCTCCATACTTTCAATAAACAACATAATATCACTTACCATGTGACACAAACTACATTAAGCTCTATAGATAAAACAACAGAAGTGAAATTATTTCTGGTCTTAAGAAATTTGCAATCAGTTATATGATGTGCAAACTCCTTAGTCTGACATTTATTGTTCACCACGATCATGCACCTCCTTACTTTTCCAAGTGTGTCTTCTATCAGTGCTCTCTAAATACAGTGTACTTCAGCCACAATGAAAATTAACTGTCCCCTGATCTTTCCTATATCCTTGCCTTTGTCCACAGTGTCACTCGTATCTAGAATGCACCCCCTTTCATGTTACCAGTTGAAATCACGCCAGTTTGGAGCCCAAATCATATGCTTCCCTTACATGACTCCTGCCTTCTCAATTGAAAATGAGTTGTCATTCCTTGATCCCATAACCCACTTTACAGATGCATGGAACCATAGACTAGAGGGCAAGGATGGATACTAGAGACAATTGAGCCCAATGCTCTCATTTTACACGTGATATAATTCAGACCTGTAAAATTTGAGGGATTTCCCAAGGTCACATAAATAGTATAGGAATTATAGTGGACTGAATTAATCCTATAGCTTCTACCTGAAGATACAGAGATCGTTCTACAACATTTGTTCATCTCTTATAAAGACATTCTTTTTATTCTAATTATTTGTACATGCGTTTCCTGAAACCATACAACTATGATTGCCAGAAAGGGAAGACAATATTATTTATATATAGTTTTCTTTTTTCCTCTGTTTAGCACACTTCTCTAAACATAAAGGCTTATTGAGTTCTCCTATACTCCATAAAGAGTCAGGAGATGATAAGCACAGAAACAGTTCATATTTTGTCTTTGTTGCAGCTGTTTTACTTTGTTACAAAGATGTATTCAAGATGACAGGTATGAGGATATGATTAGGATATACTATATAATAAAATTCACCTATAAAATTTTATCATAAAATACAGACAGAACAAGTATCTCTTCAATAGAATAAACTTCTTTCATTCAATGTTTATTGAGTACTTACAATATGAATTATACTGGGATAATTCTAATTGTTATTCATTAGTTGTTTTCGGTCCTGTCCAAATCTTCATGACCTCTTTTGAATTTTCTTGGCAAAGACACTGCAGTGGTTTGCCATTTCCTTCTACGGTTCATTTTATACATGAAGAAACTAAGGCAAACAGGATTGACTGACTTGTCCAGGGTCATATGTCTATGAAATTCCTGAGACAGGATTTAAACTCAGGGAAACTATTCTTTCTGACTCTAGACCTGGCACTTAGTCCAAATCACCATTTAACTGTCCCCATGACAATCTTAGTAGGGAGGCTTAAATGACTGTGAGACCCTTGGCAAATAGTTTAACTTCTTGGTGTCCTAGGTAACTTCTTAAGCCTAAAACCTGAATAGAGAGTGCAACTTTACTTTGGTGAAAGGAATCCCCTTAACGTGGAGTTTCCTATTTGAATGAAATTACATCTAACTCATATCCTTATACATGAATCAATATGACAGGTGCCAAGGATATATAGATGTAATGTTAATATAAGGTTAATAATGGGTGGAGGGAAAGAGATAAAGTTTTTCCCACCCATTAATTGGCCTCAGATACCTTTTGTTAATTTCCAATGAGATACTGGGTCATGAGGGTCTTGCTCTCTAGCTCTGAAAAGTGTATATATATATATATATATATATATATATATATATATATATATATATATACTCTGAGGTGAGGTTTTACTTTTGGGCTTATTTTTTTTGAAGTAGCTTTGTGAGATGGGACTCTGGGTAGCCATAAATGGACCCCCAGGCTTTGAAAGCCCAGATGTTGGTGCTTCTTTCTCTGGTAATGATGTACATATTGTCTATGGTCAAACAGCTGGAAACCTTGTCTGTTGGTCTTTCTGTTTGTAATTTCTGCTTGTAATTTCTGTTTTTATTTTCTCTGAAGTTCAAGGTGCTGACTTTTCTCCCTGAACTAAGTGAATAATATATGTAGAGGGCCAGTACTGATGGGGTCCAGAATGTGAGGTATGGTCCAGGTTTTACTTGAGACTTGTACTAACATGGGGGCTGACATTATCAGGAAAATTGGCTCACCATCTCACTCATGATATACATGGATGAGAACGTCCTGACCTTGCCTGTTGTCTCATTGGAGGAACTAGACTGGGAAGCTTAAGAAGTAAACAAAAATGTTCTCATGGGAATAAACCTCCTTGCTTGCCTGTAAAAACACTACATAAAACCTTACCCTCAGTATAATAAATGAGAACTGTTCTTTACACTCTGCCTGGCCTGTGTCTATTCTTTCATGATCTCTCAGCATACACAATTGGCAGCCCCTGCAGCAGGTCCACAGCAAATATATGTGCTTGATTACAGTAGATTGTTGACCCCTCCAAAGTTACTTTCCTTTCAGAAAAGCATATCTAAGAACATATACAGATGGCCCTTTTCTGTATGCCAGGGTCCTTGCTATTGCAATAGATAAAGTCAAAATCAATTCTTACCCTCAAGGAACTTGCTTTATATTGCACAGAACAATGAGTAAACTTATAGTTAGACATATACACATGTAAATAAAGGGAAAATATCACCTTTATCTAGGATGCAAGTTGGTTCAGGGTACCCAAAGAACTCTGAGCTCATGTAGACCAGATTCTACTATTGGAGAACTGACCCATAAGGAGTAGGTGTCTCTTATTGACTACTCTCTCATGCCAGAGTAAAAATCTAGAGAAATCTTCTTTTAAAAATTTATGTCTGATATATACTTGGGTTTTCCTCAACAGAACAATTCTATTCTACCCTAAATTATGCCAATTGTAGAGTGCCATACCCTCTGAGAGATTATTGAGATACCAAAGAGAGAGGAACTCAAACTAACTTCGTTATTTCTAGGTTTTCTATGGTTAGTTAGGTTCATTTGGGGAGTTTAATCACGAGGCCCATTGTATTGGGCAGCAGAAGAACAAAGTGAAATTGTTGACCCTTGCAACAAACTCAGGCTAGTCCAGGTATCACGTAGAAACAGAACAGCGTAGGTGAATTGCCAGGGATGGCCCAAGGTCACATACAAATTTTCCTATGGGAGAATTGGAGCTTCTTTTTCTATTTACATTTACTCAAGGTAGTTTACATTCTCTGTCAGATTGGAGGTCATGTTCCTAGGCTCTGGAAACAACTAAAATTGTCCCAGTTCAGTTCATATTGTAATTATTAAATAAAAGTTGAATGAAAGAAATTAATTCTATTGCACTTTTTGGAAATCATACAAGGTTGGCAAGATTCAGATCTTCTGGCTCCTTTGCACCTTAGCACTAAAGGATTCATTAGTGCAAAAGAAACATATTGTTAAGAAATCTCATTCAAAGAGACAAAAGTTTAATACTCAAACTCAGGAACTCTCCAATTCAGATTTTCATGATCAGATCACACATGGGGTAGAGTTCAAAACTGGAAATACCCTTTTGCAGAACTGACAATCATTTAAATATGCCCAGAAAAGGAGGCAAAAAGACAGAAGGTAATCAGTAGCTGGAATTATATTCAAGAATATCTCACATTGTCATAAGCTCTTAATATAACTCTTTTGCCTGCTAAATATTAATTATATGAATTCAAATTATTATATCAAAGCAAATGAAATCAAGGAACTTTAAATCACATTGATCCTTATCTTTAATTCTGAACTATTTTCTAGGTCCCTGGGAAGGTCAAATTTCTCAGTCTTCTTCTGAAACTTCTCTCCCAGTACTGTGAATTGAAGAGTCACAATGAAATCCACATGGCAGAGTTATTAATTGATTTCTGTGTGCACTGAATTCCATCAGAGTCCATTTGTTACGGTTCTTAAACATTTCTCCCTACCATCAAATTAACAAACTTTGATGAAAGTCCAGGCCTACAACAGCTTGTAGTTTTCCAATTCAAGATGGAAGCAATATTTTAGAAATTTATCATAGGTTACTATTGTCTTGGTGGTGGAAAAGCTTATTCTATTTTTTAAATAAGAAAACAAATTTAAAATGAAATCATTAACAATAGTACTTAAATAAATTAAATATATAAAAAGAAAGTTGTAAAAATATAGAATATAAATATTTGCTTAACATCATATGATGAGTTTACCAATAGATAATTTTAAAGAGGATATAGAAAAATAATTAAGAAGTAGGAAAGCAGAAATACTTGGCAATTTTTTTAGTTTATTCCACAAAATAACAACAAAATACCAATTAATACAAAGAATGGAAGCAAAGGGTACAGAACCAAATGGAGACAATGATGAATTTTTAAATAATTAGTGAATAAATTATGAAGTCAGAAAAAGTACCACTTGATAGGGAAAATTATAATAATAGGAAAATGTACCAGGGTTTGTTAAATTTGTATATAATCCATTTTATAGGTGATAAAAAATGCTTTGAAAACACTAAACAAACTTGATAAGTCATCATTTGTGTACATATATTTCTATGTGTATACACACATATATTGTTCAGTTGTTTCAGCCATATCAACTCTTCATGGCCCCATTTGAGATTTTCTTGAAAAAGATACTGAAGAGCTTTGCTATTTCCCTGTTCAGCTCATTTTTCAGATGAGGAAACTGAGATAGATAGGATTTATTGACTTGCCCAGTGTCACACTAGAAAGTAGTATATATCTAGTAAGTATCTGATGCCAGACTTGAATTCAGGAATATGAGTCTTCCTGCACTGTACCTCCTTACTACATGTGAGTATGCTTGTGTACAACACATATATAATAAATGCCTACAAATATAGACATATATTTATATGTAAAACAAGTTAAAAACCTGAGTTAAAGATAAAATAAATTACAGTTGCGGGATCAAAATGAATATAGTCAGCTTTTAATTGGGAAGTGACTAAACAAAACATTATATATTAATATGATGGAATATTACACTTCCAAAAGAAATGATGAACCTTAAAAATTAAGAGAAGTATAAGAAGAATTATGTCATTATGGATAGTAAATTACATTTAAAAGCAAAGCATTATACATAATTACTACAGTAATGAAATGGAAAGTTTTATTTTTAATCAATCACTGTAAAGCAAAGCAACAAGCATTTATTTTAAGCACCTACTTGAATCTCTGTGCTGTCTGAGTCCTAGAAAAAAAAGCAAAAAAAAAGTGTCTGCCTTTAAGGAGCAAACCTTCTAATAAAAAAATTTTAAGGTGCACACAAATAAAAGGGAAAAAAATAGGATGAAGAAAGAGAAGGAAAGGACATTACCATATGCTGGTATGGTATTTAAGACAAAAAAGTCAGAAACACAGTCAGGAGAAGCAGAAAGTTTGACCCATCTGGTCTTCCCTCCATAGTGGAACCCATAGGAGAAACTATTAGTGGGATGAGAAGTCTAGCATTAAGAAGAAATGTTTCAGGAAAGGTCACAGGGAAAGAAAGACATTCCAGGGTAATGAGGCAACATGCACAAAGGAAAATTTCAGATTGTCATATAAGCTAAAATGTAACAAATCCTAGAAAGTCAAAGAGAATCAGGAGGAGATAAAGTATCATGACAGCATAACCTCTAAAGAGATGAGAAAACTTACCTCCTGATTGCATGGGCTATCAGATTTGATAAATGTGTCTGCTATGCTGAATTTATTTTTTTAAATTTTGTTAAAAAGTATAAATGGGTAGGAGAGATAGAGAAATATACTTGAAAATCAAAGTGATATTAAAATGATGGATATGAATAAAAACTATTAATTTTAAGAATTATACAACTGTCCAAATGCAGTTAAACCTATTCTAATCTTTTTTAATTATGGACCCAAATCAAGATCCATCTGTAACCTATGTCCAAGATATAGATGGTGATGGAACAACTCAATGGATCACTCATTGATCTGCACGCCATCTCAACAATCATATGCATTCTTCTAACATTTTGTTCTTCCTATGTGGCTTGGTACCACGACCCATCTCATTTCCTATTTCTAGATCCCTATAGATTCTGTTAAATTGAAGCTTATGGAAATGTATGATTGAATTCTCATATACATTTTTTTCTGAAAAGATATATGATTGAAGTGATTTTCTGAAGTGGACACTGTACTGTGGTCACCAAACTTACTGTTGCATTTTTCATATACATGTGTGTACTATTTGACAATGAAATAGGATAGTACTTTCAAAAGTAGTTTTCAGGAAAAGAAGTCCTAGATTTTATGCAACAAGAATAAAAATAAAATACATGACTCACTGATTTCCAACTTGGCCTCCCTTCCATATTTTAAACTTTTTTTATTGGCCTCAAAAGAAGAGAAACAGCTGAATAAAGACAAATGTGTCTGTGTGTAAGCTTCCACTCAGGTATGACTGATTGATCACAGCCCAAGAGTGTACAGCTGTTATAAATATGTAATGCCCAGCTTTCACTGTTTCATCAAACTGTTTACCAGACTCTCAAACTCTTATGAAGAGAGCCCTCTGAATTTGCGACCTCATTCACCATGAACATATGAAGTACAGAAACAAAAGACCTGACTTTGTGCTTCCAGAAAATGCTTTAGGAAAATGTCTCACCTGCCAAGGAACCAACACTGGCTGAGAAGAGCTATGTCTAAATATAGAATTATGATACGTACCAGGAAGACATGAAAGGAGTCTATTCCGCAAACTGTGGGCAGGTGAAAAATTAATAGATAAGCTTTCTTATTCATAAACTTGATCATATCCCTCACCTACTGAAAAATCTTCCATGACTCCCCATTAGAGACCAAGAAGAATTAAAATTGTTCTTTTTTTGGAATTCGAAGCTCTTACAAAATGGAGAACCATCCTTCTTGCCTTTTGTGACTTATCCCATATTAGTTCTTCTATTTTTCAACAACTGAGCTACTTTTTGCTTCCAAAATAAACTTCCCTAGCTTTATACATTTACTCATGTTTCCCGTGATGAAAATATCTTCACCCTCCTACTTTGCTTATTGAATTTTACATATCCTTAAAATCTACCTTAAATGCCATCTCTTTGATAAAGTCTTCCCTCATTTCCCTAGTCAACAGTGTCCAGCCTCCTCAGACATCTCATATTACACTTTTTTTGCTTCTCTGTAATATATTTCTCTCTTCTTCCCACATTTCTAGAATTACTTCATGTTAATCTCCCTCATATACTATGTACTAGCCTCCTTACTGTCCCATGTATACATCATTCTAGCACCATGTCTTTGCTCGGCTTGTCCTCCATGCATGGAAAGCTCAACCCCTCATCCTACGGAAAGCATACCTGACTGCCTTAGTTTGATTATCATTATTCTCTCCCTAATAGGATTTTTGTTTTGCTTTGTTTTTGGTACATGTTTTGTTTTTACTTAGATGTGCATATTCTGTGATGCCTGATTGGAACATTAACTTCCGAAAGACTGATTCTGCATTATACCTTTGGAGAACCAGTAGTAATTTGAATACACAGAGAACACTGTACACTGTAGGCTTTAAACTTACCCATTGACACTGAAAATATCAAAATGATGTCTAAAATCTTGCAACTGTTTTAGTGAGTCCTTTGTTAAAGAGGGGAGAGGCAGACTCTCCTTCTCTCTCTCTCTCTCTCTCTCTCTCTCTCTCTCTCTCTCTCTCTCTCTCTCTCTCTCTCTTCTCTCTCTCTCTCACAGACAGAAATGGAGAAATGGATGAATAGATAGATTAGACAGATGACAAAAAGATGAGACAAATATAGATAGATTAGATAGATATATAAATGTAGATCAAATAGATAAAGAGATACAGACCAAAAAAAAAGTAAGTAGTGGATAGGTAGGTAAGTAGATATCCCAGAAGGGTGTCCTAAATAAAGGGAAAAACAATTATTGGATTTTTTAAGATTTAGGGAATCAAGGCTGCTAAAACTATCATAGGGTAACACATAGAATTTGTTGTACTGCCCAAATCCAATTCAGATAAATTATATAGACATGAACCTTTCGTTGCATTGTCACTTGATTCTTCATTCCTTTATGAAGCACTGGACATGATTGTTCAATGACTGTCTAAAAAGGTCTAGTCTTCTTATAGCTGTTTGTTTTCTCTTAGATACGCACTTCAAGTGGAGTCTATGGAAGGCAGCCTGCTAGGTTGGAACAAGAGTGATCCCCTTACCTTTCATTCTGGAACTTGTATAACTATGTGAAGCAATCTCAACGCCTTTAACCTCAGTTTCTATATATGCACTAATATATCTAAATGAGATCGTTATAAAGGTCCCTTCAGTCTCTCAAATTTTAACCCAATTTTGCATACACATTCTCTTGAGGGAAACATCATTGGAGATGAAGACTTTAGAATGCAGGCCCTCCAAAGGACTTTTTCTATTATACCATGTTACCTTTTGGAGAGGTTTATGTGCCTTTACCATTAACTTCACCTACCTTTGACCCAAATGGTTGTTGCAGTATCCCTAATTTGAATATAAGTGACTCAAAGATGATGAGCATATGACCATATCCAAGTAGAACATAAGCTTTTTGGGGTGGTGAAGTTTTGTTATTGCCCAATCTTTGGGACTCAAGAGCCTAGAACAATACAAATTGACTTTGTAAATGTGTTACTCAACCTACCTATATTCCCTTTTGACACTGTTAATGCAAATAAAAAAGAGCTGATGGCCTTTGGTTGTGAGTCTCTTAACATTAGTGCTGTCCATTTTTCTCAGGTTAAATACCCAACTTCTCAAGATATTGGCATAGAAATGGGTACTTTTGGAGTATGTAACACTTGTGTTATAAATGATTGACACATTTTTTCTTTTGCAAAATTACAAAAGTTCTTACATCATCAAGAATAAATTCTTTATTTGACACTTTTCTCTTTCCAGCGAGAGAAGGCATTGTAAGTTGGTGAACAGAGAGAAGATGAAAGTTTCGGTGATAAACAGAAGCTTCAAAAACATCTTGGGATTCTGAAGAAGAATTATATTTAGAGTAGAGAAAACATTCAAAAAGCAAATATTTTATGTGACAAACCACAGAGAATCATAAACACTGAATTCTTAGTTCTATAAGAGGTTTAATAAATAATACAGTAAACAGGTCAGTGCTTTGTAAAGAGATGGTATAGAACTTTTTTCAGAATCAGACTCTCTTTCCCCTATTAAACAAAAGGTTGATATTTACAAAGTATCCTGCTGACAGGTTTCGCCATTACCAGGTCCAGGATGGATGTCTTTAACTCTTTTCACAAACAGAAACAACTGGATTTTTAGTATTGTTTTTTGCTTTCCTGATTTTCATATATTTTATAAAACTACTAATGGGAAATAGGGTTAATTGCTTAAAATACCAAAAAAAAGTATCAGAGTTCAGCCAATCTTGAACGAGCTAAGTCATCTGCAAATTAGGTTTTACCTTGGGGACAGCTAGGTGGCAAAGTGAGTAGATTACTGGGATTGTACTGTAGAAGATTCATCTTTATGAGTTCAAATCTGACCTCAGACACTTACTAGTTCTGTTTCTCTAGGCAAGTCACTTAATCCTGTTTACCTCAGTTTCCTAATCTATAAAATGAGCTGGAGAAGGAAGTGGCAAACCACTGCAGTATCTTTGCCAAGAAAACCCCAAATGGCATCACAAGGAGCTATACACAAAAAGCAAGAGTATGTAACAACAAGCACCCTGAAACATCCAGGATGCCTTGCTAACACAGGTTCTTAGATCTGCTTTTCTAAAAGGAAAGCAACTTTTGAGGGATCAGCAATCTTCTTCAATCACATTTACCAACACAGAAACTACAAGTAGAGAAATAAAGACAGTCAGGGCATCTAACTGTCTGACCATAAGCAATACATACATCAAAGATCAACAGATAGATCCAACTGTCTGAACATTACATACATACAGAATTACCAGAGAAAGATGCACCAACATCTGAGTTTTCAAAGCTGGGGGAGGAAGTATCCTTAATGGCTACCCAGTCTCCTCTGGCACATGAACCTTCTTCCAAAAGAGTAAGTCCACAAAGCAAAACCTCACCTCAGAGTATATATACAATTTTCACAGCCAGAAGGCATCACAACCCTCATGACTCAGTGCCTCATTAACAATTAACAGAAAGGTGTCCACTTTCCTACAAAACAAGCCTCCCCTAATCAAGCTTCCCCTAATGGTCTCCACGAGAGGCCCATTAATGGGCAGAAAAAATCTTTTAACTCCCGTTAACATTACACTGTAACAATGAAATTTTACCTTAGATGCACCAGAGTCTGCTGAGGAAGCACTGACAGCTATAGAATGGAGACAACTTAGCCATTCAAAACAAGTGGATCTGGAATGCAGGATGTGAGAAATGTGCTTAGAAAAAAATAAGCTTTTAAGCAGTGAAGCCAGGAGAGCAGTTTATGATATTTTTGCAAGAGTAGGTGCCCTACACATAGAGGCACACTAAGCGCTGGATGCAGCCAACATTTAATTCACATTCTCAACCATGAGGTCCATTCCCTGCTCCCCACTGGCTGGAACCTCTTATTGCATTTTTTTTTTCTCTTAGATATGTCCCTCCTCCCTTGTCATGCATTGCATGTGCATTCAAATTAGCTTCCTCAACCCTGGGGGTGTTTTGACTAATATTTAACAGCTCATTAAAAATGCATACAAGTTTTTGACCTTTGACTCAGTCAGAATCCTGGTTCTACCAAGCCACAGGTATGGTTGGAACTAGATATTTCTCACTTACATCCTGAGGTTGGGACTGTGTGTATATGTTACATCTATGGAAACAGAATTCCTTCCTCTATTTCTCACAGAGGATTACTTCCCCCAAGAGAAGTAAAGTTTTCCCTTCTTTTGTGACTATGTAGTCACACCCCAAAATGCCTATAGTTTTTTGGGCAAGCAAGACCCTATGTATTCTGATTCCAATATGACTTTCCTGCCTTATATCTAATTACTCCCCTGTAAGTAAATATCCTCTGGAAGTAGCTAGATTGCTTATTGGATATTAGTGCACAGAGCACTAAACTTAGAGTAAGGAAGACTTGAGTTCAAATCTAAACTCAGAGCACTGAACTTAGAGTAAGCAAGACTTGAGTTCAAATCTAAACTCAGAGGCTTACTAGCTGTGTGATGTTAGGCAAATCCCTTAAATGCTGCTTCACTTAAATCATTATAGAAGAATACTGCAGGCCAGGAGGGTGGAGTCAAGATGGTGGAGTAGAAGGACAACCTGCTCTAGCTCTATCCCCATAGTCCATAAAATACCTGCAAAAATAACTCTGAATGAATTCTAGAGCAGCAGAAGCCACAAAACAACAGAGTGAAAGAGATTTCCAGTCCAAGACACCCTGGATGGCCTACAGGAAAGGTCTATTGCACCAGGCCCAGAGCAGAGTGCAGCCCAGCCTTAATGATGCAGCATAGCAGGGACAGGACTGAAGCAGGCTTCAGGGCACAGAATCATGGGCAACAGCTGCAGGTTCCCAGATTTCTCAACTCACAAATGCCTAAGTCAGTTTCAAAGTTCAGTGATAAATAAATATTATCTTTCCATGTAGCAATGTAAACAGTTCAAATGATGATTTCTCTTTCCTCAATATTTGGGTAGTTAGAGAGACTATTATGAAAGTCTTTTCCTTAGCTACACATGTAAAGCCTATATTGAAATACATGAATTCTCAAGGTGGATGGGTGGGGAGAGAGGAAGGAAGGGAAGTTGGAACTCAAAGTTTTAGAAAGGAATTTTGAGAACTGTTTTTGCAGGTAGCTGGGAAATAAGAAATATGGGTAATGGGATATAGAAATCTATCTTGCCCTACAATAAAAGAGGGAAGATGGGGATAAGTGAAAGGAGGGTGTGATAGAAGAGGGAGTACAGATTGAGAGAAGAGGTAATCAGAATCCATGGTGCCTTGGGATGGGGGGAAGGAACAGATGGGGAGAAAATTTTGAACTCAAAATCTTGTGGAAATGAATGATGAAAACTAAAAATAATTAATTAATTTTGAAAAAAGTTCAGTGAAAAAGCTCTTTCACCTGGGTGACAAGATAGCAGGGTCTAGCCCCACCCCAGGGAGGCAGCAGACACTGAGGCAGCATCATCCATTTTTGGAAACCTCCACCTAAAGACCTTGGGGGAATTGAGCAGCTTATCTGGGTCTCAGTTCTGTGCGGCAGGCCTGGGGTGAGGAGGAGCGCTGCTGTGCTGGTGGAGGCTCGGGAGAGGGAATTCTATTCTCAGATTTTGGGCAGAAAAGCATATGTTTGCTCCCACATCAGAGTGCAGGGCAGGAAAGGAGTAAACTCCTGTCCATTTATTGTGCCACCTTGGAAGAACTGAGAACTTGAAGGTCCCTAGACTATACCCTCCACTTGACAAAGGACACAAAAATCAAGTAAATGGCTGGGAAAATGCCCCAAAAAGGAAAAAAAATAAGACTATAGAAGGTTACTTTCTTGGTGATCAGTTACTTGCTTCCATCCTTTCAGATGAGAAAGAACAAAGCATACTATCGGAAGAAGATATTGAAGTCAAGGATTCTACATCCAAAATGTCCAAAAAAAATATGCAATGGTCTCAGGTCATGGAAGAGCTCAAAAAAATTTTGAAAATCAAGTTAGAGAGGTGGAAGAAAAAATTGGGAAGAGAAATGAGAATGATGCAAGAAAATCACGAAAAGTGAGTCAACAGCTTGCTAAAAGAGACCCAAAAAATGCTACAGAAAATAACACCTTTAAAAATAGACCAACTCAAATGGCAAAAGAGGTCCAAAAAGTCGATGAGGAGAAGAATACTTTAAAAAGCAGAATGGGGCAAATGAAAAAGGAGGTTCAAAAACTCACTGAAGAAACTAGTTCTTTAAAAATTAGAATGGAGTAGATGGAAGCTGATGACTTTATGAGAAACCAAGAAATTGCAAAACAAAACAAAAAGAATGAAGAAAATAGAAGATAATGTGAAATATCTCAATGGAAAAACAACTGATCTGGAAAATAGAACCAGGAGAGACAATTTAAAAATTATATGGCTACCTGAAAGTCATGTTCAAAACAAGGAAATTATCAAGAAAAACTGCCCTGAAATTCTAGAATCAGAAAGTAAAATAAACATTGAAATAAACCACCGGTCACTTCCTGAGAGAGATCTGAAAAGAAAAATTGCTAGGAACATTGTAGTCAAATTCCAGAGTTCTCAGGTCAAGGAGAATATATTGCAAGCAGCCAGAAAGAAACAATTTGACTATTGTGGAAATACAATCAGGATAACACAAGATCTAGCAGTTTCTACAATAAGAGATTGCAGAACTTTGAATATCACATTCCAGAAGTCAAAGGAACGAGGATTAAAGCCAAGAATCAGCTACCCAGCAAAACTGAGCATCATACTTCAGGGGGAAAAATGGTCATTCAATGAAATAGAAAACTTTCAAGCATTCTTGATGAAAAGATCAGAGATGAATAGAAAATATAACTTTCAAACACAAGAATCAAGAGAAGTATGTAAAAGTAAACAGGAAAGAGAAGTCATAAGGGGCTTACTAAAGTTGAACTGTTTACATTCCTACATGGAAAGATAATATTTGTAACTCTTGATACTTTTCTCAGTATCTGGGTAGTTGGAGGGATTATACACACATATATAGACAGAGGGCACAGGGAGAGTTGAATAGGAAGGGATGATATCTAAAAATTAAAATTAAGAGGGGAAAGAGGAATATATTGGGAGGAGAAAGGGAAAAATAGAATGGGCCAAATTTTCTCTCACATAAAAGAGCAAGAAAAAGCTTTATCAATGGAAAGAAAAAGGGGAGGTGAGAGGGAAAAAGTGAAGTTTACTCTCATCACATTTGGCTTAAGGAGAGAATAATATGCACACTCAGTTTGGTATGAAAATCTATCTTACACTACAGGAAAGTAGAGGAAAAGGAGATAAGTGGGATGTGGTGGTGGGATGATAAGATGGGAGAGCAAATGGGAGGAGGGAGTAATTAGAAGTAAAAGCTTTTAGTGAGGGACAAGGTCAAAAGAGAATAAAATAAAGGGAGGGCAGGATAGGTTGGAAACAAATATAATTAGTCTCACAACATTACTATCACAGAAGTCTTTTGCATAACTACACATGTGTAGTCTATATTGAATTTCTTGACTTCTCAGTGGGGATGGGTGGGGAGGGAGGAAGGGAGAGAAAACTGGAACTCAAAGTTTTAGCAATGAATGTTGAGAATTGTTTTTGCAGATAACTAGGAAATACAGGTAATGGGGTTCAGAAATCTATCCTACCCTACAAGAAAAGACAGAAGATGGGGTTGAGGGAAAGGAGGGGTGTGATAGACAGTAGGGCAGATTGGGGGAAGGGGTAATCAAAATGCATGGTGGTTGGGGTCGGGGGGGTAGAGATCTGGGGAGAAAATTTGGGACCCAAAATCTTATGGAAATTAATGTTGAAAACTAAACATCAATAAATGAACAAATTTTTAATAAATGAAAAAGAAAACTTCAGGTCACTCTAATATTTTTGCTAAGAAAATCCCATGAACAATCTTGATATACTATTGTCCACGAGTTCATGAAGAGTCTAACACAACTGAACAACAAACACATTCTATTTGAGTCAACCTGAACTGTTATGTTCAATTTAACTTATAAAAATCCACCTTCATTAGGCAGTTAGTATATGCAATTTTTTTTTATTCACCCATCTTTCCTGTCCCACTCTAATATATGTGCTACATAGCAATAATATGCAGTTTCTCCTCCTCCTTCCTCAGTTTCTGTTTAAATTTATAATTTCATTAAAGGCCTAACTCAAGTGACAATCTCTTCATTTCTCTCTTATGATTTCCCCTTCTACTGTATGAATGTCTCTGTTTCTGTCAAGGGTATCTTTATCCATCCTGACATTCAGGTTTTTAATGTTAGAATCCTCATATTATTCCATTTTCCTTCACTACTCCCCCAATCAGTTTCCAGTCGCTCAATTCTACTAGCATATCGCTTATATATCAATTTTCTCTTACACATCTACCCCCTTGGTTCATACTCTCATAATTTTTTCACCTTACTACCTGTGGTTAGTCCCCTATTTAGTCCCTATCCATCTAGTTTTTTTTTTCTCCCATTTTATAAGAACTATCAATATTATATAACTAATGTGCCCATCTGACTGTACTACTTCCCTGGAGAAGCTATAATTTCTGTTACTTCTAAGATAAAGTAGTCTCTTTTTGTTGTTGTGTTCATCCTTCCTTTTTAAAGAAGACCATGACATCAGAGAAATGAAGACATGACTTGCACTTGACTTTGTTTTGAATGTGGAAAGGCTGTGCAAGTTCACCAGCCTCACTTTCTCCTCCCAAGCCATCGGGATCCAGTGACCAGATATTCATCATGATGACTGGTGATGGCTCAGGATGCAAAGGGAGATCTTGACCTTTTCAGGTACACACTTGGAGGAAGGTAACGCCCACTGAGTGAATATGCCTTTTTAAGAAGTAGTCAGGGATTAGCCGTTTTAGTGAGCAAAAGAAAAAAAACCAACTAAATCACAATGGGAGAAAAAAAAACTGTTACTATTGTTAATCACTCTAAGCCATTAAATGGAGCTTGGGCAGGAACCCATTGTTGTCCGACGTATGACATTCAGAGTGCACTGGGTTTAAGATTTTGGGAATTGGAAGGAAGGAAGGAAGGAAGGAAGGAAGGAAGGAAGGAAGGAAGGAAGGAAGGAAGGAAGGAAGGAAGGAAGGAAGGAAGGAAGGAAGGAAGGAAGGGATATCTAGTCAATATACACAAAAGGAAGGAGAGAGGAGGAGAGAAGGGAGAAGATGAGCTGGGTTACCCAACCATCTGGGTCTCCACTCAGGCAGCTCGGTCTACTCACAAGTTATGGTCATCCTTCATTTTCGAAGAAGATCATGCCATCATAGAAATGATGACACGACTTGCACTTGACTTTGTTTTGAGTGAAGGAGGGCTGTGCAAGGTCAATAGCTTCACTTTCTCCTCCTGAGCCATCTGGATCCAGTGACCAGATGTTCATCAGGATGACTGGAGATGCCCCAAGATGCAATGGGAGACCTTGGTCTCACTCACACTGAGAGGGAAAGATAAATTTTCACTAGCATATTCCAAATTACAGTATTTCACTCCAAGCACTATAGGTATATATTTTAACCACTCATTGCCTTTACCAAAGAAACCTTCATTGGTCAGTAGCAGCTATATAGTAACCTTGCTAGAGGCCATTTGGTGGCAAAGAGTATGGAGCCTTGAGCATAAAGTCAAGATGACTTTAAAGTTTATATTTGGCCTCAGACACTTTATCAGCTCTGTTACTCTGGATTTGTCAATTAACCACTACCTGCCTCAGTTTCCTCAAGTGAAAAAATTGAAGAATAATAGCATCTATTTACCTCTCAGGGTTATTGTGAGTATCAAGTGAGATAATATTTGTAAAGCATTTAGGATAATGTCTAGTACAGAGTAGGTCCTTGGTAAATGATTATTTCCTTACTTTTAGTTTATTTCTGATATTTTTATTTAAATGACAAAAAATGTGTAACATCTGCAAGTTGAAGAGCCATGTTTGAATTTGTTCCATTATTTTTCTCTTTTCTATTATTATTTGAATCCATTTTCTAAATTTTATTTTCCAATCACGTGTAAAAATTAACTTAAACATTCAATAAAATTTTTGTGTTTCAAATTCTCTCCCTTCTTCCCCTTTCTCAGTCTTACTTGAGAAGACAAGTAATTTAACATAAATTATAAATGTTCAGTGATACAAAAGATATTTCCATATTAGCCATGGTGCAAAAGAAAACACATAACAAAAAAATAAAATAAAGTTTAAAAAAATATACTTTGATCTGCATTCGGACTCATTCAGCTTTTTATTTAAACCTGTTTTGAACAGAGATTACTTCATTCATTCAAGCACCTAGCACCATGCCTGACACAGAGTAGGCATTGATAACTTCTTGTTAATTGTCTGGCATTCAGTTTTTAATCCTTCTTTGGAAAAAAAAAATCTTTCACTGTTCGACAAAAATTGCTGGGAAAACTGCTTTACAGTGTGGTGGAAATTAGGTATAGACCCATGCCTGACACCGTACACAAGAATAAAGTCCAAATGGGCACATGATTTAGGTATAAAGATCGATACCATGAATAAACTGGAGAAGCAAGGAATAGTGTATTTATCAGATTTATGGAGAGGGGAAGAATTTTTCACTAAAGAAGCGATAGAAAGCATTATGAAATGCAAGATGGATAATTTTGATTACATTAAACTGAAAAGTTTTTGCACAACCAAACCCAATGCAACCCAAATTTGGAGGGATGTAGTAAATTGAGAAAAAATTTTTATGACTAAGCTTGGGGATAAAGGTCTCATTTCTAGAAAATATACAGAACTGACTCAAATGTACAACCATACAAGTCATTCTCCAGTTCATAAATGGTCAAAGGATATGAACAGGCAATTTTCAGGGGAAGAAATTAAAGATATCTATAATCATAAGAAAAAGTGCTCTAAATCACTACTGATTAGAGAGATGCAAATCAAAACAAATCTGAGGTACCACATCACACCTATAAGATTGGCAAATATGACAGAACAAGAAAATGATAAATGCTGGAGAGGATGTGGGAGAGTTGGAACACTAATTCATTGTTGGTGGAGCTGTGAGCTCATCCAACCATTCTGGAGAACAGTTTGGAACCATGCCCAAAGGGCTACAAAAATGTGCATACCCTTTGATCCAGTAATATCACTACTAGGACTGTATCCCCAAGAGGTCATAAAAATGGGAAAGGGTCCCACATGTACAAAAATATTTATAGCAGCACTCTTTGTGGTAGCCAAGAACTGGAAATCCAGGGAATGCCCATCAATTGGGGAATGGCTGAATAAATTATGGTATATGAATGTAATGGAGTACTATTGTGCCATAAAAAATGATGAACAAGAAGACTTCAGGGAGGCCTGGAAGGACTTATATGATCTGATGCTGAGCGAAAGGAGCAGAACCAGGAGAACCTTGTGCACAGCAATGACCACAGTGTGCGAGAGTTTTTTTCTGGTAGACTTGGAACTTCGTAATAACGCGAGAACTTAATTAAAAAAAAATCCCAGTGGTAGTATTCTAACACAAAATGTCTTCCACACTCAGAGAAAGAAATATGGAAGTCATTCGCAAAATGTAGCAAATCATGTTTGTATATGTGTAGATTTTAGTGTATTATGTTTTGATTTGTTTTATGATTTCTTCCATTTATTTTAGTTTGTCTACATAGCATGACTATTGTGAAAATGTACTCAATAGGAAAGTATATGTAAAACCTATACAGAATTGTATGCTGTTGCAGTGAGGGAGAGGGGTAGTGGGGAAAAGGTGAGGGGGCCTGGGGGATAAAATCTTAATTTAAAGGAAGCAATTGTAGAACACCAAAAAATAAAAATAAATAAATAAATGCATCAAAAAAGAAAAAAATCTCTCAGTGAATTCCCAATTCAACCTTAGAAACATCAGAAACAAGTTTTGTTTTGTTTTTTTCCTACTGAAGATAAATGTAGAATGGAGATTGGAATTGAAATAGAGATAGGGATAGGGAAATAGATGAGACTGAATTCATTGTTACAGGATAATGATATAGCTAAGAGGATGAACCTGGTTTTAGAAAAATCATGCAACAAGACATCTAGAAAGTGTCAATTTTGCTTGCTGCTGCCTCCTCTTATTCATCATCTACTCCCTCCTTGTCCTGAGTCCAAGTGAATAATTTCAATTACTGGGGAAATGGCAGTCTCCTTTGCTCTTCTCACAACATTTAGCAATACATATTTAAATTGAATGGATTATAATGTAGTTGTATATAATGCAAGAAAAAAGTGAAAGCAGAGTAGAACACATAACTCCTTATTCAAATGGTGTTTAATGAAGTCTTCCCAAGTTTATTTGAGTATGGTTTGCCTCTTTACCTAAAGACTGCTCCCTTGTGCCTCTAAACAAATCAGGTTTGATTATGCTGTTGCAAACAGTTCCCACATCATCAGAAAGCAAGTCATTTCCCAAAAACACCATATATCTGTCCTTGAAGTCCTGACTGGGAATGAGCTGTCTGGTTACCACTGGGCACCATAATGGCAGTGTGATGGAGTGACCCCATTGTGCTCAGCATATAGGAAGGAAAAGGAGATGATGTATTTGCCTTTCCTGCTCCCTTAGTTGTTGCCCTTGCTGGAGCCTGAGCACCGTCTCCCTGGTGCCAGATCACGAGCACTACTGCTGATCCTTTCCTCCCCACCCCACTAATAATGTTGCTTGTAATGGCCCACCTTTCACTAGAAGCAACAGCTTCAACAGTACAAGCAATCAGACCTTTAAATTAACCAGGGACTTTGGGTAAATATGTCCATCTGAACAATTCTGAAAAGGTCTCTGAGCTACCAGGAAAAATCAAGTATTGCCCTTTCAGGTCTCTCCACTCCCCCAATGGGTTATACCAACCAAGGCACACCAACAAAGTTCACATGGCAGAGTGAGACCAGCAATCAAATATACATTGCTATTCCTGAAAAAGGCTTAACAATGCCCTATGATTTCAATCCAAATTCCCTCCGACACCCTAATCCAACACACTACCCTGTTGTCACCACTCCCTTATATGTATTGTCTTCTCTTATTAGAGTATAAGCTCTAGGTGGCAGGGATGGTGTTGCTTGCTAAATTTGCTTCTCATGGTAAACATGGTAAATACATAAAAGCTTTATCATCCATCCATGTACTCATTCATTCATATTGCTCTCTAACCACTGAATGCCCATCAACATTTTACTTTCTAGTCCCCCTGAAATTATAGGAATGCTTCAGAGTATGTGTCTTACATCGCCAGAAGAAACATAAGAAGATCAGAAGCCAAGTGGGACTCACCTTTCTCACTATCTGCCTTCTTCCCATTTCATGAGACCACTGAGCTCAAATACTGATGGTTTATTGCCAGATGTTGTTATCTGACCCTGATTCAAGTTGACCTTCAGAGTCAGAATTGAAATTTTAAACAAGTATTTATAGACCATCCAACAGTTAACAAAAAAGAGCTTCCTAACATATTTCATGGAAAGAATGCTTGTAAGGATAAAACATTGATTTCATTGAGCTCAACCTCTCTATCTCTGTCTTGGCCATACTGATACAGAGGTTAAGCCTGAAGATAGAAAATTTGGCCTCCTCCTTGGTTGGTCTGACTTTTATACTCAAGCCACCAAAAGGCTACATTAATGGTCCAAGCTTTGTTATCTTTAGACAATTCAATTTTGAGGACATTTTCAATGTCTATTAAGAAAAAAAATAAGACTGGCTTTCCTGGTGTATATTGTATCTACCATAGTACCAAATGCCTTTGGATAGTTCTAACGACCTTTTCTATGACTACATCTGTGTTGAACTTTAGGACAAGAAATGGAATTATTAATGATCATCTTTCAAAATATTCTCCTCCTTTGAATTCTCTGAAACTGAACTCACTTCTCGTTCTTCTTCAATGAATAACCATCATCTTCCTTTCCATAAATATAGATTTGACTCATTCAAGGCCATATTGTCATCCTCTTTTCTTTTATATATATATATTTAATATGTGATAGAAATAGTTTGCTTGACAGTCCCATTAATTTTAGACAAAACAGGGTTGAAGCAAACTTGTTTTATTGATAAAATTGAGGAATGGACTGTTTTTATATTAGAAAAGGGAGCTGTGCTATTAATAAAACTTCTCTGAAATATAATATTTTATATAAGTATGGAAACTGGTATATTAAAATTCTGGGAAAGATATGGGGACATTTTAACATAATCTAGAATGCTGGGGCTTAGAGGATCAAATTCATCAATGTTTCTGCACATAAAAAATACATGTTGCTTTGTCGCCATAGAGGACATTTTTTTCCCCAACATCACAGGACAAATTGATGGCTAGAGCCAACATGGAATTGTATATGGCCATTTACTGAAATAGTAGTCAAAGTTGTTTGTTTTTTTTTAATATTGTTGTCATTATATAGATCATTCTCTTCGTTCTGCTCAGTTCACTTGGCATTCATTCATGCTAGTCTCAGGTTTCTTGAAAGGCATCCTCTTCATTATTTTTTTGTATCCCTATAATGTTATATCACATTTACATACCACAACTTATTTAGTCAATCCCCCCAAAATGGGCACATCTTCTGTTTCCAATACTTTGCCATCACAAGAAGAGCTACTAAAATATTTTTATGCATTCTTATAGCTTTTACTTAGAACTAATTCCTTTTCCTTTCTCCATTTACATTCTGGTTCCCTATTGAATGAGATATATTTCTGTACCCAACTGTGTTTGTTCTTTCTCTCTTTAACCAGTTCATATGAAATTGAGATTCAAGTGCCAGTTTGAACACTTTCCTCACCTTACCAGCAAAAGTTCACCCTTTCCTCCATATTTGAATAGTCTTCCTTTTGAGCATACCAACTATGTAAGATAATTTCCCTAAGCCTTTATTCCATCTCTGCCTTCTTGTATATTTTTTCTTCCCCCTTTCTAATCTTCATTTGACATCAACAAAACATAAAAGTATTATTTCCAGGCCTTCTGTTATTTAGATTCCCTCATGACACTTATTCTTTCTAGGATTCTGAGGAAACAAGTTTCATCTACCATATTAGAATGTAAACAATTTTTTTCTTTATTAGGTTCCTTTATGAATGTTTTTTCATACTTACCTTTTTAAATTTCTCTTCACTCCTGTATAGTCATTGCTAAGTTTCTATACTAGTGCAGGGTCTTTCATGAGGAATAAATGGAGTACCTCTATTTCATTGACTATTCATTTTCCTTTTGTAGGATTACATTTAGTTTTGGTAAGAATTTCATTCTTGGTTTTACAATGATATCTTTACTTTGTGGAACATTGCATTCTAATCTTTCTGCTCCTGTAGAGTTGGAACTGCTAAATAATTTGTGATTCTTTCTTAGCACTTGAATTGTTTCTTTTTGACTGAAGTATTTTTTATTTGACCTGGACATTTTGGATTTTGTCTATAATGTTTCTAAGAGTTTTCATTTTGTTATTTTTTTCCCGTCAGAAGGTAACCAGTGTATTTTTTTTTTATATTTCCACTTTGTCCTTTGATTTTAAGACTTGATAGACTTCTCTTCATATTTCCTTAAATTTGATGTTCAGACCATATTTTTGGAAATCAATTTTTAAATATACATTTTTATTGATGTTTTCTGTTTCTTACCTCATCGTATCATTTCATATGTTTCCCCCTAACCTCATTTGAGAACCAGGCCATAGGAAAAAAATTATTTTTTTAAAAAAGAAAATATGTCAGAAGAATTTATCAATTCATCGTAAAAATCTGAAAAAATTATGCAACGGGTAACACCTATTAGCCTTCCACCTCATATCTCTTTATTAAAACATTAATTGATTTTTATATTTGGTTTCATTATTTTTTCTGATGCATTCTTTCCATTTTCATTTTTGTTGTTACTTTACATATTATTTTCTTAGCTTTGCTTACTTCATTCTGCATTAGTTCATAAAGTTCTTTCCAGGTTTTTTTCTATATTCACTACACAAATCACTTCTCATAGCAGAGTAGTGTTTCCTACATTAATATGACACAATTTAGTTAATTATTTTTTAATTATCGGTCATCTACTTTGTTTGAAATTCTTAGTGATCACAAAAAAGTGCCATTTTAATATTTTAGAGTGTGTGAGAATTTTTTTTATTGTTTTTCTATGATTTCTTTGTGGTATAAGCCCAATAATGGATTCTCTACTTCAAAGATTATTATATTTTCATCATTTTATTTGCATAATTGTAATGCTTTCCAAGTTGACTGGGTGATTTCAAAGCTCCATCAATAATGACTTAATATACTTATCTTTCTACAACTCCTCCAATATTAATTCTTCTCATTTTTCCTTTTTTGTTTTCAATTTTCAGGGTACAAGGTAGTTTAGATTTGTCTCATGAATAATTTGGGGCATTTTTTCATGTGTTAGTGAATATTTTGTAGTTGTTTTGTGTTTATTCATATCTTTAACCATTTATCTATTGAGGAATGGAATATATGTATGTATGTGCACATGTGTATGTATATATGTATGTGCATGCACATGTATGTGAACATGCATGCGTGTTTATGTATTTGTGTGTGCATATGTACACACATGTGGGTATATTTCTTGAACACCAAATCTTTTTTCAGAGAAATATAATACAATTTTTCAGTTTAATCACTTCCTTTCTTGTCCTATATGTCTATTCAGAAGCTTTTCAATTTCAAGTAACCAAAATTACTGATTTTGTCTTCTGTGATTGCCTTTATCTCTTTTTTCATTAAGAATATATATCTCACTTATAGCTGTGAGAAAT
This sequence comes from Bettongia penicillata ogilbyi, assembly GCA_023548195.1. Taxonomy (NCBI): domain Eukaryota; kingdom Metazoa; phylum Chordata; class Mammalia; order Diprotodontia; family Potoroidae; genus Bettongia; species Bettongia penicillata. The sequence continues at coordinate 9,642,052 of JAJHZJ010000514.1, read as the reverse complement.
ATATAATATGTTTTTCTTCTAATTTTTAATATTATGATCTTTAGTATGAAGGCAACCTTTCCATTTAGAATGCATTATGGAGTGTGGTGTAAGGTGTTAGTCTAAGCCTAATTTCTGCCAAACTTCTTTTTAGGTTTCTCAGCAGCTTTTTTTTAAATCAAATAGGGAGTTTTTTTTCCCTAGGTAAGTTATGCTGTACACTTCATCTACTATGGTTAGTGAGTTCCATGTATTATTCTTAAATCTTCTTTGTCTCATCAATTACGTTGATTTATCTCTCTGTTCTTTAACCAATAGCAAATGATCCGTTGACAGTGTTTCATAACCTAACTTGAGATTTGTGCTATTCCCTTTCATCCTTACTTATTTTCATTGTGGTATTCCAAATCATTTTTTTTAAATAAATTTTGTTATTTTCTTACTGAATTTTGTAAAGTATCCCCTCAGTAATTCTATTGATATAGTGTTAATTATGTAATAAATTTTGGTAATATTGTCAGTTTTATTGTTGCTACACCCTAACCACGAGCTCTTTATACACCTGCAACTATTAGATTGTTCTATATTGCTTCAATGACCGCTTTAAAATTGTGTATACAAAAGTCTTTTCTGTGCTTTGGGAGCTTAACCCCCAGATATTTTGTGCATTTTGTAGTTATCTGGAGTGAATTACCTGTATAGTATTGTTTCTTGTGTTTTGCTATTTTTATACAGAAGTGCTGCTGATTTTTGAGGATTTGTTTTACAGTCTGAAGCTTTTTTGAAGCTATTAATTTTCCCAATTAATATCTGTATTGATTCTATGGGATATTCAAAGTAAACCATCATGTCATCAACAAGCAGGAAAAGTTTTATGTCCTGTTTATTAGTCTTTATTCTTTTCTCTTCTTCTACTGCTATTGCTAGTATTTATATCAAATAAGAATGGGCATCCTTTTTTAATTCCTGTATTTATTGAAATGATCGAATTAATCCTTATTGAATGGGATGCTTGTATTTAGTTTTAGATAGACTTTTATGAGATTCTCTGTGCCTATAATTTCTAGGTTGTTTATCATAAAAGAGTATGATCATTTGTCAAAGGCATTTTCTGCCTCGATTGGTTTGGGATGTTTCTATTTTTAATATGATTATGCTGTTTGCCAAATACTGAACTGTTCTTGTATCAGTGCTTTAAATTCCACTTGATCATAATAGAAAAATTGCTGTAATCTGTTTGATAGAATTCAGATTAAAATTTTGAATCAACATTCATTCACAATACTGGCTTAAACTTTTCTTTTTGTGTTTTACCTTTCTCAGCTTTTGGTTTGACACATTTGTCTAACAACAGAATTCTGGTAAAGCACTTTCTCAATTTTCGAGAACTTATGAACTATAAGTACGAATTGTTATTTAAACCCTTGATAAAACTGTCCTGTGAATTGATTAGGCACAAGGGTATTTTGTTTTTAGTTTCTTTATAGTTAGATCTGTTTTCATTTTCATTGCAGAGACTGGGATACTTAAGATCTTATTTTTTTTTTCAATATTTTGAGTACTTTATGTTTTTCAACCTGTTGGTGTTTTGGTGTGTTTACTTAGTCCTGTAAGAATATAATGTTTTGATCATTCTTTTCATTTATGCTGGTTTTGTTCTGATTTCACCTTGCTCACTTGCTATTTTATTGATTTGATTTTCTGCTTTTTTTGTTTTCAGTCAAAGTAGCTTGATTATATTACATAATTTTATACTCTTTTCTAAGAAAACTTTTAGTTTTATTTGTCATTTACATACTTTTCGCTTTCAATTAAAATATTTCCTCTGTAATTTTTAAAATTTCCTCATTTGTGCTTATTTTAGATTTCATTTGTTGGTTTTCTATTTTTAAAAAAGGGGCATTATGTTCGTTAATTTTGTCTTTTTGTATTTTGTCAATTCATTATTATAAAATTATCATTTTCCACACAAGGACTGCTTTAGTAGCTTCCCAGAAATCTTGTCATATTTTCTTGAGAGAGGATTTCAGTGTATTCAGCAGTTTTGTTTCTTTTATTGCCACTCCAAAATGGAAAAAGTCTCATAAAAGAACAGAAAACAGTTCCCATCTCTTTTCCAAGTTAATCTCAAACCAAAACAATAAATGTGGAGAACTGGACCTCTGGTTTTGTTTTGTGACTATTCAACGTAGTAACTGTTGCAGTTTTCTAGATATATTGTGGGATCTTTAATAATTATCAAAGATGTGGAACTTCAGTCAATCAAACAAGCACGACAGCATTTACGCATTCATCATTTTCCAAATTGTTGGTAACTTGTGCATATTTTCCCCAGATATCTTTGCCTTCTTGTGTCACAAGGTCAAGCTCACTCACATTCACTTCAATGACAGTCCCTTTGGTTATAACATCTAAAGTTGTATACTGTGGGGAGGAGGGATTTTTCTTCACACCAAGTATAGGGAGGCAAAAAGTGGCTTAAAGTTCAAGATGAGTTACATGAGCCTTCTTAAAACGTAAACCCATTGGCCTAATAAATCTTTCATATTTCGGTGGTTTTCGAGTAAAGCCATCCCCAACAAAGCAGACTTTGGTAACCATTCTCTTCCAAGCCTTCTTCTTTTTTTTTCCTGTACGAATAACCTTTAACACTTCTGTTTCTCCCTGAGCACGGACTTTTGGCAAGGGTACTTCCATTTACCACCTTTCTCTTTTCGTTTCTGTTTAATCATATTGGAAAGGACTTTGGCTCGGGACTGTCCCTCTCTGTCCAGCAGATATGCAGGCACTGCTCCTTGGGGAGTTTTCTCATCATTCTTTCGCTTGGTATTTCTGAATCTTCTCAGGGTGGCGCTGTTTATGGTAGAGTTTGGCCTTGAGACCAATCATTTTCTTGGCTTTCTTTGAACGTTCATGAGCCTCTCGGCATTCCTTCTTTCTCTTTTTCTCATGGCAGTAGCCATACCACTGTCGGGGTAACTCTATGTATTCGTTCTGCGGTATGCTGACGGCTGGGGGCCCACCGAAGAGCCGCCGAAAACGCTTCCAAACTTCAGGGCCTCTGTCGTTAGCCGGCGACTCCACAAGTGCCGGAAACAATTTTGTCACTTTTTTCGTTATTATAACCTTCTGTTGGATGGTTATTAACTTTTTCTATAAGTTATTCTTTGAATCTTCATCATTTAAGGTTTCATTGTTGAGTCTAGATTTTATTCTGTATATTTCCTTTGTGGTTCCTGAACTAGTTTTTATTCTTATTGCACTGTGCTCTCGATTAAAAGAATATATTGATTATTTCCACCTTATTACATTGGTACTCAATATCTCTGCGCTCTGGTACATTCTCAAATTTCGTAAAAGCTCCATGTGGTGCAGAGGAAGTTTATATAGATAGATCGATAGATATAGGTATCGATATCAATATTGGTATGCATGAATGCATGTATATAGATGCATGCATATGTACACTTACGTATACACATGCATCTACATATATAGCCATAGGTAAATAAACACATATTAGTATATATATATATATATGTATATATATATATATATACACATACATATACACATACTCATACCTACATATATACATATTTGGATGCAAATATATACTCATACACACAAACATATATACATACATGCACACACATGTGTGTATGATCTTTTACTGTCCTCTCTGAAAGGTATCATAAATCTTTAACTCAACTTTCTCAGAAAATTTGTTCTATTCCATATTTTCCCCTTTCCTTATTTTCTTCTAGACTTTTCTAAAACTTATAGTGGCATATTAAAGTCTCGTTTCACTACTGTGAAACTGTTTATATTTTCTTTTTTTAATTTTTAATTTTTTTTACATTTTAAATTTATTTATTTATTTAACTTTTTTACATTCATTTTCACAAAATTTTAGGTTCCAAATTTTCTCCTTATTTGTTCCCTCCCCCCACTCCAATACCCCGAGCATTCTAATTTCCCCTATCACCAATCTGCCCTCTCTTCTAACATCCCTCCCTTTCCTTGTCCCCATCTTCTCTTTTGTCCTGTAGGGCCAGATAACTTTCTATTCCCTATTACCTGTATTTCTTATTACCTAGTAGCAAGAACAATACTCAACAGTTGTTCCTAAAACTTTGAGTTCCAACTTCTCCCCATCCCTCCCTCCCCACCCAATCCCTTTGGGAAGGCAGGCAATTCAATATAGGCCATATCTGTGTAGTTTTGCAACTGACTTTGATAATAGTTGTGTTGTGTAAGACTAACTATATTTCCCTCCATCCTATCCTGCCCTCCATTGCTTCTATTCTCTCTTTTGATCATGTCCCTCCCTGAGTGTTGACTTCAAATTGCTACCTCCTCCCATTGCCCTCCCTTCCATCATCCCCTCCACCCTGCTTATCTCCTTCTCCCCCACTTTCCTGTATTGTAAGATAAGTTTTCATACCAAAATGAGTGTGCATTTTATTCCTTCCTTTAGTCAAATGTGATGAGAGTAAACTTCATGTTTTTCTCTCAGCTCCCCTCTTTTTCCCTCTACTAAAAAGTCTCCTGCCTGCCACTTCTATGAGAGATAATTTGCCCCATTCCTTTTCTCCCCCTCTCCTCCCAATACATTTCTCTCTCACCACTTAACTTCATTGTTTAAAGATATGATCCTGTCCTATTCAGTTTACTCTGTGCTCTCTGTCTCTCTGTGTGTGCACACATGTGTGTGTATGTGCATGCGTGTGTATGTGTGTGTGTAATCCCACCAACTACCCAGATACTGAAAAGTTTTAAGAGTTACAAATATTGTCTTTCCATGTAGGAATGCAAACAGTTCAACTTTAGTAAGTCCCTTATGACTTCTCTTTGCTGTTTACCTTTTCATGCTTCTTCTCATTCTTGTGTTTGAAAGTCATATTTTCTTTTTAGCTCTGATCTTTTCATCAAGAATGCTTGAAAGTCCTCTATTTCATTGAAAAGCCAGTTTTTCCCCTGAAGTATTATACTCAGTTTTGCTGGGTAGGTGATTCTTGGTTTGAGTCCTAGTTCCTTTGACTTCTGGAATATCCTCTTCCATGCCCTTCAATCCCTTAATATAGAAGCTGCTAGATCTTGAGTTATCCTGATTGTATTTCCACAATACTTGAATTGTTTCTTTCTAGCTGCTTGCAATATTTTCTCCTTTTCCAGTGAACTCTGGAATTTGGCCACAATGTTCCTAGAAGTTTCTCTCTTTGAATCTCTTTCAGGTGGTGATTGGTGGATTCCTTGAATACTTATTTTGCCCTCTGGTTCCAGAATATCAGGGCAGTTTTTCTTGATAATTTCATAAAAGATGATGTCAAGGCTCTGTTTTTGATCATGGCTTTCAGGTAGTTCCATGATTTTTAAATTGTCTCTTCTGGACCTATTTTCCAGGTCAGTTGTTTTTTCCAATGAGATATTTCACATTATCTTCCATTTTTTCATTCTTTTGGTTTTGTTTTGTGATTTCTTGGTTTCTCATAAAGTCATTAGCCTCCATCTGCTCCCATTCTAATTTTTAAAGAACTATTTTCTTCAATGAGCTTTTGAACCTCCTTTTCCATTTGACTAATTCTGCTATTTAAAGCATTCTTCTCCTCATTCGTATTTGAACCTCTTTTTCCGTTTGGGTTAGCCTATTTTTAAAGGTGCTATTTTCTTCAACATTTTTGGGGTCTCCTTTAGTAAGCTGTTGACTCAGGTTGCATGATTTTCTTGCATACCTATCAAGTCTCTTCCCAACTTTTCCTCCACCTCTCTTACTTGATTTTCAAGATCCTTTTTGAGCTTTTCCACAGCTTGAGAGAAATTTCTGTTTTTCTTAGAGGCTTTGGACATATGATCTTTGCCTTAGTTGTCTTCTAGTTGTATGTTTTGATCTTTCTTGTCACCAGTAATGTAAGAAAATACCTCTTCATGGAGAAATTAAGAATCTGTAGTCTATTTCTTTTACCCATGTTTACTCATTTTCTACGCCAAGTATTTGACTTTTGAGCTTTGTTAAGTGGAGGGCTCCAGCAACAACCCTCCACTTCAACAATGGCACAGGCACCCTGGAGCTGGGGCCAGGGTGGGACTGGGGCTTGGGGTGAACCAGGCTTCCCTCTGAACCAGGCGAGAGACTCTTCCCACTTACCTTTGAAGTTGCCTTTAGCATTTGTAGGTTGAAAAGTCAGGAAACCACAACAGCTGCCAACAATTCAGTCTTCTAAGGCCTGCTCCTGCTCAGAATGTGCCAGTGTGGCCAACACTGAACTGTGCTTCACTCCAAGCCTGGTATGATAGACCCTTCCCATCATCCTTTCAGGTTGTCTTCAGTTGGAAATTTGCTTCAATCTGTCATTTTGTGACTTCTGTTGCTCTGGAATTTCTTTAGTCATTTTTGTAGGTTTTTTAAAGGGTTTGGTGGGAGAGCTGTAGCATGTTCCTGCTTCTACTCCACCATCTTGGCTTTGCCTGTACCAAGTTTTTAATCATCCTTTTCTCTGTGTTCTATAAGAATAGTTCATCCACTTACAAAAAAGATGCTACTTAGTACTTTCCCTGACATTCCAATTCATCCTACCCAGCCCATCTTACCCAGGATGTCAGAATTAGACCTGATAAAACTGAAGTGTTTGTTACTCTAAATTGATCGATATAATCATTACTTGTTTTATGACCATTTGGCCATCTCCATTTGTTCCTTTACATTACTGCCTGACATTACAGCTGAGATGAATTGCTGGCTCCAAGAGATAAAATAAAAGAATCTCCATTATTTCAAGCTACTAGGCAGTTTCTCAAAAATTACCTCCTGGAAAGAAGTGGGGAGATAGCATCTTACATAACTTTTATAGCTAGCAATTTTAGTTACAAGACCTAAATATAATCATATCAAAAATATTCACTATCTCTACTATGACCAAGGTACTACAGTCACATTTTTTCCTTTTTTCATGAAATCTAGTCTTCCCATACATTTGCCCAAGTTCTGAGAGAGAAAGAGCCAAAGAGAGCCAGAAACAAAAAGATAGAGACAGAGGCACAAAGACAAAGAGAGAACAAGATAGAGACAGAGACCGAGACAAGGAGCTTTATTAAATGCTTACTATATAACAGATATTTTACTGAGCTTAGAGTCTACAGTGGTACTGAATTCAATGTACTTATGTGAAGATTCACATAAAAAAAACTTGTATTTTCTCGGGGGGAGTGGGGGCCCAGAGCCAAGATAGTGGAATAGATATATATATATATATATATGTGTGTGTGTGTGTGTGTGTGTGTGTGTGTGTGTGTGTGCTCTAACTCTTCTCCCACAGCCCATAAAATACGTGTAAAAATGACTTTTGGCAAATTCTAGGGTAGTAGAAGCCACAGAACGACAGAGTGAAAGAGATTTATAGCCCATGGTGGGCTGAAGGGCCAACAGGAAAGGTCAGTCACAGCTGACAAAGGTCAGAGCACAGCCCAGCCTTGGGCATGGGGCACTTGCGGGAGGAGGTCCAGAACAGACCTCAGTGGCAGGGTCCCCTGTAGCAGCAGAGGTTCCCGGATCCCTCAACCCACAGGCTCCAAATAGAACTTCAGAGGTCAGTGAGAAGGCTTTTTCTAAGGGTGGGAGGGGAGAAAGGTCTCCCTCTGGCAACAGCACCAGGCAGTGGTGGTGGTGGCAGCAGCATCTCTTTGTGGAGCTCTCAGTCTGTGGAGCTCTCAGTCTGTGGAGCTCAGTGGAGCTTCTGGGGGAATCGAGCAGCTGATCAAATCTCATTCTCCAACCTGACCAGGGATTAACACCTCTCCCTTGATTGTGCCACCTTGGTGGAACTAAGAACTTACAGGTCCCCAGAGTATACCCTCCTCTTGACAAAGGACTCAAAAGTCAAGTAACTGACTGGGAAAATGCCCCAAAAAGGGGAAAAAAATAAGACTATAGAAGGTTACTTTCTTAGTGAACAGGTAGTTCCTTCCATCCTTTCAGGTGAGGAAGAACAATGCTTACCATTAGAGGCCTCCAAAATAAACATGCAATGGTCTCAAGTCATGGAAGAGCTCAAAAAAAGATTTTGAAAATCAAGCTAAGAGAGGTGGAGGAAAAAATTGGAAAGAGAAATAAGAGTGATGTAAGAAAATCACAAAATGTAAGTCAACAGCTTGCAAAAGGAGACCCAAAAATGCTGAATAAAATAACACCTTTAAAAATAGGCTAACTAAATCAGTAAAAGAGGTCCAAAAAAGCCAATGAGGAGAAGAATGCTTCAAAAAGCAGAATTAGCCAAATGAAAAAGGAGGTTCAAAAGCTCACTGAAGAAACTAATTCTTTAAAAATTAGAATGGAGCAGATAGAAGCTAATGACTTCATGAGAAACCAAGAAAGTATAAAACAATGGAAGACAATGTGAAATATCTCAGTGGAAAAACAACTGGCCTGGGAAATAGATCCAGGAGAGACAATTTAAAAATTATGGGACTACCTGAAAACCATGATCAAAAAAAGAGCCTAGACATCATTTTTCATGAAATAATCTAGGAAAATTGCCCTGATATTCTAGAACCAGAGGTCAAAATAAATATTAAAAAAGTCTATCAATCACCTCCTGAAAGAGACCTGAGAAGAAAAACTCCTAGGAATATTGTAGCCAAATTCCAGAGTTCCCAGGTCAAGGAGAAAATATTGCCATCAGCTAGAAAGAAACAATTTGAGTATTGTGGAAATACAATCTTGATAACACAGAATCTGGCAGCTTCTACATTAAGGGATGAAAGGGCTTGGAACATGATATTGCAGAAGTCAAAGGAATTAGGATTAAAACCAAGAATCAACTACCCAGCAAAACTGAATATAGTACTTCAGGGGGAAAAATGGTCATTCAATGATATAGAGGACTTTCAAGCATTCTTAATGAAAAGACCAGAACAGAATAGGAAATTTGACTTTCAAACACAATAACCAAGAGAAGCATGAAAATGTAAACAGGAAAGAGAAAGTATAAAGGACTTTCTAAAGTTGAACGGTTGACATTCCTACATGGAGAGATAATATTTGTAATCTTTGAGACTTTTCTCAGTATTTGTGTAGTTGGAGGGATTATACACACACACTGACACACAGACACAGACATAGACACACACACATACTGTATATATATATATATATATATATATATATATATATATATATATATGTATATATACACACATATATACATATATATAGCCAGAAATCACAGGGTGAATTGAATAGAAAGTGATCATATCTAAAAAAATAAAATTAAGGGGTGAGAGAAGAATATATTGAGAGAAGGGAGCAATGGAATGGGGCAAATTATCTCTCATAAAAGAGGCAAGAAAAATCTTTTTCAATGGAGGGGAAGAGGAGGGAGGTGTGAGGGATAAAGTGAAGTTTCCTCTCATCATATTTGGCTCAAGGAAGGAATAACATGTACACTCAATTTGATATGAAAAACATTGATTTCTCCTAATTTTTTGCTGTTTCTGGAGTGATAGGCATGTACCCTTTTGTACAATGATGAGGGTGCTATTTTGATGGCAACATTGATTCAGAACAGTTTATATATGCAAAAATCACTATCTTTATTCAAGCAAATTATATTTCTCATTCATTTCTGTGTGAACCCCAATCCTTCCAACCTCTACTTGCTGGTGCTTCTTACCATCCCTACCTTCTCTGACTCATCTCTGGTGCTCTATCCACTGCTCCACCTAACTGCCTCCTAACACTATTTTGCCTATGCAGCACAGCATACAGAACACTGATTTTTCCTAATTATCTGCTTCTTCAGGAGTGATACCTAGCTATTTGGGCATGTGTCCTTTCGTGAAATTAAGAGGATGGCATTTTGATGGTACACTTTGATTCAGAGAGGTTTACATGTACAAAAACTCTTAAATTGCTCTCTTTATTCAATCAAATTATACTTCTCATTTATTTGTGTGTGAATCTCAGACATTCCAATCTCTCTCTCTGCTATAGTTTTTTTTCCGCCATCCTTACCTTCTCTCATCCAACCTACTCAAGTATATCAGTAACAGTGTTTCTAGCAGCCATGAGAACCAATAGTAATCCTTTTGTTTCATTACCATTAAAGTCATAACAGACTGGGGACAAGAAGTTAAGGCTGCTAGTGGTCTGTTGGGAAGTGAATCAGTTTCAATTCCCCATTAATTAGAGTAGAGGAAACAGAATGTAGAAGGAGAACGGGGTTAACTCAAACCAACCAAAATTACAATACCTGGAGAACAGGGGGCAAAGAAAGGAAAATAGTGTCTAATACCAAAACAATGTTCTCCACAAAGTAAAAATGAAAGAAAAAGAAAGCATACACACACACACACACACACACACACACACACACACACACTCAGAAAACCTAAAGGGAATAAGAAAAAAGAAAAAAATGAGAATGGAATGGGAAATTGAACTAAGAGGAAATGGGGTTGGGAAAAAAACAAAATGTGACTAAAAAAAGCTCAGAAGCTTAAAGAGCCAAAGTTTATGAAGAGAGTAGCAGTCCACTAGAGATATTTAGAATGTATGACCTCCAAGATGCATTTAACCTTCAATTTTTGTTTTTCTCCGAGTTTCCTCCTCCTATTTGTTTTTTCTTTCTCATAGCTGTCACTTTGTCTAAAAAAGAGGGTAAAAGTGGTTTGGGAAGTAATTCTTTCCTGGTTTAGAAGAAAACATTTGGGGAGAGAGAGAGCAAGGGTCATTTTGTTTCATTTGCAGGAAGAAAAACCTGTTAGCTTGTTCTTGAGAGTAATATTCATTTTCCATTAGAACCTAACATTACATTTTAATCTACTGTAGCTAAATGTCATTTTCTCTGAAAGAAAAAATCCTTTAAGGCTATACAGCTCACTCATTCTTCCATCTGCAGTAACTACCACAACAAAAAAACACTTCAGTTGTTTATGCAAAATCAGCATTTCCTTCAAGTCTAATTCCTCTCCTCCCACCCCTCTTGCCTTCTCATCACTCCCATTTTGATTTTATTTTCTTATGGTTGTTCTCGCCACATGTCTGACCATACCTTTATGTGAAAAGAACTAAAATTATAGGCAACAGGAAGAGTAGGAGAGTGAGCCTGGCAGCTGCTTGCACTAGTGCTCAGAGATGACAGGCAAAGCTCTGCCACAGTTGGCATCTCCAGTTAGCAGTGTGATCTGGTGCCCTTGCCTGGGCTTCTAAATCCTTTTTAGTTTTCATTTCAACACTAGCAGTTCTATTCGTTGCCTTTGATAAAATCATTCCATTTATATGTGAGTATATATTTGGTGCATAACACCTTTCAGAATGATAATAAGGTGATGACAGTTCTAATGTATAGAGTCTTTTACATTAGGCAATGTCTTTTCTTTATGATAACCCATGTGGGGCGAATGGTATGAGGATTATTATGCCCTGTATCATTGATGAGGATAGTGAGGTTGGTAAGTAGCAGATCCAGGTCTCAAACTACAAAATCATTGAATCTAAGAAATTTCAACAGCCACTGAGTCCAACTCATATCTGGAAAAGAATTAGGTACCCATCAACTAGTGGTCCAGTCTTTGCTCGAAGACCTCCAATGAAACATGACTCTCTACTGATGAAGGTTCATTTCCATTTCTGGATAGCTCTAATTGTTACCAAACTCTTGCTGCTCTCAAGCCTGAATTTACCTCTGTGAAATTTCCATCTCTTGATCCTAGTTCTAACCCCCAGGGGCATGTAGAAAAGAAAGTCTAACACTTTGCCACATCCGGTCTTTCAAGGGCTTGAAGAGAGCATTGGTGTACCTTCTGTGTCTTCTCCAGGAGAAACATAACTAGGTTAAGTGAGTCTAAGTCCAACATTCTTTCTGTGACATTACACAAAGAATAAAAGAGACTTCTTAAAGTTTAGCCTGACCCTCCAATACTCAAGAATCAACAAGAAGCTAGGGTTGTGGGCAAAATTCAAGTTGGATGGTTATATAAACATACATAAAATATATACATATACATATATATATATACACACACATATGTGGATGTATATATCTATTATAATCAAATATGTATATACACACATATATGTATATTTGTATGTGTATATATATATATTAGATAACTAACTATACAACTGGAATTTTGCTTACTTGTCATGGATAATCTTCATCCTTCTTCACCTTCCACCTTTGCCAGCTCAAACATTACATACTATAAGAGGCTTTTCCTAATTTCCTTAATTATTAGTCTTCTTTACACCAACAACTTTATTTTCAATTCTTTTGAAAATGTATTTACTTATCTATCTTATTCTCCCTTAGTTGAATATTAGCTGCTTGTACTTCAAAGCATGGACTCTGATGTTTTTGTCCTTATATCTCATAGACTAAAACAGTAGCTGATGCATTGGATCAGAGAACAGTGGATTCAGAGGTAGAAAGGACTAAATTTTAAACCCTTCATTTTACAGATGAAAAAAAAATGATGTTCAAAGAGATTTAATTACTTCCCCAAGGTAAAACAGGCATGAAGTACCAGAAGTGTCATTGGAATCAATCCCTCTAATGCCATAGTCACTCTTCTTGTCACTGTACCAACTTGTATGATAAGCATTTAGTTCTTGTTATTGAATTATTTCTTTTACTTCTTCCTTTACTCTTGTGTTTTATTATTTTCACTTCTTCTTTCTATTTTTTGTCTTTCTTTTTCATTCTTTTCCCTTCTCTTTTTCTTGCTTATGTATACATGTATATATGTGTATATGTATATATAGTGTGTATGCATATTGTGTATGTGTATATATGTACAAATATACATATATTTATATGTACACACATATGCATATGCACATAGATATGCATATACACGCGTGAGTGTGTATACATGTGTATACACATATGTGTATATGTACACACTTATACATATACACACGCATCTATATAGACACACACATATAGCTACAAGATGTAGACAATGCAAATTGGAGGCGGTTTTTGCTGTTATTGATCCTCCATTTTTGAATAGATCTAATGATATGGGGGGTGATTAATTGGCTTTCATGTGAATTGGGTTTGTGAGACAGAGCTGCATAAAGTCATCAGTCTCACTTCCTCTTCCAGAGTCATCCAACTCCAGTGGCAAGACAAAAGTCAGCATAACAAGCAATGGTTTAGGATGTTGTGAATGACCTTGTTGTCACCAGTGTCTGACCAAGTGTTGATCACTCCACAGGACTTACTTCAACCATTTTCAAGGTCATTAGAAGAAGTTCTCATCTGTTCATTCTACCATGGAATGTCTTCACATGTTTGAGGTAGATATCCGCCTAATTTACCAATGGATTTGAGACCTGTCAGTTTTCCTCAACCTAGTTTTGGAACCCCGGGCCGGGTGAAGGTAGACACCAAAGGTGGGTGAGTTACCCTGAAAGAGAACAAGCAAGCCTTCACATCAGTGGTGTTAGTTCTCCCTGAATAGCCCATACACCACAATTTCGGGATAACCTTGGAGGGAAGACATATTTGCATTGCCGTCTCTGAAAGATCCTTTCCCCTTCCCAGTATACCACAATTTCCCCAATCTTTCCCAGCCTGTGATGTAAATTTCCCCCTCCCCTTTCTAATATAAAAAGACATAAACTTAGGAAAGTTTCTGGCACCTATTCTATTTTTGGTACCTCTTCAGAGCACGTTTTTTACTAACCAAACAAGAGAAAGCAGCAGTTTTGTAGTTGAAATGATGGAGTGAGCTTGTGACTGAAGCCTTTCAATAATCTGTCACCTGACAGTGAAATGGTAATCTGAGAACTTTATTTAGATACACTTTATTTAGGCTCCCTGTCCTCCATCTGATGCTTCTTGGCTTATGTCTTGGGGTAAAAATGTTATTCAAAGTGCACAATTGGAATGACCAAGATTGATCATAGAGAAACTGCTAAATGAGTCTAACAGAAATGTCTAGATTGGAAGGGAAACTGCACTGAAATGCAACATTTCTTTACGATGATGGCGTGCTCTTGGTCCAGTCAAATTTGGGAGGACTGCTCTGTGCCTCTACCCTCAAGATAAAGGAAAGTTAGCTTATTTTTAGTAGTTACATTCCACACTAATAAAAAGAAATGACTCTTGTATTTGGCTATATCTGATGAAAAGTTGTCAGAGAAGGTTCCTGATTAGTCATTGACTGTCATTATTTAGGCAAAATCTCCTTGGGGACTTACACCACTGCCATTTGGCATCATCTGTTATGCCCTATGACAAAGTTTCAATGAGCAGTGAAATGACACCGAACAATTCACTACAATCATTTGTTAAAACTACATCTATGCTCATGTGTCACATCTGTGTTCAATTGAATTAGACTCTAACATGATGACTCTGGCAGGCCCTGCTTCTTTCTCTGTTTCTTTGACATTACCTGGTTATTCTATCTCTTTGAGTCTCTACAGAGAGACTTTATGCAGTCGACTAGCAATAAGGCATCTTTCATATTGAGTAATATATGAAATCTTCTGAGGCTACTTTCCTCCCTCCTGTACTCCTTAAAAAATACATGACTTGACAAGGTACTGTCAAAGACAATTTTGCAAAGACGCTAATAAGAAACTCAAGGCTTCATCTTTCCTTCTTCATCTTGTTAAATAGTGACAATCCTCCCTTTACCTCTGTCACAAAAAGAATACTTGTGTGATGATGAGGAAAGGTGAAAAAGGAAAAAAAAACAAGGCTGCAAGGTTGGGGACTTTCTGTACTATATCTGCACTGCACAAGATGCCTGCATAACCCTGAGTGTGTAGCCAAATGTTAAATGTATTTGCAGCTTCATTGACTGTAAAAGAGCCACTGAAGAGTTTATTTTTTACTTGGCCCCAGATCCCTTTTGCCTGTTGCATAAGCTTCTTATCACCATTAATTTTAGCCTCCAAAGATGTGTTCACATAACATAAAATTATAATCTGGTTTCTAAAAAAAATCCTGTCAAAGAATAGTTGCCACTATATTATGGAGATGAATCATTTCCTTAGCTTGAACCACCATGTTATTTGAAATGAAATAATGACTTGTGAGATAAAGACAATGTATAATTAAACAGCTTATAACATACATGAAGAAAGGAAGGAAAATCAGAGGCGCAAAGCAAAAAAAAAAACAAAACAAAACACTTGTTCTGCTTCACATGGAATATTCAGGGGAATCTGCTGGATGCACAGTAACTCCTTTCCTTTTACGGAACAGAAATGCTGAGCCATGGAAATATGCATTCCAGAAGCAAAGAAAGATTCACCAGCATCACAGAGACATGTGAGGAAAAGACAATGGTAAAAATACCCTTTACAGAACAATTGCTAGATAGACATTCCTGATTTTTTTACTTTCATTTGGGTGTTTCTTTCCCAGGCTTTCTTTACTTGACGTCAACATCAGGAAAGTGGCACCACCCTCTGAAGGAAAAGAAAGGGAAGAGGGAATCATCAGTGGTACTTTATGAAGTTCAATGTTTCATTTCTTTCAGGCTTCTAGCAGTCATATCAATGCTTGCCTGAATACTAATGAAGTGTAATATGGGATATCAATCATGGTCTGACTGGGATACGGACACAGCCAAGTATGAAGCTGGATTAATGAAACCTTAAGGAAAAACTGTCTCCATTCAAACAGTTCAGTAATCAGATGACTTATAAAAGGGAAAAAACAATATCCCACGTCCTTAATGAAATCAGAAACTTGTAGAAGAACCTGATTCTAGTCCTAGTTCTGTCCCTGATCTGAGTGACCTTGGGCAAGTCAATTAACCTCTATGCTTCAATTTCTGCAATTGCCTGTAAAGTGGGGATAATATGACTTGGATTTATCTTCCTTTGGGGATCAAATGAGGTGATATATGAGGAGCAGTTAATTAGTCAAGAATTTATTTAGTACTTACAATATGTCAAGCACTATAATGAGGACTCAGGATACAAGAAAGGCCAAAAAAATTCCTTGTCCTTAAAGAACTTGCTTTCTAATTTAAGCAGTAACACAAAAAAAGCAGTTACATGTATATGTAAGATATGCAGAGAATAAATAATGAAAATTTGAGAGGAAAGGCAGTAGCAGCTGGAGAAACTGGGAACTGCCTTTTTAAGGTGAGATTTGAGTCAAGTCTTAAAAGAAGCTAGAGGAACTAAGAGGAAGAAACAGAAAAACCCAGGCAAGGGGGACAGCTAATGTAAAGGCTTGTGTTTGAGGAACTACACATAAGCCGGTGTTTCTGCACCATTGAATAGCGGCTGGAAGCACAGTGGAAAGAGAAAGACCTGAATTAAAATTCTGCCTCACAATTTATCTATGTGATCTTGAATGAGGGACATAATTTCTCTGTGTCCCAATTTCCCCCGCTCTAAAATGTAGACAACAATAGTAGCTAACACAGAGGGTTGTTATAAGGATCCAAATAATTAATGTAGAGCTCTGCAAAGCTTGAAGTCTTGTTTAAATGAAAACTGCCATTATTACTTGGAGGGAATTAAAATATAAAAATCCTAGAATGCTAAGAAAGGATTTGATGATGAAGATGACATTTTAATGAAAAACAGAGGAGTCATATTTCAATATGGAGGTAATAGAGAGTTACTATAGCTCATTGAGGGGAAAGGGAAATGACATGGCCAGACTGAAACATCAGGAATAACCAATTTGATAACTGGGATTGGGAGGAACTTGAGGGAGGGAGAAGAATTAGAAGGGTATTGTGATTTATTAGACAAGAAATGAAGAAGGTCAGAATTAGGGCTGTGTGTAAAAAAGAGATCATACCCAAGGAAATTCTGAATGTAGAAACAAGAAATGGCAATGGATTTTATATGTGGGGTGACTGTGAAATGTCAAAGATGAAGCTAAAGTATCATTTAGCACAGACTGGCACATAACTAATGACTGAATGACTGAGTCTCAGTGAATGGGAGGATGGTTATGCTCTTGTAAGTAATAGGTAAACTTGGAAGAGAGGGGGTCTTTGGTGGAAGAGATAAGTTCTGTTTTGAACATTTGAGTTAGAGATGCCTATGGACCATCCAGTTTGAGATGCTCAAAATCTAGAAGGTGATAAGTGACAGTAGTTCAGAAGAAAATCTAGTGTTTTATATATAGATATGAGAATCACCTACATAGGAATGAGCATTGAATCCATGGAAATTGATGAGATCACTAAGTGAGAAAAATTAATGTAAGGAGAAAAGGTGTCAGGACAGAGTTTTTAAAGTCTACATCAATTAATGGACGTGACCAGGATAAAGAAACAGATAAAGAGACTGAGAGATAGCTGGACAAATAGGAGAGTTCAAAGTCATTTAAAACCCAGAGAGGAGGAGATATCCAGGAGAAGAAAGACAATTCTCAAATGCTGAGAAGTCAAGAAGAATGAGGAAGAAGAAAACACCATTAGATTGGGTAATTAAGAGATAATTAGAAACTTTGCAAATCATAAATCACTAAATAAATGTCAGTTATTATTGGGGATTTTTGTGCTATTATTATTTTTACTCATACTTTTGGCATTAAAAGTCCTACATAAGTTCTTGCCTTTTTCAAGACTAGGAAACATTATTACCCCTCATGCACTGTATATTCCAAGTAAACCATACTCCTTGACATTTTGTGTATATAATATTCTGTATCCCAATCCTGTGACTTCATATAGGCTGTCACTTATACCGGTAATATTTACCCTCCTGCAATCCCTAGTTCCATTCAAGAATCAACTTGCGTTAACTTCTATATGACTTTTCTTGATCCTACAAATATCAATTTTACTCCCCTTCTCTTTGAAATTAGTGCGTACTAATTTACTATACACATTAAACCAATTTATGGGTATATGTGTTATCTCCTCCATAGGAAAAGATAAGTTCCTTGAGGACAGTGACTGTTTCATTTATTCTAAGTATTCCTATCATCCACCATAGTGCCTAGACCCAAGTAAGCATTTAATATTTTAAAATCTATTTGAATAAATTTTTCACCAAGATTGTGTGCAATGTATCAGAACTATGGTTCTACACTTCTTAATATTTCCTAAATATCACTGTAGCCCTCAAGTTGACTCTTCCTTTTCTCATCATAGATGTATAGCATAATATGCCAGTTAGGATGTCCATTGGTAATATGTGGCATCTGATCTATAATATGTTTTATCTGATGCATTGTGTCTTTTGATTGCCCTCTAAGTCATCTGCTTTATCTCTTCTGAGACAATTGCATCCCATGAACAAAGTGACATAATGTTAAGGGGAAATTATTGATGTTAAAGACATGGGCTTCTGCAAGCTGAAGTAGATTGAAAATATCGAACAATTTCACAACTATAATGCAATTCACTTTCTTCCCCTTTAAACATAATTAACCAAATATTAGCAAATATCTAAGATATGAGTATGTATGGAGTAACTCAATGGGCTGGTCATTCAATTTCTTGTCACAATTTGAGCAATACAAAATTTCAATATGACAAGTTTCCCTGTGTGTAATGCTAAATAAATTTCATGAGTACTATTGGTCTTACTGAGAAAGGCTTATGGTATTCCACGTCCCAGTGTTGCTAAAATGGTATTGCCTCAAACTGAATATCAATCACAATAACTTGTTTTCTCTATGTATCATACATGCTCCTGTATGTTGGTTATTTCGTCCTGATTCAGTTCAGTGTTCTACTTCTTAACCCACTGTTTGTGGATTCTGATCATTCTTTTCTATTGATATTTTATTTTCCATCTTGCAATTTCTTGGTTTTAGATTTTACTCAGGTTTACTCTTAGGCCAAATTGATCAGCAGACTTCATTTGGATTTGTTTTGAGATTAGATGCCATTTGAAGCCTCCTGATATGGTTAGTCATGCAAGGATACTGATGTACTTGCCCAAGTTTTCTCTTTATCCAAAAGTCATATACATCACGTGTAAGAAGTCGCTTTCATGTTGGATAGTGTGTATCTATGCGAGTCTGTATGTGAGTGTCCGTGTGTGTGTGCGTGTGTGTGTGTGTGTGTGTGTGTGTGTGCAATAGAGAGGCAGGCAAGTGGTGTAGTGGACGGAGTACTGAAGTTGGAATCAAGAGGACTTGATATGGCTTTAAATGTGTCTTCACACACTTACTGGTTGTGTGATCCTGGGCAAAATCATTTAACCTCTGTTTGCCCCAGTTTCTTCATCTATAAAAAGGTGATAATTATAGCACTTTCCTTCTAGGGTTTCTGTGAAAATACAATTAGATATTTATAAAAGTTTGCAAACCGCAAGGCATGATATAAATATTAGTAAGTGTTATTATATCCCATTCTGTATTCTAAGTCTACCATTTCTGTCAGGAGGAGTAGGAATGGTCACAAACTTGTCTTTTGGATTCATGTTTAGTCATTATATTGATTAGAATTCTTATGATTTTTGGTTATTTCATTTTCTAGTGATGATATCACATATGTTGTTTTCCGAGTTCTGCTCATTCCACTCTGGTTTGGTTCATAAAAATCTTCCCAAGCTTTTCTAAAACCATCCTCTCATCATTTATTACATGAAGTAGTTTCTCTTACATTTATACACCATAATTTGTTCACCCATTTCTCAATTGATGGTTAATTTTTTTCCAGTTCTTTGACACTACAAAAGAACTGCTATATATAGATGTAGATAGATAGATATAGATAAAAATACAGATCATATATAGATATTGTTGCTGTTCATGCTCAGAGGACCAAAATAACAATAGGTGGGAGTTAAGTTACAATGCTTTCAACTGTAACTGACCAAACCATTGTAAGCTCAGAATGCTCTACCACAAGTCAGGCACAAATAGTCCATGTGAACATTCATATAATCATCCACCTTACCACAAAACTCATGTCTAGAGACTTTTCCCTCTACCCTGAAACTGAAATATCTGTTGTCTTAATGTAAGTATGAGCTCCTTAAGAAGAATTGGCCTGGTTTTTTTCCAATTCGTATCCCTATTTGATAGAATGCTTAGCATGTAGTAAACATTTAAATTAATGAATTATTTTCTATTCATCATTTCATCTCATTCTCATCATTCTAATGAAATTACTTTCACCCTTGTCTTTTGTCAGTATTCATCTTCCCTGACTTTCAATCTATCCTACACATTTTTTCCTCATTTGGCTTTTGAAATATAGCTAATTGATCATTCTCTTGTTTACGTTACTGTTCTTTTTTGGTGTCCTTCAATAGATCTAGTCACTTCACTCACATTAGTTTCTCGTACATTTGGAGGTCATTTCCCTCCTACCTTCTTTTTTTACTGTTCTCTTTTCTTGGTGATATCATCCAATCTTATAGATTTAGAAATTGAATTAGTAACTCTTATCAAACTACCCATTCCATTAATAGAAAATTTTATATTTTCCATCCCTAGATGCCTTTCTCATCTTCCCCTGATAAAATTTTCCACTTTCTTTCAGGCCCAGCTTAGATGTCTCTGTTTCCATGAATCCATTACTAACACCCACCCTCTGTCCCCATCTAAAATTTTCATAGACTATTTTATCTAGATCTCCCCTTTGTCCCTATTACATTCTACTTTGTTCACACTTATTTGTCTACCTATCTTCAGTCTGTCGATGAATCAACAAGTATTTTATGGGTCAGCTATGTGTCAGGCATTGTGCTATATATCAAGGATAAAAAGAAAGACAGAAGCAGTAACTTATCTCAAAAGGCTCACAGTCTAATGGGGGAGACAACATGCAATTAACTACTTACAAATAAAATATATAAAAGATAAATTAGAGATAACTGAGGAAAGGCACAAGCATTAAAGCGGAAAAATGAAAGTTGAAAGGCTCCATGTAGAATGTGATATTTTATCTGGGACTTGAAGGAGGCTCAGAAACTGGGAGATAGAGATCAGAAGAAAAAGAATTTCAGGCCCAAAGTCATGAGGTGGAGGACCTTGTTCAAACAATTGCAAGCCAGTATCACTGGATCACAGCTACAAAGGATTACAAAGGTCCTCCATACAACCCTCCTCTCAAAAAGCTCATAGTCTATCGAGTTATAGCCTATCCTCTCAATGAATTGTAAGTTCTTCCAGGTTAATATGTATTTTGTTTTTCAACTTTTAGATCATAGCATCCAGTACAGAAATTGGTAGGTCTTTGAAAAATGCTAATAATTAGATTAAATTTTAATTTCAAATCTTTATGAAAATGAAAATCATCATTCAGTATTGAAGACTCCATTGTAGCTCAGAGATGTGACTGTATTACAAAATCCATGGGCCTACAACTTGTAATTTCCTTCAGAAATAAGGTGTTCATTTTCGGTGCTAAAACTAAGACTGCAAGCAGTCTTAATTGTTAAACAGCTAAGCAGCTAGAAGCCAGATGTGGCTAAGCAATACAAATTATAATATCAATTTGATAATAAGAAATTATTGCAGCAGTTTCTCTCACTGCTTGGATGTTGGAAAAGAAGCAAGATTTTAGAAAACTATAATCTTTATGGCTGAATCTCTACTCCACAGAATTCAAGAAATCTCTCATGAAACAGTTTTTTTTTCAGACTAAATTAAAACCACTTCATTAAGTAATCTCTTCTGATTTGTGAAATGAGGAATCTCATCAAGTCTAAAAGTTTACGCAAAAAAGTGAATTTATCATGTTAAGCATCTAGTCCTCTTAAAATCTAAGATGCCTAGCCAAAGAGAAAGGGAAAAGAGATGGAGGAAATGTTTAAACCAAGAAAGGAAAAATGAATGTGGAAAGAGTAAAGACATAGAAGGCTCTCATTTTTTCTTCCTACAGCTCCTTCAAAAAAGGGACAAAAATTTTATTCATTTGCCTCAGACATAGTTCCCTAAAAATGAAAGGACAGAGAGGTCAAACACTACTTTCTCTGGATCCAGCAATAAACCTTTCTGATTATCTACACACACACACACACACACACACATCTGATACCAGGAGAAATTAAAGAAACACTCCTCCACTAGATTCTCCAGCTGTGGAAAATGGGCATAAGCCACATGAACCAGACTGAGGGTAAATAAAAACTCTAGAGATTGCATAGTACCAAGCTACCCCTGGCTTCAGTCCCAGATACAGCTCATTAACTTAATGAGTTCTGGAAAAGGGGACTGGACCTTGCTCCAGGGTACAGTGGTATCAATGTATATGCAATGGCTCCCAAAATGGTACTTATTCTGGAAACCAAGCCAGATTAGTGGACCGACCCACTTAGGGGACTCATTCACCTGATGTGCAGTGCTGACTGCATACATTACAAATCCATGTTTTACCATCTCAACTTGATTGTCACTGTAGTAAATGAGTCTTTTTATTCCTTCCTAATTGGTTCCCAATGTCACCCTACAGAATTTCAAACCTCCTCTTTCCTCCTTAAGTCTCCCTCATCACTTTCGGCTGAGAACTTGGGTTCTATTGAGAAAATTGAGGTCATTTGATAATAGCTCCCTCTTCTCCTCATTTTAAAACTACTCAAACATAATCTCCATTGTTTTCCTTCATTCTTACAAAGAGGTGCCCCTTCTCAGCAAATAAACTACTCTATATATGTACTTGATCCCATCCCTTCCTGTCTCCAACAGTATTGTCCAATCTGAAAATAAATGACCAAAATGTCACAGAGGTTATGCAACTGCTCTTAACTCTGAAAATATCAGAGTTCACACAGGTTTTCACAACCACAGATACCTAAGAAATAAAATTTAGAAAAACAACAAAAGAACTAATAGCAATCATAAGCAAAAAGCTTTCTTTATTCCATTTGAGCAAGAAAACTAGACAAATGTGTTTATGTCTTCCCTAGGAACAACGAGGCCAAATCTTAAAACATATAGCAGTGGCTATAGCCGTCACAATCAGGGGGTAACTGCAACAGTGAGACACATTTGATTCACAGCAGATCTTCATGACCAGAACATGGTTCCTGCTGGTGTTTGTCTGCATTTAGAGACCACCTGAGGCTGGTGCAAAACAATTTTGGGATATTGATGAGCACAAAGGATTGATGTTATGACAAACTCAGGGATTAGGTTGCTTGCTGGGCCTTAGCTCAGGAAAACAGGGTGTCTCCTAATAGTAAAAAGAAAGGAACAGAAAGAGACTGGTCTGGGCTCACAGATCCTGATAGTATATCTTTAATCATCTCTTCTCTTTCTCTCAAATTTTACCTTCTCTCTAGCTACCTGTTCCTTCTATATTACCTCCAAATTTGATAAGTATCCCTTATCTTTAAGAAACCTTCAATATGCCCAACCTTTATTTTCTCAAGCTCTCACTCTTATCTCAGCAAACTTAATTAGTCAAACTTCCTGAAAATATATATACTCACTTCTTCCATTTCTTTTCTTATTCAGACCTCAATACTTTAAAGATCTGGCTCTCAATATCATTAAAACTAACTGAAAATTCAAGTAGCTTCTCAGATGGGATAAGATCCAGCTAACAGGAAGAAGAAGGTACACGAGGATGATCATCATGCCAATGGCCTTGTCCAGCAGGTTCAGCTGAGCTGGGCATGTTCATGAGGCCACCAGTGAGTGCATCAGACCACTCAGCAAGCAAGGAGTCAGTATGTCCGTGGTGGCATAGGGACAAGGCCAGGACAGGCTCAGAGGAGTAGAGCCAGGGTCGCCCAGAAGAAATAACAGTGACAGCTGGAACCCAAATATATCTTAAAGTATGTTGATAATATCCTTCTTTGTAGTAATAAAAACCTCATAATAAAATGGGTGCACATCAGTTGGGGAAAAGTTAAATAATTTGTAATATATTCATGTAACAAAATGCTATTGTGTTATAACAAAATAATATCAATATCAATAACATCAGAAAAGCTTGGGATGATTTTTATGAACTAACTCAGAACAAAACTAAGCAAAATCAACAGAACAATCTGCAAAATGTCCACTAAAGAAAACAACACTAAAAGACATCAGAACTTAGGTCAACGCATTGATCAGTCAGGACTCCAGACAGCTGAAAGGGAAGATGCCTCTTATTGGCAGAGATTTGTAAACTGCTGGAACAGAATGAGGTTAATGCTGTCAGAAATGGTCAATGTGTCTGTTTTTACCTAACTCAGCTTCTTTGTTACCTGGGAGGAATCTACTAGAAGGGTGTTGGTGAAATAAAACAGCAGAGCTGTTTTTATTTTTTTTTTAAGCTTCAATAAATCATTTTGAAAGAAGAAAAAAATATACTCACTGAAAATGTTGCCAAATCTCCTAGTCCTTTCACAGTCCTTATCCTTCTTGACCTACCTACTGTACTTAATATTATTGACCATCCTCTCTTCCTGGATGCTCTCTCCACTCTGAGCTTTCATGACACTTTTCTCTCCTGTTCTGTCTGTATTAACAGGTCTTCTAGGTTACTTTTTACTGACTTATCAGTCATAACATGTACTTTGAATTAAAGTGTTCCTCAAGGTTCCTTTTTAACATTTTATCTAATAAATTTTATTTAAGAGCTTCTAGGAAAAGGGAGAATAGATAACTGTATCTACTCTCAGTCTTTCTCTGAGCTATAGTCTCATATATGCAATTTCTGTTAGATGTTTCATTCTGTATGATCCAGAGCCATTTTAGACTCAACATGTCTAAAACTAATTTCATTTTCTCCATATACACTCTCCTCTTATGATGCTTCTTATTTTTCTTAAAGGTATCATTTCTTCCAGTCTCCTCGATGTATAACTTTAGAATTATTGAAGACTCCTCATTCTCCCTGACTCAAAATACCTAATGACTTCCTGCATCTTTCCATTGTTAGCACCATAATACCCAGCAAACCCTGTCCTTTTCCTCAGTTGTACAGCTGATACTTTAGTCTGGACCCTCTTCACCTCTAACCTAGATTAATTCGACATCCTTCTAACTGCTCTCCCTGGCTTTAAGTCTTTCCCCATTCTGGTCCATCCTCCACACTACTAACAAAGTAATTTTCTTTAAGTACAAATCTGAACATGTAATTCCTCATATTCAAATAATTCCAGTGGCTTTCTATTGCCTCTAAAATCAAATATAAACCCTGTATTTAGTTTCAAAGTCCATTAAAATCTACTTACATTTTTAGCCTCATTGGATACTTTTGCTGATATTACTGTACTCATTGATGGTTAAATTAGCCCTCGCTCTATTCCTTGAGAATGTACTTCTTGTGCATATCTGACATTCACTCCTTCCTTATTTCTTCTTAATAAAATCTCTCTCTCTCAAAGATGAAACTTAAATGCTATATTCTGCATAAAATCTTGCCTACCTCCTCTTTCTAATGACTTTCTACCAAAACTACCTTGAATTAAATGGTATTGTATATATTTATATTTATTCACTTTATGAGATATCTCTATTAACTATAAACTTTGTTCAGCATGGCATGTCCACATCAGAAAGCGTGCTATGTTCTATGGGCAAAGCAGAATTGAAACAGCACAAAGGAAATGTAGGATGTGTGAATTTGGAGTATCCAGCCCAAATGTTCACATGGACAATCTGTGCCCAATCTGTATTAGAGTATTCCAAGATCATATTGGTCTGTTCAGCCACAGTGTCACACACTGAAACATGACTTTATCATGGAGGTGTGATTTTGGTCCTCTTTGAGAATGAAGCACACAACCAACCTCACAAAGAAGGGTTATTTTATTCTTTTTATTTGTAACACCACTACTTAGCTTAATGTCTATCTTTTAGCAGCAAGGTGGCATAATGGATAGAATGTAGGACCTGGGGTCAGGAAGATGAGTCTTCCTAAATTCAAATCCAGCCCCAGATACATACTAGCTGTGTGATCTTGGGCAAGTCACTTAACTTCCTTTGCTTTTGTTTCCTCATCTGTAAAAAGACCTGGAGAAGCAAATGGCAAACCACTGGCAAAAATCAGTCCAAATGGGTCACAAAGAGTTGGACACAACTGAACAACAGCTATCACTGAGAAGCTGAGTAATAAATGCTTTCAAATAGCTAACTGCAGTAACTCTATGAAAATCTCTATGCCTGAGTCCTGTCCTTAAATTCTTATTACCTTCCTAATTCAGCCAAAAAATGATTTGGGATTTCTACTGAAGAGCTTCTTTAACTCAGCAGTCTACTTATTCTTAGTAATGGGCCACCCATGTGTTCAGAATCTATGAACTGACTTGCTCATGAATCTAGCCAGTCATTCAGCTGAATTTATTAATCACATGTCTCAGGTACTATGGTAACTGCCGGAGACTGGAGACTGAATTGTCAGCTACTATCTTCTCCTTCTTCTTAGTTGTCAGGGGCACAATGGACCAATGCCCTTCCTGGGGGGAAGAGAGTACTAGGAAGTCCTGACCTGCTGACGTGGCTCTGCCAGCTCAGCGCTAGAAAGACTTCCTGGTCTGAGACTAAGCAGCCACCAACCAACCAGAAGGGGATACGACCCGGGATAGGGAATCGTGCCCTTTTTTGGTTTGGTCTGGAGGGGCTCGCACCAATGAGATGAAAAACTCCACCCCCAGGATATGACTTTGTAGTAATTGCTTATATAAACCCTCCCCTGGTGCAATAAAGAGAGACTGCTTGACACCAACTATGCTTTAGTCTCCTTCCTCTTCGTGATCCTGTTCCCAGGTCTCTTAGACCTTCCTCGAGCCCTGCTCCCCCGGCACTCTCCGGTTTCGGTCACCCACGTCTGTTTGGCCTGCAGGACGGGTCAATTGGCGCCCAAACGTGGGGCGACCCCGAATGCTGGTTAGCTGCCGCGATAGACGCTCCAACTCGTCCGGACTCCATTAAGGTTAGTGTTCGCGCCTATCGCAACCATGGGATCACAACTCTCTAAAGAGCAAATTTTTGTACAAAATTTGAAACGACACCTTAGAGAAAGAGGAATAAGGGTTAAAAAGAAAGATCTCTTGAAGTTTTTTATTTTTATAGATAAGGTCTGCCCTTGGTTCACTATTAATGGCCCTGAAATTCACTCAGGAAAATGGCAGAAGGTTGGTAGAGATCTCGATGAAAAATTAAAACAGGAAGGCCCTGATTCGGTCCCGGTTACCGCCTTCTCGTTTTGGAACCTGATCAATGACATTGTAGATGAGGCCGCCGGAGACAAGGTAATCCGCCAGTTACTTACTCAGGCGGAAACTTGCCTTGCTCCTCCTTCACGTGCCGCCTCTGTGTCCTCCCTTCAGATAGATGGCCCCCATGAGCAGGAAAATGCCAGAACAACAGCCTCTACTGAGGAGATGCCCCCTGTGAAGTCCATTTACCCACCACTTCCTAACAATACCCTTACCTTCCCCGTGTTTCCCACGGAGCACAAAAATCCCCTAAAAGCTAATCCCCCTAATGAGGATGGTGTGCTCCCTGATGATGAAGCCGCTGATTTAGAGGCAGAAGCCGCGGCATACAATCCCCAAGAAGCCTTCATAACACAGCCCTGCCCGCCACCCTCCCTATGTGTTCCCTCCCGCGATGGATCTTTCCCTTATTCAAAAGGACTTGACCGATCGTATGACAGAGCTAAGAAAGACCTTAGATATTCAAAACCAGTACCAGCAGATGATCAAGGAGTTCTCCGCGCTTCAAGCGTCTTTACAAAAATCCCTTCTGTCCACCCCCATGACGACCAGCTCCATGACCACTCCTCCTCCTAATACTTCCCGCCCACTGAAAAAGTCTAAAGCCCTCCTCTTCCCGATTCTCCGAAGCAAAACCAAAACTATGCCAAGGACCCCGGGGATTCAGATGAGGATCGACAGGGCTCACGAGGTGATGGTGGGGGGAATGAAGATTCTGAGGAAGACAGTCAGGAGGAAGAGGGTGATAATGGGGAACAAGATTCGGACTCGGAGGAAGACACGAAATCTTCCGCTTCTCCTAGATATAAAGCTCCAAAATTTAAAAATATAAAAGATCTACATGTAGCAGTGAATAAATATGGCCCCAATGCACCTTTTACATTGTCCGCCCTTGAAGCGCTAGGGCAAGGAGGTTACTTATTGCCAGGAGAGTGGATTAGAATAGCCCAAGCAGCCCTAACTCGGGGCCAATTTCTGACATGGAAGGCGGAATTTGAATACAATTGTCAAATTACTGAAAAAAGGAATTTGAAATCTAAAAGTAATAAAGATTGGACCTTTGACAAATTGGCAGGAAGGGGGAAATTTGCCCTTGAACAGAAACAAAAGAAGTTACCGGCAGGACTGTTAGAGCAAACTAACCAGGCAGCTAACCGCGCCTGGAGAGCCCTGCCCATGACTGGTTCCCCTTTCACTCCCCTGAACAAGATTACCCAGAAAAAGGATGAGGAATATTCTGAATTTGTGAGCCGCTTGTTAGAAACGGCCGAAAGGACCCTAGGTAATGCGGCCTCTGATGATCTGATTATTAAAAGGTTGGCCTTTGAGAACGCCAGTGGCCCATGTAGAAACATACTTAATGGACAATGGCAAGACAAAACCTTAAATGAAATGATAAAGTTGTGTCGTGATGTTCAGGACCCCACTACCTCTAAAATCGAAAAAATGTCCCAAGCTGTGCTAGCACTGCAAAACCCTGTAAAAACTATGTCTGAGGCATTCTTGACTATTGGGGCAGCCACAACCAGCGGCCCTAGACCTTGTTTTAGGTGTGGAACTGAGGGCCACTTTGCCAAGCAGTGCCCCATGGGGCAAAATAATCCCTCCGCCCCACGGAAACGTACCACACCCGCCACTCCTTGTCCCCGCTGTAGAAAAGGTTTTCACTGGAGCAATACTTGCAGAGCCACTCATGATTTGGAGGGCAAACTTCTTCCCCCCTTGCCGGGAAACGGCTGGCGGGGTCCGCCCCGGACCCCTCAAGGCCCGGCCCAGCTGGCCACGGGGACATGCCCTGCCACCAACTCTCCAGGGCAACAGCAAGTAGCGCAGGAGTGGACCTGTGTGCCACCACCTATACAGTACTGAGGCCAGAGGAGGGCCCACAATCCATTCCAACAGGCGTTTGTGGTCCACCACCCCCTGGTTTCTTTTTTCTTATCATTGGCCGTGCCTCCACAACCCTCAGGGGTATTACTATACACCCTGCTCTCGTTGATAATGACTACACAGGGGAAATTAAAATAATTGCTTCTGCTTCCGGGGACGTTGTTCGGGTTCAACCCAATCAACGCATTGCACGGACTTTACCCCTCCCTATGGACACTTCCTTCCCAGCTCTTCATCGTAACAGAGGCCGATCAACACCTGGCTCCTCGGACATTTACTGGGCACAAGCTCTCTCCCAAGAGAGGCCTACTCTATCCCTTAAAATACAGGGAAAAACCTTTCTCGGCCTCCTTGACTCTGGGGCTGATTCCACTGTTATCTCAGAAGCCCATTGGCCGTCTTCTTGGCCGCTGCAACCTTCATTAACCCACCTACAAGGCATTGGACAGAGTTCCAACACTATGCAGTCCTCCCAACTTTTACAATGGGAAGATCAGGAAGGTAATAAGGGAACTGTTAGGCCTTTTGTTGTCCCTAATTTACCCGTTAACTTATGGGGAAGAGACATTCTAGCTCAAATGGGGATCATTATGTGCAGTCCCAGCTCAATTGTTACAGAACAGATGTTGAACCAAGGCTTCCTACCCCGTCAGGGACTAGGAAAAAACAAACAAGGTATCACCCAACCGCCGCAGCTACAGCCACACCCCGGCCGTTCAGGCCTTGGCCTTCCAAACAATAGTTATAAGCATTTTTTCTGAGGGCCACTGGTCCTCCCAGCCTACAGGCGGACAAAATCACCTGGAAATCTGATACACCCGTCTGGATCGACCAGTGGCCCCTCCCTAGAGAAAAATTAGAGGCTGCCATAATGTTAGTACAACAACAGTTGGATGCTGGCCATATAGAGCCTTCAAACTCACCTTGGAACACTCCTATTTTTGTAATAAAGAAGAAATCCGGAGCTTGGAGACTACTCCACGACCTCTGAGCAGTCAATAGAACAATGGTTCCAATGGGCTCCCTACAGCCCGGCCTTCCTGCACCTGTTGCTATTCCTGCGAAGTTTCAAAAGGTAGTGATTGACCTTAAAGATTGCTTTTTCTCCATTCCCCTTCATCCCGATGATGCTAAAAGGTTTGCCTTTTCCATTCCCATAACTAATTGTGTAGGACCCTCCCCACGTTTCCATTGGAAAGTCCTCCCTCAGGGTATGGCCAATAGTCCTACACTTTGCCAAAAATACGTTGCTCAAACAATTGACCCTTTTCGCGTGCAATACCCACATCTTTATATCATTCATTACATGGATGATGTTTTGCTTGCTGGCCCCTCAGAACCAGAGCTCTTACAGGTGACTTCTCTTCTTGTCGATGCATTACAAGAAAGAGGATTACATGTTTCCCCTGATAAAGTCCAGCTAGCCTCCCCCTTCTTTTTTCTTGGTTTTGAACTTCATTCTTCCCAGATCATTACTCAAAAGGCACGGATTAGGACAAGTCATTTGCAAACCCTCAATGATTTTCAGAAGCTCCTGGGAGATATTAATTGGCTCAGACCCTACTTAAAAATCACCACTGGTGATCTGAAGCCTCTCTTTGACACCCTTAGAGGTGATTCTAATCCAGCTTCTCCGCGTGTCTTATCGAAAGAGGGGGAGTTAGCACTACAAAAGATAAATCATGCCATTTCCGTTCAAGAAATAGGATACTACAACCCCCAAAAGAAACTCTGGTTTCTAATTTTCTCAACAACATTTTCCCCCACGGGTCTGCTTTGGCAAGAATTGCCCTTATATTGGATTCATGGCCCTGCAACACCCACTAAGGTACTATCCACCTATATCTCTCTAACCGCATCTCTTCTTCAGGAAGGCAGATCACTCTCTATTAAACTATTTGGAAAGGAACCTGATCATATTGTTTGCCCTTATACCTCCACACAAATATCATGGCTACAACAGAATGATGACACCTGGGCTGTTTCTTCCATATCTTTTCAGGGAACTTTGGATAACCATTACCCAAATGATAAACTAATCCAGTTTCTCAAGGATAATCCGGTAACCTTCCCCAGAATCACAAAAATAGAGCCCATACAAGAAGCTCGACTAGTTTTCACTGATGGCTCATCCTCAGGCACTGTCGCTATATCTGTAGACTCTGTAGTAACGTCTTTTCACACTCCTTATAAATCTGCACAATTGGTAGAGCTTGCGGCCATACTTTGGGTTTTTGAACACATCTCTGACCCAATGAACATATACACTGACAGCGCTTACATAGCCAATTCGGTTCCTGAACTTGAGACTGTCCCCTATATTAAGCCTTCTACTAATGCCTTCTCAATGTTCTTTGAAATCCAAAAACTGATACGAAATAGAAGCCATCCTTTCTTCATTTGCCACATTAGGGCGCATTCTGACCTTCCTGGCCCTCTAGCTGAAGGAAATAGCACTGTAGATGCAGCCACTAAATATGCCTTGTTTTCCACAATGCTGCGATCCACTCCTTTTGAGGCTGCCACTAAAGCCCATGAATTACATCACCTTAATGCACACAGCCTAGCCCAACTTTATAAAATCACCAGAGAACAAGCTAGACAAATTGTGAAACAGTGTCCTGGATGTCTCGTTCACCTTCCTGAACCACACCTTGGAGTTAATCCCCGAGGCCTGATCCCTGGAGAATTATGGCAAATGGATGTCACACATTTCACACCCTTTGGTAAACTAAAATACATCCATGTTTCTATTGATACCTTCAGTGGCTTTCTCATTGCCACCCTACAAACAGGGGAGGCCACCAAACATGTCATTAATCACATTATGGCCTCCTTGACAATTGGCCCTAGACCAAAAGTTCTAAAAACTGACAATGGACCAGGCTATACCAGCCTATCCTTCAAGCAGTTTTGTGCTTACCTACACATTAAGCACATTACTGGTATCCCATATAACCCTCAGGGGCAAGGGATAGTTGAACGTGCCCATCAAACTCTGAAGAGAATGTTGTCAAAACTACAATCAGGATCTGAGAAACTTTATTTACGGGCCAATAACCACAGAACCCTTTTAAATCATGCTCTGTTTGTACTAAATTTTTTAACATTAGACAAGAGCGGTAAGTCACCAGCAGATCGCCTCTGGCATCCTTCTACAGCCAATAATTATGCCCAAGTAAAATGGAAGGACCCACTTACAAATCAATGGCACGGTCCTGATCCTGTCCTAATCTGGGGCAAAGGGCATGCATGCATTTATGACCTTAGTGCACAAAATGCCAGATGGTTGCCTGAACGCCTGGTTAAAATTATCAACCAGCCCAGGGAAAAACCCTGAGAAAGAATCCCTCTGCTCTTTTTCAGGTGCTCGCAACAGATACCGCGAAGAGGAACGCGTGGCAACGTATTCCCCTCTCCACGGGAGACACCCACCATGAGACTCGCCCACTTTATCCTCCCCCTGTTGATCTCCCCTGCATTCTCCTCCCAATATCAACTTTTTAACTATACCTGGATAGTTCAGAATTCGTGGGGAGATGTGGTTTGGAGTAAGTCACAAATCACCCATGACATTCCTTGGCCTACTTTAAGCCCGGATCTCTGCAGAATGACGCAAGGTCAGGAAGGGTGGGACCTTGCTGAGTATTTTAGCCCTAGTGCCCCTAACAGAGATCCTTATGAGACTTGGCAGACCAGAAAATCTGATTTAGGAGGCTGTTCATCGCGTTTTCGCAGAAGCCTTTTAAGACAACATCCACTATACGTCTGCCCTGGCCCAAAACACCGATCCCGAAGCTTGTCTGATTGGTGTGGTTCCTCCACTGATTATTTCTGTAAATCATGGGGATGTGAAACATCAGGGGATACTTACTGGTCTCCCAGTTCCTCCTGGGACCTGATAACTGTTACAGCAGACTATACACACCAGGACCCCTATGAGTTGGGCCTCTCCCCCTTGCATGAATGTTCCACTTGGTGCAACCCACTCAAGATTGACTTTACTGAACCTGGCAAAAAATATTCTGATTGGGCAAAAGGTGTCTCTTGGGGACTGAGGTTGTACAAAACTGGCCCTGACTGGGGCCTCACCTTCTCCCTCAAACTTCTGAAGACTTCTCCTATTGTTTCCCCTCCCGTAGCCGTAGGCCCGAATAGAGAAATGAGACCCAACTATTCGCTTCACAACTCAGCGTTGAAAAATAAACCCCATCCCTCTACTGCAATCCCCCCTCTCTCTAACACCACTCTTTTTCGCCCTACTATACTCCACGGACCATCACCACCTACCTCCATGATTCTAAGTCTAGTTAATGCCTCCATACAAACCCTACACACCCTAAACGTATCATTCATTGAAGGATGCTGGGTCTGCTACTCCTCCGCCCCCCCCTTTTATGAAGGCATGGCTCAGTTCGGTGCACCCAACTATACATCAGAGATCTCACAACTTAGATGGGGTACCGACAAAAAACAAGGCCTGACACTTAGCTTAATTACTGGCATTGGCACCTGCATTCTGGGCCCCGATATGCTTCCTCCTTTTCAGCTTGAAGCTATATGCAATCAAACTGTAATCGTCTCTGATAACCATACTTATGCTTCCGCACCTACTGGCTCCTATTTTGCCTGTTCCTCCGGCCTTACCACCTTTCTAGTTATCTCCAAGTTCATCAGCTCCCGTGATTACTGTGTATTGGTAGTTTTGTTCCCTCATGTCACTTTTTACCCAAATGATGACTTCCTAAATATCTGGCAACGAGGGAGAGAAAGCGCCCATAGGGCAAAAAGAGAACCACTGGCTGCACTAACGTTAACCGTCCTTTTAGGTCTAGGAGCTGCAGGGACGGGTACCGGTATTGCCGCCCTCGTTCAAAATGATAGACAGATATCACAACTTAGTGCAGCTATAGACAAAGATTTAGAGGAATTACAGACAGGATTACAGCACCTCAAAGACTCAGTAGCATCTCTGGCGGAAGTTGTATTACAAAACAGAAGAGGTTTGGACCTCCTCTTCTTACAACAAGGAGGTCTGTGCGCAGCCCTGAAAGAAGAGTGCTGCTTTTACTCAGATAGGCTAGGACTTGTGGAAAACAGCTTGAGTAAGGTCAGAGAGAGCTTAGAAAAAGGAAAAAAGAGAGGGAACAACAAGAATCCTGGTATAAGAATTGGTTCTCCACCTCCCCATGGCTTTCTACACTCCTTCCTAGCCTTCTTGGACCACTCCTAGGCCTTCTCCTACTCATTTCTTTCGGCCCTTGGGCCTTTAACAAACTAACCACCTTTGTTAAATCTCAGGTAGATTCAGCTATTGACCGGAAGAGACATATATTTTACAGCAGGCTGCAGGAACATGACGCCCCTGAGCCCCCAGATAACCGGCTTCAGTTTACCGAAGATCTCCTTAAAGAACCCTGGTACCGGAGGTGGAAGAAGAGACTCTACTCCCCTTGCTGAACAGCCCACCAACCCCTCCCCTGCTTTCCCCATCCTTGAGCATCCTAGCTCCCATTATCCTTTGCGTCTGTTATTGATACTTTACCCTTACTCTGATTTCTATGAGTCTCCTCCACTATGCTCCCGACAGAGAAGCTGTGGACTGCGCCAATGACGGGAATATTGTGGCCCCATGACCTGGATAATCATGCCATTGGCTGCAGAGGTACCCAATGACGGGATTATTGTGGGTCCACCTACCCGAAATGCTGGAGGTGGGGGCCACCCACATAGCCTAAGACAGGGGCCCTGCCCACTTTCGGTACCAGGCATGGAGTCAGGCCACATAGCCTAAGACAGGCCAGCCACCTCCCCTTTTTAAATAAAAACGGGGGACATGCCGGAGACTGGAGACTGAATTGTCAGCTACTATCTTCTCCTTCTTCTTAGTTGTCAGGGGCACAATGGACCAATGCCCTTCCTGGGGGGAAGAGAGTACTAGGAAGTCCTGACCTGCTGACGTGGCTCTGCCAGCTCAGCGCTAGAAAGACTTCCTGGTCTGAGACTAAGCAGCCACCAACCAACCAGAAGGGGATACGACCCGGGATAGGGAATCGTGCCCTTTTTTGGTTTGGTCTGGAGGGGCTCGCACCAATGAGATGAAAAACTCCACCCCCAGGATATGACTTTGTAGTAATTGCTTATATAAACCCTCCCCTGGTGCAATAAAGAGAGACTGCTTGACACCAACTATGCTTTAGTCTCCTTCCTCTTCGTGATCCTGTTCCCAGGTCTCTTAGACCTTCCTCGAGCCCTGCTCCCCCGGCACTCTCCGGTTTCGGTCACCCACGTCTGTTTGGCCTGCAGGACGGGTCAGGTAACCACTGGGGATACAAAGAAAGACAAAAAGAAAAAAAAAGCTAAAGAAAATTAATTTAAGTACTAGACAATAGGTCCAGGTAATAGGGGAAAACAAAAGCAGGCCAGAGAATGAACTTCAGAAAATGAAGAAGAAGCCCACAACTTCCACATACACACATAATGTGAAATATAAATCATTTCGGCTCAGCATACCTTGTTTTCCTAAGCTTTAAATTAAAGAGAATAACTCTTAGCTCACAGATGTGATTTCTTTTAAAAAATAAAATGAGATCATAAATATAAAGAAATTTGTGAACATTAAACTATATATAAATCCAGGTATTATTGTGATTATTTTCGCATTGATTATAATTATATCCATCATCAATCATAACCACCATCATCATCATCATCATAAACTTTGATAGAGTTTCTTCATGCAGGACACACACATTCACACATACATACAAACATTCACAAGTTCATTTATATATGTATATATGGCTGTTTGTAAGTATGTATATAGCTACACATATGTATATACATAGGTATCATATGTAAGTAACACTGCAATAATTAACTTATTTGCATAATATTTTAAAGTATGCAAAGCATTTTATGCAAAATATGTCTTTGATAGTCATAATATTTTTCCAAATTTATTAATTTATTTCTTTTCAATTTTCAACAATCACTTCTGTAAGTTCAAAATTTTCTCTCCCTCCTTCCTCCCTCCCTCCTCAAGATGACATGCAATCTTAAATGGGTTCTACACAAGCACATTTTCACATTAGTTATGTTGCATAGAAGAATTAAAAAGAATGGGAGAAACCATAAGAAGAACAAAGCATAACCAAGGGGAGAATACTCTGCTTTATTCTGTGATCCAGTTCTATAGTTCTTTCTCTGGATGTGGACGGTATTTTGCATCATGAGTCCTTTAGAAATGTTTTAGGTCCTAGCATTGCTGTAAAGGGTTAAGTCTTCCAAAAATAGTCCTCCCACACTTTGATTGTTACTGTGTACAACGTTCTCATGTCTCTGTTCACATCACACAACATCAGTTCATATAAGTCTTTCCAGTTTCTACAAAGTCTGCCTCAAGCATAATAGTATTTCATCACATTCACATACCACGACTTGTTTAACCATTCCCCAATTGATGGGCATCCCCTTGATTTCCAGTTTCTGGCCACCACAAAGAGAGTTGCTATAAATATTTTTGTACATGTGAGTCTAGTCATAATACTTTTGTGAATAAAGGTCCAGAGATT
Source organism: Bettongia penicillata ogilbyi (assembly GCA_023548195.1). Lineage (NCBI taxonomy): Eukaryota > Metazoa > Chordata > Mammalia > Diprotodontia > Potoroidae > Bettongia > Bettongia penicillata. The sequence goes on along the minus strand of JAJHZJ010000514.1, from coordinate 9,605,560 downwards.
TTCTTGTTTCCAAGGCCAGCTCTCTATTCATTATGTATATATGCTTGTATATATGCATATGCATGCAAATTTATGTGTATATATGGACATATACATGCATGTCAATATCATGATTTTCCCAAAGTGCTTATATGGATGTCTGCATACATGGACACTCATTTGTACTATATTCATAAGGCATCTATTAATGGACACATATATGCATAACTAAATATTCATACATTGTAGCACCAACACTATATTCACAGAGCCCATGGTGGCCATGAATATCCTGGAACAATTCTGAATCGCGAAATACAACAGAATCTCTACATGGGAGAAAGAATCAAAACATTTACTCAGATACCAGAAAACTGAATTCATCATAATAACAAAAATCTATACGCAATTACAATGCAGAGAACAACACCAGCCCCAAGCCTTCCCCCTGCTAGGCTTCCCACAAACCAGCTCCATTAAAATAAATCACAAACAGGCTCTTTCACTCAAGCTAGCCAACTGCCTGCTTGCCTGCATCCTTCCTTGCTCTGACTAGACTCTGACCAATTTTCTATCAGCTCTGCTCTAGCTCTGCCTTTTCCTGTTCTCTTCTTCCTGCTCCCCGCTCCCTGTTTCATGAGACTTAGACTCATGTGGCTCAGGCTTCCATGTGACTTAAGCAGGTCGCATGGGCTTATTAATGGATGGGAAAGATCTCATTAAGAAGCAAAACTGTATTAACAACAGGAAAAAAATGCATTTTAATGAATAAATATATACATGCATTTTGAGCATGTTTATATTCATGAATGAATGAATTGAATAGTAGATAGAAAGTTGACTTTGAAGAGAGAAAACTTTGGACCCTATAACACAGGTAGCTATTATGAATATCTAATGAGCTAATTCATGTAAAAGTTCCATCTATTAATGGAAATATATGGTATGATATGATATGATGTGATGTGATATGATATGATATCATATGGTATGGTATGAGATGACATGATATGAGTGTGTTGTATCTATGTATGTGTATTTATATGTGTATATATATATCATGTATATATATCATATACATATATATTAGAATGAAAGATATGGATAGATAGATGATAGATAGAGAGATGATAGATCGATATTAAACACATAGTATGTGCTAGGCAATGTGCTAAGTACTAGGGATACAAGTGAAAACAAGCAAGACAGACCTTGTCATCAAGTTGGTTTATTTGCTTGTTTGTTTTATTATTTCTAATGGGAAAAGATAATGCAAAAAAGAGAGGTAAAATGGAAAAAAGAGGCACAGATGTGCTGGCATGCCTGGATATACCACTTAAGTGACATGGATGCTTGGAATTAAACAAGAAAAGGGCAAAGTTAATCCATAAAAGCCTAGCTTTGTTCCAGGGATGAAATATAATTTTCTAGTGGAAACAAAATTGATGCTTGGCTATAGAGGAGACAGGATTTGAACTCAGGGCATTCTGACTTCCAGGCCAGCATTCATCTGCCATGTGCCTTATGCCATTCATAACATGGGGTCATCTCCATTTGTCCTGATCTATATCTTGCCACTGGACTTAGCTGGCTCCAGAGGAGAAAGGGTGCCCTGCCCAAAGGAATGTAAATTTTGATCACTGAAACCTGGAAAGGTCTCTTAGGGTTTACAGGCTATATTTCATTCTTAAGAACTATGCCTTAAACCCAATTCACTCTGACTCTCATTGATTCTCCAACAATAGGTCCCAAACCAAGCCCCACTTAGTGGTCATTACTTGGTCCTTCATGATTCAGAGTGACTGTAAATAGCAATTGTTCCTTTTTTGTCCAGAAACTCTGAGTCTTCCCCTGCCTTTATTAGGTAAAAGAAGTTATTCTTTGCCTCACTTCTAACCTGAATGGTCATTGTTTCAGTAAAACTGAGACCTGGGGAATACCTTAGCTTAAAAAGACTAAGGTCTCCCACTGCCCATCTGGGGCCATCTCCAGTTGTTCTGATCTATCTTGCCACTGAATCCAGATAGCTCCAGAGGAGAAGGTGAGACTGGAGACTTTTTAATATCATCACTTAAATCCAATCCACTTGTAAGTCATAGGATAACCTTCCTGATGCCATATTCTCTTTGAGAAATAAGGACAAAACCAGTCACTCATAATAGTGTTAAGGATCGTAATAGTTATGGCAATAATAATCTTTCATTCATTTACTTTGTGAAAAGTCTATATCAAGAATAGTATTACAAAAGTCTTAATTGTTTAAAAAATGTTTTTCGTCTCTGTAATGATGAGGATAATGAGAATGAGGGTCTCGCTTTTCATCCCTCTTTCCTCCCCGCTCAAGGCTTAGAGATTTGCATGCATATCATAGGATGAAGTATTGTTTTCAAAGTGGTTGGCAAATATATGTAATTTGAATATTTATGTTAGCAGTCCTCTAAATCTTTAACTTACTTGTTTCAGATTGCAATATGAAAACATTAACCAATGACAAACCCTTTGATTACAATATTCTATTGAGTATATTTTAGTTAAACAGAAGTAAATAAATATGTTATACTAAACATACTATATGGATGGTGACAGTTTCTTTAAATTAATAAAAATTCAATAGTCATGAATTTTCAGAAGCATTTTTTCTGAAACTTTTCACATTTTACCCCTCAAATTGAAAACTGATGACAGAATTCATTACCAAAGTATCTCCTAGCTCATGAAATCTATTCTATAGGGAGATGCACTGAACCTCTAATTTCATTTATATGTGAAATTTAGCCAATTTAAGTCAGCATTTTCTCAGTGATTTACTATATGAGACAACTGCCTGCATTACTGAAATATTAAGTCATTGCCCAGGATCATTGAACTAATATGTATCAGAAATGGTACTTGAACCCATGTTCTCCTGTCTTCAGATCAACACCTTTGTAAATTTATTCTCTATTTCTCAGATATAATACAAGTAGCCCAATGACTTACCTGTCATTCCTACCCTCAATCTCAGTTAATAATAATATTAATAAAATTATAAATTGTGCTGTACTCATCTTAAAGAGATGGAAGTCTATTCATTTTTGACTGACAGTATGATGATTTCATCTATATACTAAGAAATGTCCCCTCTTCCTTTGGTGTAATGAAAAAAGTAAATATATCTTTACTTGTGATTTCAAACTCTGTGGCAGAGGAAAAAATGGTTTAAAAAGGTTTTTCAACTAAATTCTGTTAAACCTCTCTAGCTTCTCTTAAGTGAATTCATCAAAGCCATTGGCTCTGGCAGTTGGAAATTTGAGCATTTTGATATATTCATTTCCTGTCTGGCTTAAGGACTTGTATGAGATGAAAGTCTCAATTTTATTTTCCAGGATTATTTCCCTTGGTTGATATAGCATCAATAGATTTTCCACTGAGAACATTGAAAACTGAATTATGTCATAATCCTTCTGAAGACCTACACCCACATACCATAATTGCAATGATTATGTATAATCATATATTTAATATTCATTATACGTCTTCCTAAGTGAAACTGTTACAAGTGATTGGCATATAATCAGAGCTACATCTGAGAAAAGATGGTCAGTTTACCCTATAAAAATTAATCCAATTAAAAAAAGGAAAAAAGAAAATTTTCATACTTTCTAAATTTTTGGTCATATTAAGATCTTAATTTATAGGATGATAGTGGATCAGGTTCAGGAAGTGAACTTAGGAGTCATCTTATTCAGTCCCCTCAGTTTATAAATAAGGGAACAAAAACCCCAAAAGATCACGACTTGATCACACTCATACAAAAATTAAATCCTAGTGTTTGGATTTGAACCAAATTCCACACATCCTCATCATAATCCAAATCATGGCAAGTATTTTGACATAAAATGATGCAATGTACACTCATGAAACCTTGATAGCATTTATCAAAACTTTTATTCTTTTCTAGTTGGCTCTCCTTCATATGTCTTCTCCTAATTTACCAAAAAAAAAATCAATTATCAGCCATGAGCCTCTGCCTTCAATGTTCTTCTCACTAAATTGCTCCGTCATTAAAGATTCTTTCATCATGCCTCATGTATGAGAGGGGAGTCTGTCCTTTCCCTTTGCTAAGAGCAGCACCTCCATCTGTACAAGATCCTAGCATCATAGATTTAGTATCAGCAACTAAATGCACTCCTTAATGAGTGCATCAAGTGCACTTAAGTGATTCTCCTTGATGAGAATCACATTCAAGATAGAATTTCCCTTTGTTGATCCTTTCACCCTTTGAAGACTAAAATTTTCAGTAAAGTATGTCAAGAAATGTTTGGCATTTAGAGTGAGAATGAGCAAGAGACTGAAAAAGAAACTCGAAGAGACAGAGACTGAGAAACTGAGACAGAGAAAGAGAGCACTAGAGATCTCTAGATCACTGATGTCCACCATTATTACCATAATCATGCCACTATGCCAGGCTTGTATTTCTTGAGTTTCTTCCACTTCTTTTTCTGTCCAAGTAGTCTGTTGGCTATTTCAAATGCAATTATTTCTCTTTTTCTGTCTGTTAGTCTTCACTCAAATGCTCCTCCTCTAGGTCCTGCCTGTTCTTACATCTCCTTTCCATAATAAACAGTATCCCCCCCCACCTCGCAATTACTTCTATCTCTTTTGTCCGGGTATACTTATCTAGTCATACCCCAATCGTGGAGTTCATTGCCCAGAAGGCTGAGGGATACCTATTAATTCAATTTTTTTCTATGAAATTTGCATGACTATACTAGTTTATTCCTGCTTATTAACAATTTTAGATACTTTGTATTGATATTGAATTAATGATTTTTATTAGTGATTTTTCTTGTTTTTTTTTCTCTTTTTCAATTTCAAATGATTTCAAATACTAGTCTTTTTTTTCAGTTTAGTTAGGGGTTATTCTATGTAGATGCTGTCTAATGGTCTCTCAGTAGATATTCATTGATGGTTTTCTCCCTTCTTAATCCATTTTAATTTAAAGTTTATTTTTCTCCATTCAGTTTGCAAGGCAATAGACAAATACATTCTTACCATCCTTTGTTAGGTTCTCAATATCCCCTGACCAGAAGTCTATCATTAACATGTTTTATGGCATGATCCAAAAATGAAAGCCAAGATGAATAGCTGATAATTTTCAGATTTTATTCTCTTCTTTATTTTTAAAAATCTGAATTTTTCCTGATTTCAGTTTCTTCATTTTTACAATGAGGTATCTTTCAATGCTAAACATTGATCTTGTGAATCAATAATTATAAGGAGCATTGTAGCCATGATGCCAGAGTAACAGCATGAACTTTTTAGAGCGCTCATGCCAAGCTCATCCAAATACCTGTAAAAAATGTCTCTAAACCAATTCTGCAGCTTCATAACCCACAGAATGATGGAGTGAAACAAATCCAGTCCAAGACTGCCTGGAAGGTTGCCAGGAAGTGTCTATCACACCATGATGGGAGCAGAACGCAGTGCAATGTAGGTCACACTGGCACAGACAGGACCTGAGAAGGCCTTGGGAGCACTAAATCTCTCCCACCTTCCAAACTTTATGACTACAAGAAGCTGAAGACAAACTGGAAAGTCAGTGGAAAAGGCCTGGGGGACCTGTATAATAGTAGAGTGTGGCCTGGCCCCAGCCCCAGGGTGGTGGAGGGGTTGAGGGAATGGAAGAACCAGCACAGCAGGGGCAGCTGCAACCACTGTTTTTGGAGCTCCAGGCCCACAGATTGTGGGAGCATCAAGTGATTGAGAGTAAACTCCCCACTCCCACTGGAAGCAGAGAACTACCTTGACAAAGAGCTCAAAAACCAAGTAACTGGCTGGGGAAATGAGCAAAAACCAGACAAAGAAATAGACTATAGAATCTAACTTTGGTGACAAGAAAGACCAAAACTTGCAAACAAAAGACAATAAAATCTTCCATGATAGTCACGTTGTGTAAGACTAACTGAATTACCCTCCATCCTATCCTGCCCCTCATTGTTTCTATTCTGTCTTTTGATCCTGTCCCTCCCCAAGTGTTGACTTCAAATTGCTCCCTCCTCCCTTTGCCCTCCCTTCCATCATCCCCCCCCTTGCTTATCTCCTTCTCCCCCACTTTCCTATACTGAAAGACAGATTTTCATACCAAAATGAGTGTGCATTTTATTCCTTCCTTTAGTCAAATGTGATGAAGGTAAACTTCTTGTTTTTTTTTTTTTCTCAGCTCTCCTCTTTTGCAAAACTACATAGATATGGCCTATATTGAATTGCCTGCCTTTCCAAAGGGAATGGGTGGGGAGGGAGGGATGGGGAGAATTTGGAACTCAAAGTTTTAGGAACAACTGTTTAGTATTGTTGTTGCTACTAGCAAAGAAGACATACAGTTAATGAGGAATAGAAAGTCATCTGGCCCTACAGGATAAAAGAGAAGATGGGGACAAGAGAAGGGAGGGATGACAGAAGAGAGGGCAGATTGGAGATAGGGAAAATTAGATTGCTTGGTGTATTGGGGTGGAGGAAGGGAGAAAAGGGGAGAAAAGTTGGAACCCAAAATTTTGTGAAAACGAATGTAAAAAGTTAAATAAATAAATATTAAAAAAAAAAAAGACAGTAAAGTCAATGCTCCTCCATCCAAAGCTTCCAAGAAAAATACAAATTGGTCTCAGGACATGGAAGAGCTCAAAAAGGATTTTAAAAATCAAGTAAGAGAAATACAGCAAAAATTTGAAAGAGAAATGAGAGTGATGCAAGAAAATCATGAAAAATAAGTCAAGTGCTTGCAAAAGGATACTTCCAAAATATGCAGAAGAAAATAATATTTAAAAAATAGACTAACCAAAGTGACAAAAGAAATCCAAAAAATCAGTTTGGAGAAGAATGCCCTAAAAAGCAAAATTGGCCTGATGGAAATGGAGGTCTAAAGTTCACTGAAGAAAATGATTCCTTAAAGATTAGTATGGAGCAGATAAAAGGTAATGACTTCCTGAAAAATAAAGAAATTATGAAATAAAACCAAAGGAATGAAAAAATAACAGACAATGCAAAATATCTCATTGGAAAAACTATTAACCTGGAAAATAGAGCAAAGGGAGATGAATTTGGATGCTGTATGAAAGTTCTCATAGTACAGGGAAAAACTAAATAACAATAAACACTTATTAAAATGCCAATCTGTGAAGATCATTATAATAGTCACTCCCAGAGATACAAAGTTTAAATAAAATGTGGGTTATGCTCTCATAGTGTTTAGAGTTGATAAAAATAATTTACCACTAGTGCTAAGCTTAGCTACTTGACAGTCATGCTACTTTGTTATCTTATAGTTGCAAGGGAGAGAACTCACATATTCAAAACTTTGAAAAATATGTGAAAAAAGTCATTTGCATGAGCAAGATATAACACTATAATCATATTAGAAAAGTAAAATCAACTGAAAGGAGGCAGTGTGGTGGCTACAGAGAAGTCAATATTATAGAAATTTGAGAGATTAATGAATGTATACACGTGTAGTCATAACTGTCAATATATTCAGGGCCAAAAAAAGGAGCTCAATATCCCTGTGAAGAATATTGTATTACTCCACAAAAGGCAAAATATTACTGGATAATTAATTATAACAAGTTTCACAAGCATTTTATGCAATTCATTGTATGTTCTTCCTAGAGAAAGCAAGATTTCTCCTAGACCTTGAGTAGAGCAATACTAAATTTACCTGTAGTCTTTTGCAGTGATATCAAGCTCTCTAGAAGAACAATAAAATAAGAAGAGCCTGGAACCCTGATCCCATATCTTATAAGATAATATTGGCACCAACACAAATAGGTGTAATATGCACTATGACATGAAAACTGCCATAGAAAAAAACCATGTGAAATCTGAGAGGGGAAGGAAATTATAGACTAAAAATCTCAAGGAAGATGTTTTGGAGGATTTTAATTTTAAATTTTAGTTGAACTTTAAGTGATGTGGAGGAATTCACCAAAGAAAATGAAGAAAGAAAAGTATTTCAAGTATAGTAGTGCATAAGAAAAGGAGAGGAAACTTGCAAAATAGTAAACTTGACACACAAGGATATCAACAATTGCAGAGAATAGATAAGAATGGAGAACAACAAAGACGTTTATTTCCCTCTCCCACCCTCAGTTCCTGGGATGGGTTAGTAGCACAGACATTCAAACTCTGATCCAAGTTCCCTAAACCATACAAATCTCAAACATATGTAGAGTTTTGGACAAAGTGCTATCATGACACTAAAACATAGTGCCATCACCTTTGAGGCAAAGCAGTAGGATAGGATAGGTCACTAGAATGAGAGTATTTTCTGAGTTGCCTAAAAACTAATGAGGAATGAAGGGCAGGGACCAAAGGAACATAGGTCTAGATATGTCAAATTAGAGCCACAACCAAGTAGAGGTTGTCTCCACAATGGAGGAGGGGTTGTCGCTATAATATTTAAGTCACAGAAGAGATATAATATGGGACTGTGCATTTGTCAAATTGGTTTCCACTGGATCTAAAATCGAAAGGTTTTGCAAAGTTGTAATAGTATGATATACCTTTATTTTTGGAAGGGGAGGAGAGATGTGGAGATTAGTATAGTTTGTTAGGAATAGAGATTTAATAGAGATGAACATGCAAAAAGGCTGGAAAAGTAAAATCATGGCAAATAATTGTAGGTCTTCAATGCCAGGCAGAGAAGTTTGAATTAAATTTTACAGTCAATAAGGAGGTATTGAAGATTTTGGACAGGACAGAGTAGTCAGAAATATGTATAAGAATTACTTGGCCAGCCATGCAGGATGGATTAGCAGGTAGAACAGAGCAAAGTCAGAAAAACCTGGAAAGAGGCAACTTCAAAAGTGAAAGTTGGCACCACAAGGTAAAGGAATTTGGAATATATATATATATACACACACATATGGGAGAGACATGACTTGGTTTATTATAAAACATAGGGGAGGAGGAGACAATAATTTCTACAAGGTAGAAGACTTTAGAAGACTTTTTTCTTATTTAAATATCAGAAATTTATTTGAAAAATGTGGAAAATGGAAACATTTACATTTCAGAAATGCTATGCTCAGGAGTATATGGAGAGAAAAGAAAAAACTTTCCTTAGCCAAGCATCATTTTATCATATGTCCACAAGTAAAAAGGTCTATACTCCTATGTACTTAATTGCATGGAACTGATCTGTCTTCAGTCTTTTATTCAGTGAAAATGCCTTCTCTGGGTTATTTTGTTGTCATTAGTGGTTTACAATCAAAGAAAAACTACATGCAACTAAATTTAGCCAGTGAAGAAAACAGAAATGGAGAGCTCTGCTGTTATTTGACACATCCAAATGCACTTAACAATAATGTTGGCATCAATACCTTCCCAGAATCCAAATATGAATGAGTAGCCACTGACTTTTTCTCCATAATCTTACTTGAAGAATGAAAAGGCGGACCTTGGGAGCTTAGTCTCATTGTAGAATACTCAATGTTGCTGAAGATTCTGAATGTTGCTTTTTTCTTTAGGGAGATGATCACTCTATCCACTCCATCCCATTCCATGCTAATTCTTTAGACTAGGAACCACTAGAAGTTTTTACTTACATTTAGATGAGTCTTTTTGTAAATTTTTAAATTTTAAACAAATACACAATAAGAAAAATAAATGTATATTCTAGAATTAAAATAATACAAAATAAGAAAAGAAAAAAAGCATTGCCATGTGCACCTCAGAACATGAAAGAGGATTCAAAATGTATAGCAATGAATCTGTTTCAAGAAAGCTTATGTAATTAATATTAAATGTGTTGAGAGTTGTCTATCTTTTCTGTTTCCTTGTAACTTTTCTTTTGTTCTCTGCTATGTGCTTTTTACTTTGTTTTTCCCCCCTTCCTCCCCCAATATACTTACATATGCTTATACATAAGTAGTATATATATATTTAGATATTAATAATCAGTCATATATAGACACATACATTCATATACATCTATGTAAGACTACTATACTTCTTTATCTTGTTTCTTTGAGAGTGGATAATTTCTTCTTATGTAAGTCCAAGTCTTTCCATATTTTCCCAAGTCCACCAACTCATCATTTCCTATACCACAGCAACAATCACACCTTATATTGTCTACATTTTAAATAGTCCAAAACAACATTGACAGATATGGCTGACATAGAGCATAGCTTCCCTATTTTTCTCTTTCGGTTAAATCTGTTTTAGCCTTTACTTTTTTCAAGATCATGATAACTACCACTGATCCTTTTACCCTAACAAATTCTGCTCCTGATCTTTATCTTATATTTCTGTGTGTCTCTTGTTTCTATCCCTCCTGACTCCTTTATTTTGCTTCTACTTGCTACCTTGCCCTCCTATTATTTAACCTACCTCCTTGCAAGGATCTTTCCTTTATCCTCCCATTCCCATGATGTAAACAACCTTCTGTGCCCCTCTTTAACCTATTCCTTCACCCTCTCCTTTAAAGGTCCCTCCCTTATCCTCTTGCCCCTCCCTATCCTCTTAGCAAATTTAGAAGACTTTTATACTCTTCTAAAAACACACACATCCATTCCTGATGAAAGTAGGTTTCCAGAACTACCATCCCTCCTCCCCCATCTAATATCTCCATGTCAGTTCTTCCTCTCATACCACATTTGGTACAGGATTATTACTCATTTTAACTGTTCCTAAATGATTTTACCTATTAAAAACATATCATACTCAGATCTACCCCAACCTTTCTTATGAACTTCCCAATAATTAATAACAATCTTAGACATATTTTACATACATAAAAGGTAAACAATGTGTCCTTACTGTATCCATTGTAATTAACCTTTGGTATGCACCTTATGTTTCTCCTGGCTCTTGTGTTTCAAATCTGTTAAATTCAAGTTGTTTGTTTTTAGATGAAATCCAGAAAGTTTGACAGTTCAATAAATATCCATTTTCTTTCATTCAAGATTAAGCTTAGCTTTTCTGGGTAAGGTATTTTCAACTGCAACCTATTTTGCTCTTTGTTGTATAGTATTCCAAGACTTGGTAGTCTTTAGTATCACCACTCTTAGGTCTTGTGGGATTCTAATCATGATACTACCATATTTAATTTTATTTTCTTGTAGCTCATACATAATATTTTAACTTTAAACTGGAGGTTTCAGAATTTAACTATGATATTGCTGTGGTTATTTTTTGTAGAATCTCTTTCAGGTGGTGATCAATCAATTCTTTTTCTGCTTTTTCCTCTTGTTCTAATGTTCAGGACAATTTTCTTTCATTATTTCTCATATTATTATGTCAAGATTCTTTTTTCAGTCGTAGCTTTCAGATAGTCTGATTATTCTTATGTTTTCACTTTTTGAACTGTTCTCTAGATTAGTTGTTTTCATATATTCTTCTTTTTTCATTCTTTACATTTTGCTTTATTTCTTGATCACTTATAACTTGACTGGCTTCCCCTTCCCCAATTCAGATTTTCAAGGAGTCATTTTCTTACTTAAGATTCTGGATCTCATTTTCTAATTGGATGACTTTCTTTTCATAATCTTCTTGTTTTTTCTTGGAGTGTTCATATTTTTTCTTAGTTTTTCCTCAATATCTCTCATTTTATTTTTAAAGTCTTTTTAAATTTCTTTATGAATTCTTTTTAGGCAGGTGACCATTTGATGGTACTCTTTGGGGTAGAAAAAGATTTCTTTGCTTCATAATCCTCTTCTGAAGGTGAACTCTAGCTTGCTATATTCTAATAAGAACTCTTTTTGGGGATGGAGCCTTTGAACTCAGATTCTCCAGTTCTCCCCTCTGGCCTGGAACTGAAATAAAGACATCCAGTCTCCTGTAAATAACCACATCCAGTAGAGTCCCTGTCCCATTTCTTCTGCACTCACTGCACATGTGATGATTCTTTCTTGTTACCAGCCAAATTTCCACAGTCCAGCTGGTATTACTTGTAAGAAGAGATTCTCTTGATCTTTCCTTGTTCATACCCCAACTTCCCTCACTCTCCTAGGGGTAAAGGTTCCTGCGGCTGGGGCCAAGGCAGCCTCCCAATCCAGCTACTTGTTTTGAAAGTGAACCTAGCCTGCAGTGGTTTACTTACAGGAACCAAACCTCATCCTGAAATGTTTCTTCAGATCTTCTCTGACTGTCCCAGAAGGATCACTGCTCTCCCCCTACTCTTATTTGTTTTTAGCACTTTATATTTGTCCTGAGGTACTATTTTGTCATGTTTGTTGGAGAAATCTTCAGAGCTTGGTTTTTTCTGATCTATTCTGCCATCTTCCCCAAATCCTCTCTTAGACGATTCTTAACTTTGCAATCGTACTAAACTTTCTACATCAGAAAAAGAGTCATGGTTACAGCTATAAATTCGTAGCTGCATATGTAAATAACCTTGCATTGAAATGATAGATTATTTTTAAACATTCATAACTCCTTCCACTTCTCTGGTCTTAGAATTTTGCATTTATATCATTATTAGCATAATAAAATCAGTATTCATGAGAGGAATATTAAACCAAAGGAAAGAGCAGATTAGGGAAATAGATTGTGTATATGCCAAAATTGAGGTTCTTGTGAGCCATGAGCAAAGCCTTTAGGGATTTGAGGGATATTAATCCTGTACTCAGAACAGCAATGAGAATTAGAGAGATAAATTTAAGAATTATCTACATAAAGGTTATAACTTAAGACATGGTAATCACAGAATGGAAAAGGAGATTACGTAGAGAGAAAAGAAAATATGGCTGAGAATAGAGCTACCTAGAACACCTGCCTTAAGAGGTTGAGAATAATAATAGGAATGAATGAAAAATCTAGTGATGAAAGAAAGAGAAAGAAAGTATTGAAACAGAGAATAATGTATCATGGAAACTAAACAAATGAGGAAATTTAAGATCTAGTAGGAGAAAGCAATCAAATTTGTTGATGTTACAGAAAATTATACATAAAAACAATGATTTGGTATTGAGGAAATTTATGATGTTTGTGAGAACTATTTTCATTTGAATTTTGGAAAGAAAGGTCAAATTATTGTGGGTTGCGTTGCATGTAGATAATAAGGAACTGAAGAAAGAATAGTGGATTGTATAGGATTTGGGACATGGAGAAGAAAGAGATAAGATTTAAATACCACTTCTAACACAAGCAAGCTGTTGACAAGTGACCACATCTCTCTCAGCCTTGGTTTAATCCTCATAGAATGGGGATAGTACTACCTGTAGTACCTATTTCACAGAGTTGTGATGTTAAAGCAAGATGATCTGCATTAATTACTTTCAGAACTTTTAAGTGGTCCCTAAAAATAATTATTGGAAGCAGCTTATTTTTTTTAAAAGTGACACTGAACATGAGGGAATAAAAATAATAGCAGTTTTAAGTTTCTTTATTGGGAAGGCCTCATCATTTATGTAGGCAGATTCAAAGAACAGAGTAGAAATGGAAAGATGGAACAGAAGCGATAAATGATAAATTGAGCAGAAAGAGCAGAGTCTAGAGCGTAAGTTGAGGAATTAAAGTATTAGAAATTGCTTCTTCCACTAGACTGTGATGTAGGAAGGAGAGATGTTCAAAAACACTGAGAAGGAATGGAGACAGGAAGCTCAAAGAACTCACCAGAGATAGGCTTGCTAGCTTCGGTATAGTAAGAAGGGGGTCCTTTGCTGTGAGTGTGAGAGGTCAAGGAGAGTTTGCAGACATGATAAAAGAGTAGCTACGATAGGAAATGAAATAAGGAGGTGTTACAATGGATAGTGAACTGGGCCTGGAATTAGGAGGTCTCTTCCTAAATTCAAACCTGACCTCAAGCACCTATACCACAGAGCATGTGACCCTGGGTAAATCAATTAACCCTGTTTTCTCATTTTCTTCATCTGTAGAAAGAGCTGAGAGGAAAGGACAAAAACAGGTCAGTATCTTTGCCAACAAAATCCACAAAAGGAGTCATAGCCACATGACTGGGAATGTTGAACAATAATAACTGTAGGAAATAAGAAAGGGAGCCGACTAGACGATTAACAAGAGACATGAATGTCAGGAAGGCCAAGCTGAAGGCATGTTGCATATAATTTATATTAAATGATATCAGATTGTTCACAGACATTTTCCAGAAATATAGTCCTGAGAGCAGGAACAAATAAATCAAATGGCAAGAATTCCTATGGGCTGATCATTAGCAGAACAGGGAAAAACATAGAAGACCAACAGGTTGAGAGTTTCTAGTTTTGGCATAAAAAAAATAATTGAAGTTATTGACCATGGAGTTGAATGATTAAAGAGTCAAGTGAAATCAGAGTGGATGAGATGAGTTATGGGAAGAAGAATGGATCCGTATATTATAGGGGAAAAATTGTAAGATCATTCTGAGAGGGGGTGAGAAAGTTATGGCAATGGGGTGGGATTTTAGAATTTAGGATTTGGGATACATTACTACTCCAGTCTAAAATTTCAAGATACAGGAACAAAGCCCCACACTCAAGTAATACAGATGTTTAGTTTTATTGCAAGAGTTGTATTTGTTTCTTTGTTGTTTTAGTTTTAATGGTATGGCAAACGAAGTGCTTATTCTGTTTTTCTGCTCACTGGCACTTCAACATTTGACTTGGTCATAGCATAAAAATAATACATATTTCAGAAGAAAGGAGCCCTGTCCAGAACTAGAGGATGTATCTCAGTGGTGCTCAAAGTCAAGACTAACACTGTTTTATACTCAGAGATAGAAAATGAAAAGTAGGTGTACTTTCAATGATCACAAAAACAAATTAGAGAAATGAAAATGTCAGTGACAGCAAGTCAGGAGAAGGGAAGATTCTGGTTGGTAAAATAGCTTTATCATTCTGTGGCTGAATTATATGAACTCACTGGGTCTCTTGATATTCAATTTGGTCATTACTTCATAATTTTTCTCCTTCGTGGGATAGCTTGTAACAGAAGGGAAGCAATTCCTTCTGATGAGGAGGTCTTCTATAATCATGTTTGATCATTGTGTTGACCATAATTCTTACAGCTTCCAAAGTTTTGGCTTTAGAGGATTATGGCTAATGAACAAGTTGTTCTCTGCTTACTTCATTCTTCATCAATTTATAAAACTTCCAAAATTTTACAATAAAGATATTATAGATATAATATTATAGTATAGTACTGATGTTATAATGTATTCTCATTTTGGTTACTTAGGCCCCAGTTGAAGGGCATTTTATTCAAGACTAGGATTACTTTTTTGCCATAACAAAAGAGATGCTATAAATATATGTCCTTTTTCCTCTTTCTCTTGTCTCTTTTTGGTGTAAACCTAACAATGATATGACTGGTTGAAAGGGCATATACCATTTAGCAGCATTTAGTATCTGATTCCAATTTTTTTTTCCAAAATAGTTGAACCAGGGGACTGATCTGGAGCACAGCACACTTTGTGGAGGGTTTGGAAGTAGCTGCAACAGCAACAGCAGCTTCTTCAGCTCTCAACCCAAAGACAGTAAGAGGGTTGGATAGCTGCTCAACACTAGATTACAGGGGACCCTTTAATGGTAGTGGATGAAACTGATGCTGATTGGCAATACTATTGCCCAAACACCTTTCTTAGTTGAACTTGTAGGGTAGAAAGGAATATTTCTGATTGGTCATAAGGGAACAGGGACCCTGTCACACCTTCAAGACAGAGAGGAGTATTAGTGTTTGTGGCTTCAGGAAAGCAGGGGACCTGGGACAGTTCCAAAGTTAAAAGAAGCTCTAGTGCCTATAGCTACAAGAGTGCAGTGACCTTTCCTGGGTAAAGACTAGCCAGTGGAGCAGTGACAACACCTCTTATTTAGCAGAACCAAAAACTTGCAGAGTCCCAGGAAAAACTCTGAAAACAGTAGCAAAAAAGCCTGAAGCTTGAGTTAGTGTCTCCCTAGCCTTAGGAGAGCAGAGCTCGCTTTTAACATAAAGTTCAAAGTCAAGAAATAGATTGGAAAAAATGAGCAAACAACAATACCAATAACAACAACAAAAGAACTTGACTGTAGGAAACTACTTTGGTGATAGAGACGACTAAGACATGAACTTAGAAGACAATAATGAAAAAAAGTCAGAAACAAAACCTTAAAGAAAAATGTTAATTCGACCCAAAACCAAGAAGAATCGCCAGAAAAGTTAAAGGAAGAGATAAGAATGATAGAGGAAAAATTGGGAAAATAAATGGGAGTTTATTGGGAAAACATTGGGAAAAAAGAAAATTAATGATAGGTAAAACAGGCAAAAAATAAAGAAAATCACATCTTAAATGACACAAGTGACCTAATGTTTACAGAAAGGGTATAAAAATTCACTGAACAAAAGTGCTCCTTAAAAAGCAGAATTGGTCAAATGGAAAAAGAAGTATTTCACCTCATGGAAGATAATAATTCCTTAAAATTTAATGACTTCATGAGACTTCAAGAAACAATAAAACAAAGTTAAAAGAATGAAAAAAAATAGAAAAGAATGTGAAATGTCTATTTGAAGTAACAACTAAACTGGAAAGTAGATCTAGAGACATAATTTAAGAATTGTTGGATTACCTGAAAGCCATGACCAAAAAAAAAGAAAAAAAAAGAGCCCAGACACCAAAATGGTTGAACCTATTCATAGGTGCACCAATAATGTCATAATTGTCTTTGGCTATTTGATGAAAGAAAGTGAAACTAAAAATTTCTTTTGTTTCACTAATTATTAGTAATTTGGAGCATTTCTTTGCAGCTATTAATAGCTTGGATTTGTTTCTTTGAAAACTGTCAATTCATATGCTTAAAACAGTTATTTATTTTGTGGATTTTATTCTTCTAAATTCACATTAATTACTCATTTATCTTAGAACTGAGACTATTATCATGCCCCATATTTGTTTTAACTCCAAAAACACCCTATTTGATAAATTCATCCCTGGTTATGGCTAAACTTCTTCAGAAGGTCATATGTAACCAAAGGCTTTCATTCTCTTAACTTTACAATTTGTCTTTTCATTTCATTATTCAACTGATATTCTTCTATCCAAATTATTAATAATCCCTTAATTGTCAAATATAAGGACCTTCTTTCAGTCCTCAAAATTTTTTAATTCTCTGAAGCCTTTTCTACAGTCAAGCACACTGTACTCCTTTATACTCTCTTTTCCCTAAGTTATTTATGACGCTCCCCTCCTTGCTTCTCCTCTACCTGACTTAGATGCTCCTTATATGTCTCCTTTGCTGGATCTTTTTAACCATGAGGGTTCCCAAACACTGTCTTGGGCCTCTTTCTCATCCTGGAATAAAATCTTCCATTTCCTGTTGTTGAGCACTTTCTCTGACTGTTTCCATTGTCCCTATGCCTGGAATACTCCCCCACCTCTTTCTCATTTCCTAGTCTCCCTGACTTCTTTCAAGGCTCAGTTAAAGCCAGTGTATCCGTAAGAACCCTTTCCCAAGTCTTCTTTTTCCTCTCTTTTTAAATTTTGTTTTTAATCTATGGAATAAAACAAGCATTTCCATAATATAGTAAAATAAAAAAGATGATTTGCACAAGAAACTGCAAATCTACTATGCAAAACATAGTAAGAAATAAAAATTCTCATTCTTTGGAATATATACCAAAATTATCATGCATTTTTTACTTTTTTTTTATTTTCTCCCCCCCAAACCAGAGATGGCTACCATACACATACGTGTGTGTGTGTGTGTGTGTGTGTGTGTGTGTGTGTATGCAACATTATTCTGTAAGTACTTCTATTTTCAGTTCTTTTTCTGGATGAAGATAGCATCTTTCTCCTTATATCTTTCATAGTTAATTTGGATATTTATATAAGACAAAATAACTTATTCCCTCAAAGTCTTTAGTAACATAATAATACTGTTACTGAATACAGTGTTCTCTTATTATGCCCAAAGGTCATACAAATTTTAATAACTCTTTGGGCATAATTCCAGATTGTTCTCCAAAATGAGTGGGTCATTTTACAATTCCACAAACAGTGAGTACATCCCAATTGTTTCCACATCCTCTCCAGCATTTGTTACTTTCCTCTTCTATCATGTTAGCCTATCTGCTAGGTATAAAATGATAGTCAAAGTTGTTTTAATCTACTTTTCTCTAATAAATAATGATTTAGAGAATTTTTGTATGACTATAAATTGTTTTGATTTCTTCATTGGGAAACTATCTGTTCATATCCTTTCACCATTTATCAATTGAGAAATGACTCATATTCTTATAGACTTGACAAAGATCTAATTGACTATTTGTGAATTTCCCTCCATCTTATTTTTGCTCACTATTTTCTTTGTTATCCTCTTTTTACCCTATCCCGGTTACCTTATCTTTTCTCCTTATGCCCTTATTCCTTATTTTCCCACCCCTCTCAAATGCCCTCCCTCATCTTCCTCCTACCCTCCTAATCTTATTCTATACGCCCTTTCAGAAGTCCCTCTCCCAATCTATCCTCTAGTTTTCTCGTCTCTCTAGAAGTTCAGAAGACTTCTGAACCTCTTCATACGTACGCTTTATTTCCTCTTCCACCCAAGTGACAGTAAGGTTCCAACATTACCAGTCTTCTAACCCTATCTGCTTCCTCTGTATTAGTTCTTCCTTTCACGTACTGTTTTCATAAGATAATTGCTCCTTTTTTATCTTTTTAATTCTCAATTATTTTAGAATCACCCCATATATACAACTCAGCCACAACCTTCTTTGCATATTACTTTAGTAATTTAAACAGTTTTAAGAATATTGATAACATTTTCCTATATCATAAGTAAACAGTTTAATCTTTATCAGTGTTTAAATTAGTTTTAATGATTTCCTTTTCTCTGAGCAACCAAACACTGACATAATTTTCCATAAGCCCTCATGACTAACAGTGTCAAAGGTTTTGGTCAGAACTAAAACTTGTGCACCGACCTCTGTTCTGCTCCTGGCATTTTTCCTGGAGTTGTCGGGCAGCAAACACCATATCAACTGTTCCTCTGTCGTTTATGAAGCCACACTGATTCTAAGGTGTATGCCTATCTTCCAGGCAAAGGATCAGCCTATTAAGGAGGACTCTAGCAAAAATTTTGCCAGCAATGACTAAGAGAGAGATCCCCCTGTGATTGTCACAGGACAATTTATTCCTTTTACCCTTACAGAGATGGACAATGGAGGCATCCTTGAACTCCTGGGGGATAACCTCCTCTTGCCATACAACCTGGAAAATTTAAGTCAGTTTTTTGTATGAGCAATTGTCCCCCTACCTTGTAAATCTCAGCTGGAATAGAATAAGCACCAAGTGCTTTGCCACATGAAATGAGCCCTAATGGCCCTCCAAACCTCTTCTTCAGTTGGAAGTTCAGCTAGGAGGGAATGATTTTAACCTGAAGTAAATGGTCAATGGCCTCAGCATTGAGTGATGATGGTCTGTGAGAAAACTATGGAAGTGTTCAGCCCATGTCCTTATCACTAATCAATGTGGCTCCATCAGCACTGAGTAGTTGTGATGTACCATAGGTTTTTGGTCCATAAAACTTTCAAGGAATCATAAAAGAGCTTTGGATTGTTACTATCAGCATAAAACTGAATTTCATCTGCCTTCTTACTGAGCCAGGAATCATGGACCTCTCTAAGCTTTGCTTGTATTTTGTTTTTGATGGAATTAAATGCTGCCTTCTTAGATGTAGATAAGCTATCCTGCTGGTAAATCCCATGGAGTTCTAGTTTTTCATTCAGCAGCGTCTGAATTTCCCCATCATTTTCATCAAACCAGTCTTGGTTTTTGTGAGTGTTCTGACCCAGGTGAGCAAATGCAGTGCTTTACACCAGATCTCTCAGAGCTGCCCATTCCTTTTCTACACCACTGTTGCCAACTGTGTGTTGGCTCAACTTGCCCTCCAAGTCAGCAGCAAACTGTTCATGCTCAGAGAAGAACTCTAATTTGTTGATATTAATTCTTCTGGTATTCATTTTGCCTTGGGGGTAGTGAAGAAAGGACACAAGGACACTTTCAAGGTCTCTCGCAAGAACTTTGGATTGTACTGTGCAACATGGGAGCACTGGCACAGAACCGCTCAGCATGGCATGCCCACATAAGAAAAGGTGCTGTGCTCTTTGAGCAAAGCAGAATTAAGTCAGCATAACGTAAATGTAGGATGTGCAAATTTGGGATATCCACCCCAAATATTCACATAGACTATCTGTGCCCAACCTATGGTAGAGCATTCTGAGCTTGTATTGTTCTGATCAGCCAAAACAACTGAAATTTCACTTTATAATGATGATGTCCTTTTGGTCCTCTTCAAAAATGAAAGACAACCACCAAACAATCAATAATTTCCTTATATTTCTTCTAGATCATTTATATCAAATTTTACATTGAATTATGGTCTTTTTGTTACAAACCCCTGAAAGTTGTTCATTTCATCAAATTTCCATTTTTTTCCATTCAAGTTTACACTAAACTTTGCTGGATAAGTTATTCTTGGATGGAATATTGCAGTATTTTCTTTTTAGCATGATGATTTTGAAACTTAACTATGACATTCTTAGTAATTTTCTTCCTAGAATATATTTCCAGTGATGATTGATAGATTCTCTCTATTTCTACTTTACCTTCTTCTCCTTCTTTTAGAACTTCAAGAAAATTTCCTTAATAATTTCTTATGATATTGTATAAAAATTTTTTGTTTATCATAACTTTCATGTAGTCTGACAATTGTTACACTATCTCTCCTTGATCAGTTCTCCACACCATTCATTTTTCCAAAGAGATAGTTCAGATCCTCTTCTGTTTTTTTCTAGTTTTATTATATCTTGTTGTCTTATAATATCATTTGATTCCACTTGCCCAATTCTAGTTTTCAAAGAATTATTTTCTGCTTAAGATTTTGTTTCTCTTCTTCTAATTGGATATCTTTTCTTAATTCTATTGAATGGTTTTTGTTTGTTTTTTTCTATTTATCCTCCTCCTTTATTCGATTTTTAAATTCCTCTTAAAGTTCTTCCTAGAAAGCTTTTTTGGGCTTGTGGCCATTTGGCTTTACTCTCTAGGGTAGGAAGACAATGTGAGTTCCATGAGAACAGGACTTTCTTTGCTTACCACAGTGTGTTCTATATAGTATGAACTTAATAAATGCTATTTGACTAGTTTATCAGAGACATTTGCCACAATTTTCTTGCTCTATTTGCCTACTTCTCTTCTAATTTTAACTGCATTTTTGTTTGTGAAAAATATTTAGTTTTATGTAATCAAAATTGTCTCTTTCACCTTATATGATTCTTCCTATTATTAATTTGCTCCTAATTCCTTCCCCTACCTACCTACATATTTGCCTCAGTATCCTCATCTATAAAATGTGAAGAAATGGCAAACCAAGCCAGAATCTTTGCCATATAAACCCCAAAATGGGTCATGAAGAGTTGAACAGAATGGAAAAACAACTAACATTTGTCATACTAAGGAGATATCCATTCATTCCTATTCTTTCAAGCATAGGAATGGTTGTATTTTATAAGACTTTTTGTCTTTGTATATTTAAAAAATTATACGAATTATATTGTTCTTGTTATTAATATGGCCACTTATACCTAAAATTTCCCTAATATTCAGCCAGCCCTGCATTCTTAGTATAAATAGTATCTGGTCATGGGGTATATCGTCTTTGGGATATGTTGCCGCAATCCCGTTGCTAATATATTATTTAAAATTTTGCGTCAATATTCACTAGACATAGTGGTGTATGACATTCTCCTATTCTCTAATTTTTACTTTTCTGGTTGGGTATTGATATCATATTTGTCAGAAGAGGAATTTAATATGACTCCTTTTCCTATGTTTTTCCCCAAAAGTGTACTACTGGAATTAGTTTTTTTTTTTTAATGTTCAAGAGAAAATTTCTTGTAAAATAATATGATCTAGTCCCTTCCTCCTTTGAAAATTCATTTATAACTTATTTTTCTGAAAGAGTGTTATTGAACTCCTTTCTTATTCTATTAATCTAAGGATTTTTTGGCAAATTTTCATTAGTTTTATTTCTCTTTTCAGTTTTATTGGCATATAATTTAGTGGACTATTTGTAATAATTTCTTTTATTTCTTCTTCATTGATCATGAATTCACTTTTTTTTTTTAATTTTTGGTACTGGTAATTGTATTTTTTTTTTAAAAAATCTAGTTAAACTAATGTCTCCCCCAAGAAACATTCTTTCTTTTATAGTAATGTTTTCCTTTAAATTTGCTATTCTATGATTTTTAGGGTTAGTATTTTCATGTTTATTTGGGGTTTTCAACTTGTTGGTTTTCTAATTTTTAAATTGCATACCATATTTATTAATCTGCTCATTCTATTTTACTGATGAAAGCATATAGAGAAATAAATTCTCTCATAAAGATTACTGTATCTCTACTCTAAAATGTGTGTAGTATATGTCACAATTATCTTTGATGAAATTTTAGCTTCTATAATTTTCCTTTGGCATACCTTTTTTGACTTTAATTATTGAATATGGTGTCATGGGCCAAGGTCAAGATGGTGGAGTGAGAGCAACTACTCACCTAAACTCTAAGACAAACTCTTCCAGATACCTCTAAAAAAAGAATCTGAAAAAATTTTAGAGTGACCAAATCCAATAGGAGACAGTGTGGCAGATCTCCAAACAAGGGCCGATTGGAAGGTCAATGGGAAGGATCTGTTGCAGGGGCCTAGAGGAGTGCATAGGGCACAGTGCCCAGGCTGTACCAGAAGAGACCCAGCCATAGGAAGGCCAAGCATGAAGCCCTGGGAAGTCTTAAGCAGGATTCTCAAACATATCATCCCAGGACTAGAGTCCAGTGAAACTGAGAGAAGTACAACACACCAGGTAACTGCAGCAGGTGCTACTGAGACTATCAGCCCGTAGTTTAAATGTCTGTAAGTCACCTAATTAAATTTCCAGAAGCCAAGATGGTGGAGTGATTGGTAAATGTTCTCCCACTACCCTTGTTGTGAGGATCACCCTAAGGGGTAAACAGTCTCTTAGTTGGTGAGGCTGGGAAAATCTCAAAGCGGGGGTCCCCCTTGCTGTCACTGAAGGGGACTAGTGCAGGACCAGAACTGACTCAGACAAATCAACTTCAGTGAATCTGGAGGAGATCCTGACCCCAAGAGGGTGGAGCTCATAACTGTCAACACCAAGACCACAGGTGTGCTTCAGCAGAGCTAGGGGAATGAAGAAGACACTAGCACAAACAGGGTTCACCAACCATTGAGCCTGCCTGTGCTCAGGAGAGGAGACCTGCTGCAGCCAGACCATCCTGCTCCCACACTTAATGCAGCTAGCTCCAGGATAACTCTGTGGAAACACAGAAAGACCTCACCTGGCCTCTGTTTTGGAAGACCATCCAGGTGAGCACCAGGTATGCTATAGAATTCTATTGTCTAGCTGAAAGAACCAGAGAGTACAATATGCAAATCCTCAAGTTCTAAGCACAAGAATCATGGGACAGAACCCCCTGTGCCACAGAAGCAGAGAACTACTTTAAAAGCTGGGAAAAGGGTGATTATCATGAGCAAGAAGCAAACCAGAAAAGATAAGACCATAGAATCTTGCTGGGGGGACAAGCACCAAAACATGAATACCAAAAAGGTCAGTACTGAGACTGTACTCCAATCTGAAAATTCAGAAGGGAATATAAACTGGTCTCAAGCCCAAAGATAATTCTTGGAAGAGCTCAAGAAGACTTTAAAAGCCAGATAAGGGAAGTAGAAGAAAAACTGATCAATGATTTTTAAAATATGAAAAAAAAATCATGGAAGACTTCATAAAGAAAATTGGCCTAAGTCAGAAAAGAAGCACAAAACCTACCAGGGAAAAGTGACAAAATGGAAAAGGAAGTATCAAAACTAATGGCAGAAAATAACTTCTTAAAAGAAATAATTGGACAGATGGAATAGGAGATACAACAGTTAACTCAAGAAAACAATTTTAAAGAAATAGGAATTGAGCGAGTAGAAGTTGATGACTCTACAAGATGTCAAGAATCAATCAAATAGAATCTAAAGAATGAAAAGATAGAAGAAAATGGAAAACATCTCTTTGGAAAGACAACTGACCTGGAAAATATATCCAGGAGAGAAAATCTAAGAATTATTGGTCTACCCAGAAATCCATGATGAAAAAAAAAAGAGCAAGGACAATATCTTCCAAGTAGTCATCAAGGAAAAGTGCCCAGTGGTCCTAGATCCAGAGGGTAAATAGTCATTGAAAGAATCCACCATTCACCTCCTGAAAGATATCCCAAACTGAAAACACTAAGGAATATGATTGTCAAATACCAGAACTATCAAGTGATGAAGAAAACACTGCAGCCAGGTAGAAAGAAGCATTTCAGATATCATGGAGCTACAGTCAGGATCACACAGAGCATTGTAGCTTCTACATTAAAAAATCGGAGGGATTGCAATATGATATTCCATATGGCAAAGGAGCAGGGAATAAAAGCAATGATCAATTACCCATCAAAATTGATCATAATATTTCAGGCAAGGAGATGGACATTCAATGAAATAAGGGATTTCCAAACATGCCTGATGAAAAGGACAGGGCTCAATAGAAAATTCAATCATCAAGCAAAAGTCTCAAGAGAAGCATAAAAAGGAAAACAGGGAAAAAAGAAACTTGTGATTCAATATGGGCAAACTATTTACATCCCTATAAGACAATATTTTTAATCTAGAGAATTGTGTATTTATTATGATATATAAAAGGGATAGATAGATAGATAGATATAGGAAGTGGGTATAAGTTACATGATATGATGATAAAAATGTGATTTAAGGGTGCAAAGGAATTTTCATGGGAGATGTGTAAAGGAGGAGGCAGAAAAAATAAATTACATCACAGGAAGAGGCACAAAAATATAACAATAGAGGGAAAGAGGGGAGATGAGAACTGTGTGAGAGTCATTCTCATCTCATTGGATTCAAGGAGGGAATAACAAACTTAGTTAAGTATAGAAATCTAACTAACTCTATAGGAAGTAGGATGGGAAGGGGGAAATAAAAGGGAGAGAAGGCTAAAAGGGAGAGAAGTAGTAAAGAAAAGGGGGATTAAAAGAGAGGGGGGTTGAAAGAATGTAGGGACGACCGAGGGAGGCAGTAATCAAAAATGAAAACCATTGGGGAGGGGAAGGGAAAAGGGAGAACTAGAAGTATAAATGAGGGTAAGAGGATAGAAGGAAAAACATAGATAGTAATCATAACTGTGAGTATGGATGGGGCGAACTCTCCCATAAAATGGAGTTGGATAGATTAGATAGATTAAATAGATTAGAATTGATTTAAAAGCACAATCCAACAATAGATTATTTACAAGAAACACATTTGAAATGGGAAGATACAAACAGGATAAAGGTAAAAGTTTGGAGCTGAATATATTGTGCTTCAGGTGATATAAAAAAAAACAGAGGTAGAAATCCTAATGTCAGACAAAGCAAAAGCAGAAATAGATCTAATCAAAATGGATAAAGAAGGAAACTATATCCTGCTAAAAGGCACCACGGACAACAAAGCAATATCATTACTACACATATATGCTCCAAGTGGTATAGCATCCAAATTATTAGATGAGAAGCTAAGGGAGTTATAGGAAGAAATAGACAACACAACTGTACTAGTTGGGGACCTCAACCTTCCCCTCTCTGAACTTGAGAAATCTAACCTCAAAATAAACAAGAGAGAAGTTAAGGAGGTGAATAAAACTCTGAATAACATAGATATGAAAGATCTCTGGAGAAAACTGAATGGGGATTGAAAGGAAGATACCTTTCTCTCAGCAGTACATGGCACAAAAATTGATGAGGTACTAGTGCATAAAAACCTCACAACTCAGTGCAGAAAGGTAGAGATAGTCAATACATTCTTCTCAGATAATAATGAAATAAAAATTATATGTAATAAAAGGCCATGGAAAGAGAAAACAAAAATTAATAGGAAACTAGGTAATCTAATCCTAAATAATGAGTGGGTTAAACAACGAATCATAGAAACAATCAACAACTTCTTTCAAGAGAATGACAATAATGAGACAACTTACCAAAAGTTGTGGGATACTGTAAAAGCAGTTCTTAGGGGACATTGAAAGACTACATGAATAAAATAGAGAAAGGGGAGATCAATGAAATGGACATGTAGCTGAAAAAAGTAGAAAAAGAACAATTTGAAAATCCCTAAGTAAATACCAAATTAGAAATACTGAAAACCAAAGTAGAGCTTAATAAAATTGAAATTATGAAAACTATTGAAGTAATAAATAAAACTGAGTTGGTTTCATGAAAAAAAAACAAAAAAATTGATAAACACTTGGTCAATTTGATTTAAAAGATGAAAAACAAATTACCAATATCAAAAATGAAGCAGATAACCTCACCTCCAACGAGAAGAAAATTAAAATAATAATTAGAAATTACTTTGCCCAACTGTGTAACCATAAATTTGACAATCAAAACGAGATGGATGCATATTTTGAAAAATATAAATGCCCAGGTTAACAGAAGAGGAAGTTGAATACTTAAGTAACGCCATCTCTGAAAACAAAATTGAACAAGCCATCAATGACCTCCCTAGGAAAATTCTCCAGGATCAGATGGAGTTACAATTGAACTCTATCAAACATTTAAAGAACTGTTAATTCTTATACTATATTGACTATTTGGGAAAATTGGCAAAGAAGGACTCCTACCAAATTGTTTTTATGATACAAATATGGTTACGATCCCTAAACCAGGAAGACCAAAAACAGAAAGGGGAAAATTATAGGACAATTTCTCTAATGACTATGGATGCAAAAATTTTAAATAAGCTATTAGCAAAATGAATACAGCAACTTACCATGAAAATAATACATTATGGTCAGGTAGGATTTATACCAGGAATGCAGGGCTGCTTCAATATTAGGAAAACTATCAGCGTGATTGATCATACAAACAACAAAACTAACAGAAACCATATGATTATTTCAATAAATGCAGAAAAAATGTGATAAAATATAACATCCATTTCTATTGAAAACACTGGAGAGCATAGGAATAAATAAAGTCTTCCATAAAACAATATGCAGTATCTACTTAAAACCATCAGTAATCTTTATATGTAAAGGGGATAAGCTGAATGCATTTCCAGTAAGATCAGCAGTGAAACAAGGATGTCCATTACTGCCAGCATTATTCAATATGGTACTAGAAATATTAGCTTTAGCATAAGAGAAGAAAAAGAAATTGAAGGAATAAGAATAAGCAAAGAAGAAACTAAGTTATCACTCATTGCAAATGATAAGATGATATACTTAGAGAATCCCAGAGCATCAAATAAAAAACTTCTTGAAATAATAAACCTTGCAAAGTTGCAGTTTACAAAGTAATCCCACATTAAATTATCTGCATTTCTATGTATAATTAACAAAGCCCAACAACAAAAGATAGAAAGAGAAATCTCATTTAAAGGTATGGTAGGCACTGTAAGATATCTGGAACGCTACCTACCAAAACAAACCCAGAGACTACATGAACACAACTACAAAACACTTTTCACACAAATGAAGTCAGATCTAAGTAAGGGGGAAACGGTAGTTGCTAGTGGGTAATCCGAGCTAATATATTGAAAATGACAATCCTACCTAAATTAATTTACCTATTCAGTGCCATACCAATCAAACTATGAGATAATTATTCTCCAGAACTAGAAAAAGTAATACCAAAATTCATCTGGAAAAACAAAAGGTTCAGATTATCAAGGGAACTAATGAAAAGAAATGCTAGAGAAGGTGGCCTAGCCCTACCAGATCTCAAACTATATTGTAAAGCAGCGATCATCAAAACCACATGGTACTGGCTAAGAAATAGAGGGGTAGACCACTGGAATAGACTAGGTACTCAAGACACAGTAGTCATTGAATACAGCAATCTACTCTTTGATAATCCCCAGTACCCCAGCTTCTGGGATAAGAACTCGCTGTTTGACAAAAATTGCCAGAAAAAATTGGATAACAGTATGGCAAAAACTTTGCATAGACCAATGTCTGACAGTGTACACAAGAATCAAGTCCAAATGAATGCATGGTCTGGGTATAAAGAATAATACTCTAAACAAATTAAGGGATCAAGGAAGAGTGTATTTGTCAGATTTATGGAGAATAGAGAAATTTCTGACTAAATAAGGTACAGAGAACATTATGAAGTGCAAAATGAATAATTTTGATTATATTAAATTGAAAAGTTTTTGGACAAACAAACCCAATGCAACCTAGAGTAGGAGGGAAGCAGAAAACTGGGACAGAATTTTTGCAACTAGTGTCTGTGATAAAGACCTAATTTCTAAAATATATAGAGAACAGAGTCAAATGTAAAAGAACACGAGTCATTCCCCAGTTGGTAAATGATCAAAGGATATGAATGGGGAATTTTCACAGGAAGAAATTAAACCTATCTACAACCATATGAAAACATGCTCTAAATCACTATTAATTAGAGAGGAACAAATCAAAACAACTCTGAGGCACCACATCATGGCAAAAAAGGGAGATGATAAATGTTAGACAAAATATGGGAGGATTGGAATACTAATTCATTGTTGGTGGAGGTGTGAGGTGATCCAAAGATTCTGGAAAGTAATCTGGAACTATGCCCAAAGGGTTACAAAAATGTGCATTGCCCTTTGACCCAGAAATATTCCTTTTAGGACTGTATCCCAAAGAGATCATAAAAATGGGCTCCCACATGTACAAAAATATTTATAACATCTCTCTTCATAGTGCCCAAGAACTGGAAATCGAGGGGATGCTCATCAATTGGGGAATGGCTGAAGAAGTTGTGGTATATGAATGTAATGGAATACTATCGTGCTATAATAAATGATGAACAGGAAGACTTCAGAGAGGACTAGAAAGACTTAAACTGATGTTGAGTGAAAGTAGCAGAAAGAGGAGAACTCTACACAACAACAGTGTGAGGTATTTTTCTGGTAGACTTAGCCCTTGACAGCAATGCAAGGATCTAAAAAAAAATTCCCAATGGACTCTTGAGGCAAAATGTCTTCCACATCTAGAGAAAGAAGTACGGAACTTTATCACAGAATGAAGCAGACCATTTTCTTTTGTGTTGTGTTTTGTTTTCATGGTTTCTCTCATTCATTTTGATTCTTCTATGCAACATGACTAAGTTGAAAATGCATTTAAAAAGAATGTATGTGTAGAACCTCTATAAGATTGCATGCCATCTCAGAGAAAAAGGGGGTAAGGAGGGGAAATGGGGGAGTAGGGAGAAAAAGCTAAGCTACATGGAAGTGATTGTAGAAAACTGAAAAATTGATTAATTAAAAATTATTGAATGTGCAATTGTTTTTAAATTACTTCATTAATGACCCTTCATCAAATATATTTTTATATAAAATTCAAAAATACAAAACACTGGTGCATTGTGATCTGTAAAAACCAGTTTACTTTTTCTGCACTTGTTTATGAGGATTTTTTGCCTTAGTATGTGACCATTTGGTGTAAGGTTACCATTAGTACCTGAGATATGTTTATTCTTTTCTAGTCCCATTATTAAATTTTAGAATTTATATCTGTAAACATTCATCCAAAAATAGAATGAACAGATTTAGCACATCTACCTGTTCTAAAATTCTATACTTGTACTTTCTTTTTGTTTTCTTGATAAGATTTATTGATACATGGAAGCAATAAATTGAGTCCCCCCAGTTATATTTGTAATGTCTATTTCTCCCTGAAATACTTAACCTTTTCTTGAGTATTTAGACACTGTGAAATTTGGTGTATATAAGTTTAGTATTGGTGTTATTTCATTGTCCATGATGCCTTTCAGTGAAAAATAATTTTTCTAGTTTATGTCTTTTAATTAAAATTATTTTTATTGCTGTTTTATCTAAGGTCATGGTTGGTATTCCTAACTTTTTCAAGTTTACTCAATAAGTTAAAACTCATGTAAATTTACCATTTTGGTGCCATCATACACATAAATAGTCCACATGAAAATACTATGTTTCTAGGTCACTGAACTGAAAAAAAATATTTCCTAGGAGGAGGACGACTCTATGATTCTTTTTGGGTTGATTATACTATCCTGTGGTGCAATTAAGCATTTGTCCAGGGTATTATAGAGTAATCTGAACACTCTCTCTCTCTCTCTCTCTCTCTCTTTCTCTCTCTCTCTCTCTCTCTATCTCTCTCTCTCTCTCTCTCTCTCTCTCTCTCTCTCTCTCTCTCTCTCTCTCTCTCTCTCTCTCTCTCCTCCCCCCCCATCTGTCTCTCCAAGGAACCACAAAAGTCTTACACCCTGGAAATTCTTACATTGAAATTCATGAAAGTGTTCT
Source organism: Bettongia penicillata ogilbyi (assembly GCA_023548195.1). Taxonomy (NCBI): domain Eukaryota; kingdom Metazoa; phylum Chordata; class Mammalia; order Diprotodontia; family Potoroidae; genus Bettongia; species Bettongia penicillata. The sequence continues at coordinate 9,575,280 of JAJHZJ010000514.1, read as the reverse complement.
AGTTCTGGTTGATGAAGATGGCATACCACATTTATTATTAACTAGACAAATGAAAAAGAAAATCTCTTGGTGAGTAGATTTTTGCTAGTGCCCAGTAACTTGTTAAATGTTAATAATGATTTCTATGATTTAAACTGAATTCTTCACGAATAGTAATATCCTGTACACATTACAATCATGTAGATCAAATCGAGAGGAGATAACAGAGTGCACACTACCATCATTTTTACACTTGCTAGATAATACATTGCATACTAAAAGGAACCCTTGCAAGCCAAAACTGACATCCTGAACCTTGCTAGCATATTGGCAGTATTCATTCTCATTTCTATTTTTTTTTTCAATTTAAATTCGCTGCTCTTACATACAGGATGAGAATAAGGTTAGTCTTTTGGGATAATGTCACTGAATGTATATATGATGCCTCTATATTTCACTTTAGGTCCAGAATTACCTAGCTTAGATAATTAGATCAATCTAGTTAAGGGTAAACTATAATTCTTTATTGTTCTACTCTTAAAACATATAAATCTTATGTGTCAGTCATTTAGTTCAACCTTTTTAATTTAAAAAGAAAGAAATAAGCTTTGACATCTTAACTGACTTGCCCAAAGTCCCATGGATAACAAGTAGCAATGCTGGAATTTAAATCAGTGCTGTGATTTGATATATAGCATTATTTTACCACAACTCTGCCAATGGTAAAAAAAAATTATTATCTAAATAATCAAATAAATTTTCTCCTTAGAGCAATAGATCACCTAGATCATAATAGCTTTTTAGAAAATGACACAGTCTGGTACATTTCTGTATTTCCTTAAGTACCAAGTATGACATTGTGCAGAGAGTATATGCTTAATAGATATGTATTGAATGAATGTTGCTTGAATGATGAACCCTTTGGTTTTCTTGAAAATCACAAGAGATCTCTCCTTTTAATGGAGTGGTCCCTGAATGGCCTTTGTCCAGAGAGTCAAGTACTCCTCTGTCTGGAATAGCTTTGAAAATTTCTCTTTTGTGACATTTAAATAGGAAGTGGTGTGGTGTGGTGTGGTATGATATGTATGTATGTATTTGTATGTATTACTATAGCTTCCACAAAAGTACTCATAAGAAGTACTTTCAGGGGCTTTGAAGTACAAAGGTAAATTCTGAGTATCCAGCCACTGGCAGACCTGGAAGCTATTAGAGGAAAAATACCAATTGAGATGAAATGATAAACCCCAGGCACTAAAAGTTGGTCAAAAAGTCACAAAACTTTGGAAATGTGGATCATAAAGAAACCAGAAGATACTGAAAGATCTTTTTGGAAATAAAAAAGTCCACAGGGCACTGAAGATTTGAACATCTGGAAATGTTCAAGGAGACAAGAATCCAAATGATTGAGAATCAAAGAAAACTTCAGGGAGGCCTAGGTTCCAGACAGCTTGGAGTCACAAACAGAAATCACAGAGCCATAGACCTAGAACTAAAGGAGCCTCAAAGGTCATCTAACAATATATTTGTTTTAGTCATTCCCAGATATCAAAAGGATTGACTGACTAACTTACCCAAAGTCATATAGGTGGTAAAGCATCAGATATGGGATTTGAATTCAAGTCCTCTGAATGCAGAGCCAGTGTTTCAACCACTGCTTTTAGGGCTTCAAAAGGTAGCTCTATCAGAGTAAAGAACATCTGGTTCTATCCTAACATGATATGAGTCACCTGTGACTGAGCCAGGGGGTGGAAGGATAGGGGGTGGAGGGAGAGGTAGATGGGTTATTAGTATCTCTGTATGAGATAAGGGAAGGGAAAATAAGGGGAAATATTTTGAAATGTAGAAAAAGTACTTAGTTTGTGTAAATAAATCTACTAAAGTTTTTGTGAATATTTCATTTGGTCTTCACACCACCCCTACAAGAGAGATATTATGATGATCTTCATTTTTTACAGCTGAGGAAACTGACACAAACAGAGATGAAGTGCTTTACTCAGGTCACATCACTAGTAAGAATCTGAGACCGAATTTGAAATCTGATCCTCCTGACTCCAGGTCCAGATCTCTATCCACTATGCAACCTAGAAGTAAAGTTTGGAAAGAAAATCATTCCCTATGGGATGGTTCAAATCTAAAATCTCTTGGTAAAGATTAAAGACAGTTATGGAAATTTCAGCTTTTAACAGGACCCTGAGATTCCTTTGTCAACCAAGATCAAGGAGTAACTACATTAAAGAGTAATGGAAATTGGCCTTGATGGTGCTGTTGTTGTTGAGCAGAAATTGTGGACAAAAATCTTTAAGAAATTAAGCTTGGAAAAATTGCAAAGAATACAAAGGAATTTTTAAAGTTTATGGCTGATACTGAGCAACTGTAGATATCTTTTTTATTTTCTCCCACATTTTTAAAAATAATTTCCCCTATTAATCATATTTCTTAAGATTTTGAATAGTAATTCCTATTTTTTATTTAATATGGTACTCCTGCTTCAAAAGAAATAAATTTAAATTATATCATGATGGATTTAGGTAAAACACAAGAAAGAACTTCCTAATGGGAAAATATGACAAACAATGAAATGGTTTGACAAAATACTATTTTTTTATTCCTTTTCCCTGCAGTGCTACGAAAACAACCCTTCTCCACAACATGTCTAAGACATGAACCCCCTTAAGGAAAGCAGATAAAATAAATGACATCTCATGAGGTCCTACAGCCCAGGGATTCTAACAAAATGAGTCCTCGTCTTGTTTTCCAAACATTCCATCCTAAAGAGCTGGGTAAAAAAAGGTGCCAGAAATTTCACACAAAACTCACTTGTCACTGGGCATTTTCTTCTGTCTTCTATAATATTCAAGCCAACTTCTGAGAATTAAAAAGCAAGCCTAGTCTTTTTTGAATTATATACTAGATAATATCTAATGGGCAAAAGTGTAAAATATTGCCTCATATTTATTAATCCTTCATTTTCTTACTAAAGAACTATGGTGGCGATATTCAAGAGTATTTGTTTTGAAGGTATTGAATTACTTTGGAATTTATTTGAGACCTATTATCCTCATTCTCCAATGGACTTTGAATTGGAAGATCATTACAATGGAATGGAATGAAAACTGGTTTTGGAAGCAGATGACCCGAGTTTCAAGTCTGTCTTCTAGCACTTACTGTGTAGCCCTGTGTAAGTTCCCTTACTTCTTAGTTCCTCCTTTGCTTTATTTGTAAAATGGAGATAAGAATATCTTTCTCATCTGCCCTCCAGGAATTTGTGAAAAAAGTAGTTTGTTATTATCGATTTCAATTATTACAAAAAGAATGAAACGGAGCACAAACACAAGGGCAAAGAGAGCAAAATATGTCCTTTTCAGCTGACTATTGTTAGCTTCTTACTGTGTAGCCCCACTGGGATATTTTCAGAATCTGCAAGCAGACCATATGTTCTCAATTCCTTAATATTAAAAGCTGTCTTGTCTTTCTTTATTTAAGTTGATATTTATAGCTCTCCCCATTCTATATGTGAATGTTAACTATTTGCCCATGATCATTAGCATTTCTTCAAATGTTTCCATTAGTTTGCCATATAGTGAAGCTAGGGTTTCCAAGTTCTCTAAGGTTTTTTCAGTTGAGGTATTTATTATTATTTATGGTTGTGGTGGTTATCTTTATTATCATCATCATTATCATAGGGAGTCCTCAAATGCACTGATTTTGTCTTATTTTCATGATGGGAAATTGATTGTTGCGTAAGTATCCAGAGATTTTTCAGAATGTGATTGTACTGAATATGATAGAAGGGCCCTGTTGAAATAATAATGCTTTTCCTTTGTAATGCACTTTATAATTGACATCAGGCTTTCATCTCTCAAGTCATTTACTCCTTACAAGAATCCTAGGAAATTGGCAGAAGAGGAATCGTTAGCCTCAGCTATTTTGGTTTTTATTGTTCTGACTGTTTAATTGGTTAGCTTCTTATTCTCAGTAACAATGTTCATTATTAACCATAGTCATAGAGTGTTGCCTAAGATATTGATAAGGATCTTAGTACCCTGTCACTGAGGAATTTTCTTCACAAAACTCATGCAGGGAAGATTGTGCCATTATTAACCTCATTTTACAGATGAATCAACAAAAGAAAAGAAGGGGAAAGGAACAAGCATTTATATAGCTCTTACTGTGTTCCATGTTCTGTGCTAAATGCCTTACAAATATCTCATCTGATTGTCACAAAAACCATGTGAAGTAGGTTTGTTGTGGTGGTTTTTTTTGTTTGTTACCCCCATTTTACAAGTGAAACAACTGAGGCAAAGAGATGTTAAGTGCTTGCCCAGCATCACACAGTCAGTAAGTGTCTGAGGCTGGACTTAGAATTACATGTTCCTGACTCTAGGTCCAGCACTTTCTCCACTGTGCTATCTAGCTGCCCAATAACAGCACCCATTTGTATAACACATTAAAGTTATTTATAAATAATATCTTGTGTGATCTCCTTGTGATTCTCTTTATTCACAACAAAGGGACAGAGAAGCAAAGAGGTAGCTTCTTGAATGCTAATGGGCTTCAACCTGAGTCCTTTCTGTGTGCTACAATGTGGATATGAAAGTATTCTGTATTTTTTCTTGTGAGTCTAATTATAGTGGTTTTCTAATTAGCTTCTTTTCAAGGACTAACTTTCAATCACTTGCACTGTGGGGAATGTGTACATTCCTAAGGGTAGTCACATGCTGCCCTTACTGGGACACAGGATCAAAAGGTTTAAAATATGGCATTATTTGATTAACATATTATAGCTCACAGAAAAGGCTCCCCTCTGAGTCCGTAGTCAGGACATATCTCTTCATGAGCCCTATACAATCTCTGAAACTGAGTCCTATCTAGGGACACATACTGATGATCTGTGTGCATGTTGTACCCCTTGGCAGAAAGCCAACTTATGGAGTTCAGGAGCATTTTTTTTCTTCTATCTACATAATTCTGTACATTGTTACTTTATAAATATTTGTACATTGAGTAGATTTCTAGTGAATTAAGGAGACCAATGATGTACTTTTTTAAGGTCAACATCAATTTTTTTTCTTTTGCTCTAAGAATAACACATTGAAATGAACATTATTTGTATAATAACTTATCAATAATGACAGATAGGAGTGAAGAAATAAAAAGAAAAAGAGAAAAAGAAAAGGTAGTTGTATTGGAAGGACAACTCTTTTCTTGAAAGGTTTTTGTTTGTGATATACAGGAATTTTAACAAGACCTTATGCATAGTTGATGGTTAATATGTACAATGAATCAAATAAACTTGAATTGAAGATGGAGTAGAATGGGTTCATGTACTAGAGGGGTGGCTAAGTATCATTAAAGTAAAATGACTTTGGGGGCCACTGAGTGCCATCCACAACCTAGGATCATTGACTATTTATACCTAGACTGCATAGAAAATTGTACTGAAAGATCACTAGATGTGATATGTACAAAAATACCCTTTCTAGTGAAATTTATTCCTAATTTGCCTTTAGTATGGAAGGTGAGTTAAACAAAATTGATTTGATATGTACCTAGAACAATCTTAAAAAAATGAATGTAGAAATGGTTTTCTATTTCTTTTCAGAGCACTTGCAACTTGCTCCGTTTAATAGACATGGTCGAGATCATAGCGCTTTTCTTATTTAGACCTTTTAAGCATCAGGTTAAACTGGAAGCAGAGACCTAGCTCTCAAGTTTTTTTGAGCTTACTGCTAGCAACTCCAGTATGTTCTCCTCTTTTTGCACCCTGTTATGAACAAATATTCTGCATCTCAGTTTCCCCTTGATTTCCTAGTGAACAGCGAAAATGGACACGTGGAGTTTAAAGGGCAAGACTTAGTTATTACTGTAATTGTCAGTCAAATCAATAAAGCCCATTTGTCAATCTAAATCCTTTCTACCTTCTCAAGGAATTACAGACCTTCAGGAAACTCTACTTAAAGCATCTGAGTCTTTGAACTGATTTATAACTGAATGACCCAATGGGAATAAGAGAACCAAGTCTGGACTTTGCCAATAACTGGTGCTCATGGGAGCTTCAACAAACCTCACAGTTTATTATTTAAATTTTTCATCTATAAAGTTAAGTGGCTATTCCCCAAAGTCACTTCCAACTTCTTTTCTCTTCATGTGTATAATTAGATTGTAATAAATATCTATTTGTATGAATCCTTGGAGTTTACAAAGTCCTTCACCATACGGTATCTCGCTGGATATCAGTAACAATCATTGGAGATGGACAAGTCAGGTATGATTATTATTACTATAGTTGATGAAAAAACCCAGGATCATCAAGATTAAGTGGCTTATCTGAAGGAAATAGCAGAGATAGAATTAGATCTCTGGTATTCTGCAACTTGCTCCAGTGCCTTTCCCATTAAATGCTCTCTTTTGTATTCGGTAATATATGCAACTAGAGTTGAACTAACACAGAATATAATAGCAACTGGTTTTTATGAAAGTAACCCAACTTTCTACCTCTTTTTGAGGTAAAGGAAGAAATAATGCTGCTGCTGCTGCTGGTGATGATGGTGATGATGAAGATGAGGATGATGAAGACAATGAGGATGATGGTGATAATGAGGAGGAGGAGGATGAAGGTGATGATGATGATGATGATGATAACTCATATAGCACTTCATATGTGCCAGGCACTATGCTAAACACTTTACAATTATTATTTCATTTGATCCGTACAACCCTAAGAGACAGATATTATTATCACCATTTCACAGATGAGGGAACTGAGGCAAAGAGAGCTTAAATGGCTTGCTTATAGTCACATAGTTATTAAGTGTCTGAAGCTGGATTTAAACTCAAGTCTTCCTGACTCAAGTTTCAGTAACTTTACTTTTCTACCTATCACCCTCTGATGATGATGATGATAAAAATGGAATATATTATATATCTATATATACATATATATACATATACATGTAGCACTTTAAAGTTTGCAAGTCATTTTGCATATTATCTTAACAGTCCTTACAATTCTGAGAGATAGATGCTATTATCATCTTTATATACAAATGAGGAAACCATAGTTTTAATGCTAAACATTTGCTAAAGTCCATAAAACTAGTTTAGTATCTGAATCAGCATTGAAACTCAGGTATTCCTCACCTTAATTATACTATACTACTCCAAATTGTTATATTTTGCCACGCTATCTCCTAGTCTGTTTTTATGGGAATTGATCCTGCCTGCTTTGTAGATATCACTCACATCTGTCACTATTAGATCTCAAAGGACTCATTCCATAGTACTGTAAGTAGAGTGAATAACACACCTGATGAAATCCCTAGTTGTCAGCTTTTCAGTTTAAAATGGCTAAAATGCCTCATTTTGATCTGCCCTTGCTAAAGTAATGTCTATCTCTGTCACTCCGTGTTTCTCTTATTAGATTCATTCATTACCTTTTCTTTTTACACCAGAGTCATTTCTAAATATACCTCAGGTCTCCTTTGATTGAAATGAAACCAAAATTTCATTTTGTATCAAAATTTTCTTTTAACAAAGAAAAACATTAAACAAAAGCAGTTTTCCCAGGTTCTTGATAGTGGACAATGCTCTCATGCCTTCCCAGTCACCAGTGGAGTGAAATAGGGCTGTGTACTTGCTTCCATGCTTTTGAGAAGGATGTTTTCAGCCATGTTGTCAAATGTTTTCAATGAGAATGAACATGGCATCAAGGTCAACTACCTTGATGGTAAATTCTTCAATTTGCAAAAGGCTACAAGCCAAGACCAAAGTAGAGGGAATGTTGGTGCATGATTTTCCGTTTGCAGATGATTGTGCACTCAATGCAGGCTCTGAAGCTGAAATACAACAAAACATGGATCAGTTATCTGCTGCCTGTTCTAATTTTGGCCTAATAATTAATACCAAGAAAACACAGGTGCTACATGACCCACCACCACTCCATCCATACCTGAAACTATCAGTTACAACAAGTGGAGAAGTTTTGAATGCAGTGGATAAGTTTACTTACCTTGGTAGTGTACATTTAAGGAATGTACATATTGACCTGGTTGTTGCAAATATTGCCAGAGCCAGCTCATGTTTGGGAGGCTCCAAAGACAAGTTTGAGAGAAAAGAGATATTAGACTGACTACCAGATTGAAGGTATATAGAGTCTTTTTTCTGACTTCATTTTTTCATGCCTGTGAAACATGGACAATCTTACCAGCACCAAGACAGGAAACTAAATCGCTTCAATTTGAACTGTCCTTAGGAAGATCACCTGGAAGGATAAGGTACCAGACACTGAGGTGCTTGCTAAAACTAAATAAAGCATTCAAACTATGCTTCAGACAGTGCAACTCCAATGGGCCGGCCATGTTGTTCAATTGCAAAATGTATGTTTGCCAAAAAGACTATTTTATGGAGAATTTACATGGGGTAGGCAATCACATGGTAGTCAGAAGAAGTGATACAAGGAGACTCTCAAGGTCTCTCTCAAGAACTTTGGATTTGATTGTGAGACATGGGAGACACTGGTACAGGACAGCTCAGCATGGCTGCCCACATGAGAAAAGGTGCTGTGCTTTATGAACAAAACAGAATTGAAATAGCACAAAGGAAACATAGGAAGTGCAAATTTGGAGTATCTACCCCAAATGTTCACATGGACCATCTGCGCCCAGGCTGTGGTAAAGCATGCCAAGTTCATATTGGTCTGATCAGCCACAGCTGAACCCATTGAAACTTGACTTTATCATGGTGATGTCATCTTGCTCCTCTTCGAGAACGGACAACAATCAACCAAGCATGTATTTAACACTTAATTGTGTTCTCTTTACAGTTATTCTATGCCCCCTCCCCATTAGAAATAAGTTGCTGGAGAGAAGGAGTTGGTTCATACTTTATATTTGCAACCTCAAGGGCTAGAAGAATTTCTGACACAGCAAGTTTTTAATAAATAATTGTTGATTAATTAATTAAAATGATTTTATAATACTGACTTTCTACCATTGAACACCTGTATGATTTTGTAATAATAATTATTCAATAGATGAATCTTTTAAAGTACTTCTGATAATTGCCTTACACTCCCATACAACACCTCTATATTATCCTGAGCTCTCATATGGGCCAGATGGTTTTGTCTTCTTTTCTGAATAAGATTTGCGTCAAGTAGTCTGGAGAGAGCATATGATCTGCTCCATCATGATCTCATTTACTTGTTAATCGTGAATAGCACCAAATTAAAAAAAAACACACTTGTTTTTCAATGTGCCCCAATTATTGAATAACACTTTTGTATATGTTAGTGGTTCATTTAAGTTCCTTATTGTTTTTTTTAAATAAGTATAAATTTAATTATAATTGATGGCATGTACTTATTTTCAATAATTGATTCTACTTACTGATAATCTTAGAATTTAAGATTAAGTAATAACTGCTACATTTACATATTGAAAGAAAAATCATGCCTTTAAATACTGTGTATGGATAAGAGCTCAATAGCAGAAGAACCAGATTCATAGAGACATCTACAGGTCTAGGACTGATGTATGTATGTATGTACATGTATGCACATGGATCAAATATGTATATATGTATTGTACAAATGTATATCTACACATCAATCACTGTTATGGTTATTCAGTTATGTCTGACTCTTGGTGACCCCATGAACCATATTATTCTTGAGATTTTCTAGGCAAAGACACTGTAGTAGTTTACCATTTCATTCTCCAGTGGATTTAGGAAAGCAGAAGTTAAGTGACTTGTCCAGGATTAGACAGCTAGTAAATGTCTGAGACTTGATTTCAACTCAGATCTTCCTAACTCCAGGCTTAGTGCTCTCTCCACTGAGTCATCTATATGTCATTCTTTCATTCTATGAGATGGAAAATTTAACAAGATAATGGACAGCCTGCTTCCTAGCCTGTCACTTTGAGTAGCCATAGAGAATATGGAAGACTCTCATTTGCATTGGAGTATAATGCAAAGAGGGCTAGACTTTTAGTGAGGGCTTCTGTGCTCAAGTCCCATCTTCAGCAACAAATTCTTGAGCTACTCTGAGCAAGTCATCTGACTTCTCTGAGATTCAGTTTTCCTAAGTGTCAAATGTTTATAACAATTATATTACTTTAATTATATTACTATTGTAGTCAAACTCAAGATTCAAAACACTATAAATATGGATTTAATAATTTCAGTAGTCAATACTCGTCTAGGGTAAATACTTGTCTAGGGGAAGCTAGGTGGCGCAGTGGATAGAGCACCAGTACAGGAGTCAGGAGGACCTAAGTTCAAATCTCACCTCAGACACTTGACACTCACTAGCTGTGTGACCTTGGGCAAGTCATTTAACCCCAACTGCCTCATCCTGGGTCATCTCCAGTCATCCTGATGAATATCTGATTACTGGATTCAGATGGCTCTGGAGGAGAAGTGAGGCTGGGGACCTGCACAGCCCTCCCTCACTCAAAACAAAGTCAAGCGCAAGTCATGTCATTTCTCTGATGACATGGTTTTCTTTGGCAAGGAAGGATGAACACATAACAGGGTAAATGATCAGCCTCTTAGGCCAGAGACTTGGAGTAATAGTAAAAACACTTAATGTTAGACATTTTAGAATGTGCAAACACATACACACATGCGCACACACTATATAATATATTATATATGTAATATTTATATATACATACATATATGTATATATGTATATATGTGTTTGTGTGTATATACCTATATATGTATATTTCATTCAAACTTCACAACAATCCTGTTAATATTAGTCTCCATGTTTCGTAGATTAATATAAGTTCTTTGAAATTTAATGGTTTAATCAAGATCATGAGTAATTAACTGCCAAGAGCAGGATTTGAACCAAGATCTTTATTTATTTTTGCTTATTTCAGTTTTCAATATTCACTTTTATAAGACATTTAGTTCTATTTTTTTCTCTCCCTCCTTTCCCTTTCCCCTCTCTAAGGAAGCAAGCAAGGCCATACATGTACATTAAACATATTTCCATATCAATCATGTTGTAAAAGAAGAACCAGAACAAAAGGGAAAAAATCTTGAGAAAGAAAACAAAGAGAAATCATATGCTTCTATCTGCATTCAGATTCCATAGTTCTTTCTCTGAATGTGGAGAGCAATTTCCATCTTGGATCTTTTGGAATTGTCTTAGAACATTGCATTGTTAAGAAGTGCTAAGTCTATGAAAGTTGATAACCTCCAGTGTTGTTGTTACTGTGTATCATATTCTCCTGGTTCTATACACTTCATCCAGTATCAGTTCATGTAAATTTTTCCAGGTTTGTTTTTTTCTAAAAGCTGCCTGCTCATCATTTCTTGTGGCACCATAGTATCCCATTACATTCATATACCACAACTTGTTTAGTCATTCCCCAAGATGAGCATCCCATTAATCCTAGTTCTTTGCTACTACAAAAAGAACTGCTATAAATATATTTGGACATGTGGGTACCTTTCCATTTTCATGATCTCTTTGGGGTACGAAACTAGCAATGGCATGGCTGTATCAAAGTGTATGCACAGTTTTATATCCCTTTGGGCATAGTTCCAAATTGCTCTCCAGAATTGTTGGTTCATAAGCCAAGATCTTCTTGACTCTGTGTCCAATATTCTGTTCTAGATGTGTTATGAATAGATCATAGCCCAACAGAATTATTGCTTCCCTACTCCTGAATCTATGCCTCTATACTACGATTTTGTTAGATTTTTCCTTTAGTGATATGTCATTCTGCTCACTTATATTGAGTTTTCAGTCCCCAAACTCCCAAAACTTTATCAGTCAAATTGCTCTCTAAGCATTCCTCCCTCATCTTGTATTGGAAAATTGATTTTTTGAACCAAAGTTTGAGACTTCAAAATTACTCCTCTTCAAATTAACCACATCAGATTCAGATGAATCTTCTACCCCACCAAGATACTTCTGATCTACTGCTTTGTAATCTATTGTATTAGCTACCCTTTTCTGCTTTGGGTCATAGGCAAACTTGATAAACATGTCATTTATGCTTTTTATCCAAGTAATTAATTTTGGTTTTGTTTCTTATCCAGTTATTTTCAGTTATGCTTGATTCTTCATGACCCCATTTGAATTTTTCTCAGCAAATATATTTCTTCAGCTCATTTTGTTGATGAAGAAACCCAAGCAAACATGGTTAAATGATTTGCTCATGGTCACAAAATTAGCATCTGAGGCCACATTTGAACTCAGGAAGGAGTCTTCTTGACTCTAGGCTTGACACTCTATTCACTATTAATATCACTATTATTAATATTAACTAGGTTATTAATTGTTAACATAAATGTTATTAATAAAAACACTAAATAGTACAAAGCCAAGGACCATCCATTAGAAACCTCCTTCCAAATTAATATGGACCCTTAAGTGATGCTGTAACTGACTATTGGAACACTTCCAAATCCAACCCATTTTATAAATGTGTATCATATATCTATCTTTTCCAGAAAACCAGCATGTAGGATTTCAAGATGTGTGCTACGATCTATCCAATATTCGTCTACAAAATTTCCCATTCTAGCAATGTAGTTAAAGTTGCCAAAAAAAGGAAATTAATTTAGTCTGAGATGACCTATTATTATTGAAGTCATGTTCGCTTTTTGTAATCATCACTTCTATTACTAGATGGAAACTAATCATACATATCCTAGAATTTTACCAGAAATTTAAGTCAAGGACTATGAATTGAACTTTCCATATCCATTCCTTTTTCTTTTTCCCTAAAGTTGAGTGTTTTTCTTTTTCCTTTTCCAGTCCTGGGCCACCTATCCTGTTCTTCCCAGTGACCAGTAATGACCGTGATTAAACATTCATGGCTCCTTCACAATCTTGTGATAAGTTCTTCTGGTCTTCAGAACTTAAACTCATAAAGGGCAGCTAAGGGATCTCTTATTATCCCCCTATTTGTTTGGGGGTACTAACTACCTAGACATTTATGCTTCTCTTTTGAACGCAAATATGATTCGCTTTGGGAGAGTAAGCAAAAGTAAAATCAAAGTTGAACATCTTTTCCTTCATCATTGCTCCATCCACTCCATCTTTCATCTTCCTTGCTCCCTGGTAAAAGAAGCTGAGGGTCATTAATCATACGACAGAGTCTAGATTTACCAACTCATCTCTGTTGTTAACCTAGTATAGAACCTCAAATTTCAGGCTCTATATCATTTTCAATTTATCTTCATTATTTCCTCTCCTAACATTTGTGCTTGTTTGTTTTTGATTCTCCTGCTTCCCATTATTCTAACTTATCTTGACAAGACTTGGGTGTCCCTATATGCATGTTAGAAATTTGTATTAACTTCTATTACTTTCGACTCTATCTTCTTTTCAAACAAGATTTGGAAGCTCAAGTTTTAATTCGTTTCTCCCCATTTCATCAAGCACAATATATTCCATTTCCTTAGCAATCCAATGGTACGTGTTAGCAGCACTGTCCTTAGATCTAGGCAAACTTGGCCCCTATTCCATTCCCCCACTTGCTTTGGAGAACTTTGACCATCACAGACACAAAGTGAAATAGTATAATAAAACAAAATAATTGTGAATGAACTGTGCCGTCAAGTGAATGTTGTTATTTATATGGGACATTGTATGCGGTATGGGGATGTTTGAACACAACTAAATTAAATCAGACATTTCTGCTGTATTATGTGGTTTGATGGTAGTAAGAAAGATGGAGAGTCTTCTAGTGGTGCAGTGCAACTTTGCCAGAATATCTCCATGTATACAGCAAACACAACAAGCAGTGACTTTTCTAGTCAGTATCACAGTTCCACGATGGAGAATGTTCCCTCACAGCTCTACCAGGACAACTTCTCAGCAGCAGCTGAGGGAAGGAGTGAGGAGGAAGATCTTCCTGCTGCCCCAGAACCTTCCAGTCAAGGTGGACCAGACTTAGGCCCTATCAGTATCCCTGGGCTTGGTATCTAGACAAAGGGCTATGCACGTGAGCATGCTATGTTCCAGGGATAAGAATGCAAGTCATTGCATTGGTATGACTTTTTCAATCATCCCCAAGAGCCCTCTGTGCCATTCAAAAGCTGCCTTTGCTCTAGAGCAGGCCTGCACAACATACAACCTGAGGACCACTTGTAGCCACCAAAGGATTTCAGACTGCAGGCGAAAAAGGGTTACCCCTGAGCACTTTCCTGCTTGTCATGTGACCCACAGCAACCAATCATCATCAGTCTGTCTCTAGTCTATTTTTACTTTTGACCTCTATCTACTGCCAAGTTGTACAGGTCCACTTTAGAGTTTCCTCCTATCCCAAGACACTATGGATATGGCCCTCCTCATGAGTCTTCTTCAGCATAGAAAAATGACAGGTTTCAATCTTCTCTCCAACAACAGACTGAGGCAAATTATTGCATGAGTGGCCTATCAATGCCATGTTCCTGCTCTGAGTACTCTTTCCCCTCCACCTTCAAAAGTCATGGGAAAGAACTAAGTACAGCAGAGACATAATAACATCAACAGAAAACAACTAGCATTTATAAAACACTTTAAGATCTACAAAGCACTTTACATGTGGTATTTCATTTAATACTCGTAACAACCATGGGAAGTACGTGCAACTTTTAATCCTCATTTTGTGGAAACTGAGGACAAGAAAGGTTAAGGAATTATTCAGGATTACACAGCCACTATGCATCTGAGGGAGAATTTGAACAGGTCTTCTAGAATTCAAGTCCAACATTCTAACCAGTGCCCTCTAGGATAGATGTTTCAATCGCCGTCTTTGGAACCTCAGAAATAATCAATTAGGATTCAAAAGGACATTTTTTCATTCTCTATTAATTCAGAGAAAGGTGTCTAGAAGTGGTGTGTGTAACGTGTAAGAACATAGAGTTCACCTCAAAATAAGGAGCTATTGAGAGGTAGCTTGACTTTAGGACAATTTTGGTCCATGATATGCACCAGGTGTGTTACTGTGAGCAAGTCATTTAAACTAGGTCACCATTCTCTGGTTCACGGAACAACAGTTCAATATTTTACTCTGATCAGTAAAAATTGTATTTGTATTTATATATAAATTATACACATATGTTACTATACTTAACATTTTATTATGAAACAAATGCAGAAAGTAAAAAGGGGATAAAGATGAAATAAACAATTTTTAAATTGTTTTTAATAGCACAAGACTGTTTTGCTCTCATTAAAATAGAGTTTTATTGTGAATGATGCAATTACATATGATTTATTATTTTAAAAATAGAATTGGTTCATGTCTTGGCAGAGACAATTAATAATAGGTTAGCCTAAATCAGTAAATGTTTGTATTAGAGTAACAGCCTTTAGGATAGAGAGTGAACCTGTGAGTTCATTGACATAAGGAGCTAAAAGGAAAGAAATTTCCCCTATAACCTATTCCAGCACTGTTACTATAATTTTTTTATCTATAGCACTGAGAGGTTGTGAATTGCATTGGATCACAAAGCCTGTCCATGTCAGAGACAGGAGTGGAAACCCAGGCCTTCCTCAATCTGCAGATAGCATTCTAGTTACTGGACCACATTGGCTTTTGTAAATTTTCTTCTTATATAGTGAGTTGGTTTATTCCATATTCATCTCTATATTGTCACTATTATATTTTATTCACACAATTACTTTTATACAACTATATCCCAGACAAGAATAGCAGCTATTCTCCAGACAGTGTTGGTTGTACTCTAAATCTATACATAGCCTTTGGCCTTTCCCTGTAGTCTCCCCAGCTGTCCCAGTATGCCTGAGCATCTCAGGCCTTTCAAAAGGCTGTTTTCCTCTCAAGGCTCAGTTTAGATTTCACCTCTGATCCTCCTGGTTATAAATTCTCTCCCACACTAATTTCCTTTTTGTTTCTTTTCCTTGTACTTATTCATCATCTGCCCTGAATTATAATTCTTCAAGTAAAGACCATAGTTTGAAACCTCCATGAATGAAGGCATTATATGTTGTTATTTTTTTCTTTGTAATGTTATTGTCTAATCAACAAGAATGTATAAAGATTCTTTTGTGTACCAGGTATATTAGGCTCTAAAGATACTGATAAGAAAGAGAAATAGTCCTTATCCTCAAGGATCTTACATTTATGCAGCAGCTAAATGGATAGACCATTGGGCCTGCAGTCAGAAAGACCTCAGATACTTGTTAGATACGTGACCTTGGACAAGTCACTGAATCTCTGATTGTGTCAGATCCCTCAGCTATAAAATGAGGATGATAATTATAGCACCCAACTCCTTAACCCTTAATGTGAGCATCAAATGAGATAATATTTGTAAAGTGCTTGTCTTACATGTGGGATGAGGGAGAGTGTGTTCAAAGATGACTATTACAGGTTCTATACAAAGTAAAGACAGTGGGGTTAATTACTGGGCAGATCTGAAAAGGTCACTTGAAGAAGATGGTATTTAACTGAGTCTTGAAAAGTACTAAGGAATCAAGATGTAAAGGTAGAGACAGACAGAATTCCAGGCAGTGGGCACAGCCCATGCAAAGTCACAGAGAAAGGAGGTGGGATAACATGTAAGGGGATATCAAGTATGGTTGAAGTGTTGAGAGTTGACAAAATGTAATACATAATCTGCCTGGAAAGGTAGACTGCAACCAAACTGTGAAAGACTTTAAATGCCAAATGGAGGAATTTGTACCATATTCCAGAGGAAGCAGAGAGCCACTGAAGCTTCTTTAGGAAATGAATGACATGTTCAGGGCTGCACTTTAAAGACGTCAAGTTAATAGCTTTAAGGAAGATGAATTGAAGGAAAGCTGGATGCAAGGAGAGCAATAGAAAGTATTACAATAATACTGAAAAGTGCTGATAAGGACCTGGACTAGGTATGAATCGTAACCAAGGGGCTGGGTGGGCTAAAACCATAATTTAGACAATCATTCTGACTCTAAACACTGTAGTGTTTAAATGTCATTACTTCTTATGAATTTGTAAGCTAATTATTCTAACTATATGTTGTAAGCTAATTATTCTAACTATAATTATGATATATATTTATATATTTTACATATATATATTCTAACTATAATTAAATGAATATAGCTCACTCGCATCTTTGAATTTTGTAATACAATTTTATTGAAATAGTTTATATAGAAAGGGGCCCCATAAAAATACCTGGGGCTTCTAATAACCTAAGGGTGACCTCATGTGTTAGGATTGTGGTAAGATTAATACTTGTCTGAATTAACATAAAATCATAGATTTTTACAAAGATAGGGGTCGTTGGTGAAATGTAAGGATGGTTCTCCAAATGGCCTCCTACTCTATTACCACTCGCTGTCAGGTCCTACTGAAACTACTGATGTGTTATTCATTTACCTAAAAGAGCTATTCATTTAAAAGTCACACTTGTGACTAATAAGAACCTAAAAAATTCCCAATGGACTTTTGAGGCAAAACGCCTTCCACATCCAGAGAAAGAACTATGGAATTGCAGAATGAAGCAGACCATATTCTCTTATGTTATGTTTTGATGTTTTTTTTGTTTTGTTTTATGGTTTCTCCCATTCATTTTAACTCTGCTATGCAACACATCTAAGGTGAAATGTATTAATAGGATTGCATGTGTGGAACCTACATAAGATTGCATCCCATCTTAGGGAGGGAGAGGAGAGAGAGGGGAAGAAAGGAGGAAGGAGGGAAAAATCTAAGATATATGGAACTGATTGTAGAAAACTGAAAACAAATAAAATAATTTTTAAAAAAAGAAAAAAATTGTTATGCTATTTTAGTGAAAGCAGAAACAATAAACCCAAGGTCTGCATAACTATTCACATCTGTTCTTTTTTCTGGACCGTGAAGTAGCATTTATTAGCTTAGAAAAACAGTTCCCTGATCTGGAATCCATAAGAATTTTGAGATGGTTCCCTTTACTAAGCTGTAAGTGGCAGTAAAGAGAAAAGCAGAGAGACTTCTGGGAGTTTCCATCTTTTAGACTATATGTGGACAGGACTGCCTAAACTTTCTCTTCCTCAACCAGCTCTTCAATAGCATAAAATAATTATCTCCTCACCTAAGCTCTTTCAAATAGCTCAATTTTCTCCAATAACTTAACTATGTCTACCTCAGTTTCCTTATCTTTACGATGACAGTAATAACAAATAAATCAATGATTATTATGAGGATCAAATGAGATAATACTATAAAATGTTCCACAAACCTTAAAGAATTATATAAATGTTTATTATTATTATTATTTATACCAGTTGTCAGCATTAGCTGCAAAGACTAATTTTTACATGCCATTAAACCAAAAACAGTATCACAAGTCCATAGGTTATATGTTGCAACTGGATTTATTACAGGAGAAAGGTTCGCACATGTGGGAATTCCTTATACACAGGAACCCAGTCCCATAAGGAAAGCCTTGGGCATCTAAGTTACAAAGAAATGGCAAAGAGGAAAAGGACAAATCCCATTCCAAAAAGAAGGAGAAAGATTATGGTAGAAATGAAGATGGGATGGTCTGCTTCTCTGCAACGCTCCCAACTGGACAAGTAGCTTCCCGTTCTGACGTATACTGACTGACACCTATCTTGACTCCCAAGGAAACACAGGGAGGCCAGCTTGGGGAGAAAACAAAAAAAAAAAAAAAAATATGTCATCTCAGGTGAGACTTTGTCCTCGACATGTTCAGGGCCTCCTGAACATTCCAGGTCCAGTGTGTCTGGAAAATATGGCAACTCAAGAAAATTTCAGAGGGCTCTTTAACACTGCTCAGCCTTTAACAAGGCTCAGATGAAAGTACTTCCTCTTCTCATCTCCTCATCTATTTATATCTCCTTTCTTCTCTCTGTTTTAAGTCTCTGTTTCTATCTCCAGCTGATGACTGAGCCTCTTCGTGTGCTGCTTCCTTCCTTAATCATTGACTTTTGCCCACAAGGAGGCTCTCCTTGTTTGAAGTGACTTGTCTCTGCCTTGGGTTAAATGCAAAATCTTGAATTTTTGTCACACACAACAGATTGAAAATGTATACATGTTTCACAATTACCGACATTTCTAGTTATTATGAGTTTACATCTATCAGTCTCAAAGTCTACACAGCTGTCATATGTTAGTACACTTCTGGGAAACAAAATCCTTTGAATGTCTTTGCATTCATTAAATCCTAACCACCTCCCCCCTCCTCTTTTGGGACTACTTTTTCATCTGTTTCTGCTATAATACTAAGGCACTGATTTTTCAGTGTTTTTCTTAATACTGTTTTCTATCCCTTTCAATAAACATAAAATATCCAAATAAGAAAATTGTACTCCTTAAATTACAAATGAAGGAATTGAGGCCAAATAATATTGTTATTTGTCTAATTTGCCAAAGTCAAAATTTGAACCCACGTCCCCTAGCTCCAAATCCAGTCTTTTCCCCATTACATTATGCTGCAACTCAGCTGTTAATATCAATTGACCTAGTCTGTTCAAACTAAGTAAAATAATTCAGAAGACTTCAAGTGAATTGGGAAATATAATTATGAGTAACTATAGCCAAGAGTATAATCACTAGTCACAATTAGTCTCAAAAGAATGAGGAAAAGGTGCTTTTGAGAAAAGAATTAGGTTCCCTGAGTCTACACATTTACCTTAGCTTCCTCTCTACGATGTGCTAATAGTTTCATTTTCTCTCCCTCCCGTGGAGCTGTCCTCAAAGCTGAACCTTTTGCTCACCTACCCATAATCATTTTTTTGCCCCAGGGAACATAAAGTAACAGCCAGCTGTAAAGTGGCAATTATGATTATTCCTTAAGAAATAATATAGTTTATGAATAATTGTCTCATTGGGGAATTTACAGTCTGTTTTTCATTCACATTAGGACATTGTTTCAAAAAAAAACTACAACATTATTTGTTATTAATAAGAAAGAGAGTCAGACTTTTATAGCAACACAGCAAATGCAATTGTGGGAAATCAAATCCGTAATGCAACAAAACAAGTAAGACTCTTTAATAGTTGTCTTAATATATATTAGTTTAGATGTGGATAGTATTTGACATTCATTTGTGGGTCAGTGTGGACTTATATGCTGTCATATTAAATAAGGTTTTTAAGATATTGCCACATATAAGTGAGTAGCTGAAAATTAATTTGACTACCTTGCCTTCTGGAAGTATGTTTTCTCTGTGTCTCTTTTCCCTTGGTGATCCTATAAGAATAGTCTGATTCTGCTACCTAGAAGCTGGTTTTTGTTTGTTTTTCTCACTTAAATTTCTTTTCTTCTTCCCCTCCTTTTTCAATAAATCAAGATGTCCAAGTTAGCTGAACTCCACATTAAAAATGAGGTAATTCAAGATTTCAGCTTTCGGAACTATGGTTTTGCATTCTCCAAATCTCTAAGACTTACAAGAATGGCATGCCTTACCATGAGCATAGTAGAGGCCAGGATTATTGACCAGAATACAGATCCGGGATGTTAGGATCAGAGACTTTAAATGAGGAAACAGAGACCCAGAAAAAGGAATGTGAAGGAGCAGAGCAGGGATCCTAATCTCAAATGGGGTATTCTGTCTAAACTGTCTGCTACCACAGAGAGTGGAACAGTCTTTCAAGGTAAAGGGAATACTGTTGAGCATCTGACCCAGGAACAGAGATGAGAGTGTTCAAAAACACAGAGGATGGGTCTGCATCCAGAGAGTTAGAGAGCAAAGAGTAGTCATCCCAAAGAGCATGAGCAGAGGTAGATATTGGGAACTCAAGGTTAGATCAATTAGAGACAGAAATTAACAAGGCTAGTAGGTAAATGAAGACTAAAGAAAAAAGATTGAGGTCAAAAAAAGTCACCAAACAACATTAAATTGGGTTCTTAAGTAAATGGAATTATATCACATGAGCACAAGTCTGTCTCCCAGGGTTATTGTGAGGATCAATTGAGATAAAAATTGTAAAAGGTCTAGTAAAGATCCTGGTACACAGTAAGTACTAGATAAATATTAGCTATTATTAACTATCATTATTGTGCACAAAATGATGGCAGATATTGGCCATAAATGTTGTGGCCTGTAATTACAATAAATGTTGTATATATTCTTTGAAAATAAAATACAAGAACTAAACAAGAGATAGAAAACATTAGGAAGTGCAAAATGGATAATTTTGATTACATTAAATTGAAAAGTTTTTGTACAAACAAACCCAACGCAACCAAGATTAAGAGAGAAGCAGAAAACTGGGAAAGAATTTTTGCAATTAGTGTCTGTAATAGAGGCGTCATTTCTAAAATACATAGAGAACTGAGTCAAATGTATAAGAACACAAGTCATTCTTTAATAAATGGTCAAAGGATATGAACAGGCAGTTTTCAGGGAAGAAATTAAAGATATCTATAGTCATATGAAAAAATGCTTTAAATCACTATTGATTAGAGAGATGTAAATCAAAACAACCCTGAGATACCACATCACACCTATCACATTGGCTAACATGACAAAACAGGATAATGATAAATGTTGGAGAAGATGTGGGAGAGTTGGAACTCTAATTCATTGTTGGTGGAACTGTGAGCTGATCTAACCATTCTGGAGAGCAATATGGAACTGTGCCCAAAGGGCTACCAAAATATGCATACCTTTTAACCCAGCAATACTGTTTCTAGTACTGTATTTCCAAGAGATCATAAAAATAGGGAAGGGTACCATATGTACAAAAATATTTATAGTAGCACTCTTTGTCGTGGCCAAAATCTGGAAACCAAGGGGATGCCCATCAATTGTGGAATGGCTGAATAAATTGTGGTATATGAATGTAATGGAATACTATTTTACTGTAAGAAATGATGAGCAGGAAGACTTCAGAGAGGCCTGGAATGACTTATATGAACAGATGCTTAGAGAAAGGAGCAGAACCAGGAGAATTTTATGCACAGCAATAAGTACAGTGTGCCAGGATTTTTTCTGGTAGACTTAGAATTTCATTGCAATGCAAGAACTTAAAATACCCCCAATGGTCTCTTAAGACAAAATGCCTTCCACATCCAGAGAAAGAACTATGGAATTCAATGGCAGAATGTAGAGATTATTGTCTTTTGTATTATGTTTCAGTTTGTTTTATGATTTCTCCCACTTATTTCAATTCTTCTATGCAGCATGACTAAGGTGAAAATGTTTTTAATAAGAATATATGTGTAGAATCTTTATAAAATTGTATGCCAACTTGAGGAGGGAGGACGAGGGAGGAGAAAAATTTAAATTATATGGAAATGATTTTAAAACACTGAAAACAAATAAAATAATAATAAAATTTAAAAAAAGAAAATAGAACACAAGAAACAATGGAGAGAAGGGAGGAAAGAAAGAAAGAAGAGAGGGAAGAAGGAAGGTAGGAAGAAAGGAAGGAGAAAAAAGCATTTCGTAAATGACTACTATGTCTTAAGCCCTGTAGGCACTTCACAAATACGATCTCATTTTCTGCTATTATCAAATGCTGTTATTACCTTTAAAATTGAGGAAACTGAGGCATGCAGAGATTAATTAACTTGCCTAGGATCACAGAAATATTGGAGTCTGAACTGGAACTCAGGACATTCTGACTCAAGTCCCAGTTTTTATCCACTGTACCACTTAGTTGAATTGGTATTTATTTTAGAAAATGCTATTTCATGGAATCATGAAATATCTAGTAGATATCTCATTTTGCATATAAAGAATCCAAATCTTTGAAAGGCTGAGTGACTTTTCAACTATCATGAAGCCCTTACGTGAAAGACATGAGATTAAAACATGGATTTCCTGATCTCTTCATTCTCGTTCTGCTATTCCACACCACTAATTCTCAGATAATTTTCAAAAATAATTTGATATTTTGTGTGGACTTATATGTCATCTATTATGATCTTATCAGTTGTCTCTAATAGTAAGTACTCTGAACATAATGTCAAAAAATTCATGAGACAAATCCCATTCAGTGCAAGGGAGGTGCTACTTCACAGTTTTAAGGTTCACCAGAGGGAGTCTGTTCTCTTAATAATTGTCTCAGGAAGTAAGAAAAATTAAGGCAGGATTGTAATATTGGAGCATCTGTCCTTGCTGCTATTATAATAACCGAAAACAGCCTAATTATAAAGTAAAGAATTCAGAGATTAGCATTCTTAATAAGGGATTATGCAGTGGCATCAGGAACAAGACACCAAGTTGTATTTGCAAAAGTTATCAAAGAGGATTAAAAACAGTTTCCAGTGAATAATTGCTGAGGAGATTGGGAGCTAAGCTGGCTCAGGGGTAACATATAATTAGCTAACTTTATTAACCACCTAATAGCTAAATGCAGAAGAAAATATTATGCAAAAATGCAAAGGGTGGAAAATTAGTGAAGTCATCACTGAGGCCAACTACCAAATTCCTTTTTACAAAAAGGGATACATAAGAAGACGTAAAGTTATTGTTACCCAGAATGTTTTGCATCAAGGTTAAAAGCATGTTTTGTTCCTCATTATGAACTCTAACTTCAGTGGGGATTAAGAACAAATCTATATTTGGAAGTGAAATCTTCTCATAAAGAAACAAGCTTGCAGAATACTCCCATCATGCAACAGCAAAACCTAGCACTTCCCTCTCCTGTAATGTGGTTCTTTTCCAGATGAACAGTAAAATGTTGAAGATCCCATCTTCTCCTCTTTAAATCCCCCTTCAACCAAGCATTCTCCCCACTAAATAAATTGAAAATCCCAGGAACTTTCTGAGAAATGTATATCAAAGGGTATGAATATCCAGGTGCACCCAATTACTAAAACTTTGTACCTGAGAGATCTGGACATGTAGGCATAAGAGAAGATGGGTGAGATATGTGAGATTAAACCCTTTTTAGGGAGGAAATTGAGGCTTATTTCATTTAAGGGATTTGTTCAGAAGCAAACTACCAATAAGTGGAAAAGTGGTACTTGAATATGGTTGATTCCAAGTCTGCTCTCATTATGGCAGGTAAGTGGTATGCTGCTTCATTATTAATTAGGGGCTTTTAGGTATATGGATATACTGGAAGAGGATTATTTCTGGATATGACTTGGTATAAAAGGGATTTAGATATCAACCTACTCAGAAACCTATTGACTTCTGTGTAGTGTGACCAACAAGATACAGGTTAAGACCTTTTCTGGGATTCTCACAGCTTCTCAAATCTCTCCAAAATAAAACTGATGCACGATAAACTAATTGCAACCATCTTCATAGACTGGCATATCAAGAACCCTAACAAGGTAACAGTCTGCTAAAATTTTGGCAATGTAATAATCATAGATAAAAGAATAAAACTAAAATAGAAAGGGAAGGGGTTTAATGAATTAAATGAGAGAAAGGATTCCTTTTTAGAAAAGCATTTTGAAATTAGAGAAAAAAATTAGCATGCCAAATTTTTTGAAAGATATGAGAGGAAGGGGCTTTCATTTAAACACTTAGAGAGAAGGGAGAGGCAAAGAAATAGGAAGAATGAAAAAGGAATTAATAATGTAAATATAACTGCACAATAAAGGAAAGGGGTGGCAAATAACAGGAGACTTGAAAGTGAAGAGAAAATATCCTATGGGAATGGACTGGCCTTAAAATAAATTAAGCAAAATAACTAAAGAGACAAAGTATTATCTTAAAAGAGGAAGAAGAATGAAAATAAACCTTCATTTAGAAAACAAGTATTAAAGATAAGTGGAGCAAAATAAAAACCTAACTCATAAATTTAGGTGCAAATGGATTAATCAATCCAACATGATTTTTAAAATGCTAACAGAACAAAACAAAAGAAAAACTCACAGTCTTATACTTACTAGGAACACATCCAAATATCAGAGATGAAGATAAAAAATAAAAGAGTGGAACAAATGTTCTCAAAAATCAGATAAATCTCTCAGCTAAAAAAAAAAAAAAAGCAAGTCACAGGAGCCTAGAAAAGTACCTGAAGATTTCAGTGAACTGATGATGAAACACACTATTCACCACCTGAAAAAAGATGATGGCTTTAGGGTGAAAAATATAACATATGTGTGTGTTTGTATTTAGACAATGAAGGAATCTATTTTCTTTGCGCATATTTGCTACAAGAAATCTTTTTTATCTTTTTTTCAGTTGGATAGGGAATGACAGAAAAAATAGATGCCCATTAACTAAAAACACCTTTGCAGGAGACTCAAGGCATTTTCCAATGAGGGAGGGAGGGACTAGTCATTTATATGGAGCTTAATATGTGACAGGCACTGTGCTAAATGCTTTGGGTCACTGTAGTGTTAGTTTTGCTTCATTGTTTTGTTACAAAAGAACTCTCAGAGCGTAGGGTAATTGGAAAATAATTGCACTGTAAATATAAAACTCAGAAGTAAAGTTTTTTTTAAAAAGGTAAGAGATGCATTTTCTTAACTGAATTCAAGTGTAATATGATCAATTTCAATGTTAAGTTCAACTTTTTAAAGCATTTCATATGGTTGACATCAGTGTCTTCTTTAGTTCTTTTTTTTACTTCATGATACATCAATTCATACAAGTCTACTTATACTTCTCTGTATTAATCATATTTGTAATTTATCTACATTACAGTAATCTTTCATTGCAACAACAGATCAAACTTTGGTACTTCGTTCTTTAAATTGTGGGGACCTAATTGTTTCCAGTTCTTTATTACTGCAAATGTTATTGCCGAAGATGCTTTTGTTGTATATGGGATCTTTTTCTTAGCACTATCCTCCTTGACGTTGCTTAGTAGTAGGGTCTCAAGGTCACAAATTTCCTACTAAAATGATTGAACCAAGTGACACATTACCAACAGTGCATTAGCTCATAAATATTTCCATGACCCCTCCAAAACACTGATTATTTCTATTTTTATTATACTTATCAATTTTAATTTCTTGTTTGTAGCTCTCTCTAGCATTCTAAAATTGCGTCGAGTTATTTCAGAGAGTGAGTCTTTACTTATAATTGTATTTAGTAAAAATGTAATATGTATTTTTAAAATATATTTTATAAGCTTTGCAATTATTGCTTTCTTATAATTGTTGCTCACTTGTTTCAACCATGTTTAACTCTTCATGACCTTATTTGGGATTTTCTTGACAAAAATACTGGAGTGGTTTGCTATTTATTTCTCCACCTCATTTTTTCAGATGAGAAAACTGAGGCAAAAAGGGTTGGACAACAGAGCTAGTAAGTGTCAGAGACCAGACAAGAACTCAGGTCTTCCCGACTCCAGGCGCTCTATCTACTCTACCACCAAGCTAACCTTGCAAATATCACAGTTATGCCTAAATAGTCAAGACCCAGAGTATGAGTCAGTGGGTTGATATCTATCATAAAAATAAAGAGCTAATAAAGGTCCACTGCATCCACTAGCTACCTATAAGAAGAGTGAACAAAACTATTTTTACTCTCAAGAAATTTGCATTTTAATTGGCCAAAGAAACAGAGTGCCATGTTTGAGGAACAGAGAGGTCAGCTGGCTTGAATCATGTATGTGTGTGTTTTGTTGCGGTTGGTTTTGTGTGTGTGCGTGTTATGAGGGGCATAGTGAGATTGACTAATAATCAGTAATAAATAACTAAAAAACAGAAATGAGAAGTAGGTGCCAGGTGGTGAAAGACTTTAATAGAAAAAAAGAAGAATTTATTTTACACCTTAGAGGTAATAGAAATTGAGGGGTATTGATTGACTGTGGGAGTCACATGATCAGACTTCACTTAAACAAAATTACTTTGGCAAGAATATGTAGAATGCACTGGAGAGGTGAACTGCTTGTGTTAGGGAGACTAATTAACAACCTGTTTCAATAATCTTGGCTAGATGTAGTGAGGCCCTGAACTGAGACCAGAGAGAAGGGATTTGATGCACAAAAATGTTTATAGGTAAAAGTGACAAGATTTGAAAACTGATGGCATATGTGGGGTGAACATGAGTGATATTCTGGGAAAGTTGAGATGCTCAGCAACAGGAACAATGAAAAAAGAATCCATAAATTTTTTGAGCCAATGAAGTTGTTTTTATGTGTACAGTAAAACAGTTGTAAGTGAGATCAAAGGGCAGAAACAGAAACAGTGGTAAGGGCCAGCAAAACTTGCAATGACAGAATAAAAGGAAAGAACTAATCTTGTCAAAGAGCTTCTGTCAGCTTTTAATCCTACTTATTCTTGATTAGCCTTAAAAACTTTTTGCTGATGGGAGCTGTCCAAGGTAGAAATAATTAAATCTTGCTGCTCTCAGAAGCACACTAATTCAAGACAAATATGTCCATATATATATCTATATATATATATATATAGATATATATACATATATATACATATATATGTATATATATATATATGTAGAGAGACATACATCTGTGTGTATGCATATACATATATATTTCAACCTAATGCTTAAAGAAGGAAGAAAGCTGGTAAAGTATCTAGATATATTTACACAAAGGGCCACATATGCTATAACAAGCATAGAGATATAATTAACTTCTATTTTGTGCCAAGGGTCAGGTTGGGATGCATTTATAGAAAATAGATTTCAAGGGAAAATTAATCAAATTCTACCACCAATATAACTCTCTGTTGCCTGTGTTGACAGAGAGCATTCCTAGTCTTATCTCCTCCTATTAAGAAAGGAGGCTTCTCTTATTTGATAGGAGGCAAGATGTTAGGGAGATATACACATGCTATTCTGTTAACATGCCATTATTTGAGGGTATATAAAAGTGGAAGATAGCTATTCTGGTTGGAAGCTGTATTTGAAAAAATTAATAAGTAAGAGAAGATGAAGCTAAACTCCATTGTCACACCAGTCACCCTCATTTTCTGCTCCTCCGCAACAACTAATCTTTAAAAAATGTGTGCTCAAATGAGTTAAAATAACTAGAGATACAGAAAGACAAGTTGAGTATTTTAATTTCTCCTAATCCTATTCCTTTGCCTTTTCATGGTGTGGAAGTTCCTATGGATGCTCAAAAATATGCCAGTGGAGGTCAAGGTGTGGTCTGGCCCATTAGTCTCAAAATGCCGTCATTATTTATCTGGCAACGTCTTTAAGAATCGGTCTTGCTAAGTTCAGAGAAGGTCACTACTAGGTAAGCCATCAGCGAAGAATTATTTTGATGAATTTACTAAGCCATATATCAGCCTTTGGTAGAATGAGTTTTCATGCTGAAAAAAATAATGTCACAGGTTCTCCAAAAGAATGTAAACTGTGAGAGTAAAAAATATTTGATTTTTGTCTTTGTTTCCTCACCACCTGTCATAGAATATGGCATATAGTTGCTGCTTAAAAATGCTTGTTGCTTGATTTATATTGCTCCATGAGTATTGATTTGAATTTTCTGAGAAATTACCTTACTTTGAAGTCTTAGATCCTTGATGCTATGGGTATACCATACTGAGGATAAGACATTCAGAAAAATAACAGAAACTAGTCTTGCAAAAGAAAGGTAATGGAGGAAGCAAAGGAAAGATTTTGGCTTCTATGAGGAAACTTTCCTAATAATTTGAGCTCTCCAAAAGTGGAATGTATTGCTAAGCGTTTTGAATTCTGAGTTCCTCATTACTACAGGACTTTAATCCAAGGCAAAATGACTGCTTGTCTAATAGGAATGTAGAGGGAATTTGTTTTAAGGTATGGTTTGGAATTGGTAACCTCTGAGGTTTTATACAAATCTGACAATTTATAGGTTTTATAATTAATGGTCCCTGGGAAACTTTTGTTCAGTTTCATAATCACATGAAGGGAGCCAATAAGAATAGTAATGGACATCTAAAATCTATGTTCACTTCAATACTTAATATGGTAAGATACATTAAATGACCATGGGTCATATTTGTCCACTGAAATTTTATTAGTGTAATTGTCCACCAAGGTAGTGTATAATCACATGTAAAACAATCAAAACTAGTTTTGTGGCCTTTGTCATATCACTTGATCTTTCAGTGTTCTTGGAAACAGAGAATGAACTAACCTTCATTGCTATGGAGAATCTCCTGCTTTCAATGCAAATCACATATCTAGTCCCTATCCTTACCACTGTCAACTAAGTCCACAGCATGATGTCCCTGAGAGAAATGTAGTTGTTGATGATTTACTCTTCCATTCTTCTCTCCCCCTGGGCTCTGTCTCTCTCAAGAGTCATCTATAATTACCCTGTTAAGAAATTCTAACTTGACCACGAAATCAACAGTTTCAGAGTTTTCATTCTTAAAAGTATTCAGGACCCCACTCCAGAGTGCCTAAAGGTAGTTTTATCACACACTCTTAACATGTTACAAGGTGTGTGTGAAGGCAGAGGGGAGGATCTCAGCCTTTCCCTAATTATATGGAATGACATAAATGCATACCTCTCTACTTTATCACTCCAGCATTTTCCTCCATACACAGCAGTGTATTTATCTGGTGGCTCATGAATTTATTTGACAAAGTGTTTGTTTTTTATTCTAGTATATCTGATAACAAAGAGGTGACTCTTTTTGAATAACAGAAAAGAAGCAACTAAAAAATGGAAACATGTAAGGGAACTGCCTTCAATATGATGTATCTTAAGTTGATTTCCTATGGACACTCCATGTCTTTGACAGACTGAAGTAGCTAGGGAAATACTTTAGTCAGTATATTTTTCTACAGGGCATCTCATTAACAACTTTTTTTGAATTGGCCCTTTGATGCATTTTGTCACGTGTGGCTGGTGACTTCCCAGTTTAATTATCTTTTAGGACATAAGGATGTAACATGCTGGCAATTGTTTGTATACTGTAAGATGCTCCTATTCACTGTAAATGAACCCTTATTTTCCTCTGTTCCTTGGATAAGAGTGAGATTTTTGTTATTCTGAACACTTAAATTCCCCTGGATTGCTGCGTATGCTGATAACATTTTCATTTATTTTTTCTGGTATCATTTCCTGAGAAGAAATCTCAATTCCCTGCCCTGAATATACTCTTTCTCTGTTACTGCAGGGCTCATGGCTTCACCTCTCATGTCTCTTCTATCCTGTCCCTATTCTCTGGTGAAGTGAAGCAAAGAATGAAAAGCTAGTAAATGCTTTTCTTCCTCCCTCATCCCTCTTCTTTATCTTAGCAATTCTAGTCCCTCATTAAGGTTCCAGAGGTGGTTAAAAGGACAGAGCTTCCCAATTGAGACACCACTCTAGCGCTGAAAGCTCCATATGTGTACCTGATTGAATTCACTTCATCCTGTTAGAAAGTCTGAGGAGAAAATGTCCATTAAAGACTGTAAGGAGACAGCCTAAACTAGTCAAGGATAAAGAAAACTGAATAACAGTGGTCCTCATTTCTCATTTTGCCACTGATTGCAGGACTCTGAGCTGTTTCTTTCCTCAGGTCTATTTCTTCTATCTCTTCAATTCCAGCTACACTAGTTGTCTCCCAATTTTCACTGTAAAGAGAGATTATCTATCCATGGACCCGAATCACCACAATGCACAGGATAGAGATAACTTCATTCTCTGGAGCAAATTATCTTTGGGATTTCACCTCCAGAAACCTGTAAATGAGCTACATAAAAGGGTAATATCACCCTGTAAGGAGTCTGATTGCTTCCAGGTTGTAAATTAAAATACTAGGATATATTATTAGGCAGGTTGGCCAACGAAGTTGGAGTAGGGGACTGAAAGAAAGAAAAATGATAACCACATTTATACTATGCCAATACTTTTATGTATTACAGCGCAGACAGATTGAAGCATCTTAGATTGTGGACACAACACTGAAAAAGGCAAGCAAAATCTGTATTGAAGCTTCTGCCCTAAGATAATCTACAGTGACTTAAACACTTGACAACTATTGTACTGAATAGTTAGAATTCCTAAGACTGACATTAATGTTTCTCTAAAACTAATCCTGAGTCCTTCTTCCACTTTCATTGTGGAACCAGAGAACTTAACTGGGAATCTAAATTTGTTTGGAGCTAGTACAAGCAGGAGGTGGCAACCAATGCAAAAGCAAAATTGGCACTGAGCTTTTCATATTTGATTGAATTTCTTGTCATTACTTTTCTATTCTGTTCAAAAAATAACTTTTATTTTGAATGCATTTGGGTTCGATTTGATCTGGCAAAAGAGGTATATTAGTCAATGCTAAGATGTGTAAGGTTTGGTGCTGAAAGGAAAGCTACAAGGAGCAAGCTTCAAGCTTCAACCAACTATCTTATTAATTTCAATCTCAATAGAATATTTATTGGACATTCTTCTTGCTGGTCTCATAGTCTGAATTTCTTCTTATAAGTTTTTATTTATTTTTGAAATTTTGTACATACATTTTTGTATGTTTTATATTTTGTATTTATATACATACAAAATTTGTTTATTTTGTATACTTTATATATTTATTATCGTACCCATCAAAGCCATGTTTATTTTTGAAGGCCCACAACAACACTCCTATGGTGAAGTGGAGAAGATTTTAATTTCATTTTCATTCCAAGTAGGGACCTATTCTTTAAGATTGCAAAGGGGTGAATGAATAGAAGGAGAAAATCTATTTTTAATTGAATAGTTGTTTTTAATCATTCTATACTGAATAGATTCACCCTGGAGAAGACACTGAACCAGAATCCAGTGATGATGTAAAAATGTTAGAGAACAGATTTCAATTATCCAATAAGATGATAAATATAGACCAAGATGGTGGAGTAAGCAACTACTCACCTAAACTCTAAGACAAACTCCTTCAGATACCTCTAAAAAGAGAATCTGAATGGATTTTAGAAGGGCAGAAAAACTGGAGCATCAATGGGAAGGATCTGTTACATGAGGCTGGAGACCACAGCACACACTGCACAGGCTATATACCAGTTGAGTCCTCACTGTGGCAGGGCCCTGCAGAAAGCCCCAGGGGATCTCAGGTAGCAGCCACTCTGTGGAAACTCAGGCATATCAGACCAGGTCAGAAGTCCGGCAGAACTGGGTGAGTAAGAGTCATTGAGTCCCAGGTATCTGCTCCTGAGACTATCAGCCTGCAAATTAAAAGACACCTACTCAAACTTTTAGGAGCAAAGATGGCAGACTGATCAGTAAATGCTCTCCCTTTTCCATTGTTGACCTTGAAAGATCCATAAAATATTTCCCCAGGAGAAATCCTGGAACAATGGGATCAGTAGAAGGGTTAAAAAGTCTCTTAGCAAATGGTGTGAGGATAATTGCTAAAAACAGTCCCTCTTACTGTGGCTGAAGGTGGCAAGTGCAGGACCAGAACTGTCCCAGGCAGCCCCACCTCAGTAAACCAGGAGGAGATCCTTAGGCCCAGGGGTGTGAATCCCATAACTGCCAACATCAGGACCCCAGGCTTGCCTCAGATTCCCAGTGGAATCTGGAAGACACTACTGCAGATGGGATCACCAACAACTGAGGTTGCCTATGCTCTAACTCAGCAGAGGAGATCTGATGTAGCCAGATCACCCTTCCCCTATACATAACACAGCTAGCTCCAGGGCAACTTCTGGGAAAATCAGAGTGACTTCACCAGGCCTCTTCTTTTTTATACCAGATAGCTCGGCATCAGGTAAGCTGCAGTATTTTAGCTTTTGGCTGAAAGAACAAGAGGCTACAACACAGAAAGCTTCAAGTTCAATGCAGAAGAACTGTGGGACAGAGTCCCTTGTGCCCCAGAAGCAGAGACCTACTTTAAAAACCAGGAAAAGGGTGATTATCATAAGTAAAAAGCAAAGCAGAAAAGAAAAGACCATAGGATCTTTCTATGGGGACAAAGACCAAATCACAAATACCAAAGAGGTCAGCACTGAGACTGTTCTCCCATCTAAAACTTCAGAAAAGAATATGAACTGTTCACAAACCTAAAGAACACTCTTGGAAGAGGTGAAGGATTTTAAAGGCCAAATTTGAGAAATTGAAGAAAAACTGGACAATGATTTTAAAAATATGAAAAACGGAATCACAGAAGGATTTAAAAAGGGAAATTGAAAAAATAGAAAAGGAAGCAAAAAACCTAACTGGGAAAACTGGACAAATGGGAAAGGAAGTACAAAAACCACATGGTGAAAAAAAATAATTAAATGAAACAATAGGACAGAAAGAAAAGGAGATGCAAAAACTAACTGAAGAAAACAATTTGATAAAAATCAGAATCAGGCAAGTAGTAGCTAATGACTCTATGAAGCATCAAGAATCACTCAAACAGAATCAAAAGAACAAAAAGATAGAAGAAAATGTAAAATATGTTTTACATATTTTACTGACCTGGAAAATAGATCCAGGAGAGAAAATCTAAGAATTATTGACCTACCAGAAAACCAAGATGAAAAAAAGAACCTGGGCAATATCCTCCAAGAAATCATCAGGGAAAACTTCCCAGAAGTCCTAGATAGAGAAGGTAAAATAGTCATTGAAAGAACCCACTAATCACCTCCTGAAAGGCATCCCAAACTAAAAACATAAAGGAATATCATTGTCAAATTCCAGAACTATCAAGTGAAGGACAAAATACTGCAGGCAGCCAGAAAAAAAAATCATTCAAATATTGAGGAGCTACAGTCAGGATCACACAATACCTTGTAGTTTCTACTTTAAAAGATTGAAGGAATAGATAAATGATATTATAAAAGGCAAACAAGATGAGACTACAACCAAGGATCAATTACCCAGGAAAGTTGATCATAATGTTTCAGATGAGGAGATGGACATACAATGAAATAAGGGATTTCTAGACCTTCCTGATGAAAATGCCAGAGCTCAAAAGAAAATTTGATCATCAAACACAAGTCTCAAGAGAGACATACAAAGGTAAACAGGGGGAAAAATCTGTTATTCAATATGGGCAAACTGTTTACATCCCTATCAGGGAAGATGATGCTTGTTAACCTTGAGAATTATATATTTATCATGATTTATAAAAGGGTTATATATAGATAGAGGGAGTGGATATAAAGTAAATGATGTGATTATAAAAATGTGATTTAAAGGTGAAAGGGATTGTAGCAGGAGATGTGAAAAAGAAGGCTGAAAATGGTAAATTGCATAACAGGAAAAAGCACAAAAATATATTACAGTGGAGGGAAAGAGGGGAGGAAAATGAGCATTGTTTGAGATTTACTCTTATCTGATTGGATTCCAGGAGGGAACAACAAGCTCAGTTAAGTATAGAAATCTAACTAGCTCTATAAGCAGCAGGAGGGGAAGGGGAAAGAAAAGGGAGAGGAGGTTAAAAGGGAGGTAAGAAGTAGTAAGGGTAAAGGAGAGTGAAAGGGAGTGGGGCTGGAAGACGGAAGGGAAGACTGAGGGAGGTGGTGGTCAAAAATTAAAACTCTATTGTGGAGGGGAAGTGAGAAGGGAGAACTAAAAGCACAAATGGTTGTAAAAAGGATGGAAGGAAAGGCACAGAGAGTAATCTTATGTGTAACTGTGAATGGGATGACCTCCCCCATAAAACTGAGACAGATATTAGAATGGATTAAAAACCATAATCCAACAATATATATATATATTTTTTTAACAAGAAATATATTTGAAATGGGGGCAGACACACAGGATAAAGGTTAGAGCATCTGATGTGAAAAAAGCAGGGGTAGTAATCCTAATCTCAGACAAAGCAAAAGCAGAAATAGATCTAATCAAAAGAGGTAAAGAAGGAAACTATATCCTTCTAATGACCCCATAGACAATGAAGCAATATCATTACTAATCAAATATGCTATAAGTGGTATAGCATCCAGATTCTTAGAGGAGAAGTTAAGGGAGTTATAGGAAGAAAGAGACAGCAAAATTATACTAGAGGGGGACTTCAACCTCCCTTTCTCTGAACTTGATAAATCTAACCTCAAAATAAGCATGAAAGAAGTTAAGGAGGTGAATAAAACTTGGGATAAGGTAGATATGATAGATCTCTGGAGAAAACTAAATGAGAATAAAAAGGAACATACATTTTTCTCAGGGGTAAATGGCACATATACAAAAATTGACCGTGTACCAGGCCATAAAAACCTCACAATCCAGTGGAGAAAGGAAGAGATAGTGAATGCATCCTTCTCAGATCATAATACAATAAAAATTATATGTAATTAAAGACCATGGAATGATAGACCAAAAATTAATTGGAAACTAAATAATCTAATCCTAAAAAATGAGTGGGTTTATCCACAAATCATAGAAACAAGCAACAGCTTCATTTAAGAGAAAGACAATAATGAGACAACCTACCAAATCTTCTGGAATATTGCGAAAGCCGTTCTTAGAAGAAGTTTTATATGTTCGATTGCCTACACGAATAAAATAGAGAAAGATAAGATTAATGAATTAGGCATGCAGCTGAAAAAGCTAGAAAAAAAATAAATTGAAAATCATCAAGTAAATACCAAATTAGAAATACTGAAAACTAAAGGAGAGATAAATAAAATTGAAATTAAGAAAACTACTGAGCTAATAAATAAAAGTAAGAGTTGGTTTTATGAAAAAATGATAAACTTTCAGGCAATTTGATTTAAAAAAAGAAGAAAACCAAATTATCAATATCAAGTATTAAAATGGCGAACTAACCTCCAATGAAGAGGAAATTAAAACAATAATTAGAAATTACTTTGCCCAACTGTATGCCCATAAATTCGACAATCTAAATGAGATGGATGATTATTTTAAAAAATATAAACTGCTGAGGAAGAGGTAAAACAGAAACAGGAAGTTATGGACAAATTTCCCTAATGAATATAGATGCAAAAATTTTACATAAGTTATTAGCAAAAAGACTACAACAACTTATCACCAGAATAATATATTATGATCAGGTAGGATTTATACCTGGAATGCAAGACTGTTTCAATATTAGGAAAACTATTAACATTATTGATCATATCAACAACAAAACTAGCAGAAACCACACGGTTATCTAAATAGATGCAGAAAAAGCTTTTTTACAAAATACAACACCAATTCCTATTGAAAACACTGGAGAGCAAAGGAATAAATGGAATTTTCCATAAAATAATGACCAGCATCTATCTAAAACCTTCAGGAAGCACTATATTCAATGGGGGTAAGCTAGATGCATTTCCAATAAAATGACCATTATCACCACTATTATTCAATATGGTGCTACCATATTATACAATATGGTAGAAATGTTAGCTGTAGCAATAAGAGAAGAAAAAGAAATTGAAGGAATTAGTATAGGCATAGATAATCTCAGAAAATTAAGTCCAAAACCACTTGAAATAATAAATAACTTTGGCAAAGTTACGGGTTACAAAATAAATCCACATAAATAATCTGCATTTCTATATATTACTAACAAAAACCAACAGCAAGAGATAGAGAAATCCCATTTAAAGCTAAGGTAGACACTATAAAATATCTGGGATTCTACCTGCCAAAACAATCCCAGGGACTATATGAACACTATTACAAAACACTTTTCACACAAATAAAATCAGATCTAAATAAGTGGGAAAACATCAGTTGAGTGTGGGTAAGCTGAGTCAACATAAAAAAAAATGACAATTCTCCCTAAATTAATTCACTTATTCAGTGCCATACCTATCAAATTATCGGACAACTATTTTCTAGATCTAGAAAAAATAATATCGAAATTCATCTGAAAAAACAAAAGTCCCAGAATGTCAAGGGAACTAATGAAAGAAATGCTAGGGAAGATGGCCTAGCCCCGCCAGATCTCAAATTTTATTATAAATAAGCAATTATCAAAACCACTTGGTACTGTCTGAGAAAGAGAGCTTCTGGATAAGAACTCACTGTTTGACAAATTTGATGGGAAAACTGAATAACGGTGAGGCAGAAACGGAGCATAGACCAATGCCAGACACTGTTTACAAGAATAACGTCCAAAGGGTTACTTGATCTAGGTATAAAGATTGATACTATAAAAATACTAGTGGAGTGAGGAATAGTGTTTTTGTCAGATTTATGGTGAATGGAGAAATTTTTGACTAAAGAAGAGATAGAAAACATCATGAAATGCAAAATGGATAATTTTGATTATATTAAATTGCAAAGTTGTTGCACAAATAAACTCAATGCAAGCATGATTAGGAGGGAAACAGAAAACTAGGAAAAAATTTTTGCAACTGAAGTCTGTGATAAAGGCCTCATTTCTAAAATATATAGAGAACTGAGTCAAATGTACAAGAATACAAGTCATTCCCCAACTGATAAATGGTCAAAGGATATGAACAGGAAGTTTTCAGAGGAAGAAATCAGAGCTATCTATAGACATATGAAAAAAATGCTCTAAATCACTATTGATTAGAGAGATGCAAATAAAAATCATTCTGAGGTATTATATTATACCTATCATATTGACTAATATGACAAAACAGAAAGATGACAAAAGATGGAGATGTGGGAGAGTTGAAATACTAATTCATTGTTTGTGGAGCTGTGAGCTGATTCAACCATTCTGGAGAGCAATTTTAACTCTGCCCAAAAGGCTACAGAGATGTGCATACCATCTGACCCAGTAATATCACTTTTAGTACTCTATCCCCAAGAGATC
This sequence comes from Bettongia penicillata ogilbyi, assembly GCA_023548195.1. Classification (NCBI taxonomy): domain Eukaryota; kingdom Metazoa; phylum Chordata; class Mammalia; order Diprotodontia; family Potoroidae; genus Bettongia; species Bettongia penicillata. The sequence goes on along the minus strand of JAJHZJ010000514.1, from coordinate 9,537,873 downwards.
ATAAAAATTGAAAGGGTCCCACATGTAGAAAAATATTTATAGCAGCTCCCTTTGTGGTGGTCAAAAACTGAAAGTCAATGGGATGTCCATCAATTGGGAAGTGGCTGAACAAGTTGTGGTATGTGAATGTAATGGAATAGTATTGTGCTACAAGAAGTGATGAACAGGAAGACTTCAGAGACACCTGGAAAAATTCATATGAACTGATGCTGAGTGAAAGGAGCAGAACTAGGAGAACTTTGTACGCAACAACAACCACAGTGTGCAAGGAATTTTTCTGATGGACTTAGTCCTTCACAGCAATACAAGGACCTAAAAAATTCCCAGTGGACTTTTGAGGCAAAATTCTTTCCACATCCAGAGAAAGAACTGTGGAATTGGATCACAGAATGAAGCAGACTCTTTTCTTTGGTGTTATGTTTTGTTTTCTTCTGTCTTATGGTTTCTCCCATTCATTTTAATTCTTCTCTTCAACATGACTATGGTGAAATTGTATTTAAAAAAAAAAGACTAACCACAAAAAAGATGATGAATATAAGAAGTGAGAGATTAAGGTTCCTAAGTAAGGTCATTATAGGGAAGATCTGGAGAATCAGGAGTATAGCCAAAAGAGGAAAAGAGAAAAACTCATGGCTGTTCTGGTAGTCTTCTACCAGAGATTCAAATGGAACCACCCAATAAGAGGTTACATGTGTGTAGGGTACTTCAAAAATGAGAAGTTCAAGTGTAGAGTGTATTTACAAGGTGAAGAAACTTCTGTGACTTTCTAGAGGAAGTATCTAGAGTTGAGAATGCAGCCTGGGGAAAACTTAAGGAGGTCAATAAAACATTTCAAAATTTCAGAGAGGAAACTACAGAGACATGGAATGGGTAAAAAAAAGGGCAATTTGTTACTCTGTGTTTAATTTTAAGAACTCACATATGAATGCATTTAAAAAGCATCATACATGACACAAGGTCACAACTGTATTTGTGGTCCTCATTTGTTTTTATTTATGTTTGGAGAAGTTGGTGTTCATTAATCAATGTGTAATTCACGATAAGGCACCAAGATGGCTTCAGTGGCCTGAAGTCAGGAAGACTCATTCTGAGTTCAAATCTGGTCACAGATACTTATTTGCTATGTGACCCAGAAAATGTCACTTAACACTGTTTGCCTCAGTTTCCTCATTTGTGAAATGAATTGGAAAAGGAAATGGCAAACCATTCCAATATTTTTGCCAAGAAAATACCAAATGGGTTCGCAAAGAGTTGGTCATGACTGAAAAACAACAAAATCCACAATAAAATAATTTTAAAACATTTTACAAAGGAAAAGCAAGTAAATGAATTGAGATGACTTCAAACTATGTCAGACATCTCAGCTTTGCCATTGTCAAATTTGCTCCCCACTCCCAACTGCTGAACATCAATGTGGAAACATGGGGAAAGACAGAGGAAGAAGATATTGGCATTAAGCCATTTCTATTCTATTTGTTTCTTAGCAGATACATGAAATATGGAGGTGGACTTCTTACTCAAGTCAATCCTTCTAATGTTTGACTTTGATCCTATCTTTTTCCATCTCCTTAGTATGCCCTTTTGAGCATTCATTCTGCTCTTCCAAGTTCCAGCCCCTCTTTATCACAGATTTCCCCTCTGCTTTGTGAAAACGTGACAACATTCCATCCATTGTTTAAAAATATACCTTCAATCGATTCTACTATACACTAAAGCTATAATTCCATATTTTCATCACCTTTCCTGCAAGGAACCATTATCATTGATTTCATTTAATGTTCACTTCTCAACTCCTTTCATGCAGATTTCCATTCCCACTACTTGACTGAAACAGATCTCTCCAAGACCAAGTATCTCTTTAGTGCTAGATATAGCAGCCTTTTCTCAAAACCTTTCCCATCTTGACACTTGGCAATATATGGCTATTGTCCATTCCTTCTTCTATATTGTTATCTATTCCCTGAGTTTCATGACAAAACTTTCATGGTTCTCCTCCTGTCTGACAGCTACTTTCAGATCTTTTTGTTGCTATTGCTGCTAGTTTACCATTCACATCAGAATCACTATGTGTGGGTATACCCTTCCTTCTCCGTTTCCTCTTGGGGACTTCATCAACCTCCATAGGTTATCTTTATAAAAATAATTCACTTTTATCATGTCCCATGGTACAATAATATACCTATATACATTCACATAAATCCTATTATTCAGTTATTCCCAATTCATAAGCATCCATTTTCATATATATGTATGTATGTATGTACGTATATACGTACATACATACATAAATTTTTACATATCAATCCTTTTCTCTCTCATTTTCATCTTTCTGGGTACCTACCTAATAGTAATGTTGCTGGGTATCTATGATTAGGAACTTTAGGGGTATCGTTCCAAATTGTTTTCTACAGTCGTCAGACCAATTCACATCTCCACACAGCCCTTTTATGTACCTACCTTCTCATAATTCCTCCAACAATTTTCCTTTTCCATTTTTTTTTATCACCATTGCCAGTCTGATGATTATAGAACTTCAAATCATTTTTATTTTCATTTCTCACATTATTAACTACTTTAACACCTTCAATAAATTTACTGGATTTTCCAAGGAACTGAAATTGAGCACTTTACCAACTCTTTTTTATCTTTAACTCATAGCCTTCATTTTGCAGATGAGGAAAGGCATAATATAGTGGAAGTGGAGCTAGAAGAAGTAAGTTCAGATTCCAAATTGGATACTTGAGCTTTATGTGGCTTCAACTTTATGAATCTTGGTTTCTTCACTTATCAAACGGAGATAATACTCGTAAGACATAACTGACCAGGTTGTTGCTTTGTAAATTGTAAGCAATTATGGAAAAGTCAGCCTTTTGATTTCAGTCCCTTGTCCTAGGTCACATAGGTAGTAAGTAAGAGAAAGAGATTTTGAACCTAGGACCTCAGATTCCAAATCCAGGGCTCTTCTTATAGCATTTTATGTTTAAAGTTATCATGGATCTTAGAGATCATCTAGTCCAGGGGTGGGGCCTAAGGCTACAAGTGATCTCATCCAAACTTTGACCCACAGATGAAGAAACTGAGCCTAAATTCTTCTTTTCCACCTTCTCAGAACCATTCATTATTCTGTCATCAGATTGGCTAAGCCAGGTTGAGAGTAAATAAGAGATGTCAAATTCATCTATGTGTTAGGGAAATGTCCACACCAAGCATGTGAAATGGTTTGATAAGAACAGTTTCTTAAAATGTCAATGAAAGTGACTGAAGAAGGATCTGTGAAGTACTTAGAACTTAATCAATTATTAAAGATGTAAAAGCTGTCCTTTACATCTTGGGCCATCATCTATCTTCTTAGCTTTTGTCTTGCTGCTGGATTTTGGTGACATTGGAAAAGAGAGGCTAAAGATTCCGTCCAATTCTGCCTCACTTAAGGCTAATTCATGGACAAGGCATGACCCTGTGATGTCACTGGTCCTCTTCAAAACAAAGCACCATCAACAACAACTTTCATTCCTGCGCTGTTTTCATCTTTAGGCAACTAAGCAACACTCATGGTAGAATGCTAAATTTGGAGTCCAGAAGACCTGGGTTTAGAGCTTGCCTTGAACATTTACTAGACTCATGATTCTGGGCAGATAAGTTAACCTCTCTCAACTTGTTTTCTCAACTGTAAAGTGAAGATAGCAATAGCATTTATCTCAAGTACTATTTATAGTACTTGTGAGAATAGCATGAGATCAACTTTGCAAGTCACTTTGCAAGCCTTAAAGTCTGGGTATAAATGCTGGCTACGTTTTTCTTCCTCTTCTGAATCTCTGACCATGGCAACATATTTGTCTTGACTGCAGCCTGTTTTCCAGATCAAAAGCAATGTCCTAACCTGAGTGGATCATATAAACAAATTCCCGTCTGAAATAGGTAGATGTCTCATACTGTTTTGTCTCTCTGAGTGCATAATGAATACAGGCAAATGTTTTGCAAGACAAAGAAATGGTTACATAATGTAGTCTCATCCAGATCTTGGAAACTCAAAGCTAGAGTATATAGTACATGACCAAAGAGTAAAGGGGAAGAAATAAGAAGAAGCAAGTATCCAACATTGGTCTCAGTCACCAAGACTCAATTATAAAATTTGTAGGTTTGCACTTTCTGGTTCTTTATTTACACAATGAGATATATTTAGCCTTCTGGATGGCAGGGGGGAAATGCTAATCCTGAGGGCTGCTGTGCGCATTGATTGTATCTGTCTCTACCCACTGCAGGCAAAATTATAGCTCTTGGGGAGCTGATTGTCCTCAGCTAAACACTGTAATTTCTAATATAATTGGCCAATAAATAACAACATAAATTAATAGTTTTATTTAAATACTAATGGGATTCATCCCTATTCAGTTTTAGCATGTTTCACAGAGAAAGTAACATGTACAACATTGTGAGAACCAAATGAAACCCCAGAAGCCTCCAGGACATTTTTAGCTCCCAGACAGCATATCTTTGTTGTAATATTTAAATGAGCCCATTTTCTATGTTAATTTGGGTGTATTCAAGTTACAATGTATATTTTTATTCAATGATAATGGTAGGGCTTTTTCTATTATTTTATAGTTATCTTGTTTATTAGTCTTTGGATAATGCTGAGTTTATTTTCATGTTTTGTTTTGTTCCCTGCATCCCCCAAAGACTAATATTTAAATGGAGAGAAAGGAAGGGGGAAGGAATGTAGAGAAAAAGATAAATGCAGAGGAACATGAAAAACCTTTATGAATTCTGTAGCTAAGAAAAATATGTCAGCAATTTTAAAAGATATAAAGCTCAGAATGAAGTCATTCCTGGCACAATTGAAAGAAACTCTTTTCTGAGGTTGGGAAGGGCAAAATAGAGAGAGACAGAGGGAAAAATCTCTCCTCTCCAAGTATAAGGAAATAAATCCTCTTCTGTGTCTAAATTGAGGGATTGTTTTGGGTCTCTAGTTTTAGCTACACAACCTATAAGATTGGAGGGTCCATAGTGACTTTTGCTTTAGGTCAGACTTTTATCATTTCCCCAAAAGTTCACTGCTAACTACAGTAGTTACCCCTGCATAGAGTTCACATAGGGCAGCAAGGTGGCTAAAAACTACTTCAAATTATGTCAGTCCATCTTACTTAACCCCTCCCAACAAACAGGAAGTAAGTATGAACACATTGAGGTGCAGCTTTCACCTACAAGAAAGCACCATTTTCTAATAACTGGAAGTGCATGATATTTGTCATCTTGATCTATTCCCAATTCCGTGCTTTTTTTCATTATTTTTGTTGTTCTTATTATCTTTTTTTTCTTGTTATATAGCACTAAGATGTTGTAGAACCAATGAGATATTCATAGCACCTATGGTGGCCTTGAACATCCCTATGCAATTCTGAATTGTGAACTACAACAGACTATCCACATGAAGAACAGAACCAAAACATTTATTCAGACACCAGAAAGCCTAATCCATCATATTCTATACACAATAACAATGCAGAGAACATTATCATTCCCAAACCTCCCCCTGCTAGACTTCCCATAAACCAGCTCCATTAAACAAATCACAAGCAGGCTCCCTTAAACAAAATCACAAACAATCGCAAAATGACTGACCCTCACCCTAGTCAGTTGCCTGCTTGCCTGCATCCTTCCTAGCTCTGAGTACTCTCTCACCAATCTCCTCTCAGTTGTACTCTAGCTCTGCCTCTTCCTATTCCATCCATTCAGAAAACCTCCTCCCACCACAGGTTTCATGTAACTCAACCTTTCATGTGACCTAAGCAGGTGACATAGATCTATATTAATTAATGAGAAAGGTCTCCCCATTTAAATTACCATTACAGATGTTTTTCATTTAAATTTCCAAAACATTTTCTAATATTAATAACTGCCATTTATACAGTCCTTTAATATTTGAGCAATATTTATATGAATTAATTACTTAAGACTTTACCATAACCCTTGGAGGCATATAGAATATTATTATATAGTTATAAAATAACTAGAGTTATATTATATAGATGGAATAACTAAGGGGCTAAATAATTTGCCCAAAGTTTGATGCTAAGTATTAGGAAGAGGATTTGAATGAAGTTCTTCTTGGCTACAAGTCCAAAAGTTTTTCCACTTTATAATTCTGCTTAGCCTTAATTGTTGCAGTTTTGTAGTGGAATTTGAGTTGGAAATAAGTCAAATCCTAATTCTTCTACCTACTACCTGCATGACTTTTACAGTCACTGAATCTCCCTGGTCATCAGCTTCCTCACTATAAAATGAGAATGTTGACTAAAAGAACTCAAAATCCTTTCTAGCTCTAAATGTCATAGCTTTCAGTCAGCCTACAGGGAAAGTTTGATACTGTCACACACTGTTACACATTTAATAAGTTAAGATATTTGAATATTATACAACAAATGAGGAGCAATCACAGAATTAGAAAATCATTTAATTATCTAAGCTAAGTTACCAGTCAAAGATGTCTTCCACTGAGCTACATAATCTTTGATTTAACATAGAAATATAATAATTTGGAATTTGAGAGAAACTTAGAGATCACTGGTCCTATCCCATCCCCTCCTGATCCAGGAATCCTTTCCACCAAGAGCCCAATGGAAAAACCTCAGAATGTCAGTTTAGTGAAAAGAACATCGGATTAGGAGTCAGAATACTATGTAGTTTGGGACCTTACAAACCTCAACTATGATTTCATTTGTCAGATGACGATGGTAGTTGTCAACCTCTCTCAACAAGCTGTCATGGTCAAATGAAACCCTATATGATGGGTATGTGTTTAGTAAATTGTAAAACAGCAACAAATACACAGACTAGTGTTTAGTCAAACAAGCAATACATCATCTGAAACCAATTTGTAATTTTCTATACCCATAGCCAACATGTCTCCATTAAGGGGAAGATGATCCCTTTTTCTCCTTTTCAAGGTCAAGTTTGGTCACAGGATTCTGCTCTGTTGAGTCTCATTTCTGTTGCTGTTTTTTTCCATTTCCATTGCTGCAGTCATTGTACATATTTTATATACCTCATTTTGCATCTCTTTTATGTTTCCCTATGGTTTTCTGCATTCTTCGTATTCATTGTTTCACAAAGGCACCATAAAATTGGTGCAAATTATTCAAAATAATAGAAAAATGCCTATTTTCTGAGGTGTCAATATTAATAGGAATCAGTCATGAGTTAAAGGGATAAGGCACAAAAGACAGAGTATTTCCAGGCAACAATGTTGTGAGTAAGGGAGACACTTTGAGGGCTATCAACCTTCCGTACCTCTTAAAATAATAATAACAAATAGATTGGCAACTCCCCCATTCACATATACCACATGTCCATGCTTCATACTAATTATATTGATAAGGCCACAGTGTAGCAATTCAATCCCCAAAACTGGCTTTTTGCTGATATATCAGTTTATAGAGATCTTTTCCTTAGATGTAGGCTTAGAGAATTGGAATTAAGTCATAGTCTGGAACAATGTTGTCAAATTCAACTATAGATAAGGATTCCTATGGGCTCTATATTGACTTAGATCACCATGTATTAAAATTTGCCCTGGAGATGCTATTTTCTAGTTATTATTCAGTCATTTCAGTTATGAAAGTTTTCTTCGCAAAACTGCTGGAGTGGTTTGTCATTTCCTTCTCCAGATCATTATTACACATGAGGAAACTTAGGCAAAAAGGTTAAATGGCATTCCCAGGGTCACCCAGCAAGCAAATATCTTGATCAGATTACAACTCAGGATGATGAGTCTTTCTGACTTGAGGTCCTGCAACATATCCAACACATCAGTAATCTCTCCAGATAAGAAAAGCAATTGGGAAATAGTTAATAAAATAAAGAAAATCTGGTTCAGATTGCACTTGGGATTGTTGTGGGTTGGAGCTTGGTACCTCTTACTTAGAACATGGCATCTTCAGGGCAGCAACATTTTCTATATTGGAATATTTGCTACTATTAAATAAAACTCTTGTGGAGAGCAAGGCAAAAATTTGAGGAGGAATTAAGGACTGCCAAGCAGTAACACAATTCATGTTCCTTCAGATTCTGCCAAAAGCATAATGGAAAGGGGCATCAGCTTAAATGATGTGTGGGAAGAATTGCATTTCACCTCAATAAAATCTTTGCCCTTTGCTCTCACCTAAAGACTTTGATAAGCATAAAAGAAACCAGATTTCAAAGGATAGTCTTTAAAAAGTTCTCTTTTCAATAGTTAACTCTAATCTTATTGGCTGCTTAATCCCTATTGTGTGCTTTCTCTACATTTTCAGTATTTGATTCCTGATCTGGGAATTAAAAAGCCATTTTGGTCTAATTTTTCAAGACTCATCCCAGTCAAGAGCCAAAGGTCCCAGGTTGTTGAGTACAATGACAGGGAGGCACATTTGTGAAAAGTGGTCTCTTTATATAGTCTCAAGTGTCCATTGGAAACTGTCATTTTCACATTGTAAGTTCTATCCTCCTTATGTTATGTTGCAGGAATAATTATCCATTTTTACATTTCTTCTAATGCACACCTCCACTTTCTCATTCGTCATCATTTCAAACAACTGTATCATACATCTCTCCCTGCAGAAAAGAGTATTCTTGGGTTTTACTGGTTTCACCTTCTAGTGTGTTATGACAGCACACAAACTCCAAACTTCCATGTAAGTTGAGGTAAATATAGGTCTCAGGTGTTTACTAGCTGTAAGTTCTTTGTACTCTCTAGAGCTCATATTCCTTGTCTGTAAAGTGACAATAATAATTTGTGCTTCACATCATTGATATTAAGTGAGATGAATATGTAAATACTATATAGATGCCTACTCTCCTTATTATTACAAACACATCTCTGAGAGTGGATTGTACAAAAGCCAGCTTGAAGCCTTTTGAGATTTAAGACCAGAACAATAAGAAGTGACTTGAATGCCTTCAGTAGCTTTAAACCATGGAGATAAGTGTGTTTGAAATAAAAGGTTCAGGCTAAAGAGGATAGATGGGTGCTATAGTAACAGTCACCTTCCTTGAGGACTTTGATTTTTTTTTTACATTTTAACACTCTTATGACTTATACATACAGACTTATTCTACAAATAAGTAGAATTCACAGCTTCATGTAAAGAATGATTTCAAAGGCATAGGGAATGTACCTCCTACATACTAAAATAACTACCTATATACTTGCTTAATGATGCCTTTTATTCTTGCAATATTCTGTGTATATCTAAGACCTAAAATAGAAAAGTCTTTAGGAAGGTTACACATTGAATTAAGTTCACATTGAGATGAAGGTCATTGATTTCATTTACTTTCTTAAGAAGTTTTGAGATAAGATAGAAAAGAGAGCAGGAGGATACTGGGCACATAAAGTAACAGTGTGACAGGATACATCTCAGGCAGTGAAAACTCAGAGAATTGGTAGATGCTTTGTCTTCGTTATTTTAGTGAGAGACTATGTAGCATATGCATTTTCACTTTCCAATTTATCTGCTCAAATATGACATAGGCTAAGCGGGTCCAATTTATTTCTCCTCTCCCGCCCTCACAAAGCTTTACCCAGTGCATCTGCCCAACCACATTAAAGCCATTAGAATTGACCTATTACGGACTCCACCAACTGCCTTTGTGAAAAATCCCTAACTCACATGAATCTCTTTTCTTGCTCAATCCTTTATCCACCTTTCTTTCTTGACTGGATACAAGGGGAAAGTTTTCAAGCTCTTCCAGTAACCAAGACTACTCAGCTCATTTTATTTTGGGTCTGATCTGGTATTATCAGAGAGATACATAACTGGGACAGTGAGTGAGAGGGAGGATATGAACTATCCAGTTATAGAGTAAAGAATAACTGTTGGACAACTGAAATGCTGAAGAGGTCTCAATGAATATCAAGAGAAGGAGAAGGAAACTTTGATCACTTTGTGTGATATCTCTGTGGAAGGTGCTGAAAAGGTGATATGGACAAAAGTCACAGAGAATGAATGATCATCATGGAGGAGCTGCAGTCCGCATTGCTGAAGAGATTTCATAAATGTTGAAATTATAAATCCATCAAAATACCCACGTAACTAAGTGAAGAAATAAAATTGTATATTGGGAAACAAAACAAAACAAACACAATTTGAATAGGGTCATTTTCGTGTAGTTATGTTCATCTCTTTATTTATCCTAATTTTGTAAAATGTTGCCTTTGTAAATGGAAGATACTTGGTTTCCTATGTGCATACCTGCAGATAATTCATTATGCTATCTTCTTAATAAGTTAAAACAAAAACTTGAGATTCCATTTTTATTTCTCAGCAACACCTACTCTTCAGAAGCCCAGATACTTTGATTTTTCAGTCCCACCATTCTGGCAAGAAATATGTGTTGACTGATACAGAGTTTATTTTATATTGTGATAAAAACAAACACAAATCTCTTTCTGCTCACTGGTTTGAATAATTTATGTCAACCTAGTAAGTTAAGTCATCATCTTTCCTTTCAGTTCTGTCTGCATAGTGATATCTCACATTAACTCAAAATACAATTGCTATCTAATCAAACACATGAACAATACATTCTTTGCCTAATCATTCTATAGAATCTGTTTTGCTGACTGAATTACTTCACTGCCTCTCCCTGCACCAACGCCATGACCATTCTGAACCCAATTATGCTGGTGTCAGCTTTGACTCTAGCTTAAAATTTCTACTGAGACAAACTTTTGAGATACTAACGATAATTTCTTTCTAATTCTCTATCCTGAGTTCTCCTTTGCTCTTCAGGGAGGTATATAGGGCCAAGGTGTTTGTGCTGAAGCGTCTGAGCAGTGTCACCTTGTGATGGCGTTAATGTGGAAACCACTCCAACCCGGTGGGGAGGATCTTCATTGCACTCACTTCTAATGTGACCTTAATGAAAATACTTCTTTCAATTTTCCACAAAAAGAAAATAAATACAAGTTCTTAGAAACTGCTTTTGCACTTTGGATAAAGAAAAATATTCTTTTCTATAGCTCTCCTATTTATTTGAAGTTGTCTCTAGGATGTAAAAAAAACAATATCCTAATTTCTATAGAAACATGTACATTGAAGTAAAATATATACATTGTGATATATTTAATGATTACAAAATTGGAAAGCATCCAAAATAATTGAATAAAAGTTTGAGGAAAAAATCTAATAAAAAGTCATTTTAAAGTACTTATATCTGCAAATGAACTCACTGGTAACATGTAATACTGGCAGGGAAATTCAGAATTCTCTCATATAGAAAGACCACGGTGACCAGACTCCAGAAAAGTCCCCCTGCCCAAGTCACTTCAAACTGTCTAAAGATGTCCAGAAACTTTATAGCCAAGCAATCAACAAGTGTTTATATATTGAACACCTAGTATATATTTAGTCTTGAACTGGGTAACAAAGGAGGCAATATGATATAGTGGAAAACTAAATGGTTCGAGGAACTACACTCCAAGTCATTTTCTATAACGTGATTTTATACAAATAAGTAAGACTCTCTGTGCTTCTGATTCTTCATTTGTACAAAGGAACTTGTTGAGCTAAATGTCTGTTGAAGTTCCTTGCAACTCTAGGTCTGTGATTTTATGAGAGGATATAGAAGACATATCAGTCATGATCCTTGTCTATAAGCATTTTATACTCTAGTAAGGTAAGTAATAATAATTATTATAATACAGTTCTTTATATATGATAAGTTTTCTATTCTATTTATTTCACTAAATATATCCCAATTAAATAAAAAATTTAAGTCTTTTTTAGTTCATGTTTCAAATTCTGACTTTCCCTCCTGTTGCAACACCTTTATTGGGAAGGCAAATAATGTTATTTTAGTTATAAATGTGAAGTCATGCAAATTTAAATCTTAGTCACATTGCAAAAGAAAACATTGATAAAAAATAAAACAAGAAAAATAAAGTTTGAAAAAGGATGCTTCAGTTTGAATTCAAAGTTCATCAGTCAATTCTGTGGAAATAGTGTTTTTCATCATGGTTCCTTTGTTTTTTAATCATTATTTCAATTAAAAATGTTGTCTTTCACAGTTAAATAATATAGGTCTGCTACCATATGCAATGTTTCCCTGGTTGTACTCACTTCATTTTACTTAAGTTCATGTGAGTCCTCACTGGATTTTCTGAAACTATCCAGCTTTTCGTTTCTTACAACACAATACTATTCTATCACATCATATGCAACAACTTCAGCCATTCACCAATTGACAAGTAACCTTTTAATTTCTAATTTTTTTGACCGCCCCCCCCCCCAAAAAAGAGCTCCAATAAAGAGCTAAAAAGAGCTGCTCCTCTCCCTTGTTCTTTATCTTCTTTGGTATACAGACCTAGAAGTGGTTGTAGGTAACGTGAAATTGTTCTCCAGAATGGTTGAACCAATTCACAACTTCATCTACAGTGTATTTGTTTCCCAGTGTTTCCATTCACCTATCAACATTTGTCACTTTCCTTATCTGATAGTCTGATAGGTGTGAGGACATATTTCAGAGTTCAAAAGTTTTCTAGCTTATCTCCTTACAGACAAAGATTAATGAAGGTTTTGGATAGACACTACTTATCATTTTAAGCAAAGCTCCATTTATACCTATGTTCTCTAGTGTTTTTTTAAAAATAATATTGGGCACTGTATCTTGTTGAAAGGGTTTTTTTTTCCAACTAATGAAACAATCACATCATTTCTGTCAGTTTTTTTATTAATATGGTCAATTATACTGTTAGTTTTCTTAATATTGAATAATCCTTGAATTCTTGGTATAAAATCCCACCTGGTCACAGTGTATGATCCTTGTGATATGGCACTATAATCTCCTCATTAATATTTTATTTAAAAATTGTACCTCAATTTTCATTGGGGAAACTGATATAGAAATTTCTTTCTCTGTTTTCACTTTCCCTGGTTTGGGTATCAACAACATCCATCTTTCTCTATTGTTTTTCCAAATAGCTTATGTATTATTGATGTTAGTTTTTTATAAAGTTGGCCCTGAGGATTTTTTCTTATGGAGATGATTGATGGCTTGTTCAATACATATTTATATATACATATATGTTCACATGTATATATATATGTGTATGTATGTGTATCTGTGTATGTATATGTACCCATGCATATATGTATATGTGCGTGTATTAAGATTAGGCTATTAAATTATTCTTTTTTGTCTTTTGCTAACCTGGGCAACTTGTATTTTGTATTCATCCACTTTGTTTAGATTATCAGATTTATTAACATATAATTTGGCAAAATAGCTTCTATATTTTGCTTTAATTTCCTTTTTATTGGTGATGCATTCATTCTTTTTACTTTTTTGATACTGGTAGTATGGTTTTCTTTCTTTAATTCAAAGTAATAAATGGTTTATCCATTTTAACTTTTTAATAAAAATCAGCTCCTAGAGATTTCATTAATCTCTCCTTTACTTTTTTAAGGTTTCCAACTTGGACTTTAAATGGGGATTTTTAGTTTGATCTTTTTCTAGTTTTTTTTTTATTTATTTCATGCCCCATTCATTAATTTACTCTTTATTTTATTGATGCAAGAACTAAATAAATTTCCCCATAAATACTACTGTGTCCACATCCTGTACATGTAGATACTGTCTCATTGTTATCTATCTCTTTGTTGAAAGTATTGATTGTTTCTGTCTGTTCTTTGATCCATTAATTCTTTAGCATTAGATTATTTAATTTTCACCTGATTTTTAATCTTTCTTTATACAGCTCTTTATTGAATTTAATTTTTGAATTACCATCTGAAGGTGATTAATTTCATATTTCTGCTTATCTGCCTTTGTGAAGATTTTATGCCCTAATGAAAGGTCAATTTTTGCATAAGTGCCAGGGACCCTTGAAAAAAGGTTTATTGCTTTCTATTCCCATTCAGTTTTATCTAGAAGTCTTTAACTCTGATTTTTCTAAAATTCTATTCATCTTAACTTCATTCTGTTTTTTGTTTTGTTTTGTTTCGTTTTTTGCTTTCATTTATTTAGTTCTGAGATGGTGAAGTTGATGTCTTCTACTAATATATTTTTATTATTTCTTTCAATAAATCATTTAGCTCCTCCTTTAAAAATGTGGATGCTATACCCTTAGGTGCATATATATTTAATAATTTTAAGTATTTGATAATACTTAATTGTCTAGGATAACTTTTAACATGATGTATTTTCCTTCCTTATCTCTATTAATTATATTTTTCATTGTCTGAGATCATGATTGCTTTCTTTGCTTTTTTTGCTTTTGTTGAAGCATAATAGATTTTGTTACAACCCTTACTTTTACTCTGTGTGTCTCTGTTTCAAGTATGTTTCTAAAAAACAACATATGTTGGTTCTGGTTTTTATTCTACTCTGCTATCCACTTCTATTTTATGCATGAGATCATTCCATTCTCAGTTATGATTACTAATTGTAAATTTCCCTCTTTCCTATTTTCCTCATTTGTACTCTGTTCTCTTTCTCTCACCCTGTCCTTCCACATAAGTGTTTTGCTTCTGAGCACCACCTTCTCAAATCCACCATCCCTTCTATTAGCCTCTCACCTTCTTTAATTCACCTCCTCTCCCATTTTTGGATAGGGTAAGATAAATTTCTATACCCAAGAGAATGTGCATGTCATTCACTGCCAAATCTGATTATAGTAATTTTCAAGCAATGTTCACCCCCTTCCCTTCTTTCCCTCTACTGTAATAGGACTTTGGTGCCTCTTCATATGATGTAATTTACTCCATTTGGATCCCCTTTCCTTTTCTTTTTTCACCCTTTAATTTTTATATCACCACATCCAAGTTAACTTATACCAACATCCGCTCACTATGAATACCTCTACCAACTGCCATAATAAATGTACAGTCCAGAAGAGGTATAATTAGCATCTTCTCAAGTAGGGATGAAAATAGTTGTGGAATATCATGTTTTGTTTTGTTTTTTCTTTCCTGTTTATGTTTTTATGACTCTTTTATTTGAAGACTCTAATTTTTCTTCAGGGTGAAAGGGAAGAGAGAATACGATGGAGGAAAACTGGTGGAGGTAAATACAATTAACAATTTTGAATGTGAAAAATATTTGAAGTCAGTTTCTCTGATAGATGCCTCATTTCTCAAACATATCAAGAACTGAGTCAAATTTATGAGAGAGGGGGCTATTTCTCAATTCATAGATCATCAAATGATATAATCAGTTTTCAGGTGAAGTAATCAAAGCTATCTACAGCCACATAAAAATATTCTAACTCACTATTGATTGGAGAAATGCAAATTAAAATAGTTCTGAAGTACTATCTCATATTCACTAGATTGGCTAATAGGACAGGAGGGGCGAATGACAAATGTTGGAGGGGATGAGGGAGAAATGAAACTCTTGGTGGAGTTGTGAAATGATTCAACCATTCTGTGGAGCAATTTGGAGCTATGCTCAAAGGGTATAAGGCCATGAATACCCCAGTAGTACTACTGCTGAGTCTGTATCCCAAAAGAGGTGAGGCAGAGCCAGCCAATATGGTGAAGGGAGAGCAAGACTCACCTAAGCTCTTAAACAAACTTTTTCAGATACCTCTAAAAAGAGAATCTGACCAAATTTTGGAGGTGCAGAATCCAATAGGAGACAGACTATGGCAGATTCACAGCCCAGGACAGATTGGAAGGTCCATGGGAAGGATCTGTTCCACAGGGGTGAATCCACAGTGCACAGCGCAGCACAACCAGCACAGCAGAGTGAGAGGGCCCCAGAGAAACCTGAGATAGCAGCAGGTGGAACCAGTAGAGCAGCAGCGAAGGGCAAGATACCAACAGAGCCAAGCAAGTGACAGCTACCAAGCACCAGATATCAGCTGCCACAGTCCATGAGACTTTCAGCCCACAGATTAAATGTGTGTAAGTCACCTACTTGAACTTCTGGAAGCCCAGAGGGCAGAGTGATCAGTAAATGCTTTCCCCACTTGATGACCTCAAAAGAACCATAAAACATTTCCAGAAAAATCCTGAATCAGTGGGAACAGCATAGGGGGCAAATAGTCTCATAACACCTAAGGCTAGGAAAATAGCTAAGGGGATTCATTCTACTGTGGCAGAGGCAAACCAGAAAGAGAGGGGCCCCAGGGTAATGGAAACTCGCACTAGGACCCAGGCGAATCTCAGGCTAGAAGAGGAGCCCCAGGAGGGGTGGAAACTCACACTAGGATCTAGGTTTGCCTCAGCACTCCAGGGGAAACCAGAAGACAATAGGGCAGCTGGAATTACCATCCCCTGAGCTTGCCTTTGGCTCAATTCATCTGAGGAGATCTCCTGTGACCAGACCACTCCTTCTCCATGCTTAATAAGCTAGCCCCAGGGCTGATCAGGGAAACACAAAACAAAATGATAAAAAGACACTTGCTCTTAGCTTTTTCACACAAGTCAGTTCAACACCAAATTCTGCAGCTTTTAACTGAAAGAACCAGAAGTCACAATATACAATCACCATCATGAACAGGAAAAAGCAAAACAAGCATGAAAAAACCGTAGAATCTTTCTATGGGGACAAGGACCAAAACTTAATACCAAAGAGGTCAGTAGTGAGACTTTATTTTCATCTTAAATTTCAGAAGGGACTATGAACTGCTTGTATGCACAAATGGCTCTCCTGGAACAGCTGAAGAAGGAAATAAAAAAACAAAACAAAACTGGGCAATGATTTTGAAAGTATGAAAAAAAGAATTCACTGATGAGAAAATCTCTTTAAAAAGGAAAATTGAACAAATGGAAAAGGAAGTACAAAAATTAAATGGAGAAAATAACTCCTTAAAAGGAAAAATTGGTCAGATGGAACAGGAGATGAAAAAGTTAACTGAAGAGAACAATTTGATAAAAATTAGAATTAGGCAAGTAGAAACTAATGACTCTATGAGATAGCAAGAATCAGTCAAACAAAATCTAAAGAATGAAAAGATAGAAGAAAATGTAAAATATCTAAGTGGAAAAACATCTGACCTGGAAAACAGATCCAGGAGAGAAAATTTAAGAATTATTGGCCTGCCAGAAAGCCACAATGAAAAAAGAGTCTGGGCAATATCTTCCAGGAAATCATCAAGGAAACTGCCCAGAAGTGCTAGATCCAGAGGGCAAAATAGTCATTGAAAGAATCCACCATTCACCTCCTGAAAGGGATCCCAAACTCAAAACCCCAAGAAATATTGTTGCCAAATTCCAGAACTATCAAGTGAAGGAGAAAATACTACAGGCAATCAGAAAGAAACCATTCAAATATCGAGGAGCTACAGTCAGGATCACACAGGATCTTGCAGCTTCTACATTAAAAGACCGAAGGAATTGGAATCCAATCTTCTGTAATGTAAAGGAGCTGGGACTACAACCAAGGATCAACTACCCAGCAAAGTTCAACATAACATTTAAGGCAAGAAGATGGTCATTCAATGAAGTAAGGGCTTTCTAGACCTTCCTGACAAAAATGCCAGAACTTAATAGACAATTCGATCATCAAATGCAGGTCTCAAGAGAGGCATAAAAAGGTAAACAGGGGGGAAAAAAACAAATTGTTATTCAATTTGAGCAAACTGTTTATCTCCCTATAAGGGAAGAAGATACCTGTTAATCTTGAGAATTGTACATCTATTATGAAATATAACATGGATATACATAGAGGGAATGGGTATAAAGGAAATGATGTCAAGTTAAAAATATGATTTAAGCCTGTGAAGGGATTGTAACAGGAGGTGTGAAAAGGAGGAAGCAGAAAAGGGTAAATTACATCACAGGAAGAAGTACAAAATTATACTAGAGGGAAAGAGGGGAGGGAGATTAGCATTGTTTCAGAGGTACTCTCATTTGATGGGGTTCAAGGAGGGAGCAATAAACTTAAGTATATAATTCTAACTAGCTCTATAGGTAGTAGAAGGGGAAGGGGTAAGAGAGAGGAGGGGAAGAAGCAGTAAGAGTAAAGGGGACTAAAAGGGAGGGGGACTAAAAGAAGGAAGGGAAAGCTGCAGGAGGTGGTAGTGAAAACTGTATCCCAAAAGAGTTTTTCTAAAGGTAAAAAAACTTGGACCTTATTCTTGGTTCTTAAAAATATTCTTTTTCCCCCAGAAAAGAGCTACTATAAATTTTTTTTTTTGCTGATTTCTTTTTATTTATTTATTTAACTTTTTACATTCATTTTCACAAAATTTTGGGTTCCAAATTTTCTCCCTTTTTATCCCCTCCCCCCACCCCAATGCACCTAGCAATCTAATCTGCCCTCTCTTCTATCATCCCTCCCTCATCTTGTCCCCATCTTCTCTTTTGTCCTGTAGGGCCAGATGACTTTCTATTCCCCATTAACTGTATTTCTTATTTCCTAGTAGCAACAACAATACTAAACAGTTGTTCCTAAAATTATGAGTTCCAAATTCTCCCCATCCCTCCCTCCCCACCCATTCCCTTTGGAAAGGCAGGCAATTCAGTATAGGCCCTATCTGTGTAGTTTTGCAAAAGACTTCAATAATAGTCATGTTGTGTAAGACTAACTGTATTTACCTCCATCCTATCCTGCCCCCCATTGTTTCTATTCTGTCTTTTGATCCTGTCCCTCCCCGAGTGACTTCAAAATGCTCCTTCCTCCCATTACCTTCCATACCATCACCACCCTTGCTTATCTTCTTCTCTCCCACTTTCCTGTATTGTAAGATAGGTTTTCATACCAACATGAGGGTGCATTTTATTCCTTCCTTTAGTCAAATGTGATGAGGGTAAACTTCTTGTTTTTTTTTTCTCAGATCTCCTCTTTTTCCCTCCACTAAAAAGTCTCCTGTTTGCCTCTTGGATGAGATATAATTTACCCCATTCCATTTCACCCTCTTGCCTCCCACTACATTTTTCTCTCACCATTTACCTTAATTTCTTTTGAGATATGGTCCCATCCTATTCAATTCACTCTGTGCTCTCTGTCTCTGTATGTGTGTGCATGTGTGTATGTGTGTGTGCGTGTGCACACATGTATGTGCGTGTGTGTGTGTGTGTGTGTGTGTGTGTGTGTGTGTGTGTGTGGTCCCACCAACTACCCAGATACTGAAAAATTTTAAGAGTTACAAATATTGTCTTTTCATGTAGGAATGTAAACAGTTCACTTTTGGTAAGTCCCTTATGACTTCTCTTTGCTGTTTACTTTTTCATGCTTCTTCTCATTCTTGTGTTTGAAAGTCAAATTTTCTTTTCAGCTCTGGTCTTTTCATCAGGAATGCTTGAAAGTCCTCTGTTTCACTGAAAGACCATATTTTCCCCTGAAGTATTACACTCAGTTTTGCTGGGTGGGTGATTCTTGGTTTGAATCCTAGTTCCTTTGACTTCTGGAATATCCTATTCCATGCCCTTAGATCCCTTAATGTAGAAGCTGCTAGATCTTGAGTTATCCTGATTTTATTTCCACAATCCTGGAATGGTTTCTTTCTAGCTGCTTGCAAGATTTTCTCCTAGAACTGGGAATTCTGGAATTTGGCCACAGCATTCCTAGGAGTTTCTCTTCCTGGATCTCTTTCAGGCAGTGATCAATGGATTCCTTCAATACTTATTTTGCCCTCTGGTTCTAGAAGATCAGGGCAGTTTTCCTTGATAATTTCATGGAAGATGATGTGTAGACTCTTTTTTTGATCATGACTTTCAGGTAGTCCCATAATTTTTAAATTGTCTCTCCTGGATCTATTTTCCAGGTCAGTTTTTTTCAGTGAGATATTTCACATTCTCTTCCATTTTTTCATTCTTTTGGTTTTGTTTGGTGATTTCTTGGTTTCTCAGAAAGTCATTAGACTCCATCTGTTCCATTCTAACTTTGAGAGAACTATTTTCTTCAGTGAGCTTTTGAACCTCTTTTTCCATTTGGCTAAATCTGCTTTTGAAAGCGTTCTTCTCCACATTGGCTTTTTGAACCTCTTTTTCCAATTAAGTGAGCCTATTTTTCAAGGTGTTATTTTCTTCAGCATTTTTTTGGGTCTCCCTTAGCAAGGTATTGACCCGTTTTTCATGCTTTTCTGGCATCTCTCTCATTTCTCTTCCCAGTTTTTCCTCCACCTGTCTCACTTGATTTTCAAAATCCTTTTTTGAGCTCTTCCATGGCCTGAGACCACTGGACATTCACCTTGGATGTCTGGGATACAGAGGCCTCAACCTCCACATCTTTCCCTGATGGTAAGAATATTTCCTTGTCATCAGAACTGAAAGGCAGGAACATCTGCACCCCCTCACAGTAGCTCTCTTTAGTCTTATTTTTCTTCCCTTTTCTGGGCATTTTCCTAGCCAGTTACTTGACTTCTGAGATTCCTGTCCACCCCCGCCTAGATCTGCCCAGCTAGTGCTTGGGGTCTGAAATTCAAAGGGCTTTCCGTGGCGGGAGCGGCTGCTATTCAATGTGAGCTTAAGTTCTGGTGCTCAGGTGGGGCCAGGGCCGCCTCCCAGGCTCAGTTCCCTCAGGGGCTTTATGCAGAGACCTTCAGTAATGGGGCAGGTGGAGGCAGGGCTGTCTCCCAGGCTCAGTTCCCTCAGGTGGTTTATGGAGAGACCTTCAGTAATGAAGATCCTGCCTGTTCGGGGAGTCCCGGGCTGCCGCTGCCTCTGCTGCTCTATCCACTGCTACCTCCCAAGGGGGCCCGAGACATGGAGACACTTCGCTCCCCTCTTGGCCACCCCAAAAGTCTCTCTCACTGACCTGTAGTATCTGTGGGCAGAGGGACCTTCCCACCGCCAGAGGTTCCATCCCTGAAGCCTGCTCAGATCAGCTCCTCTGGGGCTGTGCAGCCAGGGCAATGCAGGGGTGGACTCCGCTTTCTGGGGTGCGAAGGACCCTGGGGACGGCTCTCCAGGGCTCTCTGGAATGGAAATCTTTTCCACTGTGTTTCTGTGCACCTTGTAGTGATCCAGAATTTGTGGGGAGTTCTTCTTGCAGGAAATATATGGGCTGTGGGTTAGGAGCTAGCATACATGAGTCTTTCTACTCCGCCATCTTGGCTCCACCCCCATATTTGCTCTACTATAAATATTTTTTATGAATATAGGTCCTTTTCCTTTTCTCGGTGTAAAGGATAAGAAGGGGAAGTTCATCAACTGGGGAATGACTGAACCGGTTGTGATATGTAATTATGATGGAATACAATTGCAGTATAAGAAATGATGATCAGTATACTCTCAGAATCAACCTGGGAGACTTGCATGTGCTGATACAAAGTGAAATGAATAAAGTAACAGCAATATTGTAAGATGATCAGCTGTGAATGACTTAGCAGTTCTCAGCAATACAGTGATCTAAGACCACTCTGAATGACTTATGATGAAAAACATTATCAATCCCCAGAGAAAAAACTGAGGGTATTTGAATAAAGGTTAAAGCAATCTTTTTAAATTTTATTTTTCTTAAGGGTTTTTTCTCTATGTTTTCTTTCACAACTTGAAATGATAGATATGTTTTGCATGACTACATATGTATAACCTATATCAAATTGCTTGCCTTTTCACTGGGGAGGGGGGAAGGAGGAAGGCAGAGAAGTTGGAACTCATTGTTTTAAAAACAAGCATTAAAAGTTGGTTTTACATATAACTGGGGAAAATCAGATACTAAACAAAAGTTATGAAATTATTAATAAAAATAAATGTTGGGGGCAGAGCCAAGATGATAGAGTAGAAGGACATGCCTCTAGAAGCTCTCCTTCCATAGCTCATAAAATACCAGTTAAAAAATGACTCTGAACAAATCCTAGAATAGCAGAAGCCACAAAATGACCAAGTGAAATAGGTTTCTACCCCAGGGCAACCTGGAAGGCAGAGAAGAAAGGTCTATTGTGCCAGGCACAGAACACAGCACAGTATGGGTCATGCCTCAGCAAAGACAGGACTGGAGTGGTCTTCAAGGCACTATTGGCAGCAACTGCAGGTCCCAGATTCCTCAACTCACAAACACCAAAGACAGTTTCAAAAGTCAGTGAGAAAGCTCTTTGGGTGAGAAGGGAAATCAGCAGTCTAACCCCAGTCACAGGCAGCAGCAGTTTCCATTGTTGGAGCACTGACCTAAAGCCTCTGAGGGAATTGAGCAGCTGATCTGAATCTCAGCCCTAAGTGCTGGCCCTGGGGTGAGGAGGAGTGCCAGTTGTCTTGGTGGAGCTGGTAGAGGCTCTGGAGAGGGAATCCTGCTCATAGACCAGAGAACAGGCCAGGAAAGGAATAAACTCCTCTCCCTTGATGGTGCCACCTTGGAGGAACTGAGAACTTACAAGTCCCTACATTATACCCCTCTTTTGATAAAGGACTCAAAAGTCAAGTAACTGACTGGGAAAATGCCTCTGTCCTAACTCATTGGCCATTCCTATGAAAAACTTGGGTGCAGTTCCCCCTAAATTGTTAGTATTCTCTCCCTCCTTGAATTGTCATATATGCTACCTATTTATATGATTTGTCTCCACAGTATAATTTAAACCATTGGAGGACAGGAAGTGTATTTTTTTCTTTGTATCCCTATCCCTCAAACATTTACTTATGTGCATCTGTTATGATTATTGTATATAATAGGGGTACATTGGGTGCTACTTGTCAGATTGTATTTTAAAAAAGAAAATCAGAAATTAAAAATATCTCGATTAAAATGAAGGGGGAAAGAATGAAGGATAGGTCACTCTGGGTTGTTCATTCAAACAAACGGTCAAGGAAAGCAACTTCAGTAAGTCTGTGCTGAAGAACCCTAACCAGAGCAGTATCTTGAAAGGAGGGATAGGCAATTGTTTGAAAATTATTATTTTTTGCTGCAATAATCACAATGAAGGACTGATGTTGGTAACAGGTATATGACTCACAGGGGAGGAACAATGAGATAAAGAAGCATGCTGCTAGAACAGGTGATCTACTAATTAGATTGCAGTAATGTAGTTCATTCCAGGTTTTGATAGATATTATCTTGGAATTTACTAAAAAACAAAACAGAAAAGCAGGAGAAATGATTGAGTGCCTCAGTCTTAATAAAATAAGGATGACAGAGAAGAAATACATTGCCATAATATACTTGTAAGCAAAAGTAAAGCAATTCCTCTTGGAATATCATGACCTGACTGGAACCATGCCAATACTAGGGAAGTTTACCTTAGTAATTATTGCTGCAACATTAAGCGTCACTATTTTTTCCATATTGATCCATGCCACTGAGAATGTATATGCTGACTTTCCAATCTCTCCCAAAAGGGCTGAGAGCATTCTATTGTCTGAAAAGTAGAAATCAATATTAACAAATATTCCCTAGCATATTAAGAACATGTGGTGTGCTTCACCCACAAACCCCTGTACAATGTAAGCTTCTTAAGAGTCAGGAATATTTAATTTTATACTTTCCTAGCACATTACCCTGGTACATTATAGTCACATAATAAATCTTGTGGATTCATGGATTAAATTAGGGTCATAGATTAAATACTGAAGGTAAAGGAGAAAGAAACATTGGCCATGAGCTATAAATTCCTTATTTTACAGATGAGGAAGGTTATGCCAAAAAAGACCAAAACAATTTTCCAGGGTCACAGAAGAAGGAGAATACTAAGCTAAGACTTGAACTCAGGACCTTTGACTTCAAATCCAGCCCCCTTTCCCATAGTTTTTTATCAGTATTCCATGATGTGAAGGGCCTGAATTCACATAAAAAGGCTTTTGTCATGTTTTTTATTCATATCCTCCATTGGGACATGTAATATATTTGTATTTCTTAGAATTTCTTAGAATACTTAAAATCATTCCTTACTTGCAGTCCCACAGTTGAGGTTCTGATTAGCTGCAATAATGAAGCCCAAGAAGCAGTTGAGAGTGTCTGAATTCATATTATTTATTACAAATCGTAATTGTTTAGAATATGATCATTGGTTCCAGACCAATGGAAATAGACAGTTCTAACTGGAATGTGACCACTTCAAGGGATTTGTTATTCACACTAATCCTGACCTAGTTGTAGTAGAGAAGAAGGTTTGATTAAAATAAAGAGAATTTTTAAAATCCCTGAATATGCGAACATCAGTTGCAAAGATGCATGTACATTGTGCTAAAAATGAGGACTCCTTTGACAGACAGATCTTTCCCTATTTCTTTCTCAGTTATCCTCTCTGATGATTTAAGGGGTAAGAGGGCATTGGTTTCTAAGTTCCTAACAATTTTGTGTTTTCTTTATACTTCTGAAGTCCTTTGCAATTCTGCCTGTAATTTCACTACTCTTCTTTTTTTCCAGGGACCAACCTTTGTTTGTTTTTAATCTCTACCCACACATCATCATCCATTCTTTCAAGCCAATGTGATTTATTCTCTCACTTATTTAGATTTAAGAGGACTGGGGACAGAGAGAAAAATCTCACTACCCATTTACTCCATGCCAAAGCTTCTTTTCTTGGTTATTTTTCAAACCATCCTGTCCAGAGAAACCTTGTCTTTTGATTTGCCTTACTTCACTTGGGATGAAATCTTTCCCACTAATTCATTCCTGTTTTCTTGATCAATAGCCAAATGCTACATCCGTATGTAACATAATTGTCTTTTTAACCAGTCCTGTTACATTTTAACCCTCTCAAGGTTATCTATCTCTCACAAAGCTGGTTAATCTCTTTTTTCTAATATTATAGCGTTCCCCTATTGTCCATGTTCATTCCATTTTAGGGGCCTAGAAACCAGAACCCCAGTTGCATGTAGCAATTTGACCTTATATTTTACAAATTGATATTTACTTCAGAATTATAGCAAGAATCAATATGTAGTAAATATTTTCTCCAACATGTTGTGGGAATAATCACTCTATGCCTAGGGAGGTAAAAAGTTAGCAATTAGCCTCAGAATTTAGCTCAGTTCTTGCGAAATATTAAAACTGAATTCATGTCTAAAGACAGTATAGTTTCTAGGTTCTGTTGGGCTAGAGTCACTAGCTCCCTAAGACTTCCATGTTATGCTGTTTACAATATCCATTTTCATTCTTGAGTTCTTAGATGCCTGTGGCTAAAATTCCCAGGTCAAATGAGAGGCTCTTCTCCCTGAACTTAGAATGGAAAAAAAAAAGGAGTCAAAGATGCAGACCTGTTACAAAGAATCAGTGGATCTTGGGGTGGTGAGAAGAAGCTCTATGGCCCTCCCCCCCTTATCTTATGGTCTCATCAAGTGTACATGATGCGTTTCCTTCTTCCCTCAGAAGCAAATGCCGCAAAAACCAATTATGGTACTGAGTAGGGCTGTTTTAAAGTCACCTATTCTGATTACACAGCTCATAGGAAAAGGCTGTTTCCAATCATGTGGTTAGCCTATGTAGAATGCCCATGGATGATGTGGTCCTCTCATCTCTCTAAAGTAATCTCCTACCATCATCCTTGTGAATGATGCCATCTTATGGTGCTTGGGCATGCACCAAACCACCATTGAACTTATAAGAATAAACTTCTGATTAACATTTAACTTTTCTGAGATTGTAATACTAAAGCAAGTCTATTTACTACCTCAGATTCATAGACTAAAAGAAAATCACCTTTCCACAGCTCACTGGCCAAAGGGAATTCTCACAATGCCTAACAGTCTTGAAGATTTGATTTTATCTTCTCATTCCTCTGTTGACTACCTGCTGTGGTCGTCTCTGCTTCAGGCTAAAACTGTGGTACAAAGGCTTCTGACCCGTGCTAGTCATGGTGCATAAATTTTACATGTGGTTCTCACTTACTGAAGTTTTCAGTTTTCTCCCAGAAGTCTGAATAACAAAGTCAGAGGATGAAAGACAAAAAGTGAAAAGAACATTTGAACTTAGAAATTGCACCTCCCTCATGCCATTCAGTAACATCTATTTCATTGCATATGAGGGCTTGCTGTGGCCCTGGATGAGGAGACAAAAAACATCTCCTCCATATGCCACAATCATCAGAAATTCTCTGCCAGCCTGTGTCTCTCCATGAATCATCTCCTAGAGCCCAGGAGAAAACAGTTCAAGGAAATAAACAGAATAAGCTGGGGCCAAGGCTACGATAGTCTTTTATAATTAAAATTTCAAAATTTTTATGAAGTTTATTGTCAAGGTTTGAACTCAGCTAAATTATTTTTTTTTAATTCAGGCAGCCCATTTCCTCCACTACTTCATCTGTTCTACATCCATACCTGTCATAATCATAGCCTAGTTGAAATCAGGATACTTGACCATGAGTGGACCAGGTTCAAAGGATAAATAATACCAAAGGAAAAGTGCAGAGACATCTGGCAGCCAGTAGAGGAGACCAGAGACTTGGGGCTACATTCCCAATTCAAATACCACACAATTTAAAGCAAGGGATGTGGCAATGTCTTGAATAGGAATCCTGAGGATTCTGAGGAAGAGGCTTTGAAAGACCCAATGATGTCTGATCAGAAGACAGCAATCATAGGACGATTAATTTGAGATAAAGGTATCATGGTCTTATCTTCCCATCTGAACACTTGGGGAAACTATTATGAAGACAGATGACATGGTTTGGGTGAGAAAGTTTTCAGGAAACTTATTCTGGTATTTGATAGGAGCAGGAAATGAAAGACTCTCTATGAATAAAGGTCTCTGCAAGTAAATTCGCAGGGGAAGGGGTGAGGCTTGTTTACTGTTTTTTACAAAATGATCTTGAAATCAATATATACCATAAATAAAGCTGAGTATGAGACATCTGAAGAAGACAGATTCATGCTTTCATCAATCCTAAGAATTGTTTTCTGGTTAAAAAATGTTTTTAAACAGTATTAATCCTCATGCAAATTGATGGACCTTTACTGTATCATGATAAGACAATACTTAACAAACTTGAAATAATTCAACTAGTTACTTAGTTTTCAATTCAACTTGCATGTGTTTATAGCATTTAAGTTATATATTAGTTATAATATTGGTTATATATATATTACTATATATACTATTAGTTATATATAAGTTATACTATTCATGTCCTTGACTTGGTGTCTTATGAAAGCTATGAACCTCCCTTTCTAATAAGATGGCTCAGGTTATTACTCTTATCTTGCTCTGGATTTCAAAGTTCATTTAGTATAATCATAAATAGTCTCTGAAGCTTAACAGACAGAGAAGAAATGAACTGGTTTAATCTCTTATTCTATTACCTAGATGCCATTTCCATGTCCATATAACTGTTAACTCTAATGTGTATGAAGTTAAAGAGAAAAGAAACTGTAACTATAATCCTCTGTATAATTCCAGACAAAGGATGTACTTAGAAAATAATGTACTGCCTTTTGACCCCAAAGATTCATCCAAGGAATCATAGTGGCACTTGCTTAGGGTAGTGTTATGTCCAGATGGAATGACCCCAGTTTTGGATAAACATAAACATTTATCTTTCTTTCTGACTTTCTATCTATCATTGATTATCTATCAACAGTAGTTTTAATAGATCAGTATATATATATACGTTATATTTTTTGTTTCACTTGTAACAGTATTAACATGATCTTCTTGGATACACGATTCATAACATTCTTCTTTCAGAAATGGATTATAATTCAACCTGACAACCAGAACCAAACTGAGAATGAGAGGATAAAAACACAGGCAGTACACTACATGAACTTAACAAAGCAATATTTGGGGGGGTCAAGGGGTAATCTATGGCCTCAAGGTCACATGTTGCCATCCAGGTGTGGCCCTTTGATTGAACCCAAACTTCATAGAATAAATCCTCTTAATAAAAGGGTTTGTTTTATAAAACTTGGACTGTCAAAGGACCACATCCAAGGACATAGAAGGCAACATGTGACTTTGAGGCTGCATGTTCTCCACCCCTGGTAGACCACAAGTGGCACTAATGATACCACTTAATAACATCATATAGAGGAAGAGTTTTATGCTGGAATTAAAAACAAAGGGAAACTGGACTTTGATATCAGGATGCCTGCATTTTAATCCTGGCTCTGCCTCCAACCATTTCAGTGTGGCTTTAGGCAAATCATTTCACAGAATCTCTAGATAGAAAGGAACCACTGGAGTTTTCTAGTGTTACACACAGCTGAACAAGAATTCACTTAATAATATTCCTGTCATTCAATATCTACTAGGAGAGTTATAGTGACTAGGTTAACTCACTAATTTCATTTCTTGTTGGACTTAAATTTGAATCCTGACTTGGCTATTTACTCTCTATGACAATAAAAAAAAAAAAACCTTACCCCTCTAGGCCTCATTTTACTTACATTAAAGATATGAGTGTTGGATTAAATTAACAGTTCTTAAGGTGTTGTCTGGTAACTCCTGGATCTGAGACCCTTTGAAGTCTGCAAGGTCAAATTATTTTCTAAGAATACTAAGATATTTTGATTTCTAATATAACAAATACTGATGATGTCACCCACATACATAAAAGTTCTTTGTGAGTTCTGCAGAAATATTTAAGAGTATAAAGTGTTCCTTAATGAAAACTACTGAATAAAATTATTTCTAAAATTCCTTTTTTTAATAAAAATTTATTTACTTAACTTTTTACATTCATTTTCAACAAATTTTGGGTTCCAAATTTTCTCCCCATTTATCCCCTCCCCCACCCCAATACATTAAGCATTCTAATTTTCCCTATCACCAATCTGCCCTCTCTTCTATCATCCCTCCCTTCTCTTGTCCCCATCTTCTCTTTTGTCCTGTAGGGCCAGATTACTCTCTATTCCCCATTACCTGTATTTCTTATTTCCTAGTAGCAACAACAATACTAAAGAGTTGTTCCTAAAACTTTGAGTTCCAAATTCTCCCCATCCCTCCCTCCCTAACCATTCCCTTTGGAAAGGCAGGCAATTCAATATGGGCCATATCTATGTAGTTTTGCAAATGACTTCCATAATAGTCCTGTTGTGTAAGACTAACTGTTATTTCCCTCCATCCTATCCTGCCCCCATTGTTTCTATTCTGTCTTTTGATCCTGTCCCTCCCCAAGTGTTGACTTCAAATTGCTCCCTCCTCCCATTGCCCTCCCTAGCATCATTCCCGCCCTCCTTGCTTATCTCCTTCTCCCCCACTTTCCTGTATTGTAAGATAGGTTTTCATACCAAAATGAGTGTGCATTTTATTCCTTCCTTTAACTGAATGTGATGAGGGTAAACTTCTTGTTTTTTTTTTCTCAGCTCTCCTCTTTTTCCCTCCATTAAAAAGTCTCCTGCTCGCCTCTTGAATGAGAGATAATTTACCCCATTCCATTTCACCCTCTTTCCTCCCACTACATTTCTCTCTCATCATTTACCTTAATTTCTTTTAAGATATGGTCCCATCCTATTCAATTCACTCTGTGCTCTCTGTCTCTGTGAGTGCGTGGATGTGTGTATGTGTGTGTGCGTACACGTGTATACATGTGTATGTGTATGTGTGTGTGTGTATAATCCCACCAACTACCCAGATACTGAAAAACTTTAGGAGTTACAAATATTGTCTTTCCATGTAGGAATGTAAACAGTTCACTTTTGGTAAGTCCCTTATGACCTCTCCTTGCTGTTTACTTTTTCATGCTTCTTCTCATTCTTGTGTTTGAAAGTCAAATTTTCTTTTCAGCTCTGGTCTTTTCATCAAGAATGCTTGAAAGTTCTCTGTTTCACTGAAAGACCATATTTTCCCCTGAAGTATTACACTCAGTTTTGCTGGGTAGGTGATTCTTGGTTTGAGTTCTAGTTCCTTTGACTTCTGGAATATCCTATTCCATGCCCTTAGATCCCTTAATGTAGAAGCTGCTAGATCTTGAGTTATCCTGATTTTATTTCCACAATCTTGGAATGGTTTCTTTCTAGCTGCTTGCAATATTTTCTCCTTGACCTGGGAATTCTGGAATTTGGCCACAACATTCCTAGGAGTTTCTCTTCTTGGATCTCTTTCAGGCGGTGATCAATGGATTCCTTCAATACTTATTTTGCCCTCTGGTTCTAGAATCTCAGGGCAGTTTTCCTTGATAATTTCATGAAAGATGATGTCTAGGCTCTTTTTTTTTGATCATGGCTTTCAGGTAGTCCCATAATTTTTAAATTGTCTCTCCTGGATCTATTTTCCAGGTCAGTTGTTTTTCCCATGAGATATTTCACATTCTCTTCCATTTTTTCCTTCTTTTGGTTTTGTTTGGTGATTTCT
Source organism: Bettongia penicillata ogilbyi (assembly GCA_023548195.1). NCBI lineage: Eukaryota > Metazoa > Chordata > Mammalia > Diprotodontia > Potoroidae > Bettongia > Bettongia penicillata. The sequence goes on along the minus strand of JAJHZJ010000514.1, from coordinate 9,507,789 downwards.
TGGTTTCTCAGAAAGTCATTAGACTCCATCTGTTCCATTCTAATTTTGAGAGAACTATTTTCTTCAGTGAGCTTTTGAACCTCTTTTTCCATTTGGCTAATTCTGCTTTTGAAAGCATTCTTCTCCTCACTGGCTTTTTGAACCTCTTTTGCCAATTGAGTGAGCCTATTTTTCAAGGTGTTATTTTCTTCAGCATTTTTTGGGGTCTCCTTTAGCAAGGTATTGACCCGTTTTTCATGCTTTTCTTGCATCTCTCTCATTTCTCTTCCCAGTTTTTCCTCCACCTGTCTAACTTGATTTTCAAAATCCTTTTTGAGCTCTTCCATGGCCTGAGCCCACCGGACATCCACCTCAGATATCTGGGATACAGAAGCCCCAACCTCCACGTCTTTCCCTGATGGCAAGCAATGTACTTCCTCATCAGAAATGAAAGGAGGAAGTAACTTCACTTCCCCAAGAAAGTAGCTTTCTATGGTCTTATTTTTATTCCCTTTTCTGTCTTACACAACATGATTATTATCGAAGTCATTTGCAAAACTACACAGATATGGCCCATACTGAATTGCCTGCCTTCCCAAAGGGAATGGTTGGGCAGGGAGGGATGGGGAGAATTTGGAACTCAAAGTTTTAGGAACAACTCTTTAGTATTGTTGTTCTTACTAGGAAATAAGAAGTACAGTTAATGGGGAAGAGAAAGTCACCTGGCCCTACAGGACAAAAGAGAAGATGGGGACATGAGAAGGGAGGGATGATAGAAGAGAGGGCAGATGGGTGATAGGGGAAATTAGTATGCTCGGTGTATTGTGGTGGACGGAGGGATAAATGGGGAGAAAATTTGGAACCGAAAATTTTGTGAAAATGAATGTAAAAAGTTAAATAAATAAAAAATAAATTTATATTAAAAAGATAGTCTTCTCCTTCTCCAGTTCTCTTTTTCTTCCATTAATAGAAAGAGTACAAAAAAACCAACATTGATCCTACTCCCTAAAAAAAAGAAAGAAAATATTGATTATAACCACGTCAGATGCCTACCAGGGTTTCATATATAATTCGTGAAGGAAAAATTTAGCACAGTCATTCATATTTAAATGCCCCCAACTATATATGATCATATTAAAAGGCATTGGAAGTGCATTTCATGAAGAATAGTATGAATTCATGATAAAACACAACATTTAAATGTAACCCATTTTAATGATTAAAAGCATTTGTCTAAAACTAAATGCAAACATCATTTGTGATGAAGAAATACAGTGTGAGAATATCTCCTCCCAAATTAATTTCAAACCAGATAGCCCAAATTTCTGAGTTGATTCAAAAGTAGGAACTAGGTGTGGCTAAATCCTTAATCATTTTGGAAATATTATGGTATTCTGATTATCAGATAAAGGCAGGTAATTCTACATAAGAAATCACTCCTGATTGGTTGAAAAATTCAGACACATGACAGTCCATATTCAACAGAGCAAATTCATTCAGAGCTTAACATTAAAGCAGCAGGCCCGTCTAGTGGTGGAATGACTCTAGTCAAGCTTCTAAAAAGGAATCATATATTCATCCAGGAAATCCTTGTGATGTGACAAAAAAAGTTACAACAGCGACCAGAGATAAGTAGGAACATCTCCAGAACATCGTTGGGAGGTGAGTTGCACAACAAGAGCAAACTAAGGAAAGGAACACTTCTCCCCCACCCCCAGACTCCATAAGAACAATGATTCAACATCCAGCAGAGAGAAGGTATACATAAAGGCAGCTTCATGGAGACAGCATCATAATGGAGAAACATAGCTGTTAGTTTACCCTTTGGTCGCATGTGTTTTCTAAGAATAAATCCATGAAGGCCTTGTGTGTGCAAAGGAAAAATATGTTCCTGAGTTAGGGAAATGTATCTGTAACTATCCTGATTATGCCTAATTAGATTTTAAAAGACTAACTCTGATTGTAATAATCAATGATGAATGTACTTGTTGGGTACTACTGAGTAATAATACTAGAAACCCAATGCCTTTAGTGCTACATCTACAACCTGAAAAAGAGGACAAAAGTGGAAAATGATAATTGTTTAAGTGTTTTGGGGAAAGTATTGATGTTTTTTATGATCTGCCTGTAAATGTGCGGAAGTCAACACAGATTTATTTTTAAAAAGTTACTGATCAGTTTATGCCCTTTGATCTAATATTGATATTGTAAAAATAAACAATGACTTTTTAAACTGATTAAGAAAAATGAGCAGAATTAATGAAATAGTTTATAGAATGACTGTCATTTTGAAGATAAAAAACCTTGAAAGTTATAAGAATAATAATCAATGCAGTGCCCATCAATGATTTGATGATGAAACATATTTTTTTCACCTCCTGGTAGAAAAGTGTTATATTTAGTGTGCAGAATAAATAAAATAAATTTCTGTTTACAGCCCATGGAGGAATTTGTTTTGCTTAACAATGCATATTTGTTATGAGGAATTGTTTTTCTTTTTTCTCAGATAGGAAAGAGAGAAAATAAATTCCTGTTAATCTAAAAATTTCCAGATTACCTCACAAAACATGAAAACACTCTTCTAACAAGGTAAAATAATTAAGTAAAATTGACAATACAATGTCCTCATCTCAAAATGTGTGAAATATGCCATACTTGTAACCCTACTCAAGTAGAAATTGGTCCTTTTCTTTGGCAATTTTTCCTAGCAAGTAAAAACTTAACTTTAGTTATGCTATCGTTGAGCTTAAACCAACCATTGAAAATAAACAAATACACTTAAAATCAGTAGTATTGTAGATAGAGCCTGGATCTCAGAATTTAGCAGGATTCCTTTGACGTATCTGCTTCTAGTCTAGTAAGAATTCTTTCAAAACCAGAAAACAGTTAAATGATCTCTACAATGAATGTCTTTCTAAATCACAAAAATTGTAAAGAAGCAGACAATAAGCTAGTGTTTGTATGAGAGGCTAATGGAAACTTTTACCATATTTTAAAGAGTGGCAGTTTGTTATAGTAGGTTGAGTGAGGGCTGGCCTTCATGGAATGAAAGACAAGTTCAAATCCTCACTAATACATATATCTGTGTGATAATATGAAAATCTTCAGCTGACTATAAGTTCAAAATATCATACCTAGGTACGTATGTAAAAAAAGTCCACAATAACCTTTGTATGTGTCATGTTGTAATGTTGTTACAACTTGCATTTTCCATTCACTAAAATCTCCAGATCTTTTGTGAATAAAGCATTGAGTAAGAGTACTAAAAGTGATATTTTAAACTTTATATTTCTCCGATAATATTAAATTATATTTTATTCGAACTGTTATTTAATTCCAGTGTACTGACATATTTTTGAATATTTATTCTGACATTCTTCATGAAATTATAGATAGAAGATAGATACATAGATAGGTAGATAGAGATATATAGAGAGAAATATATTATTCCAAACTTTTCATCATTACCAAATTGATAGTTACACATGAGAATATTGATATAATAATAGCAACCAATATTTATATAGCATGTTAAGGTTTGCAAAGATCTTTACAAATATTTTCTGATTTTATTCTCACAACAATGCTGGATAGTAGGTGCTATTATCATCCTCACTTTACACATGAGGGAACTGAGGCAGAGTTTTAGTTATTTGTCCATTTTGAAACAACTGTCTGAGTTTGATTTGATTTGATTCTTCCTTACTTCAGGCCCAGTACCCTATTCATTATGTTACATAACTTCTATTTCAGATAGATTGATAGCTAGCTATATGGATGGATATAATTATTGAAATCTCTAGCTATCTAAATCACATCTTAGCTAGATAGATGGCTATCTGTGTGTATGAGTATGCAACATACAATGTATTATTTCCAGAAGTTCTAATATTTGGAAAGTTGGGGGCAAAAATTAATTTCTGGGAAAGTGGTCTATGTAGAGAGATCATAAAGAATAATTATACCCTCCAGTCATCATTTGTTAGAGTGAAGTTATTGAGACTTTGGTTCAGACAATTCAAGTATTAAGGATTCAGACAACACAAGAACCAGGAGTTCCCAAAAGAAAAGGAGAAAAGGATAGCAAAGAGAGAAAATAAGAGAAGGACCTTAACAACATGTAAGGTCAGAATGTTTTGACAATGGAGTTAGAGCCTGATGAGAAGGTAATTTCTTAGGCATAGAACTGGAGCAAGAAGGAAACTTAAGAGATCAAGAAAGCATCTTATTCAACCTATTTATTATACGAATAAGGCCATAAGGCTCACAAAATAGATATGATTTGACCAAGGTCATATGGGAAACAAGAAAAATAGTTGAAATGTAAATCCAGGACCAACAATCACAATTCCATGGAATTCCGTTAGAATAACTTCTTCAACCAATACAGTTCAGTAACTTTTTTTTACAAATTATTTTATTAAAGAGCTGTCCGTGGTACTGAAAAATTGTTAGGCAGGCAATAAATATTTCTTGAGTGTATACTATTTGCCAGGCACTGTTCTAAGTGCTGGCATCAAAGACAATTCTTGCTGTCAAGGAGCTCAAAGTCTAATGGGGGGAGAAAACATAAAAATAGCTGTGTATATACAAAATATATACCAGACCAATTTGAATTTGTCCACAGTCATACAGTTAGTATGCTACAAAGGAGAGATTTGAACTGAAGTCTTCCTGAGCCCCACACTAGTCTTCTGTTCATTTGTCATATTGATTTTCTTCTTTTAATAAGCTTACATGAAAATAGTAACTTTTCAAAGCTATTTTCTACCAGAAAATTTCAGAAGCCTACCTTCCAGACAACCTTTCAGCCTTTCTTTCCCTTTTCTCTCTTCACAGGTAATCAGAAATCAGCAATTTGATGTTGTCTGCTGTGTTGTGTACTGATCTTGCTTTGACACTGTCTTCTGGATTTACATCTAGATAATGCCTTATCATAATAAAAGCTGGCATAAAAATTCTTGTTTTATATCCACTCAGTTCCAATGCAAAGCAGTGTGCTGTTGGAGATCATTTGTTTTGATTTCACCAAATACAGGTTATTAATTTCATCAACTAGAGATACAAAGAAACCAAAATGCTGGAAGTCAAAAGAGAGTCAATGTGAAAGTTTTCCTTTATTATAACATCATACAATTTAGAATGAATTCCTTTATGTAAAACTTCCAGATGTCTAAACAGCAGTAAACTTGAGGAGAGGTAGAATAGCACTGACCACAATCCTATCACAATAGGAAAAGATCTTTTGCATATATACAGGTGGTAAGCAATTCAATGACTTCCCATCATTGAGTCAGATGGTAATATAATTCATGTTCTATCTTATGTAGGACACCAACAAGTCCTTGGTCTAGTGGGATTCTGAGTTCTTTTATATATAGTTTCAACCACTTAGCTCAATATAAGTGAATTGTATTACAGTTGTTTATTATGAGGTATAATTCAGTGAGGGATTTTCTGCAGCAATACTGGCCCATTATAACTTCTAAAAGATAATATTTAATTCTCTGACCCAACTTGAGAAATGAACAACATAACAAGTGCCATAGCAGTTGTAATTTATGCTACTATTTGTCAGAATGATCTTATTTAATCAATGCAAGAATTACCCACTGACCACTGTTTCTTAAAGAATATAAAAATAAGAGGTAAAAAAGAGAAATAAAGATTAAATCTGCAAGGCAGTTTGTTTTTGCATTTCCTTTATGCTTCACCCGAATTAAAATCACATTTTATTCATTTTATACATTTTTATAAATATTTTAATGTAGAAATAAATTCAATCACTTCAGTTAAGGGTCAGGTATGAGATTTCAATGTATTTCTTTTTCTCATATTAAAAAATATTCTTTAAAGGTCAACACAGTCAAGATAACTTGTCCACTGAGAGAAAAAAAAAACGATCTTCATGATTAAGGTTTAGGCGTTAGTATTAATCTTTGAGCAATATTCTGACACAGAAAAAAGAATCCTAAACTAAGGGAGTAAATATATGAACAGTATTTTCAGTAGTTACTAGCCTTTCAACTTTGGACAAGTCATAATCTTTTGGTGCCTCAACTAAATTTATCAGAAAAATAGAGAATATCATGGCTATATTGCTGAAAGGACTACAGAGTCTATGTAGTCTAAACTTCTCATTTCATGAATGAAAAGACTAAAGGTCACAATGTTTAGTGACTTTCCCAAGGATATACAGGTAAGCCTCAAAGGCAAGATTTGAACCCAGGTCTGCTGACTGTAGAGCCCATGTCCTTTCCCACATAATATGCTTTTCCTCAAAAATAATGCTGGTGATGGGGATAATGATAATGATGATGATACTTGAGAATGTCAGGGTGAAGGGTGGTGTCTCTTGGAATGAATCTACCTACTCAAGGTATCTTCGTGTCAAGTGGCAAAGTTTATTGTGACACTTATAAAAGGGAACAAAGTTCTTAGGAAACCTGCAAGACAATGAGGATGGTGTTAATGCTTATATGCAAAAAGGAACAGGGAAAGGAGTGCCCAGTATGCTAATTAGGTGGTCCTGGGTCTTCAAAGGAATTTGCGAGAAGACCAGGTTTCTTTAGAACAGGTGCCAGTGATCTGGGCTTCTTGGATGGATGGCAAAATTCAGGGAGTCAACAAAGATAAAATTATTGAGGGCACAAAATAATTCTGTTTATGCAAAGTTTTGCCAGAGGCCTGGTCCTTGTGAATCTTGTGCCAGGAAAAGAGTCCTTGGGCCAGCACCCCTGTGTCTGTACTGATAACCTTTTTCTAAAGAATTACAGGATCAGTTCTAACAAGAAAATAATTTTCTGACAGGGGCCTTGCTGGGATACTTGATTGGTTCCAGAGACACGGTCTTTGCCTTTTGGAGTTCAGGTCCCATCTTCCTCTCAATAATGGCACCTGTCTGTTAAAATTCATAGGCTTGTAGTGATCTAGTAGATCATGGTAATCAAAATATTTTCTAAGTTGTAAACTACTATGCAAAGATAAGGGCAATATGTTCCAATGTTTCATAAGTAAACAGAGAAACATCCCATATTGACATTTTAACTGTGACTCAAAAAATAGATAACCACTTTTGCAGTATTTAAAAGCATTAGAAGACAAAACATTCTTAGGGCCCGCCTTCTTTATCACTACCAGGGGCATTTGCTGACCAATTTCCATGAATGAATTTGTTGTTGTTCAGTTTTTTCAGTAGTGTTTGACTCTTTGTGATGCCTTTTGGGGTTTTCTTGGCAAAGATACTAGAGTGATTTGACATTTCCTTCTCCAGTTCATTTTATGGAAGAGGAAACTAAGGTAAATAGGGTTAGATAACTTGCCCAGGATCACAAACTAATTAGTCTCTGAGGTCAAATTTAAACTTAGAAAGATGAGTCTTCCTGATTCCAGTCCTAGCATGCTACGCTTTGTGTGCCACCTACCTGACCTTCTCCCCCATGAATGGGGGAAGGAGAGCACTGGGAATGACAACATCTCTCTCTCCCTCTCCCCCCCTTTTCTCTCCCTCCCTCCCTCTCTCCTCTCTCTCTCTCTTTCTCTCTCTCTCTCTCTCTCTCTCTCTCTCTCTCTCTCTCTCTCTCTCTCTCTCTCTTTCTCCCTCTCTCTCTGTCACACACACACACACACACACACACTGATCTTATTGCACCCCAGCCCTTGCAGTCGTCATTTGAGTAAGCAATACCTGTAAAAAAGGGGTCAGGTATCTTCATCCATTGCCATGTGAAGGGCCAGCAAACCTGCTTAGCTGATGTTACAAGGTACCCTAAGGGAAATAAAGGAGGTAGGATATGCCAGGCAAGTCAAATTGCCACCACTTCCTTGATCAATATCTCATCTTTAATCCCATTCTAGGGATTTTCCAGGACCTTGAGCCCAAAAGCCATAAGAGTGGCAACCAACACTGCTAATCCCATTCCCACAGTCATCATTCTGGGAAACAAACTCTGAGGAGATGCTGCCTGGCAACCACTCATGCTATGCTACAACTACACCCAGAAAAGAAAGCGCTCAGCACCAAATTTATTGGCACTATCAAATGGTTCAATATAAAAATGGCTTGATTTTGCCAATGGATGTAAAATTAGAGAAGAGGCATTGCCATCTGTTTATTTTGCTACAATCTAAAGATTATGAAATCTTTCCATCTGACTTTCTGCTGAAACCTTTCATAGCAGCTCCTTAGGAAAGGAACTGTCTTACTTTTCTATTAGTGTCCCTAGTATTTGGCACAGGGCTTTGTACATAATAAGTGCTAAATAAGGCTCCATGCATAGATACATTCATTCACTCATTTATTGATTCTTTCATTCATTCATAGTTTGATCCTACAGGAAAGTAAAGGGGAGGGGAATAAGGGGGAGGAGGAGTATATAATGGATGGCAAATTGGGGCAGGGGGTATACAGAAGCAAACATTTTTGAAAAGGGACAGGGGTAAAAGAGAAAATGGAATAAATGGGGGGCAGGAAAGGATGGTGGAAAATACAGCTAGTATTTTACAACATGACTATTATGGGAGTTATTTGCATAACTATACATGTATAGAGGGTGGGTGGGGAGGGAACAAGGAAGACAATTTGAAACTCAAAGTTTTAAAGACAAATGTTAAAAATTGTTTTTGCATGCAACTAGGAAATAAGATATACAGTCAATGGATTATAGAAATTTATCTTGTCCTACAAGAAAGTAAGGGAAACAGAGAATGGGATGGCAATAATAATGCATGCCATCTTGGGGTAGTGATGGGGATAAAATTTGAAACTTAAAATCTTGTGAAAATGAATGTTGAAAACTAAAAATTAATTAATAAAAATAGAAATAAAACTCAGTTCTTCCTAAAAAATATGATAGCAGAGTGGTTTACCATTTCCTTCTTCAACTAATTTTATAGATGAAGAGCTGAGGCAGAAAGAATTAAGTGAATTTCCCAAGGTCACACAGCCAGTAAGTGTCTCAAGCTGCATTTGAATTCAGGTCATGCTGACTTCAGGTTGTGTGCTCTATCCATACAGTACTCCTTCAGTTTAAACCCACAAAGAATATTTTCTCTTTTATATGTTGCCAAATGCATGAAGAATAAACTGCAACTTTATTCTCTCTCTTTGGGCAAACTGAAGAAACAATTACTATTAAGTGGTAAGACTTCTACTCTATTTCCCTGGGCCACATTTCAAAGGCTGTCAAATATGCAACTTCACTCAAGCCCTGGCCAAGTTCATGTAATTTCAGTAAGATGCTTTTCTAAGAATAACTTTTATTTCCAGACATTTGGATTTCTGCAAAGAGCTAAAGTCTCCAGAAATGCCCACGACTATCCTTTGAAATAATCTATACAGTATAATAAAAACCAAATGGTTGTGATAGTGAGTCATAATGGATATTATTATTATTAATAATAAGAAACAAATGCAATCTTTTTCATCTGTTAATTGACATCTTTTATCCCCATTGTTCAATTTTGGAGAAAATCTCCTTCTCTCATAGGTCTAGCTATTGAAATTTTTATTTAAATCATAAATAGTTATCAACTGGATGGTAGAACAGGATAATCCTTCTAAGACTATTTCTTCAACTTGCTTGCTAAATCTCCAAACACTGGTTACTACCTTGGGCTCTAGAGGTAATCCTGTGGTGTGATACTTCTAATGCTGTAACTCCTGAGCTTGTGCTGGAGAACTCCTTGTTAACAATCAGCTAGTAGACTTAATTATGTCTGATCAAAAGCCTTTATGCAAATTGCATAGCAACAACAGTTGGTACAAAACATTCTCCACAAAATCCTTAGGCGTGATGACAAATACTAAGTACATAGAAAAAGTTAGATGAAAATATTGTCTATTTATGATCTTTATATAGTCCTTAGATGTAACTCTCTCTTAATTGGGCCTCTCAGGATCAACTCCTTTGTTGAATACATAGCTGACATTTCTTTCCAATATAAAGAGTCACTTGTGCTTGAGTTTTTTGGCACCATCCTCTGATGCTGAACATACTCCTTCTTCTGCTTCTCTCTCTGTATGACATTCATTGCTCATGCTGTTTTCTCTATTTGAGTACTTCTCCCTCTACTTTTCTGCTGGGATATGTGGATGAAGGCTTACCCATGTTTTAAAACTCAACTACATTCATGAAACATTTTCCTTGAGTTCCCACAACAGGTAAAGACCATCCCTCCTGGATTTGGATAGGAAAACTTTGAAGATTTTGCCTCTCTCATGTCAAACCACACCATGCAGATTTCTGTCTATGCTATCTATATCTGATTCCTCTTCTCTTCTTTTCACAACCAGGGTCTGCTCTGCTCTAAAATGTGATGTGTTAGGGTTTGTTTTCCAACATGGAGCCACTACCTTATTTCCATTCTGAACAAGAAAAACAATCTTTCTCAGAATCCATATTTATGACAATCTACCAAACCACCCTATAGAATAGACAAATTTCTCTTCAAATTGGCAAGGAAATGATTCCAAAGGCTTGATTTTTCAAGGAGTATGTGACTTTCTGTTCACCTGGGTAGTAAAAAGCTCAGTACAGGAAGAATCAGCGCTGCTCACACTTGAAGGAATCTTCAACTGCCCTTCAAGTTGACAAATATTTATGAGTTAATGTTGAATTTAGGATTAATTATCAAGCATAGCATCAAGCATTACATCCATCTCAATCCACATTATATTCTTATTGAATTACTTTTTTTTCGTTTTGAACACACTAGCAATTGAGGGCTATATTGTTTCCAAGACCAAGAGTGTTTCTTTGAATTCTAGTCCTGAACATGAAACTTTGGAGTGCCTTTAGTTAGGCCTAGACCAAAACATTTCCTTCTCACCATTCACAGAAGACTCTTTCACTTAGCCAACCATTTAAAGAAAGCTGTTTCTTTGGAATTATGTAGGCTAGTTTGGAGGAAATGAAAATACTCAATACAGTGAATCCACTGGGAACTAAACTTCATTTCATAGCAAGTAAAGAAAAGTTTAAACCCAAGAGTATAAACAGTACATCAAAGTGAGTTTCTTCTGAGTATTGTTAAGTGTTCACCTACATATTACTATTGACAATTATACATTATGAAAATGATGCAGATATTTTTTCAGGATGTGTTCTTTTTGCAGATATCAAAACATATGAAGCTACTTTCACATTATAAATGGACTTCCCCTTTATGCTTGCTATACTGAAATCCTTTCCTCCCACATAAGAGAATGACAATATGACTTGAATGTCCTGGGAACCATATTTCCTTTCAATTGCTTTGTCATTTGAATGCAATCAGATGGAAGTTAAAAGAAATATTTTCTTGATGTAGTAAATCTCAGTTCTGGTGCATTGTAACAACAGTGTCACTTTAATTTTCTCTCCTCTCTCCTATCCAAAAATCACAGATGGATAGAACCATAGATATTTTCACCATTTCTGAAACTGACAAGTAAACTTTCTCAGTGGACAGTTATAGCTTGTTGTTCCCAAGCTCATATCATAGGCTTTAATTTATGTCTCATCAAGTCAACTTATTTCCTCCTGTGTTATTCATGCGTTTTTTAAAACTTTTCCTGGAGTGTGTTCTAAACTATTTTTTTTCTTCTGCATATTGCCAAGTATGCTCTTGTTTGTTAGACTGCTTCACCAAATGCTACTACAAATAAGGGAAACTGATGATGAAGATTCACAGGACAAGGTGTACCTTTACCACCACTAATATGAAGATTGAAGGTTTCTGTCCTTCCTACATCATTATTCCAGAGGCACAAAGGTCAATTTTCTAGTTGGAAAGTGGTACCTCATTATTTCAATTATCTTTTAAATGAAGTTTAAAGAATGATTATAGGCAAGTGAGAGAAGGAGCCCCTGAATCAAATCAAAGGCTTTCATCTAGGTAAATGGGTAGTTTCCTCATTATGTATCAAATGAGCCCCCACTTTTTCTTTGAATTATTTTCTAATTTGGACTGCCTCTCTGTTTTCAATTACTAGGTTAACAGTATTTTTGGAGTTTCTGAATATTTTAATCTATAAAATTAGATGATTTATCACAAAGAGTTACTGTGGTATAATCATCCTAAGAGAAATCTAAAAGCTAAAATACCAATAACTTCAATTAACCTGTGTTGCTAACTAATAATTAGTAGTGTTGGCAAGTGTGGGCTTTGGAGAAAATTCCAGAAAATTATCTGAGTTCTTTTTATGCTGAATCTAGCAGCAAGATTATGAAAATCTAGTAGCAAGATTATTCAAATCAGAACTCTCCATTTCTATAGAATTCTCTCATATTTTATTCATTAACATATATAAGTCCCATAAATCTCACTTAGATTATAAGTTTTCCAGAGACAAGATCATTTTGCAGACAGAACCATTACCCAAACAGACAATGAGAAGTTGTCTTGTGGTGCAATTTTACTTTCCCGCTTACTGTTAATCACAAATGACACCATCTCCTATCTCAATATGTTTGTCCTGCGTGGACATTCCCCTAACCTGGAATGCTCTCACTTGACTTCTGTCTCTTAGAATCCATGGTTTCTTGCAAGATTGGGCTTAGACTGTTTCTGTCTGTATATGTGTATGTCCTCCCCTACTTTACCCCTTCCCACCCTTTCACCCTGCAAATAAACAGTGCCTAGTGCTATCTGCTACAAGATAATCTTGTATCTACTTTATATGTGTGCATACATGCACATATATACACATGTGAATACATATAGATACACATATTTGTGTATAAATTCATATTGTGTACAGGCATGCACATATAGACAAGTACATATATAAGCACATAATTGTATATGTTCAGTATGCTTATATAGGTGCATGATTTATCTCCCATTAGAATATAATTCTTTGTGGGAAAGGGTTGTTTTGTTTTTATCTTTAAATATTCAGTGTCTAGCACAATGCCTAGCATATGCATGCAATTAATAAATACTTGCCTGTTTGTTTGCTCGATTGATTATCAGAATCTACACATGTTAAAACATAGAGGTAATGTCTACTCCCATTTATTACTAAGACAATCGAAGTAAGTAAACTCCATTTCCCTAAGTAAATGATGTGTGTGTGTTTACCCTTTCCTTCATCTATAGTAAATGTTTTGGGGGGGAATCACAAATTTGCAAAATCTTTTCAATCAGACAAATGGAGGAGAGGGGAAGTGAAACTTAATTTGTGCAGCTTTAAATTCCAAAGTCATTATTTCAGGGCCATCAGTGAAATTGTTCACTAAGAGTGCTTGTAGTTAGAATATGAGATTTCTTGTCATTTGAAGTTTTCTTTTCAAGTTCTAAAGCTGCTGAAAAGTACCACAGATTTTAGATTGTCTCTTTTATCAGTCAGATAACAACTTTTCCTTCAGACAAATCTACCTTACTTCAGTCTATTGCTCATTTTGAATGCAATTCCATCGTTAAATGAAGATTTCTTTTGAGGGATACAAAAAATTAAGTTTCTCCTGGGAAGGATGAACAACATGATGAACAGAGGGATAAGGATGTCAGCAATTATTTTAATTTTTTTTCCAGTGGGATTTCAGAAACTTTGCCAAACAGAAAAGAAGTAGGAGAGAACAGGTTTAAAGATGAAATCAATAGATAGTAGTTCCATATTTTCACATTGTGTAGGCAAAAAATAAGTTAATCTTCAGTTTCTTCAGTTCTGAACACATTTAAAAGACACTTCCTTAAAAAATTATTGTACTTAGAAACCAAGATCCTCATGAAAATAGTACATGTAGTGAATGTTGTTTGGCTTTAGTGAATAAGAAAGTAATGTTCTTTTTGGAATAACTAGTTATTTTTCCTTCCCATTCAACATGTGTTTCTCATTAATGTTTACTTCAGCACTAGGCAACAGGAAAAGTCTCTACAGATTCTCTATGCTTTGAGATTGCTGAAATGAAACTAAAAAATCCATATCAACCCAGAAAATGAGAAAATTTCAAGTTGAAATACTTTAGGAGTAATACTGTAAACATATTGTTCCTTTAAGTCTTTTCCACATGGAGCAATTTATTAATATAATGGCCAGGAAAAGTAATATGTGTCCTTGAGTATGTGTGTATAAAGGAAAATATACTTTTTAATTATAAAAGAATATAAAATATCACCATTTTATAGATGAATATTTTTACATCTACAAAGAATAGGAAGAACTTTTTAAATTACTAAAATATATACATAAAAAGCATAACTTTAAACTGAGTTGTGAGCAGTTTTCCAGAAATGAATTATGGAATAAATGCAAATACTTGTGAATAATATATACTAATATAATTTATACGTGAACAATTTCAAGTTTAAAAGAAGAAAAATCATTCATCTCTTGAGAATTTGAGAAATTATATAAAGAACATTTGAAAGTCATCAAAAAAATGGTCATAACATGTCAAAGACTTCAGAGCTCCAAAAGGATTGTGGAACCACAGGCAAAAAGTAAGAACTCATAGAAACATTTGGAGACAAGTTATAATGATGAAAAAGGGACTGTTGATTTAATGTAATATGATGTGCTTTAACTTTTAAGATTTCACCGTGAGCGGTGGGATAATATCAGGAACCTTGTATTTCCAACCATGTAATTACATAGGAACCAAAAATATAAGAACCTAGTATGAGCACTTAAGAAAAATGGATAGAGTGGGAGGAACTGAAATACTGCTCTGTTAAACCTATGCCAGTAAAAAGTAGGCAGCAGATAAGTTTAAGTTTAATGATTTCTTATTGTTTGGACAGAGAACTGTCACTGGCCAATAGTTGTGGTGATAGTCCTTGATTTTTACTATCTAGAATAAGAGAAAAAACAAAACAAAAACTTAGAAAGCCCAATTGCTCTCTGCTGCCACCTCTGGGCTTCATAAAGAAAAGCAGAAGGGGGGTCAGAGTTGTGTTGCATTTTGTTGTACTGGCTGGCTTTGTTAACTTGGCTTAAGGGATCAACCTAATGGATGCTGCTGCAAATTCTGTTCCTATTGGACAACAATAAATAACTGGCTTGTCTGACCTGTATAGACTTGCTGTTTGGTTTTTTTCAGTCATGCTCAACTCTTTGTGACTTTGAGGGCAAATATACTTGAATGGTTTTCCATTTCCTTTTCCTGTTCATTTTACAGATGTAGAAACTGAGGCAAACAGGGTTAAGGGACTTTCCCAGGGTCATGCAGCTAGTAAATACTGATTTGAACTCAGATTTTCCTGGCTCCCACCCCAGCACTCTAAACACTGTATCACCTTGCTGCCCAATCTATACAGACTAGAGTGTGCCAATTTGATGAACTTTGCAGTTCTCTGCCTAAGAGAGAACTGCTATTGATGTTTAGGTAAGACTTTCTAAATGTTCTTCTTAAGGATGAATATAAATTAAAGGAGTTTTATAAACACTATGTGAAAATAGAGAAGAATAGCTGATTTGCTCGCATGAAAAATAGTGAAGACTAACAGTCCATAAAAGCACGGAAGCAGGTTTCTTTGGTGCTTACGCTCCTTAAAGGACTGACAGTATCAAAGTTTATGGTCCAAGTTCTGAGTTATTCTAAGTATGTGTGTTTTTCTGTCTCACGTTCTTTCCTGACATGTTTTCCTCTATCCCTACTCCTCCCCATAGTTATAGAATACATTGGTGGGAGATTGTGATCCAGTTTTATATATTGTATTTTTATGTATTTTAGCATTTATATAATGCCTTTGATATATTAATACATATGGCATTTATGTTTGGTCTTTTTGTTTGATAGAGTTCTGTGTACTGCATGCAATAATTTAATAAATGAATAAATGGATGAAAAAGTGATTTATTAATTGTCTACTCTGTATTGGATTCTACCCTGGGCACAGGGGATACCAAACTGCAAAGTGAGAGTTCCTGTCTTCAAAGAACTTACTTTCTAACACGGACAATGCACAGGTAAGTGGTGATTGAGCAGGGAAATTTTAGTCTGCAGAATCATAGGAATTTTGAGAAGCACAGAGTAATATTTTGTCACACTCTTTCCAGTAGCAAAGGCAGCATTTATTTGGTTTCCATTACCATTGTTATAAGAGGGACATTCTTAACCATCACAACTGACCAAAAAATAAAAGATTAACTTTTGAGGCGGCGAGTTCCCTGTCACTTAAGGTGTTTAAGCAGAGGAAGGGTGACTACTCATTAGGGATGTTGTAGAGGGCTCTCACTCATCAAGTATGGAGTTAGAAGAGGTCTTCTTAATTCTAAACGTTTATGATTAGTCATAGAACACTATAGTCTGTGAAAAAAGAATAAATTCAATTCAAAAAGCACTAGAGAGGTTCTTGGTGTATGTGAACAGGCTGTTACACATAAAAATGAGGAACTACAAAGAAGAAGTAGGGTAATGGAAATCATCAAAGAAATGAAGGATTCAGAAAAAAGTGGCACTGGTTACATTATAGGAACAAGAAATTACTAATGGATACCTGTGTACTCTACTGGTATAAATGAGATGTGAAGAAAAAATGAGGATACCCCCCACAATTTCAAATAAATCCCCTGTACCAAACTTGTGAGAGAACAGGGGCAAGAATCACAAAGAACGGACAGAGGTGGAGGGAATATCACCTAAATGATTGAAGGGAATATTTATATCAATGAGGTCACAGAAATAGTTGAGTATGTAGGTATGAAAAAAGAACTGAGAGCAAGAAAAAAAATACCACCATCTGAATGGTACCAAGAAAAAAAATAATTCACTAGACAAGTAGTAAAAAAATAGAACTCTTACTATGCATGGACGGATTTTATCCTCATACTTAGTAAGTGACTCTAGTTAGTCTTTTTTTGTTGTTATTTTGGTTGATTTTATCTCTATTACATGTAAAAAACAATTTTAACATTTTTTATTTTAATTCTAAATTCTCCCCTTGAGAATGAAATTTGCTAAAAATTATATATGTGCAGTCATGCAAAACATGTTTACATATATTCCTCATTGCAAAAGAGAACAGACCAAAACAAAAGTAAAAAAAAAGAAAATTTAAAAAGTATGCTTTAATCATCGTTCAGACTCCAGCAGTTCTTTGGAGGTAGATAGCATTTTTCATCATAAGTCCTTTTGAATTGTCTTAGATAATTTATTGCTGGGAATAGCTAAGTCTAACTATTGGTGATTATTGTACACTACCACTATTCCTGGGGTTCTGTTCACTTCACTTTGCATGAGTTCATATAAGTCTTCCCAGATTTTTCTTTTTTTAAAATGCATAATTGCCTTATTTTTCGGCTTATAACATTAGCTCCAAAAGATTTTGAATTCCCAATTTCCTCCACATCTCTACCTACCCTCACCCTAGTACAGCATGTACTCCATCCATCCCTTCCCCCAATCTATCCTCCCTTTTATCACAGTCCCTTTTCCTATCCCTCTCCCCTCTATTTTCCTGTTGAGCAAGATAGATTTCTATGTATGTATATATGTATATGTATATATATGTGTGTGTGTGTGTATATATATGTGTATATATGTCTGTGCATATATATACACACATACATGCATGTATGTATGTGTATACACTAATATGTACACACATATGCATATATACATATATATGTACATGTATTTATATGTGTGAAGATATATATATCAGTGTGTGTATGTATATATATATGTGTGTGTGTGTGTGTGTGTTCATCCTTCAGTACTAAAGAAGACCCTGCCATCAGAAAAATAATATTACTTACACTTGACTTTGTTTTGAGTGAGGAAAAGCTGTGCAGGTTACCAGCCTCCCCTCTCCTCCAGAGTCATCTGAATTCAGTGACCAGATATTCATCAGGATGACTGGAGATGACCCAGGATGAGACAATTGGGGTTAAGTGACTTGTCCAAGGCCACACAGCTAGTGAGTGTCAAGTGTCTGAGGTGAGATTTGAACTCAGGTACTCCTGACTCCTGCCCTGGTGCTCTATCCACTGTACCTCCTAGCTGCCCATATGGATAGATAGATAGATAGATAGATAGATAGATAGATAGATAGATAGATAGATAGATAGATAGATAGATAGACAGACAAACAGACAGACAGATAAATAGATTTTTCTTCTAACTACCATAATAGTAAGAAAGGTCTCATGAGTTACAATATAATGTTTCCACATAGGAATATAAACAGTTCAATTTTAACGAGTTTCTTATGGCTTCTCTTTTCTATTTATCTTGCAATGTTTCTCCTGATTCTAATATTTCAAAATCAAATTTTCTATTTAGTTCTACTTTTTTCAATAATAATTCTTAGAAGTCCTATATTTCATGGAAAATCCATTTTTCACTGAAGTATTATACTCAGCTTTGCTGGGTGAGTGATTCTTGGTTTTAATACTATCTCCTTTGACCTATGAACTATCATATTCCAAGTTCTTCAATCACTTGGTGTAGAAGTTGCAAAATCCTGTGTTTTTCTGATTATATGTCCACAATACTTGAATTGTTCCTTTCTGAATTCTTGTAATATTTTCTCCTTTACCTGGGAACTTTGGAATTTGGCTACAATATTGCTAGCAGATTTTGTTTTGGGGTTGTTTTCAGGAGGTGATTGGTAGATTCTTTCAATTTCTGTTTTACCTGCTGGTTCTAGAATGTCAGGGCAGTTTTCCTTGACAATTTCTTGGAAAATGATGTTTTTTTGATCAGCCTTCTCAGGTAGACCAATAATTTTTAAATTACCTCTCTTGGATCTATTTTTCATGTCAGTTCTTTTTCAAATGAGATATTTCATATTGTCTTCTATTATTTCATTCTTTTGCTTTTGTTTTATAATTTCTTGATTTCTCATAAAGTCATTTGCTTCCATTTGTTCCATCCTAATTTTCAAGGCCTTATTTTCATCAGTGAACTTTTGGACCTCCTTTTCCACTTGGCCAATTCTGATTTTTGAGACATTCTTCTCCTCAGTGGCTTTCAGGACCTCTTTTGCATTTGAGTTAGTCTATTTTTAAAGTGTTATTTTCTTCAACATTTTTGAGTCTCCTTTAGCAAGCTGTTGACTTGTTTTTTATGATTTTATGTTTTTCTTATGTCACTCTCATTTTTCTTCTCAATTTTTCCTCTCTTCTCTCACTTGATTATAAAAATCCATTTTGAGCTCTTTGATGGCCTCATCCATTTTGGAGGCTTTGGATGTAGAAGCCTTGACCTTGCTATCATACTGTCATTGTATGCTTTGATCTTCCTCTAGTTGTATGGTTTGATCTTCTCACTAGAAAGGACAGAAGAAAATATCATTTCACCAAGAAACTAACCTTCAATATTTTTAGACATTTCCCCAGCCAATTAATTGACTTTTGAGCTCATTGTTAAGTGGAGGGTATACTATCCCAAGTTTCAGTGGTTTCGTTCAGTCATTTTCAGAGATAACTCTGGGTATATTCTCAGTTCCTTCAAAGTGGTATAATCAATATAGAGGTGCTTATTCCTCTCTTGGCCTTGGTTCTGGTCTGTGAGCAGCTACAAGCACTATTTTCTGCCATAGAACTGTGAGTAGGATTCCCTCTCCACAGCCTCCACCACCTCAGCTATGCCTGTGCTCCTCCTCAACCCAGGAGTGCTACTAAGGACTATCAGCCATATCAGTTGTTTTATTCCCCCACCATCTGCAAGCCTTGAGCTGCATAAACAACTGCTGCTTTGGCAGTGGCTGTCACGTTGGGGCTAAGGCTAAGCCTGGGTCTGGATCATCCTCCCTTCTCATTCAGGTGAGAGAGCTTTCTCACTGACCTTTGAAGCTGTTTTTGGCATTTATAGGTTGAGGTCTGGAAACCACAGCAGTTACTAGCAATTCATCACCCTGAGGCCTGCTCCAGTTCCATCTGTGGCACGGCATGGGCCATGCTCCACTCTGAGCCTGGTGCAATAAACATTTCCGGATTGTTTTTGACTGGAAATCTGTTTCATTTTGTTATTTTGTCACTTCTGTGGCTCTAGAATTTGTTTAGAGTAATTTTTACAGGTATTTTTAGAAGTTTGGAGGGAGAGCTCAAGCAGGTCCCTGCTTCTACTCCACCATCTTGGCTCCATCCTCAACTCTTGTTACTGTTAAAAATATTCATTGAATTGGGAGAGCTCAAGATAAAAATGAAACAAAACAAAAAAGAATCCTGAAATCTACTTTGAGATTTTTTTTTTAATTTTGAAGAGTAACATTTAATTAAGTGTGAGAAAAAGTGAGAGCATTCTCCTTTCGGTCCTCTTCCTAAATGAAGGGACCTTTCTAGAAATATTTTAATATATTATCCACAAATTCACTCAAGCCATGAAAATCAAAGTACGTCACCTTCTGCAGTTCTCTCCCATGTCCTTCCCATTAGCCTTCCCATTAGCCAGCATTCCAGGGCCCTTCTTTTATATCTTTAAATATGTAAATATAACACTAACTCCTAAATAATTTCCATTCATGTCTGAACCACCACCTTTCTGACATACATGTCCTTGGTGTGATATTTTATGTCACTTCTGGTATGTAATTTTTTTTTTGATAACATATTATGGTCTACTTACATCCACCATGAACGTTTGCTTTCTTCTTCGGAGGTTCTTCTGAGATAGTGGTGTTCTATGATTCACAGACATATAGTATCATTATGTAGCATACAAATATAGATGTGAGGAAATGTTGTGGCATAAAGCAGTAAAGTATCAAGAAAAAAGCAGCGAGGAGGTTATTCTGGGAAGATGGTAGAGGTGAGAAAATTCTCCTACCTCAAAGAGTAATGTCAAATGGTTACCTGCCCAAAAGAATACATAGAAAAATTTTTTAAAAGTCTTTAAAAATCAAATGAGAGAAACTGAGGGAAAAATTAAAATTACAACCCAAGGAAAAACAAGATTATTAAAGAAAAGTTAACCAAGTAGAAAAGGAAATCAAAAATCTTAAGAAAGAAAATGAGTCCTTGAAAATTAGAATTGGGAATGGGAAAGTCAGTGAAGTTATAAAGACCTCAAAATAACAAAACAAAATACAAAGAGTAAAAAAACTGGAAGAGAATATAAAACATCTCATAAAAAACTGTTCTGGAGAACAGATCAAGAAGAGAAAATACAAGAATATTCAGATTTTAGGGAATAACTACAATAAAAAAGAATTTTGATATGGCCTTGAAACAATAATCCAATAAGTAATTAAAGAAAATTGTTCTGAATCTTTAGAACAAGATGGAAAAGTAGAAAAAGAAAAAAATCCACCAATTTTCTCTGGAAAGAAATTCCACTAAGAAAATTTACAGTAGAGTCACATCAAAATTTGGAAACCCCCAGCTCAAGGAGAACTTGTTAGGAGAAACCATACAAATATAGTGGAGGCACAATTAATATCACATAAGACCTAGCAGCTTCTGCACTAAAAGGCCACAGGTCTTTGAACCCTACATATGAAGAGCCAAAGAACTGGTGTTGCAGTCAAAAATATTGTACTCAGCCAAGTTAAGCATAATACTCAAAGACAAAAAACAGTATAGTCAATGAATCACCAGATGTTCAGGATTTTATTACAAAAAGATCTGAACTTACTAGAAAATTTGACATGCAAGACCCAAGAGAAATTTAAGATAAACATCAAAGACTAATTACAAGAGACTCAATAAGGAATGACTGTTTATTTTGTATATGAGAAAATTTAAATAGTATGTCTCAGATGACAATTAGCAGTTGAGTAGTTCAAAAGAAAGATTAGGATAGAGCTGAATATGATGTGATTTTTAAAATAATTCCATCTAGGTAAAGGTAAAAAGTAAATATTTTATGCAAATGATGTGTGAGAGGAAGAATTGATACAGAGGAATTAGATGGGAGAGGATGGCTGGTAGTCCTGAAACCCTACTTCTCACTGATATTGAGATAAAGAGAAAACAATACTTATAAAATTCAAAAAGAAAGATGGCAAAGAGGATAGAGGAGGGAAAGGACAAGGAAAGGATTTTTAGAGGGAATCCTACTCACATCAGATTTGGGTTAGAGAGACCAATATATACACTTGGAAGGCACACATAAAGATATATTAAAACATAAGAACTATAAATAAATAAAAGAGGGAAAAGGGGGTAGAGAAGAGTGTCTAAACGGAATTAGGAAAAAGAGGGAATAACATATTTGGAAGGCTATAAAAGTATTCTAAACTCAGAGAGAAACTACAAGGTAAGGGGAAAGAATGGGAGCAGAATAAGGGAGGCAACATTGGCATGTGGTAGGTTAAGTTATAAGAGTTCAAGCTAGTAGAGAGAAGTAAAGTAGAGGAGCCAGAAGGAAGAGGAAAAAGATAAAAGCATGAAATGACAATCAGAAGTGGAATCTATTGGGGGGAAAAGCAGGGATATTAATCATGAGATCAAAGTTAAAGCTAAGACAAATTCAATCAAAAGAGAACTGGGATGCTACTCTATGTTAGTCATATAATTGGTATTATTTTGGACTATTAAAATACTTAGACTATACAAGGTTGGAATTTTACTGGTGTAATAAATGATGAGTTGGGGGACTTAGAAAAATACAGAAAGACTTAGATTTATCAACGAAGATGTTATCCACCTACAGAGAAACAGAGGACAAAGAAGGATAGTAGGACCTTATTTAAATGCATATAAATGTATGTATCTGTAAATGAGTATGATTATCGATATCTAAGTAGAAGTATGTGTATGTAAGTGGATGTATGTAATGTATATGTATGCATACATATGTTTGTATAGGTCTATGTATTTATATGTATGGGTGTATGCGCTTAATTGTACCCTCCTTGAGGGAGAAGAGAAAAAGGAGAAAAAAGAACAGAGTAAAAAATGTTCAGCAGAGAACAAAAGAAAATTTAATGTATGCAAAGAAAACATTGACACAATGTTTAGTATTTATTATATAAACTTTCTTGAAATGGAAATTTATTGCAGCATATTTTGAGTCTTCTCTTATATTCTGCTGTGCACTTAGCAATTCTTTTATTTCTTTCTTTTTATATTTAAGTTCTAGTATTAAAATGTATAATGTTTCTTTTCCTTTTCTTATTGTGTATTTCAGTTTTTGTATTTAAGTTTGAAATAAATTAATTAAAAACACAAAGGCAGCCTTTTTGGTGTACATCTATTATGAGTCTTTCATAACATACTGAGTTTGTTAAATGATGTCAAGAGGGAAGCCTAGTGGGACCTAGGAGAGGAATATGTGAATACAGGCACAGACATACAGAAGCATGGATACTGGAGAATCAAAACTTATACTACCAGTCATGCAGATAAGTTAAAGTTTCAGGCAATCTCTTTTGGGTATGGATGGGAAGAAGGGCAAAGAAGCCTGCAAATTCATCTTCAATCCACTTCCATTACTTCACCTTGTTTACTGTGATTCAGTGATGCAATGGTTTAGGATATCGAGGTCTAAAAAGGAGGACTCATAAACACTCAGAACTGGAATAAACTTTGTAGCTTATCTTGCCCAGTTCCCTCATTTTACAAATGAGGCGTACGTAGCTCTGTGATGTTTGATTTACCCGAAATGACAGAGCTGACGAGTACAACCCAGGGTCTCTAACTTCTAATTAATTATTATTTTCCATAACTGGCTCTCCCTCTTAGCCTCTGACTCTTAGAATTCCTGGCTTCCTTTACTACTTAACTCAATTGTTTCTTCTAAGTAGTTGACTTTTCCTAGTTCTTATTGTCTTCCAATGTAAAGTCACCTCCCTTTTGTACTATATTTATCTTATATGTGTCAAATTATTTCCAGGTTTTTGGGTCTATTCGACTGTAATCTCCTTAAGAGCTAGAAATGGTTTATTTTGGCTTTTCTCTAACATGCAGTAAAATGTCTGGGACATAGTAAATGCATTCTACTTAATTGACTAATGATACTTTTAAATCTTTCAAATAAAATAGATATTCCAAGAATTATGAAATATCCAGCTCCAATAACACCAAGTCATCTTTCCAGTAAATTGAGAATTTCTTATTGCATATCTACTAAACAAGGAAGCCCTATTAACTTCAATTTGTGTGATTTCCATCATTAACTAAATCTCATCCTAAACATATGCATTTTGATGATAAAGATCTCAACATTTGAGAATAAAAATATGACACTATGGTAATTTTTCATTTAAGAAAATGAAAGAAATTTAAGGTCCTTCCAGTAAATTGTAAGAATCAAAAACTCCACTTCCAAATGATATATTCCAGTTTCATCAGGGAATTCTACAAGGAAGAATTTGTCACTGGCAATCTGTTCTACTAAATTTCAGTAAGAAGCTTCCCTAAAATCTGATACGTTTTCTTTGAAATGCCTAGATCTCTAAAAAACTAAATTGTTTTTTAAAAGAGTTGACAGCTCTCACTGAGAGCAGAAGTTAATTTGTGATGGTCAATAAATCATAGAGATGTAGAACTGGATAGGACCTTAGAGATCATATAATCCAACTTCGTAATTTTGTGACTGAAATTTTGTGACTATTCCCTATGACATGCCCTTTTCATCACTAATTGGGTCGATGTCTTCTAGTCAATGATAATTTAATTGTCTTCTTTATAAACATACTGATCCTCAACCTAAGAGCATACTACTTATTTTTCAGGTGCTTTTATTTTTTTTGACACAAGAAATATGTAAAGATGCTAGGAAGCCCTGGATTGGATTTTTTTACTGTCTCAAATTTAAACAGTTTCCCATTGTATAAGAAATGATAGCATTTATATCTAAAGTTACATTATCTTATAAAATTCAGAATTGTTCAAAAATGTATCTTCTTTTACAGAAATTGATGTTGATTAACAGAAGTTTCTCTGCGACTGAGTTTTATTTCAAGTTGCTAAATATAAGGGTGCGATCATTAATAACCTGGGTAAGATGCTTCTCTAATGATACTTTCATGTGTCATAAAGATTGGATGGGAATAACTGGCAACATACCATGAAAATAGAATAAGTTTACATTGATCATTTTCCTTTCTTCAGATTATGCACATGTCCATTCTAATTTGCGTCAAACTCCATTTTCATGAAAATTTTCCTTCAAATTATTCAATGAGTTCAACAAAGCATAACTCTCTAAGGTCAAAAATTGCATCATGTTCCCTCTAGAAGATCACAAGAATCCTGCCTAGTTTTCCAATATTCAAGCATTCTTTATTTCAAAATATATTTCCTGACCACCTGTCATGTTCTAAACATGGTTCTAGCCACTGAGATCAATGTAAAGGTATAATACCTATGCAATTCCAATCAGTATCTTAAAAGCTAGAAAACTAGATCTCTTCCTCCTGGGATGTTCAGAGAAACACTTGATGAGAAAGGGCAAATTGAACTGGCCCTGGAAGAAATAAAAGGTTTGAATTAGATTCAATGGATTAATTCTTAGGATGAATTAAATGATGAGGGAATGATGGCCATGAAACAGTAGGAACCGAGAAGTAGAAGCACACAAACACAAGGTGTTTGGGGAAGATAAAATAAAACAAGTTGGCTTAAGTGGAAAACTCTCTTAAAAGGAGAAGTGAAAAATAAAGTTGAAAGAGCTTAAATTGTGTTTATTACTATAACAAAAGACTATAATAAGGGAAAAATAATTCGCACCGATCCCCAAAGTTGCAAAACAGTGAAAAGAGGCAATTGAGTTGTTGATCAATTGCAATATTGTGTATACAGGGGAGACCGCTGGACATTCTCAAAAACATTGTCTTCAAGATAAAAAAAAATTTGCACCAGTATTGTGTCAACTAGGGAATGATGCTTCATAGAGAGAAGAAGCCAGAGTTGTTTGATAAAAGGTATAAAAACTGGGGGCAATTTAGGGGAATTGTGTACTTTCTCTAATGAGTTATTTGCGTGTATGTAGTCAGTCCACATGTATGCATTCTGGCCACTATATGTGAGATCAAAAAACTCATTAACTTGAAATAGTCTATACCTACTGATTTTTATAACCTAATTATAGGAAAGGAAAATGAGACCCAACATATAGAGGAGCTTGAATGACAGAGAAGAGTTAGGATTTTATTGTATAAGCTGTGGGGAATCATTGGAGATTTTTTTTTAAATATCAAAATGTTATCAAAATAATGCTTTAGAAAAATTAAATTTGACTGTGTGGATGTCAGATTGGACTAAGAAAACAAGCAACAAAGAGACAGAGTTATTTCAGTAATCTGAGATATGACATATGCACATTATGTATTATATATACATATAGATGTATATACATGTGCACATGTATACATATATGTACATAAATATTTTGTTTATATGTTATGTGTATACATGCATATGGGTATACATTAAATATGTGGTACATATGTATGTGTTTGCTTGTGCATGTGTTTCTTGAAGAACATGCTCTCATATTGCAGACATTCCTTCCATGTGAATCTATCACCAGACCATAATCTCTGCCCTCATCACACATACAAACACAAGCACACACAAGAATACTTACAGGCAAAATACACACAAACATCCAGTAGAAATTATTTGAATGTACCTTTATATATCCACTTTTAACTTGGGATCTATCCTCTATTCTTAAGCATCCTTATTGCATGTATGTATATGTATATTTATATAAGGACACCGCTCATGCCCTAGTCTCCCATTGCTCCTACCTCATATAGTTAAGAGACTGAAGAAGTTACACTTCTTTATTGGTACAAGGTTAAATAGAGTTTATAGAGTATTCCTGTCTCTTATATCCTCTGTCTCCACTCAGTTGATTCAGCCAAATCATATTAAATCTCCCACAAAACATATTCATTCACATGTAAAGAAATATTGGATTTTGTCCACTAAATATTAATGTAGTTTCTTCTCCTTCCTTTCTTTTGATAATTCTAAATTATTCCAGCTCTTCAAGATCATCAAAAATCTCTTGACCCCTAGGTCATTTCTGTTAAATGGACCTTCTTTGTTCTTTCCTTTTGCTCACTTGATTGTTTTGGGAGGTATGTAAAAAATTAAAAAAAAAAAACAAAAACATTTCTTCACTTAATGTTTCTCTAGAATTCTATTTTTTCTTTTTTTTTCTTTTTTTAGCAGATTATTGCCAGTCAAGTGTCTTGAATTTCTGTTGTAACTCAGGTGCAATTTCACTTATTTATTCAGGTATGGCCTAAATGTTGCTCTTTTGCTAAAGTTCCATCTTTTTTTCATATTTTAGGATGTTATGTTAGGCTATATCTTGATCTTTGCTTTGTAGAATTTGCTACTCCTTTCTTCTATCTACCTTTTCAGGACTATGGAGTAATATTGACATTTTTGGGTGGAGGTTTCTTTCTAGCTTCAAACATCTCTCATGGTCATTTGCACAGCTTTGTTTGTTTAACACTGAAACTTTGAAACTTCAAGATTACTTTTGTAGTTTCAAGGTTAGGGCTTTTCTCTCGTGATCATTTGTGAATATGAACAATCAATACTTTATCATCATCTGTATTCCAAAGCTCTGGTCATTTTTTCCTTATTCACAAGAGCATGATATTTAGATTGGTAAATTCGTCATGCTCTCCTCCTTCCCTGGGAGGCCTATGATTCTGAAGTTACTTTTGCACCTATTGTCTTCAATCAGGTATCTTGGCCTTTGAAAATTTTCGTGTGCTTTAAAATTGTTTGCCCTGTTTCTGTATTCTGCCATGGTTTTTTCAACTCTGTACTTTAAAATGTCCTACATCTGACATTATCTTTTCCAAACCCTATTTCCCATCCTTTGTTCCATTGTGCTGCTTTAAAAGCTCTGATTCAGACTTACCTTCTATATATTCATATCTTCTTTTAGAAATTGCATTTCTCTTTTGAATTGCTTGGGAGCTTTTCACTATTGATTCATCATGCCTTTCCACCACTGAAAATTTTATCTATTCTTTCTTTCTTATTCTTTTCAATGTTTCCTATGTACTCCTTAGAGCTGTTCCTAGATTAATAGCAATGCTGAAGGTAGCAAATAAGTGAGATGAGAGAGAACTTCTATTGCCAGGAGACAAGTTTGAAGCCATAAGTGTCATTGTGACTTGGTGGCATGAGATCTATGATGGCACTACCACCCTGGGAGAATATTTAAGTTATTTAAAAGAAACAGAGTTCCTAAAAATTAGCAAATGAGTGATGTTACATATTAAAAAGATATGCTCAAATAAGACATCCAGAAATAAGAAAAGTATGGTAGACAACATTTCGGTGAATGATCCATTTATACTTCATATCGTATACGTAAAAAAAGACAAGCCAAAATATAACCCTTTTTCTCAAACTATTTACATTTCAATCGTAGATACAATATGCAAACAACAATATAAAAGACACTGATGTGAATGCCCATGGACTTTATGGATCAGCTTTTATTTTTAGAAATATGTATGTAAAGTATAAAATCAAAAATAGTAACAAAGAAAAGAATGATAATACAAGAAGAAATTCTAAGAGTACTAAAGGTTAGGATGATACAAACCTGGCAAAGAAGCTAAGGACAATAAGAAACCGTTTACTTCATATGTATGTATACATACATATAGATGTACACATTCATATATATCTATATACATAAATACATATGTGTATATAAATGCATACATGTGTGTGTGTGTATGAAGAGAAGAGTTCCAAAGAATTGCTGTTCAGGACAGATGGAAAAATAATCATTGTTGATCATGAGAGCATAGAAAGAATAGGTAATACCAAACTAATCTCGTTTCCATTCTTCACAGTTTTTGGAAAGTGGTAGAACAGGACAATGATGTGGGGGTAGTTGGTTTTCAGTCATTTAACTTGATCCCATTTGGAGTGTTCCTGACAAAGATATTGTACTGGTATATTAGTAGAGAGGAAGGGAATAAGCAGGGGTCTGAGAGGATGAGAGAAGGGAGGTAAGTGGGAGGAGGGGTTATTTAGAAATAAACACCTCTGAGGAGGGATAGGGTCAAAAGAGAGAACAGAGTAAATGGGAGGCAGAATAGAATGGAGGAAAATATACTTAGCCTTTCACATATGACTGTTATGGAAGTGTTTTGCATAACTACACACCTATAACCTACATTGAATTGCTTGCCTTCTCAGTGAGGAATGTGTGGGGAGGGAGGAAGAGAGAGAACTTGGAACTTAGTTTTAAAAACAAATGTTAAAAATTGCTTTTACATCGAACTGGGAAATAAGATATTGAGGCAATGGGGTATAGAAATCTATCTTGCCCTACAAGAAAATAGAGGGGATAAGGATAAGAGAAGGGAGGAGTGTGATGGAAGGGAGGGAAGATTAGAAGAAGTGGTAATAAAATGACCATTATTTGGGGGTTGGCAGAGGAGCGTGATGGGGAGAAAACATCTAGTGTTGAGGGATAGACAATTTTATTGAACTTTTTCCTGTTAATACCAGAACTGGAGTACTGTGTATAGTTCTGGGTACCATTTGTTAGGATTAATAATGACAAGATGGAAGTATCTCAGAAGACAAAAACTAAGAGTAAAATCTTTTTTCTTGTCACTTGAGTACTGGAAGAAAGAACTGGGGGTGATTAGCTTGGACACAAGATAATACAGGGGAGAAATAAGAACCATGGTCAAGTATTTGAAGAGTCATCATGTGGAATAGTAATTAGACTTGTTCTGGTTATCCCTAGCAAACAAAAGTAGAAGTTATATAACACAATTAGCAAAAATACAAATTGTAGCTTGATATAAGGGAAAAGCTCCCACAATTACAATGTGGATGGTGTTCTTCAGCACCAAGAGGGTTCCCCCTCACTTCAAACACAAACTGGATGGCTATATACACATATACATGCATACACACACATGTACACACACACAGATATATAAATAATGAGGAATTCTTTTTTTTCAGGTAAAGATTGTAGTTGATAACCCCTGAGAGTTTATTAAATCCTTGAATTCTTCTACTCTATTTCTGTAAAGCATCATGGGGAGATCTACAGTATAAAAAAGTTGGGGTTTGGACGAGCAAATAATGGAAGTAAAATTAGAAGAATATTTAGAAATAAAAAAATTACAATATTTTTCTGATAAAACATGTGCTTCTTAAGTAGCTAGGGAGCTGAGCCAAAACTACTAAAAATAAGAGCCATTCTCCATTTGATAAGTGGTCAAAGGTTATGAATAGACAGTTTTCAGAAGAAGAAATCAAAGCTATTAATACTCACATGGAAAAATGCTATAAATCACTACTGAATAAGGAAGTGGAGAGTAAAACAACTCTGAGATACCCCTTCATGCCTATCAGACTAGCTAACACTAGAGACAATGGAAATTACAAATTTGGACGGGATGTTGAAAAATAGGGACACACTGTTGTGAAACTGTGAACTCATACAAACATAGTGGAGAACAATTTGCACCTAAATCCAAAGGCTTCTAAAACTGTGTCTACCCTTTGACCAAGCAATTCCACAACTATATCTATATCCTAAAAAAATTCAAGAAACAGAAAAGGACTTCTATTACAAAGTATATATATATATATATATATATATATATATATATATATATATATATATATATATATATATATATATACATAAGCTCTTTTGTGGTGTTAAAGAATTAGAGATCAAAAGAATGCCCTTTAGTTGTGGAATGGTTGAACAAGTTATGGGATATGTTTGTGATGGAATCCTACTGGACTACAAGAACTGATGAGCAGGATGCTTTCAGAAAAGCCTGGCGAGTCATATGAATTTCTGCAAAGTAAAGTGAACAGAACCAAGAGATCATTTTATACATTCCCAGCAATCTTCTAATGATTATCAACTGTGAAAGACATAACTCCTATGATAAAACAATGATCCAAAACAATTCCAAAAGACCCATAATGAAAAAAATGTTATCCGAGAGTTCTCTACAAAAAGTATACTGATGAACTCTGACTACAGATTGAAGCATGCTTTTTTGCCTTTTTTTCTTGGGTTTTGGTGAACTTTTATTTGCTACATGACTAATATGGAAATATATTTTGTATGATTTCACATGTAAAATTGATATTTTATTTCTTGCCTCCTCAAAGAGTGGGGTAAATGTAGGAAGGAAAAAGAGAGTTTGGAATTCTAAATCCTAGAAAAAGAATTTTTAAAAATTTAAAGTTATTGGGTAACATTTAATTAAATATATACCAAAATATTTTAAAACAAATATGTAATTATGAATTTACAACTATATATATGATAATATGACTATATCTATATGACCCCAGTTCAATCCACCTCCACAAAATTCAGTATTCAGAGTTTCTCTCCCAAATGCTTCCTAATTTTTTTTCATAAATCTTTTTTTTTAAAGTTTTTTTTAAAGCCTTGGGGATATTCTCTACATCATACTGGAAAACATCAAACTGAATAATGATTATCCAAACTTTGTTTTGGAACTTCCAGAGAGAGAATGCTCAATACTCTTAAAGCTCATCCAGTCCAGTTTTATAAAGCTCTGTTAGGAATTTTTCCATTAAATCAAGAACATTTTTCCTCTTTACAACTTCAAGCCTTTGCTTGTAGTTCAGTCCCCTGAGATCAAGGAGAACAAATCTATATTGTCTTCTACTTGACAGACCTTCAAATGTTTGGATATAGTTATTTCACTGAAATGTTCTTTTCCCCAAGATAATCATTCTCACTTCCTTCATGGGATTCTTTTCTGTCATATTATACTTTTAATTCAGCACTAATTTCAATTGGTTGTCTTTTTTATTTCAAGGTTTCCAAGTGTTTCAAAGGAGTACAAAATATGTATCATAGCACTTTATGTGAATTTTGGCAGGACACAGGTATGTTTCTAGCATTAGTGCTGTCATCTGATGATAGATAATATTACTGTCACCAAATGATGAAAATTTCTGTGTTGATGTATTATCTTTGCAGAAACCAGAATTCCCATAAGGTGAGAACTTTAATCAATTTCATATTGGTAGGGAATATATCTCTTGGACACATTGGTGATTAGTAAAGACACTCTTCAACATCACTTACAATCAGATAAAGGCACTTCCTTCTCAGATATGTCTATGTATAAG
This sequence comes from Bettongia penicillata ogilbyi, assembly GCA_023548195.1. Taxonomy (NCBI): domain Eukaryota; kingdom Metazoa; phylum Chordata; class Mammalia; order Diprotodontia; family Potoroidae; genus Bettongia; species Bettongia penicillata. The sequence goes on along the minus strand of JAJHZJ010000514.1, from coordinate 9,475,844 downwards.
ATTCTCTTTTCTCTCATATTCTTAATAATGGCAAGGCTTTGTATAGTTTTTGACATTCATAAAGTTTAGGAAACAAGAAACTAGAGCCACTTTAATCAAAGCATTGGTGGTAGAACCCAATATTCCAGATAGTGGAATCATATTGGGAAGGTTAGTTCTCAGAGTTTTTGCATTTGTTTTCCCTTTCTCTAAACAGAAGTGAAGAGGAAGATTAATGGTACGATGTTTTGTAGAAACAAAATATATCAAAGAATAAGCACACAAATAGAGATAGTTTCATTGTGTGTATTTATACCCCATTTCCTAGCACAGAGCCTGGCACATAGTAGGTGCTTTATAGGTAATTATTGCTTTATAGAGTATGCTAAAGCTTTTAATTTACCTGGTTCGACACCAGGATTTTTTGTTTTTACAAAGGCTTTTGAATTGTAAAAGTATTAATTTAAAATCATTGAATAAAATTGTACATGCATACAATGTTGTATATCCTTAATTTGAAAGGAATCCTCAGTCAACATTTTATATAAGGGAAAATTTACTTAGTGTCCTCCAATTCACTTTTGCTTCATTTTCCTTCCTCAGCAAAACTCTGGCATCCTAAGATTATGGATGATAGAAAGGGAAGAAATCTTGGAAATGTTATTCCACAATCCTCATTTTTGCAAAGGAACCATTGACCAAGAAGGGATAGGATTTTTTTAAGGGAAACACAGGAAATATATGGTAAATTAAATTCAAATTAATTTTTCTGACAATGTGCTCCCTCTCTCAAGAGGATTTTGGTTTTAACCTTTACCCTGAACTTTTACAGGCTAAAACCATGCCATTCATGTTATTGATATTTTGTTATGAAGGGGAAGTTGAGAGAGATTTTTTAAGAGGTGCATTAGACTGTGTTATGTGTAAATTCTGAAATCTCATAATGTTAGTGGTAAATTAAAATGCTTACATGTAAATCCAGTTCTTTAAAAAAATAATAGCTTAAGAATGATTTACTAAGCTGTCCAGACTTGGTGTATTAAGTTTAATTTGCACTATAACAGTCAAGAAATTGTGGATAAATTAACCTCTCAAATAAATGTTCTAGGGTTATTGTGAGGAAACTGCTTTATAAATGTGAAATAATGGATCTTTTCTACAGTTGTTGTTCGCTATCGAAGAGGATTAAAATGGCATCATTATGGTACAGTCAACTTTCAATGTGTCCAGCTGTGACTGAGCAGACCAATGCAAGCTCAGAATGCTCTACCCCAGATAATCCATGTGAACATTTGGGATGGATTCCCTAAATTGTGCATCGTGCATTTTCTTTGAGCTATTTCAATTCTACTTTGCTCAGAGAGCACAGAACTTTCTCTGATGTGGGCATACAATACTGAGCATTCCTGTGCCAGTGTCTCCCATGTCACACAATCAGTTCCAAAGTTCTTAAGAGAGACCTTGAGAGTGTCTTTGTATGGTTTCTTCTGACCACTGTATGAGCACTTGCCCTATGTGACTTCTCCATAACACAGTCTTTATGGCAAGTGTACATTTTGCATTTGAACAGTGTGGCCAGCCCGTCTGAGTTGTGCTTTCTGAAGCAGAGTTTGAATGCTTGGCAGTTTAGTTTGAGTAAGTACCTTGGTGTCTGGTACCTTATCCTGCCAGGTAATTTTCAGAATCTTCCTAAGACAATTCAAATGGAAGCAATTCAGTTTCCTGGCATGGTACCGGTAGACTATCCAGGTTTCACAGGTGTACAACTATGAAGTCAGCACAACAGCTCTGGAGAGCTTCAGTTTGGTAGTCAGTCTAATACCTCTTCTCTTCCATTCTTCAGAGCCTACCAAACACTGAGCTAGCTCTGGCAATATACGCATCAACTTCATTATCATTGTAAGTATACCAATTATCATTGTAAGTATACCAATTATCATTGTAAGTATACCAATCATTGAAAGTATACCAAGTGTAAGTGAAATTATCTACAGCATGCAAACGTTCTCCATTTGCTGCATCCAATGGTTCTATATATGAATTGTGTTGTGGTGCCTGATGGAACACCTGTTTTATGCTGATAATAACAATCCAAAATGCTTTTATGATGCTCTGAGAGCTATTTATGCACCAAAGATCTGTGGCACATCTCAACTACTCAGGAGCCACTCTGATTACTAATAAAGATATGATCCTAGAGAGATGAGTTGAGCACTCCCATAGTGTTCTCAACAGACCATTATCAATCAAGGCTGAGGCCACTGACCATTTGTCTCAGATTGAAGTCGATTCCTCCCTAGCTGAAGTTCCAACTGCAGATAAGGTTTTAAATGCCAGTAGGCTCCTTTCATGTGGCAAAGCAGCTGGTACTAATTCCATTCCATCTGAGTTTTATAAGGTTCATTGCTCATACAAAAACTGACTGAAATTTTCCTGGTTATATGGCAAGAGGAGGTCATCCCCCAGAAGTTCAAGGATGCCTGCATTGTCCATCTCTATAACGGTAAAAGAAACAGATTTTCCAGCAACAATCACAGTTGGAGGGGGGACTCTTAGTCACCGTTGGCAAGATTCTCACCAGAGTCCTCCTTAATAGGCTGAACCTTAATATGGAAGATGGTCATCCACCTGAGAGCTAGTGTGGCTTCAGAAAGATCCAAGGAATAGTCAATATGATGTTTGCTGCCCATCCACTCCAAGAAAAATGCCAGAAGCAGAACAGAGATCTGAACATAATGTTTGTACATTTGATCAAGGCCTTTGATACTGTCAGTTGTGATGGCTTATAGAAAATAATCATTGTCTATGTTATAGGTAACTGCTAATTTTGTGCAAATTTAAAAATAAAATAAAAATATGATTTGCTTCTATCTGGGGATTCTGAAAGGATAGTACTACAGAAAATATGAGTGGAAAGTCATGATGTCTTTCTGAAAGGTATGTTGTTCAAGGAGATCAATTTGGTAATTGAATACATAAAATAAGAATATTTTCCTTCCAAAGAGGAGAGGAACTCCTTTGAGGAAATTTATTTAACTAAACATATAAATCCAATCTCAAAGTTTGTCTTTCTTTTGGTTTCTGCCATAGTTTTACTTTAATTCTGAACCATCTAAAACAACTAAACATTTCCAAATATTAGGCAGATGAGAAAAATAAGACAAAGTCATGAATTTCAACCAAATACATGGAGCTGGTTTTCCCTCCCAGGATAAAGCAAATTCAGTTTATAGCTTTAAAAGATTTCCTGAAATCGAGGCAAGATGGCAGAGTAGAGGCGGAAACTCATTGAACTCTCCTAAAACCTCCTCCAAAAATCTTTAAAAATAATGCCTCGTATTGAATTCGAGAGTTATAGTATCAACCAAAAACTGATTGAAAAAATTATTCAGTCCAAAACAGCTTAGAATGTTGGCAGGAAAGGTCTACCACTTCAGAGCAGTAGTTGGGCCTGGAACACAATGCAAGCCAAACCACGCAACAATGCCAGCAGCAGGTTTTGAAAGTGGTTGCAACAGAAGCAGCAGTAGCTTCAGGAGTTTTGAGCCCAAAGACAGTAAGAGGGTCAGACAACTGGTCAGAAAAAGAAAACAAAGTTCTTTCAAGACCCTGTTCTGTTACCCATATGTAATTCCACTTTGATGTTCCAGGGATAAGAGAAGTACTAGTCCTTGCAGCTACAGAGAAGCAGGGGCACTGGTCATAATCCAGAGCATGAAGGTACATGTGGCCACTCACAAGGGAACAGGGTCCTGGTCTCAACCCAAAAGAAGAAAGGAACACTAATGATTATGTCTACAGGAAAATAGGGACCCGCATCACAGCTCCAGATCTAAAAGGAGCAATAGTACATATAGCTCTAAAAGGGCAAGGTCCCTAGTCACTGTTGTAGGATAAATAAGAGTACTTCTAGTCAGTTACAAGAGAGTTGGGTCCCTTATTTCAGTTTCAAAATAGAGAGGAGTAATAGTTCTTATGGCTACAGGAGAGAAGGGGGCCTGTTCACAATTCAAGGGCAAAAAGGTGCACTAGCACTTGAAGCTTTAGGGGGACAAGGTCCCTTCCTGAGTAAAGATCACAATATAGGCCATGACAACAGTGACCATACCTGTTCTTAGATCATATGTTGAAATAACCATAAAACTTACAGATTCCCAGAATGACCTCTGGAAATAGCAGTATAAAAAACTTGAAGTTTGGGCAATGTCACTTGTACCCTGTGAGCAGAGCCCAACCTTAACAAAAAAGTTAAAATTCAAGACATAGGTTGGAAAAATTAGCAAACAACAACAAAGAATCTATGATGACAGGGAAGATGAAGATATAAAACCAGAAGACAGTAATGTCAAAAGAGCTGCAAGAAAACTTCAAAGACAATGTGAATTAGACACAAACTCAATAAAAATCTTGGAAAAGCACAAAAAGTTAAAAAGCAGAAATGACCAAATGGAATGTGTGTCAATGTGTGTGTGTGTGTGTGAGAGAGAGAGAGAGAGAGAGAGGCACAAAATTCCACTAAAAAGAAGCCTTTAAAAACAGAACTGACCAAGTAGAAAAGGCATACAAAAATTGATTGAAGAAAAGAACTCCTTAAAAAGTTGAATTGGCAAAATGGAAAAGGAAATGCCAAAGCTCACTGAAGGAAATCATTTCTAAAGAACTAGATTTGACAAGCAGAGACTAATGACTCCAGGAGACATCAAGAAACAATAAAATTAAATTCAAAAGAATGAAAAAGGCAATGTGAAATATTTCGTTGGAAAAACACTGATTTGGAAAGTAGAGGACATGTCATTTACAAATAATTGGATTACCTGGAAGTCATAATCAAAGAAAGAGCCCAGATGTCATATTTCAATTAATTATCAAAGAAAACTGTCCTGATTTATTAGACCCATAGAATAAAATAGAAATTGAGAAAATCCATCAATTACCTTATGAAAGAGGTCCTAAGATGAAAATTCCAGGAATAATATAGCCCAATTCCAGAGCTCCCAGGTCAAGGAAAAAATATGCAAGGAGCCAGAGATAACTGAAGTATCATAATGTCACAGTCAGAATCACAAAAGCTTTAGTATTTTTTATCTTAAATGACTGGAGGGATTGGAAGATGATATTGTGGGAAGAAAAGGAGCTAAGATTACAAGCAAGAATAACTTTTTCAGCAAAACTATTATCCTTCAAGAGAAAAAAATAGATATTTAACAAATAGTGGAGTTTCAAAAATTCCTGATGAAAAGACCAGAGCTGAATAGAAATTTTGACATTCAAATACAAAACTCAAGAGAATTGTAAAAAGTAAATATGAAAGAGAAATCATAAAAGATCAAATATTATTTATATTTCTATATAGGAATATGACACTTGAAACTTCTAAGACTTCATCATTATTTGTGCAGTTAGAAGTTTACATAGAGGATAATGGCATGAAATGACTATGATATTTCATTAAAAAAATAAGAAGTAAGAAATGGTCATGCACTGGGAGTAGGGTTAAGGGACAGGAAGAATGGGGAAAATTGTCTCACGTAAAAGAAGCACAAAATATATTAATCAGCCTTCTTAGGCTATTCAAAGTTATTTTTCTTTACAACATTATTTTGGCATATAGCATATAAAATTAAATAAAATTTTCCTGTTCCTTTCCATTTCACTGAGCATCATTTCATAAAAAAATTTCGCAGGTTTCTCCAAATCCATTCCTTTTGTCACATCATACAATGCAGTAATATTCCAGTATATTCATTTATTATAATTTATTTAGGCATTTTTTTCAAATGATGGCTACTCCCTTACTTTTCTGCTCATTGTTAATATTAAAACTACTAAAAATATTTTTGTACATGTGGGTCCTTTTTTATTTATTTTCTTGAGCATATAAAACTAAAAGTAGTATCATTGAGTCATAAGGTGTGCAAAATTTATTCCCTTTGGGGGTATAGTTTCAAATTTCTTTCCAGAATGGTTAGATTAGTTCACATCTCTACACAAAGAGTAATGAGTGCCTGTTTTCCCTCAGCTATTCAAAAAATTAATAATTTTATATATGTCACTTCAAATTATATGAAATGCAAACTCAGAATTATTTCAATGTGCACTTCTCTAGTTATTGCTCATTTGGACATGTTTTGTGTGTTTGTTCTTAATTTGAATTTCTCCCTTTGAGAATTGTCCATTCATATTTTGACCATTTATCAATTTATGTTACTTTCCTTATCTCACAGTCCCTACTATTGTTTAAACTACTAATAAGAACTCTTTTAGTCAAGAATAATAAGAGCATGACTTCTTTGATCTTCAAAGATGTTATCTTGAAGGGAGGGGGTTTTATTCACAGTCATGCAAAGATGAGAATAACTTTCTTTATTCTGTGATGTCTGATACAATTTGTTCTCCACATTTCTCCAAAGAAGGAAAAATCAGATAAGCTGAACTCGGTTTTCTGACTACCACCAGAAGTCCTTAATTAAAAATATCTCTAAGCAACAATAATCTATTTGTATCTGACACTTGTGATATTAGACAAGATCCTCTGAAATCCTCGTTGCTGAATCATGTCAAGAGAGAGATTTGACAATGGAGAGGAAAAGGGGGAAGGTGAGAGGGAATAAGTGAGCCTTATTTTCATTTTTTTGCTTCAGGAGAGAGTAACATACATACTCAACTGGGTATGGAAGTTTATCTTACCCTATAGGAAAGCAGGGGGGGAAAGGAGATAAGAGAGAGGGTAAAATAGGAGAGACAGAAGATTGGGGGAAGGGATAATCAGAAGCAAATACTTTTGTAGAGGGACAGGTCAAAGGAGAAAATAGAATAAATGGAGGGCAGTACAGAATAGAGGGAGATATAGTTTGTCTTTCACAACATGATTATTATGGAAGTGTTTCACATGAATTCACATGTATAACCTATATCAAATTGTTTGTTTTCTCAATAAGAGTGAGGGAGAGGGAGAGATTCGGAACTCAAAGCTTTTAAAATCAATGTTAAAAATAGTTTTAACATGCAAATAGAAAATAAGATATACAGGCAATATGGTATAGAAATCTATCTTGTTCTAAAGGAAAATAGAAGGAAAGGGTATGGGGGGTTAAGAAAGGTGAGGGCAGATTGGAGGAAAGGATAATCGGAATACATACTGTCCTAGGGTAGGAGGTGGGGAGAGATGGAGAGAAAATTTTAAATTCAAAAGTCTTTGGAAGTGAATATCGAAAACTGAAAGTAAGTAAATTTAATTTAAAAAAGATAAAGAGGCTTGAAAAAGTTAGCCTTGGTCAAAGTCCAGAATGAGAAATTTGAAGTAGTTTTCTTCATGTTTGGATCATATCTTGAAGAGTTTCAAGACTGTGGTAATGTTACAGCTCTGTTATAACTGGTCAGATTACTGTATAACAATAATAACAATAATATTAATGATATTCATATAGCACTTATGTGTCAGGCACTGTGCTACAAAATATTTATCTCATTTAATCCTTCTCTTTCTCTAGCTAAACATTTGCAGTGAGCACAATTTTGTGAAATGTGAGAATAATTTTGTATTCTTTGAACTGATTCTCTACTGTCTGTCTGCGTTTCTAATATATTTCATTTCCAAACCATTTCAATTACAGTCATGATTTTGTTGCTTTTAAGTAATTTAAATTTCACCTCTTTTTCTTTCTTAAGGACTACACTGGTGTTGGAGTAAATTGACAGATTTTAACATAAAAGTATACTTGAAACTGTTTCAAATTATCTCACACTACTCCACCACTTCCCTTTATTCTGGGAAACAAATGTTAATATACACTTTGATGAATATATTCAGCTTATCTATTTGAGATCCTTTTTACAATACTGATTTACCATTTTAAATGCTAGTCATTTCCATTCGAGAGTATAGCGAAAATACAATTACCTTTCTAAGAGTATCCTGGGTTATGGAGCTGAGTTTTAAAAACAATTCTCTATGAAAGGACTTCAGAATTCTAGTTTTTTCTTGATACTAAATTCAAAATGCTTTATTCCCAACAAATGAGTTTTTCTAATCTGAGGCCATCCCTATTATTCTCCCTCTAGCTTCCATTTCTCTTAATCTATACCTGAAATTCAACACCTGTGTTTTCATCCAGAACAGATTCATAAGACAATTTTAAAAAGTCTTAATTTGTCTGGATTCAAATTAGATAGATTAAAAATAAAAAGGGACAAATGAAAATACCTATGAAGGAAGGCTCCACATATAGCTTATGTTTTAATGATGAGGAAACTGCAGTTCCAAGTAGATTCCAAAAAGTATCTTTTCAATGTATTTTCTGTTGGCCTTGGCATTGGCCTAATGCTATAAGATAGGTAGAATTAAGATCTCTTAGTGAAATTTTTTGAGTCTCTTCTTCACTTTCCTTTGATGGATAAAGAAATCAGACAAAATAGGGAAACAGATGTCAGTGATAACAGATTATTTTCTCTCTATTTGATCTTTTTGCAAACATCTGTTTGCAAAGCAAATATTTAATGTCACCAACATTGTGATTGCAATAATGAGCTAGGTTTCCCACAGGGCTGAATCTAATGAATCACTGGTCCATCAAAATGACAACTAAAATAGTAGGTAAAAACACATAATTTTAATTTTGAATCAATTCCTAAACACTTATTATAATGTTGACAGTGGTGAACATCTTTGGGGTGTGTGTATTGCTCCAGAGGAACAGATAAGTGAAATTGAACAGACCCTTCATGGCAAACCAATGGAAAGATACAGGATGGGAAGGTATAGATGGATTTTAATCTGTCTCACAAGAAAAAATACACACATCTATAAGATCACAAATTCATTAGAGAATTGGGATACATTATAGCATCATTCTTTTTTTAATTGTTGATTTCCTAAAGATATACTCTTTAAAAATGCTTATTCTCTTTTCCATTAGGATCCTGAATTGATTAATCCTGATGAATCAATTGATCTTGACTAAAGAAATCAATTGGAAGTCAAGAACTTCTTCATCAGTCACCGTTTCCTTTGGAGAAAATAATATGCACTGCAGCTTGTTTTTTGACTCCTTCTTTTAGGAAGGCAGGGAAGGACAAAATCAGTAGAATGTGTGGAGAGATGGTTTTGAAGTCAAGAAGAATTGTGTCAAAAATCATGCTTCTGGCGAATACTACCTGTACTGCTCCCAGTCAAAGAAAACCTCTCAGTGCTCTAGCCCCTCTCTCACCCTAGAATAGCAGAGTAAGTGCTGACTTACCCTGGTGTAAATTCTCTTACTGGGGAGCTTCCTATACCAAATCAAATTACAGGTCCAGTTCTTATAACTGTCCCTTATGGAAATCCCCATAACTCAAGGCCTAGGGACCAGATGACATCAATGACTATTAGACATTCTCCTTTTTTCTATCAGGAATTACTACAAGGAAGAAGGGAAAAAGGAGAAAGGCAGAACTCAAAACTTGGGTTTTGTCCTATTAGCTCCCCTTTTCAAATTTAGGGAAATGAAGACTAGATTTTCAAACCAAGAAACATTGGTTTATTATCTTCAACAGGACTTCTAGGTGGTACAGAGAATAGAGTGTCAAGCCTAGAGTCAAGAAAACTCATCTTCCCTAGTTCAAATCTGATACCAGAAACTTACTTCCAGTGTGATGCAGGGAATTTTTCTTACCCATGTTTGCCTCAGTTTCCTCATCTGTAAAATAGGCTGGAGAAGGAAATGGAAAACCACTCCAGTATGTTTGTGAAGAAAACCCCAAATGGGGTCATGAAGAGTTATATACAATTGAAAAATGACTTAATAACAACAAATTACCTTCAACATGGTTTAGCTATAGGTAATTTCACACGTTTGGCTTTGCAAACTATAATTCATTATATGTAAAAGTCTGGAATCATTGGAAATATACCCATAGGATAATCCATTCCAACCCAGATGAAATGTCCTCTATAAAATTAAAAAGTCAAACACCTTTTCTTGAATATTTCAGATAACAGAGAACTCATGAAATAACTTTTTTCTCTTTTTGAGAACATCTTTCAAAATTTATTTTACTGAGCTAAAATAAACGTTCCTATAAGTTTGCTCTCACTGTGCAGTCTGAAACTCATAAATGAAGTTTATCCTGAAGATATTTCTTTAAATATTTGAGAACAACTGTTACATTCCACTTAAATATTGCTTTATCCAAGTGAAATGACTGTAGTTCCTTTAAACATTCTCAGTATAATGAGGGTGAGTTTGCCAATACTAAGGCATGTCAGTACAAAGTGGATGGAAGATGGAAGAAAGACAGAAGAGGGCATCCAGAGACAGAATATTGGGAATATGAGCATGTGTGAAGCATCAAAAGTACCAAGGACAACATTACTATCCAACTAACAACTAGACAAAATAAGATTGATAAAAACAGAAATAAATTGGATAAAATTTCAAAGACACCAGAGAACAATAAATAAGAATTCTATTATGAAGAAAAATAAGCCAGACTTTTTGATAAAAGGAGAATTTTGTGACTTCGGTTCATTCTTCTGGTTCTGTAGATCATGGAATAAAAAGAAATGGGTAACAACGGTTCAATAGAAAACTAAAACATTAGAAAGGAGAAAATAGGAATGAAATTAGGTCGGACATCAGAGTTTTCATTACAAAAAAAAAGGAAATGAAGGGGAAAAAAGGAAATTAAGAGACAGTACTAGAAGTGCTGTCTTTAAAATACTGACAGAATTTGAGAAGATATATAGATGTGGAAACAAATTTAAAGAAGAGAAGCAAAAGACAAAAATTTTCAATGTATTAAAATACTTAACAATATACTAAGCATATTCTCTTCAGGTGTTTTGCTTTTCAGACCAGAGACCATGACCTGGAAGATTTAACCCTTCCGTTTTTAGAACTACTACCATTTTAGAACTAATGACCCAGGACATCTAATCCAATTTTAGCCATACTTAACTTTATTAGTACAACTGTTCTGCAACGTTTTCTATGTTCATCTATGCTACCTCGCAATCTGTTCTCCACTACTTTCTACTTCTAGGTGCAAAATCAATATTCCCCTCACTATCGAAAAAAGTGTGTCATTCTACTCACCTGTTATAACATTGCAAACTAAACCAAAGTATTACTCACTGTACACTACTCCCTTATAGATGTTGTGTCCCCTATTAGAAGGTAAGTTCCTTGGGGCCAAACACTGTCTTCACTTTTGGATTTGCATGCTCATCCCAGAGAACAATGGTTGGCTTATTTAAAAAGTTTGAAGGGATTTTTTTTTATCCATTTAATCCTAAATGTCTAACCTTGGAAACAGGGTACACAGAGATAACTTAAGGATCATATGATCAGCAACATGACCTCCTCAAAAAAACTGCCATAAAAACCTGGATTTTTTGTTCTGTCAATCAGATAAGTATAGTTCTTTGTGATCCCATGGACCATAGCATGCCAGAAACTTCCATCTTATACTCTCTCAAATTCTGTCCAAGTTCATGTTCATTGTTTCAAGGATACTTTCTATTCATCTCATTTTCTGCTATCTTCTTTCCTCTTTGCCTTCAATCTATGCAACTTCAGAGTCTTTTCCAGTGAGTCCTGTCTTCTCATTACGTGGCCAAAATAATTAAGTTTCAGCTTCAGTGTTAGACCTTCCAGTGAATAGTCTGGATAAATTTATTTAATTATGCACAGATTTGATCTCCTTGCTGTCCATGAAACTCTCAAAATTCTTCTTTAGCACCAAAATTCAAAAGCAGTGAATCTGCAGAATTCTCACAGCCTTACAATGCTACCTGGAAAAACCTTAGCTTTGCTATACAGATCTTTGTTAGCACGATGATGTCTGCTTTTAAGTATATCATCCACATTTGCCATAACTTTCCTTCCAAGAAGCAAGCATTGTTTAATTTCACGGCTATAGTCACCATATGCAGTGATTTTTGAGTCCAAGAATATAAAATCTAACACTGCTTCATTTCTTCTTCCTCTATTTGCCAGGAAGTTATGAGACCAGTTTCCATAATCTTTAGGAACATTTTTTCAATATATGCTAAGCTTAAAGCCAGTTTTTACACTCTCCTCTTTCATCCACATTAAAAGGCTTCTTAATTCTTCTTTACTTTCTGCCATTAGAGTGCTATTGTGTCCATATCTGAGATTGTAGATATTTCCTTCCACACCCTTAATTTCAGCATTTGATTCAACCAGCCTGGCATTTTGCAGGGTCTACTCTACATATAAACTAAAGAGCTTAACCAGCATTAAACATATTGTATGAAGTTGAACTTAATCATCAATAAAATAGTTGAACTTTCAGCAAACAAAAAGTATTTGGCGGCATTCCTGAATACCTGTACTCAAGAGTTGGAAAAATATTGGGCTTGCAAATACCTCAGAGAGAGAGAACTAAACACAAGGAAATGAGCAAAATTAGCCAGAAAAAATAAAATTTATAATCAATTTTCCCATAAAATTAAATTTTAAAAAACATGTAAATGTTAGAAGAAAGAACAAAAAGAGATTTCCAAGGGAGAATTTTAGGTGGTTAAAGATTTAGGGAGAGTCTAATGAATAAGGAAAATGAAAAGATGAATTAATACTTTATGGAATAAACTTCATGAGACCGCAATAAATATGCATCTACTGTGGAAAACATAATAGTAGGGAAGTTGAACATTTAGAATTAAAAAGAAAAAATATAGTTTGAGGTGCACTACTACTCTGCACCAAAATAAATGGAAAGGAATAATAGTTTCTACTTTAATTTAATAAATTTAAGGATTATAGAAAAAATATTAATATGAATAGGCAGGGCTTGGTATGCATGGAGTAGAAGAGGAGTTTTGTTCTCAAAGTGAAAGGAAATGGTCTCAATTTTTTGAAAAATCTATTCTTATGAAGTGTTCTTATGTGTATGCATATAATTTACTTCATAAAATATTTCCCAATTGCATGTAATTTTTTTTAATTTTGAGTTCCAAATCCACTTCCTCCCTCATTCCCTTTTCTCCTCTTTGAGAAGGCAAGGGATTTAATATTAATGATGCATGCAGCATCATGCAAAATATATTTCCACATTAGACACATTGCAAAAGAAAATTCAAAAGCAAAACAATAAAAATAAAGCTGTTTTTTTTAAATGTGCTTTATTCTGTATTCAGAGTCCATCAGTTCTCTCTCTATAAGTGAATGGCATTTTTTTCATCGTCAGTCCTTTTGGAACTGTTTTGGATCATTATCTTGATCAGGGTAACTGAGGGGTGAGGAATCTGTGGCTTCAAGGCCACATGTGACCCTCTAGATCCTCAAGTGCAACTGATTGAATCCAAACTTCCCAGAATAAATCCCCTTAACAAAAGGATGTGTTAAGCAAAATATGGACTCAGTTAAAAGGCCACACCTGAAGATCTAGAGGGCCACATTTGGCCCCACAAGACAACAGGTTTTTCACCCCTTATTACGTACAATGCCCTGCTTGTACTCACTTCATTTTGCATAAGTTCCTCTAAGTTATTTCCATTTTTTTTCTGAGAATATTCTGTTTACTATTTCCTATATCACAATAGTATTCCATCACAATTATGTTTCAATTCTTTACCAACACTAAAAAAATGCTACTATAAATATTTTTGTACATATAAGTCATTTTCTTTTTTTGTTGTTTCTTTTTTATCCATTTGGTATACAGACCTACTCATGGTATTGCTTGGTCAAAGGGTATGGATGGTTTTACAGAACTTTGAGCATGGCTCTAAATTGCTCTACAGAAAGTTTGAATCAGTAGAGAATTTCACCAGAAGTTCATTAGTGTTTCAATTTTCCTGTATCCCCTCCAACATTTGTCATTTTTCTTTTGCTCATAGTAGCCAATCAGATAAACGTGAAATGTATCACAAAGTAATTTTAATTTGCATTTTTCTAATCAACACCGATTTTAAGCTTTTTTCATAAGATGATCATTTTCATTACTTCATAAAAAACAACGGATTGTCCATATTCTCTGACCATTTATCAATTGAGGAATGGCTCTTATTTCCATAAATTGACTTAGTTCTCAATATATTTGAGAAACAAGTTCTTAATCAGAGTATCTTGTTATACACTTTTTCACAATTATAATTAATACATTTTTCCTTCAATCCAATTTCCCTCCCGTTTGGCCTACTCACTCTTTCTCTCCTTTCCCTCTCTTCATTCTCAAAAGTTTTTGCTTCTAACTCTTAACTCCTCCAATCCACTCTGCCTTCTATGAGCCATTCCCCTTTTTCTTATTTCCTTCCCCCTGCCTATTACTTTTCTGTATGGTAACATAGATCCCTATTGTGAAGGTTTTAGATAGATACTGCTTATTATTATATGGAAAGTTCCATTTATTCCTATGCTCTCCAGTGTTTTCAATAGGAATGAGTGTTGTATTTTGCCAAACGCTTTTTCTGCATCTGTTGAGATAATCATGTGGTTTCTGCTAGTTTTGTTGTTGATATGATCAACAATGCTAATCTTTTTCCTAATATTGAACCAGCCCTGCATTCCTGGTATAAATCCTACCTGATAAAATGTATTATTCTCATGATAACTTGCTGTATTCTTTTTGCTAAAATCTTATTTAAAATTTTTGCATCTATATTCATTAGAGAAATTGGTCTATAATTTTCTTTCTCTGTTTTGGCTCTTTCTGGTTTAGGTATCCAAACCATATTTGTATCATAAAAAGAATTTGGAAGTACTCCTTCCTCAATTTTCCCAAATAGTCTATATAGTATTGGAATTAACTGTTTCTTAAATGTTTGATAGAATTCATTTATAAATCCATACGTTCCTGGAGACTTTTTCCTGGGGAGTACATTGATGGTTTGTTCAATTTCTTTTTCTGAGATGGGGTTGTTTAAGTATTCAACTTCCTCTTCTGTTAATCTGGGCAATTTATACTTTATAAAACAATCATCCATCTCATTTGAACTGTCAAATTTATGGGCATGCATATGGGTAAAGTAATTTCTAATTATTGTTTTAATTTACTCCTCATTGGAGGTGAGTTCACCCTTTCTATTTATGATATTGGTAATTTGGTTTTCTTCTTTCCTTTTTTTAAATCAAATTGACCAAAGGTTTATCAATTTTATTAGCTTTTTTTTTCATAAAAGCAACTCTTAGTTTTATTTATTAGTTCAATCGTTTTCTTAATTCACTTTTATTAATCATTCCTTTGGTTTTTAGTATTGCTAATTTAATATTTACTTGGGAATTTTAAATTTGTTCTTTTTTGAGCTTTTTCAGCTGTATACCCAATTCATTGATCTCCTCCTTCTCTATTTTATTCACATAGGCATTCAAAGATATAAAGCTTCCCCTAAAAAATGCTTTTGCAGTGTCCGGTAAGATTTGGTAGGTTGTCTCATTATTGTCATTCTCTTGAATGAAGTTGTTCATTATTTCTATGATTTGTTTACCCCACTCATTCTTTAGGATTAGATTATTTAGTTTCCAATGAATTTTTTATCTATTTTCCATGGCCTTTTATTACATATAATTTTTATTGCATTATGATCTGAGCAGGATGCATTGACTATCTCTGTCTTTCTGCACTGTATTGAGAGAAGTTTCTGCCCTGGCACATGGTCAGTTTCTGTATATGTGTCATGTACCACTGAGAAAAAAGTGTATTTATTTCTATCCCCATTCAATTTTCTCCAGAGATCTATCATATCTACCTTCTCTGGAGTTTTATTCACCTCTTCAACTTCTTTTTTATTTATTTTGAGTTTTTATTTATTAAATTCAGAGAGGGAGAGGTTGAGGTCCCCCAATAGTATAATTTTGCTGTCTATGTCTTCCTGTAACTCCCTTAACTTCTCCTCTAAGAATCTGAATGCTATACCACTTGGGGCATATATGTTTAGTAATGATATTGCTTCATAGCAGGGTATAGCTTCCTTCCTTATCTCTTTTGATTAGATCTATTTCTGTTTTTGCTTTGCCTGAGATTTGGATTGCTACTCCTGCATTTTTACATCAACTGAAGCACAGTATATTCTGCTTCAACCTTTTACCTTTACCCTGTGTGTAGCTCCCTGTTTCAAATGTGTTTCTTGTAAACAACATATTCTCAGGTTATGGTTTTTAATTCATTCTACTATCCATCTCCATTTTATGGTAGAGTTCATCCCATTCACATTCACAGTTATGATTGTTATTTGTGTCTTCTCCTCCATCCCTTTTCCCCTTGTTTATTCTTTTAGTTCTCCCATCTCCTTTCCCCTCTCCAATAGAGTTTCAATTTTTGACCACCGCTTCCTTCAGTCTTCCATTCCTTCTTTCAAACCCCCTCCCTTTTACTCACTTTTCCCTTTACTACTTCTTCCCTCCATTTTAGCCTCCTTTCCCTTTTAATTCCCCCTTCCCTTCCTACTGCCTGTAGAGTTAGTTAGATTTATATCCTTAATTAAGTTTGTTTTTCCCTCCTTGAACCTAATGAGAGTTCCTGTTAAACAATGCTCATCTCCCTTCCCTCTTTCCCTCTACTGTAATATAATTTTGTGCCTTTTCCTGTGATGTAATTTACCATTTTCTGCCCCTGCCTTTTCACATTTCTGTTACAATCCCTTCACATTCTGAAATCACATTTTAATCATCATATCATTTGCTTTATACCTGCTGCCTCTATGTATATATCCCTTTCATATTTCACAATAAATATACAGCTCTCAAGATTAACAAGTATCATCATCCCTTACAGGGATGTAAACAGTTTGTCCATACTGAGTAACAAGGTTTTTTTCCCCCTGTTTACCTTATTATGCCTGTCTTGAGACTTGTGTTTGAAGACTGAATTTTCTATTGAGCTCCACCCATTTTATCAGGAAGGTCTGAAAATCCCTTATTTCATTGAATGTCCATCTCCTTGCCAGAAATGTCATGCTGAATTTTGCTGGGTAATTGATCCTTGGTTGTTGTCCCAGATCCTTTGCCTTATGGAATAACACATTCCAATTCCTTTGATCTTTTAATGTAGGAGCTGCAATGTCCTGAGTGACCCTGATTGTAGCGCCTTGATATTTGAATGGTTTCCTTCTGGCTGCCTGTAGTATTTTCTCCTTCACTTGATAGTTCTGTAACTTGACAACAATATTTCTTAGTGTTTTGAGTTTGGGGTCCCTTTCAGGAGGTGAACGGTAGATTCTTTCAATAACTATTTTGTCTTCTGGATCTTGCATTTCTAGGCAGTTTCCCTTGGAGATTTCTTGGAAGATATTGTCCAGACTCTTTTTTCCATCATGACTTTCTGGTAGGCCAATAATTCTTAAATTTTCTCTCCTGGATCTACTTTCCAGGTCATTTGTTTTTCCAATTAGATATTTTTACATTTTCTTCTATCTTTTCATTCTTTAGGTTTTGTCTGACTGATTCTTAGTGTCTCATAGAATCATTAGCCTCTACTTGTCCAGTTCTAATTTTCATCAAATTGTTTTCTTCAGTTATCTTTGCATCTCCTTTTCCATCTGTCCTATTATTCCTTTTAAGGAATTATTTTGTCCAGTTAGTTTTCATATTTCCTTTTCCATTTGTCCAGTTTTCTCAGATGATAGGTTTCCTGCTTCCTTTTCCATTTGTCCAATTTTCCCAGTTGTTTTGTTCTTCCTTTTCCATTTGTTTAATTATCCTTTTTAAGGAGCTGTTCTCTTCAGTGAATTCTTTTTTCATACTTTTAAAATCAATGGCCAGTTTTTCTTCTCTTTCTCTAATCTAGTTTTTAAAATCCTTCCAGAGCTCTTCCAAGAGTGCTTTTTGCACTTGTGATGAGTTCATAGTCCCTTCTGAAGTTTCAGGTGGGAGTACAGTCTCAATTATGACTTCTTTTGTATTTGTTTTTTGGTCTTTGTTCCCATAGAAAGATTCTATGGTCTTTTCTTTCTTGCTTTGCTTCTTACTCATGATGATTAGACTTTTTGTGTTGTGGCCTCTTTCTTTAAGCTACAAGTCAAAGAACCTAGTGCTGAGCTGGCTAGTGTGAGAAAGCAGAGGCCAGGTGAAATCTTTTTGTGTTTCCCTGGATTTTCCCTGGAGCTAGTCTGTTATGTTTGGGAGAGGAGTTGTCTGACCATGGGAGGTCTCCTCTTCTGAGCTAGAGCATAAGCAATCTCAGCGTTTGGTGATCCTGGCTACCCTACTGTCTTCCCATTTCCCCTGGGGTGCTGAGGCATGCCAGGGGTCCTGGTGTTGGTGGCTGCAAGGTTCCACCTCCCTGGGGCTCTGAATCTCCTCCTGGTTCCCTGAGGTGGGGTTATCTGCAACAGCTCTGATCCTGCATTGGTCCCCTTCCACCACAGCAAGGGATCCTCCTTAGCAATTTTCCTAGCCTCACGTGCTTTGAGACTGTTTGCCACTTCTGCTGATTCCACTGATCCAAGATTTTTCTAGGGAAATATTTTTTGGTTCTTTCAAGACCAACAAGGGGAGGGGGAGAGAGCATTTACCAATCACTGCCATTTTGGCTCCCAGAAGTTCAAGTAGGTGACTTACAGACATTTAATCTGTGGGCAGATAGTCTCAGGAGCAGCCACTGCAGATAACTGGATCTCCAAGGCTCTCACAGGCTCAGTTCCATTGGACTCCTGTCCTGGACTGATATACCAAAAATTCCACAGTTCAGTTGCTGCCTCAGACTTCCCAGGGCTTTCTGCTTGGCTTGCCATGGAGGGGATGCATTGTGCTGTGCTCTGTGTGCTTGTCCACCCCTGCAGAACAGAACCTTCCTGTCGACCTTCCAGTATGTCTTGTGCTGGGAATCTGTCACAGTCTGTCTCCTACTGGATTCTGCCCCTCCAAAATTTGGTAAGATTCTCTTTTTAGAGGTATCTGAAGGAGTTTGTCTAAGAGCCTAGGTGATTAGTTGTTCTCACTCCATCATCTTGGCTTCAACCCCAAGTTTCAGAGTTTTGTGCAACTGTTTTCAGAGATAATTCTGGGGAACTTTAAGTTCTTAGTTCTTTCAAGGTAGTATGATCTACGCAGAGATCTGCCTAGTGTTTCCTAGACTTCTAGCCTATGCTATGCTCTGGGAGTGACCACAAGTACTCTTTTATAGCCTGAAACTGTGAACAAGATCCTAGTTCTCTTGTGGCCATGAGAATTGTTGTGTTAGTGCTCCTTCTCACCCTGGAAATGAGACCCAGGTCTATGACCAAGATACAAGTCCAGGTAGTGAAACAGAGTTCTGCTCTAGTGCCAGCAAAAGGTGTCCTTCAATTTCTTGTCTAGTTGTCTGATTCCCATACCATTTATGGCCTGAGAGGTCAGGAAACCACTACTACTACCACTGAATCAGTTTCCCCCATGGACTACTCCTGGTTTTCTGGGGACAATCTGAACTGGACTACACTTTACTCTCACTCTGGTGATCAGACATATCCTGCTGATCTTCTAAGTTGCCATGGGCTGGGAAATTATTCCACTGTTTTGTTTTGTTTTTATGGGTTTGACACTCCAGAATATTTTTGGGAGCATTATTTAAAGTTGTTTGGAGGCATTTTTGGGAGAGCTCAGCAAGTCTCTGCCTTTTTTCCACAATCATCGTTTCACTTACAATGTTTTTGTTCTTCTTTTACTAAAATGCTAATTAACTTTTCATAATTTTCTTCATTTGCTTTCATTCCTTTCTTCCATTTTTAAAAATTATTTGTCTTTATATAATTTTCAAAATCACTTTTTAGCTTTTCAAGGAATTCTTATTTTGCTTGTGTTCAATTCACATTTTTTTCTCTAAGGTTTTGCTTGTACCTATTTAACTTCATTTTCTGCTTCTAAGTTTTTGTTTTATTCTTTCCTGTCACCATAGTAACATGTTATCCTCCGGATTTTGGGGGGGCATTTGCTTATGTTCTATCCTACCTCTAGATTTGGAACTTATGAGCTCTGATTCTGTCATACTGGGTCAGGGAAGCACAGTCTCTCAAATGTTCGGCTTTCTCACACTGCTATTTTCACATCTAGTTTTAAGGAGTTGGAATTTTTCAGAGCTTCTAAGGTTCTGTGATGTGGGGAGAGAGGTGGTCATTACTCTCCTGGACAATACCCTTGCCCTTACTCAGAAAGGGCCCCTGATCCCTTGGGATTGCAATTGATACACTTCTTAGGACCTCCGCTCTCTTGATATTAGAAATGACATTCTTCCAAAACACAGTCATGAAGACTGAAGCATGACTGAAAATTGAACAAATATCCAATGCTTGGAACATAGTAGGTACTCAATAAATGTTTATTGACTGACTGATTACATTCCGCTCTATGAAAGGGGATAGTCAAAGATAGCCCATACCCAGCATGATACCAGTTAAGATAAATTGGAATATTGACTGATAAGGAGCTAGATTTAGGTCTCATGACAAGACTTGAGAAATTTCACCATATAACGATGCTTCCTTCATGAACTAGTATTGTTAAAAGATAAATAAATAAACAAATAAAACTACTAAGAGTATAGCCCATAAATTTAAGAATAAAATTCTGAAAAGAATAGAAGAGAAGAATAAGGATAATATAAAATAAAGCTTGTCAGTTAAAGAGACCACAAAAGATTATTTTTTTTAATGAAAATTTTGAATTGGGGAAAAATGTGACTTTGAATCATATTCTTGATTGGTCAGAGAAAGAGAAATATCAAAGGATGAAATGAAAATAAATAAAAATAAATGTGCTTGCAATTTAAATAAATTAAAGGAAATTGGAGTAGAATTCTGAAAGGGGTAAAGATAGGAAACAAACCACAGAGACAAAATCATTAGATTAGAAAGGAATAGATAAGCATGAAAGTAATTTAAACAAAACAAATCAGAAAGACAAAGTACTGCTAAGTAAAAAGGGAAAAATAATACACAATGAATGGAAGAAAATAAAGCTAGATGTGGATGAATTAATTAACTCAAATAAAGGATGATAGCAAAACAAATAAGAAAAGAAAACAACTGCTGAATTCAGGCAATATCCCAAAATAAAGAAAAATAAGAGTGAAAATGAGAAGATGTAATTTGTTAAAAATCAGATAATTCCAAAATATGGGAATTGAAAACAGGCTATTAAAAATAAAATAAAATGTTCAGAAGATAGATATTATTCTAAAAGTCACCAACAGCATCGAAACAATATTAGTACTAAATGTGTAACAAATAAGAAATGATCTACATTAATAAAGTAAAATGCAGCTGGAATTGCAATAAAGGAAAGATTGCATGTGCTAATTTTGAAGACTCTAATGGTCTTTTCTCAGACCTGAGTAAATCTAGCAGAAAATTAATTAAAAGAATATACATATATAAGAAGAAACTTTTTGGTAATTTAGATCTGAATGATATATAGCCTTTTTTGGCATGTGACTACTACAAAATGTTAATGTTTCTCAGAACCAAGTGGTAGCACTTTAAAAAAAATGGAGCATGCGGTAGGACCTAGAGAAATCATAAAACATTACAAAAGCAGAAATACTGAAAACATTTTCTGTAGATTATGTCACAAAATGGTAAATAATATACAGAATACAAGCAAAAGTTGTGGCCTGAAATGGAGGTTGAATTAAGGGAACCTTCTTGAAAGATAACTATAATGTATCCAAAAACTATTCACTACAAACAAATAGCTTCCATTTAAATTAGGCTAGGATGATTTAATATAAGAAGAAAAACAGATTAATAATAAAAATATCTAAAAGTATAGAGTGATATCAATATACACAAAAAAGTCTTTGACAACATATACTTTGTACTAAAACAGAAAGCAGAAGCAAAGAATGGCTATATTTTAATATAAAATGCATATTTTTAAATTTTCATTATTTTTGAATGGGAAAATAATATAAATTTTTCCAGGAAATACATGGGAAATTCAAGGATGCCACCTTTGCCATATAATTCCAGAAGTACTATCATCATCAATATGCAAAAAATTAAAGTAATAAAAATTGGTAAAAATGATGACAAAGTTATTATCCTATAATAAAAAGACAGGAGGATAGGCACACTAACAGGTTATAGAGCAATAAAATGACTTAAATTGCCTGGAAATTAATTGGGAATGCTGTAAAAATTAATAACTACAGTGTCTGAACACATTGACCCAAATATCTCACTACTAGGAAAATACCAAAAAATGTCAGAGGCAGAAAGAAGTGCCCCATGTATGTGAAAATATTCATTCCATGGGTTTATTCTACCAAAGAACTGAACACAAGAAATAATGAGTTTATGTAAACAAATATTCCTAATCTTCTGACTCCATTTTGGGTTTAAAATTCCCTCTGTCCGTAACACTAACATGAGATGCTCAATCAAATTTTGAGTAGTGTTAGATGAAAATATTCAATATCAGTAATGAGGGAGATTTATAGAATTATGTCTACATTCGTATACATATCTACGCAATCAGTGAACATTTATTAAATATCTACTATTTGCAAGGTATTGTACTAAATGTGGGGGATACAAAGGAAGGGAAAAGACAGTCCCTTCTTGCAAGGAGCTCACTTACAGTCTAATGAGGGAATCAATATGCAAACAATTATGTGCAAATAAGATACATGCAGGATAACTGAGAGATAATCAAATGAGGGGAGGCAGTAAGATTAAGAGAGAAAAGAAAATGCTTTGAGCCTGACAGTCAGCAAAACCATGCCAGTCCTGCAGCTGAACCCCCAAGATTTGCCCTGGAGGTTGCTGTCCAAAAGAGTAATGAAAATCTGGTGGAAGACAAAGGTCAAGACAACTGACGATGGCCCATGATGCAGTAGATGAACTTGCCATCTTTGATGCCTGACCAAGTGCTCCACAGAGAGTTCTTCAGCCATCTTCACAGTCATAGACTGAGATTGTCCTCATCATAGACTCAGGGTAGACATCCCCCTAAGTCACATATTTACCCTCAAACTGAGTTAGCCTGCCTGCCAAGATATTTTGCCAGAGGGTAGCTGCTGTATATGCTACAGCTTCTTGGAACCACAAGTGAGAGTAGAGCGACAGGTGGACCCCAAAGGTAGATGATCACTCCTGAAAAAGATCACTCAGCAAATCCTCATACTAAAGGTGCTAGTTCTCCCTGAATACCCCATATTGCACAGGACTCATAATAAGTATTTGTTAAAAGACTATCACAAACAATTGTAGTTTATAAATCAACATCATTGGCAGAGAATAAGTAGAGAGAATTCTGTGAAGAACCCAGTAAGAAAAGAAACATTTACCTTAAAAAACAAGACAAGGAAATACATCCTGCTGAAGTTCATATTTTAGCTAGTGCATAAAGGAAACCAGAGAAACCCAGAAGTGGAGATGAAGAAGGAATCCAGGCATAGGAGACAACCAATGAAAATGCAAAGAAAAAGGAGATGGAGTTTCTTGTTTGAAGTACATCAAGGAAGCTAGTATAACTGAACGGGCAGAGTAATATGTAAGATTGGAGAGGTGGTAGATGGGCAAGTCATGAAGGGCTTAAACACCAAATTGAGGATATTATATTTGTTCCTGGAGGAGATAAGGAATCTTCGAAGTTTATTGGGGATGGGATGACGGCTTAGCCAGACTCAAACTTTATGAAGATCACTTTGACAGTTCGGTAGAAGATGAACTGCAGTAGGGAGAGACTTTTGGTGAAAGGACTAATATTAATGAAATAATATATTCATCAGATTATTAAATAAAATTTCATTTTCCATTAAAGTCTTACTCTGATTCCTATCCAAAGATGAACCTGAATTCTGGAAGGCCTGGAAAAGAAACTCTACTAGGTTCTATAAGGTAGAAAGATTGTGAGTAGTCTCAGTCATGCACCAGCTTAGCTAAGTTCCATAAGGGCTCATCAGGCTAAAGATTATGAGCCAAATTAACTCACAAAAAAGGTGGTAAAATTAGCTTTTAGAAAAATTGTGTGAGACACCTAAGCCAGAATATTTCAAATGTATTTATAGATTACATGACAACAAATAGACACAAAATAGAATAGATTTGCAACCATCCCTAAAAACAATTCTCTGTATCCAATGTTAATATGAGGAAATAGAAATGGAACTTAAGATAAATTTGAAAAGAGTAGCTGACCTGACCTGACCAAATATACACACACATTCACACTCAATACATACACACACACACACACACACACACACACACACACACAGGAAATCCATGCCAGAAACAATTCTGAAGGTATTCATTGATCCATTATCAGACGCTTGCAAAGAGGGAAGTAGAAAAGAGATAACTAGATAGATAGAGATAAAGATAGAGATAGGGATGGAGAAAGAAAAAGGGATGAGGTAGTGATAAATATATGATATAGATATATTCTTATATCATTCTCTGAGCCATATTCTATTTATTCTATGTATCATTTCTATATATTTTATGAATCCTATTTATCCCTTTCTATCATTACTTAGTACTATTGTCCTTGGGAATCCAATCCAAAACTTCTCCATTATGTGAAAAGAAAATGAATGGAGAGGAAGAAAATAATATACCTATTCTTCCTTATTGGTTTTACTTCACCAAACCATTAAATTAAATTTTTGTACTTAGCAGCAGGGAAACATGAGAAAACAATAGATCTGTTGCCAGGGAAGAGAAATTTTGAAAAAAGGCCTCAAACTAAAAACTCTTCCCTAACACTGGAGCACTTAGTCCTCCAAAAGGATAAAAGCAATTGCAATTTAATGTTCAGGAATATATGATATATGATTCAATATATAACAGAATAAGCATAATCAGGGAAACAATATACATATAACCACAACAATCTAAGCAAAAAGAATAGTGAAAACTTACTGAAAACTGAATAATTATAATGAATGTGTATTTAGTAAGCCTTTAATACAAAGCACTGTGCTAATTCTGAAATACAAATACAAAAATAGGCCTTCTGTTGCCCTAAAGAAGCTTGCATTCTATTAGGGGGAAATGAATCATATATACTATTGAGGTTTTTTTAATAAATTTATTTAGATTTTAATTTTTCCCCAATTAAATGTAAAAACATTAACTTTTAAACTTTGAGTTCCTAATTCTCTCCCTTCCTTCTTCCCCAACCCCCTCATTGAGAAGGCAAACAATTAGATATAGGTTATATATCTGTAATCATGCAAAACATATTTCCATATTAGTCATGTTGTAAGAGAAAACATAGACAAAAAAGCAAGGAAAATAAAGAAATTTTTTAAAAGTGTGCTTCAGACTGTATCCAGACATAATCAATTCCTTTCTCTGGGGGTGGATAGAATTTTTTTACCCTAAGTACTTCAGTTCTCTGGGATCACTGTGTTACTGAGAACAGCAAATTTCCTTCACAGTTAATCATCTTAAAATCTTGGTAGATAATGCATTTCACTTTGCATCAGCTCATATATTCTTTCCAAGTTTTTCTGAGAGCAACCTGCTCTTCATTTCTTATATCACCATAGTATTCCATCACAATCACATAGCATAACTTGTTTAGTCATTCCCCAATTGATGGGCATATTCTCAATTTCCAACTCTGCCACTAGAAAAGAGTTGCTATAAGTACTTTTGTGTATATAGGCTCTTCTCCTTTTTGTTTTGTTTTCTGTTTGTTTTGTTATTTTATTTTTGTTTTGTTTTATTGCTTTTTGTATAGACTTCGTAATGGTATTGTTAGGTCAAATGGTATGTATGCTTTTATAGCCTTTTGGGCATAGTTCCAGATTGCTCTATAGAAGGATTTAATCAATTCAAAACTCTTGACAGCTACATATTAATGTCTCATTTTTCCCATATTGCCTCCAGTATTGGTCATTCTATCCTATTAGCCAATCTAATAGGTATGCGGTTGTATCTCAGAATTATTTTAATTTGCATTTCTCTAATCAATACTGATTGCAAGATTTTTTAAAACACATAAGGAGTTTGATATTTTTTTTTCATATAGCTATAGATAGCTTTGATCACATCAACTGAAAACTACATTTTTTATCATTTATCAATTGGGAAATGGCTCTAATTTTTCTAAATTTGATTCAGTTCTCTTTATATTTGAGAAATTGTCTTTATCAGAGAAATTTGCTTCAGTTTTGTTTATAGTTACTATTGCTAACAGTATTTCCCTCCATCCTAACCCACTTATTCTATTCTCTCTCTCCTTTGACCTTTTCTCTCAAAAGTATTTTGCTTCTGACAACCACCTCCACCAATTCACTTTCCCTTCTATCCTCCCTACCCCTTCTCTTATCGACTTCACCTTCTTCTCTTCTGTAGGGTAAGATAGATTTCTGTACCCAATCGAGTGTATGTGATTCCCTCCTTGAGGCAATTCTGATGAGAGTAAGATTCACCCACTCCCCTTCACCTCTCCCCTCTTTTCCTCCCCTGAAAAAGCTTTTTCATGCCTCTTTAATGTGAGATTTTTACCCCATTCTACCTCTATCTTTACCTTTCTCCTGATGCATTCCTCCTTCTCATCTTTCAAATTCATTTTTTTAGATATCATCCTTCCATATTCAACTCCCACCTGTGCCCTCTGTCTTTCTCTGTGTCTCTGTCTCTCCCTCTTTCTCTGTGTGTGTGTATACATGCATACTTGTTCTGACTGCCGTAATGAGAAGGTTGTTATGAGTTACAAGTATCATCTTCCCATGCAGGAATGCAAACAATTTAACCTTATTTTACCTCATTCTTTTGTGGGTTCTGACACTTGAGGAATTTTTTATGGAATTATTTAAAGGTGTCCAGGGAGGTCTCGGGGAGAGCTCAGGTGATCCACTCACTGTCTTTTCTCTGCCATCTTGGCTCTGTCCTCTGGCATGCAGTTTCAAGAGAACCTACATGGCCAAGCGATTCAGAAGATATAGCACTACTATAGTGTTAAATCAAGGCAGTGTGGAAGGCAAGAGAAGGAAGAATGACAAGGCCCTGGAAAAGATAATAATCAACTTTGATTCTGTAGAAAAATTAAGAAACTATGCATCCTCTTCTTTGTAGCAAAGATGGGAAATTATAGGTATAAAATATTATGTATATTCCCAGATACAGTTCATCTGTTTCAACTTCTAATGAACCTTTACATATATATATATATATATATATATATATACACATATATATAATATATATTTTATTTTGGTACAAAAAATTGTTACTTGAGAAGAAGAGCAAGGGAGAAATATATCAGAAAACAGTACAAAGTAAAAAACAATAAACATCAGCATAACAAAATATAAAAAGATAATATTCTACTTTAAAAGTAGATATCAGATATATATTATATATATATATATTTAGTTTTATCTCATTTGGGCTAATTACTAGTATTACAATATGGGACTGCATTTCTATTTTCTGGTCTCTCTCTTCTATACTCAATAATGATTTTTTTTGAAAGATTGAGGTTTCCTGCTCAGGGTTCTGTGACAACAAAATTATTGACGTTTCCACTTCTCTCTAAGGTTTTATCCTTGCTTTCCTCATTTAAAAATTGCTGAGTAGCATGAAGAATTATACTCCACATAGAACTCACTTCTTAATTTTCATTGATTGTACATTACTTTTCCTGAATCTACATTAATACACTGACCACTTGCCAATAGTTGCCATTATGTTGACTAAGTTTAAGGACAGCTAATGTGTCTAATTTGAACTCAATAACCTTAGTTAAATGTGCCAATAATTAGTCAGAATTAAAAAATTCAAATAGTAGGAAATAAGATTCTCACACTCAGGTAATTAGAAATTTAAATCTATTAGACCTGGGTTTACTCTCTTGTTGATAGCATAGTTTCCTTTACAAACCTGTCCAAAAGGCTTCTGTTGACAAATGCCCCTTCCCAATGCCCTCCAGAGTCATTTTAGACTTCTCTCTCCCTAATATTCACATACAGTGTTCAAACCAATTCTGGGCTACATTGGATGAAAATGTCAATATTAAAAGCTGAGAACTATCACACTGAATACATCTTCCCTTCATCATTTGAATGGTATATTCAAATGTTACATCTTTGGTGATCAAACATAAACCCATTACATAGGAATAAATACTCTCTCCAGAATCAAAATCCCAATTTTGTTTTGTTTATATCTGGGACATTTTTTTACATTTAAAAGCAATTGTTTATTTTTACATGGATCTAAAATGTCTTTACTACTTCTCACTATCAAACAATAACAACCATATCAATAAATGAAAAATGAAAACATAAATAGCCATAATACAGAAAAACAAGTTCCCACCTTGATCAGGCTAGAAAATCTTTGTTTCTTTCTCTGCATTTCAGGTTTATCACAGGTTTCACCATCAATCTTCTATACTCACTGTTTCTCATCACCTTGATAAGAGTTTTAAAGTTTTCTAAAGTTTTTTGCACTATAATATTATCATTGTAGGAATTGCTTTCTTGGTTCTGCTTAATTTCCTCTATTTCAATTCATAGAAGTCTTTCTAGTTTCCTCTGAAACTGCCCACTTTGACATTTTTGACCCAGTAATATTGCATTATATTCACATGCCATAATTTGTTCAGTCACTCCCCAATAGGAAGACAGACTATTCATTTCCAATTTGTGGCATGAAAAGAGCTACTATGAATATTTTCATATATAAAGATCCTTTGTCTATTTCTTTGATCATTTCAGAATATAGCTGTGTCAAAGATTATACATAGTTTGATAACTGGGTGCATTGATCCAAATTGCTTTCAGAGTAGAAGACTTGAATTTAAATTCAGTCTCTAATACTACCCCTAGGGATAAGCATAGGAATTAGATCCATGATTTCATTTACATATGGAATTTCCAAGTGACTAAACTCCCTTTCTCTGAGAATTTTAGTTTTATAGAGTTTCCTACACCAGAGGTGTCAAATGGGCAGGCCCTGCCTACATCTGACCCACAACATTACCAGTGAGGCTCAAATAAGTTTAAAATGTAATTTGGAAATATTGGAGAAAATAAATTAAAATATAGTAGAATATAGATAACGTTAATATGAGGTTAGCTAAGTTAATATGTGGCCCACAGAGATATTTATGTATGGCTTAGTGGCACTGATTTCTATTTGAGTTTCCTCCATGGGCCTCAGTTACCAAGTGCTTAAATATCTTGCCCAGCGGCACATTTTAGAAGTAAGACTATAACCCACATATTCCTGACGGGATAGGTCATGGTCTCCGTCCATTACACTGTGTAGCCTTTCACTACCTATACAACTTTAGGCAAATCACTGAATCCCCCTCAGCCTCAGATTCTTGATCTATAATAATAATACCTGATGTTTCCATTGCATGAGAGGGTCTTGAAAATTACATATATTGTCTCACTCAGTCCTCACAGCAATCTTTTAAAGTAGCCATTGCCTTACCAATGAGGAAACTAAGTCTGAGACAGGTAAAGTGGCTTATCTGAGGGAACAGAGCCAATATGTATCAGAATCACAGATTCAGGACTTGAACTGGGTTTTTTTGTTTTGATTCTTTGTTTTTGTTTTTGTTTTTTCCTGGCTTGGAGGCCAACTGTCTTTCTAGCACACCATGATTCCTGTAGATTGTCTTTCCAACTTGGTATAAATTGCTTAATGTCTTTGTGCCTCCATTTCTTCAACTGAAAAATAAAAGGATTGAACTACATGTTTTTGGTGGTCCCCTCTAACTTTAGTTCTCTGATGTCATGCATCTCCTGTAATGTCACTTTTTTAATGTATTTCCGAACATTATTATTTAATTGCCCTTGTCAGTTTGCAGGACTAAGCATTCCAGCAATTGGCAAATGGTTTTTTAGGGGTTTTTAAATCCTTCTTCCTTGCCATATAATTGTATTCCTTTTCATGTTTCCCTGGTGTAAAGACCAACATTTTCATTTGGCGAATTAGTTAAACAACAAAAATCAACCAAGAAGAAAATGTATATTTGCTACTTGCCTCTCATCTGTTGCTTTTTTCAGCACCTTGGAGAGATTTTAATGGGTTTTAGAGGAGGGGAAAAGTTGAAAAGAAACCAGTGAGGTTGAGGAACACAATCAAGTGAACAGGTAGTGATTGTGTCTTTAAACTGAGTTTATGACTGGATCTTAATGTCCTTTTTTTTCATACCCATTGAAGTGTCCTTTATATTTAGTGTACTTTCAAAATTGTGCAGAAGTGACAAATACTGGCAGCAGTGGTGCATCTAAATGAGCATCATGTGTACCTTTATTCAACAACCTTCCATCATACCATAGATCTACACTACCTCAAAATTTGCCGTTTCTTCTTTTAAATCCCACTCAAATTATCCTTTCCCTCAGATAATATTTATAAAATACATGGCACATTGTAGGTATACAATATGTGCTCCTTCCCTTGTCTTTCTCTTCCCTTCCTTTCTCATGCTATTCCTACAGTCACCACAATAGTCTCAGCTCATACCATGTCATGTCTGTACCAGGCTTCTGGAGAGTCATCTCATGTTTAGCCTCTCCCCTTGATTGCGGCCCCTATATCATCTTCCAAATTATTCTAAAGCATTTACTGAGAATATCCTTTTGTCTTTCACATCCAGTTAGAACTCCTGTGTCTAGCTCTTCCTTCCCCACTGTTCCCCAGAATTCATCCTCTGTTTCATTCAGACCAATCATCTCACTGTCCCAGTGAATACACCATATTCATTAATAACTGCCATAGCATGGTATCATGAGTTAGAATGCAAGAAGACCTGACTGTGGCTACTACCTCAAGCACTTATTAATTGGGTGACCAGGAACAAATCATATATTTTTTCTCTAGTCTGAAATATATTCTTCTTTGAAATAGGGATAATAATACCTACAATACTGAGTGGAAATAGATTCAGTGAAGACATCTCAGGAATGCAGATTCTCCTCCCAGGAGGCTCAGGTTACAATGCCTTCAGAGTTGAGTAATTTCTATATAAGGATATAAGCTATGTTGTGTACTAGGATCAATGATTGGATAGAATTCACTAATACTTCAATGCCTAATTTGCATGCGTCTGAGCAGTTGGCAGTCCTCACACAGGTCCGCATCATTTGCATATATTCTCAATGCTTCATTTGCATATGCTGACATGTATTTTCATGGGCTTTGTAAAGGACAGGAGACGGAAAATTTGAACCAGATTTCAAAAGGGATTGGCTAGATTTCACACCTGGAATGTAAGACCACGTTTCTCAGCCAATGAGAACAATTGTCAGTGGTGGGAGGGGCTTTCCACATTAGAGTCTGCATATATCAGTACTCTGCCTTTGTGCTTTGGCTTCCCTGCTCCAGACTACCTGGTGAAGGGATTGCCCCGCTTCTCACAAGACTTGAATAAAGGAACTTTCTGTTAACACTGAGATGCCTCTGAGTAGTCAATTTGAGTAGGGGGTCTTGCTATTCCATACACTACCTACCTCATGCTGTCATTGTAAGAATGAAATGAAATTTTTATAAAATTCTTTGAAAACATTATGTACATGTCACTACACTACTTTGGAACCGATTATGTGACACAGGAGACACTGGTACAGAACCGCTCAACATGGTGTGCCCTCATTAGAGAAGGTACTACGTTCTATGAGCAAAGCAGAATTCAAGTAGCTCAAAAGAAACACGAGAT
Source organism: Bettongia penicillata ogilbyi (assembly GCA_023548195.1). Lineage (NCBI taxonomy): Eukaryota > Metazoa > Chordata > Mammalia > Diprotodontia > Potoroidae > Bettongia > Bettongia penicillata. The sequence goes on along the minus strand of JAJHZJ010000514.1, from coordinate 9,444,315 downwards.
GCAAAAATTTAGAGAATCCACCCCAAATGTTCACATGAACTATTTGCACCCAACTGGTGGTAGAGCATTCTGAGTTCATACCAGTTTGATCAGTCACAGTCAGATGCATCATAACCCTAACATGATGATGAAATTTTGGTTTTCTATGAGAATGAAAGATAACCAACCAAGTAGTAGTAGTAGTAGTAGTAGTAGTAGTAGTAGTAGTAGTAGTAGTAGTAGTAGTAGTAGCAGTAGTAGTAGTAGTAGCAGCAGTAGTATTTTGTTGCTGCTTGTGGGCTTAATGCATTTATTATTTGACATACAACAGTTCAATCTAACTAACTAAGTTACCTTCTTAGAGTCAGAAAGTCTTATGATGTATAATTGTATATGTATGATTGTATAAGTGTTAGAGCACTCAATACAATGATAAATTGTATCATATACAACAAATATCTCTTGGTTCATTCATTTCTAACAAGCTCTGAAAAGGGGTTAGTTGGTCACAAAAATCCTGGGATTTTTAGTTCTCATTTTTGGAAAAGAGGAAATTAATGTGGAGTAAGTAAGGTAGGAATTTGAGTGACACACAAAGAATACAAAATGTGGAAGAGGAAGAAACGGTGGTTGTCCGATGTCAGCAAGCAGGACTTTGACCACATCTGCAGTTTCCTTCTTCAAGATCATAGGAGCCAAGGGGCTCCTAAATGGGCAAGTGAAGAGATGTGTATGGTTATTTTAATGAGAGCATACTAGTAGCAGGAACTGCTGAAATGAACTACCTGAGAGATCAATGGATATTTTTTACCATGCTTCTTATTTGTTTTGTTGGGTGTGCATATTTATCCTGTAGGGGCCACATTTGCCATTTTTAATTTTATATCCCACAAATATTTGTAGTTGACTGTCCTTATGATGCCTGATGTAACTTTGTTTTTGAACTGAAGGTGAAATGGTAACCACGTAAGAAAGGATCACTTTTCTTAACACAAGGCTGGAAACTCATATCCCAGTTCATTATTAGAGTTATACTCTCTAACTGGGAACATAAGCACAAGCCATTGCATAGACTCCCAAGTGTAGAATTACTACAAAGATAGGTCATGTTTTATAAATCTGTCCCATAGAAATGAGCCTGAGTATCTAACAGTCTGGCATTTATTCATGCACTCATTCCCTCATTCATTCATGTATTCATTCAATAAATACTTCTCAGCCTAAGCTTACTTATTTAAAGCTTTTTATTTGCAAATACTTGCTTCTTAGTTATCAAGGATGTTTATTTTTAAATTAACTGAAAGCAAATTGCCCAGTCTTAATGTCTGTTGGTTTATTTTTGCACTTCGTCACGATTTTGCCTGTCTCCATTTCGTACCAGGCAACTTTGTCAAGCCTTAGGAAACAGCTCCCCCAAGGCCTGACAACACTCAGACAGCATTTTCAGACAAAAGCAGCATTTTTTAACGGCACCTTTGACATCGTTTCAAAATGCCAGCGATTTTGAAATGCATATTTTTTTGGCTTTAGAATTCACAGCTATGCCATTTCTCATACAGATAAGGAAAAACACTTGCCTGGGTAAAACCCATGTGAAAAAAACTTTGGCAAAGGTGTAAACACACTTTCTACAGACCATTTGACAGTTTTTGAAATGCTGAAAACAGCTGTGCATAACTGTTAACTTGGCGTTCATACCCATGATTCTATAGCTACGTACATCAAATTTCCACCTGTGACCACAGGAGCATGAAAGCAAATTGAAACAACAGGACCACCTGCCTACTCCCCTCAACTCAATTTCCAACTCAAGCAAAAGAAAAAGATCTACCCCATCCCAAAAAAAACTACCCCCATTACTCTTCATTTCATTGCATTGATTTCTGGGAAATGCTGTTATATTGACAAATTTGCCTACCCAGTATTTTTTAAAGATCATGTATTTGCAAATACATGTTTTTAGTGTTTATTTTTGAGTCAACTGAAATCAAACTGGTGTAGCTACTGGGTAAAAGGTCCAATCTTTATGTTTATTGGTGCATCTTAGCACTTAGGCAAAAAATTTCCCTACCTCAGTGTTGTATCCGACAGCTCTGTTAAGCCATAGGAAGCCTAGGAGAGAAATTCGTAGGAGGAAAAAGATGTTTCTAACTGTTCTTTAGAAAATCGTATCCATGGCAAAGCATTGGAAATTGAGGGGATGCACATCAGCTGGGGAATGGCTGAACAAGTTGTGGTACATGAATGTAATGGAATACTATTGTGCCAAAGGAAATGACGAGCAGGCATATTTCAGAAAGATTTGGAAAGACTTATATAAGCTGACGCTGAGTGTGCATATTACTGTTCTAAATAAGAAATAGGAGTAAATATTAATGGATGAGAGAAAAACAGCAAAAATTGTTCTTTTTTATCTAAACATAGAAAGTACTAGATTCATTTGAATATCCTATCTATAATTCCCTTTTCAAAAGAGGAAAAAGTATTTAAATTCATTTTCTTACAAGTGGGGAAATGCCTTAACCTTCCCTCTGAACTCAAATCTGGCATTATTCAATTGATTTTCAGACATTTTGAACTGGGTTCCAGGAGACCTCTTAAACTTTACATGTCCAAAAGCAAACCATTATCTTTCCCCAAAACCTTCTGCCTCACCCGCATCTTCCCTAAATGCTATAGAGGGTAAAACCATCTTCCCAGTCCTTCAGGCTTGAACTGGAAGTGATATCATTGACTACTCACTATCTCTCACTCCCCATATCCAATCTGATGCCAACACTTTTCAATTTCACCTTTAGAATCCCTTCTCTCCTCTAACACTGCCACCACTTTGGTAAAGAGTCTCATCACCTCATGCCTGCACTATTGCAAAAGCCTGCTAAAGGGTCTCCTTGCCTAGTTTCTTCCCAATCCAATATAACTTCCATTCAATACTCAAAGTTATTTTCCTAAAAATAGGTCCAACCATATCAAACCCCTATTCAATAAATTCCAACAGTTCCTCCATGCTTCTAGGATCAGACACAAAATCTCATTTGGTATTCAAAGTCTTAAATTCCTCCTACCTTTCCAGCATTTTTATACTTTTCTCTCTATCACAATCTTCCTGATCCAGTGACATTGGCCTCCTGGCATTTGCATGAACAAGATACTCTGTCTCTTGGATCTGAGCCCCATGCCTAGAATTGTCTCCCTCATATCCTGCTGCCTTTCCGGGTTTTCCTGGTGTCCCCAGTGCTTAGCACAGTACCTGGCATATAGAAATTACTCAATTAATGCTTGTTGCCTTGTTGCTTGCTTATTTCATGCCACTCCTCTCCAAACCTTACGAGTTTTAACCAAAGTGGACTATTCTTTCCACATCTGAAGACACACTCATTTTTATCAGTTTCATTCCATTATTCAGAATGTCCCCTATCCCTAAGAATGCCTTTTTGTTTCCTTTTTAACTTACTGAATGTTAATCTGTCCTTGTGATCACAACTCAAATGCTATTTCTTCAAAAAAATCTTCCCTTGTTACCCATAGTCAGTAAGACTTTTTCCCTTAAATATAATATAGTGTTTTTGTAGCTCTCTAATGTACGTAGTATATTGTCATGTATTAGAACTATGCTTGTATATTATTCTCCTAGAATATGAGATCATCAAGGCTAAATTTTCCATTTCCATCAGTGAATAGCTTAATATCTTCACAAAGAGAAACAATACAAATTTGTTATATGACATGCAATATTTGTTGCATTTTATCCAATCAAGAAATAGGATGAAAAACTATAGATAATCTATGCCCCTAGTTCTGTATTTTAATCCTTTGCATTTTGTAAATTACCCTAAACCCACAGTTTTGTACTGTTCTGCATTCAACCAAAAAAAGATGTTTTTTTAAATCAAATTAAAAAAGAGAAAAAATCATATGTAATTGATACCAACATTTAAAAATAACCTAAGGGATAATTGAGTTGAAATAAGGGGTGGGAGATAGAAAGATAGAAAAAGATAGAAAAGAAAAGGGAAAAACAAAGGGGAAAATAAGTAATACATTTCCATCCTACACACCCAAATTATATTTATGCTGCAATTGTAATGAAACATACCACAGTTCTTATAATTAACTATGACATATCTTGTAAACTTAATAGTATTACTTTCTTTACATTATTTTTATATAGTATGTATCAACTGTGCATTTATTTGAGTTATTAAGGAGGAAAGAAGTGAAAGATGCAATGACTGCATGTTTAGTTATGTGACCAATATTAATAATTAATGGAAGTCATGTTGCAGGAGTTTTCTTAATCACTTTATGAAGAGTAAATTCATGAATTATGAATAAGGATAGATTGTTGAATATTTAAAAAAACTATCTTTCCCACTTACATGGAAGCGGATCAAAGGCAGGTTTAATCCTAAGTGAAATTGGGAATTAAGTAAAGTTTGTCTTTGGACCCTCAGTTTCTCTTTTCCAGAATTTATCCCCTACTCCCTATCCCTGATCCAGTCTTCTCAAACCCTTTTGTCAGTTTTATCTTTTATTCTAAAGTGTAAATATCTATTAATCCCTTAAAGTGTTACTTCATATAGGAGAGATTTGCTTTTAAATTAAAGTTTTTCATCTCAAAGAGTGAAATTTCAGCAAGTAAAGTGGGAGAGGGACTGAGGAAATTCAGAGGGCGTCATCAGGAAGTCATTCAATGATGCTATTATAGTTACTATCAGTTAAGGCAGAAAACAGGAAGCTGTGAGCTTACCAAGGATTTCTCCTCTGTCATATCCAAAATTCAAAAGGAATTCCCTGTAGATGGCAAGGTCTGCTCTATGTGTAGCATTGTGCTATTTGAATTAATTATCAGCATATTGCAGAAACCCCTGGATGATATCTATAAACATTCGAAAGAGTTTGGCATAATTATCAAAACAGGAAATCAAACCAAAGTGGATGAAAACTATCTATTGGACAGACAATATGCAGTTGAAAGGACAGAGTTCAAACATCTGGACTCACATTTTGAGTATGATGTGAATGAATAATGAATTTGGCCCAGAAATCCAAAGGACAGTATAATTACTATTCAACAAGAGGATACAATTGTGGATTGATCACCTTAGAGAAGATGAAAAATTATTTTAATGACCCAAACCCTCTTCCTGAAACTAACATTCAAGGTCAAATGTATAATCTTCTGTCTGATTTTTAAAGCCCTCTGTAATCTGACCTCATCATCAGACTCCAAGCATTTTCACCAGCTGCTGCTTGACTGGAACTCCCTACCTCTTACTTTCTACCTTCTAAATTTCTTAGTTTCTTTTAGATATTGGTTAAAGTCCAATCTTCTGCATGAAGACCTTCCCAGTCCTCCTTAATCATAGTGCCTTTTCTCTGACTCTTCCCTGTTACCAATTTATCCACAATATAATTGTTTGTACATAGTTGAGTGTGTTTCATGTTGTCTCTCTTATTAGTCTTTGAGCTCTTTGAAAGTAGAGTCTATATTTTTTGTTTGGTTGGATGGGGGTGGGAGAGTAGGAGTTTTCTTTGTGTTACAGCATGTATCACAGAGCATACATCCTGGCACATTGTAAGTGGAATAGAAAGTTGTACATAGTAGATTTGCAGTGTCATGTGCAATCATCTTTTTATTGTAACATGTTATGGACATGCTTTTTTATTCTATAAATTAAGAATAAAATTTAATACTGAAAAATTAAACTAAAATCTTCAGAGAAGATGCTAATTAACTGACTCATTAATGCTAAAATCTTCCCCTTTGATTGCAATGGAAGTGCACATAGATTGAGTAGACCATAGCAAAACCATCCATGAATTAAGTTGTGGAAGCCAAGTAATGACTTTCATCAAAAAAAAAAAGAACATTGACAAAAATGGCAAAAGCAAGAGTGTTCTAATAATAGTCAGTCTGTTCTCTACTAGTATATTCATAGCTTCTAAATAATATAAAAAAATATTCCTGGTGTATCAGTTGGATGCCTGTGATGAAGGTATGGAAGTGCCAGAACTAGAATTACACAAAGACTTCAATGGATTTTGAGTCATTGTAAGCAATGCCTAAGTCATTGCAATCCAAGGGCCATGGGACTACTTAAGAGGGTCTTACTGATCCTGAATCATTGTCTATTTGGTTTATTTCAAGTCAATAAGCCTTTATTTGCATGCTTACCTTTTGCCAGGCACTGTGCTCGAGGCTCGGGATTCAGAGACATCAATGAAATTGTCCCTGACTTTAAGGAATTTATATTCTGCTAGAAGAGACAGTATATATATACCAATAAGTTAGTACAAAAAAATAGAAAGTAGGTTCAGGGCGAGAGTCTCAAAATTTGAAGAAATCAGCAAAGAACTTTTATACAGCAGTAGCCCTTGAGCTGAGCTTTTACAGGAGCTGAGGGTTCTGAAAAGTGGAGGTGTCAAAGGGAATACTCAAAAAAGAAGGGGAATAGCTTGTGCTAAGACACAAAAACAGAAAATGGAAAACAGCAATCTGGGAAAATAAGGTTAAGCCTATTTGGCTGCTATCTAGAATACATAAAAAGGAATGTGAAGGACAGGTCAGAGCAAGACTAGGAAGGGCTGTAAGTGCCAAACAAGAGTTTCCATTTTATATCAGAGGCAACAGAAAATCAATAAAGATTTTTGAGTAGAGATGTGACCATTCATGAGGCTTTCACTAATTAAAGGGGGAGGGGAACAAATATTTATTAACAACCCACTATATGCCAGTTGCTATACCACACACTTTATAAATATTTCATTATTCATGCTTGAGACAACCCTGAGAGATTGGTGTCATTATTATCTTAACTTTGCAATTGAGGACATTGAGGTAAATATATGTTAAGTGACTTGCCCAAGGACATCTAACTGTAATGAGTGTCTGAGGGCACATGTTAACTTGGGTCTTACAGACTACACAACCAGTGCTCTAGCTATGGAACCAGCTCACTGCCTTAGGGCAGTTAAGTGGAAAAAGCACTAGATTTAGAGTAAAAAAAAAACAAAACAAAACTGGTTCTCATTCTGCCATCTACTATCTATGTTGACTTCAGAAAGTACTTCACATCCATATGTCTTAGTCTTCTCATCTGCAAAATAAGGGAGTGTACAGATTATCCCTCAGGTCCCTTCTGCCTCTCTGACTCACTAATATCCCATAAGCCTAAAAATGGTGATGGCCATTAGGAATCAGAGTATGATTTGTGACTAAAGCTCTGAATTTGACACCAGTAAAGTATAAATTTGGATTCTGCTTTAGACATATACTAGCTCTGTAACTCAGCTATTTCTCTCTAAAATAATTCAGTTATTTCTCTATAAAATGGGGACAAAAAGCACCTATATTATACTATGTCTTGTGAGAACCAGATGAGTTTTTATACTATAACTGTAACAAGTGTAAATATATGTGTGTACATATGTATATGTGTATATGTACATACCTATATATGCATATATATAATGATTTACACATTTGGAAGACTATGAATTTCAGCTATTATTATTGAAATCAAAGTTTATCTGTGTGGCATGGTGTATTGATAATTCATTTATTGCTTATTGTTAATATAATTTTGTTTCTTAATGGGAATATCTTCCTCACTCATTAATGGACCTGGAAAGATTGGTAGGAAGTCTCATACCTTTTGTTAATTTTCTAATGAGGCACTGGTTCTCAAGGGTTGTGATGCCTTCTGGCTCTAAAAAGTCTATAAAGACTGAGGTGCAGTTTTACTTTGGGGTTTACTGACTGGAAGTGTTTGGCCAGATGAGACTCTGGAAAGTCAGTAAGGTGCCCCCCGGCTTTGCAAACCCAGATGTTGCTGCTTCCCTCTCTAGTAACTATATATGTGTGGACAGGCAGTTGCATCTGTCTGTTGAATTGTGATGTAGGTATTGCTTACTATTAGACAATTTGAAAGCACTGTCTCTTAAATTACTCTGTATTTTCTCTGAAGTTCAGGGTGCTGACATTTTCCCCTAAACTAAGTGAATGATAAATAGGTTTGATCAAAGTGATTGTTGGTCCCTCAAAAGTTGCCTTTCCTTTTACAAATGGAGATAAGAACCTGTGATAGCAGGTCCTCCTGTGTATGTTGGGGTATTTACTGCTACATATGGGAAAAATGTGTGTGGCACATTGATAATGGTTTTTAGGATCCTTCAGATTTAAAAATGAAATTTAAAGCTCAGCAACCAATGCTCAAACATTTTGAATATTGTTCAACCATGTTAAATATTCTGGTAAATGATTTGATTCTATGTCTGGTGTCTATAAAACTGTTCATATCCTTTGATCCGATAATACTATTGTTAGGTCTATATCCCAAAGAGATCTTTTTAAAAGGGAAGTGAGACTTACTTGTACTAAAATATTTACAACACCTCTTTTTTGTGATAGTTAATAATTATAAATTGATCAGATAGCTGTCAGTTAGGGAATGGCTGAACAAGTTATGATATGTGAGTGTAATTCACTACTATTGTGCTATAAGAAATAACAAGAAGGATGGCTTCAGAAAAACTTGGAGATCACACACACACACACAGGGAAAATAAAATATTATTTTTATAAAGAACATTTCAATACTGGAACTCACTCCTCATCAACATCCACCACCCCTGAGGCACTTCCATCTGCATGAGCTACTAATAGAACTTCCATTTAAGATTGATAACTATGCCAGCCATGTCTTTGTTTCCCATACACTTCTTCCCATACCATCTCTATCGTGTCCTGATGTTATGTACCTTTACATCTTCGTGTGTGTGTGTGAGTGTGTTCTTTTTTATTAGATTATAAACTCGTTGAGAGCAGAAACTATCTTTGTTTTCATCTTTGCATTCCCAGTGCTTTGTAGAGTACCTATTACATGGTATGCACTGAATGAATGATGTTTGATTGACTATGTATCTTATAGGTGTGGAAAGTGAGGTAGAGAAAGATATGCTATTTAACTAAAGTCACATAATCAGCAATAGAGCCAAAACTAAAACCCTGATCTCCCAACTCCTAATCTAATGGATTTTCTAATAATCATATCTCATCTCTCTCATTAAATAAGTGAAATATTTTCTAGTTTGTGAACGCAAACTTCTTTTTCCTTTTCACTGATACTTGACTATAGGCTGCATCTATAAGGTATAAGTGGTTAGAGCATCAGGTTTAGAATCAGAAAATCTCATCTTCCTGAGTACATATCTGACCTCAGACATTTATTAGTTCTGTGACCTTGGGCAAGTCACTTAACCCTGCTTGTCTCAGTTCTTTGTCTATAAAATGAATAGAGAAGAAAATGGCAAATCACTCTAGTATCTTTGCCAAGAAAATCCCAAATAGGGTCACGAATGTCAGTCACAGCTGAAACCACTCAAAAGCAACAAAATTCCCTGCATCAGATAAAAGTATAGAAAAATTGGGAAAGGAAGATGTAGTGTTAATCTAAATGTCTCACCAGACATCTACTATGTGGAGGGTAGAAATCCTGAGGTGCTTGGGAAGAAATTTATGTCAAGATCAATCTGTAATTCTGAGAACAACCTCAGAGGGCATGTAGTCCAACTCCTTCTTTTCCTAAAAACTAAGATACTGAATGGTAAAATAAGGTGTCCAAAGCGACACATGACAGTATCAGCTGCTGAGCTAAGATATTTTAATTGCAAATCCACCTGTTTCCCCTATAACGGCCCTCTCTATTTGGAAGACCAGCCGTAAGAGGCAGTGCAAGAATTGCCCGATGGAATTCCCCTATGGACTATTGGGTCACCATTGCACAGGTATGTTGTGAAGCTGGACAGTTAAAATAATTTGACTTTGCTCAAATATAAATCTACTATGAATTGTGTGACAATCTCAATTCTTAGTGACATGAGGAAAAATCCTAAGAAACAGGGTTTCTGCAATTAATAATCAATTTATTAATTAGGTTAAGTAGCAATCAATAAATTGATGATCAGTGGTTTCACTTGGTAGCCAAAGATGCCTTGAAATCCTTTAAATCCTTTCTGAAAAGGAACTCCCTTGACAAGTGAAACTCAATGCAGATTTTTGGACATTTAATGAGGAGGTGGGCTGAAAGTCTTCAGCTCACTCTGGAGCTCATGGACTGGACAACAGGTCTCCACCCATCTAGCACAGGGTGAATGTAAATACTAAATAGTAACTGTTTCTCTTTCACACAGGATCTGTGAGGGTCTTCCCCTCCCAGGTGGTTAGTGTTCTCAACAGACCATCATCCATCAATGCTGAGGCAATTGACCACTTACCTCAAGTTGAAGTCAATCCCTCCTTAGCTGAACTCTGAGGGCCATTAGGCTCCTTTCATGTGGCAAAGTATCTAGTGCTGATTCTATTCCAGCTGAGATTTACAAGGTAGGGGGACCATTGCTCACACAAAAGGTGACAGAAATATTCCAGGTTATATGGCAAGAGGTTATACCCCAGGAGTTCAAGGATGCCTCCATTGTCCATCTCTATAAAGGTAAAGGGAATAGATTGTCCTGGGACAATCATGAGGTGGGAGGGTCTCTCCCTTGGTCACTTCTGACAAGATCCTTGCTAGTGTCCTCCTTAAAGAAGCCTGTTTATTGAATGGGTGTATCTCACTCAAAGTGAGAATGTGATAAGACCTTAGCCTAAAAGGGCCAGGGTCTCACAATGCATCTTGGGTCTTCTAAAGTCATCCTGATGAATATCAGGCCACTGGACTCAGATGGCTCTGGAGAAGAAAGCTGAGGTTGGGGACCTTGCACAGCCCTCCCTCATTCAAATCAAAGGAAACAGAAAGAATAAACACAACACCCAAATAACACATATGTCTTGAGTGCTAGGAACAAATCTCATCACTCAGCTATGCCCTTCAGAGCCTAGCTGATCTTTTCAAGAAATGGGTTTTAACAGAAATAAGAGGAAAAAGGGTGGAGAGCAAATTAATAATTAATTATTAATATAATATCATAATCTTAATTTCTATCATGGAGGTCTCAGCAGAGGAATCGGCAGAGGATGACTGCTTTTTTTTTTAAATTAGGCACCACATAGAAGAGAAGCATATTAATAAGAATATTAAATTCTTGAATGTTTTAATCTCTTTGAATAAGAATGCCTTTTACATTTATTTATTTGCTTGTGTATTGAATTATTTATTTATATGCACACATATCTGTATGTGTACGTGTTTGTCCATGCATGTATATACAGATATATATGTAAATGAGATACATTAAAGTATTGTTGAATTCAGATTGTTTTGACTTATTTGTCACCACATTGGAAATAAATATTATTAAATATCATGTTATTCAAGATATTCATATATAGCTATTTTTCTGTGAACATTATGAGAAAGGTACCATGTATATCTAAAATTTTTACTTCTTTTAGTGCCTACCTAGAACAGTGTTCTTCATGTAGTAGATGCCTAAAAAATATTTGTTGAATTTGCCTAAATGGCAGTCTGGTAGAAACTATAAAACTAGATGGATTGCTTAGGGGAAGGAATAATATGTTCAGTGTCCCCCCCCCACACTTCATTCTAGATCCACAAAAAAGGTTATTGTGTTTCTAATAGCTACAGGACCTTAAGTCAGCACATGCATTTAGTACTGCAGTGGTCAGCTGGTTTGTGGGCAGTGAAATAAAGAAGCAAAAGCCATAGTTCATAACTAATTGCTGTGAGCAACATTTCCCCTGAAGCCAGCACCCAGATGATCAGCAAAATTCTGGCAAGTGGAAGTTTTCAGATCCCTAGCTTTAACTCTCATTCCTCTTTAAATAAATATAGCTGTTATTTGCTATTCATAGTAATTTCATATCCTTTATTTTCACATTTTAACATTCCTCTCTGTGTAGCTATTGTTTCTCTCTCTCTCTCAGTGTGTGTGTGTGTACTATACATATATATACACACATGTATGTGTTTGTATGTGTGTGCATATATATGTACATACATACATGTGTGTATAACAGACATGCATACACAAATATATACATACACACATCTCAAATCATCTTTGAATCTATTAATCATTCTCCATGTGGGGGTGAATTGCAAAATCCAACGTGAGTCCCTTGGAACTGTGATAATCACAGTTCCTAATTCTTTCAAAGTTGTTTATCTTTACAACTGTGTATTATTTTTGTTATTGTATGGATTATTTTCTTGATTCTTCTCATTTCAGGCCTCTCTGAAACTGTGTCCTTCATCATTTCTTACAGCACAATAATGTTTCATCATATTCGTATAACAATTTTCACAGCTATTCCCTCAGTTTCTAATTCTTTGCCACAGTGAAAAAGAGGTACTATACATATTTTTTGCACATGTAGGTCAATTTCCTATTTCTTTGATTTCATTTTTTCAGTATGAGACTTGGTATTGGTATCACTGGGCCAAAGGGTATACACAGTTTAATAACTTTCCAGGCATAGTTCCAAATTGCTTTCCACAGTGGAGTAAAGGCAGGGACTCACCTCAGTTCTCCCCAGATTGCACCGAATACCTTTAAATAATGACTCTAAACAAATTCTGGAGTGGCATAATACACAAAAAGATGGATTTAAACAATTTTCAAGCCCAGGAAAATTTAGAAGATCCACAGGAAAAGTCTTTTAGACCAGGATGAGAGCCTGCATCAATGCAGACAAGACCCCAGCAAACCTGGAGCAGACCCAGAACAACTGAAATAGTGGCATCACAAGAAATGTCAGCCCACAGATGGTAAGGGTGAGGAAAGGTGTGTAAATTTACAGAAGTCCCTCTGATGGCACCAGGGGCAGGAGTCTGCCGCATTGCCCATAATTAAATCTGAGTTGCAGTCCTGGTACTGGGTCTTAGTCCCAGTACCAGGAGGAGCACTAGCACAGCATAGCTTGCAGCTGCATGGGGAGCAGGTACCCAGATCACAGTCCCAGGTTTGAAAATAGTGCTTGTCACTAACAAGCAGAGCACAATCCAAAAGAGTAATAAATCTACCTCTCCACAGATCATATCACCTTGGAGGAACTGAAAACTTACAGGTTTCTAGATGTACCTCTGAAAACAGCTGCACAAAATGCCTAAAGTTTGAGACAGTGTACCCCTATACCTTGGAAGCAGAGCCCCATGTTAGTATAGGGTTAAAAGTCAAGAAACAGGCTAAAAAATGAGCAAACAACAGAAAAAAAATCTGGCCATAGAAAGCTACTATTGTGACAAGGAAAATCAAAACACACATTCAGAAAAAGACAACAAAATCAAAGTCCCAGCATCCAAAGCCTCAAAGAAAACTATATTGGTCTCAGGATATGGAAGAGTTGAAAAAGGATTTTGAAACTCAAGTAAGATGGATAGAGGAAGAATTGGGCAGACAAATGAGAATAATGCAAGAAAGTCATGAAAAAAATAGTCAACAGCTTGGTAAATGAGGCACAAAAAATACTGAAAAAATAACACCTTAAAAAACAGAATAGGCAAAATAGAAAAAGAGGCACAAAAGTCTAATGAAGAAAAGTATACCTTGAAAAGTGGAATTAGTCAAATGGAAAAGGACATACAAAAATTCACTGAAGAGAAATACTCCTTGAAAAGTAGAATGGGACAAATGGAAAAGCTCACTGAAGAAAATAATTCTTTTGAAGTCAGAATTGGGCAATTAGAAGCTAATGACTTTATAAAACATGAAGAAATAATCAAATAGTCAAAGGAATGAAAAATTAGAAATAAATATAAAGTACCTCATTGGAACATCAACTGACCTGTAAGATAGATCCAGGAGAGAGAGTTTAACAATTATTGGACTACCTGAAAGTCACGATAAAAAAAAGAGCCTAGACATCATCTTACAAGAAAATGTCAAGGAAAACTGCCCTCATATTTCAGAACCACAGATTAAAATAGAAATTGAAAGACTCCACTGATCACTTTCTGAAAGGCATACCAAAATAAATGTTGCCAAGAATATTATTGCCAAATCCCAGATCTCCTAGATTAAGGAGAAAATACTGCAAGCAACTAAAAAGGAACAACTCAGACATTGTGGCCACAGTCAGAATAATGCAAGATTTAGCACCTTCAACATTAAAGGATTAGAGGGCTTAGAATATGATATTCTGGAGGGCAAAAGAGCTAGGATTACGACCAAGAATAACCTATGCACCAAAATGTAGTATAAACCTTCAGAAGGAAAATAGACATTCAGTGAAATAGAGGACTTTCCAGCATTCCTGATGAATTGATTAGAACTAAATAGAATATTTGCCTTTAAAATACAAGATGCAAAAGAAGCACAAAAAGGTTAACAGGACATAGAACTCATAAGGGATTCCTTAAGGTTAAACTTTTTTTATATTCCTACAAGGGAAAATGATATTTATAACTCCTAAAAACTTTTTTCATTATTAAGGTGGCTAGAAGGAGTATGCAAAGATAGAAAACAGAGGTGTGAGTTGAATGTGAAGGTATGATTATCTAAAAAAATAAAATTACGGATGAGACAGAAGAAAACACTAGGATAAAGAGAAAGGGAGAAATAGAATGGGATAAATTGTCCAACATAAAAGAGGTCTAAAAGAAATTTTACAGTGGAGGTGAAAATGCAGGGAAGGAGGGAGGGAAGCATAGGATCCTTACTCTCACAGAATTGGCACAAAGATGGAATAATATATACACTCAGTTGGGAGTAGAAATCAATCTTACCATATAGGAAAGTAGGAAGAAAAAGGGATAAGAGAAGGAGGTTGCTGATAGAAAGAAGGGCACTTTGGGGGAGGTAAAGGTCAAAAGCAAAGCATTTTTGAGAATGGACAGGGAAAGGGAGAGGGAGTAGGACAAAGGAGAAAATAGGATGGAGGGAAATGCACATTTGTTAATGATTACTATGAAAAAATTCACAGTGAATTTCTCTGAGAAAGACTTTATTTCTCAAACATGTAGAAAACTGAATTAAATTTATAGAAATGAGTCATTTGCCATTGGATAAATGGACAGACATGAAGAGGTAGTTTTCAGACAAAGTATCAAAGTTATTTATAGTCATATGAAAAAAATGCTCTAAGTCACTATTGATGAGACAAATGCAAATTAAAACAACTCTGAGCTACTACTTCACACCTGTCAGACTGGTTAATATGATAAAAACAGAAAATGACAAATGTTGGAGGGAATGTGAGAAAATTAAAACACTAATGTACTATTGGTGAAGTTGTATACTGATTAAACCATTTTGGAGAGCATGTTGGAACTATGCCCAAAGGGCTATAAAAATCACACCTTTGAACAAGCAATAGCATTATGAGGTGGTGTATTGTTAACCTATTTTTTTTGCTTAATTTGGAGACCTTTTCCACCCATTAATAGGCCCATGTGACCTGCTTAAATCACATGGAAGCCTAAGTAACATAAGGTAGGAGTGGCTTGTGAGGGTGGAACAGGAAGAGGTAGTATCAGAAGGGTAGAACAGGAAGAGGTGGTGCTGGAGCAGAGCTGAGAGGAATTTGATCAGACTAGTCAGAGCTGGGAAGGACAGAGGAAGCATGCAGTTGACTGTGAGTGAGAGAAGGGCATTTTGCTTAGGGGAGCCTCTTTGTGGGAAGGCCTGATAATATGCATAGACTTCTTGGTTACTATTATGGATTTCTTTATTGCTATGATGGATTTGGTTTTCTGGTGTTGGGAGTTGGCTTTCTGCTACCAGAGAAAATGTTTTTCTTCCACTTTCTATATGGAGAGTCTGTTATACTTTATGATTTAGAACTATGCAAATATTACCTTGGCCATACAGGTCTGTATTCCAAAGGGATTAAGAAAAACAAAGAGGACCTATGTGTACAAAATATTTATAACAGCTCTTTTAGTGGTGGGAAAGATTTGAAAATTGAAGGAACGCTCACAGAAAAACATGGAGAGACTTATATGAACTGCAAAGGGGAGTACAATCAGGGTACCACTGTACACAGTAACAGCAATACTGTAGGATGATCTACCATGAATAGCTTAGTTTTTCTCAGCAATGCAATGACTCAAGACAATTCTGTAGGACTGATGATAAAAGTTGATAACCATCTCCAGAGAAAGAACTGGAAGAGCCTGAATGCAAATCAAAGACACTTTTTCTTTATTTTTCTTGGGCTTTTTTTTGTCTGTGTTTTCTTTCATGGAATGACTTATGTGGAACTGTGTTTTGAATGATTACACATGTATAGACTATGTCAAACTGCTTGTCTTCTCAATATTAGGAGGAAGGGAGAGAATTTGGAACTCAAAATTTAAAAAAAAGGATGCTAAAACTGTTTTAATATGTAATTGGGACAAATAAAGTATTAAATAAGGTTAAAAATTGGTATCCATAATGGTTAGAACATTTCACAGCCTTATCAATAGTGCCATAATGTACCTATTTTCTCACAGACCCATAACACTTTTCATTTTCCTTATTCGTCACCTTTGCAAATCTGCCAGGTGGTACGTCAGTGGCTACATGTAATTCCATTGTCTTGTTAATCTCCCCTTGTTTTACAAAGTGCCTGCTCCTTTTCCTTGAATCTTTATTCCCCAATTTCTCTTCATCCTTATCTGAGTCCTTGTCCTTGTCCTTCACCTCTTCCTTCTTCCCCTTTACCCATACCTCCTTCCCCTAGGATCCTTCCTTCACCTTCTTCTGTATCTCATTCTTCTCTTCTGACCTTTCTCAGGATCTCTCCTCTTTAAATCTTGGTTCTCATTCAGCTCAACATTTCACTTCCTTCTCTTTTAACTTCTCCTCCTGTCCTATCACCCCCATATTGAATCTCCAGTCTTCTTCAAAATTCCAAAGTACTTTCAAAGTTCCTGCTCCTTTTTGCTCTTGTCTTTGCCCTACAGTCTAAGTCTTTCTCTCACAAAAGCTTCACAAACTGGAAAACAAAAATCGACTGAACAAGAGATGAGCAACATGACATTACCATCAAATTAAAATTAAAAAACACAACTTAATTGAGGTCTTAAAAATGCAGTCATTTAATGCAGCATTTTCCCAGGTCCTAGATATATGGAATTTCTTCCCTTCAAGCTGTGTCCTTAAGAGCAGATGCATCTAATCCTGACTGAAATTCAGAGAGACTTCACCTTCCAGTCCAGGCTAATATGTTGGTGTTTAATAGTGGAAGAACAACTAAACAAAACACTGAACTAGAATTCAGAGATCCTGAACTCAAGTCCCAACTCACATTTACTAGCTTTGTAACCAAGGAAAACATTATTTAACTTCTCTGAGACTTGGTTTACTCACCTGTACCCTGGTTTCCCTGACTACTGTCTCCATTCTGACCCCTTTTCTTGCCCATTGAAACTTGTACTCCACCCCCTGGGTCTTGATAAGTGATCTTTCGCCTTAACTTGCCCCTAGGCACAAGCCCATGCCACTTTCTGGTCATATCTATGTAACTGCTTATCTCTACTTTATATGTTGTCTGCTATTAAACTGCAAGCTTGTCGAGGGCAAGGATTGTTTTGTTTGCTTGCATTTTAAATCTTCCAGTGTTTAGCATAGTGCCTGGCATGTAGTAAGTGACTAATAAATTCTCTCTATAAATCTACCTTCACAGTTTGTTGTAAAGAATGTACTTTATAAGTTAAGATATAAATATGAACTTTTTACTGGGTAGCTCCTCAGATAAATTGGCTGAATATCATTTATGAACACATTAGTTTATATATGGAAATTATTTATACATATTACATGTGTAAATATATAATATAAAATTATATAAATTCTGTGTGTATATACATATGCATATACACATATGACTATACATGCTTATGTGTGTTCATGTGTACATATTATTTCTTAAATGTTTAAATCCACCATTTATATCTGCCCATCTGTAGATGTAAATTAGACTCCAGTGATTAATTTCGTTAGATTTAGTCAGTTTTTTAAAGAATCTGGCAATCACCTTTTACAAAAACATAGGAAAAGTAGTCTTAAAATGATTTTAATCATTTTCTTTGGGGATTCTTTATTTTTTTTTAAAGAAAAGCTTGAGGACAGGGGGAAAAGGATATTGCTTCTTTGTAATGTAAAACTGACAGGCCTGGTGTTTCTCCTGCCAGTTCTTTCTGAACATATTGTATCATTTCTTTTGGAGTCTTTCCAGCCTTTGGGCTAAATATACACTTAAAAGGTATTTTCAGGCTTGTATTCCTTGTCTCCAAAGCCTGTACCATTTCAGGTTTGCCTGCTGGGTGAGCTCTCCTAATGTGAAAATACATTGATGTTCTAATTTTTAAAAAGTAGAAACAAGTTGCCAGCATGAATAGTTTCCATCTTAGAATCAAGCATAGCTCATGATACTTTCCTTAGCTTTTCTATTTAAACAGAGAATTCATTTTAGTGGCTTGATTGTGGAGACTAGGAAAATAAACTACTCTATTTACCCCCAAATGAGATTTTGCTTAAATAAAACAGCTTCCTCCCCATCCCCACAATGGGAAAGTATGTAGAGCAAAAAAGTCAAAGTAGATTGTTTTCAAGCTTATAATGTGGAAATAAGTTTTCAAAGAACTTGCATACAAATGGATGCTGCCATAACCCTTTCATTTCTGGGTAAGGTTAACCCACAGTTCTCCTGCTTTCCAAGGAAGAAGGAAAAATAAAGCAGTTTCACAAATATTCTGGGGATGTTCTCTTTACCTTCTTATAGGGGAACTCACCAAACTTCCTACAGATTCTTTTTCTATTGATTTTTAAATCATCCTCCAGGTACCTAAACCAGGGTCATGCCAACCTGTTTGCCACTTCTCCCCATAGCTCCCTCTCAGAGGCAGCCTGAGTAAGAAGTAATTTGAAATCACACCTCAGAGAATGTCTTCCTTCAAGAATAATACTAATAAAAAACAAAAATAACAACAAAGATGATAGTGCGGAGGTGATCAATGTTATACCTTATGAGAGTTGTCGCCACTTTCAGGAGTTGCTGTTCAAGACTCATTCTGGGAAATTCACTAAAATGCCATGTGCATAATTCCACAACCCTTTCTGAGAACTGTTGATCAGTTGCTCCAGATTTTTCCCAGCTGTGGGACATGATAGGGTCCCTAGATCAGAACCAAGAAACAAAGCCAAACTTTGAAAGAGGCCTGGACAACATCACACATACAAATGCAAATGGTATTTAGCCTTAAAAAAGCCTCACTCTGACTGTCTTGCAGCTTTCTGATCTTTTCTTTTTACTAAGTTTATCTTGCTTAGATAGTAATTACAGCAGCCGTTCAGGAGCTCAATTTCACAACTGATTGGCGCAGAAGTGTGACCTGTTCTTTCTATGAGATGTGCTGATTCAAATCTTCTTAAGTAATCTGGTGCCCCCCCTTATTTGCATATAAGCTAAGAGTAAATCTCTCTTCCCTGTCACCTCATTCAGTTACCTTTTCCACATCACAGAGTTTAAGGGTGCTGTACCCCCACAATCTGAAAAATCCACATAAAAGTGTTTGGTCTTCATACCAGAGAAGAAATTTGATTTTTTTTTTTTATTTTTCTTTTATGGGGTATTTATAGTAACTTATTGTAAAGTTTGGGTTAAATATTTGGTCATAGGCTCTGTATCATCTGCTGACCTTCATGTGTCACCTAGGGCTTCCGCAAAACTTCCTGAAAATTCACATTTAATTTCTTATGTTTACCCATAATACAGAGAAACTGTAGAACAGATAACTGTATCTAGAAATACACTATTTAATAGGTAAAGGGAGAGTCCACTAACCAAACCTAACATTTCTTGGTCAAGTACTAGGATTCAAGCTCAGAATGTTCCAACAAGGTAGAAGGGTCAGAGAAGTCCAGTGGAAGTAGTGATAGGGAGTTTGGATATTATAGGTATAGGTTTTCATAGAGGCAATTCAGTATATCTCAGGGTGCAAAAAAATCACTAAAATCTGGAGATGAAAGTAGGAGCTTTTGGTTAAAATAAGGTTTTTTTTTCTCGAAGTTATGATAAAAGAATCCAGAAGATGAAGATACCATTAAAGCTGTCATTAAGAAACAGATACAGATTTAGATATAGACATATAAGATATGACTTGCCCTTTCCTCTGGAAGAAAAACTAGAAGTCTTAATTCTCCATAAACAATCCAATCCACTGGAAACTAGTCCTAGTTTTCAGACAACGTTCTATTTTCCTTAGAAATTCTATTTCTATTCCTCTCTCTCTGTCTCTGTCTCTGTCTCTGTCTCTCTCTCTCTCTCCTCCTCTCTCTCCTCTCTCTCTCTCTCTCTCTCTCTCTCTCTCTTTCTCCCCTCTACTACCCTCCTTTTGTCCTTAAAGATAGAGATGGTAAGATGGTTATGCCATCATCTTTATCTGCCATCATATCACATTATTTTCAAGTCATGAAAAGAAAATGCCAAAGAATTTGACAGGCTCACAAAGTCTGAAAACCAGCTGTTTGCCATACTCTTCTTGGATCTGACCTTGGGCTGATGCTCCCTTGAGTCAATCTTTCCCTAAGAATTTTTTAAGTGTCATATGAAATTGTAATATGAATTCAAATTTGTTATTTTGAATAATAAATGAGGAAGAATAAGAGACATTGTTTTTGAGGTCTGTCATTCTTATAAAAGTTCCTAACTTGTGACAGTATCAAGCACACTAATTACCATGAAAATGGTATAGATAGATTGATAAATAGATAAATACACATATATACATATAGATGAACACATTTGCAATACAATCATGTCTGTATAACTGATAAAAATATTTTATAACCCACAAAATGTCCTGCTAAAATCAGATTGTTTCCTGAAAATACTTAGCCCCACTCCCAGTTTACTTGTTTTGTCCTGTTTTTGTTATGTTTTCTTTTTGCCCTGTTGTTTCACTCATATCTGACTCTTAATAACCCCAACTAGAGTTTCCTTGATACTGGAATGATTTACCATTTCCAGATAAGGCAAATTCATTTTACAGATGAGGAATTGAGGTAAGAGGGTTAAATGACTTGCCCAGGGTCTCACAGCTAGTAATGTCAGAAGTCAGATTTGAACCGAAAAAATGAGTCTTCCTGACTCCAGGCCCAGCCCTCTATCCACTGTGCCACCTGGTTGCCTTTTATATTATATGTGTGTTTGTGTGTTGCGTGTGTGTGTATTACCATTTTTCCTCATATACAGGAACAGTGGCACATGATAATAACTAACATTCATATAGCTCCTTGAAGTTGATGAAGTCATGTATGTGCCATTTCATTTCAGCCTCACCATCCAACAAAAGCAGGATCTATGAGTTATTATATTAAGGAAACTGAGGTTCAGAGAAATATTAAATGATTTGCATTTGATTGTATAGTTAATGGATGAGAGGCAGCTTTTTCTGAATCCAAAGCAAGCCCTGTAACCATTATCCTACACATTTTCTCTTAAAGATAGATCTGTTAATTTCATATATATATAAATATGGAACAACTACTCTGAGATCAGCATTCCTTTCAACACAAAAGGCTTTTTAAGTCTTTTGGCAATTATACAAATATTTCCCTCTCTCTGGATGACTTTGTATCCACTGCCACTTACACTTCAATGATTAATTAGCCTGAATTTGAACCAA
This sequence comes from Bettongia penicillata ogilbyi, assembly GCA_023548195.1. Lineage (NCBI taxonomy): Eukaryota > Metazoa > Chordata > Mammalia > Diprotodontia > Potoroidae > Bettongia > Bettongia penicillata. Next base: position 9,422,761 of record JAJHZJ010000514.1, on the reverse strand, counting down.
CTCCATATAGTTTCCCATTTCAGTAGTACATAGTTCTTATAGCTATCAAATTTCACCCCACCTCTTATTAGATTTTCCGGTATTTTTTTTAACTTGGAAATTTTCTAGACATGTGACACCATAGTTGGCCCAGAAACTAACTGCTCTAAATTGTATTCTCTTCTCCTTTCAAATATTCTATCCATATTCCTTATATTACTGAAAATATAGTAATTAGTGAGGGAGGTTGGGATGGAACTTGTCCAAGTGTCCTTCCTAAGGTATGGTGAATCTAAGTTTAAATTACAGGATCCTAAGTAATATTTTGTAAATAGACACCACTCTAGGTACAAATAGCTGTGTGACCTTGGTCAAGTCACATAACCTCTGTTTGCATTAATTTCCTCATCTGTAAAATGAAAATGATAATAGCATCTGTCTCCTGGGGCTATTGTGAAGAAGGAAGCAGATCATATTTTTAAAGCATTTAACTTAGTGCTTGGCTCATCATAGGCACTACATAAATGGTAGCTATTATTATTATCACTATTATTATTTTTGCTGTTATTGTTAGGCAAAAGAAGCTGAGTGGATGGAGGTGGCAAACCAGAAGTTAGGAATAACTGAGTTCAAATTCATCCTCGGACACTTAGTAGCTCTGTGATTCTAGATGAATCTTTTAACTTCTCTTTGTTTCAGTTTCCAAACTGGCAAATAGAGATAATAATGGCAAGTCCTTCCCAGTGTTTGTTTGTGTTTTTTTAATAGGATCAGATGAGACAATATTTGTAAAGCACTCAGAATAGTGACCAGCACCTAGTAGGTGCTTAAGAAATCCTTGTTTCTGTCCTTTCTAGATAGATGGTAAGATTTTATCTATACAGAGAAACAAGATAATAGAAGAAAGAAAGAAAGAAAGAAAGAAAGAAAGAGGGAGGGAGGGAGGGAAGGGAGGAAGGAAGGAAGGAAGGAAAGAAGGAAGGAAGGAAGGAAGGAAGGAAGGAAGGAAGGAAGGAAGGAAAGAAGGAAGGAAGGAAGGAAGGAAGGAAGGAAGGAAGGAAGGAAGGAAGGAAGGAAGGAAGGAAGGAAGGATAGAAAATTAGGTATAGATAGCTGCACCATTTAGAAAAAGTGCTGCAGAGGCCTAGCTATACTGACATTGGTGGAACCAAATTGCTATTGACATTCTGAGAAAATTGGCTAACTGCTGGAGCCATACCTGTAGCAGTAATGTGTAGTTCAATATTTCCAGAAAAAAGCAGATGGGCATCCCAGGCTGCATGGATTGTTTCCTAACACTGCTGGAGTGAAAGGAGAAATCAAAAGTAAATGACATGATTCCTCTTGGCATGTTGTGATGAATTCTATACGTGTTCAAATCCATAAGTGACCTTGTGTGTTCATCCTTTTTTGCCGAAGAAGACCATGCCATCAGAGAAATCATGACACACTTGACTTTGTTTTGAGTGAGGGATGGCTGTGCAGGTCACCAGCCTCACTTCTCCTCCAGAGCCATCTGAATCCAGTGACCAGATATTCATCAGGATGAATGGAGATGACCAAGGATGAAGCAATTGGGGTTAAGTGATTTGCCCAAGGTCACACAGCTAGTGAGTGCCAAGTGTCTGAGATGTGATTTGAACTCAGGTCCTCCTGACTCCTACACCACCTAGTTGCCCTATAAGTTACCTCATTCTAATATGGAAGGAGGAAAAATTTAAATCAGCTATTGAAAAGCTATGTTTTCTGAGGAATAAATTAAAACCTAAGAGAAATGAATGCAAAAAGTGTGCGCCTTTGAAGGAAAAGTGTCTCAGTCATCTTCATCTATAAAATGAGGGGGTTAAATTAAAAGAGCTCCCAGATCCATTCTGTCTCTCAATCTGAGATATTGTGATCTAACAAAATGGGTCTCCTTTTAGTTTCACTTTCATGGGAATCTTAATCTGTTGTAAAATATATGTTGTCTTGTAGGTAACTATGGATTTGTTGATGTTTTTTTGACTGTTGACTGTTGGCTGTGCCATCAGAACACAAACTCTGACAACTACTACCAAGTTAAGAGAGAGTTAGCACTGCTGCTATAAGGGCTGCTGAGCTTTTTTCAGACCTACTCATCTACCTTTGGTGTCCCCCTGTCACCTAATGTGGCTTCAAGAAGTTGCAGCATACACAGGGTATAGGGTCTGCTCAGGGAGTACCAGTACCTTTGATGTGATAGCTGCAGAGCACTTTTCAGACCCATTCATCCACCCTTGGTGTCCACCTTTTCCACCCAACTCTCAACCTGTGGTTCCAAGAAGCTGCAGCATGCGCAGTAGCCACATCCAATAAACCATTTCAGCAGATGGGTCAAACTAGGTTGAAGGTAACCAAGGGGTCTCAAACACATTGGTGAGTTAGGGAGGTGCCTACCCCAAGCATGTGAAGACTTCCCCTGGTGAAATGGGCGGATGAGAACAATTTGCTCCAATGTCCATGAAGGCAGCTGAAGCAGGCAATGTGGAGCACTTAGAGCTTGATTAGACACCAAAGATGCCTAAGTCATCCACTGCATCCTGAGCCATGGCCACTGTTCTTGACTCTGCCCTGCCAATGGACTATGACAACTCTGGAGGAAAGAGTGAGGCTGAAAACTTCATGCAACTCTGCCTCAATTAAATGCAATTTACGCAGGAATCAAAAGACATCACCCATACCATTTTATTAGACTGACTACCAAATTGAAGATAGACAGAGTTGTTGTAATTACCTCATTGACCCCATTTCCTGTGAAACATGCACAGTCTACCAGCACCATGCCAGGAAACAGAATCATTTCCATTTGAACTCTTAGGAAGATTCTGAAGATCACCTGGCAGGATAAGATACCAGACACTGAGGTCCTTGCTGAAACTATACTGCCAGGCATCCAAACTATGCTTCAGAGAGGGCAACTCTGATGGACTGGTCACATTGTTCAAATGCAAAATGTATGCTTGCCAAAAAAGACTATTTTATGGAGAACTCCCTTGGGGCGGGCAATCACATGGTGGTCAGGAGAAGCGATACAGACATACAGAGTGATACAGAGACTCTCAAGGTCTCTCTCAAGAACTTTGGATTTGATTGCATAGCATGGGAGACACTGGCACAGGACTGCTGAACATGGCATGCCCATATCAGAAAGGGTGCTGTGTTTTATGAGAAAAGCAAAATTGAAACAGCACAAAGGAAACATTGAATGTACAGATTTGGAGTGTCCACACCAAATGTTCATGTGAACTATCTGAGCCCAACCTGTGGTAGAGCATTCCGAGCTCATATTGGTCTGATTAGCCACAGTCAGATACACTGAAACTTGACTTTTATCGTAGTGATGTCATTTTGATCCTCTCGGAGAACAAAGGACAACAACCAACCAGCATGCACAGCAGCCACACCCTAGTAAAACTATCAGAGCAGATAGGCTAAACTATGTTGAGGGTAATTGACAGGTCTCACACCCAGAGATGATTTAGGGGGATATCTCTGCCAAGCATGTGAAGACTTCTCCAAGGAAAATGGGAAGATGAGAACAATTTGTTCCAATCTCCACAAAGGTTTCTGAAGTAGATGCTGTGGAGCACTTGGAGCTTAGTCAGACATCAAAAATACGAAGGTCGTCTCCTGAATTTTGTGTTATTATCATTAGTCTTGACTTCCATCTTGCCGGTGGACTTTGATGACTCTGGGAGAGAAAGTGAAACCGATGACTTTGTGTGACTCCACCTCATTTAAATGCATTTGAGACCCAAGTCAAGATAGAATACCATGATGTCATTGGTCCTATTCGAAAATGAAGGATGAAGGGTAACAATTAACCTGGAAATGTTTAGTGGTATTGTATATCCATTGGCTAAAGAACAATTTTGCTCAGATTTGAGACGCCAATAACAACTATTTTCAGATGTTCCTTGAAATGCACTAATTTGATTCTTAAAACAACACTGAAAAGTAGTTACTGGAGGTATTATTATCTCCATATTACATGTAAGGGAAGACAGAGTTACTTGTCTATTGTCATAAAGATCTTAATCCCAGTGGCATCTTTTAATTCA